>CM070078.1:42342179-43648861 GCA_036250285.1 Pyrocoelia pectoralis
GCCACTGTACATGTTAAAAGCTACTAATTATGCCTACGAAACGGTGGATTACTTCAAATATTTGGCATAAGAGAAAACCCCTTTTTCTATGGGCAGATGGCAACACAACATACACCAAAAGCTTCATGGTAGTAGAGGTGCCACCCAAAGCTTTCGCTACTCTAATAGTCAGGGCGCCACGCGAAACTTTCATAGATCGTATTGTAACGAATTTTTGGTAAATATTTTTCCTACGGAAAATGTTACTGTTTCTTTATTTTTAGTTTATCCGAAATGAGAATGCTTCGAAGTTCTTCTGCCTTTTTTTTATAAAAATGTACTTCAATCAAAATTACCGTTTCAAATCTTTGCGTAAAACCATTGAATAACTTAACGGTAAAAGTAAAACCACAGATATACCTACGATTCAAGGGCACTTGAACCTGTTTACTTCTAGTTCTAAGTTTTAACTCAAATCGCTCCTTTTTTACTTAACATTATTTACCAGACCAATAGATGCCACTAGAGAGGCGAAGTACACTTAAATCTTTTTACTAACAAATAATAACCTTTAACTATAGGAATATTAGGAATATGCACTTAAAGCATCTTTATAAAAAGTGCACTTAAACCCTTTTACTTCTAACCCCCTCAATTGTGCTTATAGGAGTGTGGTGAGTGGCGACCACTATCCTTCTCCGTTCTCCTAGACTCCTACCTGTCAAGATTCTCTTCGATTTTGTTCGAACTGAAAGGAGGTGCCAAACATATTACCTACCCTAATTTAATTTAGTCACAGAATATATTTATTACTTATACATATTACTTTAATTTAATAATAATAATAACCGGACTAGTACCTACCTATACACAACTGGAAAAGTCCAAACATAGATAACATTCATAATTTTTGGTGGAAATATTTCACCTGCACACACATACACCTCGCACAACAGTTTACAACATTATTAGAAGTACCATCATTCTTTACACAGGGAATGACTTACATGTTTCCAAAATATAACAATACACACAATCCCTCTAAATATCGACCCATTACATGCCTTCTCACTATATATAAAATTCTAACAGCATGCATTACACATAAAATATACACATACTGCACTAATAACAAGATTTTATTAGAGGAACAAAAGGGTTGTACCAAGTATTCTAGAGGCTGTAAAGAACAGCTCATTATAGACTCTGTAATAGTTGAACAATCTAGACTCAATAAAGAAACATACACAGAGCTATTACATCGATTACAAAAAAGCATTTGATTCCGTACCTCACTCTTGGTTACAAAAAATACTATCGCTGTACAAAATTAGCTCACTATACACTATAAATGTCATGTTGGAACACCACCCTAACACTTACACTAAATGATACCCAACTCATCACAAACACAATACAAATTAAGAGGGGCATCTTTCAGGGTGACTCTTTGAGTCCATTTTTGTTTTGTCTTTCCCTTAATCCCCGTTCACACATGTTGAATAACTATGAAATAGGTACAGCACAATATTACACATTAATTTTACATGGATGATCTTATATTATACTCCTCTACAAGCACGAAACTCAACCATTCATCACTAAAACGTTTTGACATGACATACCACATACACAATGGGGTTTGGTGCAATACACAAGACACAACACATCCATCACTGGTGGTAAGAGAGAATTTGTGATTTCAAGCTCAAACATGGTGACCATATAAGATCCATAGATGAGAATAAAACTTACAAATATCTTGATTTTTAGCAAATCATCCACATAAAACTCAACATAATCACACAGTATTTATCTACACAGAATGCGCAGCTAACTTAAAACACAACTAGACGGTAGAAACACTATCAAAGCTATTAACATATATGCTTCACCGTCCCTTAAATAGTTAGTCCTTTGGAATAATAAAGTAGCGGACCAATATAGATTTAGAACGGGTACCGTCAAACACACATACATTGCTCACTAAACACCAAATACATCATCCATATGCCACAATAGTAAGACGTTCATGAGAAGGTAGGTATAAGAGGCTTAACAGCCTTCTTACATCAAACACAAATACACAAAAACTTGGTATAAGCACCGACAATGTAGTCTGTGGTATAGGTTAATTGTTAATAGAAGTAACACTGTAATAACTAAACAAATACGGGAGAGTAACTCAGATTGTATCTGATGCTGTACCTATACTTATTACTACTGCATCAAGTAGGTGTGAAAATTCCGCCTGATTTTTACATGTATTAGCAACATAGTGGATAATATCTACCTCAATTGTAACAGAAATACAGCAACTGACACATTCCTTTGCTTGTGATAATTATACAAAAATTGGAAAAGTCCCTTATAACTTATTAAACTATTTCCAAGTAAACAGTTCACATTTTTGTCAGTGTAGTGTAACAACCGTAGCATGTACGTTTTGACTTGGTGATAAATGATACTTACGATTGTGAATTTACCAATGGTTGATGCTCAGCTTTGATATTGTTTTTATATTGAAAATGCTCACCCATTAGGTCTTGTGCACGTACCTACTAATTGTTGTCGCAAATTGTACCATAATATATGGTCCTGGTTTACCTCTCATTCTATACTTCTTTCTGCCTTAATTTCAATTAAACACACATGTTTTCTTTACATACTTACCTACATTGAATCTTTGAAGATAATGTTCAAATCTTCACGTGTATTTAACAGTGCATAATGGAAAAAACAGCATTGTACATGTACGTACATCGTATTATACCCAGACACCGCGTCACCTATTGAAGGATCTCTCCTCTCTCGAAATCAGCAGAGCTGTCCACAAGGGTAACATAATGAAGGAATAATGGCAAATTTCTGATTAAGTCACAATAAAATCTGAAGATCATCTAAGATCTTATAAGGCCCTGAAATAAAATGATTGTGCAAATAGACCACAAAGAGTATTTGTTCTTTCCCCTTGACAAAGTAGGTAGGTATAAATTTATGAATTTATTGTTCAAACAAATTTTTATTTATTTAAACTGTTAAGTTACATTATCATCCCATCTTATGGAAAAACAGTTATCTTTTTTAACTTACAAGTTAATGTGGTTGCGGGGGGGGGGGGGGGGGCATATAAATATAAATCAGGTGTAAAAAATGGTTTACTCGTTAATTGGTAGTTTACACACTAATATGTACAACTAATTACTAATTACAGAATATACGACTTTTACCAGGTAGGTCTACTTTTTTCTTGTATTCTCGCTGGCTGACAGTTTCATGTTACCTTTACAATGTTACTCTCTTCGAATCTTCTTATGTATTCCAATCATTTCGCTCTTTGTGTCTTTATTTTCTTGACAACACAGTTGCCATATACTCTGCTTTCTGCTATTTCGCAATGAGTTTTTCTTCTGCCCTTATTTCTTCATCTTGCTTTGTCCCAGACATTGCCCTTGTATACTTCATTTCCTCATATTGTAAAAAATGCATAGAAATTATAAATTTGATTTAATCGTTTACAGCATATGATTTGCATTTGTATTTTTGTATATGTTATCGTTATGTACAACTGGCAGGTAGCATGTTGCGCATGAAGGTTAAATAAGCAAAAAATGTTAGTTTAGTTAATCGGAGTAGAAATTTTGAATTGAATGGTAGGAGTCACGTGAGGCGACCACATGTTAAATTAAAAGTCACTAATTAACCCTTATAAAACGTTTATTTAAAATATTTGGCAGATGGCAACACAATCATACACCAAAAGCTTCATGGTAGAGGCGTGCACCAAAATTTCGGCTACTCTAATAGCGAGGGCGCCATAAGAAACTCTCATATTCGTATTGTAACAAATCTAGGTAAATAATCTCCCGATGGGGGAAAAATTATTTTTCCTTAACCGTCGCTTTTTTTTTCCTTTACCCTATCTACAAATAAGATTATAACGAAAGCAAAAGTGAATAATATTATTGCACCTTGTACCACAGAAGAAATGCTACAGAGCAGATAGCTATTTCTTTAATTCTTTTGTGGTTTTACACACACCGCGCTAGCACAGAAGAAATACCTACGGATGCAGAAGTGACACTTACGGCGGTTTCTTTGATGTTTGAAGCGCCAGACTGCCATCTTAAAAGGAAGTATTTGAGCGGTACTGTTTATTAAAAATATCTAATATATAAAATAAAATATATTAGTTTTTTACAAATGTGTTGCCTATATTTAGTAATTTTTGTGCCAGATACGGCGCGCGGCGGTTTCTGTGATGTTTGCAACCTCCTTTTAGTTCGAAGGCCATCTTAGAAGGAAGTGTTTTCGTATTGCAAATTCACATTGGTATCTGCCGAGACATGTAGTGGCGCTTCTGTATGGTAGGTATTTCTTCTGTGGTAACATCATGTTACGCTATCGTCGAATATGTATTCCTCTTTATTTTCTTGACAATATCGTCGCCATACTCTTGCTAATTCACTATACTAGATAAGATGAGTATGTTGACAAGGTCAAAAATCTTCTTAAAGAAGGTACCTCCGCAGCCCCACGTCCAAAATCCAACGAGAGATCTCAGATGCCATCAGGGCGCCTGCCGTTCAAGATCTTCTGGTCAGCTTCGATGTTACGTCCCTATTTACCAAAGTTCCAACAAAGATGTTTTCTTATATGTATTTAGATTATTGGACTGCATTAAATATTTAACACTCGTTTGTTTCAAGGTCGCACCGTTTCGGAGATATCGTTCATTGTCAAAAAATAATAAATGCCTATCTTCTTCAATTATCTGTTGTGCACCGGTTGTTTGTTGTGCTCATTTTTGTCTGTTTATCTTGTTATCTGTTGTGCTTATTCTGTCTGTTTCTTTTGTTATCTGTTGCCTACATTTTGTCTGCTTGTTTTGTTATCTGTAGTGTACCAATTATCCGTTGTGCTCATTTTTGTTATCTGCTGTGCATCGATTACCTGTTGTGTTCATTCTGTCCGTTTGTTTTGTTATCTGTAGTGCGCATTTCTGTGCGCTTGTTTTTTTATCCATTGCGCTAATTTTTTGTTATCTGTTGTGCACCGGTTATCTATTGTGCTCATTCTGTCCGTTTGTTTTCTTATCTGTTATGCACCGGTTATCTGTTGTGTTCATTCTGTCAGTTTGTTTTGACATCTGTTGTGCTCATTTTTGTCTGTTATCCTCATTATTTTGTTATATTGTGAACCGGTTGTCAGATGTGCTAATTTTTAGTTATATGTTGTGCATCGGTTATGCTGTGCTAATTTTTATCTGTTGTGCGCCATTTTGTCCGCTTGTTATCTGTTGTGCATCGGTTGTCTGTTGTGGTTGTGCACGATTTTTGTTTTGTTATCTGTTGTGCACCGGTTCTCTGTTGTGCTAATTATTTGTTATCTGTTCTGTACATTTTGTCTGCTTTGTTTATGCGTTGTGCACCGATTATTTGTTGTGCTAATTTTTGTTCAGTTATGCACCCGTTATCTGTTGTGCTAATTTTTATCAGTTGTGCTAATTTTTGTTATCTGTTGTGCTAATTTTTATCTGCTGTGCTTATAGTGTCTTTATTTTCTTATCTGTTGTGCACCGGTTATCTGTTGTGGGCATTTTTGGTTATCTGTTGTGCACATTTTCGCCTGCTTATTTTATCTGTTGTGCACCAGTTATCTGTTGTGCATCGGTTATGTGTTGTGCATATATTGTCTGTTTGTTTTGTTATCTGCTGTGCTCCTTTTTTGTTATCTGTTGTGCTCATATTTTGGTATCTGTTGTGCACCGATTATCTGTTGTGCTGATTCTGTTCGTTTGCTTTGTTATCTGTTGTGCGTATTTTCGGTTATCTGTTGTGCACCGGTTATCTGTTTTGCACATTTTAGTCTGCTTGATTTGTTACCTGTTGTACTGATTTTTTGTTATCTGTTGTGCTCCTTTTTTGTATCTGTTGTACTCATATTTTGTTATCTGTTGTGCACCGATTATCTGTTGTGCTCGTTCTGTCCGTTTGCTTTGTTATATGTTGTGCGCCGATTATCTGTTGTGCACCGGTTATCTGTTTTGCACATTTTAGTCTGCTTGATTTGTTATCTGTTGTGCTGATTTTTTGTTATCTGTTGTGCTCCTTTTTTGTATCTGTTGTACTCATATTTTGTTATCTGTTGTGCACCGATTATCTGTTGTGCTCGTTCTGTCCGTTTGCTTTGTTATCTGTTGTGCGCCGATTATCTGTTGTGTACCGGTTATCTGTTGTGATCATTTTTTTGTTATCTGTTGTGCATATATTGTCTCATTGTTTTGTTATCTGTTGTGCTCCTTTTTTATCTGTTGTGCTCATATTTTGTTATCTGTTGTGCTCGTTCTGTATGTTTGCTTTGTTATCTGTTGTGCGCCGATTATCTGTTGCGCGTATTTTTTGTTATCTGTTGTGCACCGGTTATCTGTTGTGCACATTTTTGTCTGCTTGATTTGTTATTTGTTGTGCACCAGTTATCTGTTATGCTGATTTTTGTTATCTGTTGTGTACCTATTATCTGTTGTGCCCATTCTGCACGTTTGTTTCGTTATCTGTTGTGCACCGGTTATCAGATATGTGAATTTCTGTTATCTGTTGTGCTAATTTTTTATCTGTTGTGCTAATTTTTATCTGTTGTGCCTATTGTGTCTTTGTTTTGTTATCTGTTGTGCACCGGTTATCTGTTGTGCGTATTTTTGGTTATCTGTTGTGCACCGGTTATCTGTTGTGCACATTTTTGTCTGCTTGATTTGTTACCTGTTGTGCACCAGTTATCTGTTGTGCTGATTTTTTGTTATCTGTTGTGCTCATATTTTGTTATCTGTTGTGCACCGATTATCTGTTGTGCTCGTTCTGTTCGTTTGCTTTGTTATCTGTCATGCGCCGATTATCTGTTGTGCGTATTTTTGGTTATCTGTTGTGCACCGGTTATCTGTTGTGCACATTTTTGTCTGCTTGATTTGTTATCTGTTGTGCACCAGTTATCTGTTGTGCTGATTTTTTGTTATCTGTTGTGCTCGTTCTGTCCGTTTGCTTTGTTATCTGTTGTGCGCCGATTATCTGTTGTGCGTATTTTTTGTTATCTGTTGTGCACCGGTTATCTGTTGTGCATATTTTTGTCTGCTTGATTTGTTATCTGTTGTGCAGTGCACCAGTTATCTGTTATACTGATTTTTGTTATATGTTGTGCACCGATTATCTGTTGTGCCCATTCTGCCCGTTTGTTTCGTTATCTGTTGTGCACCGGTTATCAGATATGTGAATTTCTGTTATCTGTTGTGCTAATTTTTATCTGTTGTGCTTATTGTGTCTTTGTTTTGTTATCTGTTGTGCACCGGTTATCTGTTGTGCACATTTTTGTCTGCTTGTTTTGTTATCTTTTGTGCTCCTTTTTTGATATCTGTTGTGCTCATTCTGTAAGTTTTTTTGTTTTCTGTTGTGCATCGATTCTGTTGTGCACATTTTGTCTGCTTGTTTTGTTACCTGTTCTGCACCAGTTATCTGTTATCTAAATGTGTTTTAATTTAAAAAATGTCATTAACGAAAAGACAACATTTATTTCAATAATAACTATTATATACAAAGCCTTTTTAACATGCAAAGAAGTATTATCATACCTATATCAACATAAAAGCTTTGTTAGTCTCAAATCTATCAAAATTTATAAACAAAACCTACTTTAAATAGTTATAAAATTATACACAATTAACTATAATATTATAAAAACAAGCCGTTTCAAACTTATTTAAAAATTCGCCGATAGATTTGAGACATAGCAATGTGTAACTGTGTAATAAATTTAAACGTAAAACATTATATAAAAAACAAAGAGCAAGTTACAAAAAAAAAAGGAATATGCAATTACTAAATATTTCTTTTCAATTAATATTATGTTATAATAAATAATTATAGGTACCATAGAAGGTGAAAACCTACAAAAAATAGGTAGTATCCAACGTTTCTTATATAATATAAATTATACATAAGGTACTTAATCACACGAGTTAAAAATATTTACAGATTGCAAAATCTTCATTTCAGATTATTATTTTGTATACACCTGAGAGTGTTCAACAGGCCACGAAAAATTGTATACATGAAAGTGTTAATAATCTTGATCACATTATTAAACTTAAATATAATTCTAATATTGCGTTTTATATATTTTTTTTCATAACAATCTGATTTTTTTTTTAATATAAAATATAAAGATTAATTAAAACTCAGTCTCTATAGTTAAACAAAACAAACAAAAATTGGAATGAATGGCAACTTACTTGTAATCGAAATAAAACGACTTGTGTCAAAAATGTATCTTTTAGAATGTACATTCTTAAATATAATGAATCGTATACCATGCGGTTGACATGAGTTAAAAACTCAAGTAAAATATTAATATTGTCCATTTTACAGTGAACCCATTTTTGGCAATAAGACTAGCACGATTTGAGATCCTCACTGACCAAAATATATTTCTTCGTGACTTTGTAGTTTATTCTGTACCTAAAACTAAATCACTGATTAAAGAAGCACTTTATACACAACAGTTTTAAAAAAGTTAATTCTTTATCAGCATTTTCAAAAAGTTGTTCATCATCCCTCGCGGGCGGTGGGTTCTCAGCTAAGACAGACGAGATCGTCATTGTGGTGGATCGAAAGTTTCTGAATCTGGGCTACCGTAACCGCTGGACCCATCATCGCGATGATTGTTACTAGGCGGTCGCTGTGGGACGCCCAACGCTGAGTTCTTTTCGCTGTAACAAGGTGGTGACGTCAGAAGCGAAGGATGACGAATACCAGTTAGATTGTCTCCTGCTGGCTGAAAGAAATCAACCAATTCGTCTAGTAGTTGATATTTTATAAATAGGAGACAGATTGTTGAAGTTATGAAGTATGAAAAGTCGAGGGGAATGATGAAAAAATGACGAACACGAGACGTGTTTCAATACTGAACATAAAAATAATCGACGCCGTTGCCGATCTTTTGTTGAAAATAAATTAATTTATTATTTTAAGGGAGTCGTTTAAGAAAAAATAGGGGAAAGTGTAATCCATTAAATTTTTTTAACGTTCTATTCTCTAAAAAGAATCGTTAAAAATAACGCAGTGTAAACGATAAATGTGAATCATTAAATGCTTGCAGCAAATGGACTTGAGTAGTTTTCAAGCAAAGTGGTTGTTTGAAAGCTAAAAGCTATGGAATGAAGCTCTTTACGGTGATAGCTGCTTGTAAATGATCATATATTATTACATTATTAGAGAAACTACAAATTATTGTGCCTTTTCCTTATGAATGAAATAGAAGCTCGACTAGCTTTCAAATGTGGTTGAAAAATTCAAATTTTGTAATGTTGAATTTCTCGAGAATTTTACAAAGTTTGAAAGTTTTGATAGAGGTGTCTACATTGACAACGGAACTTGTCGTACCTATTGCGTAACTTGTATGTGCCAAAAATGTGATTTACAATGGTGTAGCAATAAAGAACAATAATCTAGACATTAAGACTGGTATTTTATGCCTTGTTTTCAGAATGTAAAACAGCACTTTGTAAGTAGGTTATGCAAAGTAGTTATTTATGTAATAAGTTACAAATTCAACATGTTTTTCAGAAAATGTTGTAATCTTGCAACAGAATAAAATTGAAAACCCTACCAATATTTGTTATATATTATACCATTATAATACAAACAGAATAAAGTAGATACACTTATGTCTAATCACGATTGTTCTATAACAAGAATCACTTCCTTTTAATGCCTTATAAAAACCGATTTGAATAATGTATTGTGCATTGTCATAAACTTGTTCTATTTTTGTTGAGTACACCATAATTTTATTGAGCTTTACAAATGTGCAATGTTATATTTCAATAGAAAACGTATATTTGATTTTTTATTTCAAACTACTCAACAGTTATATATCAATCTGGTAAATTACCACACATTACCACACATTACTACAACCTTGCAATTTTAGCGAAAAAATGGTACAATTTTTTTTTTGGAAAAAAGTTCCGAATATGTTAGTTTATTACTTAATAAGGAATCGTTTAATGTATAAAAAGTGTGCGAAATCCACCCTGTAAGTGTCTCATTTTTACGATAATTGAAGAAAAGACACCATTATTATTTTTTTTTAAGTGACGATCTCTCAAAAACGGTGTGACTTTGAAGAACGTGAGTGGTAAATACTTAATTGTCGTTCAATAATCTCTACAGTGATTTTCGATACAAAAATTTCTTCACTTTTTTGCAAAAAAAGCAAGGTTAACTAACCACTTGGTATATTTTCTCGATAAAAATCCAACTCTCGAAATTCGTCTAAATAAATTTCTTTTTCTCCTGTAAGTGACCCATTTGTACGATAATGGAGGAAAGGGGTCTGCGAGGACCACCCTCTATTGTAATCTTTAAAGAGCGATATCTTGGAAACGGTGCGACTTTAAATGGAAATGTTTGTAATTATTTAATTGTCGTCTAATGATCTATAAGAAAAGCAATTTGTTTGGACGAATTTCGAGAGTTGGATTTTCATTTTAGCAAAAAAGTGAAGAAATTTTTTATTGGAAAAAAGTGCAGAATATGTTAGTTTACTTCATAAAAGGTAGTTTAAAGTAGAAAAAGTGTACCAAGTTCACCTATAAGTGTCTCATTTGAACGATAATGGAGGAAAGGGCTCCGCGAAGGGACCCTCTATTTGGATCTTTAAAGAGCGATATCTCCGAAACGGTTCGACTTAGAATGGAACGGGTTGGAATTATTTAATTGGCGTCTAATGATCTAAAAGAAGGAATCTTTACTTGGTCGAATTTCGAGAGTTCGTTTTTTAGCCCGAAAAAATATCAAGTGGTTAACCTTGCTTTTTTGGCCAAAAAGTGAAGAAATTTTTTATTGGAAAAAAGTGCAGAATATGTTAGTTTACTTCATAAAAGATAGTTTAAAGTAGAAAAAGTGTACCAAGTTCACCTGTAAGTGTCTCATTTGAATGATAATGGAGGAAAGGGCTCCGCGAAGGGACGCTCTATTTGGATCTTTAAAGAGGGATATCTCCGAAATGGTTCGACTTAGAATGGAACGGGTTGGAATTATTTAATTGGAGTCTAATGATCTAAAAGAAGGAATCTTTACTTGGTCGAATTTCGAGAGTTCGTTTTTTAGCCCGAAAAAATACCAAGTGGTTAACCTTGCTTTTTAGCAAAAAAGTGAAGAAATTTTTTATTGGAAAAAAGTACAGAATATATTAGTTTATTTCATAAAAGATAGTTTAAAGTAGAAAAAGTGTACCAAGTTCACCTATAAGTATCTCATTTGTACGATAATGGAGGAAAGGGCTCCGCGAAGGGACCCTCTATTTGGATCTTTAAAGAGCGATATCTCCGAAACGGTTCGACTTAGAATGGAACGGGTTGGAATTATTTAATTGGCGTCTAATGATCTAAAAGAAGGAATCTTTACTTGGTCGAATTTCGAGAGTTCGTTTTTTAGCCCGAAAAAATACCAAGTGGTTAACCTTGCTTTTTTGGCAAAAAAGTGAAGAAATTTTTTATTGGAAAAAAGTGCAGAATATGTTAATTTACTTCATAAAAGATAGTTTAAAGTAGGAAAAGTGTACGAGGTCCCCTGTAAGTGTTCCATTTGTACGATAATGGAGGAAAGGGGTCTGCGAGGACCACCCTCTATTGCGATCTTTAATTCTTTGCAACAAAAAATTATTTATTTAAGCAAATGAACCAGTCAGTGGGTCATTAACTGTCAATTTTGCAAATTGTTGGTTCACAATTTCCTTCTGAATTTGGGAACAATGTCAAGAGTACGTCAACATCAGTATTTTTCCCAATTAAGTGCTTTTTTTGAACGTGGCCTTATTATTGGTATGAGAGAGACTGGACTTTCGCTAAGAGAAATTGCTCGTCGTGTAAACCGAAATGTTACAACGGTATTGAGTTGTTGGACCCAATGGTCCAAGGAAGGGGTTCAACAACGTCGCCCTGGATCTGGGCGTCCCCGGAGGACTACAGATCGCGAAGAACGTCGATTAAAACTTTTGCCTCCTCGGTCGCCTGATTTGTCGCTCATTGAACATGTGTGGGATGCGATTGGTAGGCAACTACAGGTGAGACGCGATAAAGAAAACGTAACCGACGTATGCCGAAGTCGAATCGGGTTGCTAATGAGTAAATGTGCAGTATACAGTGCCGTAGTAAAATATCTCTAACGTATAATGTAGTATAGGCGACCAAACTATCACACGATTTCATGTCAATAACGTAAATGTGAAATACAAAATCTCAAAGAAGCATCGTTTACTTTATAATTTACTGGATTTATTAATATTATAAATATTCTTGTATATTTTAAACTTTAAGCATACTCCGCCACTGCGTATTTTCAAATTACCCACACTAATATCCCCTCCATAGGACCGTTCCGAATACAACTCCCGTTTTCTTTATCGCGTCCGACCTGTACGTTATTTACCACACCCTCCGGGTAACACAAAACGTGGCCGAGCCACTACTTTTTGAAAAATGTTTTAAACCATTTATGCTTTTGTTTTCATATTTTAATCATTACTTTGTTTCATGAAAATGGGTACCTCAAAAAAATTTCAATAAAGTCGTTCGACAAACTCCAGATGTTGCAATTTTTATGGAGGTCAGTATATGAACCATAGCTTTGAAGTAACCCCACAAAAGAAGTCAAAGAGAGAAATATTCTTCCAATCCTGTGAAACGAAGTGTGTTGATCCAAATACTGAAGAACATTTGCGCGATTTAAATTCTTGAGGTCGTTCACTCCACACCTCGAAGATTGATGCTGCAAATAGAATAACAGGTCATCCTCCAAACTAAGATTCACGTACCCATAAGAGAGCTTTTCACGTATCCCGCATTTTTACCCAAAACCATCTTGTAAAGTTTTCCTTGGGTCACCTTGCACTGCATGCTTAAGGAGGGGTTCAATTGTCCTAAGTAACCAAAATTTTATAATCACACTCCCATATAAACGCCATGTTAAAATTAGACTTTGGCATGCATTTCTGGACAACTCGCTCTGACCATAGTTTTGCTCTGATCATGGAGTTTTATGTCTCAAAATGACCCTAAGAATATGCTACGGCTCATATGTATAATGTTTCAAGTTGTCTAGGATGTGTCAAAGTGACAGATACTGTTTTCTTGCGATATTTTGCGATTCTTTCAAAGTTACAATAGAAATAGCATACCCCAATGTGATATCGATACGCATAACTGCCGTGAGGGTTCATTGGAGTCATTTTCAGATGTAAAAGTCAAAAATCCGAGCAATGCAGTGGTCACAGCGAGTTGTCCAAAAAATGAAGTCCGAGTCTTTTCCAATGGCGAGTGAACTTTTGGCGTACTAGCAGGAAAAGTTGTCGTTCCATCACAACTCTTTACTTCAGTCTAAATTTCCTCGTAAATTGCTCTCATTATTCGAAAATTTCGGAATTCATCAAACAAATTCGTAAAGATTTCTTCAGTGGAATGGATCAACGTAAACCAGGATCGGTGCGTGCAGGTAAAAGAAAGGTGCCTAAAGAAGAACACCAAACTGGGCAGACGTAAGAGAGCTTTGGAGGCCTTCATCGCGATAGAAATCAGGGTCAATATTGGATCGAAAAAAGTTCTTGAACACCCCCCCCCCCCCCCCCCCCCCCGTAAAGACGGTAAGCATTCCATTTGTACCATAAATTTTTCCTTCGGACATTATTGTACTTAAAAAAATCGTAATGGTGGCTACACCGAAAAAAATGTTTGCAAGATTTCATTTGATTCCGGCTCGCAGGAGTTTTTGGAAAATATATCAAATTAGCGTTGAAATTACGACGGTAAGTGCCAAATTTGGCTTATTAGGTTCTTTTCATTTAAACGAAAGCTTAAAGTTTGAAAAATCTCACCTACTAATGAACAAGCATATATGAGGGGGTGTGGAAATCCCACTAAAATAATTCTTTTTTGCTCATTTCATGTCTTCATGCAAATTTGTAAAAGTTAATGTCCAAAATTGAAATTCACAATGCTAGAAGTAAGAATTATAGTATCTAAAGAAAAATGAATTTTAGTTTCAGAATATTTAGGTACTGATACACTAATAAATTTACAAGTATCAATGCTAGGGTTGGTGGATATTTTTAAACGTGAATTCATTAACGCAATTTACAAAGAGAGTTGAAAGGATGGATTAAAATTATCTTTCACTGTTATATAATTTAGTAGACTTTTTATAAGGCTAATTAAATCGCTTATCCCAAAAGAACGAATATAAGATGATGTTAATTGATTACACAATATAATTGGTTTGCCTTATTAATTACAAAAGCAATTAATATCTAATTTGGCACAAATTCAAGGAACATCCTTGCTCGAAGTTCATGTATCTTATTTACACATCCCAACTTCCTATATTTATACTCGGTGTATATCATTCAGTGTCGGCTTTTGCAAGGCAAGGCATTAAAAAAAAGTACCTACTTATACAAAGTTTTAAAGTTATTGTACAATTATTAGATTATTACCTGTAAATTACTGACTTGCCTTCGTATATGCGCCAGACTGCTTGGATTGTACGCCATATTTGCAAAAACTAATCTTTCTTCGTAGTCGTATTCGCAAAGAATTTTATTGTCGCACAGGTAGAATCGGTCACCGACACAAAACCTGTTGAGAGAAACATGTTTGCTTTGTCACCATAATTAGAACGAGTTGGTCATTAACACATCCATACTAACTACACATTTCATAATAAATTGCATTACCCCTGATTTACAGCCTGTTGAAATGTAGACTGCTCATAATGGTTTTCTACTTTTATTACTTAGTTTAAACATTAGAAAAAGAAATTTACCATTTCAAAGTTTTTACTTTACTTAATTGCGGTTTAAAAGACATTGAGATCTAAATGTATAAGGAAAAACGACTTAAACTTGTCAACGTTTGGGTATCATTAAAGTGGTATTGCAATTCTCTGGCAGTAATTCAACATAAGAGCATTATATACTGTGGAATGACTATTAACAATACCTGTGGTTACACTGTTGGCATGCGAAACATTCAAGATGATACACATTGCTTTTTGCACGCATTACCATCTCAAATGCAGGAATCACTTTATTGCACGCTGCACAGTAACCCGTCGTTCCAAATAACCTAAAACAAATTAAATCAAATTGTACAATCTTACACAATTAAACTTCGTGTAAAAACAAAGACAGTGGTGCACAATTTCTGGTCGTTTAAATTATTTTCGCCTATTTCCCAAATAAACACAAAAGCTCAAAGCCTCCCCTCCCCTTAAGCTTGAGCTTTTGTGTTATCATTCCGACTACCCTGTTTGGAAATATTGAACTATACATAAAAACTAAACGTCATTGTTACTGTATGAAATTGTCATTTAACACTAGGACCGCCGAATGGGATAATCCCAAACCTGCCAAGTTTTTCAACCACCCTTCAACAACCAATTTGGATACATTCAAGCTGCCTGGTGGTAATTTACAAAAATTAAGGGTTTCAATCGAGTGGTACTTGACATAATATAAAAAATCCGGTTGCAAACAATTGTGATTTTTTCTCGAAAAGTATATGGTCTATTTGATTTTTGGTGATGTCATCTGAGCCAATCCATGCCGTCTTAAAGAGGATTCCATCTATCAGCAACTGACTACGATCCAAGTAAGTTAACAATGAAACTAAAGCTAAAGGAGTAAGAAACAAAATATGGACTGAAGCATTCGAAAAACTAAAAGGACTGGGATTATTATAGGGGACATAGGGAGGAAATTCAAAACGGACGATACAAACATTAATGGGTTACCAACACAAAAAACATCGTATATCATTAATAGATGAAACAAGCAAGATAGAACACTCGTAGAATCGCATGACTTGGATGGGGGTAAATCGAAAAGCAACGGGAAAGGTTGGTGCAAAATATTGTACAGGGCTAAACTCATGGTGCGCAGGACTAGAAGCCCTAACACTGTATCTTTCCTGATAAAACACCACTTGGTGTTCAGAAGAACAATCGTTAGCCCTCTTCAATTTTGATATTTTTGTTTATACCGGGTGTTTAGTTTTCGCCGGCCAGTATAAAGTTATACCCTATCACGTCATTTGCCAATGTGAGGCATTCATAAAGGCAAGGGAACACCTACTTGGAAATGAAAAGATTGAATTGAATTGAATTTATTTATTTATTTATTTATTTATTACACAAGAGGAAGTAACGAAGATTCGCCCTACTAAAATCCTGGACTTTGTGAAAGATACAGGTACTCTAGAAGGGTAGACAACACCGGGGAGCACAATAGACCAAAAGGTCGCAGTGCGGGAACCTATTGGGACCACCCGAAGAAACAACAACAACAACAATAATAATAATAATAATAATATACTTTTTTAAAAAGCGACCCATGAATTTTTTTGTATTGTTCGATGAAGGCTTAATTTAGATGAAAAAGACTTTTTAAATTGATTGCGGCGTTGCCATTTTAGAGCAATTTCTTTAAAAATGCAGCATCAGAAAGAAATGGTCACAAAACTGGTGTTTTTTGAAATTTTGGAATTTGTTTTTGTAAATTCGTAGACGAAAGTCAGAAGTTGTGCTTAAATAGCCTAAAACATTTTTTTAATTGGCCATACTTTTCTTGTACGAGTGTGCTAATTTTCAAATTTTTTAAAGTGCCGAAACTCATTTTTTTTAATGGCACCCTCGATTTCTTTCAACTGTTTCTAATATAGTTTTTAATTCTCTATCGATTTGCACTATTACTTTTTTTCCTAACAAATCTCTAATAACACAAGTAGATAGGTACTAATCTTTAATTGTTCAATTTAATCTACAAAGTACGTACTATTTGAAATACAGTAATAAGTTAATTACTAATTATATTTTAACGTAGAGAAATGTTCGCAAATGGGTCCTACGGGGGTGCGCAGCGGAAAAACACCTTGATTTGGAAATTATAAAAAATTGATGAATATCATGGGAAAACGGCCCAATAAATTTGTAGGACAAAGTGGGCATTTAATTATGCAAATATTTACTAAGCTACGGAAAAAAAATCAGCTTAATATTAATTATTTTTGTTAATGTAGTAATATCTACATGTATTTGAGATGGGGACACTCTTGATGGACTCATTTTTGTTGTAGGACAAATGTTATTTTGAATTCTTACAAAAAAACTTAACTGCAGTTAGCTAAAAAATGATGTGATATTAATCAATTTTTTGTAATTACCACATCTACGTGTTTTACCCCTGCGAACCCCGTAGGACCCATTTGCGAACATTTTCGCAGAGGAAAAAGTTGGCATCTCGTTAAAATAAAGCCGCTCACGAAGTATGTATAAAAAGTATACTAATTGATTTTAAAAAAGGTGGTCGGCTCCCGGACTAAAAAGCTTTCTTTACGTGAAAAAAGTGCAAGAACTCTACCGTACATCAGTAACAACAAGTCTTTCTATGAAAATCTGACGAAGAACCCTGAGCAAACACCTACGGAAGCAGTATCCGCACTCAAGGTAGGTCACCACGAGTGAGAACACTGTCACATTTTTTGTAGCACAGATGAAGTTTTCTTTATAAATACTAAACTAAAATAAAATTTTGTTTAACAAACATTTTCTGATGTTTCTTTTAAAAATGCTAATATAATGTCTATAATGATATAGGCCTATCGTCTACATCAGGGGTTCCCAAACTGTGGTACGCGAGGACATTTCAGGTGGTACGCGAACGTGTTAATAAAATTAGTTTTTTTTACCAATGTTGTTGGTTTGTAAATTTAATAAACATGTGAATCAGGATTTTTAAACTTTTTTCAAATTATGACTTATTTTTAAGGTAACTTACTGTGTAAAATGTAAACACTTATACTTTGATACCACATTAATATCAAAGATCAGGTAGTAAGTGTTATTTTTTTTATTTATTTTGTTATTTGAAAAGTGGAAGTGGTACGCAGTGACATAAAGTTTGGGAACCCCTGGTCTACATCAGCGGCGTATCTAGAAATTTTGTTTGGGAGGGGTAATAAAAAATGCACTTGAAAAAAAACATAAAGATTAGAAGATATAAAAGAGACTGTCCGATTATAATAGTTAATATTTATTATACTAACGTAACTTTGGGAGGGGTAATTACCCCATTACCTCCCCCCCTTAAATACGCGCTTGGTCTACATAAAACGGTCAATGTGAAACTTATGCAACACGAGTAAGGGCGAATGCCATCAAAAATGTATAAGGATATGTGGTGTAAAAAACTAAATTCACAGTCCAATCAAATTGTTTCTGATTGTTTTACGAATATGATTTTATTACACAACAGCTTTAGGAATGTAATTTCATTACACCAAATAAAAAACACAAATTATCAACAAATTAATCTAAAATATAAATAAGCGATAATTATTATTATAACCAAGGTCTAATGTAAACTTTAAAAATATATTTTTTGAGCTTTTACCCCTACGCGACTCGCTAAAGTGTCAAAAGACGATTTAAGCAAATTTAAATTCATAGTAAGATTTCTTAATACTGCAATCAAACATTTCTTTGGTGTAATCAAAATTTCTTCATTTAAGGATTTAAGGGTGAGTTTTTTCCGATGTTTAGTACCGGGATCTTGGAAGCTATAGCTGAGATAGACAGACGACTAAATGAGGGAAGAATTGCAATTTTACAAGCCCAATTTATGAGATTTTCTAAAAAAACACATTTTTTTGTTTATTTGTTTAGTGCCTATAGATCTGTAATTGTTGACTAGAAAAAAATGTGTAAAGGAAAAAGTTGTAGGTAATTATGTGCTCAATAATATAGTTTAATCAAATTTTTTATTTAAGCTCTAATTTTTGAGTTATGACACAAACTTGTGCCTTTTCTAATAGAAACCATAATTGGCCATGACTATAAAAAACACCCTTTTTCAACGATTCTAACACAAAATGGCCATAATTTCTATATTTATGAAAATAAGTATGTTAAGTGATATAGGTATTGTTAGGATCGTTGAAAAAGGGCCTTTTTTATAAAGTTATGGTCAACTATATGGTTTCCATTAGAAAAAACAATAGTTTGTGTCATAATTCAAAAATTAGAACTTAAATAAAAGATTTGATTGAACCGAACTGTATTATTAAGCCCATAATTATCTACAACTTCTCCCTTTATAAATTTTTTCTAAAGTCAATAATAACAGAGCTATTAGGCACTAAACAAAAAAACGAACAATAATGATTTTTTTGAGAAAACGAAAAGCTCACTAAGTGAAGTTGGTAAAACTGCAATTCTTCCCTCATTTAATCGTCTCTCTATCGCTCCTAGTTTCTAAGATCCCTACAGTAAACATCGGAAAACACTCACCCTGTGTATATAGGTATATATTATATATGTAGAGTTTAATCTAATGTTACGGGCTCCCTAAAAATCGTGGGGCCCATAGGTAATTTCCTAGTGCGCCTAATGGGTAATCCGGCACTGGATACCGTTTTGCACAACTAAAGATGCTGCTTTCTGAAATCAATAAATAAAAATGGAATTTGGCCGCTTGTTTTTCCCAGAAACATTTCAGTTATTTTAACATCACCATGACACCTCTTAACCACGTCCGATAAGGTAACGTTATAATTACGTTAAAAAAACGTCTTCTTGTAGTCATTTGAATGACTGAATGAGTTGCTTGAGAAACTTTATGCAATTTCGATCTCTAGCTTTATTTGGTTCTCGTTAGATAAACCACAATAAAATGTTAGTGGTAAAGACGAAAGTCTATAAGAATCTAAACGCGGATGAAAGGAATTCGTACTTGTATAGATGGTGAATAATTTAACACCCAATTTCGTTCTACGGTAGTATAAATTAATTAAATGAAAAAAATTAAGAGACGTTCGAAAAACTTTAATGCATTATTATTTAAATTGTTTCCGCTAAAACGTGATGTGAATAGAATTTTATACCGAGTCAATTTGATGTAATGTAATTTTTATAGCATACCGTAGCTATAAATTTTATAACAACAGAAGATTGGCGCTATACAACAGTAAGAATAGTACAAATAAAATACTGAATAGCACTTGTTAATTGTCAAAAATAAAACCGCGCTTACCTAAGATAGTCCCTTTTGCAAAGAATAAGATTAGCTTTTGTATATAATGTTGAACCAACTTCTCCAAGTCTACAATCACAACATCCACATTTAAGGCAGTCTTCATGCCAGAATAGATCCAAGGCCTTAAGAAGAAAACGTTCAGTGATACGTTTTCCGCAACCCGCACATTCTCGGGGACCGGAACTATTGTTATTTGCGGCGGTGGACACCGCCACCGGTGTCGGACCTGCCACTGCCACCGCCGTCCTGTTACTTGCTTGGTCTCCTCCAGATTCTGAAACAATAAAATATTTCATAAGCACTTTTCGCATTATTAAACACGACTGAAAAATTGTGCTCAACACTATTATACTAACCAACTAACCGATCGAATTCCAGTTCTAGAGCATCTTTAAGCGAGGACACTGTTTTAATTAACTAGTATTCGGGTTTTATTTATACTAATAGCGTTAATTGTAATGAAATAAGCAATTTAGATACACCATGTGTATAATAGGGTGCGTATCACGCAATTGTGGTTGTACTAAACGGCAATGAATATACGGAAAAATGGAAGGGACAAAAATCTCAATCAAGGTTTGATAAAAAATTAGATATTTAATTAACTTACGAGGAATAATTAACGATAATTGGAAACTAATAGCATTAGCATAAATTACAATTCCAATCACACTTTAGAAATTCCATCTGACAACTTGAGTTAATAAATACTAATTAATTTATATGTAGTTTTTATACATGATATAATTACCATAAATTATAAGATCTAAATTAGTTTAAAGTTGATCTCACGCGAATCTCACTTGTTTAATCGTTTCAAAAAACTTAACCTTTAAGTATTTTACATATTAATTACACCGTAAGAATGAGCGGTTAATTATCGAGTTTCAATGGCTTCTAATGGATGTATGTAGTTGTAAAACATTTGAAGTCCTTTTGTTAAGTAAGTCAAGCACTTCAAGTAACTTTCCGCATAATATTAGGAATTGATCCTTAATTTTAACTAATTTTACCTGCCATTATAATAGTAATAAATTATTCCCATGTTCTATGTATCACATAACCTCTTCTTTATAGAAGAACAGTATAAAGAAATAATTGCTTTATCATTAAAAAATTCAAAAAATTAATACCTACTTAATTATTATCTATTAATCCTTGGAACAATTTACTTTAATTTTATTTCATTGTACAAATTTTTCAGGAACACGTTTAATCTTCTGGATAAAATGAAGGGTACAATCAAATAATTTTGAACTACTCCTGCCCACACATTACCTAATTGAAAATTGTTGCTGGTGTCGCGATACATGAATATTATGTGGATTTTCATCCACCCAGTAAATGTTCATTGTGGAAATTAAAAATTCTATTTCTGGAAAAAGAAGCTTCATCCGTGAACAACATACACGAAATAAATTGCCGATCTTTTGCATAATAGTCTAGCTGAAAAGTCTGCTCTGTAAATGGTAAGGATGGAGCTGCTGCTCGTAGACTATTTTCGCCATACATTTACTTCCCCAATTCGTTTGCTAGACGCTCTGTACTTATTTCAAGAGTTTTTCAACCGCTATTAAGACATTTTCGCCCCACAATCAATAAAATTTCCTGATAGTTTTCCTGTTTCTCTCAAACGTCTATGAACGCTTCGCTTCCAAAAGTATTTCCACAAGGTAACTGTCGTTCAGGAAATGCATCTTCATAGAGTCGCCTTGCTTCGCAAGAATTTCCATCCGCTTTTCCATACATAAAAAGTGTCAGCCAATACCTCAAAAGAATAATTCACCATAGTACCACAAATTCAAATCGCTAGGAACTTTATGTCATTCCTTTTTATTTTATTTTGACAAGAAATTTATGACGTTTACAAAAAATGCCAAAATAGCTCGAGCCTTACCATTTACAGAGAGTTAATCAGACTTTCCAGCCAAACTACAGTTTTTTGATTTCATTTATTACACCGTTTCTTGAAAAACTAGTACAAAGAAATAAAATTAAAATACTACATCATTCCGAGGATTAATAAAATAATTTATATTTCGAAAATATATCAAATTAAAAAACCCTAAGAGAAACTTTTTAAGGAGAACGCATATGAACATTTTCTTGGGATTTTGAGATGTAAAATCTATCCTTAAATTTTCCTCGCAACACTCCATAACACCCTGTATAATAATTCTCATTATTTTGGTCGAGATACTCATAGTCGTTATTATCGTCATCATTATCATACAAATTTATTACCGTAGGTTCTAAATTGTCCTTTTCTCTGTGCCTGTCTTCTACCTTGGCCTGGTCTATAAAATTATTCCAAACGCTTTTTTGCCATGTTGATTGAGTTCTAAAACTTTTGAAAGTTGTGTTTATTTTTGACCAATTCAATCGGATTAAACTTCCAGTGGGTTACTGAAAGCCATACAAGTTGAACCTTTTTCTCTTTTAATTCTTTTATTACTTTCTCCAGTAAAAACCTTTTTTTTAATGGTGCTGTCTTTTTACTCTGATCTGACGGAAAATCAAGAGAAGGTCTGAACAGGTGAGATAAACGCCTCCATATTCTTCCATTTAACCGACTGCGCATCTCTTACCGTTTCCAAGATACAAATGGTGAGCATTGAATTTGGGATACAGTGTATAGAGAGACCTTTTCTTCATTTTGTCTATGGGGATTTCGAAAATTAGAAGAGTTAGAGAATATGCGGTTAAATGTAGAAAAAAGTGCAGCGAGTCGACTATTAAATATCTTGAAATTCAAGATAATGCAATGAGAAAAGTTTTACTTTGTTTTTGAGATGTCACATAAGCTTATATACCGGGTGCGTCAAATGTCAGTTAACGCCATCAAAAAGAATCACGCGCGACTCCGTTGCATGTTTTTGTATTTATGTCTAAATTTCTCCACTATTAATACAAAAAAATAAGTTTGTTTAGAGCACTAACTGAAAAGTCGTGACCAACAATTTTGTGCAATAAGCCTTCAAATCAAAGTCAGGTGACTAACCTTTTTACTCTGATCTAACGGAAAATCGAGAGAAGGTATGAGCAGATGAGATAAAGGCCTCCATATTCTTCCATTTAATCGACTGCGCATCTCTTACTGTTTCCAAGATACAAATGATGAGCATCGAATTTGGGACACGGTGTATAGAGAGAGCTTTTCTTCATTTTGTCTATGGGGATTTCGAAAATTAGAAGTGTTAGAGAATATGCGCTTAAATGTAGAAAAAAGTGCAGCGAGTCAACTATTAAATATCTTGAATTTTAAGATAATGCAATGAGAAAAGTTTTACTTTGTTTTTGAGATGTCACATAAGCTTATATACCGGGTGCGGCAAAAGCTATGCATGTGCAGCGAGTCGACTATTAAATATCTTGAATTTCAAGATAATGCAATGAGAAAAGTTTTACTTTGTCTTTGAGATGTCAAATAAGCTTATCGACAAACTTTAAAAAACGGGATGAATAGCAAGTTTGCAAAACTACTTTATTTACTTATAACCAGAAAGGTGGAATGTAAAAGAAAAATTGCAAACAGCCAATTAACGTTGGGTAATGCCCATAAATCGAAATTAGTCCAGTCAAATTAGACTTTTGGTGAAAAAGTGATGCTAACTTTACGGGACTTTTTCAGGGTTGTTTGGGAAGTTAAGGAGAGCTTAAATCCAAGTTTGCGTATACCCAGACCCCGTGGGATTTTTTTAAAGGGGGGAAAAGGTAAAAATTTTGATTTCGCTATAACTCGGCAGCAATTGATCGTACAGAAAAAATAAAAAAAGAGTTTTGTAGGTTTGTTGAAGCTCTACAAGTTTCCTTTGGACGACTTTTCCCGAAAATTAATATTTAACGATTTATCGTAAAAA
Source organism: Pyrocoelia pectoralis (assembly GCA_036250285.1). Lineage (NCBI taxonomy): Eukaryota > Metazoa > Arthropoda > Insecta > Coleoptera > Lampyridae > Pyrocoelia > Pyrocoelia pectoralis. Next base: position 42,366,152 of record CM070078.1, read on the forward strand.
AAGGGAGCGTCTGAAGGGGTGCTATCTATTCGCGCCCCTCCGGCACCGGTGCGGCGGCTCGACGCTGCGGCACGCGCTCGGATCTCGGCGCGTTTGTCGCTTATATCTCTGTGCCAATGAATCGAAATGAAAAATAAACTTTTTTTTCGATTTTGTTCGTTTTTTCAAGCTCTACAACTTTCTCATACATGAACAAATTCTATTTGTTAACCAAAAAAGTTTACTTTTTTTACTGTTTTTTTACGATTTTTACTTTTAATTCCGATTCATTGGCACACAGATATAAGCGACAAATGCGCCGAGATCCGAGCGCGTGCCGCAGCGTCGAGCCGCTCGCGCCGCGCCGGTGCCGGAGGGGCCCGAATAGATAGCACACCTTCAGACGCTCCCTTCGACCTTATTTTTCAACCGATCCAAAAATCTGACACGGTGATTTTGTTCTACAACTTTCTCATACATGAACAAATTCTATTTGTTGACCAAAAAAGTTTACTTTTTTTTACTGTTTTTTGACGATAAATCGTTAAATATTAATTTTCGGGAAAAGTCGTCCAAAGGAAACTTGTAGAGCTTCAACAAACATACAAAACCCTTTTTTTATTTTTTCTGTACGATCAATTGCTGCCGAGTTATAGCGAAATCAAAATTTTTACCTTTTCCCCCCCTTTAAAAAAATCCCACGGGGTCTGGGTATACGCAAACTTGGATTTACGCTCTCCTTAACTTCCCAAACAACCCTAAAAAAGTCCCGTAAAGTTACCATCACTTTTTCATAAACCCCCTTTTTTTGTCTAATTTGACTGGACTAAATAACAAAAGTATGTTTTGAGTATGCACATCCACAATTCATGAATCAGATTAGTTGTCATGATTTGACAGACAAAATGGTGGCTGTAAAAGCGATTCCTTATGGAGGAAATGGAACGGGATGTAAGGTATACTAAAGGAATGGTTTAAATTACATTGACAATTGTGTTTTATGGTTTATTAAGACAGTCAATGCAAACATGTAAAACGTATTGAACTGGCTCGTTTCCAAACTGTCACAAGAAGTAAATGTAGTCAAAGAAGTTGAAATCTAAATTGATGTAATGAGATGGAAATTGGATCACAAGGAACAATAAATTACAATATAAAGCCTACTTTAATTAAAGCGATAATTAAAAAAGATAGTATCTCCAAAGAGTAACGTAACGCTTGCCAAGATCGCTCTCATACACGTAATTCTCTGCACTGTTTAATTATAAGCGAATAAGCTGATATTAAGGACGATATTAGCAAGAATTCGTATCGGGCTGCGACTAATTGTTGCATTAAACTGCAGCCTTGTTTTGTTTTAAGTACCGTATTACAGTTAATACTGAATTACGGAGTGCAACATTTTAGAGACGAATTATGAGAGATTTGGAATTTATGACTTTACGGATGTCAGGGAAATTCCAAATCTGCACAAACTGCCACATTTCCTTATATAGATTAGATATATATTACGGGCACAATAAGATCTAATAGCTATAACTTCGTTGGTATTTGACTTTAGACGGCCAAATATCCAATATCAGTCCTACTAGGGGTGGTCACTCGTAAGCACTCCACCTGTCGAGCCAATATCGCTGCATCTGACACTGGCATGTGCTCGTTCAAGATATTATTTCATTATACGCGTCGGAGATATTGCATACCTTATTGCTTGCTTGTGTGTAAAACTGCAATTTCAGTTTATTCAGTGTGTCAACACAGCGGGACGTACCGTGTCACTTCATGAAGCGACCCCCCTATGACTTACGCGAACTACTAATATTAACATATGTACTTAAGGTGAAAGACCTTTTCTTTTCCGGTGTATATTAATCCTATATACACTTAAAACAACACGAGATTGTTTAGTGTCTTGTAAATGCAAATTCTATATGTACTTACATAGATTGCAACCCCCGTCGTATTAACGACGTCGACAATGATATATGCTTTATCCTACCATTGCGTTTCTAACGTTAAGTCAACATTAATATTCTAAAAACCGCAAGAAACTGCTTAAAAAATATTTAATAAATTACTAATGTATTCGGCACGGGCCCACATATATGTATGTAAAGTGACAACTACAAGCATACTACCTACTTCAACGCTTTGCCTCCATAGATAACGTAAAGAATTTCTTTGTGTTCGGTTTAACAAAGATTTTTTCCATTTATATATTTAAAAAGTTACTTTCTTTGGGCGAAATGAATACTTTTTTCGACACACGGATGTCGAATTCATCATCAGGCAATATCAGTGATTATAAAAGTGAATAGATTACAAAGTCAAAAAATGTTTGATTTTAAACGAATAAGTTGATTTCGTAACTTCAATCGCTTAATTTGATTTATTATTTTACACATTTCAGTAACACCTTTTTTAAGTTGTATCAATTGTCTTTTAAGCGGCGGTTTCATATGGCAGTTGAGTGCTATAACAATTGTACTGTTTAGTGGGGGTGACTCCTTCTGTGATAGTTTTAATGCTAAGCAAAAGTAGAAATATTTCTAGTTATAACAGTCACTGCCATAGCATTTAACAGTGGTATGTTTTGCACAGATAACAGTGTGATCACGCCTACCTGACAGTCCTGTTATGGCACTCAACTGCCATGTGAAACCGCCGCTTTTTAAGTTTCCAATAAATTTGTTAAAACCGATATTTCTTGTTGCTAAAGTACTTAACGCTTATTATGCTAAGGGTCGATCTTTCAACCTACAAGTAACTTTAGTTGTCATATGATGAACTTCCCATTGAATTCTGCAAACAAATTCATAGGAAACGATTATAGCAAAAATTATCTGCATATTGATTATTAGAAAAATAAACTTATCTAGAGGTGGAAAGATCACCCTTAACTTTAATAAATAAAATGTGGGTGATTGTAAAGATAATGTGTGAATTCACAAACTGATATGGTAACTATATAGTCCTATTTGAAAGGATTGTCATATTAGTAGTGAGATTAAGACGACGTCCGGACTAGACCGGACTAGGAATAAAAATAAAAACAACGATAATTTTATTGTTGTTTTTAATTTATTTGTGCCCTGATGAATCCCCTTACGAAAGTGGGCGAAACGTTGACTTCTTCAAAATTGACACGATCCTACCACAGAAGTCGTCTTAATCTTACTGACTCTGGCCGTGGAAGCCTCCGCTTTGACCTGGTACGTGTTACGGAGTTTTTTAAAGAGGAACAAAGATAGAATTAAGCAAGCTCCTGAAAATCGCAAAGGATTTTAGATTAATACAAATGAAGGTGTCACACCACTCTGTGCGTAATTTTGGACGACGCGACGCAAGCGACAATGAATTCTACTAACGGCAAGCAAAATTTCGGCTGGATTGGTGTCATTATCTTTTGAATGATTTTTGCATGGAAAAGCATAAGTAGTGTGGGAGACAACGAAGGTTTGGTTTGTCTGAAAGTTAAGAATTTTTACTTCCAACAGAATCATATCTCCATATTTTGAGAACGATGCATAACCCAACAGAATCAAATTGAATTCGACCCTTAAGAAGTATCTGGCAACCGAACAAGAGTCTTAATAATTTCATTATCAAACAGGGTTTATAACAAATTAGAAAATTTACTATTTTCTGTCATTATAATAACTTAAATAAAGTATCAATATAAAGGATCTGATAATCAATAAGCTTCAAAGGCATCTGGGTACCTCAGTCTTATTCCATTATGTTATTCCTCCATGACAGATTATGATAATCAAATCAGAGAGAAAGAAACTAATGAACTACTTTCATAGGACTACAATCTACAATGGAAAAGATCAAGGACTAATATAAGGAGAGAATATTACTCCGAAAATTTGAAATTGAAAAATGCACAGCTCTATAATACACGCTTTTTAAATAAACCGCCAAAAAAAAACAAGAATTATTTTAAACACAAAAGTAAGTTCTAAATTTTATACAATTCTCCTAAAAGGTAAACGACTTCCATAATAACACGTTTTTTTCAAAATTTAACAAAAAATGTTATGTGTAATCACATCTATTGCAATTTCTTTAACAAATTAAATATTTGTTATTAATGGACAAAGCTACATCAGAAGTTTGCAATGGTTCTATACTTATAGATGACCAACAAACTCATTTTAGTAACAATAACGATGAACCACAAAAAAGGCCACAACTTCCAAATTTCTGTATTAACCATAACGCCTAACTTGCCCACAATTGTCAAGATAACTAGTTTTCGGCTTATACCGCGTCGTTACATTTTGTTCCAGCCCGCGTTGGAAAGGACTGCCTTGCCTTGTTCCTTGTGAGTCAAAACAAGGATTTATGGGATCATTATCCATCCTCTTAGCTCCCGATGGTGGCGAGCTCATCGCGAAAACCTCAAACTATTATTTGCCCACAATTGTAAGATTTGTTGAAAAAATATGAAATATTGTAGGGGTACTGACGTCTCGTGGCAATATAGTATAAGTAGCAAAACTCATAGAAAAGATAGAAAGCATGAAAATCGAACAGATTTAGAAGGGACAGAATGATGGAGAATTGGATGTAAAGGTAACTAACAGAGGAAACAATTTTAAATATCCCCTTTAGATACCACATTTGTTAATGACAATTACCCTAACTTTTTGTGGATAACGTTACCGTTTAATCAAGAAAATTCTAAAGACAAATGTGTAAATGACAGAAATGTTGAAATTCCGCCCATAAACTAACAATAACATTTTTAACATTTATTTTACATTCAGTGTAATTTAAATTTAATTGATAGACACAAAGTAGATAGTGGAAGTTCTAAAGTACATGTGATGATGGTAATGAAGCATCCATCATCTGTTTTAAAAAAGCTTTAAAAAAATAAGAACAATGTATTTTTTCACTTGTAATCTAATACAACTAAACTTACTACAAGACAAAAAGGGAAAAGAACTACTACATAGGAATGCATAGATTTAGTACGTACATTGTACTTCAGAGTAGGTACTTTAAATTATTATTTATAACGTTTGTGTACCTTTTACCTATAGAGGGTGCCTGAGGTTTAATTATCAAGACATTTTGTAGAAAAATACATTTTAAAGTGGGTTGGTCCTACAAAGCGTACAGGACGGTAACAGAAACGAAAAAAAGTCCAGAGACATTTTTTGCTCAGAATTGAGATAAGATAAGATAAGATAAGATACACATTTATTTTCATCTGAGTACAACATAAAAAAAAATGGTGAAATGAGTGAAAATACGTCATAATTATATAATAATATGTATACAGATTATAATAATGAAATTAAAAATTTGAATTAAAAATTAACAATTGCACATATTGTATAACAACAATTGAAACAACGTAGGTAGATACTGCAGAAACAAGTATTAGTTAAAAAACTCATTTAAATTATAAGGTTCTAGATTTACAAGATACTTTTTTAAAGCGGTCTTAAATTTACAGGTATTACTTATCCTTGTAATGTTACTTGGTAGGTGGTTATATATTTTTATGCACATGTTGTGAGCTGACATATGAGTTACAGCTAATTTGTGTTTCGGCACACGATAGGTTTCTATATTCCTTGTCCTGTATATATGATTGTATTTTTGGTCCCCAAAAGATATTGTAGATTTTTTTATGTAAGCCGCACACTCGAGTATATAAACTCCACATAAAGTTAAAGCATTGTTGTCTTTAAATTTCGACCGGCACGATTCCCGAGAATTCATACCTATTATTAACCGTAGCGCTTTCTTTTGGATCTTCAGAATTTGCGTTGCATCACTGCAGGCACCCCAGAAAATAATTGCATAGCTCATGACAGAATAAAAACAAGCATAGTAAATTTGCCAGATAGATCGGTTGTCGAAGTACTTGGTTAATATAATTGAATGCTGTATTGAAAAAGCTATTGAGAGTATTTAATTCAGGACCGTACTCTTTTGATTTATCAAATTAGTAGAACGGATTACCCACATCTCCGCCACAAGTTGATTTAAAAAATTCATATTATTCAATCTTATGACTTATGACCCTCTGTCCATGTATCTTGTGTGCCAATTTTGGTTTGAATATTCTCCAGAGTTCGGAAATAAATAAATAAAAACTTGGATTTTTAGGAAATTTGAATATCTCAGAAACGAAGAATCTTAGGACCTATATTTATAGGAGCAATCAACCTCACAATGTATTTTTCTATAAAATGTTAAAGTCCTGATCATTAAACCTGAGACACCCTGTATAGTTAATCATGAACAAATTACAATGTTACGTGAATTTTGTACTACGTTTAGAGATCCTTCCGACATATTTCCATCAGTATAAAAAAATTAAACGCCAAGCACTGTTTCATAAGGAACAATGTAAGTGTTAGGTATAAGTAATGGTTTTTAAATCTCATTACTTCGCGTATGTGTCAAATTATAATTTTTAATAAGAGTAATAGAACAATTATTCGGTTAGTGTAATTGAATATTAAAGCAGGATCTAAGTGAGATAACAAGATAATAAGAAAACTGTTCTTTAAATAATTAATAAGGGAAAATGTAGCAAGTAACGCATAACTTGCTTGTTAAAAGTTTGAAACTAGAAACAAGGGCCATGATTTGCCTTGTTTCATTATGTAAAGCTATAATCTCTTAGTTTTAGTTATATTAACGATATCAAAATAAGTGAGCAATTAATCTTTGTTAAAATACGTCGTGCACTAATCCGGAAATAAAGTAGAAAGGTATTGAATAATCAGATTTGTAAATTTTGCGTTATGATAAAATATACGAGCTTATTTAATTAAGGGACGTAAATCCAAGCTTGCATTAGATGTATAACAGGAACCTTCATAAAATAATTAGCGATGTAAAGTAAAATTTTGGTGTAGTACTGGTGATGAAGCGTTACGTAAAGTTCCCACTTGAGCCATTTGTCAAGAGCCATTAGTGGCACTTTGCAAGCTGGGTTGGTGACACTGTAACAAGCGGATAACTGAAATAAAGAGCTCACCTTTTCTCTCAGGAATTATCTTTTCTTTTAGCCATCCATTCATCCCAATTTCTTTTACGTCGGATAGCGTTTGATTTAACATTATACTTTCTCTCACATGAAACCACCCTTATACGTATTCTACTACAGTTCGACATAAAAACCAACGTGCTTGCGGCTGATATTGTTTCGTCCGATGCGAAATATCAATTAACTTAGCGTTCTGAATTTTTGTCTTATTCTGTAATAACTGCGGTATTCCCACACACAAGTTCAACATTAGTATTTCGACATTGGCATGTGACAATACCACGTGATCGAAACTGTTTGATCAACATGATAAGAATATAATTTTCATCAGTTATTTAATTGCGTGTTTGTTAATGTAAAATACGTGTTATACCTTTACTATACTTTTACACTAGGAAATGTGGTTTATCTGATTATAAATAGGTAATGCTTATGTTCGAATATGAAAACATCGTAATATAGTGGCCTCCAACATGGTTAAAGCAATTACACATAGTGTCTTAAAAACAACAAATTGCATAAAACCTCTATATCTAGATTAAAGACTTCGAGCACTTTTGAATTTGCAAAATGTATACAATAATAGTTAGGTAAGTGGAATATAGGCAATGCATACGAAGACTGATGTCGGGCCTGGGTGTTTTGAATTATGAGGTTGCTCACAGATAGTACTGTAAGTGAAAACGTAGGCTTTCAGCGATACGAATTCAAGAGAATTACAATTTGCTACCTGCTCTAGACCAGCCAAGAGGAATGGAACATTTTGGACAAGTAGTTCGTGGAAAAATATCAGGTGCTCCAATAAAAGCAAAAATAACAGGGAAGAGGTGCCGAAAGAAGGAGAACCTCATAGTTGAAGAGCCTACACGGTTAGTATCATTGCGCCTCTGCAGAGTTCCTATAGGAACAACCATCTGAAGAAGAAAGTTTCCAGAAAGAATTACCAAAAGACTATCATTATATGGTACAAACATTATCTTAAATTTGGCATACTTTTACTTCCATTTCATATATCAAACAAACGTTCCATAATTCCTGTATTTTATAAGTCGATGGATGCATAATCAAGATCGTATAATAGTCATTTATCTGAGCAGACAAGGAGGCTGACGCGGAACCAAAAGGAAAGGATTCCAGGGAACCGTCCAAAAGGAGAACGTCAACTAATAAGTTGGCAATTTTAATGTTTCCACTTTATTATATGCTGCTCCAAATGAGTTAAAGTTGGAGATATTTTAAATTTGTTTAACTTATCGAATATTATTATTTCAACATTATACATAAACAAATGATTACGTTTTAATTGACGTTCGTTCTTAATAAAATTGTATTTTCTGTTTGGTTTTACCTGAAATATAAATTAATTTAATGTTTATTAATTATATAATTACAATAATTTGAAGTAGTTCCACAATTTATACGAGTACAATTTATTCCAAAAGATTCAGCATTAATATTGATCATAAAACTGAACATTCTAGAGTAATATCTGAAAACATGAAAAGTTCTTGAAATTTCAATTTAGAAAACTTTCAGAGTTATTAAAAGGTATTTTAATTTGGAATTTCGATGGATATCTCCAATATAACAATTTAACCACTTTGGAACAAATTGGCTCGAAACGAGGATAACCACATGTTTAATTTTTTTTTAAATTAAATTGTACATACTGAAATTGTGACACAAGGTCATTTAACCAGTTTTGAGCAAATTGGATCGAAACGAGGATAACCACATGTTTAATTTTTTTAAATTAAATTGTACATACTGAAATTGTGAAACAAGATCCTTATGTGCGTAATGTAACACACCTGGCAGCTTTCAATTTAATTGTTTCCCGTTATAAATTTGTCCGATTTGAAAATTATATAGAAGCGATAGTTACGCCACTGAACTTTAGGCATTAATGTATGGTGGAATGTACTTATTCTGCAAAATTATGGCAGCGGAGAGAGAGGTTGTTAGTTCACCGAAACATATTGGAAAAGAACATCGAAGGGTTAAGGCAGAAGTGTGGACAGTGATATGTGTCCTCGCCGTCTGTGTACGTAAGTATTTATTTTGGTATTTTTATTGTTAAATCGACAGGGTAACTTCCCTTAAAAGATGTTGGCAGAAGCTATTTAATTATTATAAGGGGATCCCCTTACCACTTAAGTCTACAAAAATGCAGTAGTGGATTTTCGAAATGTATTTTTTATAGAAATAAATTAATATATTTGTTTATTTATAAAATGTATCTAATTATTTACTTGTACATTTATTTACCTACTTACTTTATATTCATATGATTTTATTTTAATGTTTATCGTGTAAAATAATTTCGATGAGTTTTAAAAGGGCCCCTTTCACGTAAAGAACCCTAGGCCCCTCCACTCTTTAATCCGACCCTGAATATCAAAGAGGGAAATTAAATTCTTGACAATGAAGCTGAAAACAATGTAGAGTAAAATTGAATGTAATCTTAACATTTAGATTGGAAGTGAGTGAGAGATACATTTATTAAATATCCTGGAGGGTTTTTTGTAGCTCTTTTTTCCCTCCTTGTAACCCAAAGTTAATCTCAAATTGTGTGGAGGTTCATGTAATCTTTGAGCACTTTTAGCTTTGGTCATTAACTTTCTGTGCCTCTACTTGATTTAAGAGGGCAACCCTTGATTGAAGATATATTAAACATTCATTCTCCGCATTTCTTGTGTTTTATTTATTTTTGCCTAATCGATCCTTATAAGAGCAGCACACAGATATCTCGAGCAATTTGTTCAAACGTAGAGTCTTAACATTTGACAGGTTTGTAATTGACGATCACGTGCCTTGGGGTTTCAGTTAGTTGGGAAAGTTTGGTTTCGAGTTGCGCAGTCGTTCTCGATTGCACCTGGGATGCTACATGCTTCAATTTTAAATTTTATATTACATATACATATGTAAACATTAATATTTTTAAAATGAAATTATTTAAATAAATGAAATGTTTACTTAAAAGATAAAATTATCGATTAATGCGAACTGTTTTCACACTGAAGCCCCAAATTATAAGTGGTTAACTTGCATGAATTCAAATGGAAAATACATAGTTTTAAAATTTATAGTGATAAAAGTTTAGAAAAAAATGTATCTAACGTTAAGAGTAAAGCGAAATTTCGAGGATGAGCAAGTTTTAACACGGAATTTTAAAAATTCTAAAGCTTCGATGAACAATGGAGATGACGATAAAAAGTTAACATTACAAATTTTTGCTCGAAAAAGATTTTTAATAAAATAATCACATTAATGATGAAACCATTATATTTTAGGCAATTCTACCATTCAACTGAAGTTGCAGCTTATAAGTGGAATTTTTTCTTAAAAAAATTAAATTTTAGAAAATGAGAGATCCTTTCTAATCCGATTCAGATGTACCTATAAGAAGATGAGATTTAAATTTCAAAATTTGAAAAATAAGTTTCAGTTTACATAAAATTCAAAACCCCAGATCGAATTTCCCAAAAATAACACCTTCAACTGAAGCTCGTAAAAAGCTCACAATTTAACTCTAACAGCATTAGATTTTTCTAAAACGATTACATAGATTTTTAGAGTCGAAGTGAAATTTATTATAAATTTCTAGGTACATACCTAACCTTTTTTTATTGTTACAACCACCATGTTGGAATAATAAAAACGGGGGAACTAGTTAGCGATCAACATATTCTTATCAATTTCTTTACAATGACTACGTTTCAGAATATAATGTAATGCGATGCGATAAAATTAAACCTTAAGTTGTTCATTTTCAAAATAATTTTGATGAACAATATGCTACACAATTAAGTTTACGTTAGACAAGTTAATGCAAGTAAGGATTCTAATATAATTAGAAAACGTTGTGTACGGTGTATACATCACGGTTCCATTAACTCATCTTGATATAATTGCGAGGCATTAGTTTAAATATGACATTGGTATAATACGGTAATTCCAGAAAATAATTTTCTCGGCGGAAATTAAGAAGATAGTGGCGTCTTAGAACGCCCCGTTTGAATACATAAAGCCATTTTACTTCGTGCTTGTTTTCATCAGTTTTCTCATTGGGCTTAAACTATTTTAATTAAAGCAACGGCTAATTTAACTAGACAAATTTTCGTTGCAGAAAAGAGACCATATCCATTTTCTTCGCTCGTCGTTGCTGTGGTTATTGTTGCCTCAAAGTAGCGATGTCTCTTGGTTTTGATTATATTTACTATTTGTTAGAGACGAGCTAAATTCTGCAGGTAAACTTTCTGAATAAATTTATGGGAAATTCCACTGAAATAACTTCAGGATTAAATTGTTTGTATTGTTGCTTGTTCTCTACAGAATAAAACAAAACGCAATAAGAAGATACTATTATTTTAATGAGATTCTTTATGTTGCAAGTTAAAGGACAAATATATAATAGACCTTCTCAATAAAACAATAGATCAGTAAGCACAGATTATCCGCTCATGTCCTCCATTTACAATTTCAAATAGATATAGGTAGAATCACCGCCACAAGACTGGCAAATACCAAGATGGCTTTTTTTTAACCGCACAATTAAAGCTTTAAATTTAAATTAATAGTGTACATATACAAAGAAACGACAAACTCGTTCATGCATTGAACAAATGCGAGAGATCAATTGAATTTCACAAAAATGTAAGAAAATCTGTAGGAAAATTTGAATGAGGAGGGGCCATTCCCGTCATTTTTGAGCACTGAGCCTTTAAAACAAGGTAGTAACCCCGTTGGTTGGATGCTACCTTGAGTGGTTCAGTGATGAAGGGAACGTCAGGGGATGGACTTGGACGAAAAAATCCTGTGCTCAGACGACACGTAACAATGGATGATCAGATCTCAATAATTGTCCTTGAAGTGGGCAAAACTTCACTTAAAACGGGAGATTGAGACTAGCCCACCACGATCGGTCAGATATACCTATAGTTAATTTAGAAAACCAACTGGGCGCGATATTGAAGGGTTACTAATAACAGACTGACTACTAGAAGGTAGGTCGTTTCTGAGTAATTTACCGGGAAGAGAAATCAGGCCTGTTTTCTACTACCCTGTAGGACCTCTAGCCTTGCAATCTGGATAGACGTCTCTTGTTGGGTTGTTGTGAGTGGCGATTCAGAAGAATACATCGTTTTACCATTCAACATGGATGACAAATCAAAAACCAATACTACATGAGGAGCGTCCCGAGATCTCCATAATCTCAGTCGTCGACCCTCAAGGAAAGACTCCTAGAACCAACTCCCGTAAGCTAGGGCCGTCCACATCTGCAACCAATAGCGGGTAATTGCAACACTGAACCACCCCCGCAATCAATTCCAAAAGACATATCAGAGTAGCAATACTAGATCATAACAATCCACTGAGTAAAAGGGCAGCTAATTACGCGAATATATTGTAAAACCATCTGGCCAATCGCCCTGGTCAGTTTGTTTTCGCCTCAACCGGCGCCATTCTACAGGGCTTTCATCTGGGTCACTAAGGAACCCGCAGACCATGTGGTAGTTAAGTGGACATACACCACTCACCAAAGATGAGGAAGAAACTGCGAGTAGAATAGTAAAGAGGGAAAGAAGTTGAAATGAAGTTTTCTTCTTGTCCCCTGGTTCACCTTTAAAATCCATTCCCATCACATCTAAGTGAATTTGCATCGTAAACCCATCATTGATGGGTGGTGAAGTCAGTAGTAGTGTAACAATGAATTTAGTTAACAGGAGTAAATCAGAACTGATCATATTATACTTTATTCCTACAGTTTCGCCAGTGTGTTCTAAACCTTAATTATTAAACCTTAATTAAAACAGAGCATTGACACATCACTTGACCAAGTGTTTATTACTGATCAGAAGATACTTATTTAATATTATCGTAGCATAAGTAGAGCTCTGGCCGACAAAGGTGGCCCTACCAGCAGCTGTTTTGACGTCCGTAATGCTCTTGGGCGCTGGAATCGTGTGTTACACAGACGACTCGAAAACCACAAAGGGCACTGGCTCTGGAGTGTACAGAATCAATGGACGGGGCTGCAAAATTTCTGTAAGTCTAGGACAAAAAGCGACCGTGTTCCAAGTCGAGGTATATGTGATCCTGACAACGGCTGCTCAGCTATTAAAAGAGAACCAAGAGGAAAATCTTTATAGTTATAGACTGCAAATCAGCGATTGCAGCACTAGACTCATATGTGGTAAATTCAGGACTAGTCTTTGAATGCACACAAATGTTAAACGCACTAGGTAAGTGCAACACTAGTGTGGGCACCTGGGCACGCGGGAATCGAATTTAACCAGGTTGCTGATGAGCTTGCGAGAATGGCAAGCGCAAAACCACTCATAGGACCCGAACCAGCCTGTGGGATTACATATAACACAGCTAAAAAGGAGATTCAACCAATACTCATGAAGGAGAATTGCAGACACTGGTCGAAAAAGACAGAGTCATTCCAAGATCTTTCTGGAAACTCCAAACGAGGATTTAGCAGCGTCCATCTTAAAGTTAACCAGAACGAAGGTAAAACTTGCAACAGAAACAGTCACAGGTCACTGTCGTCTGAACGAACACCTGCATAACATGGGACTGACCGATAGCCCGATATGCAGGGGTTGTGGTGAGTTCGAAGAAACGTCCTATAACGTTATTTGCCAATGCGAGGCATTAAGAAAGGCAAGGGAACACCTACTTGGAAATGAAAAGATTACACAAGTAGAAGTGTGTAACGAAGATTCGCCCTACTAAAATCATGGACTTTGTGAAAGATACAGGTATTCTGGAAGGGTAGACAACACCGGGGAGCACAATAAACCAAAAGGTCGCAGTGCAGGAACCAATTGGGACCACCCCTAGCAATAATAATAATGATTTTTTTTACAGCAACTTCAAATTTATTTGTAGGTAATAGGACTAATCGTTACTTGACTCCGATCCGTACGGTTAGTTAACTTGGCCTGAGAATCGATAATAATAATAATAATAATAATAAGGGCCTTTTCAGTCGACCAAAAATGTGTTCCACATACCATGATGGATACCTAACATATTTACAAAAATTTACAAAAAGGTCTGATACCTTTAAGTAAACGTGTAATACAGTCCAATACCCTTCGTCTAGTAGCATCTTGCAGTCCACTTCCAGACATATTCCTTCTCTCTGTCCTTATATTCAATTGTTTTCCGTTTTTCCTACCCTAGGATCTTACAACGCTTTTGTAAAAAATGTAGGAAAATGAAATGAAACAATTCGAATGGCATGGAAAACTGCTGCAATCTTTCAGAAAAAATGTTATTTTTCGTGATTGGCCTAAGTTAGTATATTTTTATACGTTTTCTAATTAAGCGCATTGTCGCGAGGCCACCAATGCGTTGGATAGATGACATGGTGCATTTTTCGGGTGTTACAATAAGGCATTAATACGAAAATAAAAACAAGAAATCAATGTTATTTCCAACGTTTTAGAATCATCAAGCTAACCCATAAAAGGAATGGACATGTATCTACCAAAAATGACCACAACTATAGTAAATAGGCTACGAAGGTGAACATAACGTAATGAATTACAGAACGTGTCATGCACGGAATAAATTTGATAACACGACGCGTCCTTGAACCAAAACCATTCATCCAATCAATTTTGAAATTTGTCGAAATTGACCGTGTATACCATCCCAGCCAAGCCATACGCCATCCATCGCAAAAAGCGAAAATCGGAAAGGGACAGGCCAGAGGAATATGGCGGGTGAGGTAGCAGATCACATTTCAACGTTTTGATGATGGAAGTGCGATAGCACGGAGCGTTTTCGTGCTGCTATATCATTCGTTCGTGCTTCGTGTCTCATTCTCGTCATTTTTCGAGCAATATATTGTTCAAATTGATCAGTTGTCAATAGTGATGCTCATTTTGCGCAACTCCAGCAGCCCATAGTGCAAGATTTTTTACTGGTCCTATTAAACGCAGAGCATTGTCTTCTATTCGAAGCGTGTCGTCGATATTGATGCTTCGAAAGGTAAAAAACGCGTTTTTTTGCGTTTGGGATTCTTCACCTATATCCACTTCTCATCACCCAGTAACAATTAGTTGTTGGAAACTCTTTCTTTCATGCCGCAAAAGCAAAATTTCGAAAGTGGCTCTTCAATTTTCCATCTTTCTCTCAGCCAATTCATGCGTACACCTCTTTTTCTTCCTTTTGAAACATTCCCATAGCATATAAACGTTTGGAAATACTTTGGCGAGCCATGTTTAATATCTCCGCAAGCCGATCTTGTGTTTGCGTACACCTTCCTCCAATAACCCTTGCAGATCGTCATCTCCATGGTTTTCCTGAGCCTTCACAGATAGTTTTCGATGGTGACGTTGGACGTAGACCTCCTCAAACAAACGAGGTGCCTCAGCTGCATTTACAGATAGAAGCAGAAAAGCAAAGCTTCCCGCAAATGCTGTGTATTTGGCACAAAACTCAACATCTTCGTTGTTCGGAAAATTATTTTTGCGTTGCGATACGTGTTTTTGAGGGTGAAATTTAACAAAGAGAGTAGTTAAAGACGATCGCTCCATTAATTGAAGCCAAATGTAACCTACCTATAGTAGTGTTGCTTGATTGTGCAAAAGCTACTGCAGCAATAATCAATTAAATGATTGTCAATCTCTATTTTGGAAGAGGGTAGTTTCGATATAAAGGCTTACAGACTTTCAAGGGGTTGGGCATAAAAATAATTTCGGAAACTATTCTTTATGGGTGACTTAAGACTTCCACACGCTCACATTTTCTCTTTCTGTCTAATTTAGATAAATGTGAATTGTCGTACAACTTCCACCAGTATCAGTTTGAATGAAACAGTCTAATTTCGTTAACCATGATGGTTGAACCATAAACGAAAAGATTGCTTAGTTTTGAAAAACCAACTTCTCTTTACCACAAAATCACATTTCAAGCTGATGCAGGTACATAAAATTCTAATTACATTTAGAGATCTCAAGAAAATGATCAGAGGTATGTTAAGACAATACACCGCAGGTAGTAATAAAGTCCTTGTGGTGCACCAACGGGAAACCTTAGAAATGATATAGACATTGCAGGATAATTGAATTTACGACTTTGTAGCGTAACGCGGAAACCACAAAAAGTCGATAATCTCGAGATTACTTAACTAAAATGAACTGTAATGTAGGTTTTGCTGGAGCATGAAACTAAATCATAATAAACAAGTCGTGAATTCACATAAAAAGTTAAATATACACTTAGCACATGTGGTAAAGTGCTAATTGCTATACTGATAAAATATTAAGCCACTTGTAATATTAAGAAACGGCTTCATTCTACATTTATAATCGAGTTATGCTTTCTACTCCACCATATACGATTGCATGAATTAAAGATTAAGCCCATTTTAAGATCACGTTTGATTATTATTTAAATAACAAATCCACTTGTGGGGATTAATCTGACAAGTTTATTTTTTATGGACGCACCGTATTAACCACTTACCAAATTAACGGCAGTACCCCCGATGCAGTTGGTTCATTATGTAGCTATAATGATTTTCACATGTTATTAAACGGGTGGTAAAGTCATTGACTTCCAAAAGTTTATATGAAGTGTGGTTATACGAGGTGGTTTAATTGAGACATTCCAGAGGATCCGAAAATGGTGGTCCCCCGTTCAATGTTTTACAATGGATTGCTCTTTATTTAGTTTGAGCCAGATTCGTGATTTTTTGCGTTAAACCTTCATCTAATTACTGGAAGAATAGCTATTACATTAATTCTGAACAAAGACATTAGTATTAGTTGCAAACAACGGTTGGAAAGCCAATATTGTGATAAACAAGTTAAGTATAAATTGTACACAAAACCAAGCGCGTTTTTTTCGTAACACTGAATAAAAAGTTTTATCACTATAAGAACATTCCCTAAAGGCATGGGATCTGACAGACAGATGCAAGCAGTAAAACATTCAGTTTTACACCTTAAAAATGTTCCAAAAAATGGCAATAGCAACCCCTAACTCAAGAATGTAAATAGGGAAAAGGGGTCATTTGAAGCGTCTTTTAATTCTCTATGCGACGGCATTGCCGAAATGAGTTTTCTTCAATTTTTTTTTCGTCTCCATGAAAAGCACCCAGGGAAGGGAGGGAGGGAAAGTGTGTATCATATGATGAAGGAATGTGAGGAGCTAAGAGAAGAGGTGAGAGAGAGAAATGTGATTCTGGGAGAGAAGGGGGTGAAGGGATGAAGGAGGTGTTAGAGAGAAGGGAAAGGGTGAAACGTAGGGGGCAGGAGTAAAGAAAGTTTTTAGTGGTAGGTTTGGGCGTTTTTTTGGTGTTTTTATGTATAGGTATATTATGTTTAGTTTGTGGTTATGGAGCGGGGATAGAATCGTTTGTATATTTTTATTATGAATGCAATAAATAAATATTGATTGATTGATTGAAAAACACCCTCTAGATTAACTAAGGTGGGGGTGTTGTTTAGGAAAAATTCGAAAACACGCCACATTTGACCTCTTCATATCAAATTTGACTTTGTCAGGTCAAGCCCCTAGCCTCAACAACCCCCAACAAAAACACAAATTACGGTAAGGTGGGTCGAGTGACCCTCATTTTAAAGGTCTCTTGATTTCCTATGTGAGTGCATGATTATTTTTAGGTTTATAACAATTGGAAAAGTGTAGAAAAAAAATCAAAATTTAACGTCAGAAGAAATTTTCATTAGTTCAATAAATGCTCAAATTGTTTCTTTTTAAGAATCCTGTACGAAAAAAAAATTGAATAAAACTAATTTCGGTCATGGTGTCGCATACAGAATTGAAACACGCTTCAAATGAGGGCCACTCCACCCCTTTCCCTAATTAAATTCTTAAGTTAGGAGTTGCTGGGGCTAGGGGGTTTTGACAAGTTGTCCCCCAAAAATGAGGAACCGACACCTGCCCGAGCATTTTTTTAAAAAACTAGTCTAAGTGTCTCAGAACAGGCGTGTTTCCTTTTCAATGGCCCACCCTGTATAATCTAATGTAGAGCAATAGACACATTTCGCATTCAAGTTCCTCTACCAAGATAGCGTCCCCCGCTTGACATAGAAATACCAAAGGAAACTTCTACAACATTTTCACTGTTACGCAACATTTTTAACAACGTCTTTCTCGCCTCAAACCCATATGTTTCTTATAAAGCATTTTCCTAATTTTAATTACCCCATATCCTCCCTTGTTTTTTTGTATTATTAAATTATTATTATTAAAATTAGATTTGAAATGGAGACGCGAAAGTAGCAATATTTTATTGTGCACGGAGTTAATCAGTCAGCATATGGTATGTTTACTAGAAATAAATAATACATACTAATATTATACTGGTGATAAGGATGCTAAGTGAAAATCTCATAACCGACGAGAGCTTTAAAGTTAAATGGAAAGAACTTCTACATAAGACAAGCTCGCCAAAATAGTCCGAATTTAAAGAATTTCAACTTCCAAGCCTTGCAGGTTTTTATTACGAGGGTTGAACAGTATTTACTGCCACTGTCACAAAAACCCTCCAAGAAGCGATTGTATCGTTGCAAACATTCAAAACGCGAACACTTGAACAAAGGCGTCAGTGAACGACTTATTCGGACCTGAGGCGAATTTACAGTTGTTTAGACGAAACTCAGGTGTTGGGCGGTTTATAACTGTTGATAAAACCTGGATTCATCTTTTCGACCCGAGTTGAAAAAAGTAAAAACTATAGGATCTCCTTCTCCTCGAAAATTTGTATGCAATGTTCGCTCTGTTACATCCCCCCCATTATTATGTATCTTCGTGATTGCATGAAATCTCCATCGGAACAACGCTCGTGTCCATAAAAGTTTGGTACCAATGAACTCCATTTCTTTGATAACCAGGAGACCGAATGTTCTTGGAGGAGATAGATGAGAGAAATACCTTTCAGGCAGGCCAGGATTGAAGAGTTGAGGGGCCCAGGGCTATTTACGAGAAAGGGGCCCTTTTTAAACTCATCGGCATTATTTTACACGATAAATATTAAAATAAAATCATATGAATGTAAAGTAAGTAAATAATTACATTAATATTTTAAATAAACAAATATTTTTTCTTTTTACTAAATTTTTTTTTTAAATGGAGGCCCCCTATATAGTGGGGCCCGGAGCTGTAGCCCCCCCCCCCCCTTAGCCTTCCTTGCTTTCAGGTGATGGTGATTATATTGAAATTAGGAACCATAAATACTGTTCATCCCTGGTATACCTTGGGTCCCACGCTAGGGGTACCCCATGGGATTTAACATGGGAAAATTGAAATTATCTTTTTCCTGCTTCCCAAATTAAAAAATCCCAAAAATTTTGACGCAGATTTAAAGTGGCACTTAAAACGTTTCTAAAAACAATTTTTTGATTACAATTTGATAATTAATAAATTAATTACAGGCATTTGAAATTCGAAATTTTGAAGGTTTTTCGCGCATGCGATTCAAATCGGCTATCTTCGGTTTTTAAAGCAATATGGATGCTAAAATTAAATTGTAGCCGAAGATAGGCGAAGATACCCAATCTGAATCGCATGCGCGAAAAACCTTCAAAATTTCGAATTTCAAATGCCTGTAATTAATTTATTAATTATCAAATTATCATCAAAAAACTGTTTTTAGAAACGTTTTAAGTGCCACTTTAAATCTGCGTCAAAATTTTTGCGATTTTTTAATTTGGGAAGCAGGAAAAAGATAATTTCAATTTGCCCATGTTAAATCCCATGGGGTACCCCTAGCGTGGGACACAAGGTATACAATTCTAGTGCTTGATGATCATAATAATATGTATTTGGAAAAACTTTTGCTATAATTGAAAAATAACACCTCTCACGTCTAATTTTCCTTTAATTGCACTATTTCATGAATTCATAACGGTAACGGACCATTAATCCCATATTCAATTCAGGAAAATTTATATTCTTTGGACAAAATCAATCTATATTTATTTAATAAATGCCGTCCTAATTTCTGTTATTATTGTACATTCAGATTTCCAATAACTGTCAACCTGTCATTATATCTCTCAAAAATGTTGGATATTTGATTATTGCGTGATATTATATTATGTTATGTATATGCATATAATCAATACAAATTTCAATAAATTGGAATATTTATAAACACGTACATGTAGGAGTTTAGACTTTATTTATTTATTCATCGTTTAATTTAAATAAATGATAACAATTTCCATTTCAGTTGTACGTCACATTATATTTTTAAGATCGTGCAAGACAAGTTTTCTTAAAAATAGTTAATTGAAAAAATGGTTAATCAAGTGTAAAATTGTCAGATTAGACCCAAACATAAAAGGATTTGCTCATGTTGGAAATTAGCCGACTAATTTGTAATAGCTGAAATGCAATTATTCCATATTACGTCGTACACTTTATTGCACCAAAAGTTGGACTGTTAGTACTTTGTCACAACATTTACTATAACAACTTGAATTAGCATATTTGCACGTTTTAATAAATGATGGCTCGTAATTTTGCAACAAAGTTGCTTGTATGTCATTAAAATTCTCGAAGTAGGTAGAGGTATATTTCCCGTTTTATTATTATTAAAAGGATTACATATTACATTTAAGTATTGATTCTCGTTGTTTTTATTTATGGCGTGGGTGCGGTAAATCTCAACCAGTTACATTTACAAATTTAGTTGTACTGAAAAATCTTTTGATTGGCAATAAATGCAACTCGGTTTAATTAATCCCGTATTGCAAGTGTAATTAAACGAATTACAATAATGAAGTACTATGCATACTGTCAATTCAATTGGATCCGTTAAAACAAAATAAAGTGTACATTTCAGTAACTGATTATTTTAAAAAAGCGCCGGTTTAATTGCATTCATTTTGTTCTACGGCAGTAATGGCAGACATGAGTAATTTGTGTTCTAATACAATTTAAAATCTGTTATGATTGAATATTCCACGTTTTCAGGAAATAACTTTTTTTTCAATTAACGTTTGTTCACTGTTACCATCTTTGATTTCCAATTAATTAAATTCGTTTTTAAACAATTACCACACGAAAAGTTTTAACCAAATTTCAAAAGCGTTCCTTAATTCATTTTAATTTGAAATAAAATGTCAGTTACCACTCCTAAATGCGTAATTACATCATTAAGATGGTTCAATTAAAATATCAATTATGGAAGCTTATTAATGGTCTGTCATCTGTGCAATGAAGGTATTTTAAATTGGCGTTGCAGTGTTTCCATTAAAAGGTATTTTGAATATATTATTGCCGTAATTTCATTTTGCGGAATTGCATGATTAATGGTATGTGTAAATTGACGCGGTTTCTAAATGAATATTTCTGAATGAGTTGGTATAACCCTACGCACACATTTACATGGTGAGATCCCGCCTTTCCGTGGTTTGCGACAGGATGGTATGAATGGCCTCTTAAGCTAGAGGATTCACTGTTAAAGCTTATTTTAAACGATCTGCCAGTTACATTCACAGAGACAAAGGGATCCGAGAATTAGATATCATCAAATCTTTATTATAACACTGTAGATTCACACAAAGATGGGATATTAATTAAATTTCTACAGTTTGTTGTTAATCTAACGAACCAAATCTGATATTATTACCCCACAATGACAAATTTTTAATCCCAATCTAAAAATACGATATACGAGACGTCAAAAGGGTTCAAGTTTTGCGTGATTGGATAAATCCCGCTGTTTTATTTTAGAATTGAAGCCGATGAAATATAAAATATTATCATGCATAATAAGGCAATTTGCACTTCAGTGCAGATGCATTGACTTTTTTTTACAATCTACGTATTTTCTCAATACCTTAACGATAATAATTAATGTGATTAGAAGAAACATGTAGCTATCCCGTTAGTAACAACGGTTGATTTAAAACCAATTTTCTAAACGATTCATTATTTGTAAGAACGCCCATTACATGAAACCTATCAAGTATCCCTTTAAAAGGTAGTTACAACAGCAATTAACAACCGATCACTAATTAAGTAGCCACTGATGATCGTACTTTTAACTGGTTATGATTTATGCTCGGTTAACTTACGCTAACTGACAACGTTTCATTTATCTTATTTAAAAAGTTAAAAGTATTTTAGTTTTGCTATTTGCTTTCATTTCTAATATGTGTATAAACTGCAACGATGCCAAGACGAGCTATATTTTAAGTAACATAAATGACGCCGATTTTAAAAAATGAATTCGTATTTTTTGTAGGCAATTAACCTATTACAAATATAACTACCTCTGTCTGTGCTGATTGCTTGATCTGACCCAGTACAGTCCCCAATCACCGCGTACGATTTTCATCTGAAATTCTGAAATTGTGCGTAGTTCCCCTGCCGTATAAAGCACATTTTTGATTTTTACTAAAATCACATATTTATGAGAGATACTACTGATTACGAACAGAAGTAACTGATTGAATTTTCAAATTCGACGCCCTAAGTACATATTATATGAAAATACTGGACTTGATCTTCACAAGGTAGAATCCAATAAATTTTAAAGTGCAGGAATTTACAAAATTTCTACTCTGTTGATGAGAATTTGTTATGATTACACATTATGCAACCTTCACAATGAGCATTATTTTGAGACATTCAGAAATAATTTCGGTAATAAATTGATCTAAATATTCAAATAAATTCCAAAATAAAACAGTACCTACTTTTGATGCGAGATGAGTTGTTCGCTGATAATTACACCTTTGTCGTCGAAACGTGTTCGGCTTATAAATTTTTATTGTGGTTTTTAGCATTTTTAGTGCTATATTCAACGACTACAAGGTTTCCAGTTCTTCCAGTTGATGCAAGTGTCGCCGGAGTAATAACAGTAAGATTACTGTTGAGTTAACGACAAAATTATTATTTTTATTGTTTTCGTCGCGTTACGTATTGACAATCCATTCGATAGTGTGGATAGTGGTTGTGGAATTCTTCACAAAGTATACATGAATTTTCAGAAGATCAATTTATAAACTAAAGTTAAGGAACCTGGACCAAGGATTACCAAAAGAAATTGATGAGGAAACCAAAGGAGAAAGGTGTGCCAATAAAAAAAATACATGCTGCTCTCAAGGATGACCCACACTTTTCCAGTGACAATAAAACCTGGCTATAGAGAACATGGCACGAATTAAATTGAAATTCATGTGGGTAACGGAAGGGTCATGGTTTCAAAGATGTACGAGGATTGCCTTTTATATTGTTATAAATGTGCTATTGAAATGTGTCATCACTATTCACTATGTACGTAAAATTTCAACTTTTCTATTGTTAAACCAGCGAAGATTTAGAAATTGACAAAGTAGTTTATTGAAACATGTAATTTTACGATTTTTGGATGATTTTTAAAAATTTCGTAAAGGTCTAACTCAACAGCAATTGTTGGTAATGAAGCACCATCAAAAAAGTTTATAACCCCAGGCTCAACATGGATTCACGCCGAGAAGGCCCGTGACTACAAACCTTCTAACTCGTCTGAATGACTGGGACTATTTCCGTGGATAACAAGTGCCCCATTGATGTTATTTACCTCCATTTCGCCAAGGCTTTTGATAGAGTCCCAAAAAACCGCCTGCTATACAAACTAGAAAATTTGGGTATACGTGAAAACTTATTTGCCTGGATTGAAGCACTCCTTACTAACCGCAGACTCTGTGTTAGAACTGATGACCAACATTCGTCGGTTCGTCCTGTGCTCAGTGGTGTACCCCAGGGATCCGTATTAGATCCATTGTTGTTTCTCGCATATGTATCCGACATTTTTACGGTTGTGTAATCAGCCTGCTCAGCCTTTGCGGACGACATAAAAATTTATGGCAGTCCTACAACCCACTACAGAGTGATACAGCAGGACCTAGATACCATTGGCCATTGGTAAAAAGAAAACTTTAAAACTAGTGTCCGACAAAATTTAAAGTTTCTTCGCCTTGGAATAATCTCCGTGCTTCTGTTGTGTGTTCAACCACCATAAATGCATTTAAAAATAGTTACGATACTTGGCTCTCTGCATCAATTTAATATATCTTATACATATATCAAATGTACATTACATAAATATGTTGATTATTTACAGTTAGTCTTGCGGATTCTCACCTATATTTTTGTATACTCTCTATTATGGAATATGTAAATATTTAAGTTTCTATTAGAATAGGAATTAATTAATTATTATTGCAGTTATACGCATTCATTACAATCTTATTTTGCTTAAGCTTATGTAGGCTTGTGCCTCAGCCTTTATTATTGTATAATAAATAAATAAATAAATAAATTGGTTTGAAAAATTTCGTTGTGGTCGTGCGTCCATCAATTTGGTAAAGGTCGCCCAAAATCGGTTGTGATTCCAGTAATCAACGATGCTATGCGCAAGATGATTGTAGAAGATCAGCATGGAATATCACAGATTGCAATACATTCGATTTTGCGTCAATCAACAATTAGCTGTTAAAAAGGTCTGTTCACGATGGATTTCTCATAACTTGACTGAAGCTCAAAAACGGCCTCCGTCTAGAATTCTAGATTCTAGAACATCGTTATAGGAAACGAAACTTGAATATACTCTATGAACCGGAAATTAAGCAACAATTCACTGTTTAGATGTTCTAAGTTGAACCGAATCTCACAAAAGTTGTTCGCTCACGATGCACCAAGATAATGATCGCTTGTTTCTTCGATTGTTGCAACCATTCCTTTTAAGAAACGAAGAACAGTTAACGCTGAATGGTATACAACAATTCGTCTGCCAGAAGTCATCGATTAAATTAGGAAAAACAATCAAAAACGTCGCATCATTCTCCAAACAGTACGTCGAATTATTGATTATTTGAAGGAAAAGAAGAAAAACATCCTAGTATTCAACAGATTTTATTTTTGATCTCGAATATCAAAGAAAAATGCGTGGATAGCGAAATTCATCACCTCAAGAAGGTGTTGAACTCGTTGAAAACCATGTTTTTGAGATACCAACTTAGAGTGGAAAATTGCTTCGAGAATTGGTTTAAATGCATGAACAAGTGTACTTTAAAGCCGAATGTTTTGGAAAGCTAGTAAAACAGTTTGTTCCACACATTTTTTCCTTTTCGGTTTTTGTTACGAGGTCGAAGCTTGATTATCAGACATATAAGAAGTTCGTATGGTTTTTATGCTTGAATGTAAGAAAACGGGAGACGAATGCTGTCGTATTTGATATAACTTTGAACTACTCGCAGACCATTACTGTACAGAATCCTGAAATTCACTTTAGTTATATTTGTGTCATTTCCTTGAAGATAATTGATAACTAAACGTAATTAAGCTATGTATCAACCTTCCATATGACAACTTTAGCGAGTACCTAGAATGACAGGTGATAATTAGCACTGTATTAACGTTAACGTTAATAAAAACGTCATTTGATGTTTTTTAATCCAATTTTCTGAATCAATTTCATACTGTAATTCTGTACTATAACTCAACACCAAATCATCCACAGCGATTGCCTTTATACAGTGGTTCCACTTTGTATGTTTAGAAATGAATTTGATATTAATTTAAAATATTGCACAGAACGCACACAAAATCCTTAAGTGTTAATAAAGAAAAGTGATACCTTAATTAATGAAATTCTTAACGCTCGTATGCAATTTACCCTGCCAGTCGTTGGTAAAGCGAGAGTTTCCACATGAAGAGTGAATTTGAACAGCATATATAATTAAGCAAATTAATTAATTTTGTTATATTTTAGACAACTACATCTATTCTTTGCTGTTTCTGAATTTTAATAAATAATCTATTCAAAAATTTTACTACCAAATTATCTCGTGATATTTTCCAAAAATTTCATACATTTTTCTCTTAGTTTATGTAGGTTCTTTATACTATATCAAACATTCTTTATATTTGTGAAAGACAGGTGAAATTTGCTCAGTCCAAAAAAATGCATTCAATTCTATCAGAAAAGGTAGGAATGAAGAAATGGTAAAATTGTTTTACATTACAGGTAGACCGATTAAGAAATTGAGAACACTAGGCTTCAAAAGCTGAAAATCGAAATTCAAGTTCACTCTAAATTGCATCTAACGTGGGTTTTATGCAAACATAAATTTCGGTCTTACAAATTCCAATTCCATCAGAAGCTACGTAAAGGAAATTATTTTGTAACTATTACCTAAAGTTCATTTTATTAAAAAGATGTTGTACATGTTCGGCCTTTAGTTCTCCAATTTTCCGATATACTTTTTAATACAGAAACTTACTCACTCTAAAATAATTCACTACTCTGCGAAATATGCAACATGCTTTTTGTGAATGAGAGTTCTTTTTTTACATTCATTCAAAATAAATTCCTAATAAGTGAGTGGGAGTTTCCAAAATATCTAATTACTAAAACAGCCATTTCCTACTGCATCGAGTACAACTTCATACTATTTCCCTCCGAAAATAATTCCAAAACCGGCTCAGCGGAATGGTAATTAGCGCCCTGGGCAACGTTCTACAACAGTTTCGCCGTTAATTAGCAAATGATACACTTGTTATGTTTTCAAGTTAAACAACCCTACGGCTCATACACTGCAAACAGGGGAAGATGAGTATAAATGAAAATATATTGTTTTTTAAGAAATGTTTTTGAGGGCAATATCTGCATATCTCCACCGTCAGGGACAAACAACAATATATTGTCACGCCCTTAAGTTATAGGTCTGGGTGGTAATCAGCGCATAGTCATTATATGATGAACATAAATATAAATAATAATGTAGATTTGTAAATATGTAGCTGTATGATAATGAAATTCCAAAAAGGCATCCCTCTTCGATAGACGCCCACGTACCTGGTACATTGTGAAGCAAAACGAGACAGTAATAAAAGAAGAAAAGAAACGCAAAGGTGTCCAAAATTTTGTATCAATATCAAATAGACATCCAATCATTACTCTTAAGCTTAAGAATAAGGAAACGAAGCTAATTTCAAAATTTAAGTAGGTACCTATGAACGCGGACACGCGACAATTTTTAACTAATATTTGATTAAGTAGCTTAGTAATAATAAGAAAGGAGCTCAATCAGTCTGTTCAAATTATCTTAAAATAATGTCTAAAGCTGTGCGTATTTATTTTCGTAGGAAACTATCAAGAGACACTTTCAATCCTAATTGGGCACGCAAAAACCACTTTAGTTAAATTGGCTGCAGATGTCATGACTTTGTAATGATGTCCCCCTTTCCGACCCTTTTTAACGCAGTCCGTCACTCCCACCACTCACTGCCATTAAATCTCCGGAGTTAATACAAAATGCATTTGTTGTTCTTCCATTATGTAAATGAAAACTCAAACCACTCTCGTGTCCGGGAAAGCTTGGTTCCATCAGCGCGATAATGCATTTCCGGAATTTGTATAAAAACTCCGTAAATATAATGTATTAATGTATATTATTTATCCCTTTTTTAGGAAGTAGTTCTGATAGAAATTCTTAAGGACAACGTAAAGTGCTTTTAGATCTAATGCGGAAAGAGTTTATATATTATGCTTCTATTAGGCAGCGTATAGTGAGAAGCACACATCGATCTTTACCCTACTTCTTAATTTACTAAAGTTACTTACTTACACTTTTCAAAGCTTTTCTACAATAATAGCTTTTTAAATATTTTATCTTGACTACATGAAAATCTACTTATGCACTGATATTTTCACAAAAGCAATATTTTGTGGTATTTCCAGCCATCAAATATATGCCTTTTTTGTGTAATAAAAAAGAAACATAAAAGCACGCAACGTTTTGCACTAAATGGCTACGCTGATTATCTACTTTGTAATTACCGTATAATAATAGCTATTTCCATAACATTTTTTAAATATTATTCGACGCTCGCCGACGCTAACCTTTAAGTAAAAGTTCTTTTGAAAATACAAAAATTATCTGGTTCTTCATGCACTAAATATTTTGTAATCAGTGTGTTCATTACGTTGTCAAAGCGATCAAACCTGCCCTTCAGCACGTTAGTAAAATGTTGGTACGTTGCCTATTCGATATGTTTTACTGACAAGACATTACAGCACTTTTGATGGGTTTGGATCATCAATAAGGCATCTTTCATCATAATTCCAAATATTATAAGACCGCGAATAGTTTTCAAGATAACTACAAAACTCGTTCAGAACTTTCTTATTATCGCTGACGGGACAGGACTAGTATTCCTGGCGGTCCTATTAGAAACATATTTTCCATATCTTAAGAAAAGTTGAGTTGATACAGCTACTCGCCATTGTGACTCTGGTCTCCCGGTCCCTCTTGACTCATGGTTTTTAAAATTTATTACTCAATAGATTTATGTCAATTCTGTATTTATCAGCTGCCGCAAGAATACAAATTTATTTGTTACGAACTTCATCGAACATTCGCTCTAACGCCTCTCGTTTGAAAATTACAGTATCACCTTGTTCTTGGCTTTCAAGTGTATTAACATGGCATTCCAAACACATTTGGGCCGGGCATTTTGTGACTCATAGTCTGCCTATATTTTAGCGTCTTGTTCTATAATATATTGCATAATTCACAAAAAACTTACGTTGAAAAGAAAGACAGAAACTTCAAAAGATTATACTTCCAAAAAGCTCTCGACGATCCGGAATAGAACTAAAAGAATTAACCGATCAAACAAACATGGTTCGTGTCATCGTTATCAACGTACCAGTCGTTGTTGTGTCCAAGAAATATTGATCTGAATAGTGAATGCTAATGTGATTCACTTTTTCAAGAACCCACCAAGCCCTATAAACCAACACGAGGTGGTGTGTTTTTCCTCATGACAAGAGTGAATGCTTGAAAGCTAATGCTACCAAACTTTGTTATCCGAGAGTGGAATTTACCTTTTTTGAAAATCTGAATAATCCGGTCCTCTCCGGTGATGCATTTGAAAAAAGTGCGTTGATCACGTAATAAAGGACCAGCACGGTATGTGATGCAATTCTAGAAGAAACGATACAGTTCATTACAATATCCGTACGACACGGAAAAAGGATTTTGTTGGTGGGTACATAATTTTTCATGCGAAATTTTTATAGAACATCAGATAATATGGGGGTCCTAAATTAGTATATGCGCTAATTAAAAACTCAACAGCAGGTACCTAATTTTCACGCTGAATTCGCTTTTTAAGGAATTCTTTTGTTGATTTCTACCTGAAACAGGTTTACTAAGTGACTATCTGCGAGGGTATCATGCACGCGACACATTTTAGAGCTCTTACTCTTTCTAATTCTGGAATAAACTATAAACTAACATTTTGGCAGGAGAAGTGTAAGCCCAAAATGAATTATCCAAATTTATCAACAACGGCCTAAGATTTTCTAGTAATCATGGCAAAAGCGAAAGGTCTTCTTTACATAAGAAAACATTGTAATAGGCGAGTCGTCCTTCCTAACAATTAATTTTGTTAATAGAGAATCGTACAAATAAAAGTTGTCGAATTTTGGAGTTCACAACTAATTATTACACGACCACGAGGTTCAAGAAAAATCAGGAAACTTCCGCATAACGACAAGATTTATTGCCTTTTCTTGTCTTGTTCTGCTATTCGTAGTTACAGTCCGGAATTGGAAAAAGTCGACACTGTATGAAAAATCTAAAATGGCGATTATTGGTACATTGCATTTTTGGAATTTTTCTCAGGAGAAACAGAGTAGAAAAGCAATGTTCTTGAATAAATTAGACATTGTTTGTTGGAGGCGAAAATATCTGAATGAAATACGAAGGTATCGTGAAGAAAACAGGCATATAATTTACCTTGACGAGACTTTGGTTAATTAAGGACATACCGTAACAAAAACATGGCAAGTCAAAAGTAGCCACCAAGCCGTGTATAATCATCGCTTAATAATAATTGTTTACATTGGAAGTTTTGTTGATCGAGAATTTCTGGTATTCCAATTCACGAACATGTGTTATAGTCGAGGAAATAAAGCACTAAAATAAGCCAAACCTACCAAATTTTTGTAGTAAGACGGATTGAGGTGGAGTTTTTTGCATTCGCTTCCTAAATTCAATAGGAAACTTTGTACCTACTTTTCATCATGTTTTTTTTCGAAATTGCATTTGTGCAGTCAAAATGCATCCTGAAAAATGCAATTTTATAGAAAAAATTCATAACTTCGTTAAAAACTTCTAGAATCGACTCAATTCGGGTTCAAAGGGGGTTTTCGAGGTCGCTGATCCCGAATATGACCTTCAAATTGCCTCACCGCCCACCTGGAGCTCAGGATGGCTGAGCAACGTCATCTCCGAAGCTTTTTCTGAAATTCACTCTCAAATGATTCTAGACATCTCATACGAAGTTTGTTTGGGTTTCTGATTCCAAATCAGGCATCGGGAACCGTCCCCCACGTACCTGTTGCCCCACATCCGGGCATCAACGTCATCCTCTGAAGTTTCACTGAAGATTCAAGACTATAGGGAACCGGAAATTGTTTCAGGGGGTTTTTGGGTAGCTTAAGTCGAATGTGGCACCAGATACCTGCTTGCTAACGGACACCTGGTGCTACACACCGCGGCGACATCAACGTCATCCTCTGAAGCTTCACTAAAATTTCAAGCCTAGTGAACCGAAAATAATTTAAAACTAAATATTTTATAATATTAACTTCATACATTGGGATGATAATGTTATTAAACAAAAGTTACATTTTTTTATATATATCTCAATTTTATTTCACAAAATGAAAATGTCCACATCTATTCAAATGTTCCATTATAAGTTTTACCTCATGATTTCCTGATATGATGAAACAAGCATTAGAATGAAAGCATTTGAGCGAAAAGTTCAAGCGAAACTCCAGAGGATGACGTTGATGCCGCCGCGGTGTGGTGCACCAGGTATCCGTTAGAAAGTATCCGGGACCAGATTCGATCTGAGCGACCCAAAAAACCCGGAAACAATTTTCGGTTCCCTATAGGCTTGAAACTTCAATGAAACTCAAGAAGATGACGTTGATGCTCGGATACGGGGCACGAGATACCCGGGGGACGGTTTCCAATGCCTGATTTGTAGTCAGCAGCCCTAAAAACCCTCGGATGAGACGTCTAGAATAATTTGAGCGTGAATTTCAGAAAAAGCTTCGGAGATGACGTTGCTGAGCCATCCTGAGCTCCAGGTGGGCGGTGAGGCAATTTGGAGGTCATATTCGAGATCAGCGACCTCGAAAACCCCCCTGTACCCGAATTGAGTCGATTCTAGAAGCTTATAACGAAGTTATGAATTTTTTCTCTAAAATTGCATTTTTCAGGATGCATTTTCGACTGCACAAATGCAATTTCGAAAAAAAACATGATGAAAAGTAGGTACAAAGTTTCCTATTAAATTTAGGAAGCGAATGCAAAAACCCCATCTCAATCCGTCTTACTACAAAAATTTGGTAGGTTCAGTGCTTTATTTCCTCGACTATTATTCTGATGATGAACTCCTACAAAAATTGTAATATACGTGTTATCCTTTCATTTGTAAAAATTTATGTTTATAATTTAAAATACCTAAAACCGTGTTATATTATAGAAAACATTGAAAATTGGAAAGTGAAATGCACGAACGAACAATAAAACGTGGCCACATTTAGTTTTAACTAAATATACGTAAAATTTCATTGACCAGACGAAGGGTCCTAGATGACAAAGGTGAACAAAAAATTATAATACGGTTCATTGCGGTTATAACCCTTATTTGGATATAAATTTGATGCAGCTACTGTGGATTTGAATGTGTAGATGATTAAAAATTACGAACCGGATTCAGATTTTCTATTCGTGACAGTGTTCGTGTCATAGTTCAACTTAGCAAACAGTTAGCCGTCTACAAATACTAATTAAGTTTTGCTATAACAAGAATTATGCCATTTAGAAAAGATTAAAGTTTTCCTTAAAAGTATTTCCTTAACATTAGCGCATTACTTTAAACTGAATGTCATTTTAAAAGGAAACTGGATAATTGCATCTCCACGGGGTAGGTGCAATGATATGGGCACACTATGAATAAATTAAAAAAGTGATTAAATATCTCATATTCCTAACCCGAACAATTTATCCTGCGAAAAATTGTAAATGTTCCAGAAATAACCAGTAAAGTATTATATATTACAAATTTCACAACAAAAGCTTTTGGTTTTTGTGCTAATAACGGGAACGTAAACGATCTGCATGTTTCCAGAACGGTCGATTACTGGCGCTTATTCAACAGGTGTGCCAATGGGTTGTTCTTGCAATTTTGTGGTTAGAGAAATCGGAGTTTTGAGCGTCACACTTTATTTTATTAAGTTTAATTGAATGTGTACGACCGCAAAGAGACTGGCAGTTTACTGTAACGTCAAATGAATGAAACACTACAATTAACAAGTGCGATAATAATAATTGCCACACTTAAAGAGTTGTGACATAAAGTTTGCAATATTTATTTTCAAAACGTCAGTGGTATTCGATTATGTGTAAAGCTGTTGAAAATTGAAATGTAAGCGTCGTCGTAAACGACAAGTCAGTCAAGTGTAATTATCTCCAAGAAAGCTTGTTTTTACATCAAAGCAAGTAAGTGTAAAATGTATGTTTTCCGGAGTTGTTAAAGTTGACAAACAATTTTACGGTTAAAGTTGAACCTCACGAAATAACAGTAAAATAAATGAAACAATTAACGATGTTTAATAATTTATTCCATGTAATTAATGTGGTTCGAAAAAGCGTCCCTTTAATTTATTAATCCCACCGCATAGTACCTACATTTTTTTACGCAATTACACTACAAAGATGTCCCAGTTCAACCAAATTCAAAACGATTCAACCGAACACCACCGGGAGATTTTTTGTAAAATTTTAATGACCTAAGTATAACAAGGCACTTGTAACTTGAACGATTTAAATGACGTAGCCAATTATACAAAATAGGTATTATGAACAAAACTGTTCATAAAGACATTTGCTAACAATAGATCTAAGTGGAATTTGGCCGATCTTAAGAAACTACTTCAAAATGTAATTGGCAAATTACGAAAACGTTTATAGTTAGTGTTATTGCGTAGTTTTCATAGTACAAACGGCTAAATACACACGTCTTGCCTGTTAAAATTAAGAGATTTGAACAATTTCCGTATTTAGAAATTCGGTTTATTACAGTATACCGTATAACATTTTTGTACTTTCGTAACGAAACGTAAGTACTTAAGTGTGCATATACAGGGTGTTTCTACTCAAAGTGGACAACGTAAGAGAGGTTATAGTACTCATCAAAACTAACACGTTTTTTAAAATAATTTTTTTCATTTTAGCTTTTGTTTTCGAATTATGGACCTCTTCTTGTTTTTTTTACACATCTCTATATCTCCATTATTTGTAGTCGGATTTGAAAAATCAAACTTCTTTGGAATCAATAGTTTAATATCTACAACGTTTGTTCAAAACTTTTTTACAAAAAATATACAACAACAAAATGGTGGGCATTTAAAATTTTGGAAATTGAATAGCACAAAATCTACTCCACTACTTTAATTTAAAATGACCACCATTTTGCTGTTATAAATCGTTTGTAAAAAAGTTTTGAACAAACGTTGTAGATATAAAACTGTACATTTTAAAGAACTTTGATTTTTTGAAATCCGACTACAAATAATGGAGATACAGAGATGTGTAAAAACCAAAAAAGATGCATAATTCGAAAACAAAAACCAAAATGAAAAAATTACTTAAAAAAAGTTAGTTTTAACGAGTCCGACAACCTCCATTACGTTGTCCACTAGAAACGCCCTGTATATGTATATAATATGTTTTGCGCCTAGTCTACGTAAATTTTCTCTCAATAATCTAGTCAACAAAAGGGGTCTGTAGACAGACCTTTCCCAAGGTTCTACTTCTGCGATGTGTTTGGTAATAATTTAAAAGTCCCACAATTTCGGATGTGAGCCATTTTTGTTTTTTGCTGAGTTAGTTCCCCTAATGAAATTGTTATACGGTGTATCCATACTGTAGTTTTAAACATGGGGACAGAGGGAAAAATGTTAAATGGGATCAAATGATCAGTATATTGAGATCACACATACCTAAACGGTCTTGTTTGGAAACAACTTGCTGGGTTTTAGAGTTTGGGTAGCCCCAAACCCTTAATTTTGAAGTACATAGTTACACAGCTTGGGATATACATAGAATAACAAGAAGCGCTGTTTCACATTGTTTGATGAGTTACTTATACTTACACTCAGTAAATATTTAATGTCAATCAATTTCAGGTTTAGTTAAAGGAAATGTTATCTAGATTTAAGTTGTGTAACTATTATACAGTGTGTAGACGGATTAAGTTCATTATAGGTGTAAATGACCAAAAATTTTGGAATTTCAAAACGGTGTTTTCAGATTCAGCCTTGCTTCATTGGAAATGAATTTTCATCCTACATATTTTTAATTCAAATCCTCCTTGGTGGTGGAGCAAAAACTATTTTCATTACAGGTTAAGTACCTTTTTTGTGTATTATAGAGCAAAATTTTCTTAAGAAAAGCTGTCAGAATCGAAAAATAATAATAACTGCAAAATTTAAAAATAATCGGCACAATTTCATGAATCTGTTTAACAAATTAGATAACAATTGTTTTTTAATTATTTTAATTGTGCATAATTCACTCGAGTGTATCGTTATTTTTTAAAAAATTATCATAAAATGCTACATATCTCGAACACGATAAAATATTGAGATGGGACTTATTAAAGAACAATGACATAAAATAAAGCGCAAAATCCAAAAATGTGAAAACATACGGAGTGTTCCATTTAAAATAACAAATTTAATATCAACTTCCGGTATAACCAGAAGTTCTGCCAAAATAATAGTATTTTAAATGGACTCGTAATGTCGAAAATATGGATAATTTCATAATTCTTTTGTAATATTTGAGAAACATCTAATGGTCGGTCGTCCTGAAAAGCACTGTGTACTACACTACCCCACTGTGATACTATACTATGCTATATATGTACTATTTTATTTGATCAATTTATTATGAATTAAATATTATATTCTGAACTATTTTGGAATTAGCGTATAATACCTGCTCTTGGGAAGAGCTGTTACTGACAACCTACACACATTGAGCCACACCCTCCACCTGGTACTTGTTGTTTAGTCTAAGCTTTTTGTCCCATATTTTGTAGTTGTCTGCAGCGTGTTGTTAAAGAGTGCGTTAGAGGTGTAGCTGTAGACACTTCTTGTTGCTCAATATGTGTAAGTGATGGTTAAATCCAAAAAACATAGATAATTTATCGCACAATGAGACTACGTGGACCCTGTTCACGATTGCAATAGGTCTGACATAAGTGACAGGTTACAAATGATACAGCTTCATTAGATGTGAGAGATAAAGAAGACGACAGCGAATGTAGTAATTCTCAACAAGAAGCAAGTTCGACTCTTGTTGAGCCATACTCCTCGAAGTATTTGAAAGACAAACCTTAGTCCACTTGAAGAAGCGCGAACTTAGGCTTAGCTACTTTTTAAATATTTCCACAAAAACATAATTGATAACACTTATACTGCTGATATGTATAGAATCAGTGAAAACGAAAATGGGCTTAACCATGCTTGGTAATTCGCTTAATCAGTACATAAAAAGAGCTTAGCATCAGTTTGGGCATAGATGGGATGAGCGATGAATGAATTCCATCAAGACCCCAATAGCTGAGGGCTGGGATCGAACCATTGTATAAACTGTATATAAAATGATTGATGATCAGCTCACAATTTGGACGCCGATTGCGTATTTCAGAGATGCACCTATCAGAGGTACGAACTACCTTGCACTCTGGTATGCAAACGATGCAAGGGAAATTGTATAGGAACAAGAGACACCTTTTACAAACGTAATAAATAAAAACACATTCCAGTTGGCTGGATTTTGGGTAATCCTTTTTTTAGCTATCCCTGCCATTAATATGATAAATCTAAAAAGACAAACATCATGAGCAACACCAAACAAAAGAATTCCTGTAGCAAACAGAATTCAAATTATGAAGATTTCAGGGCCTAAACTAAAATGTTGACTGTGGCACGATATTTACAATGTTTCAGTTGTCCCCCGAAATTGACACTTACATTGAAAAAATGTCGCGTAATCAACCAACTTCAAAAGTTGGTTACTAAATTCGTCCGGATGTCTGTGTGTCTGTGCGTTGGTCGATGTTACAGGGTTTAGAAAGCTGGAAGTGGTGTCATCTTATAGGAAATTCTTCACTGATTCAAAATCGCGGGTAAATTTTTTGATCGGATCACCCGTTCGCCGTCGGGACGCCATTAAAGTCAAAATATACACCCTTTGAATATCTCGAAAACGACACATCCAATTACAAAAAGGAAAAACACGTTTCCTTTATTTTTTGAAACCCCTTTGGGGTGGAGCGGGAGTGAGTTTTGAAAACTTAAATAAGAACACCAATTTTTATTGCACTTTTGGATTCTCCATAACAAACTATTCTTAAATTGCAAATTTGACCCCTAACTGTAACCCTTTTTTTGGAAGTGGAAAGTGGGAGAAAAACGATCTTTTTTTACTTTTTTTTCCTCCAACATTTTTTCGTGATTTACAAATTGTCCGTCATCCTCTCCGCTCCCATCCCCCTTAAGGGTGGAAAGAAAAACAATGACTCATATGTGCAGAATTCGTGGTGCTTGTGTCTGAGGTGGGGGAAGGGGTAGTTATATACATATATAGTATATTCCATAATTAGTTACAGATTTGAAGTTGGTTGAAATTAGAATTCTATAAGAATTCGCGCCTTTTGATACTTGTTTGAAACAAATCCTTCAAAGTAATCCAAACAACAAATCTGAAAAGTTGCATGCTTTCCTTACTTATTTCTTCCGAAACTAATTAGAAATAATTGAACGGTATACTAATTTTAAGTTTTTTTATGTTATTTTTAATTTCCTAATATAAGGTTTGTTTTTACTTCCCAAGTACGAAATAAAAGGAAAGTATTGTATTAGTGTTCCAAAAAAAATTGACCTATGCAAATTTTTACATATCTTTGCGTTTCTGAATACGTAGATTCAAAAAATGAAAAAAATTTCCGTCTGCCGTCTGTAGTCTGTAGGTCTGTCCGTACACATTCCTTGCAACGCTTTAAACTCAGAAACTATTAATATTATCAAAATGCGGTCTTCGCCAATCGATTGCATTCGAGCCAAGGGCGAAAATGCTAATATTTCTTTCCGGTATAAAATAAAATGGCGGCACTCATTTTTTTTGTAACATAAAGTTGCAGTTTTTTATGTAGTTTAAGAGTATTTTTTTCTATATTTATTTTTTGGAAAAAGTGTTAATACGAGGGAAGTCTCGTGGTAACTTGCCAGAATTTTTCATTATAAATTAAAAAAATCACCAAGTTCAAAGCGTACTTTTCTACTCAGTCTCAGTAATATCTACTTTGAACCAATAAAAGCTCGACAAACTAGGGATTAATAAGACCAACGTCATAATCATAAATCAGTAGGAGGTATCAAGTTTCGAATTGGAAACGGTGTTAACTTTGTTAGATCTATCAGATTCTGCTTCCATCTTGTTTCGTAATTAATACTGCACATGCAATTGCGATATCAAAAAAACGGCATCCTTTGTGATAAAATTGAAAAATTGATTAATCATTGTAACCGTAACGTTATTAAAATATTTGCATTATCTAATTTCGATCTTTCATGTAAAACTTTATAGAGCAGATTAAACATTGTAATCAAAATTTTAATTAACATTTGATTTTAATAGATTCGCCTAAAAGGTTATTAAATTTATAATTAAAACTACCACGATATTATTCGTATGTATTATCGAAAATATAAAATCTAGTTATTATATTAAAATTAA
This sequence comes from Pyrocoelia pectoralis, assembly GCA_036250285.1. NCBI lineage: Eukaryota > Metazoa > Arthropoda > Insecta > Coleoptera > Lampyridae > Pyrocoelia > Pyrocoelia pectoralis. The sequence goes on from CM070078.1 coordinate 42,404,033, forward strand.
AGGGGGAAAAAAACGAGGTGGACTAATATTGCTCTTAATTAACGTTCTCTGTTAGAACGAAAAATTAATTTGAATATTTCAGACAAGTAATTTCTTTTTCTACTAACTATTGTGGTTGAAGCGGAAATGAGATTCTCTTAATCCAAGGTTTGAAAATATAATTTGATTATTAAAAATTTAAAGTCTCGAATGTTAATTAAATTGCGTACAGAAAGAAAGGCTAATGAAATGTCAGGGCTCCGGAGAGTGTGATTAATAGTAGGATCAAGGCATAGCGTTTGAAAGAGAGAGAGATAAATAAAATGGGTTGAGGGAAGGCGGTGGGGCACAAGAAATGTGATTAAACGTGCTGGCACCAAATTACACTCTAGGTCTGTGGAGGTCTACTCTTGCCAGTTGGCATGTTGCATAGTGGACATTGTCCCACACAGTGTTAATTAATTGATTAGCCAATCAGACACGATAATGAGAGCGAACCGCACCGGCCGGAGTTGTCTAATTTAACAAATAAGAATCGAATTTTAATATGGCGGTTTTGATTAAACAACAGATAAAAGATGGAAAAATGGACATAAAAACCACAAACGGCTTACATCTTCATAAAGAGATAACGACAACATCAAAATTAATGAACTTATTAATATCCAACGCTTTATTAACAAAAATAAATGATGTAATAGTTTTGGCCGACACTCGCGCTTTTGGAATTTTCGTATTCCAAGCTTCTTATTAGAAACGTCTGCAGTCACTCTTCTTTATTTAATTTAAAGATGTATAAACTCAAATTAATTTTTGAAATGATCAATCGAGAAATTGAAGCTCTTGTTATAAACAAAGTAGTTTTGAGAATAACGGAGACTTAAGAAACTAATAGGTAGAAGTTGGAAAAACAGCAATTTATTTTATCTGCGGTTATAGGAATAGCATCAAGTGAGGTATTTGAGTTGGGTTAAGTAAAATTAAATTAACTTGCCTGAATAAAGCTCCATAGAACTCTTTTTCATTACGGACCTCCTCACTTACATGCAAGGCCTCGAGATTTACTCCTTTAATTTTCTTTTCGTCGGCTTTATTGAAAAAGTCCTTTTGTTTTTACCAACTTTATGCGGTAGTTCGCGAAGTTGTTTACCGGTAGCCGATACCGGTTGCTTAATTTCACTCTAGGGACCGATGATTCGGAATGACGTGACGGACGCGTCGAACCAATACACGTGCAACCACAAAGCCATCCGTCAAGATGTCAAACTTTACCAATGTATTATAGCCTTCCTGATGTAATATCAAAGTTTCCTAATACGGTTATATACAGTTATTACGGTAGTTAGCCATTGTAGAAATTTCATTTTTGTTTTAGAACTTCTGGTAATCAACGACTATTCTGATGGTGGCTTTTGCCAATTATACATCTCGGTAGGTACTTTAGTTTAATTAAATCTCCGATTGTTATTCGCTGGTTAAATAATCTCGTTATGCGATCACTATTTTCCATCTCGGATACCGAAATGTGTAATCTATCTCGATCGAACGACATCCACAGTTGAATCGCGTCTATTTCGAGTGGCTCTTATATAACCACATGCATGTAGAGATATGTTAGTTAAATTGCATTCATTCCGTACGGTAGCAATTGTAAATATCACCTCTTAATTAGTTGAGACATTACATGCACAGTTTTATAAACGTTCAACACATACAAAAATTTACGCCCATTAAAATTGGTGAATAATTCTACATGTTTGAGAATTTTTCATAGCTCACAGCTTGAAAATTTAGGATTTTAAGATGATTAAGTAATACTGCAGGGTGTTCAAGCGATACTGAATAACGACAAAATAACGCTGAAAATCACATCAAAGATAACTTTAGAGCGGCTAATTTTTAGGTGCAATAGTAAGAAAATGGTCACTTCATTTAAAAAAACTCGAGTTTTTAGTCTTTGAATTTTCTTAAATTTGGAGCCTCATAAATGACGTCGTACGCAACACAACTTTTTTTAAGTACACCAAAAGAAAGCCCTATTCTTTCTCTTTGCGCTGGTAAAACCTCCATTGCCATAGTTACAACAGTTTTCAAGAAATGAATTCTTAAAGTACCGTCTGCATCCGCCATTTTTTTTAAATAAGTGAAAGTAACTTAAAAACCATAACTTGTAGATGACATGTGGGTATTAAAAGAACTAAAATTTCACGTAGAATCCAAAAATGCAATAAAAAATAGGGGTTGCCATTTCAAATAACTGCCGGCATTTCCGGAAGCGCTGCAATTTTCAAAATAGTTTCGATTTTCAAAGTAACCTCTAAGTTCAAATTTTCAAAAACGCATCTATAAAACTTTCCCAGAAATGTCTAACTAAAGCTCCAAAAAAAAACACCCTGTATGTTATAGACAAGGCGAAGATTCAAAAAATTTTACTTCTAGAGGCGTTGTCGAGGAAAAGTTGGCAACCTGACTTTTTAGACTAATTAAAGGGTGCTGACTCCGATTTTGCTGTATGCCAGGCTGAATTCGTCCTCTGTGACTTTTAATAGGACATACAAACAAAATGGCGCTTCATTTTCTTAAACTAAATTTTCAAAACTTACATTAAAAATTTCAGGTTTGTATCGAGTTCATTTATAGGTTATTTTAGTTATTTATTATTATATTCATATTTATATTATATTTATATTATATATTTATATTATATATTTATATGAAATAACATTATTTATTACATAATGCAATGGCATAGGAAATCAGAACTTTGTTACTGTATATATTATAATAGGTATCCAGTTTTAAATAAATTAAAAAAATAACAAGATTTAAAACACGAACACATGAACTTATATATGACTTATATATGACTGAACCTAATTTCAAAACTCAACATCGGCGTCATTGTTTTCTTGTTCATTGTCTTCTTGTTGACTTCCATTAAAGCAGACGTCATGCTCTTTTCGACATGCGCAGTTGGGCAAACAAGGTAAGTTTAGCCTCTTCCAACCACATCGGTTATGCGCGCATCGAGATGTGCAGTGACAGAAGGTAATATCCAGGCAGTTTTCTGGCACGGGAGGCAGAGTCGTCAGACGAGGAAACAGATCTTCACCTTGTAGTACCCATCCCATTGTTGCTGGACTTGGTAGAACTGGGTAGTTAACATGTGCTTGTCTCCAGACCAAGGCCTGATAGTGCGCTCTCTGTAAGTGCAAATTGAGTGCATCTCTCGCGGGGGGAAGATGTTCTGGAATAGTACCTTTCTTAAACAGGAGCGACCGAGCTTCATTAATATTCCTGATTTGTGGGACTTTGTAAAGATAACAAATGAATGATTCGGCGTCATTCATTATTTCTTGGGTTAGGTCTCTAGTTCCAAAATTACGAAGAAGGCCATAGTTATTTATGAAAATATTCCAAGAACTCTTCTTTCCGTGACCACAAAGGAACGAAGTAGTGTCACAGCCTGTTATTGCGTGAAAAGCAAGTAGTGTTTCAAAGTGTTCTTCTTGAAGCTGTGGATGACTTCCTTCAGTTTTCAGTTTCTCAACAATTCTGTGAATCGGAACATATTTCCTCGCATTTCGTGCGATGAAAGTGAGCAGTTAGTAGTACTAGGACATCCGTGTCCGTAGAACGAGCCACGATGATCTTAGATGAGCTGTTCACGCAGTGGAGAACAAACCTCGTATCTGCCTCCTCATGTTTTGCCTCAAGATACGAAGTATCGAAATTAGAAGGAGAGCACTGAATCGTCTCTTCGTTCAGAAATCCCCCGGAAACAACAATGGTCTTGTTTGCCGGAGCTTTATGCTTTATGCTTTATGCTTTAAGCCAGATCAGCCTTGTTGTCAGGATTTGTTAAGAAATCCTTAAAGTTTGATGGAAGGGGGACTGCCGCGTTCTCGATAACTCTTCTGATCCCTCTCGAACCTCCCGCCCTCTTAGTCCGAGTGCCTGCCTTTATCGACTGAGGATAATATCGATCGAAAAGGACATCTATCCTGCTATAATGTTCGCCGGCACGCAGCACAGCAGATACGAATGCTATTCCAATATGCCCAAATTCCGTTGCACCGGGTGGTTTTCCAATTGCATTTACTATTGCCATGGCGTCCAAAATTAATGTGGCATTAGATCCTAAGTCAACCTCAGAGATTGAGGTTTTCACCGATATATCATTGAACATGATTTGTGCAAGAAGTGCTTTGTTACCAGTTCTAAGGCAACCATCCCACGAACAAAGTAAAAATATTTTTTGTTTTGTTTAGAACCATTGCATTCCTCATTAAATAAAATGAATCCACAGTTTACAATATTTCGAAATTCACAAGGTCCGTTCGATGTTATATTATATTAATTATAATAATTATATTAATTAATTAATTAATTAATTATTACTTAAATAATTATATTCATTTTCAAAAGAAATTAATAGATAGCCGTGGCGGCAATGATCTAACTTGGATATAATTTCAATCTTAGTGCTATGCGATTTTAACTCAACAATTCCGTCAAGTTCCGATTTTGGCGGCCATCTTGTTTTTTTGCGTTATGGAATAGAATTTCAGTCTGGTATACAGCAAATTCGGTTTCAGCACCCTTGAATATAGGTATATAAAAAGCGTGGTTGCCAACTTTTCCGCGGAAATGCCTATAGAACTTTTCTTTGTAATAATTTGACATTTTTCGCCCTGTCTATTAGGTCTTTATTTATTAGTGGTAGAATACTTGTTTAGTTTTTACCTCCCTAGAGTAGTATAGTTTTGTTTTTTATATTATATTATATTATCTGGATTATTTTTTAATTAATCATTTCAATTTTCTTTTGCATCTATATAAATGAAACTATAATGTTAGCAACATCCATATTTGAAGAATCAAGTCATAAACAATGCAGGAGTCATACATTTTAATACATAATAATTAAACAAATCCTAACTGAAAAGATATCATTTACTTTTCAATAGATCATCAACAGTGTGTTTTGACATATAAGTGAGACTAACAATTCGCTATTGTTTCAATACTGACTTGTTAACCTGGGCTGGACTACATAGTGAAACTGAATCACTGTTGATCTTGTTTGTTTTCGGTTTTGTATTGATAGAAAATAGTAACTGTGTTGGCTGGATAGTTTGTAAATATTGTATAGGTACGGTACCTTACTGTATAACAAGCTTAAGGCCCGATTTTATAAAGCATAGTTAACTATGTGATCAGCTGACAATGTGGTTAAGTAATGCGATAGGCTAATACGATCAACGACCACACCTATGTAACCCGTATTAGCAAATCATGTTGCATTATTCAAACTTAATCACGTCGTTAGCTGATTACGTATTTAAGTATGCTTTATAAAACCGGGTCTATGTGTGATAAGTGCGATAAGTGTAATTATTATTACATACGTACATTTAACATTTTTATAGCACGGACCGAGGGATCATATAAATTATAAACGATAAGCGGCGGGCCGCTATCTGAGGTCGCCGAGATAATCCCAGCAGCATTGAGTCAAAATTCTGAGATAATGTTAGAGATACTAGATCACCAAGAAAAGGAAAACAAAGCTATCAAACAAAGGGTGGAAAACCTAGAGAAACCAATTAGCCAAGGGGCTAGCTCAAAAATTCAAAATGGCTAAATTGCGCATAATGACGTGGAATGCCAATGGACTGAAACATCATTTGGACGAACTCCAAGAAACCCTATTCACACAAGGATCAGAGACGCATTGCACAAAAGAAGATTTTCTAAAACTAAAAGACTTCTCCTGCTATCATACTACACATTCACTCGGCACAGCGGGAGGCGAAAGTGCAACACATCCAACAGTATGAGGAATTTAAAATTCAAGAAGCCGAATATCTCAGTAAAAATTAATACAAAAAAAGGATATCCGTGGCAGCAGCTTTCATACCCCCACAAAAAAGAATCAATGCAGCTCCTTTAACGGGAGCGCGTTCTCCCACTTTTGAAGACAGTAGTCACTGTAACGAAAAATTGATTCCTATGGTGGAACCATGGTAATCAGTGGTAGTAATAATCATAATCACCTTATGAAGTGGGTTCGAGGACCAAGATGGTGATTGTTCAAAAACGAAGGAAAACTAAAGCACACCGCCCTCTTTGTTCAAATAAAAATGCATAATTCGAAAATAATATGTGTTTGGTGCGACCGGTGTGGACCACTGCATTGGCAATTAATATAGTAAGGTCTCACTAATGAGGTGATCATTGCATACTCTATTACCACTCTGTGCTATTAGAAGGAAAAAAGTAAGAAATCGTCGGATCCCATTGCTATATTTTAAGTACTTAACCTAATAAATCATACTGATTCAATATAGTACGATCTGAAATAGGGGATTAATATCCTTTCAACTAAGTCCTTAGAAGTGTGTTGCAAGGATCACATCCTGCACATGCTGACATGATAAATAGGGTAACTACATGCATTTTAAATGCCACAACGGTCACAATTTATTTTAAATGCCACAACGGTCACAATTTCGAAAGTAATTATTGATTACTAAGTAATAAACATGAATTAAATATTTAGGCGGGTAATAAATTAATAAATAATTACTGTTTTACGCACCCTATTTAATAATCCTTGTAATTTACATTTAATCATATAGCTGCACTTCAATTTGTTCAATTATTCAACGACAGCGAATTACAATTACAACTGGGCCCTACTTAACTATAAAGTGAGCATTTATTTTCTTAAACCTCTACTCTATTTTTATGTTTGTTAGATGATTATTAAACACAGCTTTGCTCATATTATAGTACAAGGTAGTATACATAATCAAATAATTCAGAATCTATATTTAAAATCATTTAAAACAGTGCTGTGAATTAGAATAACCGCCACAAAGGCATTGCTCCAGAATTACAATTTTCACTAATAGGAACCATAACGAAAATTAAATTGCTAAATACGTTCTGTAATTTTAATACTATTCAACGAGCATCGCAATGCTATTAATTTAATGCAAAATTTTACAGCAGCAATGAACGTATAAGAGATTAAACGTAACGCCTTACTTACATACATAATTAACGTATTCATTAAGTATTGATTACCATAAACATTGTGGAATCAAGTAATTAATACCAATTATATAAAATACATACAATCTCTATTGAATTGCTTCCTCTTGATATACCCTAATGCAATTTACATATTAGCACATAACAAATTACGAATATTGTGTTTGCAAATAAATGGCCGCTACCAGTTTGTATGTAATTGAAATTATCTTAGAGACTGGCAACCGATGCGACGCGACGTAATCAAATGCATTTATGTACATTTAGTTTCTTATTGAAATTCAAGGTTTTTTTAAGCCCGTATTGCTACAGCTATAGAATAAAATACTTTATAACCTCTACTACGAGTATAAATATACAGGGTGTGGGTGTTTCATAAATGTCCGGCAGAAATTCTAAGGCGTGTTCTAGAGCCCAAAATAAGAAAAAAAGTACCTATAAAGATTTGTCCGAAAACGCTTCCTAACTGAGGTACAGCCCTTAAAAGGGAGTGACTTCACACAACATTTTTGCTAACATTTTGCCCAAGTCTAAAGTTCCTGGTCAGTGCCCTTTTATTTTTGATGATGCTACTTAGACCAAAGCATAGTGCTGATGGACATGATATTATTCTTGAGTAACACCACCCTTGAACTTGGATAAGGCAATTTTTGCGCATTTGAGTACTATTGGGATGATGAAGTGATGGGGAATTTATCAATTATTTATAATGGCCATGACATGACAAAGTAACGCTTTGGGAGCATATTTTCCAAAGTCTGGAACATATCTTGCAAACATTAAATTTGGTTTTGCGACCACAGGTATTTATCCTTTTGATTAATTGCATTTGCGCCTAGCAGCATAACGCATCAGGACCATAAAGAAAATGGACAGGAGGTGTAAGCAAATTTGAGACTTCCAGTTTCCCTTCTGGAATGCAGCTCAACAAAAAGAATGAAAGGCGTTCAAAATTCATCTCATCTGAAAGTAACTCCTCAGAATCAGATTTTATTTGCATGACTCTGGTAGTCATTTTGAAATAATGATAATCAAGAAAAATCCTTTAATGTTTCATTTACCATTATACTCATTATCCCAGCTCATACAGGGACAAAAAATAAAAGAAACCCTCCACGCGCAACTTTAAATAGCAAACCGCGGTTTGTTACCAAAGATATTTTCTGACATACCAGCAACTAATCAATTCAAACTCAAAAAATAAACCAACCACCAAAAAGCCTAAAGAATGGTGGTTTTGCAAAAAAAAAACAAAATAAGAAGATGGACGTTACACTTTTGCATTGCGTGTAGATTACGTGCACGAGGAATGTGTTGGCTTAACGAAAGATAAACAGCTAACATTTTGGTGCCCATACTCCGACAATTCCATTATTTTTTTACAATTTCTTAATAAAATATAAAAATAAGGGTTTCATGAAATTGTGCCGATTATTATTTTTTTATTCTGAACAGTTTTTCTTAATAAAATTTTGCTCTATGATACACAAAAGAGGTACTTTACCTGTTTTTGTTCCGAGATCAAGGCGACCTTGAATTAAAAAAATTAAAAATATGATGAAAATTCGTTTCCAATGAATCTAAAAAAATCGTTTTGAAATTCCAAAAGTTTTGGTCATTTACACCTATAGTGAACTCAATCCGTGGACACACTGTACAATGTACATATGAGCACTGATTTTGAGTTTTACGATATAACATTTAAAACTATTTTTAACAGAACCTTTGAGAGTAGTAAAAGTTGAGAGAGTATTTACTATACTTCATGAATCACCCTGTAGATAACTCTTTATTTTTTTATGAACTCTTGACAAAAAGGACCTAGAGTAGAACTTATAGGTCATTGTAGATTACCTTTGTTGAATTTAATTTTTGGACCAGAAATAATTCAAAAGGCTATCTTTACTTAATCAATGGGTATAGGTATGAGACAGAGTTACAAAATTTGGCAACATTCCAAACATTCACTGGGTGAGAGATTACCAACTTCAGGGAAAAGTACAGAGTGCGTATAGCTATAATAACCATGACAATGGTGAATACTTTAGTTTTTAAAAAATTCGCCACACGTATAAAAGCAAATAATATACAAAGGCAAAAATGTAATTTTATTTTACTCGCCTTTATGAACATAATGTAAATTTTTTGGGCACGATCGCTTGGATCAGTAAATTTTGTCCAAAAACTTAGTAGAGGTCGTCTACTAGCGGTTGGCGAGACTACCTGGCTGTTGGGATTCCAAATACTCATTCTTAAGCTTCTTAGGATAATTGACATTAACGTAATGACATCTAATGAACATTTACTGTTGTCACGTTAATCACAGTCATTATAATATTCGTCAAGAATGAGTATTTAGGGTCCCAACAGCCTGGTAGTCTCGCCAACCGCTAGTAGACGACCTCTAACACAATGAAATTATACCAATACTTGATAATAATGGTTGCCTCGCTATTTTCAATTAAACTGTACGATTCGCTTGAATGAATTATAGAGTATATCATTTACAAATCATCATGTAAATTGCACCATCATCATACTGGTGGAACATCTTTCACTTGCGGGTTTAACTACATATCCAATTATCTAGTTAGCAGTTACGCAACTATAATTTTCTAGACTTTGATTTATTTATACAGGGTGATTTCTAACCTCCTGATCAAATTTGAACGGGCAACTGGGGGAGATCAAAATAAAGTTATTTTTTTAATAAAATTTTGATCAAATTGTAATAATAAGAAAAGTTGCAAGTGTTTAAAGTTCTTAGAAGCTATTGAGCTTTTTTTATAAAATATGGTAATAAAATTTACATTTTGAATTCAAATTTGAAATACTTTAAAGATAAATAAACAAAGTTCAGTTAAAATTTTACTAAAATTTATATAAGATTAAAGTTATGGCTATTTAAATAAAATTGTTCTTTAAAATACACAGTTATGGGTGTTCATTTATTTACAATCGCTGATTTATTTAATTTAATCATGTACATCAATATTACATAAATGTCAGAATTTAAGTAGGTTAATTGTTTGTCAAAGCAATAATTCGTGTGAAATGGTGAATTACGGTAATGAAGAATACGTAGATAGAACTTTTAACACTTGTAACTTTCATTACAATTTAATCAAAATTTTATTAAAAAAATAACTTTATTTTGATCTCTCTCAGTTTGGTCAGGAGGTTAGAAATCACCCTGTATATGCATCAACATTATTCAGTAACATAAAATTGCATAGTTAATTACTACTTCTTCCATTCTTTTAATAAACATAGTTTTAGTTGTAAAACACATACAATTACCCGCTTTAATTACGATAAACGTTTCAGTTAGCTATAGGTATAAAGTAATTATATTGCCATAAGTTCAAGAAACTTCGATAATATGAGTACCTACCTAGTTGTAAAGTTATTACGAGAAATGAGAATGCAATTAACTTGACAAATTAAATTTATGCTCAATACAGGTTTTTCCATTGACGTCTTTTGCAAAATAGAGACTCAAATGCTGGATAAAGATTCGAGAGAATGATGGATACACCATCAAAAGTTGAGTGTTTCTTCCAGTAAGTTTAGTTTGCTGTTTATAGCACTGCGCAAGATATCTCATTTCATTTATAGTATTACATTTTTTATGGAGCCAGTTAAAATATAATAATGATGTCTATATTAAATCGTATTAAAAGGAAAAGAAACATTGTATGTATAGAAACACTTTACAAGTAATAAAAGAAGTATAAGCAAGCATGCAAGTCATGCAAGTGTGTGCTCCATTTCGCCATAAAAGTCAACGAGTAATATAAAATTCTAATATAAACGGCCGGATACAATCTGAAAATACATGGTGACGTGGTCGGGTATGTAATCGATGCGGTGGTAGTTTATGCAAAGTGGGTATATGGAAGTAAAAAACCAGGTTGACTTATAAAACTAATTTATAAAACTCGATAACAAGCATATTCTATAAGAAAATTTTTAAAAAGTAATTTGGATTGTGATTTATTTGAAAAACTGCGATATTTCACATATGAAGAAAGTTCATCGCAGTTTCCAAAAGCGGTAGCTCATTAATTCTGCCCATCATGTATCATTAAAATTGGATGAATGCTAAATTAAACCAATTATGTTAATAAAATATTTAATGCATCAAGCTACTAGTTTGGAATTAGTTTGTTATTGGGAAAATGTCACTGACAAATTAATGATAATGGATCAGTTTTATATGGAAAGATGCGATGCGAACGACAGAGATGTCTGCTTAATTAATAGTTTAATGGTTCTGTATAGTAGTTATAGAGATCTATAATAATTCACGATCACGTTGTAAATTGTCATTTATCATAATGTAAACTTTGGCTTAGCAGCAAATTCAATTACTGTCAATCCACCTAATCTAAATCCTCCTGTCCGGCCTTTAATGCATTTGAAACCTAAAACAGTATTATGTCAGTTATTGCGAAGTTGTATTGAGATAACGCATCTTATACTCACAAGTCACATCTCAAATTAATTCAGCGTACTCCCTTTACGAAAGAAAAAGAAGGACGATCGTATAAGATAGTGTCATCTTTTTTAATACCAAAAATCGTTTAAACGAAAGCTCCGGGCAATCATTTTTCATGCGTGCTTATTAGGATTTGTAAATTGCGTTTTGTGCTAGCTGAAATATTGAAAATGTGATTAATTAATTTTTGTCACAGATGACAGATGCCAAAAGCTCATATGAATGTTATTATCCCTAAATTAGTATTGTTTGCCACATAAAGAAATAGAGAAAAAATAAATTTCTGCGAGATCATTTACCTAATACTTCTATGTTCTTGATTTGCTTTCTGGGGCGATGCAAGTTATCGTCTCTGTTAAAAACTTTTAATCCAGTTATAAACATTCGAACAGAGGGAACAATTGCAAAATATGCGGGTGAAATAAAATTATGGGAGAGTTAAGGTGAAGCAAGTGAAATAAAATGGGAGTGACAAAACGTAGAAAATATTTGCACCTAAGCAGATGGGGGTGACAAATGAGAGAAAGCTCTCTAAGAATGAGGTATATTTGGTGTTCTTGAGCACGATCGACGCGCTACCGAAGACAGTCCTGGTCGGAAACAGGGAAAGAATTGGGAAGCATGGGAGTGAAGAAAAATTATGGTGAAATTAAGGTGATACAAGAGAAACGAAATGGTGGTGGTAAATGAGTGGAAAATCTTTCAATGAGGAACAACGGAGCCAGAAATTAGAAAATTATAACGGAAAACTTCAGAAATTCCTTCAAGGCAGATGAAGGCTTGGTTTTATGCAAATGATGAATCTCTTGTATTTCCAAGAAATCAAGGTTTTTGCCTTTATTACAAAAAGGGATGGATCTTAAAGTTACCTGGATTTTAGGAGCAGCCTGAGTGGAGGATGTGATTTGCCAAAGCTATTTTGTGGGGTTGGGGAAATAGGGTGACTATTCATGTTCGACTCAGTTTTAGTTTTGAAAGTAGTTTTAGAACTAGGACTTGTCTGGACAATTCTCAAAGATAAGTCTAAACTAGAAATGGGGTTGGAAAGATCTTTAGTATTGACAAGGACATTTTTGAAGTTTAGTTTAGAGGAAAACGATATACGTAGAATTTTTTGAATAGCTTGTCCTATGTAAGGAAGAAAAAGGAAGGAGAATAGCTGATGTTTGGTCAGGGTTTGTATGTAGAACAGGTTTAGGATTTTAGGAAAGGGGTAGTTGTTGATATGGGCAAAAATGGTGTGATTTTCTTTTTGAATTTTTTTTTCGGGGAGAGGAAGTTCATAACAATCTATTAAAGAAGAATCTAAAAGGGAGGAATGATAAGAGATAACGTGGTTGTTTATCTAGGGTTAACGAGATTAAAGATCGAATCAGTAATGGTAGAACAGCAATTAACTCAATTAACTGAAATAAAACAGAAAGTATAGCTGAAAGTTTCACGCTTAAGTATCTTACCAAAGTGTATCGAAATCAACTTTGAACGTCCCATTTTGTTTGTTTGGCTTACATACTAACATTCTTTAACTTAGTCCCCTCTTGCGTGTTTGGCAGAAGGGGTGGTTTCCTGCTAAGGGGCTGCAACTCGAAAGTCAGTTTATACATATTTCGAAAGCTCCTAAATCGGAAGATAATACACAGCCATAAAATGATCCGTTTCTCTATTATTTAACATAGTTCCCTCTTGCGTGTTTGGCACAAGAGGTCGTTTTCCTATTAAGGGGTTGGAACTTGGAAATGAAGTGTTACATATTTAGCAAGCTCTTAAATTGGAAGATGATTCACCGTCATAAAATAATCCGTTTCTCGATTCTTTAACATAGTTACCTCTTGCGTGTTTGGCACAAGGAGTCCTTTTCTTGCTAAGGGGTTGCAAGTGGAAATGAAGTGTTACATATTTCGAAAGCTCCTAAATCGTAAGATAATACATCGTCATAAAATTATTCGTTTCTCGATTATTTAACATAGTTTTCTCTTGTGTTTTTGGCACAAGAGGTCGTTTTCCTATTAAGGGGTTGCAACTTGGAAATGAAGTGTTACATATTTAGCAAGCTCTTAAAAAAAATAATCCATTTCTCGATTCTTTAACATAGTTACCTCTTGCGTGTTTGGCACAAGGGGTCCTTTTCTTGTTAAGGGGTTGCAAGTGGAAATGAAGTGTTACATATTTCGAAAGCTCCTAAATCGTAAGATAATACATCGTCATAAAATTATTCGTTTCTCGATTATTTAACATAGTTTCCTCTTGTGTTTTTGGCACAAGGGGTGGTTTTCCTGCTAAGGGGCCGCAACCCGAAAACACATATTTAGTAAGCTCCTAAATCGGAAGATGATTCATCTTCATAAAATGACCCATTTTCGGTTCTAAACTAGTTTTGGGGTTGTTTTAGGGTAAGGGGTGGAGCTTAAAAATCGAAACTACAATAGTTTAAGAGCTCCTAAAGTGCTCCTAATTATGCGCCTATGCGCGATCCTCCGTTGCTGCTTTTAAGAGGTTGGGGGGGGGGGGGGGACGTTCACTGAGAAACTTCAAATTAAAATTCCTGCTAAGGGGATTGAGCTCAAAATTTTATTCTTGCAGATTTTGAAAACGCATAAATAGTTTCTAATTCAGAGCTATCATTTTTTAATTTTCGCGTGGAGGGGGGGGGGTCAGCTGAACGAGGGTAAGAGGAGGACGACACGTGTCCAGTAGTACTTGGTCGTTCTACGATTATCAATGTTTTTTTAATTACCGATGTTAAAAAATCAACTGCCTCTAATTGTGGCAGACAGAGTACCTATCCATTCCAATTTTAAAAAGTCACCATTGTTGAGAAAGGTCTTATTTATCTTAAAATAATTTTCGAAAATGTTTGTTTTAATTAAAGCTGAAATTACACGATTTTGTTGAGAGAACGTACAAATAACCTGAAGAGAAATTTAAAAAAATCTACAGAATTTTAATAAAGTTTTAAATTAAAGTTTAATTTCTAAGTGATTTAAATGAAAGTCTCGTGCAGTGTATAAGGATTTTTTTTCTCATTATGGTATTCTGTTTACTACTTCGCTAAATTGATAGCCTGTCGAAGGCGAGGGAATCTGCAAAGAAGTCCAGAAGGATCGTAATTTTTCAGTTTGTTTCTTCGCGCAGCCGCATTTTCTTTTTAAAAGTGATTGGGTTGAGTGCCCTATTGTAATCATTCGAACAAGACAATCCCATTATAACGTTCGATCAATGAGTCATAGCCACTGCGGCCGAGTGAGGATATACGGCCCTCTCGTCTACTGTATGTTAGTTATTCTAGAAGCCTGGAAAAACGGTAGTGATTCAGGTGGGGTTCGGCTGTGCCATGTAACACCATTAATGTCTCGGACGGGAAGACACTTGATTTTTTAGTCTTACCGCTTTTTACTCTCTACCGAAATGAAAATAAATCCTTTTACTAATAGACTGGTACACGAATTCGCTATTATTTTCAAGGAAGAATGATATATATGGTAAACAGAATCTGAAAATGCACTCTGCCGTTGTCGTGGCTTCGGAGGATACACAAGAGGTCTGGGGGTGAGGCACGACGCGCCACGGGGGCGGAACAGCGAACACTACTTCGATATCTGTCGATTAAAATATATGCACTACTCGTATAATAGCACTTCATCAAGATAGAGAACTGTGTAGCCGACAGGCTGTTCTGGAAGTCTCTTAAATCCCTAATATCCTAACGGAGGATTTACGCTCCTTGATGTGTTTCTATCAAATATTAAACGGAACCTAATCAAGCAACTTCGCTACCTAGATGTGCATTACCCGGCAGGAAATTAACAATAACAATTAAGGTAACCACCTAACGTGCCTACATGGATCATATTAAATTTATCGAAATAATTATCTAGCTACGGCGAGCTTGATTACGTTTTCCCTCGCGCCTCGCGCCGCCTGATCTCATTGCGAACTCATATCCGGCCGAATCTTAAGTAAACTGTCTGTAAGCGGCTTGCATTAATTAATAAGGAACTCCGCTAATTGCGCTGGGACGAGATTGCGTACTGCTCTGATTGGTGGGTCCGCCGAGACTCAAAATAATTACTACAATGAAACTAACTTCTATGCACTAAATTAAAAAGCGTCGCCCGCCAAGGAAAACTTTTGTAGCATTTCGTTATTAGCGCTTTTCTTTTTTATTATTATTTAATACCTACTCCGTCGGTTTTCCTTATAAGTACTATCGTCGAAAACGTTGGCAAAGCATTAACTTTTCGAGTTGAATAATTCGATGATCTCGAAAACTCATCTTGAAAATGGTTCGATTGATATGTATTATTCCTAGCAAGCCGTTGTAAATAAATGCTAGTGGCCTCGGAAGAGCAATACTTCCCCATTGCATAGGAATCGCTCGCCGTGCTCACTCTTTGCATGTTTTTCTTCTCTGCGGATTTCAACAAAAGAACTTCTGAGTGCCTTTTAAGTGAAGGAGCAGTTAAAATGATAATCGACTCTTAAATTTCCTGAAAGTGAAAGAACGAAAGATGCAGAGTTCGAGAAAGATAGAACAAGTAAAATGTTAAAGTGCCATTTTTGCGAATCTTGGCAGCCGGCGCTGAAATCCGATGAAGTTAATGGAATGTCCGGGTGCCCTCTCGTACTTTTGAATTGAGTAAGCTGTAGACATTCACCGACAGACGCAAACACACTCAAGACCTATTTATTTTTAGGTACTAAGTGTGTAAAACCAACGGTAAAACTTATATTCAAACTTTAATCTACCTTCACAATGAAAATAAAAAACTTTCTAAAAGCTTTTTGTAACAATGTTACCTACAATGATTAGGATGTTTTATAAACGTAAATTAAGTAAAAACCTTTTAAAATCGCACTAAATTATTTCCAACGATACACATTCAAGTTTCGGGAATGGAACATGTAACTTGCTTTAAGTAATAAATTAAAAACTTTATACCCTCCTTAATATAAAGGTTTATCGATTTTTTACCTGATTAATATGACTATAAGGAACACGTAACTTACAGATTAAACACAATAAATATAATTCAAAATGACACTAAATATATTAAAATTCGTGTACACTCATATACAGAGCGTTACCAACACATCTTCCTGTCCAGTCAGAGATGATCATGAAACTTATACTGTTGATAACTTTCACTTACAGCTTTCGTTCTTCTTGGTGTGGAGCGGTTTCTCCTAAATGAAAATAAGGCTGACCATAGCAAATTAACTCTCGTTTTCTATAAACTTTCGATTGAATTTCAAAATTTCATACCTACTGAAACTGGAATAACTTGAAATTTTTCCTACGTTTAAGAATGGCAACTTCCAAATTCTACCAAAACTGTATCTACAATTTTGCTGAAGACCGATTTTTGACATTTCTCATTCAAAATGTTTTTGGACGATTTGTGGAATATTGGTTATGTTCTGGAGTACAAAATTCACATTTCTTCGCGCTTGAAAGGTTAACGCAGAGAACTACAATGGTCGCATTTTATAGTTACAAATGACCACTAGATGGCGCTATGGAAATCTGTCATTCGTAAAATTTCCATTTTTTTCGTTAAATCAGCGCGTGGCTTAGAAATTGCGTCGTGTGAACAGGAAACTAAGCAACAATCCACTGTTTATATATTCTAAGATCAAGCGAATCCCACAAAAGCTGTTCGTTCAGGAAGGAAATGATCGTTTGTTTCTTAGGTTGTACTGAACATGTCGTAACAATTCCTTTAGAGTTTAGAGGATCCAAAAACACTTAACGCTGAATGGTATACAACAATTTGTTTACAAGCAGGCATCGATGAAATTAGAAAAAACAACCAAAACATCGCATCATTCCCCCTGATGGCAATATCAGGTCCCGCACAGCACATCGAATAATATTAATTGATTATATGAAGGAGAATTAATGTCTTATTTAATTATCGATTTATCGCCTAACGATCGTTTTTTGTTCCCACTACATGCAAAATGCGTTGACAGTGATTTTCATCACCTTAAGATGTTGAAAACCATGTTTATAGTAACAGGATAAGATCCTAAGGGTGCTTAAAACCTTCCCCACGTATTCTTTAATATTTTAACAATAATTTATTTTAAAGAACTTGCTGCGACATGTTTCGGTAAAAATATTACCATCTTCAGGCAACAACTACAATAGGGGGTAACAGTAAAAGCTTTAAAATGTGAAATACTTACAAAATCATACAAAGAATAATTTAAAAGTATACGAATCCATATAGTTTGCGGTCAACAATCACAAAGGGGTTGATTAAATAAATAAAACTACGACAACCTCCCCTTCAGCAATCAAAATTAATTCTACATTTCATTATTAAATTTCATTGCTGAAGGGGAGGTTGTCGTAGTTTTATTTATTAAAAGTATACTTTTAATATACTTTTTAGAATTCGCGTCATTTGAGTGCTTTAATAGATCCTATTAAAGCACTCAAATGACGTCATTTGCGTGCTTTAATAGACATTTGGGTGTTTTAATAAAACCGGTACAATTTAATTTTACTAAGTTGGTATTTACCGAATTAATTCATAGCAAATACTGTAGTTAACCTTTAAATAAATTTTAAATTGACAATTTGAAAAGTAGTAGTCCAATCTCTAAAAAATTCCATAGATTTTGATAATGTCAAATATTTATTTAAAATTGCTTGCAAAAGGCGCAAATTCTAAAAAATAGTATAAAAAACTCATTCATAAGGCTTTTATGGCACTCATCATTAAGAAAACTCGTGGCTGCGCCACTCGTTTTCTAAACTTTGATTCGTGCCATAAAACGTACCTTATGAAACTTGTTTTTTAATATACTATTAAATGCTTCGGAAATTGGTTTAAACGCATGCGCAAGTATAGGTATAAAGCATAAGGACGAATAATAAAACAGCTTTTCTTCACACGTCAATAAAAGATGACATTTTAAACTTCAACTGACAACGTTAAAGTTTTACTTTATCACCGGCGAAGCCGCGGAGGCAATTTTTTATTGACGTTTGACGTTTGCAGAAAAATTGATGTTTGACGTTTGAAGAAAAAATAGTATATTTTATGCGGAACAAAGGGACTTTTTGTGGCTCATCTGTATTTGCCGGGCTCACTACCTTTGTCCGTCAAACCTTTTCCCGGATTCACTACGTTCGTCCTTCAAACCTACAGATTCGCCACAAAAAGTGTCACTTTAGCTCCTTATAAAATAATATGTATACTATTGTTCCAAAAAATTACTTTTATTCCCTAGTTTTTGTAACTACTTAAAAGTATGGAGCCGATTGAAAAATAATTAATTTTAATAGCAATTTGTGTGTTGTAATCTATAGAAAGTTGTTTAGAAAAATATTTACACTTTGATCTAAGGTTGAAGTTCTACTTCTCGTTTAAACTTTTTACAAATTTGAGCATTTCCTTTACACCAGAAACAGTCACAGCATCGGATGTGCATAACAGAACACAATAGAATTGCGTTTTAAATTTTGAATTTACCTGCCAGACGGCAACTCAAAGGAAAAATGTGCATTCTTCGGTATTTCAGTTATAAAAAATAATTTTTCTGTGATTTGGACAGTACAGCACCTGCACACTTTTGCGTATTGTTCAAGAAATGAGATGTGAGAGATTCATGCACCGGGTGTACAACTAAGAAAGGAGGCCGACCATAACTCAGAAACTATTTGAGATTGAACAGTGAAATAAAAAATCTATTAATAAATGCTGAACATTTTTTAAATTTCCTATCATTACCGTCGGAGGGCGTTTCACAAATTTCAAATTGAAATTCCCATTTTTTGGGCAATTTTCCAGTAATGTATTTAAAAAATATAACCGTTGTAAACTAGCGATCAATATGTGAAACGTTGTGTAATGCATTTTTACGATTACTGTCAAAATAAAGGGGAAATTATGTAACTTCGAAACGGGTTGAACGAATTTTTCAAGATTGGTCTCGATGTTAAGAGAATACTTGATATTACCAAATAAATCCAAAACCACAACAATTTCTTATCCCCGTCAAGCAATAGAGAGCGCAACTTGTTGAAGGAACAAAACGGTCGACTTTTCCACAAAAATTCAAATAGTACCAAATACTTTTTTTTACTGCTATCGGAAGGAAAATTAATAAGGGAGTAATTTTAAAAAGATTATGTCAATAGCAATTGCCTGAAATATTACCACATTTTTGCTATTCAAGCTATTCAAATAATTTCTGAGATACCACGAAGCAGTACTGTAGTAATGCAAATTTTGTGTATGAAATGGCAAAAGTCTCTTAATAGTAATTAAATTACAGGTACCTACCAAAGTTTTCATAATAATGCACAGCTTTAAAGGCTCCTTAGTTCCACAATCTTCGTGATTTATATCATTAACTAGGTACTTATTTTCTGCAACTCCCGAATTCTTAGAAAAATAAAGTATGTAGTTATGTTATTCAGGCTAATCTGTTTATTTGATTAGGGTGAGATCACACCTAACATTAAAAATTGATAAATGTCAAATTGAAAAGTGAAACGGCCAATAATGTTATTGAGAAAAAAGAAAAACCTGATTTTGTAAATCAAAAAGGCAGTACCATCGTCCGACTGTAAACATTTATGGTAACATTCAAATTTCTTTTCACAATTGTCCAAAACACAATTAAAGTTGGTCTGAATATCGACTAGTATTGTTGTCCCGAAGACAATGAACTTCAACAATACATTTTGAATTAAAAGGTCAGCTCGTATTTCAAAAGTTATACTGGTGTTCAGTAGTGGTAAAATATTTCGGAAGTAGGTATGTTGTAAAGGTCATATCCGTATCATGTAACCAGATTATCGATCTCTACATTATCAAGTATGGATAGTTTCATAAAAATCGACTATTTGTCGGATAAATTACGAAATACGGACATTAGTTTATAATCTTTACTTAAGAAAATCGTAAATGTTGTTTCAAAGGTTTTGGGCACTATTCGATTACTACGTAAATACATTTTTATGCATACACGCAAGATTTAATATTGGCTGTTACATTAATGTCGCTGGAGGAAACGGCCAAATATCTCAAAAAAGGTATAAAAACATCAAATTGTCATTTTGTACCCAAACATTAGACGTTGGAATTTTATGATTAAATTTTATTTTGTTTTGTTTTTTATAGTATATTCAAGATCAAAGATTAACTTAAATTTTGATCTACCTACGTTTCCCTAGCTCGACCATATATGCTATTGATTTACAAAGCGTTAACATTAAATGGTTTTTGAAAATACTTCATCATAAAACTGATGAGGATTAAGCGTTATTTTTTCTGGTGAAAAAACTGTATTTTACTTAGGCAGTATGACAAAGATCTTATTAAACATTCTGACACAGGTTTGTGCTTCAAGGAAAGTTTACATTTTAATACATAACCACAATTTCGTTATAGTTAACGCTGTGTAAAAGCAACAAGCGCAGTTTACCTATTTCATACAATAAGTGGCTTATTTTCAATTAAGCTTGAGACAGACTAATGCACTAATAATGTTTAGCATTTTCCATTTATGAACAAAGACATAATATAAATAAATATAGATTTGTATTTGAACGGTCTACACATGCACCGTCGATAGTATTCGATAATGTAACTTATATAAATTGAAAAGCTTTCAAGGCAGATATTTCTCTACAAGACCACGAAATGAAGTTGGTGCGTTAGAAAATACTCAAGACCCTGTAACGGCCGATGGAAATGGCAAAAAGAGGAGAGAGAAGGAAATTTCAAGAGCTCTTACTATCAGAGACAGTGCTACCTATCGGCCTAAATGTGTCACGTGCCTCAAACAATATCCTTAAGCGAGAGATTTATCGCTGTTCCCGCTCGTACGAATTTATACAACTTTTATCGGATCCAACTGTTTTCGATGCCGGTGATTTCCTATTCGAACGTGTATTATAGATAGGAAGATGAGAGAGGGCATCTGACAGTCGACCCGATGGATTTAGCAGTCAGAGGCGAACGAAATCATAAATATTACGGAATATCAAATAACCTATACGTGTTACGGCAGATGGAATTGAAATTGATGCAAGATTGGGTCTTATAAGATTTTTAATATTTAATAATCCAATTTTCTTTTAACCAGTGGTAAGACGATTTGAATAATATAAAAAATGTAAATATATACTGCAGAAGACTTACCATGTCCATTGTCCGTGCTGTGCATGCTCAGTAATGGTGGACGATTCACAATATTACAATGCGAACAAGTCGTCGCATGGTCTAGTCCGGCCCTGCAACTGACAATACACTAAATGAGCTTCTGATGACCATCATAGTTGAGTAAGGACCTATGCGGGTTCATTACTGATATCTCCGACCTTTTCTAGGCAAACCCCCATGAAACGTTTAAATATTGTAATTTAACGCGTAACATTTTCTAAAGAGAGAGTGAATTGTACCATACTTTAGCTCTATCCCTTAGTAAACGAATTGAAGCAAAACTGATGCAATAAATGTGCAATGAACTCTCGAATTTGCAAGTTAAACTAATTGTAATCAGAGGGCGAGGTTTATTGCTAGTTGTAATTCCAGGGCTCGGTTAATCACAGTACCTCTTTCAGCTCAATCTGGGAAATTAAAAATCGGGATTTATTCGTATTAAATCAGTGCGATAACGAACACTCGAGCAAACGAATTGGGAATACAACAAAGTTTATTAATTAAATAGGTAATCGTGCACAAATATCGACTTATTGTTTACATTTTTTTTTGGTTTAAAGCTAGTTTAAATTTATTTACGAGTAAACCTAATGGTGAAAATTAATCCCCTCCATTTCGATACACAATTTGATTCATTAATCATAACATTAATTAGTTCAATTTCACGGTATTGTCGATTGTGTGCCGAATCTAAACTCCCCAATGATCGCGGGTGGTGCGCTAACGAGGAACATTCAGCTAATTAGGACGGACAAATAGAAGACGATTGTTATACTTTGCTGTTTACTTTGCCTGTAATCCGCCCTCGTTAACACAACCTACTATTTACTGAAGGAAATAAGTGTTTGTCATATTTATGTCAATAGAGAGAACATCCGCTCATTTGCACGTGCCAAATTTCCATTTTGTTCAACCATCCCAATTTCTATTAAGAAATAACCTTTAAATTATTTGTACTAAACGTTTTCGATAATAAATTATACGGAGGTGCAAATTAGTCCAAATTGCTCTCATTATGTTGTTTATATTCAAATTCAACGTAATACGCGACACATTTGTAGAAGGTTTTCCTCCATAGAAAGAGAACGAGAAATTTTTTTCTAAACAAGTTTTGATAAATTGGATTAAAATTTTGAACTACCAATGCCTAATGTTTTTTATGCGGCATCTTTCATAGTTGTCACGCTGTAATGATTTCAGAATTTGTCACAATTGTAACGTGTGAAATGAGAATCTCTAGATTACTACATAGATTCTTCACTCCTTCTTCCATCTCTACAGCCTACAGGGATACATAACAATGCAGATCTCCTTTACATTACCAAAAAGCCTTCCACGCTGAAAATAAAGACTATATACAGGGTGATTTCTGGGAAAGTTTTATAGATAGGTTTTTGAAAATTTGAACTTAGGAGTTACTCCGACAGCCGAATCGATGTAAAATATTTTCAGATCTACTGTTCCAGGAATAACAATATTGCGTAAAATTTCCAAATAAAGTTCTGTGTTCAAATTTTCTGGTTAAATGTGGAAACACAAAATATTGTTATTTTTAAACCAAGGTCCATGTCAAGGTCAACAACTAAAAAAATCCGAAAACAATGGTATCAATGCGATGAAATGGGAATAAGTCAGAAACTATTAACGATAGGAATAGGAACATGTAATACCAAAATATGCTCATTTTGATTCTCTATGAAATGCAATAGTAAGAAAATGATCATTTCATTTAAAAAATCTGAGTTTCCAGTCTTAGAATTTTCCTAAATTTGGACCCCATAGATGAAGTCGTACGCAACTTAACTGAAAACTTGGTTGTCATAACTACAACGGTTTTCAAGCAATGAATTCTCAAAGTACCGTTTTCATCCGCCATTTTTTTTTAAATAAGTGAAAATGACTTAAAAACCATAACATATTGATATGTGGTATCAAATGAACTGAAATTTCACGTAGAATCCAAAAATGCGTTTCCACTTAAAATGACTAAGTTACTAGCTACTTTCAGCATTTCCGTAAGTGCTGCCATTTTGAAAATATTTCACATTGATTCGGCTTTCAGAATAACCCCTAAGTACACATTTTCAGAAACCTACCTATAAAACTTTCCTACAAACTTCTAACTAAATCTCCCAAAAAAACACCCTGTATAAACTTGGCAGGCACCCTTGCTTTAAACCATTCGACAGTTTAATTTCTTATCATTTAGTTTACTACACAGTTTGATCTTTCCTTTAGTATTTACTATAAGTAGTTTCCTTATTATGTTACTCCATTCATTCGTCTCATTTCGGGGTATACTTTGTCCGTAAATTAATAAAACTCTGTGTCTCTGTGATCTGTCTCACAGCGCAAATATTATTTCTTTTAGTGTTTTCTCCATATCTTCTTCTTTTAATTCTATTGCCTTTGTTGCCTTTTCCTTTTTCCTTGTTCCATTGTTTCGGTTTAATTAAGTTAATCTGCATTGTTTTCTTCGTTTCTTGCGGATTGTTCTCCACGATTCCCTTGATAGATTGTAATTGAGAATTCCGGTTAAATGTCTAGGTATATAAGTTATAGCAATTACACCAGAAATTGTTAGTGTACCGCTCGGTAAAATCTTAGGAGGCCGTTATACACGCTTAAATTTTGGTCCTCATTGTGATTTCGTTTTGTTTAGAATATTTTGTAGCTGATTGGTAGGACGCTATTTCTTAATACATTATTATGGAAAATATATTAACTAATATTGGGAAGAGGTCCTCAACTGAGTCTAGTGGGCTTGCCTAATCCTTGCCACTATTTGGTGACCGCCTGAGTTGTTATCGTGATAAATGCTGTGATTCTTTTAACAAGTCTAAGGTACCGACGTTCCTTGCTGTTTGTTTTGTTAATTGTAACATGTCTATGTTTAGCTAGAAATAAGTAAACACGAAAATAATACGCGAAAGTTGAAGCAACGAGTATCTAAAAATGTTGCAGTAGATACGAAAAATTATTTGTAGGAAAAGGCATGATGATTTCTGTAAGTGCTTTTGCACAATGACATTAAGTATACATATTATAGTATTGTTTTTTATTATTAAATGCACATTTTAAATATCCCACTAATGTAAGTCCTTTGTGACAAAAATATGTTTACTATACTATCATATTAATAATATTAGAAAAATCATTAAGTTTTGAGAAAATCGCAAGTGTGAAGAAGTTGGTTAAATGAGAGAAAAAATCAATTTTCGTAATTTTAATCAAAAATTTCGAAACCAGATATTTTGAAAACCACTGGAACGATTTTTGAAAATAAAAAACATTTATAAAATCCCTAAACTATCTACTATAACATTTGCCTAAAACGGTTTTTTCGATCTGTCCAAAAAAAGTTTTTATTCAAACAGAATTAAAAGATAATTGTTAACAAACTGCAACAATCATTTAAAACAAAGTAGCCTTGCTGCCATTAAACTATAATATTAAACAAGAAACAAACAAACAACAAAAATAAAACAATGAACAATGAAACAACAACTACATTTGATTTTCAAAATGGCCACCATTCGCAGCAACGCAAGTCCGACAGCGTGTTTTAATATTTTGTCTTTTATATCTTCTGCTCCAGCTACTATTCTAATTCTAATTATAATTCCGTGTTTACTGGTGTCTCATACACTGATCTGACTCCAGAAAAAGAAATCTAGGGGAGTTAAGTAGGTGCTCCAGGCTGGCCACGCATCAGGACCTCCTCCCCCAATCCACTTATTCGAATATTCTCTATTTAGTAGTGGTACGACTTCTTCGGTTGTGTGAGCCGGTGCTCCATCATGTTGAAATCAAAGTCATATCGTCTGCTGTTTAGCGATAAGTCATCAAGAAACTCTGGCAGTTTAAGAAAGTAAAATAATTTTCACCACTCAATCGGTTTGGGAGAATGTAGACTTGTAGAGTCCTGCCTTACTATTCCAGCCCATATATTTACTGAAAAACGTCGTTCATTAAACCACAGGTGGTATTGCGAGAATTAAATACACCGTCCCTTGTGAAACAAGCTTCGTTTGTAAATAAAATAATCTTTTCAAAACGCCTTTGAAGATTGCAACGTTCAAGAAATCAACGCCAAAACAACAATCTTGACTGGAAGTCTTCAGGTCCCAAGAGTTGCACTTTTTTCTAGAAACTGCTCCTTCAGAACTTGGCAAACTGTCACGTGATTTACATCCAATCTATTTGTTATTACTCATGCGCTCGTAGATGGCTCATCTTAAATAATATTCAAGAACAGTTTCTTCAAATGCAGGAGTTGGAATTCCCACCAATTGTTGGGTGAAAACTTTCAGTGACAAACTTGTAAAAATACGGCATATTTGGACAGATCGACAAAAATGTTTTAGACAAATGTTATAGTAGATAGTTTAAAGATTTCATAAATGTTTTATTTTCAAAAATCGATGAAGCGATGTTCAAAATATCATGTTTTGAAATTTTTGTTATTTGATAAAATAGAAAATAATTGAAACTACAAATGTTTTAGAGAACCGAAAGCAAATACACACACCCTGTATTAGTAATAGTAATTTTTAGTAATAGCTTAATAGTACCTATCGAAATAAAAAACAACAATTTCTTGCAGATTAAAAAAGTTTCTCAAACATTATGTAACACCACAGCTAACTAAAAATCACTGAAAATGTGTTTATTATTTCTGATTTGTAAGACTTCAATAGTAACACGAAGTAACACTGTTTGAAGTGTTTAAGAGACAGTATGGTGCCAAATGGGCTGCACACTTCCCTACTAACTTCAATTATTTCCTAGCGTTTTTGTCGTTACATTTTGCCTTTTGATTTTTTCAGGGTGGTTAGCGTTAAAATTGACAGACTCAGGTACCGAAATATAATACCATCACCATCAATTGAATCATTGAGTTCTGTCGTAATTGTTACCATTTCATATAAAAATTTTGATTAGTTTGCTTGTTCTCAACAATTAAGAAACTGATAATTTCGTATAGGTATACGTGTACCGTAATAGGTAAAAGCACCAAGTTCGTTATTAACTTAGATAGTAACGAGTAGGAGGTGCAGATACATGTATCACTAATCAAGAAAATTCGTTTAGTTAATTTTAATTAAATTTATTTGTGTACAGCTTTACGCTCACTTAAATCTTGCTTAAAAAAATGAACACGTTCACATATTAACATTTTAATTAAAAACAAAATTTATGTGAAACTCTCCTACACATTAGATGATTATTTTTATGTAACTTGAATTGCATAGTAAATTTTAATTGATTAAACAATTATCGTTGAAAAACTTTTTTTTTTCCAAAAGAGTCCCTCCAATTTAAGTGCGTGATTAAAGATGCAATCATACAAAAGTTAACAGACTGAGATAAGCACAATCAAAACCTTCTGCAATTAGTATAAATAAATTCCGAAGTTGTTAGTAAATGATTGTGAGCATTGACGATCCTTGGAGCTTAACGAATCGTGCGAAGCTTGAAACTTCAACAAGTTCATCAACAATAACTATCGGTCTTTTTTCAATTGGCCTTATGTCACCATCATTAGGGGTATATACGAGAAAGAATTCAAATTTATCGTGTTTCATTTCCCCAATTTTCTTTCTAAATAAATTCAAACGCCGCTGTAGTTTCACATTTAGATTTAATTGCCATTGTGCCATGATACCACAATTATAGCTAATGAACTAATTCATCATTAAAAACTAATTTGCATTACAATTATCAAATTAACCCCGCGGCAAAAGCTCCTACTGTTATAATTTTTCAGTTATTTACATAAAATGCGTACCTACTATAAAACTGTATTGCAGTTGTACTTATGTTAATGTAATAATTAGTTTTAATTGCGCTCGAAACTGGCTTAATATTTATTACCCTTATGCGCATTTTTTTATTTTGTCCTATCGTATTTTATAACAGTGCCTGTTCTGTTTTATAACAAACCTAATAAAACCTTCAAGTTAGTTGACGGCTTTTAAAATATAATACCACGTAGTTTTAATGAGAGGTCGTTATAAGAGCAAAATCCGCGAGCTACCATCCATTAGAACAAATTGACACCTGGTAACTGAGGAGAGGCGCATTTCACACTTGCTGCAGCTCGTTAATAATAACGACCAGGATTGGTTCTCTTCAAACGGAATCTGATGCTTTTACTTGCCATCCCTTTAGCTTTTTACAGCGATGTGCTTACCATTTCGACTAGAAAATTTTCGCACTAAAAACGTAAATTCGAATAAGACATGTTCACGTGTTCTCCTTTTACGTAAGTTATCTTCATTTATGCGAAATGTAAGATAGTATGTACTTACCTAACTCATTAGTTAATTAATTATTTTCTCAAGTAACACGCCATAACGTTTGTTCTTATGCATAATTTATAACTTTGTTTTAAGATAACGGATTTTACTTTCAATTACAGGTAATTAACAGAATGTAATACGACCAATTACCAATCGATGTAGCTCGTTGTTACTTACAGAAGTCATCCATTTTCTGATCGTAAACGTAATGACGTAAAATTTCGTTATTTGGACGCTTCTTTTACGATCAGGCTTCGCCAATTTGTCTCGTACTATACTTGGTATAGGTATTGAGTGACATTAAAGGTTCAACAACGCTTTTCTTACAAACTTGCAGGAATCATATTTGTTGAGCGCGAGACCCTTCGCAAAGTTAAAAAGTTTCATGCTTCGAAGATAAACAGGTTCAAAATGCAGCGCAGTTTCTTTAAAAATTCAAAAAAATAAATTGTGCTACTGTTTGGATTTTGTCCGCCGGCGGCGGCTGGGATTACCTACTTATGTGGTTTCATGGGAATTATTATAGAGAGATAAAAATTTTTCAGTTGAGATAGTCTATCTATATCATGAATCTGTGCCAAACGGCCTTTAAAATAATAATAATAATAATAATAATGTTTATTTTGTCCATTTTGGATGCTAAAAGCATATAGGATATGTCGAATGTCGATTAAATATACACAAGAATATAAACACAATACAAGAATACAGCGCAAAACATAATACAAGATACAGACTACAAAGTATAAAATAACATATTAAAAGATGGGATAACATATTAAAAGAAAAAGTATCACAGTATTTTTTGACTATCACAGACGCGCTTAAATTCAGTTAAGTCATATACAACATTTTCTAATAAAAGTTTTTTTATTACGCGTTTAAATTGATTTCTTTGTTGTATTTGTTTTATGTGCTGTGGTAAATTATTAAATAGTTTTAGTCCGATAGTTGTCTGTTGTGTCATCTTGAGTCTATTTATGGGAATTGCAAAATCAAGTTTATGTCTTGTATTGTACATATGTTTGTCAGAGTTTCGTGGTATGCAGTTTTGATTTTGGTAAATGTACATAATAGTTTCTAGAATATAGGTTGCAGGAAGCGTTAGAATTTTAAATTGGTGGAAATACGGTCGACAAGATTCATGGTCTTTAACGCCAGCTATGCATCGAATAATTTTTTTTTGGACAAGAAAGACGTTTTTCGCCAATGATGATGATCCCCAGAGACATATTATACCATATCTTAACCTAGAGTGAATTTGAGAGTGGTAGTACATTATTGTGTTATCGTTTCCTAGTATATGTTTAAGATGTCTGACTTGGTAGCAAAGGGTGTTTAGTTTTTTAATTAATATTTCACAATGACTTTTCCATTTGAGATTTCCGTCAATATTTACACCTAGGAATTTGACTGAGGTGTCAATTGTTTTATTAAGACTAGTAACGTTTATAGTGTTATGAGGATTCCTTTGACCAGTACCGAAGAATACAATGTTTGTTTTTTCAGGGTTCATTGCTAATTTATTTTCAACAAACCAGCTATGTAACTCCTTTAGAATTGCTTTCACACGCAGTTGCAGCTCATAAAAATTGTTAGCTGATACTATAGTGGAAATGTCATCCGCATATATCACAAGGGATTGAAAGAAGAAGGCAATATCATTTATGAAGATGGAGAATAGCACAGGACCCAGTATCGATCCTTGCGGAACACCAATATTTAGTGGGAGAAGCGACGAATAATACGATTTCTTTGTTTGACTATTTTTGTATGTGATTTTTACAAGTTGTAGTCTCTCTGACAGATATGAGGAAAACCAATCTGCCACGACGCCTCTGATGCCATATAGATTTAATTTACTAATTAGGATGTTATGGTTCACAGAGTCAAACGCCTTGCTTAAGTCACAGAAAAGACCTACTGTTTGTTGACTATTATTTATGTAAGTAACGACATCATTTATCAGAGCTTGAGCTGCCGTCATAGTGGAGAAGGATGGTCTAAAACCATGCTGATTAGCAAAAATTATATTGTGTTTGTTGAGATGGCTATTTAAACGATTTAGCATAGCATATTCAAATATTTTGGAGAAGATTCAAATATTTTGGAGAAGATTTCTCTTCCGCGAATTATTTTCCTAAAGAACCCCAAAAGGAGGAGCAAGAGAGGCAACTGGACTCAGACTCTAAATCTAAACAGTAACAATTTCTTAAATAACGAAACTTTTAATTTAAATAAAGCTATTTGTTCAATCATCCCCAAATTGCCCCCCCCCCCCCAAATTACTGTATGGGCGCCCATGCAACTAATTTTTGGTGGACCTAATAATAAGAAAACGTGTATTGCACCTTTATTTATCAAAATAAGTGATACAACCCTTACATCATTACAATCAGAAAAAAATGCACTATTAAAATACGTCATAGCCAACCATGGTTTCCATTTAAAACAATTCAACTTTACTTCATAACCTCAAAATGCTAAGGAAAATTAAAAAACTAGTACGGTGACGATATTCGGCACAAAATTATCCACAAATTGTATCTAAACAATTTTTATCTATCTTTAGAAATAAACGAATTAAAGCGCTGAAACGATTTTGGAGAATTTTACTTTTTTGCAAATATCTAGTAACCTATGCATTTTGTTAAATCAACAAAAGCGTATCTGGATTAGTCTTCCAAAGAAGCAAATCTTTCCCCATTTAAGCAAATGTGTAACTCTTATGGTTTCCGAGATCCCCATACAAATAATGGAAAAAAAACTCACCCTGTATATGACAAATAGGATAGGCCCTAAAACAGTGCCTTGGGGTACACCCATATTTAATGTTTTCAATTGAAAATGAAAGACATTAATTTTATTTCCTATCTCACAAAAACGATATAAACCAGTACAAAATGGAGTCGTGTATTCCAATAGCATTTAGTTTCTCAATCACCATACCATAGTTAACGCAGTCAAATGCTTTACTGAGGTCGCAATGAACACGTATAGGGCAGGGCATTTACCGTTATCCAAGGGCTTTACTATAAATTCAATGACTTCGTTCATAGCCAGACATTTACCCTTGGGATCTGTCCAGCGTTGTAACTTTTGAGAGACCGAAGTTAAAGCAATAAGTCTATAATTTTCAATATTTTTGGGGGCATTTTTTAAACGTAACGGTATCATTTTAGCTACTTTCAATGCATCCGGAAATGTACCCTCATGCAGGGACTTCTTCATTATTATTGTAAGTGGAGTTGCTATTTCGTTAGCCACGTAAGCCACAGAAAATTTATTTTTAAGTTTATTGATAAAATTAAACATTTCTGTTTCAGAAAAAGGTAATATGACCATACTTTTATGGATGCAAGTGCATTTATAACATTCCTTTTTTATGTCCGTTTGTATGTTTCCAATATAATACCTACCTATTGCAATTGTTAAGAAGGTTGCTTACCTCGTAACAAATCCTCTTTCGCATATAGTAAATACAATTATTACAAGTGGTGTTTTTCCAGATAAATTAAAAATAGCGAAAACTATTCCCGTTTTTAAAAAGGGTAATAGAGAACACATCGGAAACTACCGTCCAGTGTCTATGTCTATATTACCTGCTTTTTCAAAAATTGTAAAGAGGGTTATCTTTAATCAAATCACTGGTCATCGACTAAAAAATAATATTCTAAACGTTAGCCAATATGGCTTCTTAAAAAGCAAGTCGACTGAAATGGCAATCTTCAACTCCTTGTCAGCTATTCTGGATCAACTAGACCAAAGGAATTATGTTGGAGGTGTATACTTCGACTTAACGAATGCGTTTGACAAAATAGACATCAGATACTTTTAGAAAAGTTACAACAGTATGGCATACGTGGTATACCCCTCAATCTCATACGGTCTTACGTTACTAACCGGTACCAAGTAGTCTGTTTTAATTCAAAATATAACGGAGTAAATAGAACTATTCCATCCTCACCATCAAAAATTCTGACTGGAGTTCCACAGGGGTCCATACTGGGACCTCTAATATTTTTATACTATACGTAAACGACCTGGCTGAACATACAAAAAATGTAAATCAAGTGTGTCAATTTGCGGATGATACTTCTTGTATAGTCTCGCAAGACAGTAAAGAAAACCTGTACACGAATATTGCGGATACGGTTCTAGTTATGGATGACTGGTGTAATAAAAACTTACTATCTTTAAATAAAAATAAAACTGTAAATAAAAAAAAATGTAATTAACCTAAATATATCAGTTAGTAATAGCACGAAATTTCTAGGACCTGGGGTGGAAAGATCATATATCATCAATTATATCTAAATTAAGTCTAGCTTGCTTTGTGATCCGTAATCTAAGAAATCAACTGAACGTTGAATGTCTGAGATTGTTTTATTTCGCCTATGTTGAAAGTGTTTTGACATATGGCATATTGTTCTGGCATTCATCAACGGATAGCAAAAAGGTTTTTCTTATGCAAAAAAGAATTTTACGAAGTATGCTACAGTTACTCTACCAAGAAACATGTCGACCTCATTTTAAAAAATTAGATTTATTAACGGTTCCATCTTTATATACTTATATACAAATTAGCAGTTTATGTCAAAACTAATAGTGCCACATTCCAAAGGAATTCGGACTGCAATAACCACAAGATGAATCTTCGCGGGAAAAATAATCTAAGTATACCTAAATACAATCTTTCATTGGTCCAGAGAGGCCCAAAATTCAGAGCGATAAACGTATTTAATGCACTACCGAGTAAAATAAAAGAAATAAATAATATAAATAAATTTAAATATGATTTAAAAAGATTTTTGTTGGAGAAGTGTTATTATTCCTACAGAGAATTTTGCGAGGAATAGATATATAGTTTAGAAAGTATCGTAAATTTATAATTAATTAATTTTTTATCTTTATGTAGAGGCACACTAATTATTAGTATGTGCCCCGATTTGACACTACCTTTGTCTTCTATTGGAGGATTTACGGCAATAAATTATTATTATTATTATAAATTATTATATTATTCCTATTGTTAATAGGAAACACATTATCAATCTTTTTCAAAGAATTCAATAAGTACATAAATTATTCCAAATTAATTATGATGGTAAACATTGAAACAGATTGATAATAATGGATAAGGGGTACCCTTCAATGCTAAGGAGATTAATATTAACTTTAGTTAATGAACATCAAGATTCTTTTCATTGTGGTCAGTTTTTATTTTTAAAATAAACTTATAGAAGATAGAAACTTAATTATATCCTTGTTTATATAAACAAGGATTATATGTAGACGAAAATTTTAGCGTGTTCAGAAGATATGAAACTATGTCATATATGTTGAATGTTGAAGTAATGAATTATTTTGTCAAAAATGCAATCGCAGGATACATAAAATTTGTACAAATAGCGCAGGTGGCAAATCATGCATATGTGATTTATGTAAAGAAATATGAATATGGGAATATGCCAAATATAAACTATTCCCCTGAAAACATAAGTATATGTAACTACCACAATGTTATATGTGTTTGTATACAATGAAACCTATACAGGGTGTAGAATTAACCGATGGAGGATTTCAATGTAAAAATCTTAATATCCGATTATTTTCTTCTCTATCATTTTAGACAAAAAGTCTATTTAACTTTTTGGTTGAGACAAAAATTCAGAATCGACTGATTTATTTATTTTTTCTTTGAATTTTTCAGAAAGTAAATATTTAGGCAAATAAAAATTCCACTTTCTCAAAAATCGGTGGTGCCTTGTTGACAGGTATTAATTTAAAAAAAAATAAACTTTTACACAATGCAACTAAAATTATTTAATTAAAAATACTAAATACGTTAACTAAGTATTACGTCATTCCATGGCTCCACTATATTTTTGCCAAAGTATTATGTACTTTTAATTTTCAATTCTACTTCATGCTATAGTAAGTAAAATAAAAACAAACAACATGTACGGATGTAAATTTTTTTATTCTACAAAAAATTTAAATAGCCTTTTTGTCTGTCTAAAATAATTAGGGAAGCAAGCAAGTAATCAATCATGCGATTGTTAGACGCACGTTTAAAAATGTTCACAATATATATGACACTAGTACAATAAAAAACTTGAAATTAAAGCATTCAGTCCAAAAAAAATGCGCAGAACACAAACTAGTGTCGTATCATCAACAATTTATGAACTCAAAAAGCAAAGGCGAAATT
Source organism: Pyrocoelia pectoralis (assembly GCA_036250285.1). NCBI lineage: Eukaryota > Metazoa > Arthropoda > Insecta > Coleoptera > Lampyridae > Pyrocoelia > Pyrocoelia pectoralis. The sequence continues at coordinate 42,438,278 of CM070078.1, forward strand.
TTCTGATGAAGCTCTAATTTGTTGCGCGATTACTGAGGCTGTGATTTAAGTACCGTGTTGGTGAAGGTCGAGGAGCAGATGTTGATGGCAAGCCCAAAGAAGCTTAATTTTATTAACACCCATCCTCAAAACGACGATACAACATTTTTTAAGACCACGTTTCGTGCTATTGCGGGGGGGGGGGCTTAGAAATGGTTGGTACAGGGGGTACGGCATAACGTTAATTATTTCCCAAGAGAAGATCACTCCCTTCCCATGTACCACAGACTCAACCAATCGAAGAATTTTAGTCGTAACTCTGTCGAAAGTTATATGGCAACAGATGGAAAACCTAAAATAGAATTCGAGAAGTGGTCCTGAACAACGACAGATGTGACAAGTCAACAACAAATGTGGAACTAAAATGCAATCTTAACCGGATATACTTTTGGCGAAAACCGTAGCGAAGATCAAAAAGCTTATCAGATGGAGCTTTATAATATTGCATGGTATTAACCGATTTAATTGGTATATAAAATTAGTATGTACTGTAAAATTTAGCAAGAAGTAAAACTTCATAATAAATACAACATCGAATCTTAATTACACTTGTCATAAAGTTATTAGCAATAAAAAAAGCAATTTACGTTTTTTAATGCCAACTGCAATTTTAAAATTTAAAGGCAACATTTTTTATTTATTTCAATTTCCTTCAATAAAATAGTAATCATTGCACTTAAAAAGTGGCAATGGCCATTCCATTTAATAAATAACTAGAAATAAAACATTAACTTTATTATATTACACATCATATACACATCCTAAAATACATATCTTTACCTATTAAATGTATGGGTCCATTTTTATTGGGCTCAATATTGACAAGTATGTAGGTTACCGTTATATTTTACTACATATAGTATGAAAATTTTATGTTCATTTCATTCAATTGAATTAATTTGCACACGTAGAATCTATTTTTGTAACTGCTATTCACAATTTTATTAATCCATTTACGGAGTAAATTCACAATTTATTTGAATAGTTGCAAATGAAGCAAGGGAATGATGTTGAAATGTAAGTAATAATAATGCCATTTGATATATACGTATAGAGAGTATAAATATACTCGTAGGTCTCTGATGCATTCTGATCGATTTCCATCCTACCCAGTTTCTCTATGGTTTTTGAGAAAGTTTTAGCAATACAAATTACAAATCACTTTGAATCAAATTATCTATTTAATGAAAAGCAATACGGATTTGGAAAAAAAAGAAGCACTACTGACGCAATTATCGATTTTGCTATGAATTTAATAGAAGGCTTTGAAAGCAAAGGATATTCATTATCTATGTTTTTAGACCTCTCAAAGGCTTTCGACTCTGTAAGCCATGAAAGACCATTACCTACATAAATTAGAAAATTATAATTTCAATCAAACAAGTATTAAATTAATAGCGTCTTATCTAGAAAACAGACATCAAACAGTAAATTTCAATGGAACATCAAGAGGTCCTTTGCTGTTTTCAATATTTGTTAATTCGTTTCCAAGCTGTATAGAGAGTATAGAGGGTGAGGCGCATATTGTCCAATTTTCGGATGATACTGCTCTCACCATAACTGATAAATGTTCAAGATAAAAGTATCGTGGTACAGTCTAAGGCCTTTGAATAGTTCTCACACAATAAATTGATCTTAGATACCTACATAGATTGACGAGTGTAAATACACTGTATGTTAGCACGAAATATATTATTATTATTATTTATTCATTCACACTTACTTAGTGGTACAATAATTAAATTTATGGGGGATAACATCTAACCATAAATTTATTTTTTAGGAATCTTAAGATTAAAACATAATTATATTATCTAATATTTATGATTATGAATGAAATTAAATTAATTTAGATTAAAGAATTTTCGGACAATGTGACATGTTTGTAATAAAACAGCTCGTTGTATTATTACAATTAATTTTGGATTTAAATTTAGTGATGTTAAATATGATTCAAATTTACAAGAAATTACACCTGTTGCCGAAATAACAATTGGAGTAATGTATAGATTTTAGTCAAATTCCAAATTGCCATCATCTCAATTGCCAATGCTTCATATTTTCTGCGTTTCTCGTTTTCAGTTTTTATAATATTGGTGGATAATGGCACAGAAACATCAATAATGACAGCATGTTTATCTATTTTATTAATTATAACATAAGAAAACAATATCTGGTTTATTGTGTGAGACTTCCCTATGTGTTATAATTATTCTATCCCAATATAAGATGTATGAATCAGTTTCTAATATTGGTTCCGAAATGTATTTATAATAAGGTTTAATACTGTTGATTAACTTTAAAATTTTCGCTATTTGTTGATGTAAAATTTTGCAAACCTGGTTATGTCTATAAAGATAGTCAATCGGTGCTAAATTAGAACAACCAGCTATAATGTGCTCTATGGTTTCATTTTGCGAGAGACATTTTCTACATTTGTCAGAGACTTCCAGATTCATTATGTGTCTTTTGTAATTAGTTGTTGCAATGACACCATCTTGAATTGCGCATATGAATCCTTCAGTTTCTGAATGTAGAAATCCATCTTTTAACCATCTTATGGACATGTCTTTATTTATTCCTGAGGATTTTAATACAATTGGATATTTTCCATGCAAGATTTTATTCATCCAATTTAGTTCAAAATTTAATTTTGGTTCACAATCGAAACTTTTCAGTTTAAGATTTAGACCTGAATAATGTTTATCTAACCGAATGATATTATTAATGACCAAATTTTCTAAAGAATAAAAATAATTTCGTAAAAGATTAATTTGATTTTTGCACAAATTAAATAAATTTATTAAACCGCGTCCTCCGTCTTTTCTTTTGAGGTGTAGTCTTTCTACAGAAGATTTTGGATGTAAATAGTTATATTTCTTTAGCATTTTTCTGGTTAATCTATCTAAATCATTCAAGTCAGTATCTGACCCCTTTAAAATTCCAAACGAGTAGGATAATGTAGGAATAGCCCAAATGTTTATAGCAGAGATCATGTTCTTAGAATTTAGTTTTGTTTTTAGTATCATTTTTAACTTTTCTATGTATCTTTGTTGAAATTCATTTTTGAGTAATGAATTATTTAAAACAAAATTTTGTTTCATTCCTAAATTTTATAATACATATTAGGTAATAATTGCGGTATTTCATTTACTATTATTATGTACTTCGATTGTTATCGATACTCAGGCCAAGCCTGGTTAACTAATCGCACGGATCGAAATCAAGTTACGATTAGTCCTACTAATACATATATCTATACAATATAAATTTGAAGTTGCTGTTAAAAAGTGAACATACTAAATACTATACACATATTATGTTCATTAAATTAAATGACGTTGATAAAACCAACGCTGATCACATTTTAGATAATGTATTTGTTTGAGAAGCCTCGGTGTATTTGATCCCAATTTGTAAAAACCACGTCAGTAGAAGGGAGGCACTTGTTCCCCCCCCCGTTTTTGACGTCACGGTGGGGGGGCATGGCCCACGTGGGGGACGTGTTTTATCCTTAGGGATGATCCTGGATGACGTAATTTATTCTTAGGGATGATTCTGGATGACCTAATTTATCCTTAGGGCTGATTCTGGATGACGTAATTTATCTTTAGGGATGATTCTGGATGACGTCCTGGCTGACTTTCTGGATGTGTTCCTGGATGACTTTCTGGATGCCCTTTTGGCTTTTCTGGATGACCTCTTGAAAGCCCTTTTGGTTTTTCTGGATGATTTCCTCAATTCCCTTTTGGCTTTTCTCTTGATGTTTTTCTTAATGCCTTTTTGGGTTTCCTCCATGATTAATTTCTGAACGTCTTTTTGGCTTTTCTGGATGTTTTTTCTTAATGCCCTTTTGACTTTCCTGGATGACTTTCTGAATGCGCTTTAGGCTTTTCTGGATGACTTCCTTAATGCCTTTTTGGCTTTCCTGGATTATTTCCTTAATGACCTTTTGATTTTCTGAATGACTTCCTGTAGGACTTTCCTGAATGAATTTCCGGGACGACTTCGTGAAGGCCCTTTTAGCTTTCCTGGAGACACCTTCCGCCATCTTGGATTTTGACGTCACTAACCCCACCTTTTGGTTTCTGGTTTCTTAACGCCTTTTTGCCTTTCCTGAATGCCTTTTTGGCTTTTGGTTTCTTAATACCCTTTTGGTTTTTTAACGCCTTTTTGCCTTTCCTGAAAGGCTTTTTGGCTTTTGGTTTCTTAATACCCTTTTGGCTTCTTAACGCCTTTTTGCCTTTCCTGAATGCCTTTTTGGCCTTAATACCCTTTTGGTTTCTTAACGCCTTTTTGCCTTTCCCGGATGCCTTTTTGGCCTTAATACCCTTTTGGCTTCTTAACACCTTTTTGCCTTTTCCGGATGCTGAATGCCTTTTTGGCCTTAATACCCTTTTGGCTTCTTAACGCCTTTTTGCCTTTCCTGAATGCCTTTTTGGCTTTTGGTTTCTTAATACCCTTTTGGCTTCTTAACGCCTTTTTGCCTTTCCTGAACGCCTTTCCTGAATGCCTTTTTGGCCTTAATACCCTTTTGGCTTCTTAACGCCTTTTTGCCTTTCCTGAATGCCTTTTTGGCCTTAATACCCTTTTGGCTTCTTAACGCCTTTTTGCCTTTCCTGAACGCCTTTCCTGAATGCCTTTTTGGCCTTAATACCCTTTTGGCTTCTTAACGCCTTTTTGCCTTTCCTGAATGCCTTTTTGGCCTTAATACCCTTTTGGCTTCTTAACGCCTTTTTGCCTTTCCTGAACGCCTTTCCTGAATGCCTTTTTGGCCTTAATACCCTTTTGGCTTCTTAACGCCTTTTTGCCTTTCCTGAATGCCTTTTTGGCCTTAATACCCTTTTGGCTTCTTAACGCCTTTTTGCCTTTCCCGGGTGCTGAATACCTTTTTGGCCTTAATACCTTTTTGGCTTCTTAACGCCTTTTTGCCTTTCCTGAATGTCTTTTTGGCCTTAATACCCTTTTGGCTTCTTAACGCCTTTTTGCCTTTCCCGGGTGCTGAATACCTTTTTGGCCTTAATACCCTTTTGGCTTCTTAACGCCTTTTTGCCTTTCCTGAATGCCTTTTTGGCCTTAATACCCTTTTGGCTTCTTAACGCCTTTTTGGCCTTAATACCCTTTTGGCTTCTTAACGCCTTTTTGCCTTTCCCGGGTGCTGAATGCCTTTTTGGCCTTAATACCCTTTTGACTTCTTAACGCCTTTTTTCCTTTCCCGGGTGCTGAATGCCTTTTTGGCCTTAATACCCTTTTGGCTTCTTAACGCCTTTTTGACTTTCCCGGGTGCTGAATGAATTTTTGGCTTTTGGTTTCTTAATACCCTTTTAGCTTTTCGGGTTTCTTAACGCCTTTTTGCCTTTCTCGGATGCTGAATGCCTTTTTGGCTTTTGGTTTCTTAATACCCTTTTGGTTTCTGGCGTCTTAATGTCCTTTTTCTGTTTTCTTAATGCCTTTTTGGCTTTTGGTTTCTTAATACCCTTTTGGCTTTCTGGTTTCTGAATATGTGTTTCACTTTTTTAGTTTTAATTATTGCATAAAGTCCCGCTCAAGTAAACACACAGAGGAGGAGGTGATGGAAACTTCTACAGTGGAGGATTTCCGTATGGTAACGGTATTAGAAAAAGCGCATTTACTAAAATTCATTTATTTTTATGATTGTGAAAACATTATACAGAAGCTTAATTATATTATCATTTTCAATTAGATTTACAGTAAACAAATTTTCAAAAAACCTAAGTCGCTAAGTTTAAAATACAGAAACATTAAACAATAAAGTCCGCAAACGTTTGAATGGCAATCTTGAAGTACTTTGTCGTTGTCGAATTCTTCTCCAAAAATCTCAGGTGCCTCCGGTGGTCGACCAAAGGAATCAAAATATTCTCCTCGTCCATTCCCATCAATGTAGATTGCAGTCCAATGTACCCCAGGCCTGTATGACGGATCGGTGTTTACACAAGGTCTTGGTGCGTGTTTCGGCAATTGATTACCAGCACATACAAGTCGAAATACATTTTTCTGACCCGGAATCAGATTTAGCAACTTGAGAATTTGACCCGTATTCATCCTTGGAATTTGTCCAATCTTGAAGTAGTAAAACGTTTTCTAAGGCACACATAGGCTCCTCAATAGTATGATGCATGCAGCGATAAGCTTGCGCTTCTTTCTTCAAATTTTTAAGCGATGGACATTCATTGTCTTCCAGATTCACGATTGGCTTGTTAAGAAATCCCAGTACCTGGCATTTTTCAATACCTTTCACATAAATTTTGTTGTAAGCCTTCAGGACTTTTGCCGCTTCTCGTTCGAAATCTTGGAATGGGACATATCCTGAACTCCAGCGTAGACCGTGGTAACGTGTCTCGAGATAATTTACAGTTTTCTTTGCATCAGGGGATAATGTCGAATAGGATGTTGGTGGTTTAAATAGGAAAATCGTCAGATTACCATCATCCGTAACTATGGCCAGCTCTTTAGGAATGAAATTATTGTCATCCCCCCGAAACCCTTGCAAATCCACAAATGCATCAGCGACCATTCTTCTCGACCGTATAACAGAAACTGGGGCTGCTAAAAACGGAACAGTATGGAAATATCCAATTTCGTAATAAGGATATAATTTGTTATGCCTAAGGGCAGGAATTGTTTACAGCAAATAAGGTCTAAGGCTAGAAAAATATTTATTAGATTTGATTAAATAAATAAATAAATCATTTAATGTCTTTTGTCTTTTGGCTTTTCTGGATGTCCTTCTGTTGCAAAACATTTTATGCTTTTGTATACCTTTTGTCATTTTTGAAACAAAAACATCTTATCTCCTGAATTAGTTTTCTTAGAAGTATGTCCACGAATCAAAACTAAGAAACAAAAATACTTAAGTCGGAATCTATTTCTATTTTCACCTTAAATTGCGAAATGTTTGTAATTCTTTACGTTGTTGTTGCATACTCCCTTTTTCTGAAAATGTTGTGAGAAAACAATTTTTTTTAAAGTGTCTCTATCAGCCATTTTTTGTAAACAATGTTCGGTGCGCACAACATAATTTACGTTGCGCACAACATAATTTACGGTGCGCACAACAATATTTTCGGTGAGCCCTACCACCCAATGGTGCGCACAACACCAATTACGGTGCGCATGACCACCTTTTCGGTGCGCACAACACCATTTACGGTGCGCAATACCAAATTTTCGGTGCGCACGATTAGTCATTTTACTTTTGGTGGGAATTTTGATTTATGTAGCCATTTTGGTTTTGTCGGTCATATTTAATGGCCAAGCAAGCTGCATACGTGGACTTTGGAAAGAAATACAGGATTTAAACTATAAACAAAACTAAATCATATGTTTGAAGCATGTTAGGTACATTTTGCCTTTTTGGCTTTATGAATGCCCTTTCGGCTTTTTCGGATAATTTCCATAATGACTTTTTGGCTTTCCTGGATGACTCTGACTCTTCCTCAAGCCCAAAAAAGGTACTATACGATTTATTTATTTAATCTAATCTATAATCGAGTAACGGATTACGTCATCCAGGAAAGCCAAAAAGTCATTATGGAAATTATCCGAAAAAGCCGAAAGGGCATTCATAAAGCCAAAAAGGCAAAATGTACCTAACATGCTTCAAACATATGATTTAGTTTTGTTTATAGTTTAAATCCTGTATTTCTTTCCAAAGTCCACGTATGCAGCTTGCTTGGCCATTAAATATGACCGACAAAACCAAAATGGCTACATAAATCAAAATTCCCACCAAAAGTAAAATGACTAATCGTGCGCACCGAAAATTTGGTATTGCGCACCGTAAATGGTGTTGTGCGCACCGAAAAGGTGGTCATGCGCACCGTAATTGGTGTTGTGCGCACCATTGGGTGGTAGGGCTCACCGAAAATATTGTTGTGCGCACCGTAAATTATGTTGTGCGCAACGTAAATTATGTTGTGCGCACCGAACATTGTTTACAAAAAATGGCTGATAGAGACACTTTAAAAAAAATTGTTTTCTCACAACATTTTCAGAAAAAGGGAGTATGCAACAACAACGTAAAGAATTACAAACATTTCGCAATTTAAGGTGAAAATAGAAATAGATTCCGACTTAAGTATTTTTGTTTCTTAGTTTTGATTCGTGGACATACTTCTAAGAAAACTAATTCAGGAGATAAGATGTTTTTGTTTCAAAAATGACAAAATGTATACAAAAGCATAAAATGTTTTGCAACAGAAGGACATCCAGAAAAGCCAAAAAGACAAAAGACATTAAATGATTTATTTATTTATTTAATCAAATCTAATAAATATTTTTCTAGCCTTAGACCTTATTTGCTGTAAACAATTCCTGCCCTTAGGCATAACAAATTATATCCTTATTACGAAATTGGATATTTCCATACTGTTCCGTTTTTAGCAGCCCCAGTTTCTGTTATACGGTCGAGAAGAATGGTCGCTGATGCATTTGTGGATTTGCAAGGGTTTCGGGGGGATGACAATAATTTCATTCCTAAAGAGCTGGCCATAGTTACGGATGATGGTAATCTGACGATTTTCCTATTTAAACCACCAACATCCTATTCGACATTATCCCCTGATGCAAAGAAAACTGTAAATTATCTCGAGACACGTTACCACGGTCTACGCTGGAGTTCAGGATATGTCCCATTCCAAGATTTCGAACGAGAAGCGGCAAAAGTCCTGAAGGCTTACAACAAAATTTATGTGAAAGGTATTGAAAAATGCCAGGTACTGGGATTTCTTAACAAGCCAATCGTGAATCTGGAAGACAATGAATGTCCATCGCTTAAAAATTTGAAGAAAGAAGCGCAAGCTTATCGCTGCATGCATCATACTATTGAGGAGCCTATGTGTGCCTTAGAAAACGTTTTACTACTTCAAGATTGGACAAATTCCAAGGATGAATACGGGTCAAATTCTCAAGTTGCTAAATCTGATTCCGGGTCAGAAAAATGTATTTCGACTTGTATGTGCTGGTAATCAATTGCCGAAACACGCACCAAGACCTTGTGTAAACACCGATCCGTCATACAGGCCTGGGGTACATTGGACTGCAATCTACATTGATGGGAATGGACGAGGAGAATATTTTGATTCCTTTGGTCGACCACCGGAGGCACCTGAGATTTTTGGAGAAGAATTCGACAACGACAAAGTACTTCAAGATTGCCATTCAAACGTTTGCGGACTTTATTGTTTAATGTTTCTGTATTTTAAACTTAGCGACTTAGGTTTTTTGAAAATTTGTTTACTGTAAATCTAATTGAAAATGATAATATAATTAAGCTTCTGTATAATGTTTTCACAATCATAAAATAAATGAATTTTAGTAAATGCGCTTTTTCTAATACCGTTACCATACGGAAATCCTCCACTGTAGAAGTTTCCATCACCTCCTCCTCTGTGTGTTTACTTGAGCGGGACTTTATGCAATAATTAAAACTAAAAAAGTGAAACACATATTCAGAAACCAGAAAGCCAAAAGGGTATTAAGAAACCAAAAGCCAAAAAGGCATTAAGAAAACAGAAAAAGGACATTAAGACGCCAGAAACCAAAAGGGTATTAAGAAACCAAAAGCCAAAAAGGCATTCAGCATCCGAGAAAGGCAAAAAGGCGTTAAGAAACCCGAAAAGCTAAAAGGGTATTAAGAAACCAAAAGCCAAAAATTCATTCAGCACCCGGGAAAGTCAAAAAGGCGTTAAGAAGCCAAAAGGGTATTAAGGCCAAAAAGGCATTCAGCACCCGGGAAAGGAAAAAAGGCGTTAAGAAGTCAAAAGGGTATTAAGGCCAAAAAGGCATTCAGCACCCGGGAAAGGCAAAAAGGCGTTAAGAAGCCAAAAGGGTATTAAGGCCAAAAAGGCGTTAAGAAGCCAAAAGGGTATTAAGGCCAAAAAGGCATTCAGGAAAGGCAAAAAGGCGTTAAGAAGCCAAAAGGGTATTAAGGCCAAAAAGGTATTCAGCACCCGGGAAAGGCAAAAAGGCGTTAAGAAGCCAAAAGGGTATTAAGGCCAAAAAGACATTCAGGAAAGGCAAAAAGGCGTTAAGAAGCCAAAAAGGTATTAAGGCCAAAAAGGTATTCAGCACCCGGGAAAGGCAAAAAGGCGTTAAGAAGCCAAAAGGGTATTAAGGCCAAAAAGGTATTCAGCACCCGGGAAAGGCAAAAAGGCGTTAAGAAGCCAAAAGGGTATTAAGGCCAAAAAGACATTCAGGAAAGGCAAAAAGGCGTTAAGAAGCCAAAAGGTATTAAGGCCAAAAAGGTATTCAGCACCCGGGAAAGGCAAAAAGGCGTTAAGAAGCCAAAAGGGTATTAAGGCCAAAAAGGCATTCAGGAAAGGCAAAAAGGCGTTAAGAAGCCAAAAGGGTATTAAGGCCAAAAAGGCATTCAGGAAAGGCGTTCAGGAAAGGCAAAAAGGCGTTAAGAAGCCAAAAGGGTATTAAGGCCAAAAAGGCATTCAGGAAAGGCAAAAAGGCGTTAAGAAGCCAAAAGGGTATTAAGGCCAAAAAGGCATTCAGGAAAGGCGTTCAGGAAAGGCAAAAAGGCGTTAAGAAGCCAAAAGGGTATTAAGGCCAAAAAGGCATTCAGGAAAGGCAAAAAGGCGTTAAGAAGCCAAAAGGGTATTAAGGCCAAAAAGGCATTCAGGAAAGGCGTTCAGGAAAGGCAATTAAGAAGCCAAAAGGGTATTAAGAAACCAAAAGCCAAAAAGGCATTCAGGAAAGGCAAAAAGGCGTTAAGAAGCCAAAAGGGTATTAAGGCCAAAAAGGCATTCAGCATCCGGAAAAGGCAAAAAGGTGTTAAGAAGCCAAAGGGTATTAAGGCCAAAAAGGCATCCGGGAAAGGCAAAAAGGCGTTAAGAAACCAAAAGGGTATTAAGGCCAAAAAGGCATTCAGGAAAGGCAAAAAGGCGTTAAGAAGCCAAAAGGGTATTAAGAAACCAAAAGCCAAAAAGCCTTTCAGGAAAGGCAAAAAGGCGTTAAAAAACCAAAAGGGTATTAAGAAACCAAAAGCCAAAAAGGCATTCAGGAAAGGCAAAAAGGCGTTAAGAAACCAGAAACCAAAAGGTGGGGTTAGTGACGTCAAAATCCAAGATGGCGGAAGGTGTCTCCAGGAAAGCTAAAAGGGCCTTCACGAAGTCGTCCCGGAAATTCATTCAGGAAAGTCCTACAGGAAGTCATTCAGAAAATCAAAAGGTCATTAAGGAAATAATCCAGGAAAGCCAAAAAGGCATTAAGGAAGTCATCCAGAAAAGCCTAAAGCGCATTCAGAAAGTCATCCAGGAAAGTCAAAAGGGCATTAAGAAAAAACATCCAGAAAAGCCAAAAAGACGTTCAGAAATTAATCATGGAGGAAACCCAAAAAGGCATTAAGAAAAACATCAAGAGAAAAGCCAAAAGGGAATTGAGGAAATCATCCAGAAAAACCAAAAGGGCTTTCAAGAGGTCATCCAGAAAAGCCAAAAGGGCATCCAGAAAGTCATCCAGGAACACATCCAGAAAGTCAGCCAGGACGTCATCCAGAATCATCCCTAAAGATAAATTACGTCATCCAGAATCAGCCCTAAGGATAAATTAGGTCATCCAGAATCATCCCTAAGAATAAATTACGTCATCCAGGATCATCCCTAAGGATAAAACACGTCCCCCACGTGGGCCATGCCCCCCCACCGTGACGTCAAAAACGGGGGGGGAACAAGTGCCTCCCTTCTACTCACGTCCCGTCGACCCTCTTTCCGCGAAGGCATTAACATGAACGCAGCGTCGCGCATCAATAACAAAAAGAGACCCTATATTCCTAGGCTTCTCCGTTGGCGTCACTTATTCGTCACTTAGTGACTTTTTATAGAAAAGAAAAAAATGAACATAATATGTATGTTTTGAAAAAGTGTTATGATTATTGTGTAAGCGTTTTTTGTTGTTTAGCTCGACGCATAGGTTGCACTCGAGTGGGTAATGTGTTGTTTGTGTTTTGTGTTAATTGCGAATTCTGATACTGTGAGTATATTGTGTGTTTACGTTTGAGTGCATGAGAACGAGTCAGAGGTGTTACATGAGTGATTGTTGAAGTGTTGTGTGTTGGTAATGGACTTTCTATAATGTTATGTTGTGTATGCAATAGAGTTTCAATTTGTGAAGGGAGGATTGAGTGTTGTGTTTCATTTTGTGTTTGAATGGTATTAGTTGAAAGTGTGTGATGTGGTTCTGAGTGATGTGCGGTATCTTCCGTTATGTTTAGAAATTTTCTAACTATGTTACAAGTGTTGATAATGACTGCCTTTTGTAATTGTATGTATATGTTCTTATCTAACCCTAAAATGTGCAAACTGTGATGTATTGTTTTTGGTATAACTCCGGTTGCACTAAGAACAATGGGTACTGTAAGAGCAGTTCCCATTCTCCATTGCGCTTTAAGTTCCTGAGCTATATCAGTGTATTTCCGATGTTTCTCTGCGTGTGTATTGGCTAAATTGTTTGTGTTGGGAACTGCAATATCTATTATGTATATGATTTTTTGTGTTTTATCTATAAGTGTTATATCTGGCCTATTGTTATATACAGTTTTATCTGTGAGTAGTGTCCTATCCCAATATAGTTTGTGTGTGGTGTTTTCAAGTACAACTTGCGGTGTATATTTGTAATAGGGTGTGTTATCAGTAGAAAGGTTATGTTTTGTGGCGAGTTTTTGGTGTATTATATCTTAGCTACCTGATCGTGTCTGTGTTTGTATTCCGTTTGTGCTAGACGTGTACATGCTGATATAATGTGTTGTATTGTTTCTGGTCTTTGCGAGCATTGTCTACAAAGAGCATGTGTAATTGTCCTATCTTTAATTATGTGTTTTCTGTAATTTCGTGTGTAAATGACCTGATCTTGTATGGCAAACATGAAACCCTCTGACTCTGGGAAAATATCACATTTGGTTAACCAAGCATGCGTTGCTATAATATCAACACAGTCTTCGTTAATCTCCTGTGGATATCGTCCATGTAAAGTCTTTTGTGTCCAAGTTTGTATGTTATGTGTGATGTACGTATCTCTACTCATTGGTGGTGTGATGTTTCTATTACTCATATTTAAGGGTGTGTAAGATTTGTCTGCAAGTGTGACTGTTTTGTGTAGCGCTGAAATGTGTGATTTGTTATAAAAGTATTCTCGTAGTTTGTGTATTTGTGTTTGGTGTAACAGGGCTATGTCTGTTAAGCCTCTACCTCCTCGTGAACGAGGAAGGTATAGTCTTACTGTTGAGGCGTGTGGATGATGTATTCGGTATTTAGTGAGTAATGTACGTGTGTTTCGCTGTACCTGTTCTAAATCTGTATTGGTCCACTTTATTATTCCAAAGGAATAAGTAAGGGCCGGTGTAACGTATGTGTTAATAGCTTTGACAGTGTTTCTACCGTGTAGTTGTGTTTTAAGTATACTGCGTAATCTGTGTAAATATTGTGTGATTAGATTTCGTTTTATTTGTGTATGTTTTATGTGTGTGTTTTGCTGAAAACCAAGATACTTGTAAGTTTCATTCTCGTCCATGGATCTTATATGGTCACCATGTTCGAGCTCAAAATCCACAAATTCTCTCTTACCAGCAGTGATGTGTTGTGTTTTGCATTTGTCAATACCAAACTCCATGTGTATATCATGTGAAAATGTTTCAGTGATATGTAATAAATGGTTGAGTTTTGTGCTTGTAGAGGCGTATAATTTAAGATCATCCATGTAAAATAGATGTGTAACGTTGTGATGTATTTCGTGATTGTGTTTTAAGTTATAACCAAAATTTGTGTTATTCAGCATGTGTGAAAGGGGATTAAGAGAAAGACAAAACCAAAGTGGGCTCAAGGAGTCACCCTGAAAGATGCCCCTCTTAATTTGTATTGTGTTTGTGATGAGTTGGGTATCATTTAGTGTAAGTGTTAGGGTGGTGTTCCAACATGACATTATGTGAGTGAGAAATTGTGTGATGTTGTTGCTAATTTTGTACAGCGATAGTATTTTTTGTAACCAAGAGTGAGGTACTGAATCAAATGCTTTTTTGTAGTCAATGTAAGCTGTGTGTATGTTTCTTTTATTGAGTCTAGATTGTTCAAGTATTACAGAGTCTATAATGAGCTGTTCTTTACAGCCTCTGGAATACTTGGTACAACCCTTTTGTTCCTCAAATAAAATGTTGTTGTTAGTGCAGTGTGTGTATATTTTATGTGTAATGCATGATGTTAGAATTTTATATATAGTGGGAAGGCATGTAATGGGTCTATATTTAGAGGCATCGTGTGTATTGTTATCTTTTGGAAGCATATAAGTGATTCCCTGTGTGAAGAATGGTGGTGTAGTGTGTGGTGCATCTAATATTGTTGTGAAGTGTTGTGCGAGGTGTATATGTGTACAGGTGAAATATTTCCACCAAAAATTATGAATGTTATCTATGCCTGGACTTTTCCAGTTGTGTAGGTGTTTGATGGAGTTGGTGATATCTTCTAAAGTGATTTGTGTATCATGCATTGGTATTATGTGCTGTGTACGTGTACTTTCCGAAATGATCCAGGGTGCATGTATATTATGTTCAATGTTTTTGGACCACAAATCGGACCAGTAGTGCTCTAGAGATTCTAATGTGGGTAATGAGTATTTTTGTTGAGTGTTTTGTTGTGTTAGTGATCTATAAAATAGTTTTTCGTTGTATTTAAATTGTGTGTTATGACGTTTTCTATTTGCCGCTTCCCTATACCGTCTCAATCTGTTTGTATATACTGAAAGTTTTTGTGTGAGTGTATCTTTGTGTTCATTGTAATTCGTGTTTGGTTCTCGTGAACTGTGTGTGTTTAGTTTTCTAATGATGTTGTGTACCTGGCGTGTTAGTTTGGAAGAGGTTGTGCCTTGTATGTATTGTGTAATTCGACCTAAGTCACGTCTAATTTCATCTACACGATTCATTAGACGCTTCTCCCAGGCCGGAAGTGTTGTTTTCTTTGTGATGTGGTGTTGTGTTGATATTATGACCTTGGAGCCGTTACACCTTGAAGCTGCAACAGCACCGCAGTACACAATTAGGTGTAATTGATGTAGTGATATGTTGTTTGTAATATAATTGGGTAAAATATCGGTATTTAATATTTGAGTGATTTTGTGTAACTTGTTAGTGTCTTTTTGTTTCGGTATTCTATATCTTTGTGATGGATCTATGTTTGTGAATTCTGTAAGTGCAGTATCAAATTCTGTTTGAATTTTTAATTTAAGTGTTTCGTGTGAGTGTTGGGAGTTATTATCTACATCGTTATCTTGTGTATCTAATGTACTTTGCTGTGTCATAAGTGTTGGATGATGATTGTTATTAGGTGTACCTAATGTGTTTTGTTGGGTGTTGATAGTGTTATTTATGTTTAAAAACCTTTCTACTTCGTGTTTAATTTGTTCTTGTGTTTCTACTGAAAGAAGCGTGTTTTTTATAATTACCCTGCGTTGGTCTGCTATGCGTTGTTGTGTTAAATGTGAAAGATGTGGGTATTGTGTTGTGAATGCTGTGTGAATCTTGTCCCTATACATAGTTTTGTCCGTTTCTATCTTCGTTACTTCCAGGTACGTACGCAAAATGAATCGATTCATCTCCTCGGTCCATTTCATACGCCGTCTGGTAGACTCCTTTGAACTGGTCCCATCCGTTAGCGGTTGAGAAGCAGGTACAAAGGTCTCTTCTTCATCTTGAGTCTGTTCTTCGGTTGTCGTACTTCTTCTTCTTCTTAATCTTCTATCGGCTGTACTTGTTTCGGGTTTCCCGATGGGTGGCCGCCTGATCACCTCCCCATCACCACCGGTCCGCATACTGCAACGTCCAGCGGTGGCTCTAGACGTGCCCTGACGATCCTCAGGTAGCGGCTGTTTTCCGAGGCTTATTTCCTTATTATTATTATTATTATTATTATTATTATTATTATTATTATTATTATTATTATTATCGATCGTGTATGTAAACGGTATCCATCAAACGCACTTTTGAATTGCGCGCTATTTACGTCAGTCAATAGATTTACGAATTCTACTGCCTAATTAGAAAAGTACAATGATAATTTCGTCCATTAACGCAATATGCTGGACCAACGCAACTCCATACAACATGGGTCCTCACATTCATTCATACAAAATTGAGTTCTTTCAAAATTCAGCAACCATAGAAATTTCAGAAACGTTTAACGGTTTAACAACTAAAATTTAAAACTACAAGTTCATTTTAATATAGTTACGTGCACAAGTTACAGTAAGGAAACGGTGAATCTGACGTTTATGACATTAGCGCCAAAAAGTGCCCTTTAAAATTTAAAATTTAAAATTTAAATTTAAAAGTTGACGTGCATAAGCATTTTTCTCTAACACGGCGCATTTCTGAAATATTAAGGGTGGATCGTTTTCAAATGAACACAGTGCGTATAAGATATTAAGAAAAAGAAGGAGATACATGAAAAACGAGTACAATATACTTTACTAAATTACTAGTAAATATACAAAGATACTTTGTAAAAGATGGAAAATGGAAAGAAAATTAAGAAAATACTCAGTCGCAGAAGGAAATTATTAGAAATGTCTGAAAAGAGAAGATGTACCAGAAAATGATACGGTCTATAGATGAGAATGGTTCAAGAACATATCCGAAAAATCGCTGGAAGAGTATACTCTAGAGGCTGATCGAAGAAAACATTGAAACTAACTAGAAGAACAGAAAATTTCTCACGTGGGAAGATCTACTAAGAATAAGATCTATTTTTGAAGAAGGGGGTACAATGAGAAATCCGGAGAAGCATACGACAGCGTACCCACCTCGTGATTGTGGGGAAAAACGTAAATCATCGATAACTTTTTGACAGCTGCTCAGAAGTACTACCAGCAGATTGAGGCAGGAATGCTGTGCATCTCCTCCTCCTATGACAGAGCCGTGAAATGGAACAGAAAATGTAAGAATATGGGTCTAATTTTTAATAATATTAATAATTGTTTAATGAAATCACCTCATCTAATGTTTTTTATCATCAACTATCCGTAATTCAATTAATTACACTCTAAATATTTGCAAAAACTTCTTGCAAGAAAGTTCTTCTCGCAACTTGATAAAGTGGGAAACTTTGTTTAAATTTTACAATGAAAATGCAAAAACATGAAATTTATGTCTTACGTTTTTATTTTCATAGGTGTTGTATTATAATGTTATTTTTTTAAAAATTTTTAATATTATTTTGTATGTAAAGAATAAAAAGTTAGTTTGATTTAAATCATGATTTTAATTTAAAAAATCATCTGATTTAACTCGTGATTTAAATCATTTGATATAAATCAACCCAACCTTAAACAAAACCAAAAAAAAAAGAGCATGAGAGTTCTGAATACACGGAAGTATAAATATTTGATAGTCAAAAACAACTCTGTTAACAGCTTAAGACTAGACACAGGCACAGTAAAAAGAGTGGAAACGAGCAGATACTTAGGGGTTATTTTCAACAAGAAGAACAAGTTGGGCCGAAATTCAAAATCGAATCAATTAGCTCTCTTTTCTGTGGAAAAAGGTAAATATTGGTATAGTTTTAAGTGTCACCTTATACAGTTGAGATATTTTGGATTAGAGCTTACAATACCGGAATCCCGGGATTTCGAAAACCGGGATCCCGGACAAAATTGATGCAGTATTTAAAACCGGTATTCATACGTAAATACCGGTATTTCGGTATTAATTTAATTTTATTTTAGTAGAAAATATTTTGGATTAATGATATTTATTTATAGTGCAAAATATTGTATGTATACAGGGTGGGCCAATAGTGTGTGGATGGAGGACTGTGGGAAAGTTCGTTCATTGGATATGGTAAGGCTACAAATCTAAAATATTTTCACTTGAATCGCAAAGTTTATACAGGATGATTTATATCAAAGTTGCATTTTTAATGGAACCCCCTGTATATTCCTTGGTCAATTCTAGTGCGACTTTATGTGTCACACATAGTACTTAAAACGAATCGTTTGGCCGTATGTGTCCAAAAAATTGAATATAGCAGGGATCACAAAGCTTAGAAGTCCGTGACGATGCGATATTACTAAAACATGAAATGTACTATCGTAAACCGGACGGTTAAATCCGATATCTTTTTGTGTTCGGAAAAATTACTACGTCAATTGACAAAATTTCTATAAACGGTAACTTCATTTTTCAAATGGCACTACCAATTTTTCTTTATTACGTTTTAATTTTTGAACTATGGATTTACAAAATTATAATTGCGAGTTTATTATTTAAAATTTCAATATTGAATTTAACTTAAACTTTTTAAATTCAAGTAGCAGTAATATTTTGCGTTTTGAATTTTGAAATTTGAATTTTGAAATTATAATTTAGGATTCATTAGCATTAATATTTTGAGTTTCAATTTTTTATTTCAAATTTCTATTTTGAATATTTTTGTAATCCCAATATGTGTGGCATGTAATTCTGTTAGTATTGAATCTCTCAATGTTTTAGGTATTACCACTCTGTAAATTAACATGTAAACATTAACTATCTTGATCTATATACAGAATAATATAACGATATAACAGATCTCACGAAATTTTGGAATTTTATGTGGATTTTTTTAATTTACATTTTATATTTACATCTTTGTATTTGTATTTGTATTTATTGTTTCATGTATTGTCATTAATGCTACTTACAATCGTCAGGGAAAAGTTAAAAATTTAAAGCAAATAAAATTATTACATAATATAATAACTTGAATACTTTGAATTTGGAATTTTAAACTTTGAATTTCTAAGCTATCGTTTTTTATGTTTATTTTATAGTTTCAGCAGTAAAAAAAGTCAATAATACCGCGATCCCGGGATTCAAAATTTCTTCCGATATTGTAAGCCCAACTGTATACATATAATTATTTTGATTCGAAAAGAAAGTATAGGTAGAAGAGTATATAAATCCTCTCATCGTTTGTAGATCGATCATTTGTCGTAATTCTCATGCTCGTTAAGGATAAGGACACGCACAAAGGTAAGTTCAAAATCATGATTTTCATTCATACCATTAAGAGTCCCAATAATATAATTACCGTTAGAGTTCAAAATGAACTATTGAGTACAAAGTTGGCAATGGCCATCTAATAGCAGAAGTCAGTTCTTCAAATTCCACAATAAATGAGATTATTATGTCAGTATGTTGTAGTCAATGGTGGTTCAAATTTTCAATTCAATTATTTAGATTTTGAGGCCGATCATTTAAATTCTAAACTAAAATCGCACACAGCGCTTCAAGAAGGCGGGGTTCTTAGAAACCTCTCATTAAAACGAACATTTAAAAATGGGAAAAGCGGTGCACAAATAAGGGTCGAAAAGACAGCAGGCATATGATTAATTGCCTAATGGACAAAGAAGTAATTGTGCATTACTTGGGGTGCTTTTAATTTGGAAAATTTGTGAACGTAACTCGGGTAATGCAATTCAGGCGATCTAATCACAAATTTCCAACAGGGTTTTATTAACTGCAGAGTGCTGCAGTGATCATTAATTTGCTAGCACCAATGAAATAAACGCAGTTAATTAAACGATACTGCATATAAAGGTAGAAAAATTACTGAAAATGCCTTTATACTGTGTTACAACAAGTTTCAACCCAATTACATTTTTTGAAGGTAAAACTTCCACATTATTTCGTGTACCTGTTTACTACCTACGTGTCGTCGAAGTTGTGGAAGGTCAACATAACCGTGTGAAGTATATCGTGACAGAATTAATGATAGTTTAAGTACATTGTTTACAGAAGTAGTTTCGCGTTAATGTACTTAATGGTCTACACTAGTAAAGTTTCAAAAGTTATTCCTAGTATCCTGATAGGTATCATCGATCCAACTACCGCCCGATTTGACTTTATGGCAGTATTATATAACGAAGCACTTCGGTAACTAGGATGGAGCGTAAAAGCTTCGACGGTCTGGGGAAACAGTGAACCACCATTAAAGCATCTATGAGAAAATGCTCTTTCCCGATCCTTGTTTTAAAATACACGGGAGATTCGAAGCGTCCACTTTCTATATATATATACACAGAGTACGGGAGTAGCAAAAACTCCGCTAAAGTTGCCTAAGTGCAGAGTTCACGGGTGGAGTGTAAGTGTGTTTTAAAAGCATTTCTGACATCTTGACCGAATCGGACACTTTCAGACACGGAATGGCTTTCATTTCTACACGTTGTCTTTGGAAACTTAATGTAGTTGACAGTCGACTAATGCTTTTCTCAAGTGCAATTTGGTAGCTTTAAATTTTATCATTTTAGCAGTCAAGTATAAAGGAAGCGGGAATGATAGTTCTTCCTGGTTGTTTTTTGAGTTCAGTAGGTGAAGGTTGAGACGAGAAGGAAACAGGGGTCGAGATCAGCTGGAGCGCGCGTACGACCACATCCCTCCCCCTATCGTCTCACCCCGCGATTTCATTCACTGATTCGAGCTACCGAGAACGGCGTGTGCATAAAACGCTAACTCGGATTTTCCTGCTTCCTTCGCCAAGAATAACATACAATCGACGTTATTTAATTTTACACTTTGAAAAGGGAACATTTCTATTATGACTCCATAATGTAGCTGTATAGCACTTAAAAGTACTCCGGATTTATACTTACTTGTAAAGCGATTCAAGTGAAATTGAAGGCAGCTTATGTTTGGCAGGAATTAACGAAAGAGATGGTATTCTTGTAGCGAACTAAGTGCATTTCGTGGCAAACAATGCGAAGCCAGTCTACAACGCTCTGCACTTAGTGGCCCGACTAGGGAAATGGGTATCGCTACATGTTAATATCAACCCCCCAATGCTCCTTCTACGCGTTGAAGTTAAGTAGTCGCATTGATCCCGGACTCTAACAATGAATCACCACCGATAATCAAATTAACTTTAAAAGCATTGCCGAAACCCTTTTTTCGAAAACGAAGTAACCTACATCAATGCGTGCCATTTATTCACTTTCTCCAAAAAAAAGACACACATTTTCAACACGCACTAAAAAGGCGTAAATATCAAACTTTGTAAATCTACTTTTCGATTTCCAAATTCTTGAACGATTCAACATATTATTTCTCTAAACTTTGGAAGTAGAATGAAAGAAATTGGGAGTCGTACAATCACAATTCCAAAATTAGAAATAAAAAGGTTCACCATTGACAATACTGTAAATATTCCGACATCATACCAACAGGTAATCTCGCAAACACGCAGTGGAATGGATAAAAATCAGAGCCCGGGGTGGAATTCTGACATCAGCGAAGTTCAATAAGAAAATATGTCCAAAAGGTATCCTATAGAAAATATGATAAGAGAGTGAAAGACAGAAAAAAAAGCAAATTGATTTTCGGGAAAACTTTTACAGAACCCTCCCCCGTTCAATCAATAAACGGAAACAATGCTACAGACAAAGTATGGGAATGCAGAATGTTTAGCTTTAGGAATTTCGGAAGAAAATAAAACAAAAATTCTTATGGAAAAAAATTCGCTGCCACCTCTAAGTAGTCATGATTGTGAACAGTAACCCCAAAAATTAATAAAACAGACCGATGTGGTTTAAGAATTCCAGTGGAAAATGATCATGAAAAGCAAACATGTTGCCTACTCAATAATGTTAATAATTGTAAATTTAGTCTTAATTATAAAGCAAAATAAATAAAATAACGCCGGTTTTTCGTATTTTCGCTGCATGCATAGGGCTATTTTACACCCGCCTATCAGAGCGCAGTTTGCCCCCCCCCCCATACAAAATTATCATTTTAAAAAGGTTTTAAATTAGCTGTTAAAATTCAACTTTAAGAGAAAGTCAAAAAACTTACTTACATTTAAAAATTTTCCAAATTTACCTCTGCACGTTCTTCCAATTCTACCGTTATCACTTCCATCAGTTTTGCGCATCGTCCAATTCGTGTAGGTGAGGATATTTAATGAACACTTGGGTGAATATTTTGAAAGTTCCGAAAGATCATAATTAAGAAACATTTAACTCACAAATTTCGAAAATATCACGAAACGTAACGTAGAGAAGTCACGATTAAACTAAACGGCCTTTTCGATATTTACACTAGTCGAGTAAGTGCAAAAAAATGTCGCTCTTAGTAATCCGAATGTTGTTAAAAGATAAAAACGTGTTTTTCAATTGTAGATCCAGTGCAGTACATCATAGTTTTATTTGAGCAACATTCACGAATTATGTTATGTTAAAAAAACCTACGTATTCTATATAAATTGAGTCGAAAGCTCAGAGAGGGCGCGACTGAAATTAGTGGAGAAAAAATGTTTCCGATGGTTCAAAAATTTACCGCAAAGCTTTTTTGGAAAAATGACAAATCTAGATTTAAGATCTTTGAAAAATACGATAAAATCATCCGAGATTCTTAAAAAAGAGATGGAAGTCTTCAAAGTTTTGTGTACAATTCGTGCAGTAAAAATGTGAACTAGAGAATTTACAAAACATTTAATAGACTCTGTTGAAGTTTTTATGTCAGTACCAAAGAATTCCAGTTATTGTTTTATGTAGCGCTTATTCTCTACACAATTCCGTTCATACATTTACGCAAACAAAAAAGGCTTTGAACCTTTAAATTAAAGAAAAGCCTTTTTTGTAAACAATAATTACAGATCAAAATGAACCGGCTCTTTTAAACAGAAGGCAACAGAAACAGAAAGGGAATCCGCGGTTCCATACAAATTACTAACACTGAACAACAAGGGACAAAAGGTCAACAAATTGTTATCGTAGAAACACGACATTATGACAATTTGCTTGATGAGATGATAGAAAGAACGAAGTACGACGTGGTGGAAATTTTCTCGGCCACAATAAGTACCATTTATTATAATAAAAATTCCATCTCAGATAAAAGGGTTTCATTTGTACATAGAATGTTTCAATAAAAATTGTGTGTTTGAGGAATTTAATCTAAAATCCCTTATTCAAGGGACACCTTTCATTTCGTAATGTACGACCAATAGCGGAAGACTAATGTTGTATGTAATAATAAAAGCTTCTTCGAAGTGTGAAAAGTATGACGCTGAAGACCAGACATAAAAGACAAATAGCACAATAAAGATTTTTAATTGAAATCTTTCTTCTACAGTATGCACTGTATAATTTGGTCCTTGCTATTAAATTTAGATCGAATAAAGAATTCCATGATACAGGTCCTTCACAAACAAAACTTAATATTGATCAGAATAATCAAAATAAAGTATACGTCTTGAAAATTATTATCCATTCTTTGGGCAAACATAATGTTCATACATAAATTATCATATTAATGGATCTAAAACATTCGTAGCAGAAAAACACTTTATTTGAAAGCATTTTACTTTAAGTGATAAATATATTTTTTAGCTTTCATATTTTTCGTAAGTACCGTGATTGATTAATATCCGAAGTGCGCTTTTATTTTCTGCGATTAATTTAATTTTTATATTTACACTTTCCAAATTGTTTAGTTTTTGTGAATAAATCGATTGAAAACAAAAACAATTTAGTGAGGAAAAACATACACATTAACAAAGCCTTGGACTCATATTATTATCGAAATCGATTAAATACAATATATTATACAAATCAAAATTTGTTTTCGAAACTCTATTAAATGATTAACTCAATTCTTAAACCGGAGGAAACAGGTCGAACTGTTAACCTATTTTCAGTTTTCTGCATTTGAATTTCCGAACGCATTGGTTTAAATGGAAAAATTCATTAACAATGTGCAGCAAACCAGGGTTGCTTTAAATTTGGAGTTGAGAAGCGCCAAAACACACATCTATTACATCTGGAGTGTCACAAGTTTTTATTTTCAATTTTTGCTATAAGGTTCTATTTAAATGGTTGCTCTTTTCATCTTATCTTTGTTTTCACTAATGATCCCCTTTTCGCCCGCACCGCTTTCACTTTTGAGTATGAAGGGTAGGGTAAATTTTAAGGAAGTGTTACTTCCATGTGTCTGATAATTTTTTACGACCACCACCATTCCAGAGTTGGTTTTTGAAACTGTATCCAATCAACTGAAATTTATCGCCCTCTCATGTAAATGTCATATTTCTCAAAAGAATACTGCAGTTGAATACTATTCAAATTAAGCTACCGTCCTGTGGGGTCTCTATTAAATTTGCGATGGAAGCGCCTGGAAATAATTTCGTTGAAACTCCCATATAATTAAATGCAATTACAAAATGACCACCACTGCCAAAGGAATAGAAAGGAACTCTTAGGTTTCCTCAAGTTATACGGAAGATTCGTTCGTAAACCCTGAAGTGATAAGAAAACTTTCGCACTACTGTTCCGGCCATCAGAGAAAAATCAAATGAACGAACTGAGTCTGAAGTTGCAGGACAAACTGTGCAACGAAGTGCTACAAGGTGGACTAAATGACAGGGATTAATCCTCAGTTTCTGGTGCATTCTAAAAGATTTACACTTTCATCCATACAAAACTCAAGTCATACACAAGCTCTTGTCCCGAAATTGTTGAACACCCCTCGCTTTTTGTGAGAGTTTCGAATGGGTAGTTGCTGAAAACCTAGATATCACTGAACGCTTGCTACGAAGTTGGGTAACGTGAACAACCAGAACATTCTTTACTGGGTGATGACCAAGTCCTCGGCGATTGCACGAAGTACCGTTTTATAACGAGAAAGTTACTGCATCCGCTTTCTTTGAGGCTTTACTGTTACCGTTATCAACAAGTATTGCGAAATTTGAAACGAACAAATCGTAATGTCAGCGTAGACGAAGAATATTGTTTCTCACATGGTTAGAGAATGTATGGAAATTCTGCGAAGAACGTTTCTTGGTCGTGCTTTTCTAAATTTGGAACTGGGCGACTCGGTCACCGGATCTCTCAACGTGTCATTTTTCGATCTAATCGACTCCGTAGCGAACAACATTTGGAAATGTTGCAAAGAGTAATGCAAAACTTTCGTGCTACACAAAATAAGATTGCCATGTTTTCTCAAAAACATTTCATTTGATATTTCAATCAAAGTTAAGCCATTATTGAATATTATTATTATTATTAAATAGATAGTCCACTCTGCCCAGCCCTATAGGTCTATAGTGTAAATCTTGCAATTTATGACAATTTTTCTAAGGAAATTTCAAAATCATCAAAGTTTAAGTACTACTGAGTGAGAGGCGAAAACTTTACGATGGTAGTACGTATAGTACTTACTAATATAATTACCAATAAAAAGTGTATCACATTAAACTGCCAGCGTAGAACAACATTAATGTTTAATTGACTTACACGTCTTTGTAGTAGGTAACAAAAGTATGTTTAGAGAGGAAATCATAATAGTAAAAAAAAATAAATTAGAAGCGTGCAATAACATAGTACGTTAACGTTATGGTGTTCTTATAAACTAAGTGATTAAATTTTTATGATAATCACGCTGCCTTTTAAGTGTTCATTCCTAATTGCATTAAAATGAGATATTCCCCATTTTTTTACTGTAACACACTTTAAAAATGAAGTAATCTTATTGTGGAATAAGGATTTCATAATGCTGCCATTTTTTTAAATTACAAAGTTATTCATTCACATATCTCTTAAATCTTTTTAATATAATCCCTTAAATACAAAGTAACAGACATCATTATATTTTTGTTAAAAACTTAAGGTTTGAAGTATTAAGGAGGAGTAATTTAAAATTGTAGACTTAAATAAAGTTTTTAAAGTTGCAGTTTTAATTATTTTAATGACTACATCTCATTTCCTCTTGATTAAAATGTAATTAAAATTGCTTCGTTTTAATTATATAAGATAGATTCTCCAAAAAAAAATTACGAAACAAATTTTTAACTCAATTAAAAATAAGTTCTTGATTGGCAAGTAAATTGTTGATTACTTTTTTTTAATCGTTTAAGTCTTTTGGGAGGAATTTGAAATTGTCCTGGCAAGTTGAATATAAGCGATCAAAGAAAGTAATCGTATTTAGAAGTTACTGTCTGTATAGGTAGTCTTTGAAATTGCTTAGTTTTATTCGGATAGTTAAAGAAAGCAGAGAGTTTATAAAAGTTTCCTGAGTGAGGGGACATTGACTAAACTAATGCAATACGTAAACCCATTTGTGTAAGAGCAAACCGAGATCTTACAGAATTTGGAGCGGAAACCTTTTATACCGAAAGTGAACGCTATTTCTGCCGTGCCCCGCGGACTCATACGTCACCGATATCCACTTACCCACTCTCGTTATTCGGTTTATATTTTTCCTTACTTTATACTTTTCGCAAATACGCCCACTCTTTATCCCACTTTCCCGAATTGCCATATTCCCATTTAATACGATATGTAAAATACCCAAAATTTCAAATTAAATTTAAAGTGACAAGTTGTCGGCGGGACTTCACTAAAGTTAGAAATTTTCTACAAGGGCATTTGTAGATTGGGGTGAACTAGAGCGAGAATCGCCTAGAGGAATCAATACTATTCGATTAACTTCGATACTTGGCTTCAATTGCTTTTTAAGATTCCCGTGATTGCTTTTGAAAGGTTTGGATTAGATTGCAATTGGTCGAAAGGCATTAAAAGTGCCCTTGCTCGCCCAGCGTCGGCACTCACCCCCCGAAAACAGCTTATTTTTCGCCTCATTTGTGGAGCAATTCCAACGTCCAATGAAAACACTGCCTTTAAATAAGGAAACTGATGCGTTCTACAATACTCTGATACTACAGTTTTAATTTGTTTCGAGCTGTTTTTGAAGTGATAGAAAACGCGGTCCATTACATCGATATCCTGGAAGGTATTATTAAAATAAATCGAGAAAAAAAATAGTCAAAAGGTGGTAACAAACGCCGTCGAGGACAAGTGAATTCTAAATAACTACCTTTGTAAGTCTCTATTTTGTTATCGTGAATCCTTTCCAACAGAAACCTATTTTGTGACAAGCCTCCTATTTTCTGTTTTCTGCCCGGGGTACGAAAAGAAACCGCGCGGAAAATTGTCAATTCGGTTTGCTCTGGTGTGACATGAGGCACGGTAACAATAACATAGATAGCCTGGCTCAGTCGATCACAGGTCGGACACGCTCCAGCCCCGATGCAATCCTATTCCATTAGCCAGGATGCTTTTACTTCTAAACCTACTATAGTACTCTTCTCGCCTGCCTGAAAGGTATTTGAATTATGTATTATGCATTATGTAAGATTGCGTTTTCCATTGTTACGGTGATAAATTCGATCCCTTAATTAATTTTGGTAAGTATCCCGTTTTATAAGCCAATTACATTATTTATATTCGTACACTACCACGCTCCATTTGCTTGGATAGCTAATTAAAGTTAGTTAATGAAATTTAAATTCTGAGTACTTCTGCTTAATCGAAGTTTCTATCGAGGCGTCTTTTTAAATTTCATAGCGCCCTAATTAAAGAAGTTTCGCTAAAAACTTAAGAAACATATACAGGGTGTTACCTCTGTAGTAAACAAGTAATAATTTTTCTTCTTTGTTCTACACCTACTCAAACTGCACGTAAGTTAATAAAAAACAAATCGCTACAGATAGATATTATGGAGAGGTGGTCAAAAGGTCGAAAAGGCCTTTGTTACAAACGACAACGTGTTTTTGGAGAAGGAGAATTACTCACAATCCCTATGTTACCTTTACCATTCTCAGTATATTGAAAAACAAAGAATATAGAGGGTGTCCCATTTAAAAAAGCATTTCCGCCTAAATCGGAAGTAGCAAACAAGTAGCAAAATTCATTGCTCATACCAAATTTGAAAAAAAATGGCTTTACAGACGACGGAGATATGTGACCATTCCGGGACATTTAGTGTGCCCTGTACAAAGTTATATTGAAATTAAGGGTTAGTTCAATATAAAATTGGATTCAAAATAACGAAATGGATGTATAATGGAAAGTGTCTTGAAACGAACTCTTCGGATAACCTCCCAAAAAGGGTCACAGAAATAAAAATACATGTGGATTCGTTGTGAAGGACCTTGTATTTAGATCTTTATCATTGAATACACTGTGGGGGTTGCAAGTGCATACCATTGGAGGACTAGTAAACACCGCATGCGCACGGTTTCGAAATTGAAAAAATAGGTTAGATTGAGATAGAAGTCCACATTCTGAAGAAAGTATTCATTGCTGATTTGATTCCACTTCCATTTGGATACAATATTGAATATTACTATTTGTTGAGGGCAAGTTCACTCAAGAAGAAAACTTTTTTTTTGGCAACAACGACGATCTCTGTGGCATATTGAGAAAGTTCATCGAATGATACCTTAATGGATTATTCATTGTCCTGTCGTTCTTAATGATTGCACTGCCGAACAAATGAGTTAGTAATAACTTCAGTAATAAGTTAATACCAATATCACCAATTTATAAGCTCTTATAATTCATATCTTCAATTGTAAGGAAATCCGAAGAAGATTTGGCGGGACCTTTCCAAAAGTGAGAGCCCCAAGTTGTTATTCTTGGTAAAAAAAATTTTTTTGAGCAATTATAGCAATAAATTATCAAAAGTGTAGATAATGTTGTGCAAAGGCGCACAAATGACACCGGATGTTCGAAGAGCTCAATTCATAACATAAGGAAGCGGATCAAAAGTAGAGCTCTCACCAACTGGGAGAAAATGAGCGGAAATTTGTGATGAAAACTTCATTTATTTTATTTTTCTAGCAAAACTGCAAAATGGAAAAGATACATTCTGCCTATTTATTATTCGATATTAGTTAACTTTGATCGTGTGAAACCGTTACCAGAAAGTCAACGTTAATGGAAAGTATATGTAAACTACCTATTAGAAAATATCACGAAGAATACAAACAAATATGTTAAAACGGGCTCATGTAAAGATAAAAGACGTAATTAGTTATATTGGAAATTTTGAAGATTTTCTGAAAGATACGAACAGATATGCTCGAGGAGTACTTTGGGCACATGCTGATCTTTGGTGCTGAAGGTTCGGTTATCATTATAAATAATGACAAATATAATAAATTCAACGCAAACCAATCAGTTTTCTGCAACTGCATGGAAAAAAGACTACAAATTTGGCAGTTGATTGCGTAAGGACACTTAATACCGTAATTGCCTAAGACAGCGTTACCTATTCATTATTTAATTAACTTCGAAGATAAGTGTAAGACCTTTTGTACAAACAGAATAGGCGAAAATACAACAAAGTTGCTTTTGAAACGGACATCACTAAGATCTAGTTTTCCATTCCAAA
Source organism: Pyrocoelia pectoralis (assembly GCA_036250285.1). Classification (NCBI taxonomy): domain Eukaryota; kingdom Metazoa; phylum Arthropoda; class Insecta; order Coleoptera; family Lampyridae; genus Pyrocoelia; species Pyrocoelia pectoralis. The sequence goes on from CM070078.1 coordinate 42,467,529, forward strand.
ACAGAAAGTACATATGAAATAGGTATTTGTTTTAATTAAGTAATGAATAAATTTAAAAATCGTTTTGGTAACATAAGAACTTCCTCTTTTAATAATTGTCAAAAATTTTTAATATAAAATAACTGTGTCGGTGAAAAAGCGTTTTCTAATTACGATGATAGTACGAACTCAAACAAGCCGTCTCTTTGTTTAGTAGCAGGTGTACGTATGTTCATTATTCTTGAGTCTCCCCACACTTGTCATTAATTTCGCAAGTGCCTACTCCCCCCCTTACATCCTTGCTCCACGAGATTACTTGAGAAGGATGTTAATTAATGCCAGGGATAGCGATGCAAGTGCAAACCATTGTATTGTGTCTTAGAGACGTCGTATGCTAAAATATTAGCATCTACAGAACTTTGTAAACCCATTAAAGGTAAATTAGATATTGATTAAACTTGATAATAAGAAGTAAGAAGCCACTTACCTTTTCGAAACCTTATTGAAGTAGGATTGAAACGTGGGGCGTCGGATTATAACATATCCAGAGTTGTTAATATTCTTCGAACTGGAAACGAAAAAAAAAGTAATTAACTTTCTACGATGTGTGGCTTTTGTAATACGATCATGGTAATTGGTAATATGCCCCCCATACGTAATCAATAGATTTTGCTGTGTCGTGTGAAAGTTTAAGCTCACCTACTTCAATCCAAAGACGAAATCCTTTGAACGAATAGAAAAAAGTATCAAATCTAAATTTAATAAAACTGATATTGTTTGGAAACAAAATTAAATTGTTTAATGTTGAAGAAAACTGTATTCATCTTATAGATAGAATCTATTGGAAGCAGACGCCATAAACGAGTTAAGTACATAATTCTTTCAACAGTTATATGCAGCCATCCAATTTTAAACTATCCAATTTTTCATTTCGGATTTAATAACGTCAGTTCCCGGCAATAGGGTATTTCGCCCGTTCTTCGGTCGGTCACGATCCCTATATAATATTAAGAAATGAAATTGATCTCGCGTCTCCTGCCCTGATGTTAGATAAAAGTTTGTGATTACTTTGTATAACCCGGAGTCGACTCCGACTACGTCACGTACCGTAAGGACGTATATTACATTACAGTCTTTAATGAATTCTCTCAAAGGTGATAAAGTATCTCTCTTTTTAATAAGGGCAATATTTTACATGCTTTGTTTTAGAAGAAGAAGAAGCGGTACGGCACAGTGAGAAGGAAAAGCGATTTTCTTTCCACTTCTTTTGTATATACCCTATCGACTTTTACTATCTTTATGACCCTCTATGGTCACTTTCAATTATTTGTTACTACCACCTACTACGAAATTCGATTTTACTCAATTTAACTAAGTTGTATTGTTCCCTTTTCGTAATTGATACATGTACTATGCACTTTACAAGTAATACATAAATTTCAATTTTCTAATTAAAACCGTTCACATCAAACAACATTAGTAAGCCATATGACACCCATGGATGAGTTTTATTCAAGACAAAGTGGTTTGGTATGACCACCTGTTGCAGATTCTTAGTGTCTTCATGTCCATATGATTACTTGCTTACTTACTGCCCTATCTTTCTTTTTTTACATGTCTATTGTAAAGCGTGCAACCCTGAGTTCAACCTCTAATCGTCATGCAGTCCAATAGAATAGTAAAGTACCTACTTTGGATTTTATGTGTGTGTTATATTTCGACCCCTAATGACAAATCGATCTCATACCCTTTTTTCTATTTTCTCCCTTTTAGAGAAACCGTTGAAAATCTTTGTTTTCTCTTAATAATTCGATCCAGCGTAATTGTATTGTAAATGGGAAATATTTAGGTTAGTTCAATATGTGCATAGAATTTCATAGAAGTTATGTCAAAATATCAAAATATGTCAGATGTTTCTATTGGTCCCGTCTCGATCTCACGAATATCGTTTTCAGCTCATCGCCCAGCACAAAGGATTCTTCATTGTCCTGATTTTCTTCTTCGATGCATGAGGAACCGTCGCCACTAGTGCTCTGATGAACTGCAATTATGCGTCTAGCTCCTGTTGAGAACGATTTTTTCATAACCTGCCCGCAGATGAACGTAGAGGCAGCTTCTGTGCACAGTGCACTTGAACACTCAGGAGAGTAGAGGTCTCAGCCAGCCACAGCATAAATAATCACGCGTTTTTATATTTAAACTAATTTATGGATACAGTGCATCAAATGGTTGATCACTTCAGAATTGAGGAAGTGCAAAACAGTAAACCATATAAGGAAAAAATAGAAATAACAGAGAAAACAAAAGAGAAAAAACAGTGGAAACAGAATAATTAAGAAAGTATATGCAAGTTAGGAACTCGAAGCAATGAAATGACTTGCCACTGAAATTCAATGAAAAAAAAAATTAACTCGAAATAATCGTCGAGAGAAATACTACCGTTCTTCAAAAACTTGTCGTTATCAATATCATATGGTCGCGCACCTCGCATTATGTACTTAGAAACACTCCCTCTTGCTTTCTAAAGTTTCAGAGATCAAATGGACCGCATATTTTCTTATTACCAATAGATAAAATGGCATTTACTAACAATTATACATCGAGAGCGAAAAATATGCGATGAACTGTGAGAAATTACTGAAGCTGCTAAGGCTACCGGTATAAATATAAATAAAAAAAAAATATACGAAGCAACGGCAACGTATCAAATATTCAAAAATTTGTGATTAGAAAAAATGTGACAAAATGCGCCAAAAATGTGTTGGTTTATCTTTGCGATAAGCCTAAACGTTACAAATGCTCTACGATATGGGCACAATATTCCATGGTTAAATCTTGCACGGTCATTTATGGCAATATCGACATTGGCAAATATGTAAAATTGGTATCCGAAAATTCTCATGAATGGAAAAATTGGCAAAAGTTTCAGTAGAAGGATGTATCCTGGCACAACGAACTCTTTTAGCCATTTTCCTGCGCTCCCAGTGAATTTTTTCCAACTACTGCGTCATTAGGATCAAATGAGAAAACCTAATAAACCGTGAACTTTCTTCTGTTGCAGGTATTTTCCTCTAAATACAATGAAAATGGAGAAGGAGCATGTTTATACTGAAGATATATTTTCAGATCATCTCCAACCAGTCAGAAATAATTATTCGGTGAAAAACCATTAATATTCAGATCTATTGCTCCTTTATTCATATTAATTTTGGAATGTTTGTCAAGAGTAATCTTGTAGAGCCAATTTCGTGGACGGATGACTTTACTTACAATCACTTTACTACTTACAGATATAGTGCTTTTCAGTAGATTTGTCTGAACTTTGATAGCTTATTGCTCTAACGTTGCAAGTGACAGCACCGTCACTCTTGAACATTTGTGTTCTGTCACAGTTACCATTTTACCATGGAGCGCTGCACCATTCAACAACGCGTCTAGATTGTTAAAATTTATTATAAAAATTCTTGTTCTGTTTGCCAAACTTTCGTGAGCTACGAAATATTTACGACCGAAATGATCATCCAACCGAATTATCGCGAAATTCGAGCAAAGCGGTCCAGTTGGAGATCGAGCAGTCCGTTGTACGACGCCGTTCTGAGATCTCAACCTGGCCAATTTTGCACATGCATCCGTATAAGAACCAATTGACACAGGAATGGAGGCCCCGGGACCACCAAGCTAGTCGTACGTTCGCCGATTGGACTTTGGAGCAGTTGGAAACGGATCCAAATTTTGGCGAAAAAATCATCTTTAGTGATGAAACACATTTTTGGTTGAATCGCTTCGTCAACAAGCAAAATTGCTGCACAGCAGTACCAAGAGTCCATTGCATCCGGAGAAACTTACTGTTTGGTGTGAATTTTGGTCAGGCGGCTACATACGCCAACCAGAAGCCACAACTGTCAACGTCGAACGGTATCGGGCTATGATGACCTCAATTGGATGACATGGACCTGGACATAAAAGTTCCCAGAGCGCGTTATTTCGTTAAGTCGCTGGTAACCACTATCACTAAGTGTAATTATATTAATACTATTTCTGGAATGTCATTAAAAATGTTGAAGGATAATGGAAGTATCCAGTTGTTGGGTTTGATGTAACGGCGATAATTTAACTCTGATAAATGAACAAAACACGCAACTTTTAAGTGTAAATTTCAACATAATGGTTATTAAAAAAAGTTATTTTAATAATATTAAAGAAAGACGTCCACGTTCGTTTGAGATTAACGCAAAAGATAATTTGAAAAGTTTTCTTTTGAATGGCATCCGTTGACAGATACGTATTATTTTTTTTTTTCAATTTTAAATATTCAAATAATTTAATTTCGGAAAAAGCATCGACAGCTCACGTTAATTATTTCTACAAGTGTTATGGCGACAATTTACTAGTTTGTAACAAAATTTACGTAAGACAAAACTATGTTTTCTAGTGAAACGCAATATTCTTCCCGTAGTTATCTGTTTTGGTTCACTAATCACTAACTATGCCCTTTGGTTCAATAACTAGTATTTCGAAGATGGTCATTTGCCTATCAATCTCTGCTCCAATAAGAATAACATAAAATGATGCATATTTTAGAAAATGTCCCTACTACTATCGGAGTAAAAATGCAAGGCCTCTGACTTTAGATGCTTGTATCTCAGTAATTAGCAATCATAATAATTTAATGAAATAAAGTGCATTTAAAAGATCATTTATTCCTACAAAAAGGTGTACAGTTTTAGATTTTTGCAACACATCGTTAATTTTCTGTATTAATTTATGTGCGAAAAAGCGCTAATTATGACTGAAATCGCACAAACGCTCGACTTTAAAAATTAATTACGGCTATATTATTGAAACTGAGTAGTAGATACTTATATATTTGACAAGTGTATACTTTTTTGTCGGTGTGAGATGCTTTTGAGGCCAATTGGTTAATTAGTCTTAAAACTATAATGAAAAAAACGACATCTTGTGTAACTCGGTACCTGAACGTTCGATATTAATAATATTGACAGTAACATAACATGGTTAAAGCAATTATATTGTGGTCTAACACGATTCACAAAAATAATGCCATGTATACATGTTTTGTTTAAAAGAAATTTGAAAAAAAAGGATGGATGCTTGCGTTCGCGGGGCGAAGTGCAGTACGGGGTGGAAGATGGTGTCGTACACTATTGCTATGAAGCGCATGGTTTTGTACAATGCTAAAGAATAATCACATTGTTGTGGGTTGCCGCTCACGATTTACGATGTGGTAGATTACCTCTCGCGGGAATATGTGCGTCTTTCTTTCGCGATAATTATAACATTTACTTTGAATTACAAGAAAACAAATTTTGTTTTCAATAAAGCAATAATGCAGCTCGATTTGAGTAATATGAATTTAGCATTTAAAACAAGAATTTTTTCTTCAGTTACCGTATATTGCAAAATAGCACATTTTCGGTTAGGGCTTATAAAACCAGTTAATTACATGAATAATCAATATTTATTGGCTGTCGACTTTTCAGAAGTATGTGTGCTACAACATTTGTAAATTTGGTAACAATTTATGAAACAATAACAATTTTATGATAAGTTAAAACTGACCGTCAGCCAGGAAAATACTAAATACAGCGTTTTTATTGCTGTTAATTAAAATTAAAGTTAAACAACTGATTCTACCAATTTGATTTTTACACATGTTAAACATATATAAATGACTAATGTACTGTCCAAAAATGAAGAAATTTCACCCCTCAGTTTTTTCGTTATGACCACTTAAAGTCAGAGGCCTTGCATTTTTACTCCGATAGTAGTGTGTTACTAAAGTCGCGCTATCAAACGCTAACAAGTAATACCTACTTTTTTAAACAATGGAAATATTTGGGAGTTTTGAAAGAAAATGAATAGTCTTCCCTATAGGATGAAGCTAAACAATAACTAAAAGTGTTAAAAGTGTAAGGACACACAAATTTTCATCATTTATCTCTTGCTTTTTACTTGTAATTACAATAAAAAAGGTTTTCCTTAAAAAAAATTAAATTTACGAACCAACGTTTAATCACCTGCATAAAAAAGGTTGAAAATAATGCAGATTAGACACTTTGCTACTTGTGGTGATCAACAACACACCCCAAAAGTTCCTGTAGCACTAAGACCGTTTATTATATATACGTATTTTTGGGCTACAACAGTTCAAATAACGTTGGAAAAGGATTAATGCCCAACGTAACCATCGGTCCTTGAAGGCAATGGAGGGCCCAAAGCAAAGAATTGGGCTCGATGGTCTGTAACATAAGAATCGTTACAATAAGGCTTATGTGCGATTTTTGTATGGGTAAATACATGAATGAATGGACATCATGCATGCGCTCTTACATGGATTTGTATAGGACAACATTAATACATAATTAATACATAGGTAATAGCCTGCCAAACATTCGAAAAATGTATTAAAGAAGAATATTCTTCGTGCAGTATTAGATATCTCAAGATGAATGAAAAACGCATGATTTTCTATAAGTTCCTCGAATGAGGCAGAAATTATATTTCATTACAGGTGAAACTGTTTTTTACACAGAATTCTGAAGTATCGGTTATCGCGTTGTCTCTTGTAATATTCTTCCTCAATGATCTCTGTTCCTCTTTTATTAGTTCGGTTTTATCCAGAGAACTTTTTCTGTCACGTTCAGTACCTCAAGCAGAAAATACAGTAAGATTTGTTACTTACTGTATATATCTATTCATTTTCAAAATTAATTCGTTGCGAGTATAACTGATATAATCAATCATGCAACAAAACATTATTAGATTTAAACCATATTCTCATTCTGATATAGTTTCTTATTTCATCATTGTAGTGAATACTATTTTACGTTAAATAATATTACGTTCATTTTGCGCTTTCACTTTACAATTGCAATAAAAACCGGGTTTATTTTTCTGCTATATTTATTCTTTATTAGACAATAAACAGTACTATCAAGCAAACTGCGTGGAAACCGTTCATCGTTCTGAAAGTTCACTTTAATAACAGAGCCAATAATACTACCGACTCTATAGCTATTTATACGCACGAGACTAATTAATAGTGTTCGTGATTTGCAGATTAATTATAAGCGTTGATAATTAACTGAAATGTAATAATAAACAACAATAACGAGAGTTATATTAAATCAGTGACGTTTTGTAATGCAATGAATTTGGATTGTTTAGATGTATAACTTGGGTAGTTAGGTACCTACATTACGTAACGCAACATTAAAGAGCGTGCATGCAATCGATTGTATTCGCAAGAAACGTCGGATTTATTGAAATATTATAGTTAAATTGCAAAGGTATTTTATTGCATGTAGTATTTAAATCGTTATACAGCTGCCCATTGCCTGCTCCACGCAGTCATTTTTACAGCTATAGGCATAAAAACTTATTACATTCACATTTGTTCAATTACCTTGAAGACGGGTACTTTACAATTTGTTATAGCTTCATTATTCATTTGTTAAATACAATTCTATTATGAAAGTAGAAGAGTTAAATTACCATATTACCATTACCAAAAAAAAGAGATGTTGATCTCACAAATACTGTTCGTCTTCCATCTGATGCAACTAATCTTGGACCATCATTATTTATGAAGTCAGTGCAGGAGACTGGACTGTCAGTATTTATGAAGTCAGATCAGTAGACAAGGTTGGCACAATAGTATTTTGAAGTTGAGTCAAACAGCTCTCTCTCTAGCAGCCGAGAGCCGTGTTAGAGAAAGTGTGTAGTGTGTATGAATAGGAAGTTGGTAAGCTGCAAAATCCAAATTTTTTTTTTCAAATACCTTGCGCGGTTCGTCCTAGACGGGCTGTGGTCCAAAAGCTGTTTTTTGCGCTATTTTCTGACTTCCAGCGCATGCGCAGCCCAAACGGCTGAAAATTTCCAAAAAAATTTGTTTTTTTCAAATTATAATTCAATTCAATTATAAAATCTACGAGAAATGAAAGTGGAATCTCTTGAAGATAGATGAACCATAAGAGACAAAAGAACTGGGGGGATCACGTCATCGCGTATGTGCAACGGAAAGCTGGGTAAACACGTCAAGAAACCCCTGGGAGCCCCCCCCCCCCAATGGACGGATAGCTAAATCTTAACATTCAACGACAACTGAAGCCCTATGAGAAGGGTGGAGAATAAATAATCTTTGATATTGCACCTTATTGGATTAAATCTGTTGGTGATAATTAAGCATTATTATTATTGCTGGTTTGCTGCCAAATAATTGGTAAATATTAAATGATCTTACAACTAAAACTATTAGTGCCATTTATGAAATTTGCGCCAGTTCAAATGAACAGTGGCTAAAAATGTTCCAAAACTCAAATCAAATTCCATCATAATGAATTGGTACCTTCAAACAGTAGTAATGAAAAAAATGGTTGGGTTTATTTCAAACAACCCCTGTTTTAAACGACATAGCTTACATACTATAACATTTTTTTTATTGTTAATTAAACTATTTCCCTTTTATGTACCTTATTTGAACACTGAATTTTCCATAATGTCATCAATACTACAGGGATTTAAAGAAGCACCCACCTTTATTAATAAAAACATTGTTTAGTACCATAGGATGAAAGAAAAATTCCAATTCAGCCATATAATATTGTGTGAAACCTTTTCAATGAAGATAGGTATAATATGGCGAAATGAGGATATACAGGGTGTTTTTTTGTGAGCTTTAGTTAGACGTTTCTGGGAAAGTTGTATAGGTAGGTTTCTGAAAATGTGTACTTGGGGGTTACTCTGAAAGCCGAATCGATGTAAAATATTTTCAAAATGGCAGCACTTCCGGAAATGCCGGAAGTAACTACCAACTTCGTTATTTTAAATAGCAACCCCTATTTTTTATTGCATTTTTGGATTCTACGTGAAATTTCATAACCTTTGATACCAACATTTCAATATCTACAAATTATGGTTTTTAAGTTATTTTCATTTATTTAAAAAAAATGGCGGATGCAGACGGTACTTTAAGAATTCATTACTAGAAAACGGTTGTAGCTATGGGAACCGAGTTTTCACCAGCGCTTAAAGGTAGAATAGGGCTTTCTTTTGGTGTACTTAAAAAAAGTTATGTTGCGTACGACGTCACCTATGAGGCTCCAAATTTAAGAAAATTGAAAATTCAAAGACTGAAAACTCAAATTTTTTAAATGAAATGACCATTTTCTTACTATTGCATTTGATAGAGAATAAAGATGGGCATATTTTGGTATTACATGTTCCTATCCCTATCTTTAATAGTTTCTGACTTATTCTCATTTCATCGCATTAATACCATTATAGTCAGAAGTCAGAAACTATTAAAGATAGGGATAGGAACATGTAATACCAAAATATGCTCATTTTGATTCTCTATCAAATGCAATAGTAAGAAAATGGTCATTTCATTTAAAAAAACTGAGTTTTCAGTCTTTGAATGTTCTTAAATTTGGAGCCTCATAGGTGACGTCGTACGCAACATCATTTTTTTTTAAGTACACCAAAAGGAAGCCCTATTCTTCCTCTATGCACTGGTGAAAACTGGGTTGCCATAGCTACAACCGTTTTCAAGTAATCAATTCTTAAAGTACCGTCTACATCCGCCATTTTTTTTTAAATAAATGGAGATAACTTAAAAACCATAATTTGTAGATATTGAGATGTTGGTATCAAAAGTTATGAAATTTCACGTAGAATCCAAAAAAGCAATAAAAAATAGGGGTTGCTATTTAAAATAACGAAGTTGGTAGCTACTTCCGGCATTTCCGGAAGTGCTGCCATTTTGAAAATATTTTACATCGATTCGGCTTTTTGAGTAACCCCTAAGTACAAATTTTCAAAAATCTACCTATAAAACTTTCCCAGAAACGTCTAACTAAAGCTCCCAAAAAAACACCCTGTATAGCGAAAGAAGATATCCTGATGATATATCACTAATGGAGAAACATACAACTGCAGCAAAATAATTTGGGAAAGCTTTCGTAGGAATCCCAAATACGGAAATATTTAAATGCAATTTAATCTCGAATTTAATGCAGTACCTAGTACTCGATTAAAGGGCTTTGGTAAAAATAAATCCATGATTAATAAGAAGAAATTTGGATTCAGATAAGAACAGCTAAATCTTATTAACTCCATCGCACACTTTATTACTTCTTCTGAATACGTTTAAAATGAATTATACGAGAGTTCTCAGTTCAGATTCACCCTATCCTCTAGCGAAGTACATAAATTAGCAGAACAGGAAGGTACAACACACATTAGGATTTTTGTCTTCTTGACACCTTTGGTAAGGTACGACTGTTCATTTACCTCGTCGAAATCGTTATTCAACTGTTGAAGGTACATTATTTATTATTATTAATACGGTCGAAATTATAATGCAGCGGAGCAATTACACCCCTAAACCGTTGATACTTCTGCAATACGAAGAGCGTCATCTACTTAATTGGAAAAGTGCAATGCTTTTCTTATTGGTTTTCTCTTCTCTTAATTGATTTGTAGTATTTCTAGGACACCCAGAATTAGGATGATCTTGTGATTGCCGATACTACAAAATTGTTGCGACAGTTATGATTTAGGCGACATGTTAACATCAGGAAATCATTTCCTACTAAAGAACAACAATAAGCCCATCCTCAAAATCATCGGATAAGCAATAGAGGATGAAGTCAAAGTTTAGATAGGAAACAAATTGGTCTCCAGGTATCACCACGTACTGGAACATGCAGCAAACTGTAACGCTTTCCAGTGTGGAAAGGTATGTGGGAATGAAAAGTAATGAGAAATTCGATGCTTCAGCCTGACTGGTCTCAAAGCAAGATTTATTCTGAGTCGGCTCTTCCACGTACAGCACTAAATGTAAGCAACCCAGACTCACCATAACGTTAAAGCCAAATAACTTGATGTTAAAGTGTTTTCACTTCATCTCACAATTTGACCCGATTCTGCACAGGACTGTCAAACGTTTCGCCCCCACTATTTAGTCCTCGCCGTTTCGCCCTCTGATGTGTTATGATGAAAATAATTGGAAAAAAATTAAAGCCACATGATTTTCAAAATAATCTTTTTCGTAAATAACTTGCAATAAACGTATTGAACTGATTTTATAGATTTTGTTTCAGGGGAAGTTTTAATAAAACAATCATTCGCACCTAGAGAAAGTATTTTTCCAAATTATAATTAATGAATAGTAGGTAATTATGGTTATTACTTTAACCTTGGTGAACGGATAAAGTTATTAACCCTTTTTATAGTGAGCTAGCCTGCGAAGTAAAAAGTACGAAAGGTAAGCGTAATTGTACTACCTACAAGACAAATTTTGAACGACGAATCACTGAACCTTACGACGAACCTAAAGGTTTTAACCACCTTTGTAACTCCCGTTACAACTGTAATAGTTTTCTTAAAAATATTTGAAAACTATAATGATCGGTCAATGGTCATGTGGAATTTGATTGGTAATTGATGGCCTTGATATTATTATTATTCCTTTTCCTACGTAATGCAAAAATATACCTACTGTATAACAGGGGACGAAACGGTCGGGGGCCAAACGGCTCCCGGAACGAAAAGGCGGGGGCGAAACGTCCCTACACCGTAAACTAAATGAGCACATTTGATCGGAGTTCCGCAGTTGTTCAAGTGAGAGCATCCATGAATTCTGGGACGACTCGAGTGACGTTGCGGGGTCGAATATCACTAATTAGGGAGGCAGCACAAAGGGTCTGAACATGCGTCCACTCATAATCCAGAATTAGCAATATCAAGAGACGTTTTAGTACCTCTTTTGGTCACTTTCTTGCGGTCCTTTGTTGATGGTAATTTCGTATTTTTCAGTGGTGACCCCTTGAATGCAATCCATCGCGGTTGATGTAACTGCTTTATAAGTTTGAACCATATTTGATTATGTCACGTTTTAGCAACTTTTTAGCAGTAAAAAAAAAGCTATACGTAATACGGATATTTGTTAATGTAACAGTTCAATAATTGTAAGTTGATTGCTTTTACACGAAACTAAATACCGATAAAATTCCCCTGAAAATTTCGTGTTATTTAATATTATTCACACAAAACGTTGAAAATCAATTAAACAGTTTCCAAAGCCGAAATTATGTAAGCTAAATTTATTTACATAATCCGTTTTAAATTAACTTCATTTTAAACTAATAAGTTTAATATTAGTTTATTTAATTCATGTATTTCTAAGTCTTTCCTTAATAGGTCTAGTTTTTAGCTCGGAGTTAAACATGAAGTTGTAGGAGACGGATAAAGATAAATTACTTTTAAGCTGCAAATGTAATTAATTTAACTGCAATGTGAGCGCACGAAAACCTATTACGGCTCAGTGTAGTTTAGTTTCAATAAAAGTCAATTAAATTTCCTAATTAAATCCTTGTATGCGTATATATTGTATAAGGCACAGAAATGGAACCAATTCCAAGCCGGAGCACAATTATTACACTCTCACCATTTCAATTACAACTTCGAATTACTTTTCAGACTCTTTTTAATAAGACTCTGAACACATCTGCAGGGAACCTCTACATCTCTTTGTGAAAAAAAGACAAGTTCTTGAAAGGTTTACCGTTTTGTTTTTCTTATTATTTACAAATTAAAAGTAATAATATACGTACAAAGTTCATAATTAAAGGTAGGCCACACTAATATTTTTGTAATCTGTAAGTACAAAAGTCGAACAAAAAGATTTTGCCCCCACTCCCGTTTTGTTTATACAATTAAATCGGCTCGGCAAAAGCTTCGAGGCCAAATGCTTTTAAGACTTTAATTCAGAATTGTGCAGACATTTTAGTGAAATTACCGAACATAATTACGCCTGCAGTACAAATTCAAACAAGCTTAAATCGAAGCTATACACCCTTAATAGTATTGGTTTAAGTTTAATAATAATAATTGTGTTTATATAACTTTAATGGCGAACAATGTTAATAAAGCACTATTTAATAACATTAACGTACATTTAACATATGCTCTTTATAATTTATACTTTGCTAATGTATTTAGAGGGTGAGATGGGTTATAATATAACTTTAATTAATTTGAAGCGCGAGATGTGGTGGCGTAACTGTCGCCCATACGTCTACCGAGTGTTTCTGGCTGGAATTTAATTAGCTAATTAGAGTAATTAGTTAAACTTAACTTCATACATGCGAATAACAAGTATTCATGGTGGTTACTGATGCTTTATGTTTCTGATGTGTGAGTGGCAGGCGAGAGAAGCGGATCAACTCTTAATAGCATAATAAATTGATTTAAGTTAACGTATTTATTTGACTTCCTCTTCATACATCAAATATTTTTCTTTTACAGTTTTACCCGAACAATTTTTTAAAACTTGTTTATTAGTGTTTTTTATTCGTGCCAACTCACTAACGATTTTTAGATGTGTTTTCTTTTCAATGCAAACAAATTATTGCGTTAGTTTTCGTCTGCAAGAAAATTAATTTTCGTACCTAATGCAATTCAAGCCGTAGGATTTAAATTCTTTCATCATTTACGCATAATTTTCAAAATTCAAAAGCAATATTTTTAGGAAACTGGACAACACATTTACCTAGTTGTTTAATCAAAAGCTAAAGCTTCATTGGGGGAAAAGTGTTTCATTATTTATACAGGTTTTAAAGAAATTGAGCATTTTGATCGATACATTTTAGAAATATTTTTCACTTTGCTTCATTTAATTCAAAAAGTACGCTTTCTTTAGTACAAAGCATTTTTTCAACTCAAATATTTCTTTAAATAGCTGTAATACGAACATTAAATGTCAGTAGAAAGAATGAAAGTTAATTAGAATTTTGTAAGGTGAACCTAAAGTTTTGTAAGTAAACCCTCTTATTTTTTCATTTAATTAGTGTCCTTTTTCCAAAGAAGGATTTTGCACGTGGACCAATTAGGGCCATAATTAACCAAACTTCAATATATCGTTTGCTACATACACAAGAATCATTGTTTATGAAAATACTTGCTTACGTAGAGTAGATTGTGATTGCATGTCTCGCATTTCAGGTATTTTGCACAATTCTTTTCCAGTTGTTTGGGAAGTAACCAACTCCGCAGTTAATGTTTTTCCTACTATTTAGGTATATTTTATTTTTCTATTATCTGCATTTTGAAGAAGTTGATCCATTTTTGTCTGTTGCTAGAACTCTTTGGTCTGAAGATAAGATTTGAGATAAGCAAATCTTTAGGTATGGTTCATTAATCGGTGACGAATCTCTTCCATGTACCAGAAGAGATGCTCCGCTAAATACCGGGAGAGATGGCCGTATTTTATATTTTCACTTCATACTTTTGGAGATGCTACTGAGTATTAAAGAAATTCCTCGAATGAAGAAAATAGACACCTAAGCAATTCCACGATGCCATTGAAGTAGATGGCGCTATAAAAATATCAAAAAATGTACCAAACTTACTAAAGTAAACGAGTAAAAATTTGTTTGGGTCAAGCGCGTCTTACGAAGAAACCCAGTTCTTTGAGTACGGAAATCTGAAGGCATATCTCAATAAATCATCATGGACACGATTAAAGAAAGTTGGTTTCTTCAAATATCAACGGAGAACAAGACATGCCTTGTGCATGTTACAAGGCAGAAGGGAATTTTTTAATTCCCGGTATGCATAAGGAAGAATGTTACAGGTGTTATCTGTTAACGTGCTAAAATCTGTATATTCCGTTGATTGCAATGGTGGGGAAAAAACTCGCAAAATAGGTCTGACTAATGTAGTTAAGGCTACAAATACCTTTAGATATGTTCTAATAAAATTACGGATTATGTGCTTGTTTGGTCCCCGATGCGTAAACATAATGTATAGTTATTGTAGATTTGACGCAAGAATTTCAGCCATCAAGCTGGAATGTTGCAGCTTTAACAGAATGAAAGATGATACACCTAGAGTTGGCAACTTCAAAGTTAACATGAGGAAGGTGCATGCAGGAGAGCACAAAATGTTGTCTCCTGAAAAATTGTACGAAAAGAAAGCTTGGGTGCACAGCAGAACAATATCAACAAAAAACAGAAAACTTGCACCACCAATTCAAACAAGAATAAGAAATGTTCCCGTCTCACAGTAACATCGCAATAGGGTTACCGTCCGTTACAGAGACCTCCTCAAAAGAACAGACTGACTGAGGCCAGTAGAAAACAACGATCAGAATTAGATAAAATGTCTGCATTCCAAGGCCTAGTTTCACAAGAACTGTAATAAATTGAAAATGTGTGCGATAATTCGGGAGAATTCAGCGCAAAAAAAGCCACTAAAAATGTAGTTTTATAATTATTTAAGAGATTTAAGAGACCCGACCCATAAAGTAAAAATTGTCAAGTGCACCCCAAGGAAAATATATCTTCATTATTTCAATTCAAAACTTTTACATTTTCTACAGAATATAAATATTTTGTACAGTAGTTTATCTGTGCGTTTTGTACTAAAAGCGAAACCATAATACATTTTCTTTAAAAAGTGGGTCATTTTAGCTCGCTCGCCCTATAGAATTGATATCATTGTGCGAGAATCATTGCAACCAGTTTGGATTTCATATACAGAAACATTTTGATTTTTAGAAAAGTAGTCCACATTAGCAGGCCAAGAAAAACGTACAGTATTAAAAGAAATACTTGGAGACCATTGAAAATGGTGGAGAGACCGAGATCATCAGAAAATTAGATCTCTGAAGTATGTAAATGAACCTACGGATCAACTAACAACTGTGGAATTCATTTGAATAAGATTGCAATTATTAGGAGTCATAAAAACGATAATTGGGCTTTAACCATCGCGAACATCTAATGCGATAAGTTATCAGATAGTAAAAATGCTAATACAGCATGCTATTCGGAAAACTTTGGGCCACTATGGCTAATGGACCATTTGAAAATGGTGCCAAATTATCCTTATCCTTATTTAAAACAAACACACAAGACAATGAAACTGTTGTATGCGCAACAAAAGAGGTGTAAACGGTTATCATATGTTAGGAAGAGTTGAGGACACCGAGAAGAAGCTCCCATCGTATGGATATTGTAGAAACCACCACGAAAAATTCACAGTGCTGACGTGATAGATACACCTTGATCAGATAAAATCATATCCAAGATGAAGAAGACGAGTGTTTCCACACACCACATCGAATATTAATAGTGGTCTCAAGCATCGCGAAAAAAAGTCTCTGAAAACTGAGATGGATTTCAACGTATATTATTTGTAGGTTTAAGTACGTTTACACATAATTCTACACGTTGGATGGTAAAAAGGAAGAAAATAATCTGGAAACACAATTACACCAAATACTGTTGCAGACATATTACTAGTAAGTACAAGAATTGTGAGCGAAGGGGATCACATGGGATATAAATGCCCAAATTGAAATGGGAATATATTTTGAGAATGCAATCACTATGAACCTCAAAATCGAAAGTGATATGTGGCAAACTGAAGGAAATGCCACGAATAACACAACCAACTGGAGAAAATTATAATATACACATTGACATAAGCCACATGAAGCTACATGAAGGAGGACGTGGCCAGATGCATTTCATCTTCGTACCAAGAAAATGCAGAGGATTTCCGGTACTTATTTTCGTCACTGCACTGCCTATTCAATCTCATTTATCTGTAGGAAATGGCCAAAATCATCACTTTATCTGAAACTGGACGCGTTATACAAAACAAAAGTAGGTAATAAACGTTTCCCATTTAAATTCCAATTTCAATAGAGATATACATTGAAACCATGATACACATATGCATCATTGATACTTAGAAACCAACTAACGTTCGTATTTCAAAAGACCCGCAGTTCCATTTACTAGAATTTCGAAATAACGACGGTCTCAATAGTAAAATGGTAACGTAATACATTTCCGATTCCAATAACTGCAGAGAGAGTACACAGAAGCAGAGGGAATCGGAGCAAAAGGGAATTTATTTTTTCACACGCACAGAGTCCTCACAGGAGTCATTAATTATGAGAAGTATAACGATTTTGCCCATGGAAGAGAAGCGCCAAAAACGATACTTTAATACATTAGAAAACGAGATCGAAGATCCTGGATGGATATATAAAGCTTTCAATCATCATGGTGACCAGAGGAATATTTGCAAATAAAGCATGCGATAAAATACTTTGAATAAATCGCACACCTAGAAAAGTAGTAAAAAACAGATTAATGTCGTACAAGTGGTTGCAATAGAAAGCTGGTTTAGCCGCAGATGTTTCGTAAAAGAGCTATATAAGAAAGTTGACGACGTACTAAGAAGTTTATTTTAAGAGATTGTAGGATAGTAGGATGACATCCTAAGAGTTGATGTCTTCAAGGTAGTTTAGTTATAAAGAAATTTTAATAAGCCATGACAATATCCAAGGCCTATGGAAATCCTTTATTAAAAAAGTAATGAATCCAAGCAACGGCGTGGCAAATTACGGCGAAGAAACAAAATTATAATAGAAATTGAAATTAGAAGAGCGAGAAGTAGACGCAACGGTGGTGAAAGAGGCTCCAGTGGGATGAGGGGCACTCAAATGCTTTTAGAGCGAATGAGTTTTGCCCGTAGTCAATGCAGGGTTGTATGTGGAGGCCGCCAATGGTAACTAATGGGGACTAAGTGGGGCGCTCTTTCCCTAGATTGCTTCTGCACCGGCTAAATATTTCATGCGGCCGCGGCCGCGACAAGGACGACGTGATCGATCTCAGGATTGGAATGGCCGGCGATCAGATACAGCGCCAGACTTTATTTAATTTACTCCGAGTGACGTATGAGCTTTAGCCGAAATGAGTTCTGAACGCCGATGGTATTAACTGCGAGCTTCTCACATAAATTGGTTCGGGGTTTCCGCAGTCACCGGCGTCTCACTTTAAATAATTAAATGTCAAAGTGGTGTAATCTCGTAATGAACAGAGCCTAGCCGATGTTTTAGGATCTGTTTGGAGACGTGTCGAGCTCCTCTACCAGATTAGCAGCTGATCCTGCTTGACAAATGCTGTATTTTGAAAGCCTCGCTGAATTACACTTCTTTTCCTACGAACTTCAAACGAAAAAACGACAAACGTCTACCTTAACTAAACTCTTTAAAGGTCTATTACGAGATATATTCTTGAATAAACTTTCATAATGCACCTAAATTTCAAATAAACCTTCCTGCATAAAAAAGAATCATGCACTGAATTCTGTTTTAATAAATGTACCTACAAGGGAGTATCAAATTTCCTCGCATATATACGCTTGAGTTTTTTTTTGTTTTGCGTACTCTTATATCCCTTTTTCGACATATACAAAGGACAACAGCATATAATGAGAGTTGAACAATAGAATAACCGCCTCAAGAAATCTCAACAGTAACTGACCCATATTTTGCTTTGTAAAAAGTTATATAAACGCTTATAATTGTGCTAATCTGAAAATAATAAGCTTGTTTGAGTACCGACAGAATGTTACAGCGGAATGGAGAAGTTGTGAAGTCAATTCATAAACGATCGACGATCTAATTACTGAAATCGAATATTCACAAGAAACACCAACCTGTTGCGGCACAAAAGAAGCAACATATCATCACAAATTTGTTAAAGGAAAACAAACTCTACAGACGGCAGCGAAAAAGGTTTGGATAGTACTTTTACTCGATTTATCTATGAATTCAATATTGAATTTTCCAGTTTATCCTTCTCCTTCTTCATCTTTGGTGAAATTTGTATATTATACATTATACAAATACTGTATTTTGAAAGACAAAACAGTCAAGAGTAGTGCAAAATTTGTGTTTGGGTGCATCACTTGGAAACACACTTGGTATGCGACAATGTGACCTAGAAAGGGAAAGTTGTCACAATAAGACAAAGATATACCAAAAGCAACCTTCATGTTTCCGACTATCTAATAGTGCTAAAAACCATGAGGGACCAGTTACACATGATCATCTATAATTTTCGCTACGGCAAGCTGGATCAACTACTGATGCAGGGGAAGTGAAATCCCCCAGGTAGTCGTTTCTCGTCCTCCCATTAATGAAACTCAACATACAATACATCCATCAATTGATACTTTGCACAGAAACAATCAACCAAAAGCTGGTCTTCCGCGGCAATATATGAAATGGGATAATTAAACAAACACATTTTCACCAAACGCAGACATCACATTCTGAATGCCAATTTGGACCACCCGGTACATGTTGAGATGCGGAATTTGATTTTTTTACACGAAAATGAAGATTATGTGAAAGAAAAGTTTACTTCTTTTTGTGTTTTTAAGCATTTCCGCATTAATATTTGCTAAGGATTCTGTGCCAAAGCGCGACATTTTTTTGACTGTGACAATATTTCGTTTATTTACAAATTACTATTGATACATTTTTGATATGACTTGATATTTTATATTCGATTTACTTTTTATGACCGTGTCGCAACGATTTTCATGCCGTACCGCTCGTGCCGATTACTACGTTGTTTTTGTGCACTCTAAAAAATTACCGGAAAATTATGACAATATAAGTGACAATTTCTGAATTATCTGGAAATTTTTATTGCCTCCAAATTTTTTAATTTGAAATAACAATGTATAAAATGCAATATTGGAAATAATATTTAACATAAATATAACAAATTATACATCAAAATTTAGGAAATTTTACTCTCTTTTCAAAAACCCCAAAATATATGGATATGAAAAAATGTAACTTAGCGTCGTACACAAAAAACGAAACATCCTGTATAAAAACTGTCTATCGCGATGGATTCTACGCAAAAAACTGCTCTAAGGAAGATTTTGCCAAAATCAATTATCTTTAACAATAAGAAAAGTTATGGAGCATTAAAGAAATCGACTAAATTCGAGAAACGCCCCCTACCGACCAAACGGTTAGAGATAGCTGAATTCTGTTTGACCCAGTGATTTTCTCATTAAAATTAAATTCCCGGCACCTAGGCCCATTTATTTCTATCTCTTAAAATAAAGGGTGCTTTCGTGAGAAAGTGTCCAATTTGGACCACCCTGTACATGTTGAGATGTGGAATTTGATTTTTTTACACGTGACAAAATTTGTGTAAAATCGTTATCCCTGATAATATTTTTGAATAGTTGTGTCGAAAAACCCTTCATTCTTGCTTAAGTGTTCCCAAATATAATTATGTTATATACATTATACAGGGTGAGTTTTTTTTTCATTATTTGTATGGGGATCTTGGAAACTAGCAGAGATAGAGAGACAATTAAATGGGGAAAGAATTGCAGTTTTACTAGCTTAACATAATCAGCTTTTCATTTTTTGAAAAAATGTACGGCTAACTAGATTTCTCAAAAAAATCATATTACACATAGGGAAAGAAATATATTTAAAAAAAATCGAACTCGAGGTTTTGATGAATCTGGACGTTTTGAATCCCCCTGAGTCCAAAACCACCATCTTTGAAAAATGTTTGTCTGTGGGTGCGTGGGTATGTGGTGCGTACGTTATGGCCGTGGAGCCTAAACTGTTAGGCCGATTTTGATAAAACTTAAAACTAAGGCCTATAAAAAAAACTTCATCGGTAAAACAAGCTTCTCATCAAATTCGGCTCAAAGGGGCCCAAACTAGGGGCGTTATTTTGGGAGTAAACATTCAAAGTTTAACCCAAACTAATTTCCCTTAATGAAAAGTTAGTAGACATGGTAATAAGTAAAACGCCCTTTTTCGTTTGTTTCTAAATTCAAAATGGCGGCCAATATAGCAATTCTCCAAGTTTTTACTTTTTAGGATGTAGCTCAAGAACCGTTTAACTTAATTAAAATTTGAAAGTTGGAAATTGTAGCTATAGGATGGCCAGAACTTTTACTTATAATTGATAAAGAACAAAAATTTAACGTAACCAATGTATTGGTTACCACAATTGGTGAAAAATTGAAAATCGATTTTCTCACAATGTGAGGAAGCATTTTTTTAATTTTTTGAAATGTAATAGATATAGTTAATAAAAAACTATTGGCACTACATTTATTTCGAAATAGGGGATGAATGTTTAAAGTTCAAAACTTTAAAAATTCATAACTTTTTTGATAACAAAGATGAAGTAAAATTGTACAGTGAAGTAGAGGACATACGACTCTTTTAATTGAGTATAATAAGTATATCAATTTACTTCCGGCCTAATAGGAAATTAACAAAATATTAAAAATATTTATGCCATACCCTGTATATTATTTCACGAGAAAATCAGAGATTATTTTCTGATTACAATACTATACTACACTATATGTATATTTCCTTTTTTTTCTCTCGGGAAATTATCAAAATAATTAAAATATTTATGACATACCTACTCTATATATTATTTTAGGAGAAAATCAGAAATCCTATATATTTATTTTTTTGAGTTATTACGCAAAAACTATTTAATACGTCATTGTAGTAAACACGGGAAAGTTGTGTGCCATTTTACTGAAATATAGAAATTATGGCCATTTTTGTTTTCAATGCCGCATTATTTAAGTAGTAGGCTACGGAAACAATTGATAAATGCGCATCGTGTTTAATAATTAATAATGAATTAGGAAATGTTTCGTTTAAATGATTTCGCACCGTTATTTGATTATGTGGTGGTGCCCCATCATGTTGACAACATTTGAGCATACCAAGTATCTGTAACGGTAGGTAATTCGTCTAACATATTTTCAAAATCGTTCTACAGAAAGTAAAGATAACGATCACCAGTTAATGTACGGTTCAAGAATTGTTGAGCCAATGATGGCGTACCAAACATTAAATCCAAACTTAACTTGGGGTCTTCTTTGTTCAACGGATTTCTCAATCAACGGTTCAAGGTGATGCGGATTTTCTTGCATTTATTTTTTTTTGTCTATTAAATATTCCGCTGGCGGCGATCGAAGCAGCGTTAGAAATATTGTTGTGACGGCATTTTTATGGCACAAAATGTAACAATAATATCACGCTTTTCCTCATTAGAAAATTCATAATGATATTTTACGAAACTCAAATTAATAATTTTTAATACCTAACTGAGTAAAATTTTGTTACTAAACGCGATGCGTATTCATCAATTGTTTCCATAGCCTACTGATTACACAATGCGGCATTAAAACCAAAATGATGGCCATAATTTTTATATTTACCTATGAAAATAAGTAGGTACGTCAACTGATATATTGTTAGAATCGTTGAAAAAGGGCCTTTTTTATAAAGTCATGGCCAACTATGGTTTCCATTAGAAAAACCACAAGTTTGTGTCATAACTCAAAAATTAGAGCTTAAATAAAAAAATCGAAACTGAATATAATTATTATCTACAACCTTTTTCTTTACACATTTTTTCTGAATTCAATAATAACAGAGCTATAGGCACTAAACAAAAAAACAAAAAAATGATTTTTTTAAGATATCTAGTTAGGCGTGCAATTTTTTCCAAAAATTAAAAGCTCGTTACATTAAGCTGGTAAAACTGCAAATCTTTCCCCATTTAATCGTCTCTCTATCTCTGCTAGTTTCCAAGATCCCCATACAAATAATGAAAAAAAAAACTCACCCTGTATGTATAAAGTGAACTTTTGATTTTGTTTACAATAAAATTAAGCGTAAGTAAATTGTTTAATATCTCTGTTACAATTAGCTGAAAAGTTATATCTAACTTCACCTTAAATATGCAAATCTTATTTCTAACTTCGCGCAGGTCAATTTTTTTTGAAATAAGCCCAATATTGAGTAACGAAATTCCAATTTGCTTCCAACAAAAGTATAATTCAATAATGATATATATAGCTCTCACATCTTGAAAATCACAGGTACATCTTTTTACAAAACCTACGTTTTTGTAAGCAATATTTATAATAATAGTGGAATGATATGAATGCCTATTAAAAGTAACACATAAGTCAGTTATTCGTTCTGTAACATTAATTAAAACAATATGTAGCTTTAGGAATGTTACATTTTTATACCTAGTAACACACATTACATGATATTTTTTGTATTCATTTCAAAATTATTATTGAGATACCACATTGGCGCAACTCTAAATCTACCTACAAAATCTTATATCCCGTTTCGAATTTATACTTCTATATAACTTAGGATTGTCAGCATACATTGAACATTGATATGAGAAAACACTAAGCAAGTTCATAAAAACTAAGAAAAGTAGCGGCCCCAATTTTGAACCTTGAGGATAGGATTAAACATTTTAGATTGAAAGTTTGATCGAATTAATATCATTTTGCTATGGGGGAGATTCAGGACTCTTATCGTTCACCTCATTTTGAGTTTTCTCGTTCAACAAAAAATTTGATCACCTAGTCTCTGAGTAATACTGCATGGTTCAATAGTTATTCAATAATTATAATTTTCGAATAAATTTAACTTGGACTTAGCTGTAATGGAGGATCTTAAGAATTTAAATTGACCAACATCAATCTAACCTTAAATGCTTTCGAACGTAACTAAACCTTCTTTTCAAATACCGTTGGCTGTTTAGAAATTCAATTAAACTTCTGAAAGGTAAAAGAAGTATATCGACACCCCGTAGCATAATAGAGAAAAAGACGGAATGTAATGAGCGAGACACGTACATTTCAATTCGAACATATTAATAGAAATGAATCTTCTGGTATCACACTAAACGATTAGTTTAGTGCAAGGCTGCATTTTGCAATATAAGCTCACCACTCAATCCATTAATGGCTCGTAATAGAGGTCTCCCGTTTTACAGATACAAGCAATTTTGGTACCATTCCTCTCAATTACCGCAGATTAACTAGTGGTCAAATGCCCGAACGAAACTGGTCGTTGGAATGAGTTACAGTAGTAACGTAATTTATATATTAAAACGTTACTACAGGATTACGATAAATTACTGTAAAAATACAACCTTCTTTTTTACAACTATAAGAAGTGAGATTATGCGGAATAACATAAAATAAAGCAGAAGTGTTATAAATCCTCACGATACCTTAATCAGAAAAGATTCGTTCTAGTGATCAATTTTTTTATACACGTTTTTAATTTATAGTCTGCTTATATCTACTCTTTATGGTTTACAATTGATATCGCTAAAATACAAAGGAGAATTTATTACCAGTTCAGTTATTAATGTTCCGTTTAAAAAGCATCATTATGTTCATCGGAACATTTACAAGCTTACACTTTATATCTTCGTGCATAAGCGATCGGCAGCACGCTAGACAAATTACACCTAACCTAAACGGCGACGTTTAAGACGATTCAAAAAACTTTTACAATTTTAATTAGCCGGTCGTTTTTAAAGTAGTAAATCCATCAAATTAACAGTAGATGGAAGGTAAAAACTTGTTTAAAAATTCATTTATTATAAGCTCCTTGTTACTTGAAGGATTCTATAAAATTACACCTGATCTGCGTTAATGAAATGAATAATACATTAAAACGCTGAGGTGGATATCAACTTTTGCGTAGGTAAATTAATTAAACGGGCAAACGGCACACATTTAAATTACGAAAAAATGTGGTGAAGTGAGATGTTAACTGGTTTACGCATATATAAGTAGCTATTAGAGAACAATAAATTTATTAGTAATTTTATTAAACTCGAAGTTTAATCTTTTTTCTGTAAATTCCCAAGAGACTTTAAAAAAATATATCGTGGTAAAACTGGACTGAATTATTTTAACAAGACCATAACTTTAGCAATCAGATAATTGGGTTTGTAATAAATTTTCAGTCTTAATTGACACTGATGAGGTTTTTTCCAAATTAGTTCTGTTAGAAAGTAAACTATATGTAGTACAACGACAGGTGCAGTAGGTACTCTCTTTAAAGCTACTAAGTGTAATAATTTTGTCACCTAAAAGGTGTTACCTACCTTGCATCAAATTGGGTAATGATCATTTTTGATCAGATACGTATTTAACGTCGGCAGATCTCCGGATCTTTGTCAAAAATTCGAAAAAACGATATGTTTTTGGCAATTTTAACACCGAAAGGGACTAATTTTTGGAAATGGTTTAATTGGTTAAATAGGAAAAGAATTACAGTTTGGTGACTTTTTGTTTTTGTGTTTTGTAAATGTTCATGGATTATAGTAGCTATTTGAAAAAAACTGTTTTGTATTTCATTCAATGCATCTAGCGGTTTAACCATTGAGTTTTTATGGCAAGCCGTTTTACCATTTATTCACTTTATACGTTAATCTGCCATTTTAATTCAATTCTATTTCCATGTCACTTGGGATAATGAAAATTACGCTATTTTCGTTAGGAAGAATGCAATTTTTATTCTTAATTAAAATTTAAATACATATTTTCATTCTAATTACGAAAAAATATATCAAACCTATTGCTCCTTATGGAAAATTTAGGAATTTACCTGAACGAAAGTATATTTTTCATTAACCAAACTTGAATTTATCTTTTAAATTACCATAAAATGATTTTGTATATTACAATTTTGTATTATTTTGTGATTAGACATGTCCTGAAAACTAATATGATGTAAGAATATCGTGACATGTGCTACAAGAAAATCTTTAAAGCAAAAACATAATCATTTTCATTTTAATTTAAAATAATTTTTGTATTTAAATTTTAATTAAGAATGAAAATTGCATTCTTCTTAACGAAAATAGCGTAATTTTCATTATTCCAAGTGACATGGATTTGAATTAAAATGACATATAACGACTGCAGTGAATAAACGGCTTGCCATAAGTTTTCGGAAAAAGTTGCACATAATTATGTTTTTATCAAAATGGCTAACAAATACAATACAAAAATTCATCTTTGATAGTATGAATTATGACACTATTAAGAGAACCACAAACCAAACGTACAATTTTAAATACCACTTGTTTCCGTGAGAGGGTATTTCAATTTGGAAATTTCTCAGAAAACCCATGGTATCACTGTAAAGTTCAGAAAAATGTTTTACGTGTGAAAACACGCTCAACTACGGTTGTCATTTAAAAAATGTATGTCACATGGCGCAAATGGCAAGTTATTTCAAAAAATTTATCATCGAACCTTATACCTGTATACAGGGTGGTTTGGCTTGCAATGTCCAGACGATATCCCCTAAACTAATAACTTTGAAAAAAACATTTAAATTGATAGTTATTGAGTATTACGTATTCTATACTATAGGGCAAAAAACATTTTTTTGATGACCCATTTTTGGTGAACAAAAAAATTTTTTTTTGAAATAGCGACAATTTTTTTATAATTTCAAAAAGAGAAAATTTTTCTGAATTCAACGATGAAATTTCAGATTTTGACATGAATTTATTTAAACAAACAATAGTTTAATGTTTTAATAACATGTCAGCCTTTTCGTTATTTGTGAAATTCAATACCATAGTGATCGAATAATGACAAAATAAATCAACTTATTATGTTTTTGTTACTTAAAACATGAAAAATTTGTTGACAGATGATGTGCGGTTTTGTTTTCATAGCATGTTAATGAAATCAAAAATATTTCTTCTATTGCTATTAAGACATTTAATTATTGTTTATTTAAGTAAATTCCATATCAAATTTGAAAATTGTTCATTGTTGAATTCAGAAAAAAAATTTCTTTTCGAAATTATAAACAACAATGTCGCTATTTAAAAAAAAATTGTGTTCACCAAAAATGGCTCAACAAAAAAATGGTTTTTCTTCCTATAATACAGAATACGTAATACTCAATAACTTTCAATTTCAATGTTTTTTCCTAACGTTATTAGCTTAGAAAATATAGTCTGGAGATTGCAAGCCAAACCACTCTGTATATACAAGGTTGTACATTCCTTGGTGGAATAGTAACCGCCTGTTCATTGAGGCTCTCAAACGCATTTGCTTCGTGGTGCGTCACTCCACTTTTCATCTTCTTATGTACTTCTACAATGTTGTGTTTTTCTTTGCTACCTCTACTATTTCCTTCCATCTCTTTCTTTTCATATTTCCTTATGTCTTTCATAGCCTGCATCGTCACCCGTTTTTATTCACTTAAGCTTGCCGTTTTTCTTTTTCTGTATGATTTGATCGCATTCTCATCGTACCATTTGCTTTTATTTCCCTTCTTTTCCATTTCTACTACTTTTTCTGCGGTTTTGATTGTCGCATTCTTTATTCCTATTTCATTGCCTTCTTTCCTTTTCATTAGTTAGTTGTTTATTTCTTCCTATACTTTTTGCATCCCATTTTTTCCTACCTGTCTGCTTCTCTCAAACGCATTTGCTTCGTGGTGCGTCACTCTACTTTTCATCTTCTTATGTACTTCTACAATGTTGTGTTTTTCTTTGCTACCTCTACTATTTCCTTCCATTCTTTCCTGTCCGGTATTTTCCTCCCCCAATTTGTCATTCCCATTATTTTTAGGCCTTTCTCGATTTGGTCGCTCCATCTGTTCTACGGCCTCCCTTTGGCCTGCTTGCAACTGGTTTCCAGTCTGTAATCTTCTTAACGTCACTACTATCCTTCATTCTTTTTATGTGACCATACCATTTCAATCTTGACGCTTTTATTGTTCTTACAATATTTTCATTCTCGAGTATCTCTTCTACTTCAAAATTCATTAGTCATCCGTTGGCGAATACCTTCTCTTATCTTATTTGGTCCATATATTTTTCTTGTGATATTTCTTTCGAATATCTTTAACTTTTCGTCTTCTCCTCTTGTCATTGTTGTGGTTTCAGCCGCCTAATTGCTGTCTTGTATATTTTCATTTTTGTTTCTCTTTTTATAGTTTTGTTTTGTATTATTTGTTTATAATTATGGTAAGTTCGATGCTCCGTCTATATTCGCTGTGTTATTTCATCCGTTTTGTCATTTTTGTAATTGATCTTTTTTCCAAGATATCTGAAATTCTTCACCCTTTCAAATTTGTATTTATCAATTGTTATCTGTTTACTTTCCCTTTCTTTGTCTCCTCTCTGTATTTCCATAAATTTTGTCTTTTCTTCATTTATTTCTAATTCTATCTTCTTGGCATTTTCTATAAGTTGTAGTAGTATCGCGCTCAGGCTTTTCTTGTCTCTTGCCACGTCGTCCGCATATGCCACTATCTGTAATACTTTATTTATTATTGTTCCTCTTGCGTTTCCATCCATTACAATATTGAAATAGTTGCCGATAGTCCATCTCCTTGTCTCACTCCCGAATTGGTCATGAACTCCTTTGATATTCCTTCGTCCGCTAGAATCGCTGCTTTGGTGTTCTTCATTGTCATTTCCACTAGTTTTATAATTTTGTTTGGTATTTTCATTCTTTGCATGTCCACTTTAATTTGTTTTCTATTGAGACTGTCGAAGGCTTGTTTGAAATCGATGAAAAGTATTTGTGCTCAGATATCATGTTCTTAGCATTTTTCCATTATTTGGCTTAGGCTCTGTATGAGCATCTATTGTAGACCTTCCTTGCCGGAAACCATACTGATATTCACCTATCCTGGCTTCTGTTACTCTCCTCGTTCTTTTTTGTATTAAGTCGTTAGTATCTTGTATACGGTGTTCAGCAAAGAGATCCCTCTATAATTGTTGCATTTTAATAGGTTACCTTTCTTGAGTATTGCTACTATTAACCCTTTATTCTATTATGTAGGCATAGTTTCCATTTCCCATATTTGTTCTATTAGTTTATACAACGCCCTTGTCAATTCCTCTCCAGCGTATTGTATCACTTCATTCGAGATATCACCTGGTCCTGCTGCTTTGCCACGCTTTAGATTATTTACGATCTCTGTCACTTCCTCCTCCAATGGGATATCTTGCTGTTCTTCTGTATTATGCTCTTTTTCCTCATCAGTTTCATTTGTTTCCTGTTTCGGTTGTGTTAGCAGATTCTTAAAGTGTTCCATCCATTCTTTATCTTCAATTTTTGCTACGCCTGGTTTCCTGTTCTTTTTCCCGATGTATTGATATAGTTTAGCATTACTCTTACTGTCACTTTCCATTTCTTCCATTATCTGTTCCACCCCTATATTCTTTTCCTTTTTCATTAACCCATTTCCTTCTTTTCTTATTTTCTTATATGTATCTTTCATAGTCTGCATCTTCACTCGTTTTTATCCATTTAAGCCTGGCATTTTTCTTTTTCTGTATTATTTGATCGCGTTCCTCATCCCACCATTTGCTTTTATTTCTCTCCTTCTCTATTCCTACTACTTTTTCTGTGGGTTTGATTGTCGCATTCTTTATTCTGTTCCATTTGGTTTCTATTTCGTTGCCTTCTTCTCTTTCGGTTAGTTGCTGTTTTATTTCTTCCTGGTATTTTTCTTTCTTCTTTTTAGTACTTTTTGCATCCCATTTTTTCCTATCTGTCTATTCCTTCTATGTTGACCTTTGCTACTACCCACATATGGTCCGTGTCTATGCTTTCCCCCCTGTATGATCTTACGTCGTGTGTCATTTTTTCTCTCTTTTTCGATACTATATAATGGTCGATCTGGCTTCCTGTAGTTTTCCCCGGCATCATCCATGTAATTTTATGTTCATACTTGTGTTTGAATTTTGTACTGACTATATACATATTCATTGCTGTTTCTATATTACATATCCTCATCCCATTGTCATTTGTCTCCTCTTGCAGTGTATCACACCTTCCACACTTCTTCTTCCACCTACATTTATTTGCGCTTTTATTAGTTTTTGTTCTTTAGCTACCATCTCCTAGGACCTAGTGGAGTATAATAGAAACAGACTGAGAGACGAAACATGTTATTGCCAAGCTTCGTGACTATTTCCTGCCTCATTTATAGGATTTGTTTGCCTCTCTAATTTCTCCTCGCAGTTAGACAAATACTCAACTTTCTACCTTTTCCCAATTGTAGTAACAACAGCAATAACATTTCTCGTACTCATTCGCTAAACCCAAATTATTCTTTAAGCATACTTTCAGAGGCGCATTCTTCCATTTCCATCTCTACATTCGAAGACTTCTGCTTGATAGTGATCGCAGAATTTCTTTTGATGTCTTAAGTTAAGAAAATTGTGATATGAAGTTGAAATGATTAGAGGAACTTCTTGTACTTTGATTTCATACCTTTCTCCCCACGACGAATGATCTCATTTGTTACCAACTATACATGAAAATCTCACTCAAACGTTTTAGTAAACGTTCATTTTTTGATGATACATTGGACACACTTGATCTTTCTGGAGTGCGGTGTTAGACAATCTCACCACATTCGAGACTATATGCTAATAGGAGGGCCTAACGGTTATTTTAGGCAAACGAAAACAACTATTGAAATTTATGTTTCCCTAAAAGAACTGAACTGTCCAAACTAGATGTAGTGAAAATTAAGCACGAGAATACCGTCGATTATGAGAATGTAATTTAACGGTAATTGTATGGTAATCCCGACGTTGGAAAAGTACTCCATACACTGACATGATTAACATTAAAGCCACACAAATACCTCAAAGTCAAAACATGAGCTGGAATAGTACGATAACAGTAAGCAATTAATCCTTAATTAACGATTATTGTTAGGGACTAATTATATGCACACTAAAGGTAACCAACTAATTTCTATGGAGTAAAGCAATTTCAATTTGTATCAAAATGATGTAGACTATGGGAAGTTAAGCTTAAAATTTGTAGTTTATTTGGTAGCAGAATAGGTGCGGTGCGGTATGAAACCGTGGGTGAACATCCCGCAGTGTTTATATGTCTAATTACATCCGCGAACTAATGTGAATACTTGGGCTCCCGGGTTGCGGTTGCTCCCTACAGAGAAAATTTATTTCAATATAATACTTCATGCACGTTCTGTCATTATTCGATAATTTACAACTAATTAATAGGAGGTGGGTTGTGATTTACGTCGTCGTTTAAACACCAGTTGCGTTTTTACGGGTGGTACATGTTCGTTCCTTTCTTTTATTTGTGTCGGGGAAGTCGTTTGAAGCAAATACCGATTTATGCTTTTGTATTCTAAATTACGGGGGCGGTAATTAATAGGATAAAGCGCATGCTTCAAAAGCTTTAGATAAACAATTGGGTTTAATTAAAATTTGATAAAACGTAAACCCTTTGAGGAGAAATTAAATCTCGTGTTTGTTTCGTCAGCAAGTCGATCAATCAGCTTCCGATTTCTAATTGCTTTCCTGGCCACCAATTAACAATATTGCAATATCTGTTGCGTAGTAAGCTTGTACGTTTTTTCGCGCACCTACAAGACTATTCCATTTTAGCACTCTAAGAGATTTAACGAGATAAAGTAAATTGAATTTTTCATTTCGGTTACGGCCCGAAAACGAGCGCATACATGTTATAGGAAGCGGATCTGAGACTTTAACTAAATGAACTTTGTTATAGTTTCTTGTGGAAATTTAATTTTAGTTTGGTCGCCGTAAAAAGTTGCAAGGGGACAAAATTTGTCTGTTGAAATTGTGACAGAGATTTCTTAGATGGACGTATACAAGAATCAAACCCACACTATGTCGCATAAACATAAATCTCAGTATTGCTACTTTTATGAACAACCCTCTGCAGTCAAATTTAATTTAAAATGTCTCATAAAAATTGGATGATATAAAAAATAACCGGTTACAATGTTGTCTGCGGACGACGGTTTGGCGACAGCCGCTTTTCCGTCGTTTTAATCTAAAACTTGTGCAACCGCAATTCCCAGTTTTCCATTATCAATGCGTTTTCATAAAAACTATGTGTATCAACTGTGACATTGCGAAACATTGGAATAAGTCAAGCACCTTAACAATTTCCCATTCTCCCGCAATTTCGATACAACAACGTTCGTTTGTTTTATTTTCCAAATTAACTTTCCTTCATTACAGAATTGGTTTCGCAATTTATTTCAATTGAAAGTTGATTGTTTCGATTATTTTCCTTTCTCCGGCGTGCTTTCTAAATTATTTCACTCGAATTTTCTTTATTTCCACTTTAGCATTAAGAACACCCGAGAATTGCGTAATGGAAACTGTTTTCTCATAAATTTTGCAACATCTACGCAAAAACAAAGAAACATGCTAATTTAAAAACCATAATAACAGAAAATGTATTTGAAACGAACATCATTTGTAATTAACTGATCACCCTGTAAAGTATGCCCCCTTTTCTATACAGGGTGATTCAATATTCACTCCCCAGCCTGCGGATATGTATTCTACAACTAAAAATAAGATAAAAATAAAGAATAGTAAAATCCCGAAAGCCTTTGTAGAGATTTAAAGATCTTTAATTTATGTTACTTGAAAATTTACCGTTGGAGCGCTTATAAGCGAGATAATTAAGAAATAAGTTATTTTGTCCGCCATTTTGTAATATGGCGGCTGACGCACGCGGAGGATTGATGGTGAACTTTGGTATGTTGGAAAGGATCATGTAAACTATATCTCTGCCAATTTTCACCTTTGTACTATTTACTTCCAGCTTCCAGGTTTAGTCGAAATTCTAACTATAATGACTGGGCTATTATACTAGTTATGGAAAACATGACGAACTTGATTAGTTTCCATGTTATTCCAAAACCCATGAAGATCGCCTTGATTATCGATAAAATATTAAGGTTTTTGCGATTACCTAAAGAGCTGGGACGAAGATAATTTCATGCATCTTGCGCATGGATTTGGAACGTCAAACTACAGAATTATGAAAACGATTGCATGTAATTTCCTGCCTGAAGGATCGAGTAAAACACTGTGATCCCACAGAGCGTGTCATTTTTACGTGACAAGTTTCCATCAACAGACAAAATTGTTGCATTTGGGAATCAGAAAACCGAACAGCGCAGCGATTACAGAAAAAGAAAAACATTGTAGAGCTGAAGTAAGAGGTACCTACATCATGAAATCAACATCCATACATAATTGTAATTAATTTAAATTCATTATTATCTCATCAGAAATTATATTAATTATACTTGAGTTGTAGTGATCCATAAAGTTGACGAGTAAATCTCAAAATGGGGGTAAAATCCTGGACTTTATGAAAGATACAGGTATTCTTGAAGGGTAGACAACACCGGGGAGCACGATAGACCAAAAGGTCGCAGTGCGGGAACCCATTGGGACCACCCCTAGTATCAATAATAATAATAATAATAACAACAAAAGTTGGAACAAAAAATACCTACTGATTTTCTTTAATAATAGAACCCGGCGCAACTGCTGAATCCATACCTATGGATCGAAGTGTTATTGTAATTTTTTCAGTGACCAAGTGAGCCTAAATGCAATGGTACTTCGCTGCATCCAGTTTCAAAATTCATTGAAACCATTGAGAGAATATTGTAAGTGCGATTTAAATCATTTGAAATGATGGCAGAAATTAAAGACTGCTATCAAAAAATTAAGCTTAGTGTTGTGAATCACCGACAAAATCAAAAAAAGAACATTCGTCACTTTCATAGAGAGCAGAATCACCTACGAATCTGAATCTTGTACGTAGTACATTAAAAAAATATTAAGAGAAAGAGTAAATGCTACGGAGATGATGCCATACTGGACAAAACACGAAACGAAGGTACAGGGTAGAGGAGCGAAGTATCCCTACCTTCAAAGCGGCGTTGTGAATGGGGGGGGGGGGGCATGTTGAAGGCTCTAATGACGCTGTAGCCTTGGAAGTTTCAGTTGTTGTAGTCATCGGTCTGTCAAACGTCGAGACGTATTTTTCCACGAAGTCTATTGTTGCATTCCTTATGGAATTCCTCCTCGCAATGCTGTTCCTGACCGAAAATCCATTTTATTACGGGTGGAGAACTTCCGTGCATGTGGTAGTGTTGTGCAAAAAAGAGTTGGAGCTCAAAGGACTGTTCAAACTCCAGAAAACATTGACCGTGTAATACGATCGATTTTGCAGTCTCCAACACGTTCTGGTCGCAAGCATGCATCCGCCCTTGCGCTTTCTAATGGTACTGTGCGTCGAATTCTTCATGAAGACCTTCACTTCCATCCATATAAGATGGACATCACTGAAGAACTCTCACAACAGGATTGGTGAAATCGACTATACAGGCATGTGAAACTTTGATTCAAAACTTGTCTCAAGATGCACCTGTTTTGTTTAGTGACGAGGCGCATTTCCACAGTTCTGGAAGTGCGAACAAACAGAATTATGCGTTATTGGAGTAGTGTAAACCCTAAACTAATTCATGAGAGACCTCTTTTACACAGTGACAAAGTGATAGTTTGGTGTGCAATCAGCATTGAAGGCGTCATTATTTCCTCGAGGAGAACAATCACTCTGTTACCATCAATTGTGAGCGGTATGAAAACATGATCCAACAATTTCTTGAACCACAACTTCGACAGATTAATTTGGGACTAGTGTGCTTTCATGGTGCCACGTCGCATACTGCTAGACATTCGATGGCCGAGGGAGTAAAATTAACTTCCAGTTACACCCTTCTGATGCCACAATTCTCACTTTTTTGTTATTTTTTAATTTATCTATACTTCGCTGCCCCGTCCTGTATAACAAATAGAATAGAAGTCCAATAGACACCATAGAAATAAAAAGCAATTGAACCCAGTACAGACTGGCCAAAAAAGTTTAGATGGGAAGATCAATGAAACCGGGATCAAAAGAAATGACTGATTAAATGTAGGAGAGGTGTGGCTTCCTAAATGTTCAATTAGTAATATCTGTTTTTTACCAGTTGAAATATGATCTTTGAATGTAAAATCCGTGAAAAGTGATCATTTTTTAATTATACGTAATTATCTGTGCAAATCAATGAAAATTTGAAATTTTCAAAATGCCACCAACCAAAACAAATCTATTTTTTAATTACATCCGTTGCAAACATGATGAATATTACCTACAACAAGAAGTATCAGAACAATGTAAATCACGGACTCCTATAAGAATGTAATTTGGAAATATGGATTAAATTACTTCATTTGGGTGAGTATTTTGTCATTAAATTAAAAATTGTTATTAAGATATACTTAGGTAACTTCAGTCGAGTTAATTGTGACACGTTCTACATGAGAAGCTGTTTCACACGCCGTTATTTCCACTTTTTCGATACATTAAAAAGCCTTTTGTGTAAATGTGTCAAATCAAATTTCAGAACCATCAACTTTTTTGCAGCATATTTTATTTCACACTATTGTATAAAGAAACTATTAGAACAGCTGCAAATCTATTAAATGACTGATTTTTTTTAGCTATTGTCAAGAAGGATGTGTACCTATAGATATTATTTTCATTGTCCTCCTCACAAATGCACGTATACAACCGTTATAATAAGTCTAAAAGTCGCATAAATTATTCAGGTAGACGAAAATACGATAATTATCGGAAATTAAAGTTGCAGTAATTAAATGGAGTGGCGGTAAGTTATTACGTAATTAAGATATGGCAATTATGACAGCTTGAGGTGTTTTCTTAGGAATCGTAAACATAATTACCGTGAAGATGTTTACACACGGAAGTTAGACGTGTGGCGTAGCGTAACCCTAAGATTAGGGGAGAAACCCCGGTCAGGGTTAAGACACGTTTCGGTCATTCGATGTCATAAAGCATGTGTACATTTTACCACCGATAAGAAATCATGCCTACTGAACACACATTATTATCGTGTGGGTAGGAAACCGTAGTGATAAATAAGACTGCGACAAATTTGATAAACATTATAATTTTCACTTTGGCCGCGTTCCCGATAGATCGCCGCGACGACGGTTATGAAGTTGGACGTGGCGGTGCCAAATGCGTTTGCTTGCTATTATTTCCAGCTTCCTTTGGCTCCCAATATTAACGATTATTGCTGTCATTTGTTCGAGCTAATGGTGTATAATAAGGCTGTTAATGCATTCTAGAAGTTTGAAGCTTCACGTTATGTCCATTAGAGCATACAAGCGCAAACAAACTTCATATAGATGCAAACTTCCGCATTGGACACAGTAGCTTAAAGACCAAGCTTCGTTATAATATTAGCTTTATATGATCGTTTGCGGATTATTTTATAGTGTAGATTACGACACAGTATTATGCATTCCTTCCTCAAAACATGCAATCCTTGTCTCGCATTAAATTAAAGACACTGATCGCCACTTCCTTTCAACGGAAAACGCACAGAATTTATGTGAAATGGACCGAAGTGTTTGAAATTTTTTCCATAAAGGTGCAGGAACATTGTAAAGAGCAGATTTTTTTCTTTACCCCGGCGTACGAATTATCCTTTTTATATCTGAACAAGTACAAGTATGTTTAATATTAATAATGAATGAATGCTTGAATTTAATATAGCAACAGTCACTTATATTGGCTAACAGAGCAGAGAAAAAAAAGTAAACGATTTAATAGTTTTATAACTTACATAATGAGCACAATCATTTGCTACCAAATATGTTTTTAATTTATTTTGATGGCCCTCAGACGGGGGAATTAAGAAATTCGCGAAAGAGGAATAAATTAATAAATATCTGCTCTGCTACTGTCTTCAGTAATTTATTAACCATTAAAGATTTTTTTTTCTCATCGGCAAGAAGTCTTAACATTCTAAAATTCGCATTTGGGTAGAGCACTATAGAGTATTACATTCAATTTGTAAAAAGTATTCAAAAACTTCAAAAATTTTGTCCTAAACAGAGGTGGGATTTTGATTTGATCAAAATGAAGAGACAAGTACACTGATGGTATAATACAGAGCTCTAATAATAATTCAACTAGCAGGGAGAACTTAAAAAAAACAAAAAAAATAGAGATTTGATCAAAATCTAAAAAGAATTTTCGTTTTTTGAAAATTTTTTTCTTCTTATCAGATATGTTTCATTGTTAATGTTAACAAAATAATCGCCCCTCAGGTTCAACACACTCCGTCAACGCTTTTTCCAAGGTTTGAAGCACCCCTGGAACAAATTTTTCGGTTCAGTTTCTTCAGCGATTATTCTTCTATCTTCTATCTATCTTA
Source organism: Pyrocoelia pectoralis (assembly GCA_036250285.1). Taxonomy (NCBI): domain Eukaryota; kingdom Metazoa; phylum Arthropoda; class Insecta; order Coleoptera; family Lampyridae; genus Pyrocoelia; species Pyrocoelia pectoralis. The sequence goes on from CM070078.1 coordinate 42,504,346, forward strand.
TTCTATTCATGGAATTTATTGTTGATTATTATAAACATTTAAATACTTAGTGTCGATCTTTTTTGCTCATTTTCAGGCCTAATGATGATTGATTAAAATGATAAAAAACTAAGTATAATGGATGCTACAGTAAATGAAGTTGAATATCAAAAGGTTGGAAAAACATACGGGAAAAATTAAAGTGCGGATTAACAGAATCAGAAGGTTTTTGTTTAGCTTAAAGGAAATTTAGGGGAATTTTCGATATACTGACAATAAATTTTCTTGATTTCCAACAGATTAACCTTTCTCTTTATTTGAATTTATTGAATTTCTGGAGGGAAAGGTATGAAAGTAGTTCATCGATTGTAATGCATCGATTGTCTGCAGACAGACCAAACTGGGGTCAGTTTTATACCTTTGTATTGAGCACAGTAACGCCCACAACAGATTTTATACACACCAGAGCAGTGTGAGCAAGAAGGTCTATTGTGTTGAGCAGATTAGATTTCATGTTATATTAAGAAGAGAATAATTTTCAACCCTATCGCCGGTTTTTGAGGCGCCCAGGGCGGTTGACCACCTCAAAGAGTTCACAGCTCTTCTCGAAACATTAGTATCACCTTTCTTTACTCATAGTAGACTGGCCAAAAACGACACTTCGAACGTGGCCAGGTCAATTTAATTTTTCCTCAATTTGTGGCAGTTGAAATGAAAATTCCAGGCGACAAAAAGGTACACATTTAACAAGTGGTTTATTTTGCCTACGGTGGTGGTCAAGGAAAGGTCAGAATTTCGTGATACTGAACCTAGATGGTCTTTCTGAATTTGATGGAGATCACCTTAAGGGCGTTTTCAAGACGAAAATTGTCCGAGCAGGTCCACTACACTCATTCTTCACTACTTAAATGGAGCTTTTGAACAAAAATCTGACCAATGAAAATAATAAAAAAAAGTTGCATCTCACAAGGGTAAAAGAAGATCATTTAATATAACAACGCTCGCCAATTTTTTGAAAAATGCAATAAACCAATTTATTGAAAGAAGTAATCAATTAGAAATGAACCAACTTATTTACACGAACCCAATAGATTATCTGAAACAAAACGAAATCCTCATCAATAATGATTTTCGTAAAGAAATGTTAATGTGATTTTTAATAATACTCGTACATACAATCAATAATATCGTCCGTTGCGTAATTTTTGCGTTATGAATTCACTTACAAAAAAGTTCAGTTCATAAAAATATATTTAATGTTAAAATGAACCCTTGGTTGGTGAAACTGTTTGTTGAACAGCTTTCATCGGCAACACAATCAAACTGAAGATGGAAACTTTTGTTGGCTTTATTTATCCGATGAGTCTTTATTGATTCTGAAAACTAATAAAGCCGTCATGTAATTGAAGGACAATTACTTATGCTTTATGCCCCTATTGATATCCTTCCATTAATTAAATAGCATTGAAGCGTCATTCCTTGAAAGATTTTTCAATTTCTTCGAAATGGTAAGTAAAAAAAACTCACAATTCAACAAATTACGTTGACTGGAAACCGGCCGACGTGGGTAATCCATTTAACCATGAAATGCGACGGTTTTATTGAATAAAACGACTGAGGTAAGAAGCGTTTAGCAACGTCGGAAAAGTTATTTGTTAGAGCAGCTGCACGGCAGGTAAAACGAATGGGGTCGATCTGCTTCTCTTTTATGTACTATACGGCCCTTATTAATCGTCGGGTATGGGACTAATTCGGAGCCACCCCATATCAGTACCTGTTGCATGTTATTGCAAACAGCGTTAGCGCCCCGTCAAGATAACATTCTACACCCCGCAGGTCGCAGCAGAAATCTAGAAGCAATTTTGATTGTATCCTGCAGTTATTAAATTATGCCTAATTGTATAAAATTCATTTAGTCAGGAAATAATGGTAGGTAGAAGCGGAGTTAACGGACGAATGGCAGTTGCAATGCTTATTAAAGTGTAAAGCTGCTCTCAATAACCACCACCGTTAGGAATACTCAAACAAGCAAGCTCTTGTTACAACTACAAACTATTGCTAATTACGTGTCTTGTCTAACAGAGATACTGGAGTTTAATTGGAAGCTTGTAACTCGAGACTTTCAAGCTTCAGGGTCAGCTCCACACTCTTAAGCTTTGCATCAACTTCCCTTACAACTTTAAGCTCACTCTATACTGGAATTATATACCCCCTAGTTTTAGAACTACGCAATTTAGTGCAAGTTTAAATTACGTTGTCGGCTGTTTTTTGATAAACCCTTAAACTTAAATAATCCGAGCCGAGGGTTAATTACCTCCTTATATTACAACTGTTTTAAATGTGTTACAATAATTTCTAAGTTCTCGAGACGTTCTAACTTGCCTAAATGTTTCAATTATGTTATCTACTTACACACTATTACTTTAATGTAGGCTGTAACGGATGCGGAAAAGGGAACTCAAACACATCCTATTCCAAAGAGTATTGCAAAACAAATATAAGCATCAAATACTGTATACAAAAAAATCCAGTAACACGTAATCTTCCTAAAACACTAATATAATTGTTTAGTCTTTTGAAACTTGTGCAAACCTCTTACAAAAAATTTTTCGTATCCTTTTCAAAAAACGTGTTGAGACATCTTATATGACTTATTTATCTGACCTACAGAGTTCCCAGCAATGGCGGATTTCAGTTTTGGGAACAAAAAATAATCCTTAGTGGTAAACCTTCCCAAGCAAAAAAACGAGTTCATGGTGTGTATTACCTACAATACCCAAAAATTGTGTTCTTTGTAACGTTTCGTAACATTTTCGAAAAAGGAGTTGAGTTGAGTAAATAGATTAATCCCAAATAAGATAAATAACCATCATTTTTAATCTTTGAATAGGCGTCGTTTTTTATAACTCCCGAAAGCTGATGCTTTGATATATTTTCGACAGTGTATAGCGAAACATAATAGTAGAAGGGAGACACCTTCCGCCATCTTGGATTTTGACGTCACTAACCCCACAATAGGCCCACGTGGGGGGCGTGTTTTTTATCCTTAGGGCTGATTCTGGATGACGTAATTTATCTTTAGGGATGATTCTGGATGGCTTTTCTGGATGCCCTTTTGGTTTTCTGTTTTCTTAATGCCTTTTTGGTTTTTCTTAATGCCTTTTTGGCTTTTCTGGTTTCTTAACGCCTTTTTGCCTTTCCCGGATGCTGAATGCCTTTTTGGCTTTCCTGAATGACTTTCTGCATACCATTTTGTCCTTTCTGGATGACCTGGCTTTGAGGATGACTTTGAGGTTAACTTTGCAGTTGACCTTGCGAAGTGACCTTGAGAAAAGACCTCGAGGATAACCTTGGAGTTGACCTTGGGAACGTCCATGGCTTTCACCTTGAGACTTGACCTTGAAATTTGTTCTTGAGATTTGACCTTTGTTTTTCCGGAAAGATGGTATAAATACGTGTAATTGAGTGTAGTTAATTTAGTTCTGTTTTGAAGAGCATATTATCATTATGGAGTGTTTAAATGTTAATGAAATTTTGTGTTTGTTCCGTGGTGGTTTATTAGCCGACAAGGAGTTAATAAAGGCGTACAATCATATTACTTGTAAGGTGTTATGTGAAAATGATGCTATCGATTCGGTAGAAGTGTATAATGAGTTTGTGGAGGCTGTGCGAAGAGCTGGTGGCATGTAAGTATTTCTGTGTTTTATTTTTAAGTTTTAATTATTTGCATAAAGTCCCGCTCAAGTAAACACGCAAGAGGTGGTGGAAATATCAGCAGCGGAGAGTATGATAACGGTATGTCTTTTTATTTTTCTATTGTTTAGTGAATGAGTACATTACAGCATCAGCAATTGGGTGCAGGTCCATCAACACAGGCCGGACCATCCTCTACCCAAAATATGTTTAAACACATAAATGTAATTGGTGAATCCGACACGAAGTTTATTAAAAAGTTTAATACGACGTGCAGAACTTTGAAATTTACATTTAATGACGAGACATGTAAGGACAATCCCTTAACATGGCTACAGGTAAGAAATATATCGTTTTCTAATATCTTATTTAACACTTATTTTGCAGAGTGCATTCGAAGAGTTGCACACATACATCGTGAAGGATGCGGCTCCTTCAGACCGGGTCGGAATCGTCTTAAGGAACCCAAATTTCCCCGACAAACCTATCGGGCTTTCGTTCAGAAGGGTGGACCAGCTCTCGGTGGCTGTGATCATGGCGCTACTGGACAAGGTAATGCAGAGCAATGCTAGCTTTTTTTCGAGTGACTTGTTGGTTCTAAACGTGGATAGAGTAAAGGTACCGGTTGGCTATGGGCGCAAAAACTTGACAGGGTTAAAGTTTGAAGACTTTTGTAGAGCTAAAAGACAGGGTATTATTTCTGTACCAGCATCGAGCGAAAAGAATTGTTTAGCTCGTGCCCTAATCCTAGCAATAGCATTTAGAAGAAACGATCCAATGCTTAGTAGCATGAAGCTGGGTAATGCGTTACTTCAAAAGCGAGCCATGCAACTTTGCCATAACAGCGGTGTAGACCTCAGTCAGGGTGGTAGTTATGAGCATATTCAGTCATTTCAAAATCATTTAGCATCATATACTATAGTTGTTTATAATTCGCGGGTAGGTGACTCGGTTTACTTTGAGGGCCGTAGGGAACCGGGTAGAGTAGTCTTAAATTTATTGTTAGAGGACGAGCACTACAACGTCATTACTAGTTTAACTTCGGCATTTACTTGCAGTTATTACTGTGAGCCATGCAGAAAACGGTATAATAACAAAAAGGAACACGCTAGCTGCTTGTACCAGTGTCCTTGTTGCCATGAAAAACCACCTTGTTCCATTCAAAACGCGAGAATTGTTTGCGATGATTGTAATAGAGATTTTTATGGACAAGAGTGTCTTAAAAACCACAAGGACACCAAACTATGCCAAAAATTGCGTAGATGTTTGAAGTGCCTGAAAACAATCGAAGTAAAAGGTAGACATAGATGCGGATATAGCCGTTGTCCCACGTGCAAGAGGGATCAGCCTATTGGACATCTTTGTTACATGGCCGTTAACAAGGCTCCACGTGACGCAGATGGAGGTAAAGCATCTACGTTTATCTTTTACGATTTGGAGTGCATGCAAGAAAAAATGTATGAGGGAACGAATGATCGATTTCTGCATGAGTCCAATCTATGCGTGGCCGTGAATGTTTGCCCCGTTTGTATCAAATGCACCGACGATTTGAATGAGCCGTGTCCTACGTGTGGCAAAAGAGTGCACATTTTCAAGGAAGATCCTGTTGAATCGTTTTTATCGTACGTTGCCGAGAAAGCGCGAAAATTCAAAGTAACATGCATCGCACATAACATGAAGGGCTACGATGGCTGTTTTGTGCTTAGATGCATGCTAGCTAATAGTACCCGGTGGAGACCCAAAGTCATCTCAAACGGACTCAAACTAATTTTAATCCAATGCGACGATATTAGATTTATCGATTCTCTTAGTTTCATCCCGTCATCTCTCTCGGTGTTTCCGAAAACTTTCAATTTCCCCGAATCCAAGGGATACTTCCCATTCCTCTTTAACACATCCGAAAATCAGAATTATGAGGGTCCTTTGCCTGCACTTGAATATTTTTGCACGGATCAAATGTCGACGAAAGAGCGACAAAACCTTTTAGACTGGCACGCAACCCAAAATAATTCTGTTTTCAAGATGAGTGAGGAGATTGTGAAGTATTGCTTAATGGATGTCAAGATTTTAGTTAAAGGTTGCATTCAATTCAGGTCGATGTTCATGGACCAAAATAAAGTAGATCCATTTGAGGAGTCAACCACAATTGCGAGTGGTTGCAATAAGGTGTTCCGTCGGTTATTCCTCAAAGAAAACACAATTGGACTGATTCCAAAAGGCGGATATAGACGTGCGGACAAACAGTCCAAAGTGGCAATACAGTGGTTACGTTGGGTGGAACATTCTCAGCAAGTGACCATACAGCATGCCGGAAAAGCTCGTGAGTTCAGAATACCTGAAGGTATTAAGGTCGACGGTTATTGTGCCGAAACAAATACCGTGTACGAGTTTCTGGGATGTTATTGGCACGGTTGCGAAGAATGTTTCCCCAACCAGGCCAACGTTGACCCCAAGTTGGACATAAATACATCAATGTTTGTCCGGCACGAGAACACGGTAGCTCGTTCTCAGCTCCTTAGCAAGCACGGATATAATTTAGTGGAGATGCGTGAATGCGATTTTAAAAGACTAATAGCTGTAAACCACGAATTACGAACATTCATACATAATTTAGGCGACCAAGATGACGAACCCTTAAATCCTCGAGACGCATTTTACGGTGGTCGCACTAATGCCAGCAAACTCTACCATAAGTGTGACGGCATTAGTGAGAAAATTATGTATTACGACGTGTGTTCGTTATATCCTTATGTAAATAAATATTGTAAATATCCTATAGGTCATCCAAAAATTCATGTAGGGCTAGAATGTAAGAACATTTCATTAGATACGGTGGAGGGTTTAATTAAATGCCGAGTACTACCGCCCTCTGACTTGTATCACCCTGTTTTACCCCTGAAAATGCATGGTAAGTTAATGTTTTTGTTATGTAGGACCTGTGGCATAGAGCTAAATGAAGGGGAATGCAGTCATAGTGAAGCCGAGCGCAGTTTCGTCGGAACGTTTGTAGCTGACGAGCTGCGTAAAGCTATCGCTAACAATTATAAAGTTTTGGACGTTTTCGAAATTTGGGATTACGAGGTAACTGTGTACGATAAAACCACGAAACAGGGTGGGCTGTTTAGCGGGTACATCGATAGTTTCCTTAAACTGAAACAGGAATGTTCGGGGTGGCCAAGTCATTGCACTACAGATGCCGAGAAGAAGAAATACATAGAAGATTATTACGAAAAAGAGGGGATCCTATTGGATGAAAATAACATCAAGAAAAACCCCGGTTTACGGTACTTGGCCAAACTCATGCTTAATTCGTTTTGGGGCAAGTTTGGGCAACGCGAAAATTTAGCCCAGACCAGCATTGTATCTGAGCCAAAGGACCTTTTCAAATTATTTACGGATCCTTTGGTTCAGGTACAAACCATTAACCCTATTAATGACGATGTGGTACTTGTAAGTTGGGACAGACCTGAGGGTGAGGGTGAGAACCTAAAAACTATTAATGTGTCCATAGCCGCGTACACGACAGCTCATGCACGTTTGGAGCTATATAGTTACTTGGAAAAATTAGGCCGGCGTGTTCTGTATTACGATACAGATAGTGTTATTTTTGTTGCGAAACCCGGCGACTGGAAGCCATCCTGTGGTGATTTCCTTGGTGAGATGACCGACGAACTGGAAGCATATGGTGAAGGAAGCTATATAGAAGAGTTTGTTAGTGCGGGGCCGAAAAACTACAGTTATAATGTGTTTTCCACCAGTGACAATGCCCTTAAATCAACATGTAAAGTGAAGGGTATTACCTTAAATTATAAAAACTCTCGTGTCATAAACTTTGAAACAATGAAAGATATGGTGCTTAGCAATAGTAAAGACTCTCTGTATGTTTATAACGATAGGAAAATAGTTAGAGATAAGAGTTATAATGTAATAAGTAGGCCTGAATCTAAACAATATAGGATAAGTTACTCTAAGCGGCGAAGGATCGAAAACTTTGATACTTTGCCGTTTGGATATAAAGAATAAATACAAAAATAAGATAATATATATTTTATATAAATAAATACAAATAAAAAGTACTAGTATTATTTTACAATGTAGGAGACCCCGTTTCACTCAACAACAATTGTTCTAGATCAGGGTCTAGTTCCAGATTCGGGAACAGTGCGGTGAAGAGGTCCTCAGAATCTAGATTCGGCAGCGCAGAATCTAATTTCATCATCTCGGGACAGTCTATCGGAATCTTGTCGTCAGGATCCATGCTGGGGACTGTCGCGAGAACAGGCGGTGTCGCGGTAAGCATATTCGCGTGTGGTACGGGCGCCTCCGGAGGGTGTGCTGTGAGGGATTTTGTTTTCCCCTTACTTGTACCTTTCCCTTTGTCCATGCCAGGGGTAATGACTTTAATAGAATGGATCTTTATTTTTTGTAAGGGTACTATGGGTTGCTGCTGCTGTATCGCAATCTTGTCAGGATCCATGCTGGGGTCTGTCGCGAGAACAGGTGCTGTCGCAGGAGGAATATTAGTGTGCGTTGCGGCCGCCTCTGGAGGATGCGTCGTGAGGAGTTTTGCCAATATAGGAAACTCCATGCTCGGCGATGGATTGTAGTGGATCTTTACCCTTTTTTGTAAGGGTACTGCGGTCTGCGATGTCGAGCCTCTCTTCTTCTTCCTACGCATATGCCGTGATTTTGTTTGTTTGTTTGTTGTTGGCGCCTCGTGTTCATCATCGCTGATGAGAATAGTCTTTTCTTCTTCTCCATCATCATCACCAACAATCTGATTTTTAATTACCTTGTCGGTCACCAATTGTCGTCGTCCAGGTATCTTGCCGTCGCTGCTGCTGCTGCGGTTGTTGTTGCTGTTACCGCCGGTGCTGGCGAGCCCTCTGCTGCTGCTGCAGCTTCCGGTACCGATGACCCCCAATGACCGTTGCGGCATCTTATGGCTCCTGCTGGTGTCTTCGGAACCCCCACCCGACGGTTTTTTTTTTCCATGCACTTTAACCGTGCTTCTCTAGGGCTGCGCGACCTTGGATGTACTCGGCGTAATCGCGATCCAACTTCGATTTTATTAATTTCTCCAGTTCCCGCGTCTTCTTTAAAACTTCTAATCTAAACTCTACATCGATGTCCATTACTTTTGAGAAATGATCCATTTTCTGAATGCGGTAGTTTATTACTGTAAGATATAAGAGCCGCAAGACTGTATTTATATGAACGTTGAATAAATAAATAAATAAATAAATAAAAAGTCATTATGAGAGCCATTATGAGTTTGGGATTTTTATCCAATAGTCGTTTAGGAAATTTCTAATTTGTAATACCGAATAGAAATTGCATTCCTTTCATCGGAAATCACCCTAAGATAATGGCCGTAATTAGAAATCGTATACACACGGTATGGTAAATTCCTCCAATAGTTGAAAGTCAATTACTAAGATTTTTGGAAATTTAATCTGCTAAAATTCCTTTTTACAACTGTAAGCCTTTGTTGTTTTTTAAAAAAAATAGTGTAATGTACACAGATACCCAAAATGTTTTTTGCGCATCCTCAAAGCCAGGTCATCCAGAAAGGACAAAATGGTATTCAGCATCCAGAAAAGGCGAAAAGGCATTCAGCATCCGGGAAAGGCAAAAAGGCATCTAAAAAGCCAAAAAGGCATTCAGCATCCGGGAAAGGCAGAAAGGCGTTAAGAAACCAGAAAAGCCAAAAGGGCATTAAGAAAAACCAAAAGGGCATCCAGCATCCAGAATCATCCCTAAAAATTACGTCAGCCCTAAGGATAAAAAACACGCCCCCACGTGAAACCAGAAAAGGGCATCCAGCATCAGCCCTAAGGATAAAAAACACGCACCCCACGTGAAACCAGAAAACCAAAAGGACATCATCCCTAAAGATAAAAAACACGCCCCCCACGTGAAACCAGAAAACCAAAAAGGACATCATCCCTAAAGATAAAAAACACGCCCCCCACGTGAAACCAGAAAACCAAAAGGACATCATCCCTAAAGCCCCACGTGGGCCTATTGTGGGGTTAGTGACGTCAAAATCCAAGATGGCGTCTAGCCAGAAAGGCATCCAGAAAAGCCATCCAGCATCCAGAAAAGCCATCCAGGAAATTCCCAAGGTCAACCCCCAAGGTCAAATCCCGAGGTCACCCGCTTAAGAAAACAAAAGCCAAAAAGACATTCAGCATCCGGGAAAGGCAAAAAGGCATTAAGAAAACAGAAAAACCATCCAGCATCCAGAAAAGCCATCCAGCATCCAAAATCATCCCTAAAAATAAATTACGTCATCCAGAATCAACCCTAAGGATAAAAAACACGCCCCCCACGTGGGCCTATTGTGGGGTTAGTGACGTCAAAATCCAAGATGGCGGAAGGTGCCGGTGTTCTACTCATAATGTTTTAATTTATGTATAGTTCATCAGTTAATTTTAATCATTTTTCAGTATCGTTTCATGAACTTTTCTGAAGATTTACTTACGATTTAGTTTCCATGAACACCTACTTTAATTGAGATTTAAATTAACGTTAGAGTAACATTTTATAAGAACGTGTATGATACACTTCCTTTTTATTTCTTCGTTTGCAGTTATCAATGTATTTCATGTAAAGATTTTAGTACGTCTATAGAACGTTTCCAGTTTTCAGTATTCAGTATCATCGGTTCAGTTTCAAATCATTAGTTTACACCTATCTTTTCTTTAAATGTTCATACGTATCTGCCCTAAAATATCTATCGCAATATTATTCTGTTTCTCTAGCATCATTCACATTTTTCTTATTCCTGGACAGTCTACAAAGATTTATTTAATTTCAGTCTCTTTTTTGGTTCTCCAATCTGGAGTGTAAACTAAACAGGAGAAGTATTACATGTAGGGAATGTAGTTAACGGAATTCCAGAAATCAAAACTGATTGTATTATCGAAATCAAGGTTATCCATTCAAATTTCCTTTCAATTTTGTATTTTATATTATGGTCATTCCCCCCCCCCCCCCTACGAGTTACTATTTTTTCCATAATCATTAAGCCTATTTACTTTTGGCATGCCTAAGATGAGGGGGTAGCACAATATACTCACTTCTACAGTATAATCAATATCCAAAATTATCCATTGATTTTTAATCGCATTTTATCTTGTAAAAATTGCAAGATTGTGTGGTTTTTAAACAATTATGCTCAACCAGTACATGATGTCAAAGTTGTCCAAAATTCATAGGTAGAATTCAAAATAGAATCCACACCATGTGAAAATTTTGCCAGACGAATATTATAGGTACAAGAGAACACTAACTAGTAACTACCTACTTCTCAACAACGTTTTTGAATTCCTTGCAAGTCGTCCAAAAGACAGTAGACATTTTTACATTTTTCTCAGCACAACGCCAAAGTATCTACCCAAAATTTGAGAACCTTTCCAATTCAGATAATGTGGAAGAGTCACTTTTCTCGTCCATTTTGCAAATGAAATAGATTTGAACTTCGTTATAACTCCTAATTAAAAACAATAATACGTTTCTAGCTACTTCGGTGGTCTTAAGGTAAGCGTGTTTACCTTTCGCCTGGATCGCCCAAAGTAGCCGTTTTACTAAAGCGGAGAAAAACTGAAATAATAATAGGTTTTATTTGGGTAAAGATACATACAAAGAAAAAAAAGAAAAACAAGTAATATTACATTTCCTACTAAACCCAAAGGGCGAAGTTCAGATAGGTTTAAAAACCACCTGCTTTCTTCTCGAATAATTTCTAATACGGGTAGTACTAATAACCAAAGTAGTTGATGCGCGTAGATGTGCTTGGAAATCCTCTGTTCCTAGAAGTCTAAATCGGTATTACGTGGCCTAGAATATAGCATTGCATCTTTCTGCGAAGAATATGTTAAAAACGCAGAAACTAATGATACTAATTCAGTGTTGTCATGAGATAAATCTAGAAGAATTTTTCAGGAAGAATTTCCTTTAAAGATCCAAAGTCCAGATGATATATGGTAAAGGCTATTACCACAGGTCCATACCTTTACAAGAAGAAACTGTGGTGTAATTTAAGTATCATCCAAAACAAGGTTCCTATAGGATGAGCCACAAGGTAGAGGAGGATTTGAGGAAATTACTAAATCAATTTTTTGAGAAATTTTTAGCTGCATTTTAAGGAAAAATTTAAGAAGATCCTTCACATATTTCCTCAGATCGACCCTACCATGAGCAATCGAGACCTTGGTGTGGTTGAAAAAATTGCATCTGCAATAAAATTAATGCGCCTTCGAAATGCAACAATGCTCAAAATAAATCTTCTGTAGTTATAGGCAAGGTTTTGAACAAGTTTTGGTCTCGCATCAGTTGTGAAGCTTGATTTTAATACTGGTAAGCCTTTAACGGTTTGTGCATATAAATCGCATAATGGACTGCCTGAAGAAATTTCAAACAAAAAGACTGTCTTACCACATTTGAAGATTGCACACTCTCACAAAAGTGTATAAAAAATCAACATTGCTTTCATTTACTTTGTAAATAAAGTAACATCAAAGAGTAACTTACTCTTTGGTAACATTTTCTTTTGTTCAGTTAAGCAGCCTTTCCATTTTGAAAACTTGTTGAAACTATGTTTCGTAATAAAAATGGCAAAAAAAATAATTTTAGAGTATTTTGCTCCTTTGTTTGCTGATAAATTAAGCAAATAATAATACATACAACTCCTATCAGAAAATTAAACTAATCCTTTATCACAATTAATTTTATTATACAACAAAACAATGTTTTTCAATTACAACTTACGTTCATCTATCAAAAAGAAGAGAAAAATGCAAATCTATTAGTTGTAGGTATCCTATAACGAAACAATCTTACCCTAACCATTGATTATTATAACGGGTGCGGCAAAGAGGACGGGCGGTTTTAAAAAAATCATAAAATAGTTCATTTTTACTCAAAAACAAATTTATTGATGGAATCATGTTCGCAAGGAAATATCATTTGAGACAGTCAAGTGTGGAAAATCACATCAGGCATGTGGTGGCCGAAATCGTTGGTGCAGTGCTGCAGGCGTTCTTGGAAGTTCGCGTAGACTCTCTCCAACATCGCTCTCTCAACTTGGGCGACTTCCACGCGAATTGCGTCCTTCAATTCGCCCAGAGTTCGGGGCTTGTTCTCGTATAGTACTCTGGGGACCGAGGAGGGTAATGAACATCGCCAAACCTGGAAATAAGGCGACCAGGGAAGAGAGACTCATTATTTCGGACGAAACAATCATAGGCGAAAACGCGATGCTCCACCATCCAAGGCTCCATGCCGACAACTGGTACAACAATGCTAAAAACTCAGGAGTAAAACGGCACCCTCCCCACCGCTCTCGTAGATGGAGGGGGAGAGTACTACCCATCTCAAAAACGTCCGTCCTCTCTGCCTCACCTTGTATAATCAATGCCCTAACAGAAAATTTGATACAGCTGCATCCTTTCAAGATATTTATACCTACAATTGGAGTACCAAGTATAGAATTTTATTTATAATTAATATTCAATATACAACATATACAACTAATGTCTTGATACATCACTAAACAACCAACCATAATGTGCAGTAAAATCGCAATGCATTAACCTGGAGTTATCACGATTTAAAAAAATGGAATCATTACTCTGTTGTTTTGAGCAAGAAGTGAAATAAATAAAGTTTGTGATAAAATTAGCCTTTATGTCATAAGTCGCTCAAAACTTTTCGATCAAAGAGATTTTTAAGGCACATGAATCCAACAAATAAATTTGCAGTAAAGCTAAACGAAAGAATTTCAGTGTTATAAAAAAGATCGATATAATTATTATTTTATTACTGTGTTTTACAGAGGCTTGCAAACTGACTTTTTTGTGACAACTGCTAATAAGCCTTGTAAATGATGTGCCACAGTTATGCAATTAAAATCACACAGAGCACAATGACATTAATTAAACCACGTGCGCAGACAATCCATTTAAAAATGATATATAATTATAGTCATTACGACCAAAATGTACGCATTATTAAAATTATATGCTATCATAATTGTCAATTATTTCGAACGATACATTTATGAGAAAACTTTGTCGACTTCAGTATTATTTGAAATACCCATATTAATAATAGCCATGCAGTTTCAATTTCAGCTTAAAATAAAATTAATGAGGGTAATATGTAAGAGTAGGTGAGATCGTCATTATGAAACTCCTTTTCGTCCCCCAAGAGTTAATCGGCTTCGTTTGGTGTTTGAAAACGATTCCCCTCCTCTTCGGACAGAACTAACATAGCTTCATTATACATTCTAACATCTTGGCACGGGGTTTAATTAGAACCAAAATACGGATCGACTCGCCTCTCATTATTGTTCAAGATTGCTACGCTCATGTGCTGTTCAGGTTACAAAAAGAACACTTAATTGGAACTGAAACTTCTTAAGATGGCGTTATATTTAAACTTTAAACATCTATTCAATTCCATTATAAAGGACGAAGAAAATTAATGAAGAATGAAAGGGGTATTTTTACGTTACATCCTGTATGTAGCGGAATGTTATAAAAGGATGAAAAGTAATTAATAACGTTTATGAGGAGAATGTGATATTAAATAATAAATTAAAGTAGAGTAATTGGAGGATCTGAAATGAAGCAAAAAACGAAATGAGGTATCTCAGCAAGATAGCCAATTATTTGTATTCCAAACTCTATTATGCTCGTAAATGGGGTGGTATTATTAAGGCGGCGAATTCAATTTGTAGCTTTAATTATAAGTAAGTGTGTAGTTTGGTGCATGCTGCTTGTTACATTTGTTACATCTGGTAAGGTTTAAAATTACCATGAAGAGCACTTCATCACGGCCATACACTGTTGTAACTCATTATTGTTCTCGTAGCGTCTGGCACTTTCGAAGAAGCGAGTCGGGTTGCATGCTCTTCATAATTGCGGAATTGGCGAATACGGTATTAATAATAAAAACCAGAGCAAAGAACGTTCCGAACGCACTTATTGCACGTTATATAAGGAATATAAGCATATTGAAAATGCCATCCACTACCCTACCTATCTGCGGAAGCAATATAACCTATCGAGGTCTCGAACACAATCGAGATCGGGGATTATATTGGTTGGGATTTTAAGCAATTCATTATATTCCGTACGCATTCCGATGTCACCTTATTGGGCGATAATTGATTCGATTTCCATTTGCGATATACTTGGAACTGCAACAGTTCGATTACGTTTCAATTCTTTGAGAGATGTCCATTCGTGGTATTATTATTTTAAGACATGTCACGTCAAGCCGATTACATTAAATGCAATAAGGTTTTCAACAAATCGTTGACCCACGGTAATAACACGCCATTTATGTAATTTACAGGCGAAATGGCCATATTCTTGTCTAACGATTCTAATGTGCTATAGAGGCAAATTCCTTAAACCAATTTTTATTGCAACTGCTATCCAAAAACGACTATCGTACTCTGAGTAAGAGGAAGTTTACTTTCCATACTGGGTTTCAATGAAATGCTAATTAGATGGCATTGCACACATTTTAAAAATTCCGATCTTTCGTAATGATTAAGTGCAGAAATTGATTTTAAGAGATTTTACGTAACTTATCTATGATCGTGCGTCGGCTTTTTCCAAATTTGGCAGGATTTGGCTTATTAAATCAATGTCAACAAAAGGCTGAAACATTTGCCGAACATGTTATCACAGTGTTTCAACCAAATTGTCAGATTCTTAGAAATCCCACATCAGATGGCTACACCACTAAAGAAAACTAACCAATTGGAAGTAGAAAGAATTATACAACATGACATTAAACAAAAAAAGACACCGAGATATGATCTCATAACTGGAAAATTGCCTGAAAAAGGTTACAAAATTCTCACTTAAAAAATACAATGCGATATTGCGACTCGAATACTTTCCATTACAGTGGAAAACGGCAGAAGTGATGATCTTGAAACCAGGAAAAGGTCCATATGATGTCACATCGTACCGGCCTATCAGCCTTCTACCAATCATATCCAAAATCCTAGAAAAAATCATTTTAAAACGAGTTACTTCAATCATCAACGATAACCAAATTCTACCAAATCATCAATTTGGCATCCGTAGAGCAAATTCACCGATTGGTCCACCATATCAACAATGACTTTGAAAATAGACGATACTGTTCCGCAGTAAGAATGGACATAAGACAAGCGTTCGATAAGGTCTGGTACACAGGTTCAATACACATATAAATTAAAACTTACATTTCCGCATCCAGTATATGTATACCAGCTCCTAAAATCTTACCTTACAAATAGAACATTCCTAGTCAAGTATCAAGAACATCACACTCAACTGATTCCAATCCTGTCAGGAGTACCACAGGGAAGTATCCTAGGACCTGTACTTTTTTCCATATATACCTCCGACTTGCCAGTAACAGCTGAAACATTTGTGGCTACATATGCCGATGATACCATAATCCTATCATCGCACCATAATCCTGATACCGCCTCTAGTAACCTTCAAATATACCTAAACCAATTTGAAGCATGAACGTTGGAGAATAAAAGTCAACGCATCAAAATCTGAACATATAAGATTCGGATTAAAACATGGATACTGCCCTCCGGTATATCTAAATGCTATTCCGATAACGAAAAAAGATGCAATAAAATATTTAGGATTACATCTTGATAGAAGACTGACCTGGCGTAGTCACATCTTTAATAAAAGAAAACAATTAGGGATAAAATTCAGTAAAATGTACTTGTTATTTGGGAGGAATTCTACATTATCTGTCGACAATAAACTCATCCATATTAAAACTCATCTGGACATATGGAATGCCACTCTGGAGCTCTGCCAGCAATAAAACCTAGAAATAATACGGAGATATCAAAATAAAATATTAAGAACAATAGTCAATGCGCCATAGTAAGTACCATATAATCTATTGCACAATGAGTTATGAACGCCCACAATAAACCAAGAAATTGCAAAAACTAGTGCCAAATATAAAGCCAAGATCATGACGCACCCTAATCAACTGATACCCATACTCTTTGAAGACGAAGATGAGCCCAGAAGATTAAAAAGGTTCAAACCAAATGACCTTATCAACCGATTTAATTAATAAGTAAGTAGCTCTTAAGACATATTTTCAAAGAATTCTAGAGGACGCTTACTGGAACGTCACTCTACATGACATGTAAATAGTTGTTAAGGTACTATCGTAAGATATAATTATAGTCCGTAATAGCGGACTGATTGTACATAAAAAAATGGAGTCTATAGAAAAAAATCAATATTTAGCATATAATATGTTGAGAGAATAGACGATGTGGACAAAATCATTTCTATATACTTTTTCCTCTTTGACCCATTGGCCGTGCTACCATTTAGATTTACGAAAGTGCTATTCTTCTTCGTGTTCCCTACAAAGGTTCGCCATTTTCAGATTCCAATTTCGTCTCGTAGCATGTGAGATTTATTTAGTATTTACGTATCTTTTTATTTATTCTCTTTATTATGTTTATCCATTTTTCGTTAATGTTTATTCTTCTCATTTCGGACCATATTTTTTACCTCTCGTCACTTATGCTTTTTTTGTATCGACAAAAGTCGTCATGAGTTTCTGTTACAAAGCACAAATATTATGGAAATTGGATCGTT
Organism: Pyrocoelia pectoralis; assembly: GCA_036250285.1. Lineage (NCBI taxonomy): Eukaryota > Metazoa > Arthropoda > Insecta > Coleoptera > Lampyridae > Pyrocoelia > Pyrocoelia pectoralis. The sequence continues at coordinate 42,521,682 of CM070078.1, forward strand.
CCGATGTAAAGACACTTTGTTCTTCCGAAGAAGTTCTCATGTACTTTGTATTTTGTTTTTAATTATTCTTCTGGGTAGTATGGTCGTTTTCGGTATGATACTAACGTCCCAGTGGTTGTGTGGCAACATCTCACTAATTTTTTACCTCCGATTTTCTGAATTTTATTATTGTATTCCTCGTACCTAAAGATTGAATGTATCTTACTTTCTTTTAGCGGTTTCTCTACGTCCTCCTAGTGTACTTCTTTTGCTTTTGATGCCGCTTTTTCTTATATAGCCAATGTTCTGACCCTATTCCTAGTACCAAAGTTCATTTTTCTACCGTTTGACTTCTTCCTTGCATTTTACATATTCTATCGTGTTTCTGCCTTTTGTTTATCAACCATAAGTTTCAATTTTAGTTTTCCTACTATTCCTACTGTTGTGTGTCTTCGCTTCTACATGTTCGTATACTTCTTTCGCAGAGATATCCGTTATATTCAGATCTAAATCACTTTCTAACCCGTTCTGGTGTCGTTTCTTCCTTTACCCGGAACTATGGGCTGATCTGATCCATTTGCTTGTTGTAGATATTTGATCATTAATTATTGTTCTGCGCGTATATGGCACAGCGTTTCTCCACTTTGCTTGACGAACTTTATGGATTACCCATGGATTTGTCGAAGTTTCGAGTTGTCCTCGAATTCCTATAGACACGTGTTTTTCCAACTCTGCGAGAAGAAGCTTAAAACGTGGACGGGTCGAACGCTTTCCCCAGATAACTGAAACTTTCACATGATCCTATGGCCGACGCAGACTTGCTCTGTTAATTTGGACGTATGGGACTGAAAAATTCGAGACATTTTGAGCGAGCTATATGCACCCAGTTTGTACTCCTCTTCATTTGGAAGTGTAAGAATTTTCAAGAATTTTGCTAATAACCGTTACATAGTCTTTATGGTTACCTTCCTTTACTTTTTTGGCCGCCTTCCTTTTGTCATTCCGCCAAAGAAAACTTTTACCGATATGTACTTTTCTATGATGAAATAACATTACTTTAAGGAATTTTGTACTCCATAATGTTTAATTCCTTCTCGCACTTCTGTCTTGACTTGATAATCATTTAAGACCTAATCTTGCCATTACCATATTGTCTTTCTATTGAGCTTAAATATTATCAATATCTACTTGTATGGTACGTATTATTTTTTGGTTAATATTAAAAATGTAAAACTTGAAGTTTTAAGTTTGTAGCCTCAGTTTTATAATCCAATATTTTGTATTAAAATCGTTAATAATAATTAGAACGAAATCCGATTCCAACACATCTGTTCGGCTTCAGAGAAGGGCACGCAACTATCGATCAGGTCCATAGGATAACCAACGTTATAGAAAGATCGCTGGAGGACGGAAAAGTCTGCTCAGCAATATTCCTAGACGTTCAGCAGGCTATTGACAAACTATGGCATGAAGGACTGAAACATAAGATCAACATATGTTCCTCTTGAGCTCTTGTGCGTCCAAATCTGGAACCCCCAGATACAAATTCCTGAGATACATGGATAGAAGGTTCCATGATGACAAATCGCTGATGATCGATCACACATGTTACAAGAGATTCAACAATCTCGAAACACTAGAGTTGAGAAGAAAGATGTTCGAATTGAATTATTTGTCAAACTTATATTGATCTCTTTGACCTTCATATTCCCGGTCGCCTTCTGACGCCTAAATCGACTCATGAACTCCTTCAATCAATATGTCGGCAACGTCGACCATCTCACCTCAAATGGCTGCAACAAATGCTTCAAGCTCATCAACAGAGCGATTGTAGCAACAGAACTAATCTTGCAATAAACCAAGAACCTCCTTCACTTATCAGAATGCTCTTTGGAGCAACATGGGGACCGCCTCCAGAAGGATCACCTGGTAAATACTATTATTTGGTAATCTTTATAAATCTAATCCCATAATAAATTTTTCACACACGGTATCATTAAAGCAAAAGGGGAAAAATGGTACATTCAAAAACTGTATAGACGATCACAACATTAAGAAAATAACGAGAATAACATCAAAGTAAAAGTGTAATTAAACAAATAAGCGAATAGGTAAAAAGAATACAATATAGAAAACCAAAGAAATATGAGTAACTGGCTGGAAAAAAGAAAGGGCTGCAGAAAGATACATAGGAAGAATATTAGACACTATACTAAATGGTGACCAACCGCACGAATTGAATTTTCTTTACGAGCCGTTTGGATCATCCCCATAGACTTCAGATTTTTTTCCGCATTTCACTATTTCTCTTGCAGTTTCCAAAATTCCCACAGGAAAAAAATTCGCCCTGTATATAATCATTTTGAGCTTGATTATTGACACAATTTCTCTACAACAGGTATGAAGATTACGTTACAAATCGTTGGGAGGCTATAAAAAGTAATTGCCCATCTAAAAAAATGGGCAGTTAATTGTCGTGACATTTTTATTTATGGCTTCCCACCCAAACTAAATTCGTGAAAAAATTCCGAACTGTTACGAGCTTGTATAAGGTTTTAAGTCTTTGGAAGGTTTACAATTTTGAATTGCCACTTAAAAGTAAGAAATCTCGCAAGCCGTAAGAACCTGTATTTTTTTTTAAATAGAGAGGAGAACTGAATTTGTACGTATGATGATTGAAATTTGACATTTAACGCAAGTATCGTATTTAATGTTTATGGCTCAATCCACGTATATCGAAAGCGCTAAAAACGTAGTTTAAAATGTGTTTTGGATTAGTTTCATATCAAATATCAGCCATGATAACAATAATTACGAGGGGCCTAACCTTTTTGGTTATGGTAATTTATAACAATTTCCATAGACTCCTTTATTTCAAAATGGAAATTTATAGGTATAGTACGTACCGTACGTAAAATAGAACGAATTCTAAAGCGAATTTTAAATTTATTGCCTGAATGATTATAAAACGAAATGGATTATTAAAATTGTTATAATTTACCTAATCATTTCAAGTTAAAACGGAAATTAAAATCTGAAAATGAGTAAATGTGAAGTAAAGAGGGGGGGTTTGGTCTTCTTGGTTTCCAATAAAAAGGAACGGCTAAAAGTGTACCTTACTATTTCTGTTGACTGAATACGGCCATCTCTTTTTACTCATTTCGACACCGACGAGAAAATGCAATTCCTTTAGCGTCCGAATTCACTTCGCTCCTCACCTTCACAACTGCTCGGACAGTTGAAAGATTTCCAATATACGCGCTACCCAATTTCCTCATCGCGATATCCGTTTCGGACCGGTTGAATTTAACTCCCTTCACTTTGAGATGACTGGAGTGATAAATACGTTTCTTATTATTTAAATTGCGGCGTATTGTTGGGGAAGGAGAATATTGTGTTTAAGGCATGCAATATCCTTGCTGATTGTAGCCACAAGATTGACACAAAGCGATGAAGCTTTAGACGCAATTATGCCGTAAAGTAAGGGTTTAGTCACCCTACCCCACGTTAAATCATTTCTTGACCCCACTGAGGGAAAGAGAAAGACGTACAAGTCGAAAATAGAGTGGAAGAGTAGATAATATCGCAAACGAGATACATAAATACAAGTTGGTAAAGGGATAATATGCGAGTTACATATAAACAAATACCGAACATCGTGATCTGCGGTCACCGGCGACGGATAACCCCAGGGGCAAACTAAACTCATATAACATATAACTGACTGAACAGCAAATGGCTTTTTCTTTGGGAATAATTTCTAGAAGGAAATTGGGAAAATCTCTTACATTTCCCTTTTTCATTTTCTTTAGGTCGATCATTTTTCATGCCATCTCCGAATGCAACGGCTACTCCCAATCCAGTTCAATTAAGATGGTGGCGGTCCACCGGGATCCGCGGCTTTCCTAGATATATGATAGCCTCGAGCTACATGATCATCTTTGGTCCATCTGTAAGGGCATTACGTGCACATAAACAACGTCTTTAACAAAAATTCGGCCGACGCTTTGTATAGAAAACCGGGCCACTTATTTTTCATTCATATGGAAATTGTATATATTAAGTACCATTCACGCGTAAATACATAAAGGCAACGGTGCGATAAACAACGCCGTGTCCTGCTGAGTTTCTCATATTGATTCCGTAAGTAAGAAGCTTAGGTTGATGTTTAAATCACGCTTAGCGAAGCGGAATAGCGGGTAAGTGGCCTGAGGACAATACCGAAGCCACTAGTATATGTACATCTTAAGCTTATGCACATGCTTAAATGACAACCACAAGTCTTCAGATACGGAATGCACGTCTCTCACCGGGGGTCATGAAATGTCCTGCAGAGGAACGTACAGATCCCCTGAACAACGACACGATGTTTCTGTTTACCTTTATGGCATTACATTACTAACATGATTACATTAATTTAAAAGCACGGAATATATACCGTACAAGACTAAAAAGTGACAATGCATATTGCGGTATAAAATTTATATCATGTTCATGCTCTTCCTCAATCCATGAATTAGTGTATTTCATTAATTGAAAACGTTGGTGTTGTTTAATGCGCACACAATGTACAGTAAATTACCATCCATGTCAAGTTTATCCACGAATCTTAGACACGATTTTATTTTCAAAAAATTGTACAAATAATTATTTATAATCAGCAATCATTTATTTCAAATTAAATATAATGTCACTAAATTTCTGTTTAGGAATTTTTTTTATAAGTAAAATTAGTAATAATTACAGAGATATATTCAATGATTCAGGTATATAAAAAAATAGTCCAAAGATAAGTAGCGGGTAGTCTAAATGATTCAGGTATTAAAAAAATTAATCCAAAGATAAGTACTGGGTTGTCCAATTAGACACTTTCTTATGGAAACACCCTTTATTTTAAGAGATAGAAAAAATTACCTAGGCGTCTGGAGGTGCAAAATAAATTCGTATACACACGTATTTTCAAAGTTGAGATCACAGAAATTCGTTAGGTGATTAGGTTTTTTGTTTTGGTCCATTTAGTTTATAAAAAACGGGCAGTGTTGAAGGAATCCACACAACCATTTTCAAAGGATTCAAAATGTACAAATTTCAGTATCAAACGGCCAGGAAGTGTTACAGCTACAGAAATTGTACAAAAGGTACATGGTATGGTTCAAACTAAGGCTGCTGATATTTGAACTGAATGCCTTTACCATATTTTAACGCAACCATTGGCACCATACTCGTAAGTAAGATGAGTGTCGCGACGCGTTTGTTAAAGTAATGATCAAAAACGACGAAATGTGTTTGCTAATATCACAGAGTTATTTGGATGGGGAGATAGAATGAACTGTTGATAGCTATTTGTAACGAGGGATGAAATCGATCACCATATAAAAGAAAGGAAACTCCATCCTAGACAGTAGGCAGAAGCTCCAAAAAAGGGTGAGCCAGTTTCCTCCGCAAATGATTTATAGGAAAAAAAGCGGTCTATCATCATGATAACAAAAGTGTAATTACGATTGGCTAAATTGGATAATTTAAAGCACGAATCTTTAAAAAATCCACCTCATTCTCCAGATTCAGCACCGATTCGTTAAAAAATCCACCCCATCCTCCAGATTCAGCACCGATTCGTTTGATCATACGACGAACTGCTGCATATGAACTATACGAATACGTTTAACACAATTCATATGTTCATTACTGAAGAAAAAATACTTTTATGAAAGAGGATTCCAAAATTGAGCTTCCAGATTCCCAACATTCGCATATTCAACATTTTCGAACACGTATTTGTCAAAAAGTAAATTTGGCGTTGATTAAACTTTTGTTTAAACGCACTGGCAAACATTACTATAGTCAGTAGCCATTGAAGCTTTTATAAGAATCACTTTCTAAGGATAGTTATGAGAATTTGTTGCAAAGCAGGAACCATGAAATTATGACACAATGGTAGGTAACAAATACGAAACTTAGCGCAAATCGGTTGTCGCATATAGTAGTTATTGGTGTTTTGATTTTTCTGACAGCTCTTAAAGAATTTATATGTCCACGCTTCGCGCCTGTAGGTACAAAAACTTTGGACAAACAATCAAGGTTCCCGCTAGGTTTTGCTCGGTGAGATCATTCCCCAAAGGATCCATCAAAACTGCAGAATGGATCGGCTACCAAATAAAAATTGGCGTATGAGTATAATATACATTTCCAAAACGGCGAAAAAATTCGTGCCTAAAATTTGACAAAAAATTCCTACACGGATATGAATATCAGACAAATCGGATCATCTCCAATTAGATCCTTTTCTTTTTTATTCATGCACTTTTAGCACGTCATGCATATGTTTCTAGCTATGGTAGGAATTCTTCAGAGGTAGTATTATAAAGGATGATTAAAACTTTTTTCTTCATTTATGCATACGTTTCTCAATTTTTGATGAAATTTGGGAAAACGAAGCGCTATTAATATTATAAATTATAAATATTATTATAGTATTAGAATTACTGGAACCAATAAAAAATTTATTAAAAAACCTTGAAATTGTTTTTTGAAATCGAAACAGCTTCTGTGTTTATGATTTCGGAAGTGAAGTTGCTTTTGAAATTTCATGATTCAGTTTTTATTCAAAAATTGAGAAAGGAGCATCTAATAATAGCGAAGGCTTTGCGTATCAGCGGCGGATATGTCTTGAATTAAAACGGTTGAGGTAAAATGTTCACATGGATAAAGAACGGGCAATAGCAGATCTAACGTATCGGAAAACGCTATCGTGAAACTCTTGGGTTTACTGAGAGCACATGAGCTTACAAAATATCCTCAGTATGACGATGGGTGATCAGCATTCACCAACTACAACACCTCTCATACCTTTTCCAGAAAGTAAAATAGAACCCTATACAATTCACTTCGTTCTCGTGCTGGTGGTTAAAGCAAATTTGAGGTTCATCATTGAAAACGACACGGTGAATTCTTTTTACCTGGGTCAATCGATGCGGCTTTAGCTTAAACGAAAAGTCAACGTTTCGCCCATTTTCGTAAAGGGCAAGAAACAAAAAATAAAATAAAAACAACAATAAAAACAGAAACAAAAATAAAAATGTTCTCCTTTTTATTGTTAGTTTGGTTTTGTTTCTTGTCCTGATGAAACCCCTTACGAAAGTGAGCGAAACGTTTTCTTCCAATATTGACATCGTGCTACTCCGGAAGTCGATTTTATTTTAGTGACTCTCGTCCGTTCTACTATTAATCAACAGTTTACGAGCATATTTCGTAAATACTATTACATCATGATTCCATTGATGTATGACTTTTCCTTTAAACTTATGATAATGCTTATGGAGCTAATTATTTTTTTCGAGAGATAAACTTTATGAAGCGAATCAATATGAATGTAGCAAGTTGATAGTAAATTATTTTCAACTTGTTGTCTTCGTCGTTAGGTACATTACATCAAAAAAATACCAGCGTGGTTCATTATGTTTCCCGTACTTCAAATGAGGTAGTATTCATGTTAATGAAGCAATATAAATAATATCTTTTTAAGTAGGGTTGTTTATTTAAACGTGTAGCATTGATTTATCGCTAGAGGGAATTTCAGGCTTTTAGAGAAAAGTAGGAAAGTAGATGGTTTGCGGGTAAAGTAGGGATAAAGGGGTCACCATCGACGTTCTTTGGCGGAAAATAATAAACAGTGACAGGGCTATAGGTGACAGGCTATAAAATCAGCACACAAACACGCGGGAACATTGCGAACCCGGGATAATGGAAGATTGAATAAGAGTGGAAGACACAGGATGTAGCCGAGACAGCGGGATCTACGACAAATAGACGGCCGAGGCGGGACGCGTGCTCCAATATCGCGAGTTTCGTGCCCAAATCCATGATGAAATTCGTTGACGTGCCGCATCGCATGCACTGACACCCTTAATTGATATTTCCCATCTCATATGGCACCATATCCGTTTTCCACGTTATCGACTGTTCACATTGCGCTAATACAGGTTACATACCAAGTTAATGGAAAAATTATCGAAGTGAAAATTTCTCATTAAGGCACTGCCATAATGCAAAAGGCGCACATTGTGATGTTGTCCTCGGTAGCGCGTGTAATTACAATAACTTAACGAGACGCCTTTGATATCTTTGACCGATGGGAGAGACGCTTCGGTATGAATATAAATCTCCCTATATTGACATCGGCAACATAAGCTTGGGGTTCGAGCCAAGCTATTACTCCTCTACCTCTTATCTTAATTAGATCGTTCGCAGAATGAAAAGAATCCATATTTTCGATTTTATTTGAACTAATTTACATCCTTAAATTGAAAATTCTATCTACAGGCACTTTCGGTACAGTTACAACTCCAACGTTTATTAATATCGCCCAGAAAAGTCGCCTGAAGTTTAATTTATGCGGGTAACGAGCAAATTAGAACCGCAGAGTTGACCTAAGAATGTTAACGACATGTATACTGCATTAATTACTGGCGCACTTGGAATACTTGATGCGATTACGGCGAACGCACGCCAGTAATGCCATCCAGTATAGTGTAATGGATGGCGTTACTTAGAGCTTTTGTGGTGCGTCAACAACGTATAACCGCTGTAATTATAATTACATTCAACGACCTATAACTATATACATAAGATAAGCGTAAATCGAGCTCAAACCTATTCTAATACCCGCATTTCTTTGATCCCGTATACATATATATTACATTGTAGTCGCGATCTAGAAATTTTAGTTGCGTAATTTTTCTGTCGTCCCCTTTTTAATGGAACTTTAGAAGCTAAAGAAATTGTAATACTCGTAATCTTATTATCCTTAACCACATTTTATACCTCAACACGAAAGTTGTAATAAATATTTATGTTGCTTGTCTGTTAAGGATCAGTGAAATTTTACATCGGGCAAAATCAAAAAATCTTTCAGGTTTTATCCTTCGAGGACCTTTAATGCCCAAAAGCTCACAGACTTATGCTGATTTCGGTGTAACAAGTTTTATGTAAAAGTGGCATGCATGGTTGCACCTATGGGGGGTTTTGAATTAAACTACCCCCCCCCCCCGCCCACTCCTTTTTATGGATTACAGCGGATAAGACCTTATCTTATATTGTTTGATTTCCGAATGTGGAGCTTCTAAATGTTCCATCTGGTTTTGCCACGAATGGCTCTATAATTTTCAGTCGTAAAAAGGTATCTCATGTAAATTAAAGCTTTAGTAAACTTGTGAAAGCTTCACTTTTTGAAAAAGATACGGGTTGCTGGATCACGTGTAAAGAATATCGATACTAACATCATGGTACCTGCCTAAGCAATTTGAGTCATTACCTCTGAACCATCCGATTAGAGATTACGTGTAATGCATTATCAACCTAATGACTAGCACTTACCGTGTAATGTGAGTATGACAAAATTATAATAATAATTTTATATTTTCTAATATAAAGTTGTCTATTCTCCCTCCATTCAGTATTTCTTTGTAGAATTCTCCTGGACTCTGAGACAATAAACGAAAGAAGCGAAAATATACCGACACAGGGAAAAATATCGCATTATGGCATCCTTAATCATTGCAGGTCTTGGATGTCATGAATCAATTAGGTTGAGAGAAACCTGTAACGCGCAAAATTACAGTACAATACTAGACTATAAACTTTACCTTCAACACAGTCTTTGTTAATTATTATTACAGTATGAATTATTTTGAATATGAAATGTTTTTTGCAATGAATTTCAGTTAACGATCCAATATTTTCTTTTACTCTTGTATGCATAGGCGTCATTCGGGGTTGGCAAGGGGTGGCAATTGCCACCCCAGAATTGACGAGTCCAGTACAACTTCGAAATTGAATTAATTACATTTGTTATACCGATGAAAAAGAATGAATTAAATCAAATGTAAATAATAACGATAAACTATTTAATATCTTTTCAACTATACGACATATCCTTCGCTATAATACAGTTCGAAGAAAACAAAATGTCGCGATAAAAAGGGCAAGTTCGAGGCTTTAAATGGTCTTTTTTGGTAAAAACTAAGTTGCAATAACTAATAAATATGTCTATAATCGTCATCCAATGACAATTCCTGTGTGTGAACAATAATTATTGTACATGTGGTTTAATTAATAACTTGTTGTAAAAATAATCTCAAAAAGCTTCAAAACCTAACACATTTAAAGGCAATTTTTAAAATTTTTCCCGGAGAGGACCTTTGGATTCCCCTTTCAACCCCAGGCCATCCGATAAGTATTGCCACCGCAATTAAAAAGCTGAAATGACGCCCCTGCTTGTGTGGCAGTATCAAGATTCCATTCCAAAATGGTATCAGGCGATCTTTCAAAAATTATGTAAAATCGAATTTCAAAACGTTTTTGTCTATAAACTTTTAATGGAACCCCCTGTATATTCCTTGGTCAATTCTAGTCCGACTTTATGTGTCACACATGGTACTAAAACGAATCGTTTGGCCGAAGGTATCCAAAAAATTGAATATCGCAGGAATCACAATGCATAGAAGACCGTAACGATGCGATATTACTAAAACATGAAATGTACTATCGTAAACCGGGCGGTCAAATCCGAAATCTTCTTGTCGTTCGGAGAAATTACTACGTCAATTGACAAAATTTCTATAAACGGTAACTTGATTTTTCAAATGGCACTACCAATTTTTCTTTATTACGTTTTAATTTTTGAACTACGAATTTACAAAATTATAATTGCAAGTTTATTATTTCGAATTTCAATATTGAATTTAATTTAAACTTTTTAACTTGAAGTAGCAGTAGGTAATATTTTGCGTTTAGAATTTTAAAATTTGAATTTTCAAATTATAATTTACGATTCATTAGCATTAATGTTTGAGTTTCAATTTTTTATTTGAAATTTCTATTTTGAATATGAAATTTTTGAATTTTATGTGGATTTTTTAAATTTACAATTTATATTTACATCTTTGAATAACTTGAATACTTTGAATTTTGAATTTTTAACATTGAATTTCTAAGCTATGCGTTTTTTATTTTTATTTTATAGTTTCAGCAGTAAAAAAAGTCAATACCACGCGGTATCCCGGTCAATACCGAAAACCGGTATTCAAAATTTCTTCCGGTATTGTAAGCCCTAGTTGATACTGGAACAAAAATGTTAACAAATGATTTCTTCAATACTTATTGAGGCAAAACCTACATTAACAATTTTGTTTGGTTATCGACTCCTAGAATCCTAGAATCTTGGTAATGAACATTATTTAACGGAATTGTTTTGGTTTGTTAAATATTGGATTTAATAGTGCTGCATTCGTTCAGTCTGGAATGTTGATTCAAATAATAGACTAAAAAGTGTGCTTGCCTCAACTGACATTTTCGGCCTTTTCTGATTTAAGGTACGCCAAAATTTAGTAGATTTTCTGTAGCACGTGAGAAAATCTGCACAAAGCAAAAAACCTTACATACATCTGTCGTAAACTCAAACTGTGGACAAAAGGTAGCTCACACGACCACTTTCGCGTCTTTTAAAATAGTTTAATGTAGATAAAATTTGCAAGCAATTTTCTAAAGTGCTCAAAAAATGTCCACTGCCTTTGGCTAACATTTTGGTCGTAGATTCATTTTTTTTCAATAAATTGAATGGCTGCTAACGTTCCATCACTGTTCCGTTACAGTACCAATGCGTCACTCTAGTCGGCATAAGACCACAAGACCAATAATGATAATAGAGTTGTTTTAAAGCAATTTGCAAACATAACCGTTGTTTTTGTTTTGTTTGTTGATTGTTTAGAAAATAATTATACTACTGCACTACGTATGTGATGGTAATGGAATTAACGCTATATCACTTGCTCGTTGGTGTTCCATGTTACCGTAACGGGAATTACGTATTTTTGATTTTCTCTCGGCCTTTTTTTCCCACTATCGCCTTGTAGCCTGTAGCTCATGATTAGGAACAGGCCAATCCGAATTAAGAACTCCAAGTGAGAAATGAATTAATTGATTGAATTCAAAAATATCAAATAAGTATATAATTAGTTTACGGGTTAATAATTACTGTTATATCAAATTCTGGCCGCTCGTATAAAAATGTTGAGAGGCATGATTTGCGGTAGAATTCATGGCAATTTTTGGCTGTTTTCGGCCTTAGATACAGGGCCTACAGGGCTTAATGGAAAAAAGTATTACCTACCTACAGTTAAAAATGAACAATTTTCATAAGTAGGGGAGCAATGAAAGATGAATTTTAAAGCAAACATGCTGGAATGTAGAAAGGAAAGCGATTGACAAAATAAAAGGTGAGAACTTAAAAAGTGGTAACTTCTTCGACAAAGTCACATTCGCGATCTTTTTACTCACACCAGCAATACATCCAAAAGGAAACGTTTGTCTTATCGCGTTTTAAGGAACTAAACTTGTGATACTGAAATGTACGAACAACTTAATAAAAAAATATACCATTTGAATATAACTCCGACAAATCACTACACGCAGTGAATTCTCTGTAGTGCGATGAGCATTAAAATCGATATTAATTGCCACACGGCACGTACACCGTAGTAAATTTTATTTTCATAATTCCATCTCAAACTAAGATTTAGTATAAAGTACACATTTGCTTCAAAATAGATCTTTGCACGAACGCTTAAGATGTTAACCGCTGTATTTGTGATAAATTTGCTTTTCCTCTCGAGACTTAAACTCGTACTTTATGTATTTTAAGCGAGAAAACGTACACGGCACGTGCATAAATTAGTTCTATTAAAATATAATTAAAAACACCACGCAAAATTTGAGTTCGTGTCAAAACAAAAAGTATAATGAAAATGATGAGGCATGACAGCACACCAATTAGAGTCCATGTATACGTAAAACAAACATACATATGCACACACATGTACGGCCCCTAAATTAAATTAAATTTCCACTTGGAACAATAATTAACGAGATAAACTACATCCAGTCTAATTGCGCCCATAATTGGAGGACTATGGTGAATTGTGAGCGCAGATAAAACCGTATAATTGGCAACATGCTCTAAACGAAGCAAAAGTATTTCAAAGCAGTAAAAAGCGTAAGAACGGATAATGAAACATTCATAAGAACTTACTTGAATGCGAGCCTTAATAATGAGACTTGCAGGATCCACAACAGTTTGAAATAAACCTTCCTATTTAGAATGGAAAAAAAACTGAAACACCAATGTAAATATAAATTAAATGTAATGGAATGTAATTAAAAACGAGAGAGACGTGAATTGCCAACAAGGATAAAGGAAGAAGAGAGTTTAGCAATAATTGTAATATACACGATAAGAGAACGTAAGCGGCTACCGAATGCGTTAGAAAGAGATGAACGTGATTGGCTCGTCGGGTGCCAGTGTTTTACGTGTAAACCACTGAAGTCGCGACTAACAGCGGCGAGAGATAATTAAGCAAACAAGCTCCAAAAGCTCTCTATGCATACACTAACACCCCACACCTCCACCGTTCAGTCAGCTGCATGTGCCCACTTTAATTTAAGCCTAGGATAAATAATTGCTACGCCCAAATTCATTATACTTAAGGGTGTGTTCGAATTTTCAAATTCTTGTTAATTACCTACTACCTACTAAACTAACCCTTGCACGTTTAATATTATACTACAAGCCAACTTTATCCTTAAACTAATAACAAACTGGCGCATCTATATACTTATTTACGAAACGTTTAATACCAACATTCTTTACCTAATACAGAAAACTAAATGAAATCTGAATCTATATTTCAATTTCTTCAGTTCAGCATCGAATGAGCTTTAGCAAAGCACGTGATGTACATAGCTCGTTCGTAAATATATCATTATCACACCGTTATCCAAGAAAGTGGACGTAACTTCCCGTTACAGTAAAAAATGGACATTGAAGAATTATAAAATTTGAATAGTAACATAAATAACCACGGCTAACGTGCAAGTACATTTTGTAGTCCCAAAATTCCACGTGTTTGAGACATTTTCAATGATACCTTACGTATCGTGCATCACGATCTGGTTGAATTGTTAAAGTAATCATAAAGGAAACCATTGTTACTTCATCTTCATTCATCTGAAAAAATTGGATCTTTAGATTAGAAAAGACTGGGCAAAATCTGTTTTTTAAAATCCATTTTGTAGTTTTATGTTCCATAAAATCTCATCAAAATCTACTCACTGGAACTATTACAAATCCTTACGAACCTATACTAGCTCGGCTATTGAAAATAAAGAAAAGGCCCATCTAAATAATCAAATAACTAGCAATGGTATAAATCAATCATGGGAAGTCTTAAAATAGTTGAACATTCACAATAAACCAAATCTTCAGATTCCGGAGGACCTTCAGAAAGCAAGTGACATAAAAAAGAAGGTTTTAGTATAAATGTTATATTGTTTTTGGTACTTACCCGTAATAATTACTTATTTAGTTCAAACAAACCTTGGTTTTGAAATGAACACTATAAGGTCGAACATATACCAGTTGCAAAAATAGCAAACATTAAAGAATTTAACGATCTTAGGTCAATTCCTTTACTCTAACCACTTTAAAAAGCTCTAATAATAATTATTAAGAAACTTAAGTACTATAGTGGCGGCCGATTGTCGATTCGATCAATCGATTGATTGACTGTTTATTGAATTTTATTCTGCAATTTACTAAGACGAATTCAAATAGTTTAATGTTTTTCGGAAATTTCCCGCAGGACAAAATATTTGAATTATTTTAAGCTGAATTGGGGGTTTACCAGATACATATTTTCTAATTTTCTACTTGTAAGGGAAGTTTAGGTTTCCAAGAGCCATCGTGCAAGATTTTGGAGGGTGCCCCAATTAATTTATTGTTTTAAAAGACAAAAATGTATTAAAATAAAAGATACGTATGTATACTTACGTAACATAATTCTTTGTCCATATATATTTTGAAGGTAGATATGGTTTTCCATGATGATAGAATGTAAATATAGTCCAGTCATTTTAAACATGAACATTGCAAAAAATCCTATATTAGGTTTGACTTTTTTATGTTGTTAGGTTCAGTCTCAGTAGTAAATACTCAATTTTGCAACTTCGAAAAACTTGTGGAAACTGGGGGGGGGCGCCAAAAACCGCGATTTTTTCGGACTTTTTTCAGTTTTAGTCTCGTAGCTCAAACACTATGAGTTATAGTGCAAAGAATACGATTACCTTTTTTAGACTAGACTAAATTTGCTACAATTTGAGCCTAACCGGAAGTCTGTAAGTATAATAGTTTCCGAGATACAGCTCTTCAAAAATAGGCAATTTTTCCCAAAATCTTTTTTCAACGTATCATCCATGTTTCGAGCCAGATATTGCCATAACGACGTGCCCTACGACTCTTGTCACGGAGAAAAAAATTGTAGGACATTTTATCACCTTTTATTTAAGCATAGATGCATTCCTGTGGGCCTAACAGTTCTCGAGAAAAAGACGGAAAACCGGAAAACAATGAAATCCTCCACATATATGTAATAGCATTAGTATGATTAGAAGACATTTTCTAATTATTCTTATTTAGCCTAGCGAACGAACGCTCAAAAAGGGCTTGTAGACAGACTTTTTGATCCTAATGATTTTATTTCTAAGATGTGTTTGGAGGTGTTTGGTGATAATTATACGAAAAGTCCCCGGCCCTACCGTATGAGCTAACAAAATTTGCGGATTTGTTTGGTTTTCCGTTTGTATCTCTTGAATAGACGATCGTAGTGGGAAATGGCCAATTGTAAAATAAAAGCTGCCTTGAGAAAATACTTTTGTTCTTTTCGTCAAACATTAACCCTATCATAAATGTATTTAGAAAAGACTAGAGACCATTAAACATGGTGGCGCATAAGACTGAAATTGTTTGGCTAAGGATGCAGGTAATCTGTATTTAATACTCACATATCAGATTTAGCTCCAAACCTCCCACAAAATTAGTTGTTCTCTAGTGCCCTCTATTCCATCTTGAACTCAACGTTTTTTTTAAATAACTGTAACATCTAATCGATTTGCGATAAAATATTAAACGGTATATGTATTCTATAGGAAATTTTATGCTCTACAACTTTTATTTCAGCAGTTTTTGCTATAAACCCAATACTTTAGGAGCTAGGACACAACATTTACCGAAAAACGTCGTGTAAAAGCGATTTTCAAAAAAAATGTCAATTCTTGACAGCGAATATCTCTTCAACGGATAGAGATAGAGAAAAAACGCATAGAGGCAAACTTATAGAAAATTTAATCAGCTTTTTTTTATAATTGGCCATTTCCGACTACGATGGCCTGTTCAAGAGATGTAAACGGAAAACCAAACAAATCCGCACATTTTGTTACGCTACTTTTCGTATAATCATCACCAAACACATCCCAGAAATAAAATCTTTAGGATCAAAATGTCTGTCTACAAGCCCTTTTTGAGCGTTCGTTCGCTAGGCTAAATAAGAATAATCAGAAAATGTCTTCTAATCATATTAATGCTATTACATATATGTGGAGTCGTAGCGATTTCACTGTTTTCCGGTTTTCCGTCTTTTTCTCGAGAACTGTTAGGCCTACAGGAATGCATCTATGCTTAAATAAAAGGTGATAAAATTTCCTACAATTTTTTCCACTATGACAACGGTCGTAGGGCACGTCGTTGTGGCAATATCTGGCTCGAATCATGGATGATACGTTAAAAACAGATTTAGGGAAAATGCCTATTTTTGAAGAGCTGTATCTCGGAAACTATTATACCTACAGACTTCCGGTTAGGCTCAAATGGTAGAAAATTTAGTCCAGTTTAAAAAAGATTATCATATTCTTTGCACTACAACTCATAGTTTTTGATCTACGAGGCTAAAACTGAAAAAAGTCCAAAAAAATCGCGGTTTTTGGTGCCCCCCCCAGTTTCCACAAGTTTTTCGAAGTTGCAAAATTGAGTATTTACTACTGGGACCGAACCTAACACCATGAAAAAAGCAAACCTAACATAGGATTTTTTGCAATGTTTGTATATTTTTGTGTTTAAATTGACTGTACTAATAAAAAATTAGTCTCAAAGGAATTTTGAAAATATCTATTACAGTTAATCGAAAATTCGTTACCTTACATAATTTAAATTGGCACAATTGAATGATGCTACATAAAAACTCTGATAAATAGGTAGGTTCTTCACCCTTTCACCCGTTTGATAGCTACCTAATTGGTGTTACGAAAGCTTATTCAGGCGACAAGGAGAATTGAGGGTAGTTAATACGTTAAAACCATGAAGAATAATAAAGTTAAAAGTACATTTACTTTTTTTACAATTAAATTTATATTTTTATAACAACTTGTATTATTATTTTGTAATTGTTTAGTATCCGGGACCATGCACGAAACGGTTTCAACTTGTTCCTGATAAGAGAGGATGGCTCTTCTACATATTTCTTATCTAGATCTGGTAATAAGCACAATACCGTCCGCATACGCTGGTGTTTATAATGGTAAATCAACCCTTTTGTGTGAATTCAATTATCTCTTAAAACACTAAATTGAACAACGCTGACGATCTTAATCCTTTATTAATTTCAAAAGAAACTCCGTCCAATAGTACTATTAGTACTTTACATTTTGTATGTTTTTTTTACCAACTTTATTATTTTTCTCTGTATATACAAAACTTTTCAATATCCCTATTAACTTATCCTTTATTCCCGTATCATAATTATGCTCGCTTAAAGTTAAAGTCGATAAACAACAAATACAACGTCAAGCCATGTTCATAGTACAGGCAAAGACTACATCAGGGTAGGTAGCCCATTAGTTTCAAATGTTTCAAATAAAAGTTGTAGGATACGAACCATTGCCACGATTATTCGAAGTACCCTGTATGTTTATAAATGTTTTACAAATATGCAATGGTTCATATTCTACCATTTTTATTTGAAACATTTTTTAATCCGTATGATATTGAATAAAATATTGGACTTCCTCGCACTAATGGGATACCCTGTATATGAGCTGTTCATTATTTGCTTTATGATGAAAATTTGATCGATTAAGGATACATTTTTTCTATTGGTCTTAGAAAAAAAAATGCACTTATACTGTCATTTTGTCCTCTACAAGATTGAATAGGGATGCACCAGTTAGGAGTTATGAGTGAAGAAACGGAAAAAGATGGAAAACGCAGAGGGATAAGGATGACGAAAACTTGGGTTTTCCACTTTCTAACCACCTTAAGAAGATATAAAAAAAATCAGAATTACCTGATTTCGTGTGGGGTTGGACCCCTCTAGCAAACTGGACTATACACATCCAATTATTTGAGTTGGCTTTCTATGGTTTGTTTCGATAGAACATGCAGAGGCTCCGCGTATACTTTCAAAAAAGTTTTTGATGAACACTCTCGATCGAATCTAACATCGGCCTAACCCATAAAATGGGCATATAAGGGGGCGAATGTTCATAATGTAAGTATCAGAAGAAAGAGTAAATATTTATACTCTGTCTTAGCTAAAACTGGGCCGTGTTTTTATTAACAATGGAGAAAAAATAAAAATTAAAGTAACAGTCAATGAAACCTATCTCCTGAACAAATAAGTAGCCAGACGAATTTTTGACTGAAAATGTTTCATACACCTTTCTTTTGTATTTCTCGACATAGGCAGAGTTTAAATTAGCGATTTTTTAACCAAAAACAGTATACGAAGTGTAAAAATGGTGCAAAATCTTCAAGTTAGTCGAAAAAAGTATAATTAAAGTCCCTGTAGGAGTAAAATTTATCTATTTTCTTCTTAAATCTGTTGCCATCCTTTCTCAATATTTTCGAATAAAAGAAAAAACGCCTCTTTAAACTACATTATTTCCATTAGCTGCAGGAGCAAACATGAAGGATTTACGTTGGTGATTTCCATAATGATGGATGTAACTCGAAGAAGGGTAGTAATTCAATCAAATGAAAAAAACTCTAAACCTCCCCCATGTGAAGATATACCAATGGACAATAAATAATATTTCTATATAATTTACCACATGTTTCGACGAACTAACCTCGTCATCATCAGGTTAACAGGACTGCTTACAGATTGTCAAGGATCAGTTAACTTCATCCGATTTGCCCGATATCTGTAAGTTCCTGAGGGACTGCCTCAAAATCTGCTATAGAAAAAAATTTCTTTAATTTTCAAGAAGAGACATACTCGTACGTCCAATTGTCCGGCCTTCCATATGGGTAGTAATCTAATCCCACTGTTAGCTAAGATGTTTCTAACCTCCCTAGAGTCCAATCATATTTTTAAAAACAGTATCATCAGTGACCATTTTGTCTACTACAAACGCTATGTGGACGACATATTGGCTATTTTTAATTGACAGTGATCAAGACATAGACGAATCCTTTGATTTCTTGAACAGTCTTCAACAAAAATTTATTGGTCCTCTTTTTGTTTCATTCCCGTATCTGGATCCCTCTCCTTTTTTCCCTTTTTTTCTTTCTTCATGGTCGGTCTTACAGTTTCCTGTCTGGGGTTTTGGTTGTTAACCTGTAAACTAAACTTCTTTATCACTGAATAATTATAATCAATTTTAATATCATTGTGGGGTGCCTCTTTGAGGGTTACCACTTCGTCGTTTTAACTTCTAACACTAATGTTCTAAGGATTGCCTTATTGTAAGTAATTCTATTCCTTTGACTTTTCATAACCTCAATATTTCAGCATGGCTTAGTGACCAATTCTGTCGCAAGTTTTATCTTCGTCCTGCTTAACTTTAAGATGGACGTAACTAGGTCCCCGTTTGGAGTTTCCAGGAAGATCTTGGAATGACTCTGTCCTGGGATTTTCGACCAATGTCTGCAATACTCTTTCGTGACTATTGCCTGAACCCCCTTTTTGGCTGTGTTATAAATAATCCCACAAGCCGGTTCGGGTCCTATGAATGGTTTTGCGTTTTCCATTTACTTTCATAATACCCACCCCGAATACCAAAGAATATAGTAACAAATTTCTACAGCAACCTGCAAAGTTGTTAAACTCATATCAAGCTGTCACATTTTGAACTACAAACAACGAGTTGCAAGTTCATGCGAATGATCATAATTATAAATTTTATGAAGTACGTTAGAGCAATTTAGAAGTTTAATTAAATAATGGATATTGCCATTTATTATTACCACCAACCACGAAGAATTCAAATAATGTTTGGACAACATATAATATAAATTTTTTGGCAATGTACCTATATGAAGCGATGACAGCTTAAATAACTAAAATTGTCAATAATTATGTCACTAAAGTAGTTAATGAAAACATTAACTCGTACATTTACCTACTGCTAAAATTATTTACTGTGGCGTTGAATAACTTATTTCATTACAGAATATGAAAATTAGATTTGATGATACATTTATTCAAACAACAGATACGAAACCAAATTTTATATTGACTATGAAATTCGCTGCTTAATTACTTTAGCTTATTGAAATACAGTAGATGTTTTGAAATTAATTTATATTGGGCGTTTATGTTCCAAGAATAAATTGGATGTATTATAAAAGCAAATTAGGCCTCTCACAATAAATAAATATTTCAATTAATTTTTCGCCTACTTTTATATGAATAATTAAATTCATAAAAAATACGATTTCAAATAGGTAATTCGAAGTGTGGGTTAATCCACGCCACAATAATTTTTAACCTTCATTTATAAACAGCCAATAAAGTACGTTTTGCGTTAATTAGCTGTTATTAACTTCTACGGTCGGTTACACCTTTCCTCCTTTCGGATGGTGAAAAAATTACTATATATCCAATTTTTCAATTTTAGATTTTAACGTAGATTTGTATGAAAATCCATTCCAGTGTAAACAACATGCAAATTGGTAAAAACGGAAGTTAATAGAATACAAACATCACAAAGAAATTTATAGCCCGCTCCGAGAACGGTTCAAAAATTGCTTTTGTACTATGTAAAATAAACTTGATTTGAATGCGTTTTCATTTAAAAATACAATTAAACTAAGTTAGAAAAGTTAATTACGTATACAAAAATGTTTTACTGGTAGCCTTTTAAATGTCTGTTAAATTCAGATTTAGTATTCTTTGAAAAATCGTTGTTAATTACTTTTGCAAAAGCAGAGTAAATACTGAATTGCCTCTGTTATTTGAATTGAAAAAAAAAAGTATTAATACGGAAAGTAACATAAATATATAATTAATACTAGAAATGTATAAAAGAACGTAGTCTTTTGCATAAATATGGAAATGAAGCAGTTTCCTAGACTTTGAATAAACATTAAGTAAGTCTAATTACTTGTACTTTCAATTCTTAATATTGTACACCATCGTAGTACGAGTAAAAAAGATTATGTTGAGGCATAACCAAAAAATTTATTTGTATACAAACGTTTTGTAGCTAATGTATCCCAAATAAAACGGCGACTTCAAGTGTAAAATCTATACGGTTTACAACTTTTATACAATAAAGCTGACGTGAATATAATCTCAATTCAGCAGCTGCATTGTAATTTGCCCTATGCAAACGCAGGTCAACGGGTTGTTCGGCATACATAATGCCATAGCATAAAACTGGAAATGACCTATTGGTCAAACGTTTGTATTCATTATTCAAATTGTTTGATATTTCTCTGGTAATTTCGAATGTTCACTTAACTTTAACTACATCTTAAAATGCACCGCACCGCACTAACAACGTTTAACGATTCGATTTGTACGTGACATTAACTAATAATAATATTTGAAATGAGTATAAAAAACAAAAATCTACAATATTTAATTTGTTCGGCCATTACACATTGTGCAACGGTAGCAATTTAAACAATATATCAAATGAAATAAAACATTTAATCAATTTATGTCAACAGAAACTCGATCGGTCGCTTTTCTTCAACGTGATGGAGTAATTACAACCTTTAATACAAAGTTAAAGAACTTACGCTAACATCTTCACTTTGTTCAGGTAAGACGCAGCCATGACCTTTTGTTAATAAGATCTATACATATGTGAAAAGAAACAACGCAAAATAAGTACTTTGTACACCTGGAAGGGCCGTTCACTATTGGCAGTAGCTGTACAAAGATATGATCAGCGATAGACAATACTTGGAGATGGTATAACAGACTTTGAAACATGTCGATCGGAATTGCTAACAAAACAGTCTGAAACCCACCCACTTTTCCAGGACTTTTCAACCTATCTGCGTATATTCGCAAATTGACTTGATTAATACCATACGACATGGTCTAATCATCTAATAAAGAGTATTATTATTATTAATTAACGAAATTCACTTGAATATGTTACAGGTTTTGAGTGACCTTAGACTTGCAGTTCGAAATTTTCTATTGTCGTTAGTAAAAATCTTTCTTTCGTTTTAAATTTATTTTAATAAACGTTTTCGTGCTTCTCACCCTCGGAGCGCACTGAATTTAAGAACGTGAAGTACATATTCCGTAAGGTTGATGATTTTTGAACGGAACGAGTGATACCGATGCATCCGATTTGTTATTTAGTTAACAGGAATAAAAATATACCGACAGGCGACAACAAAGGCAAGTCACAAAATTTAATTTCTCTGCTTATTCATCATACCAATTCCTCCACGATCTCTGGTAACTTTGTAAATGGCCCCATAAGATTCGGTGAGGCATTGCCATCCACTTTTCTAAGAATCAGAATGAGGCATCAACTTATTGAAACGAAATCTCAACGATTAGAATGTCAGTATCTTCTTGGTTTTGGTGGAATGGTCAACGCTGTACCATTCTTTTGCAGAACCAGAATAAGGCTGATCTGTGAGTGTATCTTTAAATTAACGTGGCCTAAGAATGTGGTTGTTAATGGCATCGGCTCACATCTTCACCTTCTACGCCTACTGTGTGCGGGACCAGAGGATTTTCATCTAACAAGTACCTACGTTACCGTTCAAACAGAATACAGATTCACCAAAAATTCAGCATTCGCTTGCAAAATTCTATTCTCCAATGAGATTGTCCCAAGAACAACGTTTCCGTATCACCTAATCTCTAACACTAACCCACGACATCGAGATCCAGCACAAGGTTAGATGAAACTTGGTGTTAGAATATCATCACACGATAGAACACTTTAATTGAAATTCAAGAGTCTGGTGCGTTTCAACGCAGAACTATCAAGAAGGAATGCGCGCTTGCTCGTGAGCACACCTTCTGAAAACTGCACCCTTAACACTACACAGACGGTGAGACGACGGATCCCTTTCTATGTGAGTGCCCTGCACTTGCCCAACCGAGAGAATCATTTCAGGAGGAATCCCGGCCTGTCCCAGCCACCACTAGAACCATTAGGGTCTTGTCTGCCATCATCCTCAAATATATCTGACGTGTGAGATGGCTTCAGTAACGTTACATGATCGGATGACTCTAATCATGGAAGCACCTCGATATACAACCAACTTTATAAAGAACCGTGAACTTTGTTTTCTGATTATTTCCCACAGTGTAGAGTGATTTTTTTTGTATTTTCATTGGTTCAGGAATACAAATTCGATAAGAGCTTCAAATGGAAATAAAAATTAAAATATCATTTTATAGTTGGCATCAACACTTTCTTTTGATCTTTATTAGTCATCAGTTATTTATGCACGTGAAGTCTGATCTTGATTGACTCGATTGACTCGATATTTTCAAATTCAAATTCAGAGAACTTACCAGTAGCTAATCATACCATCAAATTTTCTTAGAGAAGAAAGTTATGGTTTTTTCAACACGACCTCAAAGCGTTGAAAAAACATGATTCTTCTCGTGTTTTAACCAAATTTTTCTAGAACTGCGTAGAATTAAAAAAATGTCCATGAAACTTGCAATTATAACATTAAGTTGTAAATTTACAATTTACAGTGCACTAGCCAAATTGTGACACGTTTTCTTAAATTTCCAATATTTTTCTTCTACAATTAAAATAGAAACACATAACATTTTTTCCAATTACATGATGAACACTACATGTATTTTCAACCATTCTATGTGCATAATAAAGCAACATTAATGTTGGTCACTTTTTTAGAAAAATTTTTTTTTAATGTTTCAGGTGTCACATTTACCCTACACATCTGACAATTCAACAATTGTGACACTGAGATGGTATAATTGTGACTCAAGCCTAAAATCCTATATACACACCAATAGGACGAAAGTTTTAAGTGCGACATACTTTGAAAGGTTAAATGTGACTTGAAAAAATAATTGCAAATATTTTATTAAAATAAGTAGTTATAAAATTAAAACATACTCTACACAAAAAATGAAATTCTAACAAAAAACATTAATCCCAAATGAATCTTTAAACAATAGCGGAACAGTAACTTACAGCTAATAGCAAAAATGCGAACTTATAGTCATTACACACATATTTGTAAAAAAACGGATATACAGGGTGATTCACGACTATTCCCTCGGTCTCTTATGCCTAAAGGGTACAAGATATCAGCTTCATTTTTTGGTAACATATGTAAATTGATATCGACTATTTTTTAAAATTATTTTCAATTATACAGGATGCTTCACAAAATTGTAATATATCAAAGTTAGGTTTTTTTAAATGCAACCCCCTGTATTTTATTACATTTTTAGATTATACGTTAAAAACTAAGGTAACTTTATTAAACGTTCCCTATACCTATCGCTTACCAATTTTGAGAAAATTGTGATTTTAAGAAAAATATTCAATTTAAACAACCCCTAATAACACGGAAACCACTTACTTTTAGTAACGCAAATTTATATCGATTTATCTTGACCTTTAAGGCTTTTATTTGCACTACGTAGGATTTCGATTTTTTGTACAGGGTGTTTAGAAAAAGGATTCATATTTTATATTTTTCAAACATCAAAAACTCACTTAACTTAAATGGAACACCCTGTATGTTTTTATTCTATGTTGAATAACTTTTCATTTTCTATCAAAAACTATGAATAATAGATATGTCTAAAATCAACGATTAAAAAGTTAAGATTTTTCTCTAAAATTTGTATGAAAATGGTTTTTGTTTGCGTTCTAGTAGGCAATGATTTTTTTATTGTAGTTGATAATTAGATATGTGATCATAACTTAATTAAAAATTAAATTAATAACAAGAAGTAATCATTTATGGAAAAAAATGGTATAGTAAATGCTCAATATGATGACCATTTTCTTCTATGCACAACCGCACTCGATTTTCAAAAGATCTAACGTTTCTCAGGATATCTGGTGTTATAGTAGCAAACGCATCCTTTATTATAATCTTTATGTCATCAGCAGTGGTAGGTGGAGTGTTGTGGACCCCTCCTTCCAATCCATTTATTGAGGAATTGTCTATCTAAATATTTTCAAAAAAACATAAACACCATTCTTATCACATGCAGCCTCAATGTATTTGGGAGAATTTTGATTTTTTGATGGAACTTGAACGGAGTAAAATTTTTACGGATTTTAGAACAACACTTTTTTGAGTCTTCTTGATTAAGTTTGTTTAGATATTATTATTATTATTATTAAAAATTTAGTTTACAACGCCCCACCTACCACTGCTGACGACATGAAGATTAGAATAAAGGATGCGTTTGCTACTATAACACCATAACATTAGAAGATCTCTTGAAAACGAGTGCGGTTATGCATAGGAAAAAATGGCATTTAGGTACTACAGTATTTTTTCCATTGCTTCAATTTTATTTTTAATTAAGTTTTGATCACATATCTAATTATCAACTACAATAAAAAAAATCATGGCCTACTAGAATGCAAACAAAAACCATTTTCATACAAATTTTAGAGAAAAATCTTAATAACTTTTTAATCGTTGATTTTAAACATATCTATTATTTATAGTTTTTGATAGAAAATGAAAAGTTATTCAACATAGAATAAAAACATACAGGGTGTTCCATTTAAGTTAAGTGAGTTTTTGATGTTTGAAAAATATAAAATATGAATCCTTTTTCTAAACACCCTGTACAAAAAATCGAAATCCTACGTAGTGCAAATAAAAGCCTTAAAGGTCAAGATAAATCGATATAAATTTGCGTTACTAAAAGTAAGTGGTTTCCGTGTTATTAGGGGTTGTTTAAATTGAATATTTTTCTTAAAATCACAATTTTCTCAAAATTGGTAAGCGATAGGTATAGGGAACGTTTAATAAAGTTACCTTAGTTTTTAACGTATAATCTAAAAATGTAATAAAATACAGGGGGTTGCATTTAAAAAAACCTAACTTTGATATATTACAATTTTGTGAAGCATCCTGTATAATTGAAAATAATTTTAAAAAATAGTCGATATCAATTTACATATGTCACCAAAAAATGAAGCTGATATCTTGTACCCTTTAGGCACAAGAGACCGAGGGAATAGTCGTGAATCACCCTGTATGTAATAAGTTATAATACGGTTTTATCAAAAGTTATGGAAAATTCAAAATGACCACGTTTGTCCTGTTTTGGTTCTTGCAAGACCCTGAACACATCGTTTTCATTAACTTCATCAATGTCCTCTGTTGCTGGCCATACAAAATAATGGGTTTGTCGTCGTAGAAATTTAACTGTTACAGTTTCACCTGATTTTTCCAAGACTTGTCCAACACAACGTTTTAAAGACTTTTTGGTTGAATACGTAACTAGCACCCACGATCCAATTGTGACAATGGTGTTAAAATCATCACTTAGTTCTTCTTCTTCTATGAAGGGCCCAGTTGAGGAATCACTATCATGGACAGAAAAATCACTCTCATCTGTGGTGCTTTCTTGGCGTTCTTCACACTTGTTTGTTTGGCTTTTAGATTTGTTTTTCGGAGTCGTATTTTTCTGGTTCAACTCCCGTAGGTATTCTTCTCTAGTAATTATTTCAGCTGTATTACTATGTATCTTAGAACGTTTCTTGATATTGGTAGGTCTTCTTTCAATCTTTTGCAACAAAAGGTTTTCAAAAGATACTTTTGGTCTTTGCAAAGAATGTCCTAAGTCTAATCCTGAAACGTCTGTAACTGCTGTGTTTACAGGTGTTGCTTCTGAAGCACTACTAGTTGGAATGTTATCCGATACATTCTCTTTATTTGCAATTGAATCTTTATATTCTTGCAGATCTGCAGCTTTAAATATATCTTCTTTAATTATCCTTCTGTTGGTAGGATATATACCAGTTAGTTCAAATCCTTTTTTAATTATTATACTCGACAAGTCTCTCCACACATTACCCAATAATATTGAAAAATCTGCTTTTCCTAATGACTGACCATAGTGTTCTCTTTGCCAAATTGTCAACAACTCATCCCATCGTTTTTTCAGTACATTGAACACAGCAGAGTCCAGCGGCTGAATAATGTGGGTAGTGTGTGGAGGTAACTTTAGGAGAGTGATGTTTTCAGCAGTGGCTAACTGAATTAAAGGAATAGAGATGTGGGATATATGACCGTCGAGAATTATTAGCAAAGGTCGTTCTTTAGGACAACTTTTTAAGAACATATACTTGAACCAGTGAAAAAAGGCATCTTCAGTCATCCATCCATGTGGTGTCGCTCGATATCCAGTGCCAGGATATGCCTCCGAAGGCATCCAGGTGTCCCATAAGTGTTTTGCTTTGTATAAAATGTACGGAGGTAATTTTTCACCATCTGCTGAGACGCAAAATAGCACTGATGTATTTGTTCGTCCTGTACCAAAAGTGCTTCTGAAAACTGCTTTATTCTTTGTTGAAACCACTTTTGTTGAATTAGGATCATGACATATTGATGTCTCATCTAAGTTAAAAATCTGATTGGGTTTATAACCTATTCCTAACTCTTCTAATGTTTTTTCTAGCAAGTCAAAGAAACCATATATTATGTTAGGTTGAGTTTGTTCTGTTGTTATAATCTGCCGCTTTATGGGGTGCTTGCAGGAAAAATTCCATCGTTTACTAAACCCAATGAACCAGTCTTTCCCTGGCCTGCTTTCTTTAAAACGATTAGGCACATTATTTTTAGTTAAATAAACATGTACTAAATCTAATATTTCTCTACGAGTCAGTCCAAAACCCCACTTATTCATGGTTTCAATATTTTCAGCCAACTTGCGCTCAGTTTCTAAACTTAATTCAATCGGTCTTCCAACAGAATTTTTCAAACATTTGGGCCTATTCTTCCAACCTTTTATATTAAGAATAAGTGTAGAACGTGGAATGTTACATTCTAATGCTGCTCTCTTCACTGTCCATCCATTATCAACTAATTGAATAGCCTTTGTTATGTCATTTTTAGAATATAATTTTTGTTTTGTTGATGCCATTTTGCTTTTAGGTAGACTTGTAAGTATCCTGGAATAGACAAAAACTAGTAAGGTAGGTATATAGTACATGTAGTGTAAAGAAATACCAGTGTCACAATTATAATACAAAAAAGTCACAATTAAACCATCCTTAATAAAAGTGTAGTGTATTTGTGACACTACTGCTATTTTATGTACTCAACATTTTTAGGTTAACTGTAACATTAATCAAGATTATTATGATGCTATATGTATTTATAGTACAACAGATTTGAAAATATGTTTTATATAACGGAAGCATCAAATTTCTAAGCAAGCTGTGTTAATTTAACAATTTTGAATGAAACAAAATCGAATATTTGCTTACCTTGATGTCACTACAAACACATTCGCGCGCGTTCCACATGCTACTGCGTTCAAACAGCTACCTGTAATACCAAGTCGACGTGCATTAATGGCGCAGATTTTAAATTAATATTAAGTGTCACAATTAACTGTATGTCACAATTTGGCTAGTGCACTGTACTGACTTCTTTTGTTTTCTTGATTACTTTCATCTCTAGAGGGTAAAATGTAACTTTATTCACTAATTTTAATAACAAAAAATACTATTTTCCGAGACAGTTTCAGGAAAATGATAGATATTTATCAAAATCCGATGTTGTAATCAAGGTTCTGAAATATAAAATATGTAAAGCGGTTAATAGATATGTGAACGTTCTTTGATTGGATTGCTTAATAATGACCATGCTAATTTAATAAATTAAGAGAAATTAAATAACCTTAAATTATTCTAAAGAGCAATCGAAATTAAAATGACACCGTATTAATGATTTTTTATTTGTCCCCCGTATTTCTTTCGAAAAAAAATTTAAATTTCATAATGCATAAATATTGAAGCACCCACTTTTGTTGGCATAACAATTTTCTCGTGTAATTTCAATAACTCTATAAATTTACCTATTTCGTTTTCCTCAGACACTTTCTATTATAGGAAAGGTATAAAAAATGCGCCGGTAACAAAACTAATTTGCTTTCTATTCAAATTTCCAATTCGAGGTATGATTTTAGTCTTAGTTTTAAAATTACTAATTTTGTCCCATTTTTTTTAAATAAAATATGGTAATACATACTCACTTCGAAAGTTCGCTGTTGTGTAAATAAGTTCGCCTTACCTGAAAAAGAAAAATCTGTTAGATTATCGAGTATTGTGACTGTAGGTGTACGTCTCAAAAACTATATTAGGCACATACGAAAAGAATTCAAAAGCGCCCGTTTTCATTAAGAATAAGCGATAATAAGTTATACTTCTTTGTCTCTCTAAATTCCACGAATACTAAGCTATTCCAAAGATATTTACGAATGCATGCAAAGTTTGTGATCTCAACGTCCTAAAAGTGCACGTGCATTTGAAAATTTTGTGCCATTATGATTGTCCTTAAGGATATGCTTTCAGAGAAGTCTCCCATTGTGTTACCAAATAAAATACACAAAGTAAGCATATGAGTATTCATATAATAGCAGCTGGATTAATTGTGATATACAGGGTTTTTCAACGAAAAGGAGCCACCCTTTATAACTTCTAACAGAATCAAAATTTGAAAAATCGGCGATACCCGTCTATAATAATATCGAGGGGGACACTTTTTGACATAAGTTTGAGATTTCATACCTTAACCCCCTGGGTCCCACAAACATACCCTTAATTTTTTTAAATAGCAACATGGGTCATGTGATACGTCATTTGAAAGGTCTTTTGATATCTTGCATTACTGCGTTTAAAATTTTAAAATCGTTCAATTCGTTTGTGAGATATTTTAATTTAAAGTTTTAGAGAACTGATATAATTTTCTTCAAAATGGTTGTTTTTTATTTTTTTTTTTGCTTTTATAGTCAAGATAAATTGATACGAAATTCATTGTATTAAACTTTTTTTAATTACATGGAAATAAAACTTAAAATAAATTAAAAAGTCAGTAATATTTTTATATTGCATTATTATAACGACAAATTATATCAGTTCTCTAAAACTTTAAATTAAAATATCTCACAAACGAATTGAACGATTTTAAAATTTTAAACGCAGTAATGCAAGATATCAAAAGACCTTTCAAATGACGTATCACATGACCCATGTTGCCATTTAAAAAAATTAAGGGTATGTTTGTGGGACCCAGGGGGTTAAGGTATGAAATCTCAAACTTATGTCAAAAAGTGTCCCCCTCGATATTATTATAGACGGGTATCGCCGATTTTTCAAATTTTGATTCTGTTAGAAGTTATAAAGGGTGGCTCCTTTTCGTTGAAAAACCCTGTATACATTTTTATGATATGGCTTTACAAAATATTAAAAAACATACAACTTCACACCCTAAGTTAACTCGGTTAAATGGATTCACATAAAACTAACGAAAAGGTGCGAATTCTCATAGAATTCTAATTTCAACCAACTTCAAATCTGTAACTAATTATGGTATATATAACTACCCCCCTTCCCCCTCCCCACCTCAGACACAAGCACCCCGACTTCTGCACAGAAGAGTCATTGTTTTTCTTTCCACCTTAAGGGTGATGGAAGCAGAGAGGGTGACGGACAATTTGTAAATCACAAAAAAATGTTGGAGGAAAAAAAAGTAAAAAAGGATCGTTTCTGAAATTTGCAATTTGAGAACAGTTTTTTATGAAGAATCCAAAAGTGCAATAAAAAATAGATGTTCCTATTTAAGTTTTCAAAACTCACCCCCGCTCCATCCCCCGGGGGAGTGAGGGTGGTGTTTACGTATCATGACTGAATAGGTTTCAAAAAATAAAGGAATGCATGGTTTTTTCTTTTTGTAATTGGATGTGTCGTTCTCGAGATATTCAAGGGTGTATATTTTGACTTTAATGGCGTCCCGACGGCGAACGAGTGATCCGATCAAAAAATTGACCAGAGATTTGGAATCACCAAGAATTTCTGTAACATCGTGCAACGCACAGACACACAGACATCCGGACGAATTTAGTAACCCACTTTTTGAAGTTGGTTGATTACTAGTCACATTAACATGGAAGATCAATATTATTGTAGTCGTAATTTTTTTACGATGAACGCCTGCGCAGAGATTCTATTGGGGAGAAATTCCTCCAAGGAGAGACTCTATAAAACGAATAAGTCGAAAAATACTTTTCACGGGGCTCCCGGCTAACAAAAAGAAGGTCAAGCCTCTGCTAGGGGCGTTCTTCAGCCAAAGAACGAAAAAACTGTTGTAATTCGGTAAGAAAGACATTCTGACAAATCTAATAATAAGGTAAGATTGGAATAGACCCCATGTGCAGTGAGAAGGCGGGAGAAATGGCACTCAATATACTGTAGCTATACTGTGTCACTGCAAGCCATACAATAAGTTCAGATGCAGGTTGTTTGGAAGTGAGGAAATGACACTGAAAAACATTATAAAAACTGTCCCTTGAAAAAGGCCTTAAACTTTTTAAGAATGTACACATTACGATGGAGTGAATTTAAAACTTGAGGGTAGAATAGCCCCATGAACGCAGAAGAGTGAACCAGCTCTGAACGAAATAGTAATAAAGCCCCTAACATTTCTGAACTTTAGGCATTGTGACGAAACCAAAAACAGGTGCGAACCTATCCAATCAGGTGAAAATGTGGTGATTTCTTTACAAAGTTATCGTCCATATTTCAATTCAACAAAACCAAATATCTTATCTCATTTTAGGAACCAAGCTATTTTGTTCGAACTACGAATATTTTTGAAAACACTGTTGCTTGTTTAACACCTTCTGTTTTCCAAATAAAGAAATACTACACATCAACCTACACGAGATCTATAAAGAAAGCCAGATTCTTCCAATTTAATGCATCTAGTCGACGAAATATTGTACGTTAACCATTGTATTCAATCCAAGAAGTTTGAAGAAGAAAAGGAACCATTTGATATCTGAAATTTATTATTAAAGTTTCGTAAAACCTCAAAGTCCTTAAGAGGTCTAAATGCTTTATTAGAAAATCGAAATACAAATATTCTGTAGGATGACTTCTTCATAAGTCTCGCGACTATCGAAGGATAGACGCACAATTACACACCAACCCCACAGTATTTCACACCTATAACACTTTTATGGGTGGCATTGATAAAGATGTGAGGAAAATATAAGTTATTACAATTACAGGTAAAAAAATGGTACTTTTGCCTAAAAGCTTACAGTCTTGATGTGGCAATTCAAAATGTTTGGCACAGATGCCACGGTGGCAGCTGTGAACACTATCTTGTACGTCAAAAAAATCTCGGTACAGGCAATACCATAAAGAAATACAAAAAAAATAATGCTGTACATTTCTAATGCCCTTATTTTAGACCGATTTGTAATTTTACAAAGGATCTTCTTGTCAAAAAAAAAATAAAAATCGATTGAACGTGTTAAATCTTTAACATAAATGGTTTAAAAACGTTTTAGGACAACTGATTCTATTAGAAAATCTGAAGAACAGAAAGAAAAGAAATTGACAAAGAAAGGTACGAGATGAAATTGTTCAGGCGTAAATTCAAGACCACAAAACTTGGTAAAGCAATAAAAAGCCATAGAATCACAGAGATTGTACAGAGGATAATGGGAGAGAATCATAAATTGATGGGGTGATATACAGAGAATAAAACAATGGTGGAAAAGGAAATAAGGAGAAATACATAAGCAGATACAACTATAAGTACTGTTTGCAACAGAAATAGTGAGTCGAATATAATGGCAGGGAATATGGTGGTTGGCAGTAATATGATTCGATAATTTATGTTAAAAATTGTCTAGATATACTAAAATAAGAAGGATTGTTTCCTGGCGAAATTGGGAAAAGCCTGTCTTAATTTCTAATCGAAAGGCCATAGGTATACCAATTTTTATTGATTTAACTTAAAAAATGACTGATTTCCATACAAAGTTTCATCCCCTATTTTACCCCAATAGGGTTTGACCTTCGGACAATCCTGAAAAACGTCTGTCTTAATGTCTAACCGAAAGGCCATAGGTATACCAATTTTTATTGATTTAACTTAAAAAATGACTGATTTCCATAGAAAGTTTCATCCCCTATTTTACCCCAATAGGGGTTGAACTTCGGACAATCCTGAAAAACCTCTGTCTTAATGTCTAACCGAAAGGTCATATACCAATTATTATTGATTTAACTTAAAAAATGACGAATTTCCATACAATACTATTTTACCACTCTTAGGGGTTGAATTTGGGAAAATCCTGAAACAAATACAAACTTTCATCCCCTATTTTACCTCCTTAGGAGTTAAATTTTGAAATATCCTGCCTTATCTCTTGTCTACATCATAAAAGGAACCTCTGTGCCAAATTTCAGCCATCTAGGTCCAAGGGTATGGGCTGGGCGTTGATATCAGTCAAGACCTTTAATTTTATATAGAGATTGAATTCAAGAAAGAAGTGGAGGACTTTTGTCATTAACATTCTTTCGGAATACGAACCAGCGTTTTTTGACAAAGTGGTAGTTGAGTGATGTCGTAGAAAACTTACTGTCAAGGTATACCACCGTAGATGAAAAGTTATGCACATATCTAAAGCTCTTTTGGTTTCTTTACAAAACGATTCTTGCTTGGAATGGAAAAGGCAATACAGTTGATTTTGGTATACCAACCATTAAAAAAGTCGTAGAAATCTTGAAAATGGTTGCAATCATACCGCTCACATCTAACTTTATGAATAAGATGAAGAACAAAATTATGTTCTGGGATTGTCAGTTCTTTATTGGCTTTGAACCAAATATTACACAATAACGTTAAAAAAGCTTAAGGCAGACCAGAACGAAAGCACCACAATAATTTGCGCAACATTGCGTTACACCATGATAATGAAAGACCTCACATTACGTTTGCCACATTTAAAGCAAACCGCAATTGAGGGAAAGTCGAGTGGTCAATTATTTTATATGTACCTCATACAAACCCGATTTGATTTGATTCTCGTGGGAAAAAAACGGATGATTTCTTTTTCCAATCTGGCTTTTAGCAATAATTTGAAGTTTGAGATTTTTTAGATCATTTAACGCACGTTTAGGTTGTACCGCATTATAAAAATAAATAGGAAAGTTTCAAATATTAAAATTTCACAATGGTACGAGGAAGGGTGAAAAACTCTGTCAAACATTTTTAAAAACTTGGAAAGAAAAACTTCAAATTTTGATAATTATAAACCGCAAACATAAATTGTGAAAGTTAAAATAAAAGAGAACTCAATCATTAATCTACCCTTCGCTAATACCGTAAGATCGTGTTCTTTGCAGGATGCCAAAATAACTTGTTTATATGAAAAGTATTCCTTGTCTTTCTAAACTTAACAACATTTCATAGTTTTAAGTGCAATTTCATGTATAATAATTGACGTTTTAGCTAGTAGTTGAAATACAACACTTTTTAGAATATACCTACACTGAACATGCAACTACTCATATTAAGTATGCGTTTGAATAAGCAAATTAATTATGAAAAGTATACATAAATTCAAGATTTTATTATTTATTCACGCCGTATTATTACGAATGTACACTTAATATTGTGGTATGTGGTATCCATTACAAAGTGCAAGAAGTTAGTAAAGTTTCTAAACACGATATGTATTAAGCAACTAACATTTTCTTGTAATTAAATTCTGTATCTACGTTATTCATTAATATTAAAAATAAAAGAAAAATCGCCCACAATCAATTTATTTGTTATTAATTAAATTCATCAATATTCATCCGTTTGACAACTGTCCGTTCTAACTCCAGAGATGGAAATCAATTCAGTGTCAGATTAATTAAATTTTTAAATGACCACAAGACCACACGTACACAGTACAGTACGGATAAACAATATCAATAAACCAATTCAAGAGTTATAATTTAATTAAAACACGATAGGTATTCTATTAACAGTTTAATTGAAACTGCTAAAATTACATATAGAGAGGATACAGGAAATTAACACAGTTATTTTCCTATTGTTATACGATTCCGTATATAAAAATTATATTTATCGTCATAATAACACGTGTATTGTTTATTTCCTGTGACACTTTTCTATTTCTTGGTATAGCCACTGAAATCTAACTGTTAGTACATATTCTTTTTTTATTAAATATAAGGTTATTCAAAAATAAGTTCCCTGATTGAAATGACCATTGCCTTGCTAATTTGTCATTCAAAGGTCATTCGTTTGGAAAGTGTACTAATTACATGATCACCAAAAATGTTTCTAATAGTGCTTTACATGATTGTGTATGTGCGGGGGTACGTTAAAAGAAATCGCATTTCTTTACAAACAGGTGTTTTTATTTTTTCAGAATCTCAAAAAATAGCAGAGCAATGTCCATTTCAAACTGGCAACTTACTTTTGAATAACCTTATATAAACGTATGTTTCTATTCATCGCAAAGATCAACAGAGAAAATTATTCACCTTCCATGAAACCAGAAAGATTACCGCAAAACAGCATCTTTAATAAAAGTCGATGGTCAAGCTAAAGCTTTTCTTTATCACACCATTTTTGTATCAGTTTAAAGCTCTCTGTAAACGATAACAGTAATGTGAACTACCTTTTTGAAACCCGATGGTCCAGTTGCGGTAGCTGAACATAACAGAGAGGTACCATAGAAGGTAGAAGAGCATCTGTCTCTCTACGAACAGAAACGATGACAGAAACACGCTTTGTGTACAAACAACCAAACTGCCATTGCATCATAGAATATTTTCCTGAGATTGCAAGAAAAGTGGCAGAGGTGGACATGACCTTACATAACATGGAAATCATGGCAGAAGATGACGAAGGGATGTTTAAGGAACTTGCCGAAATCTGAACATTAATGAGCTAGAAATTGTATATTAGAAAGATAAACTTTGCAGGAGAGCTGCTTAAGTCTCTTTAACCAGCATGGATACACGGCGCCGAGTTCTCGAAGCAATGCTAAGAAAAACGACGTACAGCTGTAGCACGGACTTATAGACTTCGCATGATTAACTAAACAATCTCTCATTATGGAAATCGCACCAATACCGAACTGAACGTGTTACACATATTTCCATTGTTGCAGGTTCAGTCCCAACAAATACTGCTCTTCATGAGGGTTTGTTCAACGTAAAACAGACTGCAAGCTTGACGCGTCCTTTCCATAAAATACCGAGAAGTGTACGGGATTTCGCCAGGAGATACGTATTATGAAGTTTGGTGGAATTTGTCCTACCATTGTGGAGTTTACGGTTATCCCCCACTAGTACAATTTAAACGTAACCGCAAGATTATTGAACGGCATCATAAAGGAAAAACACAGAAATACTAATAACCACAGAAATATTGTTGAGATTATTGGAATTTTTGTCTCCCCCATTATTAAAAATGCCACAGCCCATTCATTCAAACTTAGTTTTCATAAGGTTAACCTATAATATACAGAGTACAAAGTAAAACTAAATTTGGACAATGTTTTACTGAAGATATAAGTTCGACATTCCAAAAAAGCTTTGTTTAGAAGAATTCGTGAATCCAAAACAGCAGAAAGTGAGCCTATGTCGTAATTTCTAAAGGTATAGGGGGTAAATTGATATTACTTGCCAGGGGTTGAGTATATTACCATATTAGAGGTACAAAGAAACAATTTAATTGAGTTTTGACTAAGACGGTAGAAAAACTGGTTCACCAACATAATTAGTTATTCCAGCTCCGATGTCATTTGTAAATATAAAAAAAAAATCCAGTGCATCAGTATTAATGAAGCCCATAAGGAATATTCCATGCGAAGAAGTTACACAGCAACTTGTTAAAAATCGGACAAATTAGACTGAAAATTTAAAATTTGCTGTTATTGCAACATGATAAAGGCAAACATATACAGATTCTAATGTCATGATCAAAATATTCGCCAAAACAGGGCAAGAAAATTACACTTTCAGATGATAATGATATGTTAGCTGTAGTGGGAGGAGTAATTGTAAAAAGTGTCTTTTTACAGATTTTCTTCTCTCTGATTACGGAAGAATTGGGAGTTGCTTCTTTCATCGACCTCTTAACCCCTTCTACTCATCTGAAGAATTGAAGAATGAACATGATAATTGTGAATTGTGATTCTCTATTGATCCATTGGCAAAATTGCTGATGAGAAAAGGACCAGATCTAGCTCTGTAACCCATAACTGAGTAGGTAATATCTATGAATAGAACCACTCTCTCAGATTTTTAAGGTACTACCCCTACGCAATGAGGTATACATTTGTATAATAAAATCAAGGGCGGATCCAAGGGCCATGGCCGCCCCCCCCTTGGGTCATTTTTTGTTTAATGATTTCATTCGACTTTAGGAAAAAATATATATCTGAAAATCTGATTCTTTTAACCCTCTTCTTTTCCCTCAGTACCGACCTATTAGTCGGCATCGTGGGTACTGGATACTGACCCTATTCAATTCAATATACAATAATTTGAACATTTTTCAATATTTTTCAAAAAGTATGAAACCAAACGATACTGAATTAAAAGAAACCGTCGATACGTGAGGTGAATTTTCAAGTCTTGTTGGACTAAAAAAAGGTTGTATGTCCCCCCCTCCCCATAGACAATTTCTGGATCCGCCCTGGAATTAAATTATAGTTGTATATCAAATCATACCATTTACCACCTTTAATAATTCTGTTAAAAATTTGAGATAAGCTCTATATATGCTTGGAAGTTGGAATTTACAAACAGACTACGGAAAGTATGTATTGGATTATTGGATATTGCTCTCAGATATTGCATTTCAATAAAAACCCTTTTGCTTCATTTTCATTAACTTATATAAAGTTCAACGATTGAAAAGTGCACGCAAGCTTTTACGTTGTAAAAAATTAAAAGGTACAAGAATTTTCAATTTACTAGTATATTTGTTTTAAAGTCATGCCACTATGATAGATATAAAACACTTTTCATTGTTTTTATTCAACTAAAATTTGTAAGTGCCATTATGTTATAAAAGCGAGAGCGCCGTCTTTAGCTTTGCCGCAAAATCAAAGAACTAATTTCTCTGGTTCATTCACGCGCATTCATCAGACTCCTTTGTTCCATATATGTGTATAGAAAAAAAACGAATCGATCCTTTTTAATTTACTTAAAACACTTCGGCCTAAAAACGATAATATAATAATATTCGTAAAATTGAAAAAGAATTTTTTAATAATATTTTTCGTTTTCCGGCCAAGTAATATTTTACTCCGTTACATAGTGTCTCCCTTTTACAATTTCCAGCGTTTCAATTTGAAAACTGGAGGTCGATCTGCTTTTATCTCGTCCATCAGTAATCACAGAAACGTTTACTGTATAGTCCCAACCAATCCCTTGAAATTGAGAACCTAGTATAGCACTCGATATAAAAAGCGTTAGATTCGACTACAGAAACACGTTTCATTTTGCTTATAATACAACTGCTTGGACGGAATAGGTGTCACTTTACCTTTCGGTCTTGGCTATAATTGAAAAAGGAGGGTGGTGGCCGACGATGTCACAAGATCGAGATGGGATCCACGTGACAGCTTTCTGATTGAAAAATACGAAAGCAATGCTTTTGCTCTTCGCGAATAAGATTGGACTAGGGCGAGACATCACTGTGGGATTTGTAGCCTAATCCTAACTTATATATTTTTTACCCCTTTTAAAATTCTAATTCAAACTAAAATTAAATAATATTAACGTACACGAAAAGGTATGATTTACATCAAATTGAAACAAAGAATTCTTGTAAAAATCTTTTTCAACGAGGGTTATTTTCTAATATACCATTTTATTCCTTTTGGATTAAGCCTAATATGCTATAAAAATAACCCAATATAGAAGAGGGTTGGAAATATGAGCGCATTACTTAAATTGAGATGGGAATGGAATAATATCTATTTATTTTTCCTTTTCGGTTTTTTCATGAAATTTATTACTATTTATTATATTGCGTATAAGATCTTTTCGCATGCATTTAAATTTGTCTATATCGACAGTTCCAAAAAGAAATGAACTTAAATAACCATTTCTTCGGCAACTCCTTTTTCCTCAAAACGATTTTATTATTTTAATCAAAATAGTGAATACTAAATTTAGATTGAAACGACATTATCTTGTCTACCATTCTTGTCCATAACAATTCAATATAAAATTTCAATGAATCCATCAATTTTTAATAAAAGTTATCAGATATGCTATCGGCAGCATTTCTTATTCATGTATGAAACACCAGAAAGATACTGCTGGTATATGCCCAAAAGCACTGAACCTATTACTGATAACCCTTTCCCTAATTTCTGGAGATGTGCGTCTATCAAATCCAAAGTTTCCTGTAACCTATAACATCGTTGCCAACCGTTTCTCCTCAGACGTGTTCTTAGTGCAGATACGTTAATCCCAGTGCGACGCCAACGTTTTACAGCCTATTACAACATCAAAAAAATTAACACAGTTCGGAGTTGAACCATGCAACATAAAAATAAGTATTTAGCAGCCACCCCTAAATAATTCCTTACCATTTTTGGATGTTTTGGGATACTGGAAGGGCTAGGTCCAACCAGATTGAGTTATTTCTGTAAATACACCTGCTTCAGAGGAATAGAGAGAGAAGCAGTTACATACCTAATTTCAGATCTAAGTTTGATTACAAAGCAAGAAGGTAAAATGATAGCACAGCGTCAAACCGATATGTAATTCACAGCAGGAAAATAAGCTTGCGATCCTTTCTGTAGCGTCGTAACTATTTCCAATTCATTAAATTACAATTTCAGATAGATATTTCTAACATACTCTTCACTGTTATAGTAAGTTAAGTATAATTTTGGAAGAAAAGTGTTTACATATTTCTAAAGATTTATATTTTCAAGCGATGATTTATAGTTAAATTTTTGCTTTTTTCCCATTTTAAATTAATCTGGTCTTGCAAGAAGTTAACCATTAATTTGTTTGGATGTCAGTGCACGCAATCAACGGCAGGGTATAAGTCTGATTAAAACAGTCCCCAGCGGGACATACGAGCATTTCTGCCAATCAGTGTGCAACAGTAGACAACTCCGTTGAAAGTTATAATAATAATCAGGAAAATGCGGTCTCATTGCCACATCGCTCGTCGGCATCATGCCAACTTAATTGAATCGTCCCGATTGTTGTAGTTGGCTCGTTTCAAACTTTTCTGCAACTGTAAAGTGGTTGAATTTACATATTGCTAAAGAAAAAGTGATTGCAAAGATCCGTCTTATTTGTATGTTCTTGATTAGAGTCAACAAGGTGTAGAGGGGGTGCGGGGTGAAAATCGTGTTCATTTCGCTTCTCATTCAAGAGATTTCGAACTTCAATTTCCTGCGCCATCTCAAAACGTGTGAAGTATCGGGGATGTTCAAAAAGTGCTTTCTTATTTTATTTACCCCCGCACTTACTTCCCTAGTCGGCACGTAATTCATCGATTCCTGACGTTTTCAGTAATGTTTATCCGGATGCACATCGCTCCTAATTGCTTATTGGGGAAGGTACATATACTTTATTGGAAAAGTGATTACAATATTGATTGGAATGATGAAAAAGAGAACGCTATAACGTTAATAGATTTCTTTTAAAAGTATTTAAATATGGATATTTTACTAACTTAAAAACTTCCCATGCTTTTATCCCGTTAAGCTTCCAAATAACATTTTTACTGCATTACAAGCTTAGGCGCTCATGAGATTATTCGGAATTGCTTGAAAAATAGTCCGAAGTGAACATATTGTAATTGAACGACGTAATAAACGATCTCCACGTTGACAGATTTTCTTTTCAAACGGCGTAGATAACGAGTAATGCCCGTTTTCGTCCAATACACTCGTAATAATGTCGGAAATGAATAAGTGTGCCAAATATATGATTTCAATTCAAAATCCCTTAATTAACCACATTCTTGCCTAATTTTGTACGCAATACTTACAATACAACCACCATCAAGGGAATTTCTTAGTATAAATGTAACCAATGATATAATGTTAATGTATAATGTATACAAGTATAACGTAAAGATTATAGTAAAAATGGTGGGAACCACTCGATATGATAATAATACCTAATATTCTCTTGGAACAAAATAATACCCACTATTTACTGAAAACAACTTCTAGTCGCACCAACAATCTCTAAAATTACATTTCAGGATAGCTTTGCTATTCTTTGGAGATCTCTCTTTCTTTGGCATTATTTTTTTAAACTCCAGATTATCGATGAATATTCCAAGTTTGGTTGCACCAATCGTTTAAGGCTCTTCCAGCGGCATTTACTATATTCCGCGGCACAAACATTCGCACGTACAATATCCCGAGGCGTCGATTCTATCCGGTTCCGGAAATTTTTTAGAGTGCATCGATGGGGATGTATGTATAAATCGTACGAGTCGTAGACGAGTCATTGCCATCGATGCACGGTAAGAAAATCGCACGAAAAATATTACGTTCAAAGAAAGTTATTTTTCTTTGCGGAAATATTTCCCCTCGTGCGCAGCACGAAAATATTTCCGCGGAAATATTTTATATTGCCATGGTTACCACCATAAAGCAAGGTCATTGGCTGTTGAATCTTTGTGTGCGATTTTCAATGCAAATCTTAAAACGTGTTTGGTGACGTGTTTGTTCAGAGCTTGTCTAGTTTGGGCTCTGCCTTTGTTCTTTGGATCGTGCACCAGGCATAATGATTGCCCATTTTTTCCAAAAAAGTTTGGGTTCTAAAGAACCATTTGTACCAAATCTTCATCAGTAGCAATACGTTGTTCTTTTCTGCCTGGGATTTAGTGGAAGCGGTACCAAAGCTTTTGTTTTACCTTCAGATATTGAATCATTATGAAAAATATAGATCCGTTACTAATATGTATACCTTTCTGGTATCATAACTAACGTCATTGAGAAATCAGTCCTAACTAACTGCTTTACACATTCAAAATTCCCGCTGCTACGATTTGAAAATGGGCGAGCTAGCCTCTAACTATTACTTTCCATGGTAAATGCAAGTAAAACTTATTAAATATTCGTGATAACTGATTCAAACTCTAGAAATGTCAGAAGATTGAAATTGACAAAACTGAATAACTTTATGTTGATGTGGATGATTTGCGGGGTCACCTTTTGAACATCTTTTTGATAATTATCGTAAGTGGAATTGGTCCAGAATCACCCATTATTGTCAGTCTTAAACATCGTACCAGAAGATTACAATATATTTGATAATTATTTTGTTTAGGGATGTAGATAAAATTAAAAAAAAAAACAGTGCAAAGTTTCTTCGATTAGTTTCTCTCATATTGAGATTTGCTCTTCCAAATCTCCTCTATAAGTTCTTATATGTATAATGGAAAATCATATAAACATCGAATGAAAAACAAAGGCCGCATGGAAAGCAAAATAAACAGTGCGACGAATCAACAGCATCATTAAAAAAAGAAACCCAGAAATACAAAAATAAATCATATGAAAGTGTAACAAACGAAACAACAAGTATAAATATTTAAGCAATAGAAATATCGGTAATTAGTAGTAT
Source organism: Pyrocoelia pectoralis (assembly GCA_036250285.1). Taxonomy (NCBI): domain Eukaryota; kingdom Metazoa; phylum Arthropoda; class Insecta; order Coleoptera; family Lampyridae; genus Pyrocoelia; species Pyrocoelia pectoralis. The sequence goes on from CM070078.1 coordinate 42,564,441, forward strand.
TAAAACATAAAGTGATGTTGACCTTCTTAGGAAAAGAACGGTGAATAAAGTAACAAAAATAAATAGTACAGTAGGAGTGGAAGGCTTTGAAATCAAACCCCAACAAGTTGGGAACATAGTAAGACATTTAAATAGAAAAGAGAAAAGAATATGCATTAGGTTTTCCCATCGAAATTGGTATACGTTTAAATGAATATTTTGAACAATTCCTCAAAATTGGAACATCCCTGAGGATAAACCATGACTAACGTAGTAAAACCTTTCGTTCTTATCCATCCATCCAAAAAAATAAGACCTATAAATACAAATACAAATCCTCGAACCACACTATAATACAACCACAGACATACGTATAGAAAGTTTTATTTCCAATCGGTTAATTGATGTTTTAGTTGTCAAAACAGCTCTTAAGTAACAATTTTATTTATGTTGCAAATGCCTCTTGAAATACAAACATTTGAAGGTAACCTGGTACATATTCAAGCTTATGTACTGTAAAGAGCTGTCTAGTATAATTCCCTGCAAAGTAGTTGAAAATCGCAGAATGGTTCGAGATAGGAGGACAAAGCGCAGACGATACCACCTTCTGTTACATTTTAAAAAGGTGGAACGACATTTTAACATTTTCTAAATTTGACACTCTGAAGATGATGACCCACGACGCCCAAAATGTTTGCTGAACGAGATATAAGATACTCTGAAAGAATAATGAAACAAAGCAAATCTGAAATTTATATTATACATTGCGATACTGGATAGGAACGAGCCCTATCTACTTATGTCGCTTATTAATTACAATTTAATTGCCGCTATGCTGTAATACAGGCGTATAAGGCTAGTTTTATGCCCTTAATATTGGTGGTTGCTGGCAGGAAAAAAAGTTCTGATTGGGTCAACGTATTATCGCAAATACGCAAAACATTCAGAAAATATTTTATGTTTCTTATCGAAGACTACAAATTTTGAAAGTACTGACAAGGCAGTAACAAGTAAAATCGCATCTTTGGCAGACAAGGGGATATACTTATCGGAAACGTTTTTGAAATATAAACAAATAACAATATCAAAAGTTGCTTGGCAGAATTTAATGAATCTTGTAATGTAAAGATAACTATAGTATTCGGATTATACCGCGTCGCTATATTTGTTCCGCAACCTGCGTTAAAAGGCTTGCTTTGCCTTTTTCCTTGTGAGGCAAAACAAGCATTTTTGGGAAGATTATCCATCCTCTTAGCTCCCGATGCTGGTGAGCTGTTAAGTTTAAGTTTGTCAGAGCTGACTGCTGAATGTGAAACCAAAAGCTCTGACGTTTCGCAAGAGATTGCAGCTGCATCTTCAAGTGATAGGAATAGGAATCTTGTATTTTACTGGAAATCGTAACAACACAAAAATTTTATGAACGATGGTGTTCCTATTCCTCTGGATATTAATAGAACTAAGTATTAAAAAATAATTCATTCCACTCTAAGGGTGAAACGGTCAATAAATAAGTAGCGTAAAATATAATAATTTCAGAGTGAGTTCAGCCCATCTTCCCAGATTAAAAAAAAAACATTATAAAAGAATGACAAGGGGTGCATATAAAATTAGAGCACTATACTGTCTACTACACTGACTGTTGGTACATTGTAAAACTACTACCTATTTAATAAAATTTCTAAAAAACATCACTGGACAATTTTCTTTGGCTCAAAACTGAAATATAATTTAAAAGAAATATGAAATGATATGTAAAATCTGTAAATCTTGCAGATATATACAGAGTGTTTCTACTCAAAGTGGACAACAATAATAGAGGTTATAGAACTCGTCATAGAAATAATTTTTTTCATTTTGGGTTTTGTTTTCGAATTATGGACCTTTTTTAGTTCTTTTACACATCTCCATATCTTCATTATTTGTAGTCGGATTTAAAAATTCAAAGTTCTTTGGAATCAACAGTTTAATATCTACAACGTTTGTTCAACACTTTTTTACAAAATATTTACAACATCAAAATGGCGGTCATTTTAAATTTTGGATATTGAATAGGACACAATTCTGCTCTACTACTATAACTTAAAATGACCGCCATTTTGCCGTTCTAAATTTTTTGTAAAAAATTTTTGAACAAATGTTATGTAAGTAGATATTAAACTGTTGATTCCAAAGAACTTTGATGTTAGTTTTGACGAATTCTATAGCCTCTATTACGAAACACCCTGTATACTTTTCTATTACCTATAGATTACAAATAAATTCCTGTCACCGAACAAATTCATCTTAATTCATGTGTATGTAGCCTTTTTGTGTTAAGGAATTTTAAAATTTTGACTTCAGATTCTGATAGAGCCTCAAAAAGTAAAAAAGAAAGAATTTCCCGTGCGATGCTGCTATCAAGGATTTGAAATTTCAGCTTGGACTTATTCCTGTGGGAAGGATCTTTTAAAGAACAACCTACTATGCAACCCTCAAGCTAGAAAGTAAACTAAGAAAAGCAGGAGCAAGTGAATTTCGAATTAAATTTTTACAATATCAATGCTACAAGAAGCAATTTTTTCTATTATAGTCTACGACTCTACGACACTGTTACATAGTGTACATATTCGTGTGACGCGCTTATTGAATTGGAAACTTAAAAATGTGCACCTCACTGGTTACACCGTTACACGTACAAACTACAGATGAGTAATCGCCAAAAATATTATCGAGCGACACGTATTTTTCGTACTACCAAATTACGGAATTATATCCAACAATAAGGGTACAAAACCAGTAAAAATTGTAAGTTTCAACAAATTTTGTTATAGTTGTAATCGAAAAGTTACAAAATTTGTAGCCTCTGAAATCTGTTACAATTAAGTATCAACGCTTCAAGAGACACAATTAGGAAGAGAAAATTCTTTGACATTAATAAACCTTCGCATGTCATTAATATTCGCAATTTATGCTTAATTTAAGTAAAATTAAACATAACTACGTTGTTTAATGAATAACTTCATTACTTAAGCGTAATTGAGCTTTTCGAGTTTTCCGGTTATTCCAGTTGACAGTAACCTAATATAAATCCTTTTAAAGACGCGTTTCTTTGAATTATTCTATTAAATAGGAATGCTGCTTAGGATATGTACTTATACGAAATTTTCGTTTTCAAGCAGATTATTCGAGCGACGAGTGATTTCGCTTTTTCTAAGTAGCTACCGTATTGATCCTCTCTAAATAATAGTCGGCGAGTATGGTATTAATTAGCAGCAGTTCCCAACGGCTTCGAGATAACCATTGTGATATAGAGACCCCTGCACAGAATAACTAAGAGTTAATCAGCCGCTTGTTAACATTAACGAACTCGCTATTGTCACTAGACCGACACTAAAAATGTCATTCAGGTCGATAACGAAGCTTTTCAGATCGCACCGTGGCTGTTGTTACGAAGCTTTGTGCGTGCGTATGCATTGAAAGCCTTCAATTTCAACACTTCGTTACCGAGTGTAGGTCCAGGATGCGAATCGGGACGTTATGCGCTCTCGAAAAATTCTCCGGATGAGGTACCGCAGCTCGAGATGAGAACGTGTGTCTACGTGATGAGCATTACGTCCACCTTTTTATCTCCTACTCTACTAACTCGTTAAATTACAGCTACGAGAATCGTTTTTAACAAAGGCAATTAAAAATATAATAGACATAATGACATTTGATTGTATTTACTGCGTCGCGTCGGGCAGTTTTCCCTCTGGATCGGTAATAATGACGCGTTAAGACATGCATTGATGTAGACGCGGCCTTGTTAGCACTAATGAAATGGCGTGTGGCTTCTCTGACTGTTCACTAACGAGCGAATAGCCCTGTTACACTAATGAGAAAAGCTCGGACGTGAAAAGCTCATTACGACTAAAGTGCTGTGGACAGTCGAACAGACACCATGCATGCCGTAATGGCCTATGTCGTATTGTTTCGATTACCACAACCCACATCAAAGTTCTCTTCTTCAATTTTAACAATTCCGTACCTGTTCACTATTATATTATATTAAAAGTTCTCCTCAACTTCAATGAGCAATCATTAACAAATGCCCCACATATACTACACGTTTACTTAACATTTCCTACTGCTTCAAATTATCCCCAAAGGATTCCTTTAGTTGAATAGCGTAAGCGAGAACAATAGTAATTTATAATAAGCCTAATTCCAGCAGTAATTACATAATTTAATGCTAAGTCCAAATGTGGCAACGCGTAGAAATGTTTTTACGTCTTTTGATTACTTTACTGGTTTTACATAACGAATTTTTTTATTCATATGAACAATAGCGGCGTACTAAAGCATTCACAAATTTAAAAAAAACAGCACGTTTGTAATTTATAAAAGCCAATTTTCGGTAGTCATTATTATTATTGTTCATTTCCCATATTAAGTTAGCAATTCTCCACTATAATCAGGGTCCGAATAGGTGGGGCCCACCCTCCCATGGTAACCCAGAATCTCCACTAAGATATAAGAAAATAATAACCTCTTCTCGTTTTTTAACTATATATAATATAGTTTCAAAGAGATAAGATGTTAAAACACGATCAACGAATGTAAAGGGATGTAAAAGTTTTCGTTCATCAAAAATATCCATTTTTTTAGCGATTACGTAGAATGATCAATTATTTATCAGTGATAATGACAGGAATGATAATTAACGTTCAGGAAGACAATGCAATTGCTCAACACGATGCGCACAATCTTATGAGACTTAAATTCCACTGAAAATCAATTTGACGTTTTGGTATTTCTGACAGGAAAAAAAATCCATTATTCCAAACTTTAGGTCCTATGGGGTGTTTTTTTGGGAGCTTTAGTTAGACGTTTTGGGAAAGTTTTATAGGTAGGTTTCTGAAAATGTGTACTTGGGGGTTACTCTGAAAGCCGAATCGATCTAACATATTTTCAAAATGGCAGCACTTCTGGATATGCCGGAAGTAGCTAGTAACTTCGTTATTTTAAATGGCAACCCCTACTTTTTATTGCATTTTTGGATTCTACGTGAAATTTCAATTTTCTTGATACCACGCACATACCAATATCTACATGTTATGGTTTTTAAGTTATTTTCACCTATTTAAAAAAATGGTGGATCCAGGCAGTACTTTAAGAATTCATTACTTACTTCAAAACCGTTATAGCTATGACAACCGAGTTTTCACCAGCGCATAGATCTGGAATAGAGCTTTCTTTTGGTGTAGTTAAAAAAGGTTAAGTTGCGTTCCAAATTTAGGAAAATTCAAAGAAAACTCAAATTGTTTAATGACCATTTTCTTACTATTGCATTTGATAGAAGATAGACAATCAAAATGAGCATATTTTGGTACTACATGTTGCTATCCCTCTATCTTTAATAGTTTCTGACTTAGAGAATTAAGAGTTAAGAGTTTGTGTTTGGAACATGAAGGCGCTCATTTTGAACATATGTTAAAGAAGACAAGGTTTTAAATTGATTTGAAACTTATAACAGGTGACGGATTAATATCACTCGATTGGTTTAAAATTAGTTTTCCATAAGGTAATGGCCAACTACTAAAAAATCCGAAAAAAATGGTATCGTTGCAATGAAATGAGAATAAGTCAGAAACTATTAAAGATAGGAATAGGAACTTGTAATACCAAAATATGCCCTTTTTGATTCTCTATCAAATGCAATAGTAAGAAAATGGTCATCACATTTAAAAATCTGAGTTTTCAGTCTGAATTTTCCTTAATTTGGAACCCCATGGATGAGATCGTACGTAACTTAACATTTTTTAAGTACACCAAAAGAAAGCCCTATTCCACCTCCATGCGGTGGCGATAACTCGGTTGCCATAGCTACAACGGTTTTCAAGAAATGAATTCTTAAAGTACCGTCTGCATCCGCCATTTTTTTTAAATAAATGAACATAACTTTAACGTAAAATGTCATTTGTATTGGGATCTTTTACATTCCTCGAAACTCGCTCGTCAGGGCAATTTTTTTAACAACAAAAAAATAAGTAACTACTATACACGGTGAGGTGTTACATTTTTCTTGCCTTTATATGACTGGCAATGGATCGTTCTAACACAATTGATGAAGAAATTAATATTTTTGATGCGTAACAGGATATAGGTATAGGATATGAGAACATTTTTTTTCAAAAATATTATGCAAGAAGCAAACGGTGAGGGGTTACATTTCTGTTTGTCCTGTATGGTTGATAAGGGATCATTCTAATGTAATCCTGATCGATCACAAAAATAGATATATTTTAGGCACTATTACACCCCTCGATAGGATATGAGGACATTTTTTGGTAAAAAATCATATAACTACTAAACGGCGAGAGGCTAAATTTTTGTGTCCTATGACTGAAAATAGATCGTTCTAACGTAATCCATCAAAAATAGATATGTTTGACACACCACTTCTCAAAACTTGGTTATAGGATATGAGGACATATGCTCGACGACTTTTACATCCCTCACAATCCGTTGATCGTGTTACATTATATTTCATTAAAATTACAAATCAAAAAATACTGAAAAAGGGTAACAATTTTATATTGTGTTATCATTGTCCACACAGGTTCGTACTACTTTCCGAAATCTGACACAAAACATACACGTGCAAAGTCACCCTTATTATTCATTCTCCTTTCTTTCTATTTATATTCTTATCGTGAATTACACTAATTTAAATAAATTATAAAACTCCATTTTTTACATCTTAGTAGAGGAAATGGCTATGACGGAATCTTGATTGATTAGAATCACAAACCAGATCAAAATCAGTTTAAAAAAATTAGGTTTTCCACAACTTTATCGCCAATCGTCCATTTTGCAACATAATACAATTTGTCATATATGGTTACATAACTGAAAGAGGAATGCTGTCCAAATGCTTAAATAATTATAGTTCGAGCAATACGAGTTAACAGAATATAATGGTTTTTTAAATTGTACACGAAACTGGCCATCCGTTAGCTTAGCTAACCTTTGAACGTAACTTCTATTGTTTGTGAACCTCATTTAAATTTATTTAAATCCATTTTTATTCAAATGATCATAATTTGTATTCTAAAATACCTATCAGTCTATCACAACTGATCAATTTCTGTATATTTTATTGCATCCAATTAGGTAAATGTTCAGAAACTTTCCAAATTATTCATCATATGTTATTTTTTTGTGTTTTCATCAACACTTTCCGATATATCTTCACGGTCCGTCTTCGTGTAGGTAATATTGGTATACTTAAGTTTTATCCTTCTTAAAGTGTCGAGCCTACCCTAAAATCCCATAGTATTACAATGGCCCACAGTAGCTCAGTAACTGAAAACGAATATCTAGTGAGCATGTGGATCCTTGTAGGAAATCTTCCTGAATATTAGTTCAAAACCATAAGCATTGATCAACATAGATGGATACGCAAGCAATATCACATTCGGTTTATTTGAATAATCGTGCGAGAGGTGCGAACGTGTTATTAACGTTTCGGCTTTGAAACCAGCTCTTCAGGAAATAATTTATAAGGAGCGCCCTGTTTAGATATAAACATTTAAGGGCGTCTGGGAAACATACAAATTGTTAGAAGTATTATGGCCAACTAATTGGTGAGTATTATTATCATCACAAATGTAAATTACCATAGTACTCGTATAATAACTAATAAGGCATGTTATTTAGGCAGAAATCGATCATTTTTTGTAACTTTGAGACCATTAACGGTTAGAGTCAAACTAGTTGAATTACAATTGAGAAATCATTTTTTTCCTTCTTACAATCTTGGCTTTAATTTTCCTGGTCCTCATCCACCTCGACAATAAATTTATATTAAGACATCATCACAGAGGCGACTACTAACTGATGGAAATTCATTCAAATTGACCTTTGGAAGAAGGAATATTATAGCCATAGTCAGATGAATTTATTGGGTAGAGCAGAGATACTAAAGAACATTCAAGTGAGTCAAGTATTTCTGGCTGGCACGATTGAAGAAAGCATAATGTAATACGCATTATAGTGTTCCTCTAAAGCACGCATGGTCCAATGTATTACATAACACAAAGTGTTGGAGGCTTCCGTTTCCATCGCCCCTGCAAATTTCTCGTTTAAGGGTTGTTCACCAACCGCAGCCAACTCAGCTTGTTTAAGGTTTAACTAATATCTCGGTTAAGGATTTAGCACAAACAACGAAAGTACTGGCACATTTCTGCACAAACGGTGAATATAAACTTTCACTCGAAATGATCAGTTTAAGTGGGAGGAGGAGGATTCCTTCGTTTCCACAATGGTGCTTACATACCGGGTGAATGAGACCACCCGTATCAGTCTTTTACTTAAAGAACGGTGAGTCGTAGAGAGGTGGGGTAGAAAATGTGATTATAAAGCCATAATAAAGAATCGAATGGTGATATCATTATTTCTCGGAAAAGTCAGCATTCCTCCAGAAGGCCTCCAACTCCAAAATTTTAAATGGCACCATAAGTCGAAAAAGGTATTAATTGTTTGAAAGATTGTTAAAAAAGAAGAAAGTTTTATGGGAAAAATTATTTTATTACTGCCCTTTTAAGTAATATTCGACTAAAGTTATTAAATTTGAAATTCACTGTTAACAAGAAACATTGAAAAGTCGACTTTTAAAATCTAGTTACCAATGTTAAAACTTTCTTCTTTTTTAACAATCTTTCAAATAATACCTTTTTCGACTTATGGTGCCATTTCAAATTTTGGAGTTGAAGGCCTTCTGGAGGAATGCTGACTTTTCCGAGAAATAATGATATCACCATTCGATTCTTTATTATGGCTTTTACCTTTTATAATCCCTTTTTTTACCCCACCTCTTTACGACTCACCGTTCTTTAAATAAAAGACTGATACGGGTATATCCTTTTGATATGCAACATGAATCTTTTAACAAAAATGATTCACTCAAGCATGCAATCAAGCGTAAAATAACAGAAACACGGATAATACATTTTCTGAAAGGGCCGGCCATTTCCAACTAGGGTTCATTTTTAATCAAAATAACAATGTAAGAACTATAAAATAACAATAGATATTTATGTAGCCAGAAAATAAGACATAATCGCCGTTTTTCATTTGCATCACAAATTTCATAAAAAACCATAATAAATTAAAGATAATAAATTTTGTATAAGAAAATTATTCTTTATTTTTCTAAAGTTTAATGTTTATAGAGTGATCTTACCCAGATTTCATTATTTTCAGGACAATAATTTTAGTCAACAAAATTTTTGAAACTTACAAGTTTTCCCTAATCGATTATTATAGAAATATTTTTGATGCAACTTTTACACCTCTCGCAGTTTGTTTATAGAACATGAGGAGATTTTTCTTTAAAAATTAGGTAACCACTAAACGGTAAAGGGTTAAATGTTTGTTTACCCTCATATATAACTGATAACGATCAAACGCTGCCAGGTTAAATTTTTGTTTACCCTATACATATAAACTGAAAATGGACGATTTTTATGTAATCAATCAGAAAAAACAGTTATTTTTGGTGAACGGCGACTTTTACAAGCCTTGAACTGGCTTATAGGATGTTTTTACTTAAAAAATTATATAACTGTTAAACAGTGAGGGGCTACATTTTTGTTCACCCTTATATGACCGACAATAAACGTGATTAATCGAAAAAACAGTCGCTAGAACTTCTATTATCGTATTTTAACATCTTATATTTATTTAAATATACTTAATTAAAAAAATAAGAAGGTATTACAATTTTATTGGAAACATCATCGTCGATAAATCTTTATACATAAAAATCGCCCACCTGAAGCAACCTTTATTTTTCATCCCCCTCAATACATTCTTATTGTAAATTATGATGAATTACGGTAATTTAAATATAACTTACAAAAAGAAACATTTCTTTACATTTTAGTGGAAAAAATTGCTGAAATCTCCTATGCTAACTTAGTGCTCATTTTCTCTACTTCAAATTTCATTAGAATCGCTTGTAAATAATTGCGTTGCTCCATTTTTGTGATATTCTCGCAATTTGAAGAGAAAAAATGCAATATAACTTCAAGTAGGTTATTTGATAACCTTCAAATGTGATCAGATATTAATTCAATCTCCATCCCTTTAATTAGAATTAATTTTTCTTGTAAGTACATCTACCTAATTATTACCTCGATTATTACTAAAGAATTTTCAATTACACTATAACTGTAGAAACCGCCTGTGAAAGGCAGATTCAATTAATTAGTTGTATAAGGGATAATTGACGTTTCCATTCAATATTAAATTACAAAAAAATACACATAACATCTACACATACTTTAGTAATTGAACAAACGAAATAAAAATATTTTCTAGCCATACAAACGCAATAGATTTCCCTTTGTTATAGCGAACCAGCTTAATTTATACACTGTGTCCAAGATAAGGAGGGCCACTATGGGGATTTCGGAAACGATAAGAGATAGAGTTTCGGTTAAATAGAAAAAAAGTTTTGAGTTTAGTAAAATGGCATTTTTAAACTGACGAAATTCCTAACCGTTCCGAAGTTATGCGACAAAAGCGAATTTTGAGGATTTCGTTTTTGACAAATTGTTACTTTGATGTTGATGTTAAATAAAGTAAAACAAGCTTCTACAGGTACTTTTTGACGTTCTTTAACATGGCATGCAGCAAATTGGAATCCGACGTTCCGTTTTCAAGTAACCATCACCAACTTTGTTTTTTTAAAATAGGATCCTGATTTTTTATACATAATATTATAAGAGCTATTTATTCTACATTCAAGCATGTATCACACTTTATGGTTATTATGGTAAATTTATCTAAAACGAAATCCTGAAAATTCGTTTTTTGTCGCATAACTTCAGAACGGTTCGGAATTTCGTCAGTTTAAAAATGTCATTTTACTAAACTCAAAATTGCCCAACTTTTCTCCCATTAAACCGAAACTCTATCTCTTACCGTTTCCGAAATCCCCATAGTGGCCCTCCTTACCTTGAACACAGTGTATAAACCGGTATAAACACATACCCATGTGCAAATGTAAGTAGAACCATACTCAAGTTCAGACCTGCACTATATTTAAATAGAAGCTTCATTACTAATTTCAAATCCAGTATTAGTATGGTTCTTCCTAAAATTTTACAAAAAATCTGCAACTGTTTGTGATAACCCAAATTTCCGAGCTCACTGGGACAGCAAATGTTTGTGAACTCATTATCAAGAGCTTGGAAACTAAGATTTTGACACAAGCATTCTCCTGATAAAAACAGTACTATTCGATACAGACAGTACTTAATTTCATTTTATCAAGCTTCGACAAAGTTATAGATAAATCTTCCCAATTTATGTACAATCTTTAATGTTAACCCTGCCACCAAGAAGATGATAAGTTAAAGAAAAAAAGGAAAAGTGTGGGAAGAACATAACCCTCGATCAAAATTGTTTATTTCACTCCACTTGATAGCTTTCAATTTATGGAACATTTTTCGATAACGTAGCACAGCTTAAGGACCTTGATAATTGCATTTATGAATTTATAAATTTACCTAGTTTAGAGGAACCTACCAAATTTTAACTTAGAATGTAAAATTTAGTACAATTTATAACTTTTCGGACGAGCACGATTGCACTCTAATGACCTTCGCGACGTGAATTCCTGTATTGAAAGATCAATGATCCTGTTTTTTAAATAACAAGAAAAATGCGCTTTTTGTGCCCCGTGTAGTAGGTAAATTATTATACGGATTCTTGTTTGTGCGATACCAATCAATTCTAAATAGCATGAAAGGCACGAATTTCTGAAGAAATTGTAAAACGCGCACTAAAAACATTGCGGGTTTAAAATTCCATTAAAATAAATAGTCCATAGAGAAAATAAGAGATGCAAATATTTGCCGACCATCTGCGTCTTACTTATAACAATCCTTTTTTGTGGTTGCCCCAATAGAAACGTTTTATTGTTTACTGAGTAGTTATATAGACAGCTAGTAGGTAATTGTAATGCAGAAGTGAGAAAAATTTACAATTCAAATTTATTGATTTTATTATTACAAATTCGTTTTTCTTGGAAGCTATTGAATTACAAAGAACAACAAATATATTAGGTGATTAATTTTAGTGTTTGTTGTTTGAAAGTAGATATATAAATGGTAATCAATTTCAATTTAAATCAATACAGTCCTCGTAAGTTTGAATAAAAATAACCCGCCCTATAAATTCGGTTTGTAAAAAGAATATTAGGCACTTCGATTAATACAAACTTGACATGACCTTTTCATTTATTTTGGGACGAGAACAAATTTTAGCGTGTTATTTGTTCCTGTGTCGGCACTTTAAATGTTTGTATTTTAATGTATTTACATATTAATATAAACAATCATTTGCAATTCGACCATGCAAACATCAAAGCAGATTTCTTTACTTCAACTTTTTGCACTGACTGATAAAAAAACTTGTAGAATGTTTTGTACACATCTATACGAAAATCTATTGGTGCACCACAAAGAGACTAAAATCACAAGGAAAGGCGATAATTTTTTAAGTAACTACAGCCTTTCAATTGACGTAAGTTGATGATAGCAACAATTTTTCCGCTTTTCCGCCTTGTATAACTTGTTTGTTATTGGAGCTAAAATGCAACCCTAAAATTTCGAATGAGAATTGGTCGCAGCTTAGATTTCAACCATCCCGATAGGAAAAAATATGCCGGAGTTAAATCGAAAAATTTGGGTGGCCATCCTATGACTCAGTGACTGCTATAACTTTCCTTCCAAAGAAATTATACCAGAATCCGGGCATCCCTGTCGAAATATTTTGTATTTCGGGATGATGTGTCCTACAGCCCCCACTTTAACCGTTACGAACAACTCTCTATTTCTATTATGAACACCATTACCATGAATTTACTTGATAATATCTTACAACTGGCATTTAATATTTCACGATACAAACTCATTCTCTTTCATTAAGATGCTAAATGTTTATACCAAGTCATATTTTAAAAATATACGAGTGATACATGAACGTGTTTATAAGAAGCTGGAGTGTGGCAAGGGCGTACACCAAGAGTTTTTCCACTCATGGTAACCGCTGTACAAGTTGTAGGTAATATGATGATAATACACGGCAATGCCAAGCAATATTGACAATTGAGGTAATACCTGCTAATACTAAAGGTATACATGAACATACTGAAGTCATACTTAGTAATACATAAGTAGCTCGTACATGGTCAATACCTCATTATCATAAAATGATGATAGTACTACTAAACGAATGGATAAAACTTTTCCCAAAAATAAACTAGCAAATCGTTTAACACAGAACTTTTTGAATTTATAGACGGCGATAAGGGTTGTCTTATGGATTAAAAGAGAAAATGAAGGATCAAAGCAACAGAAATTCGCTACCACCTCTAAGCAGTCATGGTGATAAACATCAACCTTCAAAATGTAATAAAACAAACTGACTTCCAAAAATTCCAGAAGAAAATGATCAAGAGCAATGTGTTGACTACGCTTGCAAACACAGAACACCTTAGTGATATTCCTTCGATTCAAAATGTTACTAATTATTGTCAATTTAGTTTAATTATAAAGCAAAATAAATAAAATAACAGCTCAACGTATTTTACGTCCGCTAATCAGAATTCAGTTAGCTCCCACTCGTGCAAAATAGCTATTTTTGTATTAAGGGCGTGAAGGAGGCGATTTTGGCCAGCGGTGGAATTTTATAAGTCCGTGGGCCGCAGGACCGAGGGATTATAAGACACAAAAGGGACAAAATTGTCGTTCAAGCCCGAAATATGCAAACAAGTTTTTTTTATAAACTCGTTTAAATCCAATATTTAAAGCTTCGAAAAATAAATGGCACGATTCGTTCTCAAAAATTAAGTTGTTGGTTGCTCTTGTTGCATATATCAATATACAGGGTGGGCCATTGAAAAGGTAACACGCCTGTTTTGGGACACTTTTGGGACCAGTTTCTTAAAAAAACACTTGGACACGTCGATTTTCTATTTTTGGAGGACAACTTTTGATGTCAAATTTGACTTTGTCAGGTCAACCCCCTAGCCCCAGCAACCCCTAACTCAAGAATTTAAATAGGGCAAAGGAGTCGAGCGACTCCTCATTTGAAGCGTCTTTTAATTCTCTATTCGACAGTATGAATGAAAATTAGTTTTATTCAATTTTTTTTTCGCCCCCATGAAAAGCACCCTCCAGGTTAACTAAGGTGGGGGTGTTGTTTAGGAAAAATCCTGAAACACGTCACTTTTGACCTTTTGAACGGCACATTTTGATGCAAATTTGACCTTATCAGATCAACCCCCTAACCCCAGCAACCCCTAACTCAAGAATTGAAATAGGGAAAGGGTGTCGAGCGACCCCTCATTTGAAGCGTCTTTTAATTCTCTATTCGACACTATGACCGAAATTAGTTTTATTCAATTTTTTCCACCCCCATGAAAAGCACCCTCTAGATTAACTAAGGTAAGGGTGTTGTTTAGGAAAAATCCTGAAATGTGGCGTTCAAAAGGTCAAAGGTGGCGTGTTTCAGGATTTTTCCTAAACAGCACCTCCACCTTAGTTAATCTAGAGGGTGCTTTTCATGGGGGCGAAAAAAAAATTAAGTAAATCTAATTTTCATTTGTACTGTCGAATAGAGAATTAAAAGACGTTTCAAATAAGGGGTCGCTCGACACCCTTCCCTATTTAAATTCTTGAGTTAGGGGTTGCTGGGGCTAGGGGGTTGACCTGACAAAGTCAAACTTGACATTAAAAGTTGTCCCCCAAAAATAGAAAATCGACGTGTCCGAGCGTTTTTTTAAGAAACTGGTCTAAGTGTCCCAAAACAGGCGTGTTACCTTTTCAATGGCCCACCCTGTATAACTAAGTACAATTGCTAGTTTTTTAGGCCTTAGGTCGCAAACACTATCATTCTTAACAAATAACGATTATACTTTTAAATTCGCTGTTGAACTTTAATTGAAGGAAAAAGACCAAAAACTTACTTACATTTAAGCATTTTCCAAATTTACCCCTGTACGTTCTTCCAATGTATCGTATCGTTATCGTTATCGATCGTCCAACTTGTGTAAGTGAGTATGTTTCATGAACATGTTGGTGAATACTTTGAAAGTTCAGCAACATGACAATTGAGAAACATTTCAACAAGAGAGAGAGTGAAAATGTCACGAAACGTAATGTAAGGAAGTCACGATTAAACTTTTCGATATTTGCACTAGCATTAAGTAAGTGCAAAAAATGTCGTTCTTATTAATCGGAATGTTGTAAGGTAAAAACCCGTTTTTCAATTATGGATTCAGTGCAGTGCATCACAGGTTTATTTAGGTTACCTTCACCCATTATGTTATTGTTGAAAAAACCTATTTATTCTATCCAAATTGAATCGAAAGCTTAGAGAGAACATGGCACCACTGAAAATAGTGGTGATTAGAGAAGAAAAATGTTTCATTGGTTGAGAAATTTACACACAAAGAGCTTTGGAAATTATCCACACTCAAACGAATTATGTATTGACTTTTAAGATTTTTGCAAAGTAAGAGCAGATACCTTCCAAAAAGTCGTGTGTTTTTAGAAATACGAGTCTCTTAATAAGAGATTTGAGACTTCAAAAAAATACCTAATACCTACCTATAAGTTTTATGTATAATTTGTGCAGCAAAAAATGTGAACTAGATAATTCATGATTTCAAAAATTCTCCATACAAAACATTTAATTGATCCTGTTGAATTTTATATATGTCAGTGATAATTAAGAATTTCAATTAATGTTTTATGTAACATTTATTCTCTAAAATTCCGTTCATACATTTACGCAAATAAAAAAAGCTTCGAAACTTTAAATTAAAGAAACACCATTTTATAAATAAAAATTGGAGTAGGGACGTTTCGCCCCCACCGTTTTGCCTCTGTCGTCGTTTCGGTCCAGGCGCCGCCCGTTTGACTATCACAGTTGTAACGAAAGTTGCAAAGGTAATTAAAACCTTCAGGTTCGTCATAAGGTTTAGTACCTACCTAGCTTAGTACAAAAAGGGTTAACAAGTTAATCAGTTCATCAAGGTTAAAACAATACTACCTAATGGTAATTACTATTCCTCAATTAATTTGGAAAATTACTTTATCTAGTTGGGAGTCATCGTTTTATACTTCAGTAAATCTAAAGAGGTTACTAACTTTCAAACAGCACCCCTTTGAATCAAATTACGTTTTACTTCCTTTACAATTGGGTTAAAAATCTGACAAGAAATTTACAAAATCAGTTTAAATTAAATGCGTTTATTACAGTTATTTACGAAAAATATTATCTTGAAAATCATGTGGCTTTAATTTTTTCCAATTATTTTCATGATTTCACGTTGGGGGACGAAACGACCGAGGGTGAAACGGTATAGCAGCGAAACATCCCGAGACGAAACGGCGGGGACGAAACGTCATATTATAACCGAAAAACCAACAACGTCTTTTAAACAGAAAGCAACAGAAGCACAAAGGTTTCCTACAAACTACTAACAGTAACCAACAAAGGGGCGAAAAGTCAACAAATTGTTATCGTAAAAACAGAATATTATGACAATATGCCTCTTTCAGATGATAAAAAGAACAAAGTACAATATGGGCATTTTCTTGGCTGCAATATAATAAAATAAAAAATTATAATAAAAAAAATCCATATCATATAAACCGGTTTGACTTACTTACTGAACTTTTGTAGGTGGATGAAGTTGGCAACCCCATATTAGAATTTTGAAACGAAAACTATTGCATAAATTTGCCCAAATTATGCCCAATAGTCATTTCGTTTGGCCCAGCCTCGGCTAACCCATGAGTCGAATTTCTATGGTGTGGCATCCCGATGAACGAATTCGAAGAAATAACATTGGCCATTTTGAGTGGTAACATTTCTTCCTGCAAAAGCTCCAATGAGGGCACGGGGGAGGAGGGGGTGGCAAAATTATAGTTACGTGGCAGGTTAAACATTGAAAATAGGACTAGAGTACTGAGATGCTACATGTTTTCAATTCTGCTATATGTGGTTGAAGCTTGCGTAATTACAAAAACAACAGAAAATTGTGAAAGATGTTAGGGGGACAACACAATATAAACAGAAATATAAAGAAGGGTGGAAAAAGAAATTAACAAGAATAAAAACAAGATACCTTGGACGCATATCTACTATGAATAAATTGAAAAGGTGGATGAAAGAAGAGTTGGAAGAGGGTGCACTTCCTCCCTGAAACCATGGAACAGTGGTATGAACAAACATCAATTGAACTCTTAAAAAATGGCAGAGCATGTAGTGTAAAGACAAGGAACCCTAAGAAGACCCCGACATTTTTCTTTTGTTCTACAGAATTTTAGCTAAAATTTAAATAAAAACATGTCACGTAAGATGCAGCTTTTGAATCACTTTCTTCATAAACAATGATTTATTTAAGATTTTAACCTCCTATCTAACGATTGCTCATAAATTCGTAGGTAACATTTTTCCCTGCTTACCGGTGGTAATTAACCCTTTTTATTTTCGAAAAGGGAGACCCAAAAGTTTTAAGAACACAAAGTGATTAGTGGGTAACAGTTTTGCTACACCCTGTATACAAAACCTAGTAACGAAAGGTACAAATTTTTTTCCGGTTAACTACAAGCGCTACAAGCTTCCAAACTGGTCCAATTTATAATTTAAATTTCAAGCGATTACGTCGTAATATAACTATATTCCTAGAGTGTGCATACTTCATTAACATACTCGACTATGTAAATTTTGTATGTGTATTTGATTTTCTTATTTACACATTTAATACTGCTTGTAAATCACGATTTATGTGTAATAAAAGGACAAATTGTTATCATCAAAATTGTGTAATGGAATATCCCGCTTTATTTACTTTTCTAAAATTTTTATTTTATATAAGATTACCTAACGGTATCCTTTTTTTTACAATCAATTAAAAAAAAATTAAAAACATTTACAGACAAATTTGGACGTAAGTGATTTATGGTGTTTTTTTTTAAGTAACCATAAAAGTTTGTAAGTTGATACGTTTAATTATACCGTTAAAAGTGTCCATTTATCACTAAACATAAAACACATTTTTGGTGATACCTACCAAAGTATGTAACATTTTGTGCTTTTAAAATGAAAAGAAGAAAAGATCGATGTAATTACCATTTTCATCCATTATTGGAACGTTTGTTAATAATATCAATTTACGAAATACGAATACGATAGAAACAAACCACGGAAAGTGGAAATCATGTCATGTAATCTCTAGAATACAAAATTGTATTACAATCCTATTTTCAGCATGTAGAAAATGAAATTATTTAGATATTACCAAATAACTTTATTTACTTGTTGAGTTTCATCAAATATTTTTCTTGGTTTTCAGAGATGAATAAAGCTCGCGAGCTTTATAGGCAGAAATTCAATTCAAAAAACGAAACGAACGATTATAACGTGAAATAAAAAGAATGAAACAATTTAGATAATGATAGAGAGACATTGTTATACGTGAAATTGTAACCGGTTAGTGGAGTGTTTTATTTGTTAGTAAACGCAATTACCCTATTATTCCGTAAATAGCGTACCTGCACCGAATAATTTGCTTACCTACGGATATTTCAAATCAAATTTATAACTATATTTTTTTAATGCAATTACGTACAGCTTGTTTATTTATTACCAAAAAAAAAACGCTTTCGGTCAAAAAATGGGAAAATTACGTGTATCAAAATAATTGAATTTTAGACTTACCGGAAAAAAGAAAAATTCCACAAAAAAGTACGTACATATATTAATTTCCAGTAACGTTAGTACACGCTTATACTTCACTTGTTATAACAATAGTGTATGTTATAATTAGATGCGTTTGTAAACAGCACGCGTGCACGTAATTTCGTAAACTTACACACGTTTACTTTGAAGACTCGAGTTAAACTAACAGAAACCGACATCGAGTCGTATCCTCTCAATGAATAAACACGAGCTTTGCCGCGCATCGAGGTTGCGCTAGAACCCCCCGTCGTGACGCTTTTAGACGCTTTTCAAAACGATACAGGTGGATGATAATTTAATTAAGTGATGTTTTGTTAAACAAGTGCCGATTTAAAACATTGTTAATTTTTTTATGACGCATAAATTGGTAAATTGCGAAAGGCACATGGTCAATCCCTTACAGAGTCCAATTTATTTAATTTCATTTTGAATTTCTTAATCGGGCGCAACCATATCATTACTGGGTGCAAGTTATTAATAACGTGTTGAATTATTTTCAGTTGGGAAAAACTTCAATGTACGAAATGTTTTGGAAGAGAGCTTTTTCTTTGCAATGACAAAGTAATTAATTAATTATAATAATTAGTAAGAAATATCCTTACGATTTTACTGCATTTAAGTTCTATACATAATCGAAAGTAAATGAATTCGAATCGTTTATATGAGTGGAACATGCTTAATGTCCTAAATATACCTACTGACATGAAAAACGCAAGGCTTTTTATTAAAATACATTATTGATTAGGGTAAAATAAGTGAACCATCGGTTTTTCGGCCAACTCAGTACACAGACACGTCCTACTCTGGGAATCAGTTCTAAACAAACAAACAAACATAAGAAGGCTAAGAAGAATTCAAAAACTGCTAAACATAAAAACATTTAAAACATTCAGAACGATTTCAAATCAGGAATTGTCCCAATAATAATCAAATCACGATACAAGAAAAGATACAGAAAAATGAGACAAGAAAATAAAAAGTAAGTTACCGAAAATGGAAGTAACCCGAAGTGGAATATAGAAAGAGAAGAAAATAAAGTGCAAAAGAAAAGTGAGAAATAATAATATACGGGGGTTCCATTTAAAAAAATGTAACTTTGGTATAAATTACCATGTGCGATTCAAGTGAAAATATTTTACGTTTGTAGCCTTAAAGGGTGCCCCACCATATCCTAGCAACTAACTTTACAAATGTTCGTTAATAAACCCACCATTTTCCATCAACGCATTATTGGTCCATACCCTGTATAACTAAGGACCGATAAAATTTTGACGTGCGCTGTAAAAGAACGATTGATTTTTACAATTTTTGGGAGGGTGATGTCTCCTTTAAAACGAAACAAATCACTTATGAAACTTTAAGGCTCAGGTTAAGAATAACCATAGCAGCGGCGTGATTTCAGTATTTTACGGGGGGGGGGGGGGGGCAACTATAGTAAAAAGGGGAAAAATGACTACTTTCAAATGTGCATAGGTTTTAAGTGCAGTTGTAATCAATATTAAATAAAAAGCGTTAATAACTACAAAACTGCTAATGATAGGTATAAGGACACCTATAGTTCTTCGATGCGTCAATTAAATCACCTTCCAAATATGTAAAAATATACGGGGTGATCGATTTGAAAAAAATAACTTTTTGGTGCTTCAAGTTTTTTAACTTTGCTACTAATTTTGAACGCCCTGTATAATCTGTGATAGGTTTGCAAATGTATTTTGTGAACTCTTATGGTTTTACTTGGTGTTTATAATCAAATCCAAAACACGCAACCTCCCCTTCCAAATATCTTTAATAAGAACAAATAATTGGTGAGAATGCAAACTCTGTTGCTCTTAAATTGTATAAACTTGGCTCAAAAAACTTACTTTTTGCCCTCTATTGGGGTGCGTTTAATAGTTTATATGCTACAATAGTGTTATTTGATATTATGTTTATGTTATCCCTTCATCTACTCTTAGTTTTCAGTTTTTCACCCTCATCAAATTTAATAATCTCAATCGGATGTCATAGGATAGGAATGTATTAAGAATGACGCTCGATGTCGCTTGATAATGGGATTAGCTAATCCCGAAACATGTCGCAGTACAAAATATCACCTATAACTTAATTTTTCTGTCGATTTTCGTCTCATCATACCAATTATTTGGTCTTATTAAAGATATTTAGAAGGGGACGTTGCGTGTTTTGGATTTGATTACCTTCGACCCCTTTGTGTGTCAGCGAACTTACCTAAGATGTTGGTGTTTATAAAGTATGACTGTTTTGCATTCAAAGAAGAGCAATAACTGGGCTATTAAACATCCCTCCACAAAACGCAAATTAAAAAAAAAATCATATGTCAAAAACAGTTAAAGATAGGTATAGGATAATTTAATACAGTGTAACACAGAATCGATTGTATAATCCAAAAATGCAATAATACAATATATTTAAAATAAGAAAGTGAATAGCGATTGCCGGTCCTTTCGGAAGTTGTAAAACATCGACAATATTTTAGAACAAAAGAAGGCTATGGGTTATCCTTAACCTGTAAGTTTCAAATTCTCTAATGAAATCTCTAATGAACGGGTGCCGTGATATATCACGGAACCCGTTCATGTATATGTTGTCAGTTGTGTCACAATATGTTCGAAAGTACAAGCTTCATCTTCAACAATTGCAAACAACATTATTTTCTAACATTTTTAAAGTAGCAATACTTATAGTTTTGGGCATTATTAACTCTAGAAAGCCTCAGTTTCTTTTTATTATCTGCATTCTGAAATTCTATTCATTTTTTTTAGTCTTATGAATGTAGTATAAACAGGACATAGATTACAAAAAAAAATATAAAGGTTGTAAAAGATAAACTACAAATTTTTAATAGAGCGTAACCAATATATTATTTCTAATAATATAAACAATTAATTAAAGTTTTTTTTGAAATGCACCATTTTTGTTATCCTGTTTTTTTCAAACTTAGTAGATTTTTGAAACTGCAAAGAAGTTCATAGGCAAAAAGAGGCATTTTATTCTCTACTTAATCGATCATGTATCTCTTACACTTTGCATATTCACATGGCGAAACTGGACACACTGTATATTTAAAAAAAAATTATCAAATTTTATTCATCGATATTGAAATTATGGATACAGACCTTCAAAATATCTTGAAATTAGGGTAGATTTACTTCACATGTTTATATTTTCGAATAATAAAGCGTTGTAGCATCTTAACCGAATATCAGCAAAAAAATGAGAATTAAATTGTAGGAAAAACCTCCTTGACATTGTTGAACGAAATGATGCAGTGTTAATCCTATTTTGAAATGTGTGAATATTAAACATATTATGCGAAATTAGTTGCATTTAATTTGCATAATTAGCATATTTAGAATTAGAAAATTAATGTCTTTATTGGCGATATTATTTGCGGAGTAGGTAGGTATGTTGCATATAAACACAGCTTTTTTAGAAAAATTGAAATCGTTTTAAATACAACACGTTGTTATATTTACATAAGGTTCTGTAATTGTGTATTAAACTTTATTCAATGATTAAAAAATGATCATTATGAAATTTGAACTGGAATGTAATATAATTATGGTCATTATCATAGCAGTCAGTTTTTAAATATTTAGATACATACTTCACATTCACACAATTACCTTAATCAAATTAAAAAACCAAACATTGAAATTTTGTAATTTGTAGGTACATGAATGGCACCCATTATAATATATCCCTTTATTAAGGAACGATAAGTATCTACTTCATACTTTGTTACAGAACTAAAGCTGAAAAATGCACAGTATCGGAAAAAAACTTCATAACTAATGTTGTTGCATAAATTTCGTGATGGAAAATCTCGCACTTTTTACCGTCCATCATTGTGCAGTGATGAACCTACAGAAGTTTGCACAAAAAGAGCCAAGGCGGATGTTACCTTTATCATCGAGTTCCATTGGAAGTAAATATGCCAAAAATATGTTGTACCATACCAGTAGAATAAATTATGCAAAGAAAATTTTATATACGATCTTTTCGAATACATATTGAAAAATTTCATTTCCTCTCGTCTTGCAGTGCGACAGTGCGAGAGATAATAAATTATTGCAAGCGACAGCAAACTTTAGATGACCCTCATAGGAAACCACATTCGACATTCTCCAATGTACTTTCATACATTGAAACCAAAATTGAATGTCAGAGGGATGTGGCTCATATGTTATTTATTATAATGTACAGTTCATTTATTTTAAAGATTTCCTTTCCGATTTAAGTTAGTATCAGGGAACTTTTTAGCTATACATATCATGTACCACACTGTATAATAACTCCCAAAATAAATGTTTGTATGCGTCGCATATTTCAATATTTTAATACCTTTGTAGATTCAAAGATTGTCCAGTTTACTAACTCAATGAGTAATAATTACAGTATGGGATTGTGAAGTTGGTACACTTGGTCTGGAACGCCCGTGCATGGAGCCCTATTTGGACTACACGCCGCAGAAGTTGCAATATGTATTCTTGACCCGCTAACTTATTTTAACGAATTCAGTCTGATTTTTTGTATCTAACATATTATAGAAAAATCTTGTTTCGTTTGTTTTCAATGCAAGCTGCGAAAAATAAAATCATGCATAGATAAATAAAGCAAGTCTAAACAAAGTTTAGCCTTTACAGTAATTAAGGTACCTAGGGCATTATGAACTAAATATCGCCCGTGATGCCTTCTTTACTTTATGTCATACTTGCAAAAAAACATAGCAGCGGACGTTATAAGCGGGCGTTATAAAGAAATAATAAACTAGTATGACATAAAATTCTTAATGGACTTCTAATACTAATAACAAAATAATCACAAAGGTATTTTGCCTTCCTCAAGGAATTGGATGCAGAAAAGTGCTATATTACTTAAATTGTGGTCGTCGATTCTTTTTCCTAGGTATTATATTCATATGAGAAAAGTGCAACCACATAATTATTTGTATTACCTATATAAAAAAACTATAATAATATATTATACAGCCTGTTTCAGAGTAAGCGCCTTATTTTTTTTTTAGCCACACTATGGGTACCACTTTCAAAATATTTGGCACTAATATGTTTCAGGACATTCTCTACACGATGGTGATATCAGATTTTTAATTGGACGAACTATTTCAAAATGGCGACTTTCAATTGTTTTTTTTTTAAATGGAATGATATAATTTTTTTGTATTATTGGGATCCTAAAAACATTCTTTTTACGATAATATTTCGTTTTTCTAAAAAATTCATTTGTTTCTCTATCAAAAAGCAAACTAACATTTAAATCTAGTAGTGCATGAATGTTTACACTCGGTGTTATTTTGGTCCAAATATCAAGTATGGTAGACACAAAACAAACAATTAAACTTTATTTTGCAATAAATCTACTTTTTGAAACTCAAAATTAAAAATTTACATAAAATAAAAATTAGGTAGGTATTTACAAAAAATGCTCGACATGTTTTCCTTCTTTTTCAATACATAAATTGAAACGTCCGTCGCCCAATGGAGCCAATAGATCGAACTGCTACTTGATATTTGGACAAAAATAACATCGAGTGTAAACATTCATGCGCTACTAGATTAAAATGTTAGTTTGCTTTTTGATAGAGAAACAAATGAATTTTTCAGAAAAACGAAATATTATCGTAAAAGGAATGTTTTTAGGATCCCAATAATACAAAAAAAATTATAGCATTCCATTTAAAAAAAAACAATTGAAAGCCGCCATTTTGAAATAATTCGTCCAATTAAAAATCTGATATCACCATCGTGTAGAGAATGTCCTGAAACATATAGTGCCAAATATTTTGAAAGTGGTACCCATAGTGTGGCTAAAAAAAAATAAGGCGCTTACTCTGAAACAGGCTGTATATTATAAGTAGGTATCATATCAGCATTCAGGCATCAATTTATTTTAACTAGCTTTTAATTAGTATCTCCTTCTAATTATATGTTTGATACAAAAAATAAATAATGTGTTTAATAATTAATCTTTTACGATTGTGTTAAATTTAAATATAATTACTTTGTTATTGCTGTTGTTAACATAAAAAAAACATTAAAATATTTTATAAAACGCCTTAAGAACTAATACGGCCGTGAACACGAAAACCGCGTCATTTTTGTTTTGTAGGATGTTTGAAATATCTTCTTGTCCTACTAAGTGGAAGATGAGTCTAAAAGGGTTTTGACCAGGTATTATTTTGCGCCCACTAATATTGGAAAACTATGGATTTTGAATGGATTAAATGGAACGATCGGAGTAAAAGTACAAAGGTAAAAGCAGCAACATTATGAACACAAATGTTTGCAAAATTATCCAAAGATAATAGGAATTGTAGTTGAAATTGTGTCATTAATTGATTATGAAGATGGATAGTAATGTTATTTTTTTTTTCTTTAATTTAAGATTGATGAGCAGGATGTGTTGAAATATAAAAGAGAGCGTTATTACGCGAATGGTAATTGAAAAACGTCGTAATAGAAAAAGGCAGGTCCTTTAAAACAGCTTTTACGCAATAATTTTCAACACTAGATTACGTAAAATTACGATAATTATTTATAAATGTTTTAAACAACCGTAGAAATGTTTTCTAGTTTAAATAGTAATGTATTTTTAATGACACTGCTGGAAAGAGAGGAATATGTGCATACATATACATAATGACAAAATTACACTAGAAATGTGTGTTTAGATATGTGTTTTAAAGGAGAAAAAAATGAAAAGGTCGTCATAGAGTCCAGTTGGTAACAGTAAAATGTCTTCCTAATGGCACGGATCCTACCAGAAAGCCGAGCTAACAAACTGAAATTAAAATTTAATTAACCGCCATAAATTTCGTGCGACTCGCGAAATTAAGATTCACTATATGACATTGTTTAGGCCGCTCGAATAAAGTGGCATTAGATTAATTAAAAGTGAAAAACTGTGTTATATTACTCGGCTTATACGCTACTTTGTTTCAGATACATCAGAAGAAGCTTTTCACCCTAAGTGAGCAACCGAGGCCTGCTATTATTTTATATTAATTCGTAGAAGCTCATTATTCTGGTATAATGCACGTTTAGTGTAACGTTTTACTCAAGATTGATTGCGAATTTAGATGATAACATTTTCAGTTTTGGTCTGTAGGTAACGGTTGATGAAACTGAATTACGTTTGGGGGGGGGGGGGGACGGTGAGGTGATAATATAAAATGAAACCATCTGCAGTCCGTTCCTAAACTTAAAGGGCTTTTAATTACGTTCCTGTGTCTGACAAATGGAAAATCATTGTTGATTCACTTTAAGTATTGGAGCGATCAATTTACGTTGTCCGCGTTTCGTTCATTCTAGTTTCCATGATTTAGGTCCGCAGTTAATTAGTTAGAAACATTAATTAAATTAAATTTATGCCAACATAAACTACTAATAAAATAATTTAGGTAACATCTTGTCTGGAAGGGAGCCATTGTGAACCGCTGCCGCTTCCATATATTATTCAATTGTGTATTTCATGTACATGTTACTTTTCCTTGTTTATGGTGATACCTCATTATATTATGGGAGGGCCAAGCTCCTTCGTTATACTGCCACTTTTCTGTATTACCTACGCATGAAATCGATGACGTCACACTACTTTAACTTCTTGTGATTATTTATTATACACTTCCGATATTAAAAAAATCACTTACGCTCACACTTAACTTATTGCACTTAAACAATGAATACGAAGACGAATCTGATAGTTCGGGTAATGCTTTCCAACACTTTTAAACGATTAAGTAAATGTGTATTTGGAACTGTAAAACACTGGGCGTGTAAAACTTGTGAAACAACGTTTAATCGCAATTAAGGGCTGGAGATGACAAATAAACTACAAGCAGGTGAAAATATAAGCGTGATATATCGTCGAAAGTTACGCAATTCAAAACAAATATGCTTTAATAAGTATGGGGGTGGTTCACTATTTATTGTCCCTCCCTAGCAAAGATAACATTGACAAACAAATGAAAAAGTGTTTGTCATTAATGTATGCCAATGGACAAAAGTACGAATCGAGCACTTCTGTAAAAAGAGTTATTGCCCAAAAACTCTTAAAGACATGACACCAGCACGAATCTGCTCCATCATGTGAAGGAATTAAGAAATGATTAACCGATGAAAATATATGCTTAGTTCGCAAGCCCAACGACGACTAGGGATTTTTCAGTAAGTACGGTTGAAGAATTAGTGCTCAGAAAGTCTCTTCTCTGCACGTTGGTGACAACCGATCACGAATGCATCAGACAGACAGCCGACGGAATGATGTGAATGAATGTTTCAAAAACTTGGTTACCGTAGACATAGTCTTGGTTTATCCCCCCCCCCCCCCCAGAATCGAAACGTGACATAAGGGTTAAGATCTACGAAAAATGGTTTTAAACTTCCCAATCGTTTCTTTTTCTATATGTTGATGAAACTCTCCTTAGTGGGCATAAGCCAATGCGATGGTACAGTCGATGATCGAATAGGAAAAATGAAACTCATTTCGTTATCTCTGATTGATGAGGCTCTCGAGAAAATTAAAAAAACCTAACTAACCCAGCAATCACCATAAAACCGCCTAACAGGCAAAGAAACATTATTTATGGTAATAAAAGTATGGGTACGGACCAGGAAACATTTTAACAACCCAAAAAGTACAAAGGGGTGGGGCAGAGCCTCACGCAAAGAATACGATAAGGTGATTAGAAACGCAAACCGAGACTCTCTGAAGAAAAATCCTAGAGGAATCCAGACTGTAAAGTGGTATGGGTATGCCCAGCTTTTAGCACCGGTTCATATTGCTGGAGTAGAGCAGCGCATGCTTAAACGCTTTTTTCCCTAAATTACGCAGTCAATTGCTTCAGAACCCAGCTTGTTCATATTTGATCAAATTCAATAAGCCGAACCAATTCTCAAAACAATTTTAGAAGCGACTTCTTCAAGTGTGGTTCACCTGTTTCGATAAATCATCCCTTGAACCACTGTCATTTTCCTGTATCGGCCTTCACACTTTGAATTTCATTTTTAAACTTATTCGCATTTAAAAAACCCTATACACATGCTTTTATGAATTGCATAGCCTAAAAAATTAGAACAAGTAAAATTACAATTTCAAAACATGCTAGATTTAGGTATCTGTAGGCCTTTTAAAAGCAGTTGGTCAAGTCCTCCTCACCTGGTACCCAAAAGGTTCGTGGAGACTATGCGGCGATTATTATTATTATTTTATTATTATTATTACTCATCTTCAAGATTTTAATGCCCAACTAGCAGACACGACCACATTTTCTAAAATAGATATAATCAGAGCATTTCAAAGACTGCATCACACCATTCGGATTCTTCGAATTTGCCAAACCTTCGTTTGGATTAAAAAATGCTGTGAAAGCATTTCAATATTGAGGCAATTCGATTTCGTTTATACCTTGATGATATTTTAGTTACTTCTTCAATCGAAGAACACGAGTTACACTTAATTCAACTTTTTAAATTACTTGATCAAGGAGGAATATGCGCCAATTCGTCTAAATGTGAATTGTTTTCTTCAACCAAGGCCTCTTCAACTCGTGAAGCTTTTGATCGTTTAAAATCTGATATGGCTAATCCTGTATTATTAGCACATCTATCTTCAGAATTGCCTCTATTTCTCAGCGTTGATGCTTCTGACATTGCTGTAGGTGCTTCACTTCAGCAACCTCGAGAGAATAATGTTGAACCCGTGAGATTCCTTTCAAAAAAACTCAGCAATTCAGAGAGATCTCATTTATGCGTTCGAACAACATTCCGAACGAGCAAGACCTAGACAATTACGTCATCTTGATTACATTGGACAATTTACTACTGATACCAGGTGCTTCGAATATTCCAGCAGACAGAATCTATCGAATTATCAACAACTATATCGCTGGAAGACATCGCTAAAGAGCTGTTATTAAGCGATGAACTTAAATATTTAATGACGGCAAAGCCTCATCCAAGAAATTTCAAGACATGCATTTAAATAGTGGATTAAATCTGACTTGTGATTCGTCTACAGAGAAACTTCGACCTTTCGTTCCATTAATGTTTCGAAGAAAAATTTTTGTATCCTTGCACATCCTGGTGCAGCGGCGTCAGTAAACTTGTGCAGCGAAGATTTTGTTGGCCCAAACTGAAACGAGATGTGTCGTTGTGGTCCAAGACTTGCATAGCATGTCAGAGTAGTAAAATATGGAAACACACTGCAAGTAGAACTGGCACCTACTGGTCGACTACAAGAAGATTTGAGCATATCAGTGTGGATGTAGTTGGACCATTGCGACCGTCGGCGACGGACAGAGGTAAACAATTTGACTGTCAGTGGTTTAAAAGTTTAACCCAGCTACTTGGTACCTCACACAATAAAACAACGGCGTATCATCCACTGCGAATGGCGCCATAGAACGTTGGCACGTGGCACCGATCGCTTAAATCCGCTACACGAAGACTGGGTTTCGGCACTACCAGCAGTCTTCGATGCTATATTATAACTGAGTACCAAGGCACACCTTCATTAATCACGATGCCATAAGGAAGCCATTATGATGGATCATTTAGAGTAATCTCTCGTGCAAACAAAACGAAGTGAAGAAAAAGTCTCAATTGATACGCTTAAAACCAGCATTGGCACTAATGGAGGATTCAGCCTGAAATAACCAAAAAGATATTCCTAAGTCAGCGCCATAACAACAACAACTTATTCCTCAAACATACAAACAACCCGGAGATCAAGATTTTAAGGTACGTAACACATAGTGGTAGGAAAGTACATTTTCCCAGAAAATTTGTCTGATACCGTTTAGGGGAGGGAGTATGTAACTAGTAGTAGAGTATGTAACTAGTAGTAGAAAAATTTTGTTAACTTCAGGTTTCCTTTTTTATATTTTGTGATTTTTAGCTATACCCTGTTCAAGTGACCAGCCGTTGCACGTCATTATTCGTGTACCAATACTATAATTATAATTTACTAAGCAACTCTAATAAAATTTGCATTAAAGCCAAAATGTCATCGTAAGTACAGTTGGTATTAAAAGTCATTAATCGTGTAGGGTTAGCCACCATATTGTATCCTTGTCGCACACTGTGCAGTACGTATTTACAACTTAAAACGTAGTGCGAATATAACTTCATAAAATATCTCGATGTTGTCACGTCAAATTTTCTTTACTTTGTTAAATTCACCGGTACCTATTTTTTTTTAATTTGCGTTACTAAAAACAGTACTTTTCAGTACACTTATTTCGTTTATGTTTACATTAGTTGATGTATTTTATTATTACATAGGTATACAGTATCTATTTGTTTCTAACCTAAAAATAATTATAATCAATCAGTTTGACAAGACGTACACTTGACAACGCTGATTACCACGTCATTGATTTAGTAAGTTTTAAGCTATGACGTGCAACGGCTGGTGACTTGAACAAGGTATAGTTCAAGTGTTGTTTAATTCCTGGTAGTGTTTGTTTATTGAGTTGTGTTAAAATATTGTTTATAAGATTTAAATAAAACACTATCATCTTATTACTGAGTGTATTTATTCGCTGATGTAATCCATTAGCGACGCCATTGCAAACTATAATGAAATTGCAAACGTCTTATTTATTAAGGGTCTATCACCAGTTGGAATTGTCACTGATTGAATGGGTTTTTATGTATACATAAAATTGAAATAATACATTGTTGTATAACCACAACAACTTGTAGGGCCCTTCTGATAGGGATTTTTTAATTTTTTACAAAGTTTATCAACGCACTATGCAAATTTTAGCGCTTGCATGGGTTTAGAAATATACATAAAATTTGGATAATAAATAGTTTTATCGAAATACAAAATATGTCATTGCAAAGAGGAAAGGTTCTTGTAGGGCTCTCGTGTATTACAATTTTCCATTTTTGTTCGTATTTCTTGTAAAATATTCGTGAAATTGAATGAATATTAAGCAACTTTAAACAAATTTTACAAAAAACTTTGTGAAAAATTTAAAAATCCCTATCAGGAGAGCCCTACAATAAACCTTTCTCTATCCATTGACACCTTTTTTGTGTTTATACAACAATCTTTATTTAAATTTTATGTATACAGCGACACCCATGAAATCAGTTTCAATTCCAACTGGTGATTAAACTAATACATTTGGAACATGCTCGTAGTAGTGTCTTTTCCCTTTAGATCTAACTGCGTTTAGGAATACGAAACTAATAAACGACTTGCTGTTACTTAAACAATAAATGAAAGTTTGGTCGTGAATTGTCATTTGTCAAACGCAAATATTAACACAACGGCATTGAACTATACGCTATAGCGTACAGTTCAATGCACAACGGCGACGTGTCAAAATGTACCGTGCCACTTGGTATACATTCAATTTTTAAATTAAGCCTGCAATATGAACATTTGTATTTTCCATGAAAAGTTAGGTATAGGAAAGTATCTTGTACATAAAGTGAGGTAAACATTAATGAATCTCGTAATCTCGTTTTTATTTTCTTCGAAGGGGCGGAAAATGAATTAGTATGCCGTATTGTCTATTTAAAAAAATTCAACTTTGACTAGTTTGGAATCTCTACAATATCTACCTCCAAAACAATGTTTTAAAGTCAAATAATTTAACCATAATGTTTGGTGTCGTGTAATGTGAATAACTAATCAAACGGCCTTCGCTTGATAATCATATGATATAATATTACACGCCAAAATGTCTGATTTTGATCTACAACTCACAGAAATTCAGATAACCACAGTAATGGTATGAAAAAAGATCGCTATTGCTGAAAAAGGATGCCGAATCCTTTTGTACCCTATCCGACGTTGTAGAAACTGTTCTTGAAATTCTTCAGTTTATGGTCTACCAAATCCAAAAAAATATGTAAAAACTGGATACAAAGCTCAAAGTGTCCTTTATGGGATAATTTAGCAAGAAATCGAGGCGGTTGTCCATTTTTTATTCCCGGCATTACATATTCGACATCCCTAAATGTTAAAAACAATGTTAATGTCGACAAGTTATGTAAATCATTTGCAAATTTATTATGAACGTGCCTCGTAAAGAGTTAAAATGGGAATTGTACAAGCGCGTTGGCGGGGAAAATTACCACCGGTGATACTGCATAGTGTAGGTAGAAGACCCAAAATGACTAAAAAAATGTTAGACCGGCACCCGTTTCTAATATTATTATTAGAATTCCCCAATGTAGGGATAGCTTCAATGGGAAATTAACAATCTTGAAATTTAGGCGGTTTTTATTGTTATTACTATAGTCTGGAGGCACACATCCTGTGCACAAAAGTACCATTTACGGCTTCAAATTTATACCCGCGTGTACAAAATTAACTATTGTGTACCGCTTACTTCTTATATTTTGGTCATCGTCGTACACGTTTGTTTTATTCTAACTGCATTTGAATTCAATTCGAGTGTGGATTGGCATCGGCATTTCAAAGTATATTCCATCTCGTATGAAGTTTGTTACTTTCAGATGAAAACCATGACGTAACTTCTTAAAACTTTGAATTAAGGCTATTTCCATAGGTTTATTACGGCTGAGTGAATGGTCAAACGAGACATTTAAATGTACGTGTATTGAACGCCAAAAGTATAAATCGAACATTCCCACGTTTTAACTTCATGAGAATGGACGTATCGTAGAATAAGAAAATTGAATTCTCGTGCAACCTTTAATATTGTAGAGGCGTTTCTTGATTAATTTTACTTATATATCCCATTGCTTTATCCACATTACTAACACAATTTCTTACTTGCACTTAATGCGTTCTGTAATGTCATGTGTGTGTAGAGAATGCAGTAAAAAAGTAGATTCGGTCCTCTTAATGGATTCCTCACTTCTCGGATAAGTGCGTCCCTTCTGTCCCCCCAACAGTCACATCACACATCCAGGATCCTTTAAAAGCCTGCAGCCCAGTCACTTGTCAGTGCTAAAACCTTAGCCTTTGAAAGAAGCACCCCCACCCACTACTCTAAGATACTTTACTCAAATCTTGTAAGTTTCTGTTCGTTTTAACGGAGAATATATCAAGCGAAGCTTTTGCTTTTACCAACCCTAAGTTCATGTATATGAACACCCTAGAACTCTAAGCTGATATTTTTGTAGGTTAGTAATATTCGACCTGTTCTACATGACTTTAAAATTGAAAATGCATGCATGATTGATATATGTACATAAACACAAATAAGAAATTGACGACATTTTTTTGTCTAGCCATGAAATATGTTTTACACATGTCTAATGCACGTTTAAGGGTGATTAGGGTTTGAGGCACCCGAAAGATGTAAATATATACATACCATGAATGACAGCAAAAAATTGGATTTAATTAATGAAGTCATTAAGGGTGGCTAACATCCAACTGAGCTCAGACACAAGGAATCTGTACCTCTGGCAAAATATTTTATGACTTTGTACTGAGCTTAGTGCGGATGGTGGTCCATTCATGCAAGTTTTCCACTAGAAAAACGTTGCAAATGCGTTTGTTCTTGCTAGTTCTGCACTTTACTACGTTTGCTACCCCTAACTTACAAAACCAAGCACGTGGAAAATTATGAGACACTGCAAGTGTCATTTTGAAGATTTAAAAATACATCTAATTTCGTACCCAAAAAAGACCATTTACGGTAGGAGAAGAGTTCAATTGCAATACTTCTGCTCAAATTTATCGAATAGGTACTTGTGAAGCGTACGGCGACCATGTGCTGCCATCTTTATTTGCGAACGTCGTTTCAACCGATTCAAAACTACCAATTTTGATGTGAAAGACAAGACGAAGGGAAAACCACAGACAAAGTAAAGATGAAATGTAGCAAGTATTGTTGGACAAAGAGCCCACTCAAACTCAATTAAACATGTAACTCAAAAAGGTGTTAGTGAGCGTTTGCGTGGCATGGGAAAGATTCAAAAAGAAGGAAAATAGGTACCACACGATTTGACTAAACGACAAATGGAGGAACACCAGCCAGCGAACCAGCGAACTCCTGCTGAAAGAAAATCAACGGAAGAGTTCTTTGTATCGAATAGTCCAGTTGATGAGAGCTGTTGATGAAAACAATGCTTTGTGTTTGGTGAGATCCGAAGAGTGTTGTTTATTATAAACTTCGCAAATCTGATGAAACGGTTAATATAGTATAAACAACAAATAATTAATCAATTTGAGTCATACATTGATCACAATAATCCGGAATGCGCCCAAAGATATTTAACGATGATTTTACTACTGAGAATGCCCCGGCTGACTCAAAACCGGCCAAGACAAACTTTAAAAAAACGGATTTTGATGTGCTACCATATTCGTCTGTTTTTATTATTTTTGAAACAACAGATAAATTTATAGTACATGTATATCTACTTTAATCTCATGTCTACTTTAATGCACGAGTATATCTACTTTAATGCGAATTTGTTATGTCAGTCACTACAGTAGCAGATGTTTACTGATTGATATGTAATTTTTCAAATACCAAGGCGCAAAACGCCGATAGACCACCGGCGCCGCCGGCGGGGATTCGCGTGGGAAGCCTTCTGCTACAGTACTCAGTACAACGTGGAGTATACGGTCAAACAGACGATAATGACACTAAAGAGAAACAGAAGTTATTTGTATCAATGAATCAAGATATACACAAAGTAAAGGGCAATCAGAAATAATAATAGTGAGCGACCTAAGCGAAGGAGTAGGAAGGAAAAGAATTCACTATAACGTTGGCTCATATGGAGAAGACGGATTGAACGAAATGAAAAAACTCAAAAACATCTACGATCTACACTTGAACGCAGGATCATAAACTTCAGAATCATGAGACAAAAGACCATAATCAGGATAAGAGACGTAAGAGACAAAAAAGACTATGTGAAAATAGAGAAGTAAAACAAAACAAAATTATGAAAAGTAATGATCACAAAGATGAAAATAAAAGGGAAAAAATCGTAGAAAGAATAAGAATATAATCATTAAAAAGCAACACAAAAGAATGAACAATTTTAGAATATATAGCGAGAAAGTAATAGCGATGATCCCCCTAAAGCCTAAAGAACGAAGTTAAGCGTACATATTAATTTATAAAAATGGTTATAAGCAGAAATGCACCAGTTATAGAGAAATAAGTGTTATTCCACTGTGGAAAAAATTAACTCTTGTTTTTATTTAAAAATTTAAGAGTTGTTTACCCTGTATCTAAGGGGTGAAACAATGTTGTCAAATGGCAGTAAAAGTATCTAGCTCTCTATGAAAAAAACAATTGACCTGTGCATTTTTTAGTTTTTAAATGCCTCAAACTCTTTCCTCATTTTCCATTTTTGCAGCTTCAATTTCTTTGTTAAAAATAAACAAACTAAAAAAAAAACTAGTGCACTGAATTCAGAAAAGAAAAACCTTTCAAATGACGTATCACTTACTTCATCGTCTCTATTTAATTTTTAGGGCACAGGCGAGTCCTGCAAGCCTGCGAGTCCAATAAAAGCACTTTTGGGACGTATTACGTACAATATATTTTTTAAAATCGGCCAGAAACGGGCAGAACAATTGGCCATTCTAGGCCGGAAAGTAAAAATGAGTCCGGTAAAGTAAAAACGAGTCCGGTAAAACTTTTACCGGACTATCACAATAACTTTCCGGCTCGGTCCGACAAAATGACATTTTCTGGCCTATTTATAATCCGGAAAGTACTACTTTCTGGCCGATTTAAAAAAAAACAGTTACTCAATGAAAAAGAGTGCGTTAATGAGGTCTATTAACGCATCCTTCTTAAACCAATCGAGTGCATTAATATAAACATTAATACACGGTCAACAAAAAACCACATATCAACGGATACGTAAAAAAAGCTCTATCAAACTCAAAATATATACAGGATGTTTCATTTAATATTAAGTACAAAATATCGTTAAACGCGTCAGTAGTATTAAAGGCATTACCTATAGGCTATAACGTTCCCTACTTTTACCGACCCTTGTATATGTTAGTCCTTGGGCACGTATTGTAGACCTTCGTCTATTCAATTGGTACCTACATATGTTTATAATGTCCACTATTAATCCAAATTATTTCAGATATTTAACTCTAACTACATGTTCAGATTTACTGTTATCTTTGACACTGAGGGAAGAGGGTTTATTTAATGTAATCAAGCTTTTAGGGTGGTCAGCCTGTAATTTGCTTTGTTTGGCCATACTCTCAATATGAAGAAGTACGTATCCACTTCCGGTGTACATTATGTTATTATTATTAGAGAGTGCATGATGGAAAAATTAGATTATGTTTGATTGTAGTCGGGGAATAATGTTACAATCTCTCTCCACTCGGACGTTTGAAAGCTGTTCTGGTGGTTTCTCAGTACAATACAAACTATAATAAAGTAAACTTGAAATATATTTCATAGAAGTTGTTTTCTTGAAAAAGATTTGCCAAGTGTACGTAATTACTTTTGGTGCATTAATAACAATTTCATTAGATAGAATTTAGTTTCTAACGTAAAAATAAACATTTAGGAAAGTGGACATTTTTCCTTTTATTAAAATTTATGAAATTTGCTGTAACGTAATTCTGTACAAAATATGTCGGAACTGTTGAATATTTGAAAGCTTTGTTTACGCAAAAGGTTTTTTGATTGTAGTAGAAAGGAAATGTGTAGTAGTCGCTTCCCAAAGGTACGACGTTCAGAAATTATTAAATTTGACTAATAAAAAATTAACATATTTCAGTTTGAAAGTTATTGTGAGTTGTTCACAAAATTTGTGTAGGTATATTTGTAAGTACGTACGCTATTTCTGCCTTTATAAATAATTCTATTCTTTCCAACTAGGTTAATCAAAAGAAGTGTATATGTTCGAAAGTTAATGTTTTATGAGGCAAAAGTGATTTAATTATTGAATATAGCTACGACCAACACTAATGGAAAAGCGCGCCCATCCCATTTCACATAAAGCTAGTATTTATCTAAGTAGTAGTGTCTGAAAAAAGACTTATTTTGCGGCTTTGCCATTAACGAAATTGTGGTAGCTTTTCCAAAGAATCAATTTGTAATGTGGATGTAGTGCAGTTGTGGTTCTATTACCCTGATTAAATCTTAAAACTCGATGATATTCGTTACTTTACCAATAATAAAGATAAAGGGATTTTCTGTTATTTTATGTAGAAATCGCTAAAAATTATGTGCTTCCATAAAATTTAATATTCTTAATAACCGTGTGGGGAGATTTATGTCGAATTTGCTTAAAAGGCGCTCTTTCCTCAAAACAAGGAATATAAAAGAAAGCAGATCAGCCAGATGTTGTACTAATATCATTCTCTTGTAAAAGAATTTTATGTATCATCCTTTGAATGGCGTATTTTTATGTGGAAGTCTCGAGTAATTCTGAAAATTAGGTAGAGAAAATAGCTATACATAATCGAAAGTTAACAATTTTACAGCCCATTACGCGCTTCTAAGGTGTATAAATGGTAAAGTTCGTTCTTTAATTAAATTTAGAAGTGCAAAAAAATCGCTAACACGCCCTCTTATTTTTAAGTTTCAGACAATACCGCTGTTTCCGCATTACGGTGGTCGTTATCCTTGAAATAAAATGCGATCCTCAAACTTTTGAATTATACATCGCTTTACTTTAGCATCGCAGAAGCAATTTGTAGATAGGTTTTAAAATTTAAGGTATCTAACTGAATGTGGCTTCCTTTCGTTTGCAAAGACGTGTCACGTCTCTTACTTTCAAGTTAGCGGGATGGCCTCTGACTTGGCGAAGTGGAGCGAGTTCCACGCTCTTATATCTAAGTGTGTGGCGTCCCTGGGGTGCACAGATGGACGTCGGTTCACGGCGTCCGGTGCTAGAGTACCCCAACACCAAGAAATGTAATATTAATCAGCCCAGAACGGGGACTAGCGTAGTGCATTAAGGTAATGGAGCTTGTTTCTCCCTGCCGAACTTGGACTCGACCGACATAACGAAATACACAAAAATATGTATTTTACCACTCATCTTACTAATGGTCGCTCGTTCTTCATCCAAAAACATTTATTAAGCCAAAATCGAAGGCAATTTTTAGAGACTTTTAAACACCTTATGCTTTTATACAATCAATTAGGACAAAAACTCGTTCACGTAAAATAAATCAAATCGGAAGGAAAATCGATATTTCATTGTGTATCCATGAATCACACCTGAAGCTCTCGTCTAATTTACTGCTATTCAAAATTATACTACATATTAAATTATACTGCTGGAGTACCATTCGAGCTCAGCTATACTCTTAAACGCATTCACACTGCACAGAGGTAGTGCATTAATATGGAACATACGAGGATGGGATGACTGACAAATAGGTATTTTAACGTATATGGTATTACTTTCAGAGTATTTTTTTTAAAACTTAATCTTTCAATTGGGAATATTAAAAATAAGGTCGTTTATTATCCATGTTTCATCCAATCGAACGTAAGTTATGTACGTGGCATAATGTTTATAACTGGACTAGCTGCTTATACCCGCAGCTTTTCCCGCGGTTTTGGGAAATTCGTATTTTTCTTATTTCCCGGTGTGAATACTCGATTTTGCCCGGTGTAAAGTAAAATTTAGTTTGAAAAATTTTATAGCTATACCCTATACATATACAAATTTTCAGCTTTCTAGCTCAATTTCCTGTTAAAAACTGAAAATCGGGTATTTTTCGGGTTTCCCGGTGAAATTCTATGACCTCCTGATAAAGTAAGGTACAATGTGACAAATTTCGTGGAGATTGGTCACACGGTGTGGATTTGTATAAAGGACAAACTACCCGCAACTTCGCCCGCGGTCTGGGGAAATGCGTATTTTCCGGGTTTCTCGGTGAAATTTTGGAACGGGACCTATTCTAAAACCTTTTCCTGATGACGTAAGGTATGTGTGCCAAATTTGGTGAAGATTTGTCAAACGGTGTGGATTAGTATAAAAGACAAACACACACACACACAAACTTTCTACTTTATATGTATATTAGATGAACATTGTTTAGACAAGTCTATTTTAGCTTATGATCGCAAGAAAAACATTGTCTTCGCCGAAATATATAGGTAGGTAGTACATGTCAATGAGTACTTCATGGCGAATGTTTCGCATCTCTACAAAGCCGTCGTTACAGATTATCTTTTCTCCTTCAATTAGTATTGTGCTTCCGTACATACTCGAAAAATGAAATCCCTCCATTGCCATAAAGTTTTGTAGAGGAAGGTTAGGTTTTTTGCCTTTTTTGATAGTGATATGAACCCGTTACATAAATTTTTGTTTTTTATTTGGGTCTCATCAACACATAATTTTTTGCAAAACAATATCTTCATCATCTTATCAATCATCAGCGAAAAACAGCCAAATTTTCTGTGCCTGCACATTTTTTGTTGTTGAAGAGCAAGCAATTTTGAAATCCAACGTAGGTTCCTAGATTATTATGTAAAAGTTGTTGCTCCCATTATCCTCACTTCATAAACTGTATGAAGAACCTTCAATTTCCGATCTCTCAACACTAAATTCTGTTCCTTTGCTCTTCCCGAAACTTGCTTTTATGAGGTGTTTCAAAATCTCCTGACCCGTGAGATGCGCGGCGAGATTTAAAACAATTTCGAAAAGTAGACACGACGTTATACGTCGAGAAGCATCGGCAGTTAAAATGCCATCCTAAACATGTAGAGTAAATAAATATAGGTGTAATTATTTACAGAACTTCATATTAGTATCGTAGTATCGAGTTTAAATAAATGCCGCCGCGCATCTCACGGGTCAGGAGATATTGAAACACCTCTAACACCTTTTCATTGAAATTACACCAAAATTTAATTATATGTAAGTGCGCAACTAAGCTT
This sequence comes from Pyrocoelia pectoralis, assembly GCA_036250285.1. Classification (NCBI taxonomy): domain Eukaryota; kingdom Metazoa; phylum Arthropoda; class Insecta; order Coleoptera; family Lampyridae; genus Pyrocoelia; species Pyrocoelia pectoralis. The sequence continues at coordinate 42,604,078 of CM070078.1, forward strand.
CCGGGTATCATTTGTTTATAAGTTGAACATCTGTCAACAATAACCAGTCATTCCAACCCATATCACAACGCAAAAATATTTTTTTTTTTTAAAAACAGCATTTGCGGGAAGCTTTACTTTTCTGCTTTAACTTGAAAAAAGTACGTCGTTTACTTGAAGAGTCCTACGGCGATTATATACCGTCGTAAACTACGTGTGAAGATTGATTATACGCTTCAGAAGTGACTATTTCGACACCGAGAACAAGGAGCGCTCCTGAAAACCAAAAACAATTGAGGACGCCGATCTGCAAGCGTTATTGAATGAAGGCGATACGTAAACGCAAGATCAACATGCGGAGGCATTAAACATGACTCGCCAAGGTATTTCGAAACGCCTACATCCGTGAGAAAAATTCAAAATGAATGAAAATTGATGCCGCATGAGGGACAGATGGAAAATCGATCATTCCGAAATTTTGCTTTTGGTATGAAAGGAAGAATCTACTATCAAATTGTTACTAGCGATAAGAAAATCGACGGCACGGTCAAATCGCTTCGGAAAGAAGGCAATGCGCTCTGCGTTTGATGGAACCAGAAATGAAATCGTTTCAATCATGCATTAAGCGAAACGCGACCAGAATGCGACACGAAGAACGATCCGTGTCATCGCACTTCCATCGTCCAGGACATCATCAAAACGAAGAAATAGAATCTGCTGGCGTATTCGTCGTATTCACAAGACCTGACCCCTTCCCATTATCACATGTTCCGCTCGATGGCCCATGGTGTTCATGTAGTGCCAGAGAGATACGAAAGATATATAGCCAGGACCGTATTAAAAAAAAATTAAAAAAAAATCAAATTTGATGATGGTTACTTGAAAACGAAACGTTGGATTCCAATTTTCTGTATGCCATGTTAAAGAACGTTAAAACGTACCTGTAGAAGCTTCGTTTATCTACTTTTTATTTAACATCAACGACATAGTAACAATTTGTCAAAAACGAAATCCTGAAAATTCGCATTTTGTCGCATAACTTCGGAACAATTCGGAATTTGGTCAGTTTAAAAATGTCATTTTACTAAACTCAAAATTTCCCGACTTTTCTCCCATTTAACCGAAACTCTATCTCTTACCGTTTCCGAAATCCCCATACTTAGTGCCCCTCCTTATCTTGGACACAGTGTATACATTTATATACTTATAGGTTAAAACGTTAAAATTGAGTTACGTTAGGATTAAAAGTGAATATCTTTGTCGCTAAGATACCATTTTTTTTCTTAGTAAAGAAAATGTCATCCCTACAGGCTCCCTGACAGTTACAACATGTCATACCTTTAATCCGGCTGGAGAAAAACTACATTAAACTAATGTAAACCTCGTTTAAATATAACTTAACATTGTAAGAACATACGGGTATCCCAGGGAAAATAGTGCACCCTTTTTTATCTGCTTTATCAATCATAGAATAATAAAAAAATTCTGGCATGTATTGCCACGAGACTCCCTTCGTACCAAAAAACTGTAACTTTTTCTTTAAAAAAAAATGAGTGCCGCCATTTTAGCTTCATATTCACTAGAATATTGTATATTTTTCGAGATACAGATAAAATAAGCTACGCATGTAGCGAAGAGAGTAGGTTATTGAGGTCTAGCAATGGGTCCGTGCTCACTAAAACGTCTGGGATTATCCTACCACAATACGTGACTACTAATTAAATAAGATCAAAATCGGCCATCTAGGTCGATACCCCGTTGGGTAAAGTAGGCCATCTTCCATTTTATTTCAAACGCCCACCACCCCCAAATCCGGCCGGTCCAAGGTGCCAGACTTACCTTCGGTATCTTCGAATAGTGTATGAAATGTAAAAAAAACAATTCTTCATCTGGAAATGACCAAATCAGTCGCTAGCTCTTAGTTTATAATATTTAATGAACAGTGTTCATTTCAAAACTTTTCACCTTCAATTTTATGTATTTTTAAGAAATTCTCTAATTACGTGCAAAATGTTATAGAGGGGGTAACCAATTTTATGGAAAAATTGACTCACATTTTTAAACCTACTCTTTCAGGTAAAAAAGTTTAAAGGGAAACGTCTGTCTAATGCCTAGATCCTGTTTGTTGCAAAGTTTAACGAACGGCAATGAAATAAGATCGTGTTTTTAAAAAATAAATTAAAACGCACCGTAAGTAAGAGGGGTTAAAAGGGAGGCGCCTTTACTTCTTTAATAACAGATCGAACTCCATTGATAAATATTTTTAACGCGTTATCACAAACAAATAAAACCGATATATTGCACAAAGAAAATATAACTAACATTATGTTAGAATGCAGAATTAGGGTGCCATTAAACAGACTGACCCTATAAGGGTTTAATGGTTGTGGAGTCATTTCACTATTTACTATTTTTTGCTATTAATGAATACTTTTATAAATAGGTATTACAATAATTATGTAAAATCTTACTTTGTGTCATAGACATATAGTCATAAAACTCCAAATTTCATGATTGTTCAAATAATTTTGAAGATTCCCACAATCCCTGCGAAATATTATATACCCCAAACGGCCAAACTCCTCTGTTAATGAATCTCACCTTGGTACATCGCTGACCTTTACCATATTCCCACCAATTTGGCAGGGAAGTTGGCTTGGTGCAATTAATTGTAGCAACCCTAATGTTACCAGCAAATCACTAAGAAAAATTAAACCCAACAACTGCGATTGTTTTGAGAAAGGTAGGAAAAAGCTTTTTACGTCATGCTGACTTTTCTACCACAAGGAATCATATTAGATTATTTTCCATTTACTATTTCTTTTTGATATCATCCCATCCAAATTTCTTTCCTTTTACTGTAATTATAAACCAGTCTTCGAAGAATATTCGCGTTGATATAGGCGGTGAAGGTAGTAGGTAAATACACAATGATTCTGGCAACTGAATTTCCAAGACGCGCATGTAATATGATCGTTATAAAGTGGTACGAAACCCAAGAGCTTATACAATCTTATACATTTGTAAATTTTTTGGTGAATTCACCATTATCGTATAGCAAATATATACAAATACAACTCACAATTAAATAAACTACTACGAGCTTGTGGTGGCGACTGGGGTGTCGATAAATAAAAAGAAATTAACCAAGTAGTCGTATAACAAACAAACATTCAATCGTTCTCTCAATCTTTATAAAAATAATTGAGGTTCCTAAAATTACTCAATATAACTTTATCTAATGACGGTGAAGGAAGAGTACACTTATAAAAGCTTTTAATTTTTTTGAAAGCGAATACTAAAACAGAACATTAATTGTGAATTACAACAAAGCTTTTAAACTAAGCTTAAAATAGCGTTATAAAAAAACTTTTGGGAATCTTTTTTATATTGAAGTTAGAGTAAGTATATTAAAGTTACTATACAATGAAAAAAATAACAAAAGATCGTTTATTATTTATTAAAATAAACGACTGTAAGTAAGGAACATCTAAAACCCAATACTCTAAGGAAACATGAGAATGAAATAAAAGGAAGAAAATCTAACAGCACCGGTATCTACAAAATGGTCTGAAGTAGTGAGGTGTACGATGCTACGATCTACGACAGTCAATAAAAAGAAATGACTTCAGTAACATATGCTGCTATAGGGGCCTAGAATACAATACTATGGATATATAATAGCTATATGAGATATATATCTCTTGTATTGTAGTTACCTTTGTCAAATCTCTTACTTAAAAGCTAATTCGTAGGCATATTTCATTCATGTAGCGTCATTAGAAATACGGCACTTGATTACATTATTTTTATTAAAAACCACAAAAATTCGATACAGAATTGGAAAGAAATGAGACTGGTTCCAGGAGACTGAGCCACAAAATTTGCAGCAATATAATGATGTATTCGTTTCCTATTGAGTTCGATTACAGTAACATGTAACGGATCTAAAATCTTATAACGTTACACATCCGTTGTGTGGTAAGCTTTGATTGGGAATTACTGTAGATACAATATGTACCAAGGAGAGAGAAGGGGTTGAATGTTATGAAGTTCGAGTTTGAACGTTTGTTACTTTCAAGTGTCATTTACAAAATGGTAGATATTCTATCTACACTTCAGAAGGAAAAATGAGCAAAAGTTTGTTTAAGGGGGATAAAATTTTGTGAAATTTGGTAGTATTTTGTATAGCGTATCTAACTGTAAATTTCAGGCATAACACAAAGATAGTCTGCAGTTAATCTTCTTTTTTGCAAAATAGAGTTCTTGGAAACTAATATTTTCAGCCAAGTCTCCACTTTTGCTGGAAAATGAAAATGAATGTGCCCGATGAATACTTCAATTATCTTAAAAATAGCAAATTATAGTGTAGTTTATTGCTCAGTGTACTTTGACTTTATATTCTAGTAGCCTGACGATGGCATTGTAGTGCCGAAACTTGTAGCTTTATAATTATTATTTAATCTTCATTAAACCTATAATTATTAAACGTTGCGTTGGATAGTAAACTAGAGACCAGACGCGTCTTTACCGTGATTAATGAATGCGATGGATCAAACTTACGTATAGCAATTGTGATTCAAGAATATAGCTAAAAAAGAGCTTCTCATAGGCTGGAATATAAAGTAAAATCATTTCTTAATCCACACCATTGGATGAATACCGAAAATAATTACTAAATGTAAGTACCAACTTTTGGTGCATCTTGAAAGATATAGATACATTACTTTCGTCGTACATTGCCAACTTTTCTGCCTAATGTATCGGGGTCGATATTAATTTTCTGAAGCGACAGATGGATGAAAAAGCTCTTTTGTAGCCGAATCTTTTCCACAAAACAATAACATATACGCCGCAATTACAAAAAATGGTTAGTGTCTACAATTTTTAAAACTATTTTGACAATAGCTTCCATTTACTCCTTTAAAACCAGGCTAAGACATTGTTACGATCTTTGCAAATCTTGATTTAGTAAGGGTAGATATACAGGGTGGGCCATTGATAAGGAAACACGCCTTAGAAAAACGCTCGGACAGGTCGATTCTTGATTTTTGGGGGACAACTTTTGATGTGAAACTTGACATTGACACATCAACCCCCTAGCCCCAGCAACCCCTAACTCAAGAATTTAAATAGCGAAAGGGGGTCATTTGAAACGTCTTTCACTTCTCTATGCGACAGCATGGCCGAAATTGGTTTTATTCAATTTTTAGAGAATCAAGAGATCTTTAAAACGAGAGTCAGTCGACCACCTTACCGTAATTATTCTTTCTGTTGGGTGTTGTTGGGGCTAGGGGGTTGATCTGACAAAGTCAAATTTGACATCATAATGTGCCGTTCAAAATGTCAAAGGTGGTGTGTTTTAGGTTTTTTCCTACACAACACCCCCACCTTAGTTAATCTAGAGGGTGCTTTTCATGGGGACGAAAAATTGAATAAAACTAATCAAAAGTCAAGAATCGACCTGTCCGAGCATTTTTTTAAGAAACTAGTCTAAGTGTCCCAAAACAGGCGTGTTTCTTTTTCAATGGCCCATCTGGTATAATTGTAAAAGACCGCAAGGTTTAATACAAAACCTTAAATATCAATTTAAAGCTAAAATATTTGCACGATTACCCTGTAACAAATTCTACTCATTCGTAAATAAAGTTCATATTGTTTATCATTCTGATCACCCCGACGCGACGCGACGACGGTTCGATATGTGTACCTGGTGTACAGTACATACTAAACATTTTTCAATTATTTAACAATAACGTTCTTAAATGAGTAATAATAGATTTTACGAATTTCATGTTAAGAAAATTGCATTGATAACCAGAACGTAAAAGCTCTTTTACCAAAATTAACTATCATACTGAAAAATGCACTTACCATTTGCTATCTTGCCTCTCATCGTCATCGGGGCCCGAGGGTCTGTAATATAAAAATACCAAGTTATTAACGCCCAATATTCATTTAGATTTCTTTAACGCAAAATAATTTGTAGGTAGTCAAAACTATAGGATTATGGGTGTACGAATTTGTTTAAAACTTACCATGGTAGCAGTCCTGATCACTATTAACAAACTAAAGTGTATTATTGTTTGGTCTAACACAGAACTTCTCATTAAAAAAATAGGATGTCGATTTGTATTTTACACTTTCACTGTTCACACTTATTAGTCCAACACCGACACGGTCACTTCAACTATTAAGTTTGTTAAGATATCAAATACTACATTTTCACATAAACGTGTTTTGGAAATCAGGTTATCTATCGTTTACAATACCCGATGAGGCTATTACTCAGCTGGGAAACACTGAACACGTGTTGATAACAAATCTAGATATTTTTAAGTAATATAAATTTTACCTTGAAATTACAACTGTTGAAATGCAGTTATTTCATAAATTTTTTTAAGGAGTTCGTTGATAAAATCACATGATGCATGAAGAGAATGTAACGTTAGTTAACTCTTTCAGGCACAGACATTTATTTGAAAATTTGTCCTTAGTGGTAGAGGAATTTTTTCTTCTCAAATGTATAAACTAATTATAGAATATTGTTGTTTTGAATGTAAAGTAAAACAAAAAATACAATTTTGAAAAAAAAGTTTATTTGTTTTTAAATTTTGAGGGTGGTACCACCATGACACTTAGGACGATAGGTAATATTATATAAAATTATGTGTCATAAATGTAGTTTGAATATGTTAATTTCTTTAAGATTGTTGAGAAGTCGGAGACACCACACGTTTCAGTAAACTGAACAGGTCTTCAATTACTATTAAGGTGGATTTCCATTACAGCGTTTTGCGGTTTGCGTTGTTGCGGCAGTCAAACCTCATTGGTTAATTTAAAATGTTTCGCCCCAATCATTTCAAATTAACCAATGAGGTTTCACCGACGCACGACGCAAAACGCAAAACGCTGTAATGGAAATCCAGCTTTACGTTCGCACGATTCCAATTGGGAGGTGTATAATACACATTATTATCAGTTTGCATAGTTGTGGGTGCTGTTGTCTCCACTTACACTAGCAACTATCTCGGACAAAGGGATGTTATCATCAGATGAATTACTGCCCAAAATGGCTTCAGGCATTTGTGTAACCTCATTTTCATTATCAGAATCAATAAAATTCAGATCAAGCGATTCACTTTCGGACGGAATGCCTTCATATAACGTGCAAATTATTAATTTCATCCTCCACCTCAGCACGAGTCATACCCACCAACCGAAATGAGACATCTGCCATGATTAGCCTTTTTATGACACCTTTTCAAAAAAGAAAAAAATATTTGAAATATAAACAACGGTACCATCTGGCATGGTGGTACGCATAACGTACCACCGGTAATTTGATAACAAGAGAAAAATGATTGTAAAAATTCAAACTATTTATATGTAAATCTATTTACGAAGTAGGTAGTGTTGGTGTTACACTTGCACAGAAACGGAGTACAATAAATTCGTGGCAATTGGAATAATAAACATTAAACAATCTAAACACTTCGTCAACACAAGCTAACGGGTTCTATGACATTCGTGGCTGAATATTTCAGGTAAATTTTATTTTACAACATTCCGCCATGGAGCGTCGCTTTAATACACTTCAGGGACGACACCTGCAAAGTCGTACAGCGGCAGCACCACTGGGCTTCAAGTTACGAATTTATTAGCAAGTGGTACATTGCAAGTGCCACCATGACTCAAAATCACTTTACAGGGTGGTACAATGCGTGTACCACTATGCCCGAAAAATGGAAAAAATCCATCTTTTTCTCTGACTATGAGTCCCCACATGTTAAAAAATTCACTTCTCTCGAAAGATACTTACAGGGTGAAAACTAAACAATGAATTCAAAAGAGTTTTAGTCCTAAATTTGTCTCACTCATTTGTACAGTTTAGGTATGTTTTTGCTTGCATTATTAGTCCTTTTTTTCTTAATGTAACACAGAACTATGTTTAAAGCAGAATTTTGAAAATGTAAATAGGAATTTTTTTATTTACAGCCGTAGAAAGGATATCTTTTTCTCCAGTTGACCAATTTTGTATCTATTACGATTTCCAATATCACCATGTAAAACATTTTAAACTATACACAGCACAACATATATAAGGGAATACAATCTTGGTAAATCATATTACTATGTCGATACACAAGATCTGAATTACCTTTTCTTTATTGACTTGACAAATATAAAGGATACTACTAAGGTAATGGTATTGAAGCACGTTTGGCGTCTAATGGTTCCTACATTGCGACCTATTGTTGCCCCCCTCCCCCGCTTTGTGTAGCCTTCTAGAATGACTGTATCTTGAACAAAGTGCAGGATTTTAGTGTGGCGGATCAGTCGCAAGTTGTTTGTGCTGCAGTGCTTTTTTGTCCCTTTTGTTCCTAAATGTACCTACTCTTTTGCTATATTATATGTAATCCTACAGTCCTATTGGAGTCCCATAATAGTTTTTCGCTTGCATCTCTCATAAACTCAGTTGCTACCTGGTTTTCTGCAATTCTCGCAGGCCCAGGTGCACGGTGTGGCACTATTATAGTTGCATAGTGCGTTTAACATTTATATACTGATCCTGAATTGATCATGTAATAATAATGTAAAACGGTTTGCTGACTGACTTGCGAAAACGGCAGGCGAGAAACAGCAGGAATTGGCCTTCTGGTTAATCAGGTTCATCGTGGCCCAATCAAGGTAAGGCGAGATCGGTTACTACATTAGCCTAAAGAAATTTATTGAATTTGTCTTAGAAAGTGGATAATTGCTCACGGGCAAGCCGGCACTTTGCACTACCTGAACGATTAGCGCCGTACAACTTCATTGGCATCATTTAAGAGTTTCACACGTGTAATATTTATAGGTACATGAGGACACTGGCAGGAGAAGTGTTCCTAATCGTGGCGTGGCCATCTTCGGACAGGATTTCCCATATCATCTTAGTTAGAAAAATGCGAAACACTGTAGAGTGTAACATTCTCTAGATGAGTAGGTTTCGATTGAGCATGTTCAGAAGGTATACCCATGAAAAGCGCAAATTCTTCCTGAACAGAGCTGTACAGAACCGCAACTTAATTAAGGCCCTTTTCGTGTGCCGATACAGATGAAACTGTATGTGGAAGAGTCAACAAAATAGCTGATTTAAAGAATGAATGTGAATGGACACTAGTTGTGTGGATTGCACCTGTATAATGTGACCCTCGTGAACGGAGTGTTCATTTAAGAGAAGTCGGTTGTAAGATTTGGACGGTGTACGAATTGCTTGACTTTTTACTTTGAGAGGCTTGTCTCTCGCAATTGGGGAGGAACACCTTAGATAACTTCCACTTGGGGATCTCAGTCTCAGATGAGATCAAATAAGTGAGCCCTCAATTCGAAACTTAATGAAATGAGGTTTTTGAGTGGACCAAGATTGTTTTATTATGGCTTGAGCTACATATCAATTTTTTCATTCATCCGTATGAAAAGTGGGACATCACACATTAGAGCATGGTTGACCGACTGCTTTTTGGCGAGTAACGCGCCTGTTGTTTCTTTTTTATGCTGATACCATCTTCGCTCTTTGAGAAACTCTTCCTGAACTTGTCTTGTTGACGGTATGTGGCTATTTAGATATTGCTTAACTCTATTCCAAATATTTCCGACATTTTTCTGCATGATCCAGTACTGTGGTATTAATAAGCATTCGACGTCATTCATGGCCAGTACTCTTCTGTTTTCGAACTGTTCGCCAATGCAAAAACAAGCCGTCGTGTTTAAAATGCAAACCTGTTATTATAAATTTACATAACAACAAATTGTAATTTAGTTTAACCTGCATAAAGTGAAGTTCTGCGTTTGGTGCAAAATGCATGCTTGCTGTATGGGCTACCTCTTCAGCTATATCAGTTCTACTTAACCTGATAATGAAAGAGATTATTTTAGAATTATAAGAAATACTGCAAATAATGTCATAACTCATAACGGTCGCGCCCTTTCTTGTCACTAAGTTCATTAAAAAGGAAACCATAATTTACCCTGGTATATCCCATTGAGATGATTGATAAGTATTGCTTGTTGACTTGAAATTCATTTTACTATCTTCATGCAGATCATCATTTCCAATTAAAGGTTGACATATCTCGTAAAATACTCTTCCATTTTTAGTATAGTGAGTAGTATACAAGTGTTGAATTATTCGACATTGCCCTTTTATAACAAAGTAGACGAAATCGTTTAATCCAACACCATCCCCTAAGATTGTTTCGTCCGGTTTAAAGGAGAGCATTTTCGCCAGAATGCAGCAATCGCGTTTTGTCATGTCATTCCAGCTTTGGAAATAGGTAAACATATCTAATGCCTGTTGCACTCGTAACCATTGTTTTTGGACGGTGGCTTTGAGAACTATGTTAAAATCATCTTTTCGCAAGCGCAATAATTCGGTATGCGCTAAAACGAAAGTTAAAAGAAATTATAGAAGCAAAACGACTTACTATTTGTGGTAACTGTAACCGCTTGAGGCATATTGTGTAAAAGCGAGATCTCTCCTAACACTGCCCCAGGTCCACGACGGGCAATCTCCTGATTCACACTTTTATCTAGCACTGGATCGTAAACGAGTTGGCTTAAACTTATTTCTCCAGATATGACAAAGTAAAGGGCTAAAGCGGCATGATTTTCACGATAAATAACCCTGCCAGGTCCCAAATACTGAAAATAAGTCACTGCTGCGAGCTGGGCTTTAACGTGCTACAAATTCTTCAGTTAGGTGCCTATTCATTGTTATTTTACTCAATTCGGCTTACCGTTGGATATCTTCGAAAGCACTTTAAACCTCCAATTGCACGGTATAGGTGAGCTTTATCCATGTCAGTTCTTTTCGAAACTGGTGTGCATAAAATGCTTTTGTCCTACAAAATTTGTGTTAGGAAATGATTCAAGTACTTCGCCTAAACGAACCGTTAAAGATAAAGCATTTGCATGCTTTCGTCTGGTTAAGAGGTATATATTTTTGGTTACGTTATCACTTAAGTCTTGATCTTCAATGTCATCTAACCAATACAAATTTCTAATAACCTTACGTACTAGAGCTCTGAATCTACATTTTGCTCTAAATTGTTTGGCTTGAATTTGTTCTGGAGTCTAATAATATAAATTAAAGGTAATTATAGGTAATTTAATACTAATATTATAACTACCATTATGACCAGTTCTGATGTCGTTCGTCCCATTTTCAATCGTTGAAATACCTACCTACTTAAAATTAAAATTAAGAAGTTATTCTGAAGCGTCAAACAAACAGTGTCAAGACCGGTCAAGACCTAACAAATGAATCCAACGTGTACCTACTATTATCTATATTTTGAATATGATGTACCCATTATAGGTAGATTACGGAAATGTCAGTGGTGTGGTATCTCCAAAATTGAACTTCAAATGGTAAAGGAAGAAGCGGGAACGGGTTCCACTTTTTAGGTCAATACGACTGAAATTTCTTCATCTGATACTTCTTCCCTTTGTTAAATAAACATGTATATAACTACAGTTTGAGTATAATAGTGATTGTAGGGCGCAGTAAGTTTTTTACTTATAAAGGTCATAAAAAATGTAAATAGAAAAGGTCTGTTTTTGGGCATATTATGAATATTGGTTGCCGCTTGATACAGTAACTCTCCTACATCCTTATATGTACAAATATTTATTTAATCGCAATAATCAGCTCCAAGAGTTCAAAAGGATTCGCAGTCCTTAAGACGAAGTCTAAATTTTTTCTCATTTGGTGAACGCTTTACAAACTCAAGAAATTGACCTGCATTATTGTTTCTTATTGATATATTGGCCGCGTATTATACTTTACAACCTAAATCACAGAAAACGACACAAAAAACCCACTGAACCAAAAGTGCCAATTCACTTACACCCCTTCATCTTTCTGTCACTAGCAACTAGCCTTCAACTCTTCAAGCAATCTCATATGCTAAAATGCCCGGCCTGCTGCTGTCACAACTCGTGAGTACTAGAGTCGTAAAGGATGGCCGTAAAAAGAAATATGACGTGTAGTAGGCAGTATTTTGCTAAAGTGTGACGAATAAATTAATAACAGCTACCGATTAGGCGATTTAATGAAAGTGATTCATTTGGGAGGTCACAAATGGCTTCCACACCTAAAACAGAAGAAGCAATTTTGAAGCTATAAGGGAATAATTCGAGCATAGGTAGTTATGATGAGAAATTCCTAATGAAATTGTGTGAGTCCACCTCATATAGCGTTGGGACCTGTTGGATCTATGCATGTGCAACTTCTTTATCAGTACCACATTAAACAAGTTTGGGCTCTAATTCTTGATAATGAATCAATTTTGCAGAAACTTTTTGACAGCTCCAATTTTGTTAATAACGCAATTTTTTATTGCCAAAATATTCCTGCTTTTTTAGTACCTATTTTAGGAAACAGGTTAAGGAGCCGAACAAGAAGGGGAAAGAGCTAGAGAAAGAACAGGAAGAGAAAACAAGAAGAAAAATGTAAATAGATAGGAAAAAGACAGATGAATAATATTTTCCTGCTCCGATTTTTCAAACATACTCTAAACCTTCAAAAAGTTCTGATGTTTCTTTCAATTTTTATATTAATTAGTTCAATATTATTTTAAATTTTTAAAATTTTCAATTTTTACGATTATTATAGGTATGGCCTGTAGTTGAGGTTCTGGATTCTGGATTTTGACGGGAGGGTGGGAAGGCCCACGCGCACCTAGGCCAATTATTCGGGCCCTTTGTGCTACCTCCCTGATTAGAGTCGTTCGACCCCTAAACGTCACTCAAGCCATCCTACACACGAGATAAACCTGAGGATTGCTGGACGGGGAATGTCTGGTCTCCCAACATGGATCGTCTTAGGGCGGATTGTACCAGGAGTGGTTGAACTCATAGTCATATTTGAACTTGGTTTAATCTTTGTAGTACAAACAAATTTTCTTATTAAACCAAGTTCAAATATGACTATGAGTTCAACCACTCTGGTACAATCCGCCCTTAATTGGACAAAGTATGAGACATTCACAAAGTATGTGTTGCACCATCTCGTCGTCTATGTGGCAATCCTCTACAGGATGGTGAATCTACCAAGCCCATGCGGTGCATATGTGCTTGTTAAGTTTACCTTTACAGTGCCCAGAAAGAATACCTACAAGTAGCCGCAGCCTCAGGTTTCCTCTGGATAGCCCTGTACAGAAGCGCGCCAGACTACGAAGATGGTCCCAGGGGTGGCGCAAGAGGTTTTGGTTCCCTAGGCAAAACTATTGTGAGCCACCACCAATTCCAAACCAACTAGTGCAGTAGTCGATTCAGCCACTCACTTTCAGGAAATATAAAAACAAAAAACAAGACACATACATAGGTACTAAACTAAAAGTTGATTTAATTTACATTTTTTAGCGCCCCCCCTTAACAGCGCCCGGGGTCGACGCTCCGGACGCCCCTCAGTCCCTTGATGCGCCCTAGGCGGTCGCCTAGTTCGCCTATATACGGTCGCGCCGGCCCTGGATGATCCTCTGAAGGGCTCTCTCGCGTAGCGGCAGTCTAACATCAAGTTCCATCTAGCCCTGATGTGCTGGCGTTCGGTGTCTTGGGTTATTTATTAAGATGTTTACAGTTGATTATACCTATATAACTACTGGATGTGTAGCAAGGCGTAGTACTTTACATTGATCCGATTGAAGCCAAATTGTGAAATAGAAATAGTATTGGTATTGGTATTGACTATTGATGAGAGAGAGATGGGTACAGAGTTTCTACTAAAAACAATACGCAAGCTTATGAAGTCGCAAAACACGGTCTATCTCTTTTTTCAGTGTCACGTTTTATACATCCAGTAGTTAATATATAATCAAAGGTTGATACTGTAAGTGGTAGAGCCGGCTCTGGACCATAAAACGGTTGTTTTGAGGCCAGTCGGGCTAACTTATCGGTTTTTTATTGCCTATTATTCCAGCATGCCCTTTAATCCATACGAGCTCGAGGGTATTGCTGTAGTACCTGGCGACACTCGGAAACCAGCCTAGAGGTGAATTTGTATTGATCTAGTGCCTGCAGAGCAGCTTTGCTGTCACAAACTCCATGAAGATTCTGATGATTTTATTCTTTATGCTACTGTGCATAAGAATTGTTTTTGCACTTAGCGTTATTCCTGCTAGTTCTGAAAGAATTTTGCCTAATGGTTGGCTGATATGGCAGTTCAGTTTTTGGGAATAAATACCCTGTACCTGTATCCCTCCATTGTTTAAGATCCATCCCTGAAGATGGTCAGATGGATATCTGGTTGGGACGCCACTTTCGCATCCATAGAAGATGCGGTAGTTTTTCCCTAGTATAAATCGAGGGATGAGCGAGTCAGTCAGATCGTCCTTCTAGTATAGGTAGTCGCTTATTGACGGCCTCGCCCAGAACTCGAGAGTGGCCCGCCACCTCATCAGTGCCCTCTCTGTTTAACGACCCTTTATTTCTCATACTTCCAATACATTTTTTTACAAACTTGCTTATTATTTTTTAACGGAAAAAGATAACGAATTTGTTTCTTTACAAAATTTGTTCAGAAAAATTAGCTCTTTAATATGCCAAGAAACAAATTCCATGACGTCATTACTTAAGTTTACAAATAAGGAAAAATATGCAAATTCGGCTTAAAATATACCTTACTAAATCTCATTTAAGAACCTCATCTTTTCATATTTTTTCTATCGTTTTTACTTTTCTTATAAGTTATAATAGAGCTGAGACATCGAGTTTCGCTCACTCTGTACAATTATAAGCACCATTACAATGATCTACACGGAACCACATGAGAAATGACGAAAATAGATGTATTTTATCTTAGAACTGCAAAGTAAATTCATTACAAAGTTCTGTTTATGACAAACTGTTGTAATTTTTAAGGTTGACACCATATTCGACAATTCTTGATGGTTCTGTTTAATTTGGTGCTAGAAAAGGCATCGATGAGATAGGAAAATACAGGGATGAATCACTGTTTTCCAAGATACACAGATGGTAGCATTACTGGCAAGAAGTTTAAGAGAATTAGAAGAAATAACAAGAAATCTAATGAGGGTAGTGGATGAGATGGGACTGGAGTTTACTGTGCACAAAACGAAATACATGCAACTGAAGAACAAACATGGAAGAAGAGAAATTTGGGAATATGGAGACAGGGAAGAAACATAGAGGGCAGTTCTGCAACCAACAGTGCAATATCAATGCGAGCCGTGGGTTATTGAATAGAAACAGTCAGTCAAAGGTACAAATTTGGAAGAGACAAGTACTGGGTGACAGGATAACAGAATGGGACTGGGAAATGTACCATGAACAGCCCATAAGCGAGTTTATCAAAACCAGAAGACTGGCTTTGGAGGGGATGATAGCTTGGAGTGTGGAAAGGATAGGTTGTAGACTGGGCGAGAACATAAAAAATAAAGAGGAAGGTAGCAAGAATTGAAGACAAAGGAATACAGAACTGAAGAACAGCACAAAACAGGAGCAGAACTATGTATCCATTAGTGTAAATTATTTCTCTTGATAACAAATGCAACCATTGTGGCTGTTGAGCACTGCAAATATTCAAAGGCAAAATAAAAATTTACTAAAATCAGAGAACAAATTATGATTTTTTGTTCTCTTTCTGATATTACCAACACAAAAGCATAAAAGGAGATGGATAAGTAAACCAATCTCAATGTATTTGAATTTTTATTATAGTCATTCCATCTTAAATGTCCTCTATTGGATTAAACGACAAGAGTGTCTTCAAGAGCATTTAATCCAATAGGGGACATGTAAAATGGAATAGACTATAGTTCATATTATTTTGTGATTGACAGGTGCGAAACGGTTGCTTTACTATCCCTCTTCCATTATGAGGAAAGTAACATTTGTATGTAGAGTCACAAGTAAACAAAACGAAGAACATGCTGATTATGAATAAAAATTAATATTAAAAAAACTATATTATATATTAAGGTGTTTATTAATATAAAAGTTATGCACGCAATACACAAGCTCCTCCAACAGCTTTAATTTTACTTTCGGCAAGTTTGGAGAAAAGTTTTGCTCTTACAATTACAGGTTGATTAGGAAGTGTACCTTTTCCTAATACCTTGTGGAAACCCTAGAACAGAAATTAACACATTTAATATTGTTATAAAATATAACATTGTTATTAAGAAAAATACAATCAAATCAGAATTGAACTTGCAACAAGCATTGAAATTCAGACCGCCCGTTCATACTTTCATCATTAAACTTTCTTAAGTTATAAGTGTGCATTAGTATACTTACGTGTTGTACAACATCGATAACTGGAGCCTTTCCTTCTTTATCGTTCTTGTATTTTAACCTTGTTTCCTCGCTAACAAGACTCCACACAGTGTTTAAATTAATTATAGGGCACCATTTACTATTTTTTTTTAAGTGATAGTTCCGCATACCTAACTAAAATGACCATAAGGAACTGTTGTTCGCAATTAACATGATCTTACCTTTCCAAAATACCCTGGATGGTATTTATCAAAGTTAATTCTGTGATGGTGAAGACCACCGGCATTACCACGACCACCAGGATGCTTGCGATGTTTGCCTAAATACATACACAAGTAGTAAATGCGAAAACACACATAAAAGTACTTACCAACGCGACCATGACCGTGGCTTACGTGTCCTCTTAACTTCCTGGTCTTCTTCTTACCAGTAGCCTAGAAAATGTATAAAATTGATATAACCTCAAAAAAATTATTGAAAGGGTTAAGGTAAAAAGTAATATAAGGGTGTATAAAACTGGTAAAATAACACAAGAAAATAGAAAAATATGTTTTAATTTTTAAGATATTATTTGTGGATGACAAATATTTAAAAAGATTAAAAAGGATTTTAAAAGAAAACTCACCATGTCTGTATCAATAAAAAAATGAGTGAACGAAAGACGCAACGATTTGAAGGTAGCGCTAATTTCAGTAATTTGAACAATGTTGCCAAATTTCAACACACTTTCTGTGGAAGTGTCTATTGACCCTGACCGTATATTAATCTCAGCTATCTCACACACAAATACTAAATATTTGGGTACAAAAATTTATTTAATAGAAATATAAGTAAAAAATCTGCAACATCTATTAAAGTTAAACCGATGGTAGATTAACAGCTGACAAGCTTATGGCAAACATAGACGTTTAACATGTCACAGTGCCATTTTCAAACGATTTTTTGCGCCGTTTCATATAGCGTGAATTGAACATATAACACATTGCCGACCAAACGGCGCTCGATACAGTGGGTTTTTTCGCCAC
Source organism: Pyrocoelia pectoralis (assembly GCA_036250285.1). NCBI lineage: Eukaryota > Metazoa > Arthropoda > Insecta > Coleoptera > Lampyridae > Pyrocoelia > Pyrocoelia pectoralis. Next base: position 42,621,363 of record CM070078.1, read on the forward strand.
TGAAGAAGGTCAAGATGAGTCATAACCTTCAAATTTCACCCTTATCAGTCACATTCTTCGGATTTAGCCTTTAGTGAATATTTCTTATTTGCAAACCTGACTAAATGGCTCGGTACGTTGAGATTTGGCAGCATAGAAGAAATCAACTTTCAAAAAGGGTTCTAAAAGTTGGAGAAACATTCGACGAAGTGTATTGAGCTCAAAGGAGGTGGCCAAGTTGGTACGCCGGGTCCCGCGTGCTTGATATGCTGCACGTGGGGTATTGTGCTCACAGGGTTTTGGTGCAAGTATCGTTAAACCCAGGATAAGAATTGTCATATCTCTAGTACGTGCTCAGTGGCATCGCAGAGGGAGTAGACTGCTAAGTCTTTCTAATGTTACCGTAGTCACGTCACGTCACTTTGGCATAGCCGTCCATGCTGATCATTTGTTCTTAGAACCAAAGAAGGACATCGGTGTCCCAGCCAGTATAAGGATAGAAGCATTTTAGAGGGGCTGACTTGCTCTCACCATGGTTTTCAGCAATATCACGAAGACGGAGGTAACGATGTCGGCCCGTGCTCAAGCAGTAGCCTTTTTCTTAAGTCGATGGAAGAAAAGATGCAACCAAATCAGCACGCATTCGGCTCCACGCACAACCAGTTGACTGATAGTGGGTGCCACAACTGCATAGTCCCAACTGGCATCGGCATTTAAATCTCTTTTACATCTGGTGCTGACGGTGGAGGTGAAAATAAGAATAAAAATAGGTACTCAGAAAAGGGAATTGTATCATACTCAAAATACACGGCATGTATAAATGGTTCCGGACAGTTCCTTACCTTGCGATTTAATTGCATCGACTATGGACGAGTGGTGAAATTGTTGCGACAGGAATAAATACTGAAGGTGCACTTCTAGTCAAAGACCTTTCAGCCAAAAAAACGGAAAATCTTCTGAAATTAGTTGAAAATTAGGAACAGGAAGAAATATCACTCCGTAGTTGCAAGCCATACAATCCCTTAAAAAACGCGTTCGTTGAGGAAACGATTTCGCACCCATGGACGTTATATTAGATAAAATAGGTGTGGAAACGTGGAACACTGGTCCTCATTTCTAAGAAGAACCTTTCGTTCAAGTCGCTGTCCCTGTTGGATATCGCCGGGAAGATGTTGGAGCTAGTCGTCAAGGCGAGGTTTCTACAGAAGGTTGACGGTAGGTTATCTGGGAGGCAGTATGGTTTCAGGAAGGGTAGGATAATTACCCAGGCCCTAGAGAAAACAGCGGGCGAGGAATGCGTCGTCTAGAACGAGGCGTCTAGAGAGGCGATCTGTGAAGCCCTGGAGGTGATGGGGGTGGCGAGTTATACCTAAGGGCGGTAATCCACGATTAGCTGACGGACAGGGCATTATATACCACGTCATCAGAAGGAAGATGAGAAATAATGGAAGTTACCGCGGGCTTTCCACAACGGCGTGTCCTAGGCCCTTTACTTTGGAACGTCCTGTACGACGGCGTCCTAAGGATGTTTTATCCTGTGGGGGTGGAAGTGGACGACCTGGCCGTAATCGCAACGGCCCTGTCCGTAAGTGCTGTAAGTAGCGATCGGGAAACTCCAGGAGACCCTAAGGCGATTGGGGAGTGGATGGGAGGAAGGCCGCACGGCGTGAAGGTGTGCATTCAGGCGGGGAAGGAAATAGAAGCAGCTCGGAGCTTCAGGGTGCAAAGCAAAAATCTGACGTTCCTCGAACATGTCAGGAAGGTGGGTAAGAAGGCGTTGGAGCGGGTGATGGCCTTGCCTCTTGTCTTGCCCGACACAGGAGGAACAATAGTCTCCAAAAGGAGGGTCATGGCCAGCGCAGTGAGCACGGTTTTGCAATACACGGCCGAGATCTGGCTGCCTGATTTGAGGTGGAAGGTTGCAGTGGACAAGAAAGTCCTGAGGTTGATGGCAATACGGAAACGGTGGCATTATTGGTAATTGCAAGCCTTCCGCCAGCAAATGAGAAGTGGGACAGTACTCCAGGAGTGGGAGATGTGTGGTGGGCCGTGAGGGAATTGTGGACTCACATCCTCATCCCTAATCTGGAAACCTGGGGAGCCAAACTATTTCCTGACACAGTTCTCAACGGGCCACGGAGAGATAGAATCGGGAAGAGGAATGAGGACCCATGTCGCGACTGCGGAAAGGGTTTTAGTGGGTACACACCCCGCCTAGATCGCGGGGGAATCCGACACACGCCCTCACGATAGAGCCATAGCGGGAGTAGTCTATAAATGACTTCCCAAACCTCATTAAAAAAAGATGAAATAGGGGTACAACGACGAATTTAAAACTAGAGAGCACAATAGATTTGATGACCGTAACTACAGACACTGTGCCGTAACACAAGGGCATACGGGAATTACTTTTATGAAAATTTTGGTGCTTGTAGGAATAATGCCTCTTTGTATTGAAAATGACTTGCTGCTAACTTCATTATGTGCGTTTGTTTCAGTTCAGGTTAACTTCCCGTTCCCAGTTATTCCCGAATTATTCCTAATAATCTGATTATTTGTAAATTGTGAAATGGATTTCCAAAATCGACCAGGAGGAAAAACTGGTGGTGGTGGTGTGGCGTCATGGTCCGAAACAAATCGTGATCGAAGAGAAAGGCTTCGCCAGCTTGCTCTCGAAACCATAGATTTACAAAAGGACCCTTATTTTATGAAAAATCATTTGGGTTCTTACGAATGTAAATTGTGTTTAACATTACATAACAACGAGGGTAGTTATTTAGCACACACGCAAGGTAAGAAACATCAAGCTAATCTTGCTCGTCGTGCCGCGAAGGAAGCTAAAGACTGTCCCTCACAATTACAACCTGAAAAACCGAGAGTTGAACCTAAGAAATTTGTCAAAATCGGTAGACCTGGTTACAGAGTAACGAAACAACGTGATCCTGAATGTGGACAACAAAGTTTACTTTTCCAAATTGATTATCCAGGTGAGTTTAACAAGTGCGATAAAAGTGATAATAATAATAATCGCTTTCAGAAATCGCCGATTTGGTGTATCCTCGACATCGTTTCATGTCTGCGTACGAGCAAAAAATTGAACCTCCAGATCGTAAATGGCAATATCTGTTGTTTGCTGCCGAACCTTACGAAACGATTGCATTTAAAGTGCCGAGTCGCGAAGTTGAAAAAACCGACAATAAATTTTGGACTCATTGGAATAGGGATACGAAACAATTCTTCTTACAGTTCGCATTTAAGAATGAAGCGAAGAAGGCTACTGCTATAATTGCGAGAGGTCCAAATATTATGGGAGGTGTACCACCACCTCCTATGCTACCTGTTCCTCCACCACCAAGACCCCCGATGTTTAATCCCATTCCTCCTCCTCCACCAATTTTAGCTGGTGTTCTACCTGTACCTCCTCCTCCTCATCACTAATTGAAGCTTAGAATATTTAGTGCGTAGGTTTAAGGTACCATTTTGTCATATTAATTATCTGGTATTGCATTTTTGAATATAATAAACAAACTTTTCTGATTGGGTGTAGTTACTTTGATCTTCTTTGATTTATTGTCGCCCTTTCACTTTTCATTTAAACCAATTGTGTGTTTGCATTGCCTAAAATTTTATGTATCTTATAATATAATCCGAGGATGTGCTCGATGTGCCCGATATTCGGACGATTTTTGCATTATGCTGCGTTCAGTGTTTAGGCAACCAAAATGCGGGGTCGGTTAAACGGTGGTGTAATTAAGGAGCTCTTGAAAATCAAATCCAATCTGCTCTGCTCAACAGGGCGATTTTAATTTTTATTTAGACATAAGCTACGGTTTGTTAGAACTGTAGGCGACGCAAAGCAGACAATCAGTTGTGCGACTCGGACTTACGTTGAAATCTAAAAGATAAGAAGACGCGTAGTTGGTTTGTTAGAACCTGCTCAGATAGAATCACGGTAGACAGAAAATTATGTGCGTCACGTTTTCGGTCGGAATCAAACTCGATTTGATTTCAACGCAGTCTTTCAGCTGAGCTCACAGTGACAGTGGAGTATAAGTTTTTAACGAATTTTAAAATGGCAAGCGAGTTTTCAGGAGAAGAAGACGAGAAATTAATTGATCTTGTACGAGAACATCCTCCACTATGCACCGTTAAAAGCAAAAGCTGCAAAGACCATACTATAAAAAATAACATATGGCAAAAAATTGGAGGAAAACTTCAGTTTTATTTTGGCGACGACAAATTAAACTCAAAAGAAGATCTTCTTCATGTTCTTCTTGCTCAGTAAGTATTGCCAGAAACAAATGTTCAGCCATTGTTACGATGTAGAATTTTCTCACAATAATAATAAATATTTTTGACTGCACCTATCAGCATACAATAACACGCACTGTTTTAACAAAACACCCTTTCTTCAAAACCGAATTAGTTGAACGCTACAGATTCTGCTAACCACGTATGTTGTCTGCGGCGCACAGTTCTAACAAACCGTAGCTTAACAAGTATTTAAAAAAATGCGTCGAAAATAGGTGGTGGAACGCCGTTTGCAAGCGTTCCATGACAAAAAGAGCACTGGAAGGTACCATAGTTTTTTGAAGGGATTATCCTGTACCTACCTACTGGAGCAATATTAACAATCCCAACAACTGTCATTATGAGGCTATTCTGAGCCTGCTTCCACTACATCTAAACAGGGACAGCATGACGGGGCCTGAATACACATTTTGGCTTATTGATGATTGCAGATAATTTTTTATTAGTTCCAACTACGTTCTGCTGAAGCCACGCGGTTACTGTAATGCGATTAACAAAATTGAATACCTATGCTTCAATATGCCACCAATTCGTTTTCAAGGAGCACAAAATTCAATGAAAGTATATGCAAAATCTATAATCATCGATTCTGGATTACGATAGGAGGGTGGACATAGCTCACGTGTACATTAGGCCTCAAGTTCGGTCCCTTTGTACTACCCACCTCCCTGACTAGAGTCGCCCGACTCCGCAACGTCACTCAAGCCATCGCACACATGAGATGAACCTGAGGATCCCGGAAGGTGAAGATGCTCTAATCGTAGCCATGTCTGGCCAGGCTACTCCAAACATGAATTGTCTCAGTTGGACAATAAGTAATTTTACAGTGACCAAGTGCCTGCAGAGCAGCCCTGTTATCACTGGAGATTCTAATAGTTTTGTTCTTTATGTTATGCATATATAAGAACTTTTCTTGCACTAAGCGTTAATCTTACCAATTCCGTCTGGAATACAGTTGAAAATTTGGCTGGCGGTTGGGTGATATGGAAATTCAGTTCTTTGGAGTAAATACCAGTACCTACCTGTTCCTTCCATTGTTTTAGATCCATCCGTGAAGATGAATATATATGTCAGATTGGGATACCACTTCCGCATCTAAGAAGAAGGCGCACATTGCCTCGCTCAGAATTCGAGAGTAACCCACCAATACCTCTGCTATTCAACAACCCCTTAGCTTTCACACGCCAAGGCTGCCAGCATGGCCTGCTCGCTCACGTGTAGATCTAGTGGAAGCAGACATAGAAGGGTTTCCATGACGGGGGGGGGGGGGGGTTGTTCGCATAGCGCTCGTGCACGCAAGTCTTTTGCACGTGATTTAGAAGTTCTATTGGTTGTGGAGAGGGATGGCCTCCAAAGTCTTCCAATTGCGCGGTGACATTGTCAGAAAGCCGCATTTGCTTTTTCCGCTTTGAGCTGGACATGCTTACTCCAATTTTGTTGTCAAGTGTGATGCCTAGATATGTTTAACTGACCCTGAAAATTGGAGATGTTTTTGAAAGAGTAGAGGGGCTCGAAGACCTCTGCCTACTCTTCGTTTTCTTGTCAAAAGAACTAAGAACTCCGTTATTGTCGGGTTAATGGACAAGGAGTGTTTCTTACACCATTCTTCGGTAACTCTGAGAGCTGATTGCATCAGACTGCACAGAGTAGCCTCTAATCATGTACATGTATGACTCTTGCTCTTGCAAAAAACTGTTGTTCTAGATTAATTTCTCTAAAAAGTACATTCCTCTGAAAGCGTCTGTATTTTTTTTTCCGGAATATGAGGACTTTATGGATTTACACTGAACTTGATGATTTTTATCACTCCAAACTGAATCATCATTACTAAAAAAATGTCTCGTCATTTGTTAATGGTATCAATTCTGTAAGAAATTGTAATTATCCGGCTAATCAATTAAGACCTTGTTTTGTTTCCTTTATGGATATTGAATACCTGCCTACGTATTAATCATGTAATAATGTAATATTATTGTTATCCTCTATATTTTTCACCTATCAAATACTTTTTCCCCCTCACTCAGCCTTCACTTAAATGTAGCATAAGTATTTCACAAGCAAAGCTTGATAATGAAACCAGGCGGGTTACGAAACATGTCGTTAACTCCAAATAGGTAATCAAATGTACCTACTTACCAAATTTCAATTTTATACAATGGATTTCAAATCGAGGAGATAATAGCCACCCTTCTAAACTTAATCATCATCCTCATTGTCTTAATTAAAATTCTCTAAGGAGTTAATCAAAATTTGTGTTTTTTAATTGGGTAATTTTTGTAGACCGCGGGGCCTCTCAAAACGCGGGGCCCAGTCCGGCGAACGCGCTGAACCTGCAAAGAGATCGCTGAAAAACAATAATAGATACATTTTAGCTGATTAAGTCATGTGACCCGGGTCTAGGACACAACGTCCACTGGTCACAACGCCCACCGCCTTCTGAACCGCCATCTTGGTCACAACGTCTACTTTTAAATTTGGTCATAACGTCCACTTTGGTCATAACGCCCACCGCATATTCTGTCACTCTGGTCACAACGTCCACTTTTAAATTTGGTCATAACCTCCACTCTGGTCACAACCTCCACCGACGCCTTCTGGTCATATCGCCCACCGACGTTGGTCGTAACGTCCACTTTTCTTTTTCCGGTCACAACGCCCACCTTTCAATTTGGTCACAACGTCCACTCTGGTCACAACCCCCACCGACGTACGTCGTAACGTTCACTTTACTTTTTCTGGTCACAACGCCCACTTCTAGTATTGATTATAAGATCTACTTGGTCACAACGTCCACCAATGCACTCGGGCCACATCGGCCGCCGTACAATACACAATGCAACTTTTGTTCTGATAGAGACGTTTAACTTGTACATACATAACAAAGGATTGCTATGCTATGCGGAAAATATACCTACCTTTTAACAAATCTGTTCCCGAAAAAAATCCTCTTACACAGTTATTAATATATGCACTTAATCGTACCTAATAGTGGAATAATGGAATGGTGGAAGAAAGAGATATAGTAGCCAAACTTTTTGGAACAACCTAAGAGCTTGGAATGAGAAAAAGGTGTACGTTTCAAATGTGGTTATTAAGAAAACCATCGAGATAAAAACATTTCCCAAACACTTACTTTTCTGTAATTTAGGTATTAAACATTCCAATTTGCAAGCGTCTACTTTCGTCTTACTTTTAAGGGATTTTTTTTGCGAAGAAATGATTTATGAAGTGCCAGTATAGATCTTCCAATAAAACCAAAAAAAACCGCAAAGATGGGATTCATTTGTTTTTCTTGCATTTGCTTCAGTTCCTGAATACATTTCTCATAACATTTTGCTTAATATGGTTTTCAACAAAAGAGATAAGTTAGCGTCCTTCACTCCTTCATTGCCATCTTTTACTGACATAACAATAAGATAAATCTCTTATTGTCCTACAGATACTTGAGTTATCAAATTACTGTTAAATTACCAATTAACGTTTAAGTCAAATTACCAAGTGAGCAAAGACAACCGGAACACAGCGTTACTTTCAGTTCTGACGGTGACGAATCCTTTCTGTTTGAGTCAGCTAAATGGGAAAGATAAAAGTTTCTAGAAAAATTCGAAGCTGACTTGTAGCATTATGTAACATGTTAAATGGGATATAATAATAAAGTTCGGTTGAAAGATTTGGGCAAATTCAAGAGGTCATACAAATAAACGTACACCAATGCTCTCGGGCCACATCGTCCGCTGAACAATTATTGAAGAGGTTCTAGATTTGGCGTAGATACTCATACAGAGTGCCGCGCCTAAGACGAATTAACAAATCTAAAAATGATTCGAATGAAAGTTTCGCCGAACCAAATTGTTCATAATTTGAATTTACTTATTTCACCGTTTTGGTGTTATTTCATAATTTTCAAAAAAGGCATTTTACTGCATAGCAACGATTTTGTCCTACCTTTCTTTTGATTCCACGGGAAGCAAACTGGAACAGGCCATTAGCAGCACTCAAAATATTCGCAGAGTTGCTTTTTTTCTTTTTGCAAATTCAGGTTCATGTTTCTAAATACGATTTAAAAAAATTTCTAAGGTGATTGTTAGTAAAATAGTAGGTTATATGGTTTGATATATTTTTATTAAAACACCTCATATATTACAGATTTGCCTCTGACATGGTTTTGGAATGAAATTTGCTTGACATTTTAATTTCTTCTAACGCAATGATATTCGCTTGGTGACATCCGATACCACGACATTGACATCTTTAATTTAAGTTCGACTGTCCAGTCCCACCCTGGTTTCGACGACTTTCCACTCGACACGACACAGTACGTCGCGTCGTTCCTCTTGGTAGGTACATATACGACGTAGTGTGGCAGTGGAATTTCGTCCAAAATATACATTAAATCGGAACCAGCAACTCAGAAAACTGTACAATCGCAAATATCTCCTAAACTATAGCCACATAAGGCCACATTAATAAAATTGAAAGAGAATGAAAATTTGCATCACATGATGGCAAAATTACTATAGGTACAGGTACCATTCCAGTAAACAAATCAAATTATCCACAATTGAAATGTGTGCTTTTTTCAGATTTTTTGAGATAAAGGATATACAGGGTGTAGAAGTGACCGATGCACCATAGGGATTACAATGTAAAAATCTTACTATTCGATTATTTGCTTCCCTAATTATTTCATACAAAACGTCTATTTAACTTTTTTGTAGAGACAAAAATTCTAAATCGACTGATGTAGGTACTTATTTTTACTTTGAATTTTTCAGAAAGCAAATATTTAGGCAAATAAAAATTTACACTTTCGTTTGATTAATAATACCACATGTCTGTGATAATACGAAATAAATAAAATAAATAACTTCATTAAACGAATCTTAATGGTAACCAGAATAAACCCATTTCATCATTTCGACTTATTCGTTTGTAGAATAGGTATATTGATGTTCGTTGACAGACAAACAACTATTATTGTTAAGTATGTCAACGATTCCATGGCACCACTATTTTTTGCCAAAGTATCACTTTTAATTGTCCATTTTTCTTCATACTATATTAAGTAAAATAAAAACAAACAACATGTACGGATGTAGATTTGCTTAATCTACAAAAAAGTTAAATAGTCTTTCTGGCCAGGGAAGCAAATAATCGAATATAATGATTTTTACATTGAAATCTCTATGGTGCATCGACGAATTCTACACCCTGTCGGCTGTCACTCTATACTATAGGGCGTCTTAGACAGGTAATTCCTAGACAGCTTACGAAAATTTGTTATTGTGAAAATCACGTTCGCTGAAGTTGGCGCCCATTCTGCACAAAATCACTTGTAGAGTATCCCGACAAACGCGCGAAATTTTATATTATACCTCTAGGTACACCACCCTATCGCAAACGGATTTATTGTTTTATTTATGATACATATTGAGCAGGTATTGTACATGTGAACCGTGAACGTGACCTTTATTGAAACATTTGCGTGTACCAAAACTCATCTCACTATGTACAACGGGTTTTCGATAAATGTAATAGTAGTTTACGTAACAAGTCCCGAAAGTGATCTTTTACTGGACAAGTGGGCAAATTGCTACGAGTCCAGTAAAAGCACTTTTGGGACGTATTACGTACAATATTTTTTTTAAAACGGCCAGAACAATTGACCGTTATCTTAGACTAACTAGGCCGGAAAGTAAAAAATTTAAAAATCATTTTTATTTTCCGGCCTAGTCCGACAAAATGAGATTTTCTGACCTAAAAATAAACCGGAAAGTACTAATTTCTGGCCGATTTAAAAAAAAAATTAAGCTTAAACACCCCGTACTATGAAAACGGAGCATTTACGGGCCCATATTTATATGAACTTTCTTTCGTATTTTGAGATGTAAAATCTGTTCTTAAATTTTCCTCATAGCATTCTGTAACACCCTATATAGTAGTAGTAATAGGTAGGTATTATAGTACCTTGACAACTCAAGTATCTGTAGGTCAATAATACTCTTATTGTTATATCAGTAAAAAATGGCAATAACCATTTTGTAAATCATTTCTTAGCAAAAAAAACCCCTTAAAAGTAAGACGAAAGTAGACCCTTGCAAATTGGAATGTTTAATACCTAAATTACAGAAAAGTAAGTGTTTGGGAAATGTTGTTTTTATCTCGATGGTTTTCTTAATAACCACATTTGAAACGTACACCTTTTTCTCATTCCAAGCTCTTAGGTTGTTCCAAAAAGTTTGGCTACTATATCTCTTTCTTCCACCATTCCATTATTCCACAATTTAGGTACGATTAAGTGCATATATTAATAACTGTGTAAGAGGATTTTTTTCGGGAACAGATTTGTTAAAAGGTAGGTATATTTTCCGCATAGCATAGCAATCCTTTGTTACAGCGTTTCCCACATTGTGGGTCGCGACCCGGCACCGGGCCGTAGAAAAATTTTGCCGGGTCACGCAAGAAAATTGTAAAAACACAAAAAAAAATTTTAAGTAAGTAGGTACCTACCTATTAGTTTCTTTACATCAATTATACGTTATACACTATGAATAGTGGAAAAGTGTGCATTTGTACTTTTTCACATAGCTTTATCGCCCGCGTCGTCCGCGTGTTGTGCTGCTAAGTAGTTTACTTCATTTACTAGTTTTAAATAAATATAATGTTAATTACTTTTATTTTTCTTATATAATTATTTTGAAATTTTTGTGTATGAAATAAAGTAGACAAACAATTAACTAAATTTTTAATTAAAAAATAAGATTTGTTTTTTAAATAAATGGGGTTCTTTCCACTGAACTCTACTGAACTCAATAATATATAGAGTTCAGTGGTTCTTTCATAAGGTGGGTCGCCAAAAATTTTAAAACTCCGTACCGGGCCGCGGTCAAAAAAGTTTGGGAAACGCTGCTTTGTTATGTATGTTATGTACAAGTTAAACGTCTCTATCAGAACAAAAGTTGCATTGTGTATTGTACGGCGGCCGATGTGGCCCGAGTGCATTGGTGGACGTTGTGACCAAGTAGATCTTATAATCAATACTAGAAGTGGGCGTTGTGACCAGAAAAAGTAAAGTGAACGTTACGACGTACGTCGGTGGGGGTTGTGACCAGAGTGGACGTTGTGACCAAATTGAAAGGTGGGCGTTGTGACCGGAAAAAGAAAAGTGGACGTTACGACCAACGTCGGTGGGCGATATGACCAGAAGGCGTCGGTGGAGGTTGTGACCAGAGTGGAGGTTATGACCAAATTTAAAAGTGGACGTTGTGACCAGAGTGACAGAATATGCGGTGGGCGTTATGACCAAAGTGGACGTTATGACCAAATTTAAAAGTGGACGTTGTGACCAAGATGGCGGTTCAGAAGGCGGTGGGCGTTGTGACCAGTGGACGTTGTGTCCAGGACCCTGTGACCCTGAAGGAGAGGTCAGATTCCATTATAGTTTTTCATTTTCTGATAGGGACACCAACTATGGAATTTGCATTTGCACTGATGAAGTGGAGTTCCAGTCTAAAGCTGGGTCCAGACTGATTAACTTTGCTGTATAACTTTGCTATATAACTTTGCTATATAGCTTTTGCTAGAAATACTGCTTTCGTCCACATTTAAATGTTAGTCAAGATGGACTTTTCAATGCAAGAAGACCAACTGCTTGCAGCAGCGGCGTGCGTAATTTTATTTAACAAGAGTAAGAAAAAACTGCGAAAAAAGAGGTTTTGGGTTCGGCCTACACTAAGGTCAAGAAGTCAGTATAGTGGGACTTGTCTATTAGAAGATCTCAAACGAGATGATTATTGGTTCCATCGATTGCGGAATCACCTATAGTTCACTTTATACGGTGTAATTTACTGGGCTGAATAATTATGCGCGACACTGATGACACAGTTGTTGAAATTGCAATATAGCAAGTGTGGCCGCCTTTGTTAACATGTAACAATAGCAGTGTTATATAACTTCTTTTGAACTTACCGACTCGAGACGGATAACATCTAGCAAGCTATATAGCAAGGAAATCTGCTACATTTAGCATATATTTCTATAACAATAACATGTTATATAACTTTGCTATATAGCAGTGTTATATAGCAAGTGTGGACCCGCCTTAATACATCCCTTGTGGAAGGATCTAGAACTATTTTAGAACAACGAAAGCTGCAGCAGGTAGTGATGTTTTCTTAAACAATGGCGTTGTAACAGAAGGATTGTTTGAGGATGTGATGGATTCTCTACGCTTTATTACGTGAAAAATTAAAGTTACGCGAAATATTTCAATAATGTGAAGGAATCCCTCATATAGCGACCGCCGGGTTAAGAGAACTGAATTTCTGTAATGGTCAATTATTTATTAGCCATATTATCAATCGTATTTTCAGCGCCGGTGCTGAGGTCTTTGGCGCCTGTCTACCATTGCCACTGAAGCCCCCCCCCCCCCCCCCCCCCCCAACTAGGCGCACATAAAATCATCGAGAAATTATCAGCAATTTCAGGAAATTCTCACTGATCCAAATCTGGTACCAAAATAATCACCTACAATTCAAATTCTCTTTTAGTAACATAAAAACTTTAGATAAGGAAAAAATTTGAAAATAACTAGAAAATGTAACTACATATAATTATAAGAATTGGTATGTAATAGACATTGTTAATACATTTTCAAAAGTTTTAAAATTTTTATTTAGGGGTAACTCTGAACACCGAATCGATGTAAAATATTTTCAAATGGCAGCACATCTGGAAATGCCGAAGTAGTTAATAGCTTATCGTTATTTTAAACTTCAACCCCTATTTTTTATTCCACTTTTGGATTCTACGTGAAATTTAAGTCCTTTTGATACCCACATGTCAATATCTACAATTTATGGTTTTTCAGTTGTTTTCACTTCTCAAAAAATTATGGCGGATGCAGACGGTACTAGGGATGTGCTGCCGTTTCGAAAATATTTTACATCGATTCGGCTTAACATAAGCATAAACCTACCTATAAAACTTTCCCAGAAATGTCTAACTAAAGCTCCCAAAAAGCACCTTGTATAACACTGTTAATGAATACATCAGTTTTTTAATTTTCATTTTTTAAATGTTTTTTTTGAATGAAAACCTGAAAACACCAAAACCAAATAATTTATAAAACTGGACACGTATCAACAGCGAAGCTGTCTTCATCAACGAACAACGGAACTTCAGCAAATTTCCAGTTTCTACTTCAAAAGGTTTTCAAGCGGTAGAAGGAAAGTAGGTTCATCAGTGCTAAACAAAATTTTAATTAATCGATTTTGTTGAATAAAGCAAAACAAGTTTCAGTAACTTTTGTTGTATGTTTTCGTATTTATCGCTATTAATATCAAATCAAATCACTATTTCAAAAAGATCGTAAAAAATTACGATCTGTAAGTCAAAAAACAACGAAATATTGTTTATTTATCAGAATATAAGAATAATATAGACTTTATTATTGCCTTGACAATGGTTATTGTTGTTTTTCTGTTCATTTTCACCACCTATTCGTAAAGATAGCAGTTTTTGGAAAATCGTAAGTACCTAATTGGACATTTAAAAACAATAAATTTGAATAATAGTAGTTTACGTAACAAGTCCCGAAAGTGATCTTTTACTGGACAAGTAGGCAAATTACACGACGAGCCGCAGGCGAGTCCTGCAAGCCTACGAGTCCAGTAAAAGCACTTTTGGGACGAAAAAAAAAAAACGTATTACGTACAATATTTTTTTAAAAATCGTCCAGAAACGGGAAGAACAATTGACCATTCTAGGCCGGAAAGTAAAAATGAGTCCGGTAAAGTAAAAATGAGTACGGTAAAACTTTTACCGGACTATCACAATAACTTTCCGGCTCAGTCCGTCAAAATGACATTTTCTGGCCTAAAAATAATCCGGAAAGTATTACTTTCTGGTCGATTTAAAAAAAATTGATCTAAATACTATTTTTCGTATTATTTACAAAATAATCGGTTATCTAATTCACATTTTGTTTGGTACTGATGAAAAGATTTTTAATAGCTGAGCAACCGCTGTCAGGATTGTATATATCCCGGATTGGAACATAACATGGTCGCTTTTTGTCCCCTAGGCTTACAGAGTCGCCCTGTTCATTGCTACCGTGCATTGCAGTGCAAGTGTACTTAGTGGTTTTGGAGCAGTCTGTGTAATACACTATGTATTTCACTCAACTTTGATTTACTAAAATTATTCTCCTAGATGTACTAAGTTGGGATTGTTGTCTTAAACAGTTTAGTAGGACAAGCTGTTTTTGTTTTTATATTGCTAGAGATTTCGTTGAAGATCAGCAAGTGCCATACCCTTGACTATCCCTCCTTGCCGTTGACTCACACTCGGTATTTCCCTCTAAGCACCGCTGTCATCATGACTAGATTTAGTGGCGATGGGTTCAAGAGAACAGTAGGCGTCGTTATTATTCCACCACATCAGGGACCCATACGTTGTGACCGGTCTAAACATTCTAGTGTAAATCCAGTGAGTCATCTTTGGAGATTGGCACCACTTGCTCCAGAACGCTCGCCTACAAGCCCACAAGGACTCTGTGGTTTTGTTCGCTATCGTCTCTAGGTGTGGTTTGAAGGTCAGTGCATGGTCTAACGTCCAAGTATTCAACTTCTTCCCCTATCTGTAGCTTGGTGCCGTATGTGCTTTAGCTATAGGTAGATACTTATTCACTGTTGGTACAGTGGAAAAATGTACAATTGCTAGAGAAGAGTATTTTCCTATACAAGTTCGGAGAACAGACAGTCGTTTACTTCGACTCCTCTTTAACATTTCTTTTGTCCAGGTTTCGGCTAGATGTCTTGATTCGATTCATGGATGGCACAAAGTGTAACGTTTATATTTCTTCAGCGAGGTATGTTTAGGATGGAAAACTGAAATTTAGATTACATATTCATGTATGAATGAGAAGGATGCCATAATAGCCTACGCAGCCTTGTTTGGTACCTACCTAAGACTTATTAAATTGGAAGGCCTGAAAAAGCACATGGCCATGTACATACATTGCTTCAAATGTAAGGCAATTTATCTAAAATATAAATGGAAAAACATCATTTAATAACACTAAACATCATCTTCTTTTTATTAGGCTATATTTCCGGTACACAATATAACAACAGCTGTAAATATTACAATTAACATGAATTTTTATATTACACGAAAATGGTTTGTAAGAATTTAACAAGCAGTGTTGTAAATGTATGTATATACCTTTAATAAAATATAATTTATCTACACGCGAATGTTTTTTTTTTGGTGAATCTTACGGATATAACAATAAACTATATTATACTTATTCTGAACAGTCACAGCATATTTACGTAAAAACCGTAATGTATTGACTATTAAAGCAAATACACATCCACATACAAGTATTATACATATATGCTTTCATGCAAGCGACATATCCCCCTTGTAAAATTTATTCAAACTGAAAATGCGTACGGGAAAACAAAAATAAAAACAAAACGTATGACTGTGTCTAACAATAGCTTAAACTGCACAATTTTATTTTACTTTAATTGACTTTTCAACAATTCCTGTTACTTAATTACATACGCCTTTTCATTTACAATTGACGAATTAGGTATTTAGATAAGTACCTACCTATTATACATGTTTGAACTAACCAGTGGAACGAAAGGAACATTGTTAGTAACAATAAATGGAAAAAGTTAGTAAAACAAATAAAAGTTTTAATTTACGGAAAGAACAGTTCGAGTGCTCTCTTAATCGTTATTCTGTTCTCATCGAACTTCTGCAAAAATTAGAACATACCTAAGGTAAACTGATGTGTAATGCGTTGAGCATAGATTACCGCTTGAAGCTATTTGTAATTAAGTGCCTAATGTAGTTGCTTTAATGAATGTTCGTTACAGAGATGGGTTGAAGGTTTTCATTATCCCACATTGTACTACTACCATTACCTACTGAGAGAAACATTAAACTTCATCGTTACATAAAAGTGGATGTAGCGTAAGTGGTTTATACGTGCATGTCCAGGACGATAAAGCTCAGCTTTACTCTCTAGATTGTTTTGTCACAAACGAATCCAATAGTTTGTTTCATGTTTGATTGGCGATTAAAATCCGCTTTCATACTAAACGTATCAAACAATAAAAGCAAAGCTTTGATTTTAAAGCTGTATTTTCTAAAGAAAGCTTTATGACAACGTTTGTACTTCCATGTGTATTAATGCCAACTTCTGATGCAGCTTAAAGTATCTCAACAGTTATTATTATTTTACCTTCTTCGTTTAGTTACGAATAGGTATTAGGAATTTACACAACTTTAAAGTTACAATGGATTGGAATCATCAATCCACCTTGAACGTTTTGTAAAGTTTATCTTTAGAAATTTAAGGCAAAAAAAATCTATCCTGTCAGTTCCCATAAACAATCTCAACGACGTCTTTGAAGAACCAAGCGAAGCAAAATCGCCGGAGCTCAAACCAATTTTACATTGTTTCGTGGATAGTTACATTGGGCAGTCCAAATCGTAGGGGAATCGAAGAAGGCCAGTATTTTCATCAGAGTTGTGGACTGTTTTTGAAAAAGCCCGATGCAAGGACAAACAACATTGTGAAGACTCCACGTAGAGGAATGCAGACAGAAATAAAAACGAATCATTCAACCCTATGGAAATTCATGGAAAATAGTTCAACAAATTCAACGAATGGCTCATAATTTTCTATATTTGTGATGAAGGTGTCTAATACCAAAATAGTTTTGAAAATTTAAACAAATACTTCTATTTTTATTACTAATAAGATTTTAAGCGCAAGTTTATGATAAAAACTTTCAGAACTGTAAAAAACAAGCGGATGAGACATTAGCTTCCCTTAGTGTGCAGTTTTATTGCCTCAAGGTAATCAACGAATAATTACTGTAATTAATTTTAAGAAATTTATTAGGACTACAAATTGACTCACTAATTATAATCACCTAATTAAAGTAGGTTTATTGTCAATGAATGATACCAATTAATTTGAGTAGTAGTACTTATAGGTAGTAAATGAATGTTTGATGAAAAAGGAGTAGCGTTTCAGATTAGTGGAAGTTCATAAATTACACGGCCAAATTGTTTGTAAGTGATATTAAAACAATTATTACTTTAATTTAGATATATTTCTTACTTACGGTAATTAAATTAAACGTTTTAAAGTAAAATATATAAAAGTTACCATTTACAACAGAAAAGCATTATTTTGATTACAATAAATTCCAAAACTTTGCTGCTTAATAATTAAATATTACTTATAATTATTATTTGTACGTACTGCAACTTTCAATTTTTGAATTCAATAATTACAGTTACATGTATTTGGAATTTCCAAAATTATAAATTCACCCTTAATTTCGACAAATTCAGTCTTGTTGGAACCGAGAACATTTTTGTCATTAATCGGAATAGAGGCGTGGTCTATCTAAGAAATGTCGAAAAAAGCCAAGTGACGAGAAGTTCAAAAGCGTTACTTTTACGAATTTTGCATTGTATTGCACGGAAAAAATTTAAAATTGTCTTTGGCGATATTCATAACATTTACATTGAGTTACAAGAAAACAAATTTTGTTTTCAATAAAGGAATAATGCAGCTTGATGGCAGTAATATAAATTTAGCATTTAAAACAAGAATTTTGTCTTCAGTTTTCGGTTATAGCTCATAAAACCAGTCAATTATATCAATAATCAACATTTATGGACTTTCGACTTTTGTGCTGCAACATTTTGAAATTTGGTAACAATTTATGGAACAATAATTTTATGGTAAGTTAAAACTGACCGTCAGCCAGGAAAATGGTAAATACAGTGTTTTTATTGCTGTTAATTATTATAACAGTTAAACAAGCGATTCTCCAATTTTGATTTTTCCACATGTTAAACATACATATTGAATAATGTACTGCCCAAAAATGAAAAAATTCACCCCCCCAGTTTTCTCAGTATGACGACTCAAAGTCAGGGGCCTTGCATTTTTACTCCGATAGTAGTAACAACTATTTTTTGAGACCCTTAATTTATTCTAATCATCATACCAAAAAGAGGAGCGAGAAAGTACACTTGAGTGCTCATTGAAAGACCCAATAAGAACGTAAGAAAATTACTGAACATCAAAAAGGAAGAGAGAACTGGACCCCAATCGTAAATTGAAAGTGTACCTACCTTTTGTATACTATACATGAGCGATGTATAGAAGCGATTGACGGTGTAAAAGTTTTATTTTTGCGATTTCTGTAAGCCTTAATTACAGAAACAAATGAATTTAATAAATTTTTTATAAATAATTACACTTACTCCAGTATACTTTCTAGGTACCTACCTACATTCAATTCGTGCAGCTATTGAGTTAACGAAATGAGTATTGGTAACAGTGCAAGAAAAACTAATTCATCGTATTCCAATTTGCTTGATCTACGAATGCTTATACCTTCGGCAGTGTAATCAAATTTAAACTAGAGAAAGGAATGAAACTCTAAAAAGATAAACTGGCTATTCTTTTTCAGAAATTAAGAACATTTATTGATACCAAGTCAATTTATCAAAAAATGATTATGCAAGCAGAACTTTCTTCCATCGCATTTTGAGACTTTCTAACATCATGGGTTCTCTGCAAACAAGACTTTTCGAAATGCTCGCTCATGGTAATTTGATGACGTTATTATCAAGCCTATTACTCCTTGCTTTCATTTTGTATAATTGAAGATTGAAACCTTTTTGAAATCTTGTATTTTTGCCGAATGGACTAAAACCATGAAATAAGCGTTGTGGAATATGTCCCAAAGCTGACCATTTTGTTACTAAATTAGATTCAGAGAAACAGGAGAGAAAGGAACACTAATAACGTTTGAAGAGCAAATGATAGGACACGCGGATGACATACTCATTATAGTTAGATCGCGCAAGAAAATGATGGAAGTGTTTAAAGAATTGGAAGAAGCGGCTAAAGGAAAGGGGCTTTAGGTAAATGAAAAGAAGACGAAGTAACAGAAACAAATCGCGTATGAGACAAAACCTGATCATTGAAGGTAAAACTTTCGAAGAGGTGGACAGCTTTGTTTACCTAGGCGTACAGCTAGACAAAAACGGTACCAGAGAAGAAATAAAAGTTTATACAGGACCTTGATAAGACCTGAATTGACGCTACGGAGTGCGAGGCCGATAAAACGAGAGTTTCCGAGAGAAAAGTATTGCGAACCATTTTTGGCCCAAGGTCTGAAAACGGAGAAACAAAGACAAGAACGAATCACGAAATATCGCAAATGTGTAGAGGAGAAGATGTGGTGAAATTTGTGAACTCACAGCGAATAAGTTGGTTGGAGCATATCATGCGAGGCGGAGAAGATATGGTGAAGAGAATAACACTGTGGAGACCAACGGGTGACAGAGCTAGAGGGAGCCCAAGAATCAGATGGTGGGATCAGGTTACTGGGGATATGAAAAGGCTGGAAGCTAGTGATCGGAGATCCAAGGTTCATGACAGACAAGATTGGAAGGAGATTGCGAGAAGAAAGAGGAGAAATGAGTAAGAATAAGGATGAATCAGTGACATGTGAAATGTATTATGTGGGGACTAATCCACCCCATCAAACGGATTTGTAAATCCCGGAAAGGGATGGCTTTATTCTTTACGAATGTTAAGCTGTAAAATAAAATAAAATAAATTGTTGTAAAAAATGTCTGGAGAATTATGAAATGGTAACAATCAAAGAAAAATAATTTATCTACACAATATTGAAAAGAAATGCTGAAACGATTTAGTTCATGCGACTTTCATTGAGCAGGTTTATGCAGAAGTGCCTCGACAAGCAGCCCTTAAGAGCATTTGGCACAATTTTGGCAATATTTCAATGTAACTCTCTTCAAGTAAACGAAAGTGATAAGCTGGAGCACTCGTCTTGAGGAGCTTTGTTTCTTGAGGAACGTGTTGTCAAGTCATAGTTCTGATGTGAGAAGAATAATTAATATTAATTTGGCAAAAATTGGAAGAGGCGTTAAAAGAAAGAGCTGAAACATTAATAAAATGCTGTAAATCACATAAACAAGAAAAAGTTACGCTTTCTCATATATCTAAAAATATTAAGACAATCAATCTTTGTCAAAAGTAAATCTACGAATGTAATCTACGAATAAATTGCAAAAATATAGACTTGATCAAAATTGTGCAGAGAAACTATACGTTTTCAGATAACTCATTCAGTCCACCGTTACACTTCCAATCCTAAATAATTATGTGTATTTAAACTAAATAGAAGTTTCAATTGACATCGCTATTCAAGCATTCTTAATTGATTAAGTTCACGCACAATAATATCGATTAGAGTAAATAAGAAAATGTACGAAACTTTGATAGACGATGTAGCGTAAAAACACATTTAGGTGACATACTGTATATTTAGGAAGTCCATTTATTAAAAGTTTTAAAGTGCTCTTTTTTACGATATTTTGAAAAGATAGGTGCTTTACCATACATTACTCCTTTTATACATGTTTCGGTACAATAATTCGTATCAGATGCATCGAACACAGGATACCTTTTCATTTTTTGTTTGTTAATATCCTTTTAAAACCTATATGGAAGCAGAACTGTTGAGTTCTCACTTTATTTAAACGTTCACTTTGAGTCTTTTTGGTTAGATTCATAATATATAGTGTATGTTAACAATTCTTTTTCCTATAA
Source organism: Pyrocoelia pectoralis (assembly GCA_036250285.1). Classification (NCBI taxonomy): domain Eukaryota; kingdom Metazoa; phylum Arthropoda; class Insecta; order Coleoptera; family Lampyridae; genus Pyrocoelia; species Pyrocoelia pectoralis. The sequence goes on from CM070078.1 coordinate 42,642,346, forward strand.
TTTTCACGCTGGTGTATTTGCATTGTTGTATCCTTTAATCAATGTTTCTAGAATGAATTTTATTGTTATGTGATATATCGCTTCTACATTTTCAGTATATCGATCCCCTAATGTCGTTTTCACCGCATCTAGGAAGGGTTTTTCTATTTTCTGAAAGAAAGAAAAAGATATCGTGTTAGTAGTGATAAACAACAGTTTCCATTCGGTAACTAGAGAAGGAAGTGGCTTTTTATATCTCTAGAGATAAAAAACTACTCTCCTCTCGTGTTTTGTACATAATTTTACCAAAAATGTATAGAAATTTCAAATGTCCATGTAATTTACGCCAATGACAGCCATAAAATTTGCTGATGGAATGGTAATAATGCTAGATTTATATTTCAAGAATTAGAACGTTAATTTCATCGAATTAAAAAACCTTTATATTCAAATTATATTAAAAAAATTTTGATTTCGTTCCCCCCTGTGGAGATAAGGAGAGAGATGACGACTGGATGGGGATATGTAGTAACTCCTGCCTCAACCGACATCAATTTAAAGGATAACGAAGTCAAAGTAGTCGGGAAATTACTTACACCCTGACTTTGTGCTAGCCGTTCGGGCATAATGACCAAATCACGGAGTGCCATCATTAAAGAAGCCATGTAGCTTAATTTAAACGACAAACTCACTACGCTGAGATCCTTTGTTTAAGTCATTTAGAACTTAAAGGGCAATTTTTGAGATTCCAAGTGATCACTGATCACAGAAGCTTTAAATGGTTGGTAACGATAGAAAAATCGACTTCCAGATTTATAGCAAGGTGGCTTTTACCATTACAACAATATGATTTTGAGGCAGTGTATTAAAACGGCAGTGGAATAAGGTCGCCAATGCAATATCGTGTCGATGAGAGGAACTTGAGGATTCAAAAATGTTGCCACTTTAGGGCAGGGGACAGTCTGGAAAAAAATACCAGTGGTACAATTAATTGAGAAGAAAACTACAAGCTCACCCCTATTCAGATTATGAAGAGTTCCAGATCCGTCCACCAGAGACTTGAGAGGAGTGAAATGCATTTTCAGGATCTTTCAGCGGCCTTACTAGCATAGAAACACAAGAAAATGTGATACTTGGCTTACGTTTAAAAATTCAACTGAAACTTTCCTAGGAGAAATGTAATTTTCCAAGGTAGATCACGGTTTGGAAGTGAGGGGCAGCTTTCTCGATCAAACAAAGAATTTTTATGTTTTTGCATTTTAGAGCAGTTTCAAGTGCTTTAAGAACGGATTATTTATCGGTTAAGAAGTTCCAGGATTGCGATTTTTGATAACGTGAGTCGACCCTTCCAAGCGATCCTAAAACAATGGGACATTAAACGCCTTAAACAAAATCTATGGAGAAGACGAATAGGGTAATTGGTGCAACAGTAACAGCGACAGTCCAGATACTGCACAAAATGTAGGGTTATCATTATCGTCAGACACCTTTGACTTACACTCTGTGGTAAGAGGTTCAATCGAAAACGCGTATCACCTTACCAGAATGCTCTGACAATGAATAAGTTAGAACTCCGACAGCAATTAGTTCATGAGAAACTGGTCCAGGCGTTTGAGAGAAAGCGGCATTAGGTGATCAAGTGAATCGAACGCTCGAAAAAGGCGGGAAGTAATGAGTAAGTTAAAGAAGAAATGTTACTTCCCCTGTTTTAGTCGTCAATAGAGTCGAGATACAGTCTTTGTAATGTACAATGGGCAAAGGAGCGGAGAGATTTAAGTTATAGTCCACTAACACGATCGACCCCGAGCCCTCCCGGACATTAACCATCCAGGTGTGACCAAGTGAGTTCATTCAGCTTCAAAAAGTTTCCGGCAAGCCGAAAGGGCTTTATGGAGAGTCCCAGAAGATTCTGATTTGTCAGTTGCAGGCCATGGAACAATCGCAAAAAGTAGACGCATGTCCGACGCAATACACAAGAGAAGCTAAGCTAAACGGGGTCACGCGTAACCTCCAATGCTTCCACCTCCTGTAGTGCAATCTGCATCTAGAAGGACGCCGCCTAAGGAGCATAATAGATAGGAGGTAGGACAACTCTTCTGCAACTTTTAAAAGGCCGACTGGTCGACGATAATTTCAACCAGTAGCTATAAAAATGTTATCAAAGGGCAACTCAACGACACTTACAAATTAACCGGTATGCTGGCAACTAACAAAGTCAATTTGTTGCAAGGTCTCCTAGCCAAGTTCCACCTCAACATGTGAACTTCAACCACCCATTTTCAAGGGATGGAAGAATTCCTTCTGGAACAACAATTCTCTTGATTGGTCAATCTAAAAAGGTAATTGGAAACCGGCCACAATTATTCAAAAGTTCTGCAAGTCTGCCATGTAGATGTACGGGGAACTCGAGGAAGTAGAGAGGAAGTGACGCTTGGATGTGCAAAACCCCTAGGGAAACGTAGATTAGTAGCTAGATTATCTTCCACACCCATGAAAAGGGAACAGAGGGCTGGTCATTTTTGGCTTACAATAACCTATCCTTCAATAGAAAAACTTAATCCTTAAGGTTCGGTTAGCAATTCTGCTCATTTAGAGGTACGTCCGCTGAAGAATCGCAACAAAAGAAAATGTAGATATCAATAGAACAAAAATGTTACATTGACCCACACTTAACCAGAAGGTAGATCTTCTACGACATTGCCTCGTATATCCAAGTTGACGTATACATTTAGATGTAATCCTCTTTGGTTATATAACTAGAAACCGCATCAGTTCCTCTACCACCAAAAATGTCTGGTGGGTTTGAAATTCTATCTATCCTGAACTTGCCCTTACCTTGCCTTATCGTATATGCCCGTGGTCGTACATCTAACCCGTAACATCTTCAGCTGTCTATTTTAGACAACGAACACATTCAGAACAACTACCTTCTGCTTATCATCAACACCATTAAAGGCACCACAAAGTGTAGTTCATTCTTGACTTGACTCACCGCTAATTCATCCACTTTAAAAAATAATGAAGCAAATATCGTGATATTTCAGAAAATTATGAATTTTGTCCCGTAAAACGTTTGGAATTTTCAGTGACGCAGAACATCAATTCGCTGATTCACTCGAGTCAATCTTCTCAAAAACTTCCTGTGACCCAGGGGTTAAGACATAATTTAAAGAATCTGTACTGTAATCTAAAGTGGAATTCTGTATAAGCATTTTGGGGACGGTAGAACCCCGGTTGAACGCGTTTTATATCCATTGTTATTGCATTGCTGAAATTAAATAAATAAAACAGTTTCACTTGTAAATGCTAATGTAATGGCAAGACGTTATTATTCTATTTTTAGGGAGGAAAATGTCATTTTGAAAAGGTTTCCCTGATGAGAATTGAACCTGTCAAAGCATTTTAAACATAGATTTTAAAAATAAAACAACAGCCAGCTCTGATAACGTACAGGCGTTGAGTGAAAAACTCAACGGTACAGGTAAATGCATATCATTATAGAATTTTACAGGTGGTAGTTGTGTTACATGATAATAAATATTTAAACCAATTATGTTTAAACGCATGTAATATAAAAATTTATGAGGCCACAACTTTATTTATACTTTTCTAGGTAAAAATTTTTAGTAAATAAGTTAAATCCAGGTAGGTAAATAATAATAACCCCCTTAACGCTGTCTACTTCGCAGGTCTTCATATTTGTATGGTTAGCTTGTTCGTATATGCCATAAGGGTATCAACAAGTAGATGCAAATGGACGCCATAATACGTAAAATACACATAAAACGTCGCACCAACTTGAAATTCGCTGCTTAATTAAGACAGTTACCCCTACAGCAGCTATGGAGACTCTCTTGTACCTGCCGCCACTAAACCTAGCAAGTAGGGGAAGCAGAGGCGCACAGAGGGGCATAGCTGAGAGTCAACGGCGGAGAGGGATCGTCAAGGGCGGGGCACTCGCTCATCTTTGACGAAATCTCCAAAGGTAATAACAATAATAATAATAATAATATCTATTATTGAGTGCAACTATTAAATTAGGTACATAATTGTTGAAAATATATTAAAACTACACACTTGCTCTCAAAAGGGGCGAGTTCAGGTGTCCACAGAAAAGTGGAGACCTGTTCTTCCACTCACCCCTGTTAGACATTATTTATCGTATTTTATTTTGGCATCTTTATATAGCAGCAGTGATACAACATTATTTTAAATAGAATAATAATTAAAGGGAAAGGAGTTTATGCAGTAAGTTGGCCTGTTAGAAGCAACTTATACAGCTCGTTTTTAAATTTTCTTAACGAGAACTGTTTTAATTTAGCGGGTACTGTATTATAAATCTTTGTGACATTATATGAAAATGATCTTTCGAAAAGAGTGGATTTATGAAACGGTGCAATAATTAGGTTTTTGTAACGTAGATTGATATTACCTATATCATAACGGAATCTAACTTTTCCGTAAAGATACTTAGGCGATTTATACGTTATGATTTTATGAAATAGGCATGCAGAAATCGACAAAGATGTATGGGGCAAGGCGTATAAGCTAGTAACGGGTAAAATGGGAAAAAGAGAGCTAGTGATCGGCACCGACGATGAGATAATAGACAAAGTGAGGGCCCTCTTCCCAGTACGGGCGAAGTTGGGATGGATCACGCGACAACAGGAAGAAGTAGTGGAGGAGAGCGTGCAAGCGGAAGAGATTATGGTCGCGGCGAAAAGGATGCCGAAGAAGAAGGCCCCGGGGCCGGACGGCCTACCGCCGGAGCTGGTGGCTTTGACCTCGCAAATAGCGCCGGCCAAGTTTATCAGGCCATTCGATAGGGTTTTTAGAAAGGGCGAGTACCCGCAGAAATGGAAGAACGCTAATATCGTACTCATACCTAAAAAAGAACAGGGAGCGGTAAGGCCGATCGCATTAATCAGCCACTTAGGCAAACTCTTCGAACGAGTAGTGGCCAACCGACTCATAAGGCACGTCACCATATCGCCCAGGCAGTACGGTTTTCGGAAGGGCATGGGTACCACCCAGGCATTAAAAGAGATAGTGAGGGTAGCCGAGACGGCCAAATCAGGAACGTGGAGGACGCGGGAGGTAGCTATAATAACCTCACTAGACGTACGTAACGCGTTTAATGCGCTGCCGGCGACAGTTATAATGGGCGCGTTGCAGAAGACGCAAACGCCAGCATACATCCAAAAGTTGATAAACAGCTATATAACTGGGCGGAACGTAGAGGTCAAGTTACCGTCAGGCAGGAAGCACAAAATGGAAGTGAATGGGGGTGTTCCACAGGGCTCCGTGCTGGGCCCCCTCCTCTGGAACATCGCTTACGATGCGGTAGTGAACATCCAAGTTCCCAGAGGAGTAGAAATTGTAGCCTTCGCGGATGACCTGACCGTGATGGGTTCAGCTAGAGAACGGGAAGAGGCAGTTAACAAAATTAATAAGGCCATAGAAGGAATTGGCACGTGGATGAGAGAGAACCAGCTGAGTCTCGTTGGGGCTAAGACGAAGGCGGCATTTATTGTGGGAAGGAGAAGACTACCACAGTCAGTGATTATAGTAGAAGGAACAGAAGTCCCAATACAAAAAGAGATTAACGTGCTAGGCGTCAACCTGGACACCGCCCTGACCTTCCAACGGCACGCTAAGTTACAAATCCAGAAGGCAACCCTAACGGCCAAGAAATTGCAAACTCTCATGCGCAACTGTAAAGGGCCAAGAGAAAGCAAAAAACGACTGCTGGCCACGGTAGTAAACAATGTAATTCTGTATGGGAGCGAGGTATGGGGCAAGGCAGTCGAAATGGACCAAACCAGAAAGTGGCTGGACAAACTCCAGAGAATAACTGCACTGCGAATAGCGTTGGCATACCGGACAGTGAGCAATGAGGATTTATGGGTAGTGGCCGGCACCGTCCCGCTCAGACTTCTCGTTAGAGAAAGGTGGGAGGGAAACACTCGAGAGGCCACAATGCGGAGGTGGCAGGAAGAATGGAGTGCGAGACAGTCCTGGACTAGGACGTTGATCCCCCACCTCGAGAAATGGGTGAAGAGGAAGCACGGGGAAGGGGGATATGCCCTGACCCAGTTCCTGACTGGCCACGGGGAAAATAGTGTGTACTTGTTCAAATACAAGAAAAGAGAAACCGAGAACTGCGTGGACTGTGGCCAGAGGGACTGGGAGGGACATGCAGTTTTGGAGTGTGAGAGGTGGGGCTGGAGCAGGTGGAATGTGAACCTGCAGTTGGAGACAGATATACACAGTGGCAACATAATAAGTGAGATGCTGGATAGCAAGCACAAGTGGAAAGTGTTGGGCGACTTCATTAACAAAGTGATATCAGCGAGGGAAAAGGAAACGCGAAGAAGGCAAGGATTGCCAACACCCATGGTCTAGTTGAAGAAGAAACGCTCGCCCTGAAGTAATGTCGAAGAGACGGTCCCGGGGTGAGCGCGGAAATCGAATGAGGGAGAAGGGGGTTTTAGTGGGTGCAAGCCCCACACTGTCACCACAATAGAGCCATGTGGAGGCGTGCGATTCAGGCATTACCCTAAGTCCCATTAAAATAAAAAAAAAAAAAAAAAAAAAAGGCATGCTGAGTGTAGCAGCCTTCTATTTGCCATGTGTAGCCATCCAATTTCATTTAATCTACCGGTAATAGAGTCAAATTTTCTTATTCCAAAGATTAATCTGAGGCAGGAGTTTTGTATGCGTTGAATTCTTCTAGCGTCAATAGAAGTTAAACAAGGACCGTACACGCTGTCGCAATAGTTAAAATGAGTTAAAACGAGGGATTCACACAGAATTATTTTAACTTTCCTAGGTAAGCAGGAACGATTGTGGAAAATTTGTTTCAGATTAATAAATGCTTTTTGAACTGCTTTTGATATGTGGTTTCTAAACCAAAGATTATCATCAATCACAAGTCCCAAGTTTTTAACACTATGCTTTACGGTCAATAGGATATTTTTTATTTTAATATGGACATCCTGCTCACATTGCTGTTTCATTTTGGTTTTTCCTAAGACCATTAGATAGCATTTGGATGGATTAATTTGTAACCCGTGCATTTCAGAGTACTCCACCAGGCGGTCAAGGTCTGCGTTAATATCAGTAAGTGTATCCGCCAAATCTGTACGTTTACAATTAGAAACCTCGGTATAAGAATCTCCACTCGGCACGACTGGGAGAATAATTCCAATAAAGCAAAGCTGAATGGAATCGTGTACTACATAGACGGCTCGAAAACCACTAAGTGTACTGGAGTGTACGGGCTGCAAAATTTCTGTAAGCCTAGGACAAAAAGCGACCGTGTTCCAAGCCGAGGTATATGTAATTCTGACAGCGGCTGCTCACATATTAAAAGAGAACCTCACCAAAAGGAAAATCTTTATAGTTACAGACAGAGAAGCAGCGATTGCAACACTAGACGCATGTGGTAAATACAGGGCTAGTCCGTGAATGCACACAAACGCAAAACGCACTAGGTAAGTGCAACACAGTCACACTAGTGTGGGCACCTGGGCACGCGGGAATCGCAGGTAACCAGGTTGCCGAGAAGCTTGCGAGAATGGCAAGCGCAAAACCACTCATTGGACCCGAACCGGCCTGTGGGATTACATATAACACAGCCAAAAAGGAGATTCACGCAATACTCACGAAAGAGTATTGCAGACACTGGTCGAAAATACCAGGACAGAGTCATTCCAAGATCTTTCCAGAAACCCCAAACGGGGTCCATCTTAAAATTAATCAGGACGAAGATAAAACTTGCGACAGAGATGGTCACAGGCCACTGTCGTCTGAACAAACACCTGTATAACATGGAACTGACCGATAGCCCGATATGCAGGGGTTGTGGTGAGGACGAAGAAACGCTCTATCATGTTATTTGCCAGTGTGAGGCATTCACAAAGGCTTCTTGGAAATGAAAAGATTACGCAAGAGGAAGTAACGGCTACAATCCTGGACTTTGTTAAAGATACAGGTATTCTGGAAGGGTAGACAACAGCGAGGAGCACAATAGGCCAAAAGGTGGCAGTGCAGGAACCAATTGGGACCATACCTAGCAATAAAAATAATAATAATAGAAAGTTACTTAAAGTGAAACCGGAAACTGTGAAAATCAAAATGTTAGTCAGGCAACCATTTACTTATAAGGCAATAAGAGACTGTAAGGAAGGTATACTTTGGATTAATTTGCTTAAAACTGAAAGATGTCATGTTTTAACACAAGCCTGCGTTTAATAAACTGGTTGAAACTTGAAAACGATTAAGACAAAATTTAAAAATCTGGTCAAAAGCTAAGTTACCGTTTTGAGGCCTTGCGGAAAACCGCGCAGCGGATTTTGACTAGATATGATGTGCATTTTCGAAAAAGAAGTATTTCAAATACACCCATGTAAAGAATACTTAGGGTTGTAGGGCTTTGAAGCAATTTAAAGCAAAGGCGAAATTTCCTGGCAAAGTTTCAGTCTGATGCGCGATTTTAGAGACCGAGGTTTCAGCACCCTATTTTGATCAAGTACATATATGCTGAGATTTATATCCATATACGCTTACCAAAACTGTTATTTATTGTTAACACCCATCATCAGAACGACAATTTAATATTTTGGTCGGGCCTCGCTTTGTCCCATTATGCCAGGAGGATTCGGAAGTGGTTGAAACAGAATTACGTTATTTTGTACCGAGAGAAGATAACTCTCCAAATCTCCCACAAGAATTTTGGTGGACCTGAAAATCGTCCAACAGAAGATGAGACATACACCAAATTGCGTTCTACCGAGGATCATGGGCCACTAAATTGAATAGCTGTAATGTGATCGAAAGATATAAAATGAACCACTAGTATTAAGATTTTAATAAAATTTCATTTTTTTCGTTAAGGCTGTTACATTTTTTCTGATGTTCCATGCGTTATGATTGCAATATACTACGAGTTGACAAACAAAAGGACTAGAGAACATTTTCATGGAGTGTTTAGCAAGCAGTTGCAAAAGCATGAAAAAGAAAAAGTTTACCTATTGGAGATAATCATCGCTAGTTTAAAACGGCATAAATAAACGAACGCAGTGGGGATATGTTTTTAGTCAGAAATTCAGGAACCTTCCAAACAGTGAGCATGTTATGGTAAATTTTCCAAAAAGAGAGAATACTATGTGAAAAGTTAGTATCATTTGTCGAAAAAATTGTACACGAAAACTGAACAGAAGCGTTTACCTACGATGTTTTTGACTAATTTTTGTGTGTATTTTTACAATCATCAGCGGACAGTTAAAACGGCTACCAGTGTTCCAATTCTTCCAACTTTCCTTTTCCATGACAACAAAAGACTTTCAATTTTCAGTGAAATATTGAGTTCCTCGGAGATTTTGCACGAACATTACAACTAAAAGCTACAAAAGGGTTGCTTGAAATTGTTAAATAAAATATGTCACAGGAGCGTTACTAATTCAACAAATGGAACGTTAATCTCAATCGTCGCATGTTAAAATTTAATTTATACTTCCAGACTGTTAATTTCGTGTTCGAAAGGCATAAACACTTAAACGTTACATTAGCAAACAACTTTCCTTCACTTAGCAATTCATCCATTAATTCCTCACGAAATTAATTTCATTATACATATAAATTATGATCCTTAAACACAATTATCTTGGTAATGGTACGTCAATATAGCCGCATATTGTCTTTGATTTTCCTTCTCGCCTAGATCGTTATTTCTGATTATGTTAGTTTACTCGTACTTATATTAAATGAAGCACGTAAAGAGAATCGTAAATTAAATGTTAATAAATTCAAAATTCATAAAGTAGGAAGAATATTCAGTAAGTTGTCATGTCATTTACGTAACTGCAAAAGCGGAATGAATGAGATGAAAATTGGCAAGCTATCAAATAGTTACACTACTAAAGTTATTGGATTAAAATTTATTTCCTACACGTAATTACGTATAAAAATAGATTGTATTGGTCATATAGACGTCTGTTAAATATATTGGTGATGTAGACGTCTGTTAAATATTCATTTTACTATCAAAAATAGGAGTATATCGCACTTTCGAATCGATATACTCATCGTATAATTCCTCAAGTTCATAGCACTCATAGCAAGTGCTATAACGTACTTCTACATTTACGACGCTTTTCACATTCTAGTAATGATTATAGTTGCGTGCACTTTCTACAATAAAGATACCTAGTCCTGGATCTGTTTTTTGTTAAAATTGAACGGGCGTTTTCATTTATACTTTTTCCTTAACTTTTAAAAGTAGACGGTAGATGAAGCAGAACTTTTCCTCTCAATTTTCCAATTCTCGAAATGCTAATTCAAATTACGTAGTTTTCACTCAATTCGTCTGGAACAACATAAATCTTAACGATGGGATGGTTTCCCCTTAGGGTATCTTTCCCCGGAGACCTTTTCTGGAGTTTTATTTGGAAATGGGTTAATGAAACATCGTGTACTTCATTGTTGCCGACGTTTCGACCGGCAGATGGCTAGTCTTTTTTTTAGGTTTGATAAAGACTAGTCATCTGCTGTTCGAAACGTCGGCAACAATGAAGTACACGATGTATCATTAATCCATAATCTGGAGTTTTATTTGGAAATGGGTTAATGAAACATCGCGTACCTACTTCATTGTTGCCGACGTTTCGACCAGCAGATGGCTAGCCTTTATCAAGGCTAAAAAAAGACTAGCCATCTGCTGTTCGAAACGTCGGCAAAACAATGAAGTACACGATGTTTCATTAACCCATCTCCAAATAAAAGTCCAGAGAAGGTCTCCGGGTAAAAATACCCTAAGGAGAAACCTCCCCATTAAGGTCCATAGGAGTGTACTACATATTAATCTTTACAACCTGAACCTGTAGTAAACATTTTAAAATGCATCAACTCATCCTACGCTTTACCAACGCTACACTATTTCACTTATAATTGAATTTTCTGGTGACATCTCTTTTTAACACTTTAAATTGTTGCGCATTAATCGTAGATTTAAACAAATGTAACATCCTTAAGCAAATAGTATTTATTATAAATTTAGAAAAAGAATGCGTCCCTCCTTGCCGGATAAGGGAATGTCTTTTAATTATGGTTCTCTCGGAAGGGAATTATGGCATCAGAGATTAAAATACAGTTACATATAAAATATTCTACAAATGGAATTCGAGTCCCAATCTTAACTGGAGGAAATAAGCTATCTTTTGCTTAGATGATAGAGGTGACATGCTGGAGTGACATTGGAGAAGAGAGATAAGACTGGAGTGGATATTCTAATAAAAAAATATAAAATTATAACGCAAAACTGGCAAACCATAAATGAAAGGGTCAAAGGACAAACATGAATATATTTGAAAGGAAAATAATTCTCATTGGGTCCTACGGACCTCATGACAACCTGGGTAAACGCAAATTAGATTTACGGCGTCCCAACAAACCTGTCGAGAAACATAAGATGAAAAATTCTATGGATACTGACGCGGATTATGGACTTGATGCTATTGAAGCAACATTTGATAAGTGAAAGGAAAATTTTGAAAAAGTAAAAAAAAGGTTCATGCAGACTTTTGCCATGATTAGAAGCAACGTTTTAGATGAAACAGTTGGTCAACTCAGAAGCTATCGATCGATTGATAGAGGAACTGCCCAAACGATTGATTGCCTCGAATTTGTGTCAAGTTGCACATTCCAGATACTTTTTGAATTTGTGTATAGCCCATAAAATCCCCCCCCCCCCCCGCTTTTGCTCCCAATCCATATTTGCTCGCATCAGCTTGTAGAATAAATGACTTGAAGCATTTTTTAATACTTAATAGAGTTAGCCATTCGTGCGAAACCGGAAATGAAATCATTCCAAAGAAACTTTGCACCCTTTCCACGTTAAAAAAAGGCTCTCAAGTTCTTTAGATGTTCGGGGAACGTATGTTTTATACTAGAATATTGCCTAAATAGGCGAAAGATTTAGACTCTAATTTTGGAATGTCGCAGGAGTCGAGTATAATCCAAATCAAGTGCACATACTGCACATGAAGTAACATCCATATTCACAGGAAGTGTTCCTATGGAAATGAATTTTCCTCACTAGTGATGCAAGCGCCTATTTTTCTTTTGAAAGTGTCATTTTCATAAGCAATGTTGGAAAAATACTATTTTCTGAGGCAGTGTTGAAAATGTAATTTTCTTCACTTATTTTATTAAAGAAGGTACTTTCCCAAACAAGGGGCCTCGTTAAAAAAATAGTCGAGATCACCAAAAGTATTTCGCGCACGAGTTGCAAACAAAATTTTTTCTACAAACGTAAAGAAGTTGACAATTATTTTAACGTTAAAATACAAAACTCTCATCTAGTTTGCGTGCAGTGCGTACTTCGCGCATGGCGTCGTCATTTCGGGCACGCTGTCATGGTAACGTAGGTAAGTGAAAAAAATGGTCACTTCGCGTATTGTTATCGATGCGCAAACCTTGTCATCTTTTGACGTTTGTAGAAAAAAAATATTTAGGTATTGGAACGACTTTTTAAGATGCGCTATACTTTTTATACATCATGTTGCTACGTCACTTTTTCAAAAATTTTTTACTCTTAGCACCCTTCACAAAGGATTATTTTAAAGGATAAGCACTTTACTTTTCTTTCGAAATAAATTTTTCAAAAATTATTTCGTAACATAAATTCACCGTCTTTGTCGAGCCAGACACTACCGCGTAGTGAGACGACATCATTGGGGATGTTTCGGGAAATATGGACATAGCGAAGAAATGTGCGAATTGAACAACACATGGATGAATAATGGTTTTTTCAATCATTAAAGTATTCACAAGATTACCTTAGAGGCACACAAAAGCTAGTGTTAGTAATCGACTTCCTTTATTATTAGAGAAGGATTAGGATATCACAGAGCTAAGAAAGTCATGTGTGAGTAACGATAGAGCTCTAATCGTGAGGACGGCGCTTCTCTTTATTAGAATAACAGTCGATAAAGCCCAAATAGAATATATAACGGTGGAACAATGGTAAGATTCTTATTCTGACTGAGATAGTCAGGTCTTTATACAGCAGGCAATGATGGCATTAGGACTAATGAAGAAAACGAGCTAGAACGAAACGGTTAAGCCTGACAGAAATAAGTAACATAATGGAACACCTGACCATTCGGAATAGGTCCCGAGTTGAACAAACACAGCTCTCAAAGGACTATTAACCGCAGGATCTAGAGGGTCCTGTATGTTGCTAGGGTTAGCGAGAGCTTTATCATTCAAATCTTTAGATCACTTCCAAGTTGTAAACCCTAACTTTTCAGTCCTTTGTAACATTGAATTATTGAAACGAATACCTAGTGCAATTATAAGTGAACAAACAATTATTTTAACCCAATTTCGACCTTTACGCTAAAACGTTACTTTACGTGTAGGTTTTTAAAACAAATAGCGCAATATAAAGTTCAAAGTATATTTATTTCTTTGTTGTGAGGCGTATAATTTTTAATTTTATTGTAAGTGTTTTTAAAACCTCGCTTCGTTTAAATGAAAGGTGGAAATTGTTTTTCCGCAAAGGTGTTAACTCTAATCTAGCAGAAATAAATAATTAAATGTCAAACATGTACGGTATTAGAACTACAACCTCTCACTTTTTTTTACCAAATTTCAAAGCAATTATAGATGCTTAACTAGTTTATCTTAAAATTTCCGTTCTCTGCAAATAGAGTTCTGAGCTTTAATAGTATTCAGTCAGTATAGCCAGTTTAACATCAAAGCTTTCACGTCTAATTACAAAAATTCAATTGATCGGATTGTTTTATTTGATCGAGTTTATGAGCACAATTGAGTTGCAAAATGAACACTGCATACCGTCAATTTGGTTAGGAAAGTTTTTATTGAAAAATTTCATCAACATCACGATATTAGATTAATTAACTAAACCACACCCATTTTCATTTCGATCCTTTTTGAACGCAATTTCGTAATTATAACCGTCGTTTTTGGATTTATTTGCATATGAATAATTACTTTATTACCCAGCGACTAAAATTACTAAATAAAATGAAAGAATGTGAGCTTATAAATTAAAGTGATTATTTTGACTTTTGTGTCAATTTTAATATGTTATTTATATATCTCTATATTTTAACTTGATTCATGATTTCTGCTTAATTATGTATTTGTTAATTTTTCGGGGTCTGAATTAAAAGTAAAATAGTAATTAATGTTAACCTCATCCTGAATTTGTGGACATTTAGTGAAATGTCGGATTTATGTAGGATAATATGTCCACGCAGGCGTGTACATACAGATAAGATAAAATTCTTCCAATAAATTATATCCTTCACAAAAATAATGGCGAAGTGTGTACAAATTAACTTCTATCTAGATATGAAGGGAGTGTTCCTCTGACGATCTAGTTAAAGATGGCGTGAAAAGCAAAGAAGGACTACAATAACTTTATTAACACAGCAGGGTCTGTCATTTTTCATTCAAATACGACATTGTGCTTATGATCGAATAAAATAACTGAATGTTTTCCAGGAAAATACAACATTTGCATTGAAGCTTCTTTGTTGAGAAAAATGTGTGAAGGTTTCCTATAGAGAAACATCTGCACACATCAACGGTGAATTTTTCATTTTAAAATCGGAAAATTGAAAAAGCCGCATTTTTACAAGATTGTATATTATGAAAACAAAAATTACATCCTTCAGTCACTGTTGACATTAAATTTATTACTAATTATAGGTAGTAAATTACTGTGAAATTTAGTTGAAACGTGAAATTATAAAAAAAAAATGTATTCCACATCAAAGGATTCCAAACCAAACCAAGCTACAATTATGCATTTAGTACAAAAATATGAGACTACAGGCACACTACTTATAGGTAATATAACGACGACGTTCGATGAAAATAAAGAAAATGAGAACATACTCAACGTTTTGATTTCAGAGTTCAAAATCCAAATTTAAGTTTTTCCGGGTTTACATCACGGTCGTGTTTTAAAACGTTGGCATAAATCATACAAATTTTACTACCATCCCGATGAGAAACGTGCCAATTTCTGTTTTGAAGTGATGGAAAAGTGTCATCAAAGTTGGACATTTTTTTGGGAAACAACATAACGGGACAACGTCTTCCACACCGTTTCAGCTGTTTCTGAACCTGCACCAAAATATTTGTTTCCAAATTGGGAATTTTTACGGGATAGTATAGGTAGATAAAGCCACTTTTCCAAAATGTAAAATCGACTGGGCCACAAGATTTCCCAATCTTTTGCATAGGTACTGTTTTTTTTGGAACATTTAAATATCAAAATTTATTTTGGATAAATCAAAATTTAGATGCAAGCAGTACGAGGAAATATTATAGAAAGAGCAGAAAACCTTAACAAACTTTTACTCTAAAATAATTTGGGGAGTGAACCATTGCATATTAAGACTGCCCATTTATGATAAATGAGTTATTACTACATATTTTGAAAATCTAGTAAAACCGTATAATCTTTTTTTTAGTGAAAAAGGCAGTTTGATTGAAATACTTTCGGGATTGGGAAAAATAAAATAAGCCATATATTCAAATCGTTATACTTACCTTTACCAACATTATTAGATTTTATGTAGGAGATGATAAGAGTGTTAAGGAAGGAGATATATGAGGAAAATTGAATTGCAAAAAAGACAAAAATAGTGGAATTGCAAAAGAAGTGGGGGCAGTGGCGTAGCTAAGGAGGGGCGGTAGGGGTAGGGGAAATAACCTCTAAAAAAATTATTATTTTGAAGATGTGATTTCGGAGTTTGCAGCTGTCGAAACTAGAAAGAAGGGATACTTGAAATATTTTTAAATTAAAGTTTTTCCTATATACAGTGAGCGGTTAAATTATGGAACAAATTCATTATCTTGCAAACAATTTATTTCAGATAAAAATCGTGAAATACGTCGATTTTTATTTTTTGTTGGGCACATTTTTTTTACCAAAAAGTCACCATGGCGCCCACGCCCATTTTGTAAAAAAAATTTAAATGAAAAAGGGGGTCATGTGGCACATCGTTGGAAAGCTCTTAACAATGGGAATTCAAATCCCAAATTTGAGAACAATGGATTAAGGTATAACAAAATGGCGACCTTTCCAATGCGTCACTTTTCTCCTTTCTGGAACGCATTAGCTCACTTATAGGATATGATATTACGTCTGATTACTTTGTTACAGAAATAAAAATGCTTTTTTGAAATTCAAAAGTGTTTTTTTTTTGGAAAAATTTATTAAAATGCGTTCCGGAAAGGAAAAAAGTGACTCATTGAAAAGGTCGCCATTTTGTTACCTATACCTTAATCGATTTTAAATTTGGGATTTGAATTCTCATTGTTAAGAGCATTCCAACGCGCGCCATGTTGACTTTTTGGTAAAAAAATTTATGCTAAAATGTACCCAACAAAAAATAAAAATCGACTTATTTCAGGATTTTTATCTGAAATAAATTGTTTGCAAAATAATGAATTTGTTCCATAATTTAGCCGCTCACTGTATAAGGTCTGGGAAAAAGTTCGTGGCGTATTTTCCGATACATGACGTCAATTTCAAATAACTCAGTAAACATAGAATATTTAGTGACTTTAAGTAAACACAGATCGCAGCGCCACCACTAAAAGTTCGTTGGAAAGGTGACACGAGCGTTATTTTGAG
The DNA here is from genome assembly GCA_036250285.1 of Pyrocoelia pectoralis. Classification (NCBI taxonomy): domain Eukaryota; kingdom Metazoa; phylum Arthropoda; class Insecta; order Coleoptera; family Lampyridae; genus Pyrocoelia; species Pyrocoelia pectoralis. The sequence continues at coordinate 42,659,006 of CM070078.1, forward strand.
TGTACAAACATCGAAATTGGTGCAGTTGTTGGAAAGTTGTTTGTGCTTGAAAATGGAGAAAAGGGAAGAACGCTGCAAAGACTTGTGATAAAAATTGTGCTGTATACGGTGAAGGTACTTTATCAAAATCTGCTGCGCGGAAATGGTTCGCTCGCTTTCGTTCTGGTATTTTAAAGAGATAAAGAGGTCCAGCAAGATAAGGAGTGTCGATATTGGTATGGAGCTAAGTCAATGGGCCACAAAACTGTTTTGAACCATTTACACAAAGCTGACTACAAAAAGAAGCTCGATGTATGGATTCTTCATAAGTTGAGCCCGAAAAACATGATAGACCGAATTAATATCGGCTATGCACTGCTGAAACGCAATGAAATCGAGCCATTTCTGAAACGTGTCATAACCGCTGATGAAAAATGAGTCACGTACGGAAATCGGAAGCGTCAAAGATCGTGGGCAAGGAATGGTGAGCCGTCATAAGCGTTCGCGAAGCCACAATTGACGCCAAATAAGGTGATGCTGTGTCTGTGGTGGGACTGGAAGGGAATCGTCCACCATGAGCTACTTCCAGTCAGTCAGACGATTCATTCTCAACTCTACTTTTGACAGCTAAGTGGATTATACCAGGCAATTGAAAGAAAACGGCCCGAATTGAATAATATGAAAGGTGTTATCTTCCATCATGAGAACGCCGGACCACACACATCTTTGACAACTCCTCAAAAATTGCGAGAGCCTGATTGGGAAGTTGTGAGGCATCCACCATTATACTCCGTCATAGCACGCCCTGACTATCACTTGTTCCGATTTCTGCAGAACTCTCTCAATGGAATTAAGTTGGTTTTAAAAGAAGCCTTTCAAAACCACTTGATTCAGTTTTCAACCAGAAACCACAGAAGTTCTTCACCGATGCTATCATGGCTGTACCCGAAAAATGGCCAAATGTTGTCGATATAATGGAGCATATTTGGTTTTAATAAATTCATTTTCACACTAAAGAAAACCAGTTGAATTTTATTTAAAAAACGCCACGAACTTTTTCCCAGATCTAATAATAATAATAATAATAATAATATAATATATAATAATATGTTTATGATATTTGGTTGATAGTTATGTAATTTGATGATCAATGGCTTATAATTTTTCAAATGTTTATTTAAATTGTTGTATTAAAATCATACTTCACGCATACCTGATTTTTTTCTTTCGTAATTATAATGTTGAGTTTAACCGTTTTCGAGGGGTGACACCATCGATATCCACTCCGGGTGTCACCCATGCAAGCTACGCCACTGAGTGGGGGGAAGAGTGCATAGAAAGTGTGGAGTATTTGGGATACAGGATAAGTTATGATAAGGATAACGCGTAGATAAGGGAATTGGCAAGGGGTGACACCATCGATATGGGAATGGCCCATTTGGACGCGACCGTTTGAACGCGACCGTTTGAACGCGGCCGTTTGAACGCAGGGACTTTTGAACGCAGGGAAGTTTGAACGCAGAGACGTTTGAACGCAGAGACGTTTGAACGCAGAGACGTTTGAACGCAGGACTTTTGAACGCAGAGACGTTTGAACGCAGAGACCTTCGAACACAAAATTTAAAATTTTTTAAACTATTACCGTTTAAGTTTAGTTTAGAACACATTCGTGTGAGGGCGGACCTCTGTGTACATGGGGGCGAAGCATATTGAATCGTTGTTAGGACCTCTTCAGTTTTTTTTAAAACAGGTTCGCGTAGCGAACCTGCCACCTAAAAATACTTTTAATATTAAGACGTACGTCTTTTTTTTGACCTAATAACAATCAATTAATTAGTGGATTTAATGGAGGTGGACAAAAGTATTAATGGATTTTGAGGGCGGTGGATTAAAGAATTAGTGCACGTAGCGGCCAGTGGACGAAATGGAATGGACGAAACGTCACACAATCTAAAATAGTAAGATAGCACTTCCTAAATAGAATTTTGTCTTTATCGCGAAAGTTCAACGATCTAACTGTAAGTCTTTAACAAAAACAATCATTTTAGACTACATATTTACAGGTGCTCAGTTTTGGTAATGTGTTCTAAACTAAACTTAAACGGTAATAATTTAAAAAATAATTTAAATTTTGTGTTCGAAGGTCTCTGCGTTCAAACGTCCCTGCGTTCAAACATCCCTGCGTTCAAATGGCCTGCGTTCAAACGTCTTTGCGTTCAAAAGTCCCTGCGTTCAAACGTCCCTGCGTTCAACCGTCTCTGCGTTCAAACGGCCGCGTTCAAACGGTCGCGTTCAAATGGTCGCGTCCAAACGTCCTAGACCCCATCGATATCCCCGGGTGTCACCCTACGCCACTGAGTGGGGGGAAGAGTGCATAGAAAGTGTGGATGAGATCACGTATTTGGGATACAGGATAAGGTATGATAAGGATAAGGCATAGATAAGGGAATGGTAGAGCAGTATGGAGTTTAGGACAAAGGTGGATATACAGAAAAGGAGGTGGCTATTAAATAAGCTAGTAAAAAGTATGAATTTATATGGGGCTAAAATATGGGGGTGGATGGAAAGGGAGTAGTTGGAAAGGATACAATTAAAGTATTGGAGGTGGACTTTGGGGTTGGAAAGGGAAACTCCGTGGTATGTGGTAGAGCAGGAGACAAAGTTGGATAAGATCAGAATTGAAGCAGATAAGAGGGCGATGGCAGTTGAAAAAAGGGTAGAAAGAAGATGTTGTATATGATTTTCTAAACCAGTACTACACCTTCCTCACATGCCATTTGTAATCTTCAAGTGTAAGTGTCTTTTTCCTCCTATGACTCGTACTGTTTGCTATTACACTATCTAATGTATTGACATCGATTTACGTGATACGATGTCATTCAGCATTTGATTATCATAATTCATAATCCTTCCACGGTTCCACGTGTATTTGTCCTTCGAGTAGGGCTTTTTTGTGCGTCTAGTTCTGTTTAAAATGATATTTTTCACACATAGGTACTCTTTGTATATCGAATACACTGAATGAAATATCTTCTCACGAGTGTTTCTCTGATTAAATTAAAATATACGCAATATAAAAGAAAAATGTATTACAATTTTATATTTGAAAGAGAAAATCGATCACGGCGCACGTACACAGATTAAAGTACGTCAACGAATTATTATTTTAAAAGTATACGTAATACGAGAACTTCTTCTACCTATTATGGGATTAGCTTTCAAATTATGCTTGATGTCGAAAAAAAAATCTCTAAAGTGAACGTAATTTTTTCTCATTAAAAATAAGTTTAAACCAACTCGAATTTTATTATAGCTTCCTGAAATATCACTCAATATCTACTATCATTTTTCTTTTTAGGGAGAATAGGAAATAAAGAATAAGATAATTAAAATTTAATTAAACCTATTCGCAAAAAGATAAATTGATTGAATAATAAAACAATTTTCTGAAATGTTATTTACCTTAAAAGGTTGTCATAAATTTTCACAGCGATTTATGTTAGTGTATTTAAATGGAATAAAAATAGAAGCGTAAGGAAAATTTACCAAAAAAAAATCCTTAAGGGTAGTTATACCTCCTATAATGGTGCACCTGAGAGTATTGGTGTAGTTGTGGTTCCAAATCCTTTGCAACTTTTACAGATGGCACTAGAATAGCTCCCGTAAGAAACTGTAGCGATCACGTAAATTAAATGTATATAACAAATTTAAATTTGGTAAATTAACGTCCAGTTACGAATTCACGTGTGTAAATCTGCTTAGAGATACATTCAGGATTTTTGTAAAGTACACAGGGGATTAGGGGATACTTTTAGATCAATTTATAATGTCTAGAATTATTGAACTGGCCTAGTCAGATAACAATACATTTAGGTATTATTTGTTTGGTTTTGAGTAGTTTAAATTGATTTAGTTCAACAATAATGTTGCTGGGATCCATATAAGTTGACTAAGTGATTCATCAAATGGAGAAAGCGAAAAATTCTTGAGAAAATAGGTAATCAAAAAACTTTCCCCATATAAAATTTAATAAGTTTAAATTTAAAGCATTGGAATTACGTGAAGTTAATGTAAAAGTACAAGTGAAGCTGATTTAAAGTTGAAATTGAGAGTATAGTAAGTAATCTACAGTGTTGTTTAAGAGTTGTATTGCTTAATTGCTAATGTTTTCTAGCCTGATGATGACAATCTGTATTTATCGAAACATGTCGTAATTCCCAATTTACAAATTTTCACTAATTTAACTTACTGTAACTTTAACTGTAAGTTTAAATCAGCTTAACATTAATTTAACGTAATTCTAAGGCTTTAAACTTATTAAATTTTATATGGGGAAGGTTTTGTGATTACTTTTTCAAGAATCCTTCAACAATCCAACACGCCCGATTTCTTTATTTTGTTTGTTAAAGTTTAATCGTTTTAGCAACAATACTTCTTTGTCTCACAATAATACAATGAGAGGAGATCATATTAAGCAAAATCGTAAAGGATTTCTTCAAAGAAATTATTATCAACGAATGACAAAGTTTCTACATCTATTCGTTTGTAATGTTCAAAGCTGAAAGGCGATCAAAACCTTTGTCATTTCATGAATTTTATTCTTAATACCATTTCATAGTATCTAATTTTTTTGTTACAATACTATATTAATTGCTTGCACAACTGTAGACGAACTCTAGACGAACGTGTTTCAACTCACTATAAAACCTTCAAAAGTGAATTTAGTGGCTCAAAAACGTTTTCTGAAAACTCCCCCGATTTGTTGTTTTTTGCAGTTCAAATGACTTACGTACAAAAGATGCATACAAAAATTGTAATATTGACAATGAGAGTACTACAGACATTTAGCGCAAAATGGAATGCGAATCCAACCCTATTAGTATAATCGATTATCCATTTTGAACTTTAATGATTAAGAAAACGTCAATTATGCTGATTTAAAGGCATTAACGTAGTAAGATAAAGTAATATCCGAACGGTCGGTATATAAAATACATATTTATGATGAAATTAATTGTTACCCATCGAGCTGAATAAATTAGGTGCTTTGTTATAGAAAGTAGGTATGTAGGTAACATATAATTTTTAGTATTTATTAGTTTTAAGCTTTAAGAGTTTTAGCCAAAAGAGCTTTTAGTTGAACATGTATAGGATTATAAATCATCTTGTCTAGGTACATGAAATCCTGTGACAGGAGTTGTAGGACAGATTTATTATCGAAAAGGGATACAAAAACCTTCTGCCGTTTGTGACGTTTAGTCAACGAATGGCAAAACTAATATGAAATCTTCTTGAAATCAATAGCGAATATTACGAAGATCAAATGAGGTTTAATACTCGTAGATAGAGCGTGGTGACGTTTTATGTAGAAACGGAGTAAGATTCGTGTAAAGTTTAATTATTGTAAATAGGCTCGTACATTACTTTGACTTTATGTACGCACTTTCTATGTAAAAGTTTGCGTTTCTCAGTCATTCCGTTCCTTCTCACTTTAAACCACAAAATTAGGAGGCCGTAGCCTTAATTGCGTTATGTTAGAAATATATTCTAAGAAATCAATAATCGAAAGAGGCATTAGTTATTGTAGCTTAAATTAAACAAAATAAGCGATTCAACGCGCTTTCTTGAACATAATGAGAATGACTAATATCTTTTGAAATTATTGCTTACAGAGTAAAACCATTAATACAAGACTTTACATACACTCCATTAATCACGATATTGTGCATTAAAATACGAAAGTTTAAATATTTCATAAACTCTTCTAAATTGACAAAGGAATACTGCAGTTATATTCTCCTTCAGGTATTTATGTTCTTTAAATTAGAAATGATAGAATAGAACCTTTTGTGGTGAAACGAAGCATGAAAATTGCAAAATGTTGATATATTTCAATTTGTCATGTGAAATCGAAAACAATTCTGTTCATCTCGTAATATACGGGGATGATTTGACAGGACGTGAGATTCCACAATTTAGTGCCTTTTAGGTGATTAAGTGGTTACTGTATTTCATGATTTTCTATGATGATAGTTTCAAAGAACCTGCAGAAATGGAAAGTCGTAAAATGGATAAAATCGCTACTCAATATACCTATCTGTTTTATATGAACACAACCGAAATTTTGGCACACAATGGGCGATAATATTCCTTCGAAAGCGCCAGTTTGCTGCTACAATGCACGTATACTCTGGTCATTTTTAAATTACTATGGATAAGGAACTCCTTCAAATTGCTGTAGCCAATGTTAAAATGGGGTTTCACTTGTAAATAAAAGAATTAATGTCATATACAAAACGTTTTGTATATGACATTAATTCTTTTATTTACAAGTGAAACCCCATTTTAACATTGGCTACAGCAATTTGAAGGAGTTCCTTATCCATAGTAATTTAAAAATGACCAGACTATATTAAACGTGATAGTATGAGCAAAGAGTATATATTCTCTTTGGTATGAGTCCTGAAGGTGTTGAACGTCTCGGTTCATTAAAAACGGTAGCAACTCCCCATTAAGATCGTAATTATTCATTAAAAAGTCTCTATATTTATATTACTTGAGGTCACCCTTGCCTTTTGGAAATCTTGAGCAAAGGTTTTTGCTGTATTGTTAGTACAACATTATAGTTATTTAATATTCATTTTACATTGGGAGTAGTTCGTTAATCGTGAATTTCGCAAAATGCTAACGTGATTACAAGATCAAACTCGGAGGAACAAAAGAAGTAAGTAACTGTAACTGTACAAGACCACTAAAAATCTCCTGTTTTTATTGCGAAGATACCTTCATTCGTAAAGGTAAAGCAAAGACTAAAAATGGAAGTTTTAATTAGACCAAACATACCAGTTTTAATAAAGTGACTGGTGCTGCGTTAAGAGTTAGAGCAAAAATGAAATCTAGACGATTATTCTAATTATGACAAACGGGTGGGTTTCAATTATTTGAAGATTGCTAACTTCCACTAAAATAAAAAATTGCACCTCCTTTACGGATTAAATATGCATCATTACAACTGAAAAGTCTAAATGGACTACTTGTACTATGAAATGTAAATCATTTGAATGAGCATTGATAATATTCTCAATCTCATTAATCACATAAAGTTCTATACTTAGACAACTACACAAATAGTAAATCAACTGCCATTTGAAACTTATCCAATTAGCTTATTATTATTATTATCGCATGCTTTATTAGTTTATTCCGGTACAAATGAAAAGAGTTATAAAATATTTAAAGAGCAAACGTTTTAAAAGAATACTCATCCACAATGAACCTATTGAACTAAATAATTCTCCTCGGAACTCAATGCTTTTGTGAATATTTAAGCTTTATTTCCAAACATAAATAGGTACGTTTCAAAGGCTTTTGCGAGTAGTTTGAAAATTCGTAAAAGTCAATATTTGAACTAGTTAATACTATTGACAACGTAAATAGTGTTAATATTTACATGGCGTGTCAACGATTGTAAACTTAAATAAAGTTTATAGAGCTGACTGTTGAGTTTGTTAAATAACTTACAATGTAAAATTAATTAAACATGTACGTACCCAAAAATATTCTACTTTAAATCCAGGTACTTTTCGATGTGATGCCCCTACTTGATGAATATATTCGAAAAAGGCGTCTAAATTGTCAAGGCCTCTAATACCTTCATCTAACGTGTTCATCACTGTACTGGCATGTTCGGCTAATTCTAAACTATTTAATTGGTCGTCTTTACTCCTCAACTCCTTAAATTTTTCAAACAACTGCAACAGTTCTGCGTGTTCTTCAAATAATCTGTAAAATAAAAATTACGTTGTAGCATAAATCATTTATATTAGAAGTGTTAATTCTTATACTAATTCATTTAAGTTCCCCTAATATGTAAAATTTAGCTTTATATTTCTAGTAAAAGTTTGTCTTTGTAAGAGGTACAATTGTTTCATCCCTTTTATTCTTAGCACAACGGACACAGCCTCTATATTTTTTGGTGGCACTTACAAAGTTTTTCTCTAGGGTATGGGACGAATCATCGGTATTTTAGGGATACTTTCCGTACATCGCATCGGTTCGAAATTAACTTAAAGAGGACTTTTTTGGCGATTATGCGTTATTTCGTGCCAATTATTGCTTTCCACGAGAGGGTTTTCAGGAGAGACATTGGCATTTGACGACAATATCAACGCTGTTGATATTAGTAGCAAAAGTATTTCGGAACTGCGATACAATCCAGCACCATAGCTCACTTCTGCCCCCACAAAATGTCATAACCTCCGATCCTAACTTGATCAACAAAATTGAGTACCTGGACCGGGACAATATATCCCCTAACTTTTTGAAAAACTGTGCCGTTAGCCTAATCGAACCTAATGCAATTACCGCTGAGCCAAGGATTGCTTCCTCCCGTACGGAACAAAATTTATCATTGTCCCCATATTCAAGAAAGGTGATAAACTCGCACCCAGTAACTACCGTCCCGTTAGTCTAATTTCTGTTGTTTGCAAATGTATGGAAAGAATCACAGCCAATGCACTTACCAAATTCTTATGGCTTATGGCTTCATACAGGGCAGGTCGGTTCTTGTAAATATGCTGCCGAACCTTGATTCTTAAAATGCTAGTTCATCACGTCATGTCAACGTTGACGGTCAATTTCAAGGGGGATGATTCGCCTCTCTCCCTCACTAATAAGAACTTAATTTATGTTCCCATCAGGAACAGTTATTCGTGTGATTTTTTAGTAAAAGACAAAGACCCATCGCCTATAATGGCGGAGTAAGAACATTTATACATCCAACAAGTGACCAAGGCAATGCTGCTCTAAACTCGGCAGTGTCGGAAAAAATTACTGTTAGAATATTTCATTTAAACATTCAATGCATCAGTAACAAATTTAATGAATTTGATGCTTTCCTAGGTAATCAAAATAAAAAGTATGACATTCTTTGCCTTTCAGAACATTGGCTAAATTGCAATGAAGTGCATGGCGCGGAAATAGAGAACTTGCACATGTCTTGAATATTAATAAATCTGGTATATAATGTATGTAACAAGTTTATAGAGAACTGTTGTTAATTATTTCAATTTAAAACTTTATATTTATTGAGATATTAAGGGTTGAAAATATAAGAAGGGGAACAGCATATCACGTGCGCGAATACACTCCAACGGTTGGTCCACGTCACACGATCTTAAATGTCACAAATCAGCTGGCCCGAAGCCACAGTATACGTCATTCGTAAGACGGCGAAAACTGTCGAAACCATTATAACGTCGAGAAGTACTACTTTTCATCGCGCGCCTGTGTTTAATACAGGCACTGGCAAGCCATGAAAAGTAACTTCTCCGCCAAATAAAATACTTCAAACTTCCGCAAATTTACCCAAACATTTATTTTTAAATGGTTTTAAGGGATATTATTAGCGGCGTTCGTTAATTATTTACAATGGAATCAGGTTATATAAAAGCACAATCCGATAATTTGCCAAAATGTTATCTAATCGAATAAAATGTTGAGCATTTTACATGTCTCTCTACGCATAATTTTACACCATAAATTTCGTAACTTTTCTATGGAGTAAACATATTTTATCTGGCGTTTTAACTGTTGTATTTGTACACAAAAGTATTACACAGTATTTGTAAGGCATTTTTCTAACAGAGCGACAGGGCTAGTAACTACAATGGCTAAAAACAATATCGTTTCAATGCATTTTCTTTACGCGCTTGACAAATTGAGTCGTGTGACGTCACACCCAAAAGCGCGCGTTCTAGCAGCGTTTCGGCGTAAATTCAAATCGTTAAATTCAATCAAAATTTTCACCAGTTTTTTGGAAGCTCATATGGGAATGTCATATATCAAAATGTTTGTAATTTTTTGTACTTTTTTTTAATGTAATAAACAAAAACACGTGCAAGTTCTCTGAGGGCTATAACATAGTAGATAGTTTTTGTCGGTCTCGTTATAAACATGGAGGTGTTTTAGTCTGTGTTAACCCTACATTAACATACACCGTTTTAAATGAGGTGAGAAACATATCTCAGGAGCTTCACTGTGAACTGTCCTGTATTACTCTACCATCTTTCCAGTTAGTAGTGCTGACTGTGTATCGATCTCCGTCTGGTGACTTCAATATATTTATGAACACTCTTGAAAACGCGTTGACATCCATCAGTATTCACTTTAAACATATCTGTGTAGTTGGTGATTTTAACGTCAGGTTTTTCTCAAAGGATAAGCAATCCATACAGTTATGTGATTTAATGAGCAGTTTCAATTTAACCGCAAACGTAAAATGTGCAACTCGTGGCGAAAACTGTCTGGATAATATATTTACCAACTTTGAACCATATTCCATCGCTGTATTTGATACGTATCTGTCAGATCACCTCTGTCAAGAGCTTAGTGCTCAGTTTACCCGTGATGATAATTTATCTTCGAATGTCAAAATATGTAGACCAATAACTAAAAAAGGGAAAATTGTGTTTTATAATAATCTCTGCCAAATCGACTGGAGTTTCATAGATTCTAGGGATATCGACGTGGATACCAAATTTGAAGTATTCCTTCAATTAATACTGACCCAGTTTGCAAATTCGTTTCCAAAGAGAAAATTACATGGCGGAAAACAATTTAGTATAAAATGGTTTGACAACGAATTGAAGTCCATGCGTCGCACTTTGATGTTAATGAATGACATTAATAAAATAATTCAAGACCCTCAGCTTAAAATTAATGTAAATAAGTTCAGATTAAAGTACAGAGCCAGCATCAAGGCCGCAAGAACCAAAGCGCATGATAATTTTGTCACGAATTCTGATAACTCTTCGAGAGCTGCTTGGAAAATAATCAAGCAGAAATTTAACAGAAAGGACGATATAGTAAATATTAAAGCAGCTGATTTTAATAACGAATTTGTTACCTCTGCAGTAAAACTCACTCAAAACCTACCGTTAAACAATGGAGATGCAATAAATTTCATGTCAGATATGAGAGAAACTTTGCCTTTACTTGAACTGTGCTCCCCTATATCAGAGGTTGCAGTTCGTGACATATTCAATACATTTAAAAAAAGAAAAAGCCTAGATACACATGGGTTAAGTGTTGACGTCATTCGCATTGCGTTTAATATACTGGTGACGCCATTAACGAAGCTCATATATTTAGCACTTCGCACCAGATGCTTTCCTAAATGTCTCAAAGTAGCGCGAGTGACTCCGATATATAAAAAGGGTGACAAAAATGCTCCTTCCAATTACCGACCAATCTCTAATCTCAGTATTTTCGCAAAGATATTTGAGAAGATTATATATTACCGAATTTCTGCATTTCTGGATAGCTATAACATATTATCTGTCAACCAATATGGTTTCCGAAAAGGATCGTCAACAACAGCCGCTATCCTAAAACTGACGGAACAGATATTAGCCTGTTTTGAACGAAAAGAATGTTCTTTGGCTGTTTTCCTAGACTTGAGCAAAGCGTTTGATCTAGTATCACACGACATTCTTCTTAATAAACTGGAAAGGTATAATTTTAGCAGTGACAGTATTCAACTACTTACTACTTATTTAAGAAACAGGAGTCAATTTGTTAGCTACAACGATATGTTATCAACGAAATTGCCAGTGACTCATGGAGTTCCTCAAGGATCAATCCTTGGTCCGTTGTTATTTCTAATTTACATCAACGACTTAGCTTCAAATGTAAATTCTGATTTGATATTATATGCTGATGATACAACTTTATTCAATTCTTCAAGAACACTAGACGAAACGGTACACCTTTCAGAAATTGCAAAGCAAATGGCCAAAAAATGGTTCACTACGAACAAATTGTTACTAAACGACGAAAAAACGAATTCACTATTGTTTACACTTAAAACCTCCATTGCATCTGAAGCAAATTCTTTGGATTACCTCGGCGTAGTATTTGACAGTAACCTATCTTGGTCAGCTCACGCTGACAAACTAGTTAGTAAACTCGCAGTTGCCGCGTTTCAACTCAGATGTCTTTCCAACAAACTATCGACAAAAGTGCTAAGGTTGGTGTATTTCAGTTATGCACACACCCACATTACCTATGGAATTATCGCATGGGGTCATTCCGCAGTATTAAACAGAGTATTTACAATGCAAAGAAGGTGCATCAGAAGTATGCTGGGTGTCGGATATAGAGACGATTGTAGAGGGTATTACACCACTCTAAAAATTCTCACTGTGCCCTGTCAGTATATATATAAATGTCTCTTACATGTACATCAGAATCGTGGGGACTATCAGAGTTTTAATGATATTCACGAATATAATACAAGAAACCGTAGCAAACTTATACAAAGCTACGTAAGATTAAAAAAATCGTGTAATAGTACAAACTACTGGTGTACAAAATTTTTTAATTCCCTTCCATCACTTGTGACCTCCTTGGAGCATCGCAAGTTTCAGACTGTTATTAAAACGTACTTACTCACTCACCCTTTCTACAGTTTCGGCGACTTTTTAAAAAGTGATTTTAATAATATAAAAATCTAATAGGTAGCTTCTATATTTTTGATATATATATTAAATTTATTTTTGTATAATGTATTAGGTACTGTATTTTAATGTGTTATTCATGTTTTTGTTGTTTTTTATATATTTTTATTTATACCTACATATTATGTACAACAGTTTGACGAGTGTGAAAAATACTATATGTATTTAACTAAAACACAATAAATGAAATTGAAATTGAAATTGAAATTGATTCGTGGACTAAGTCCACTATCGAACGGATCACCAATCGACGTCATTTATGTGGACTTTGAGAAGGCGTTGATAAAGTTCCACATCAGAGGCTGCTGCTCAAACTAGAACATTATGGCGTGAGAGAAAATCTACTGAAATGGATCACAAGCTTTTTGTCCGATCGTACTTATCAAGTGGGGGTTAATGACAAAGAGCAAGAGGAGAAGAAAAATAATCGTTTCTTCCGTTTTATGTGATATGTCACCCCTCGATTCTCTGAATTTTTATTAAAAAGCGTTTTTGGACCCAATCCTGTTTTAATTTCAAACCTCTACCATCGGAAACTTGGCACCACTGCTTCACTTTCTGTGCTAAGGTGGTTAATTAAACATGTTCATGTCTTGAAGGATCGGTTTTATGCTACAGGGGTTTCATGATGCTAAGTGTCGGGGCATGTCGAAGGGAAGATGTAACATAATCAACTCTGGATACTTACAGTCGTTGAAAACCAAAAAAGTACAGAATATTTTTGAATTGAGTATGCTGAAAATGACCATAAACAGCCCTTTACATGTTTGGTAGGTCAAGGAATAGACTTAGTTAATATCAAGGGGACTTATGGCGGGAGATCTCTGATGATGAAAATTTCAAAGAAACTCCCACAGATATCTTTAGGAGTATTCTTCTGTTTCACTTCTGCTTTAGAGATACCGTCGAAGCCTATGTTTTCTTTGCACAGTTTGGCATTTCGGCAAGTATCTTTATTGTACAGCTTTTTTATGGCTTATTTATGGTGGTACCTCATACTCAAACAGAAATGTGCAGAGTGATGTTATCAATAACTGATTTCCAATAATTATAAGATAGAGATGTAAATATTCACATTAAGAAAAGAAAAGTTAAATAATAAATAAAAAAAGTTGTCTTTAAAGAAAATTTATATACTTAGCGTCACATAAGGGCGAAAACAAAAAGTTATAGTTAAAGCTAAAGAGAGTGACTTTCTCTCGTGTGTTTGGTACAAATCTATCATTTTTAAGAAGTCGAACATCATACTCTAAGTAGTCTAAGTTGTCTATGTTGCCTCTTTTAAAGCTTCGTGCTTTTGCCGTGCATTCAATTGCTTCATTACGGATTAAAGTTAATCGTTTAATTTTTTATACGTCCCAGCTTCTGTGATAAAGTTTAACCTGAGAAATTATGTCATAATAATGTGAAAAACCTAACAAGCAGCTAAGTTATGATGCACCACTAATGAAGATGCGCGGGCAATAAATTTAAGTTTTCTAAAATTTTACATAATAATGTGTTGTAAACGTGACATGCATGCTGATTAATTACTTTTGTGTATATATAAAACAAGAGTATAACTAGTATCGTTATTAACGTTTTACTACATATTCGCAGCAGTAGTTATTCATAGTCACGTGGTTAGATGATAAATTTAGGAAAAAATCTTACTTCATGGTTTCGATTGAGTTTACAAACTAACGAGATATTTGTATTTAAGCACCGTCGTCCGTCGTGTTATATAGTTTGAATTTGGATCTCTTCATAAAGTTTAAATTAAGTTTTGATAATATAGCGAACGTCAAATGGACGGGGGAATTCCTTCAAAGTAGCGTTAAACTTGTTTTAATAAATTTTACGAGAATCATACATTAATTAAAGTTCAACCTCAAATATTAACCGTGAATGAACGTTATTCACCAATAAAAATACATGTGTTATAAACTGTTGTATGATTTCTGCGTCAGTAACTTTATTTGCTAATGGAATAATGTCATCACTTGTCTGAAAGTTGGCTCTATCCTATGAGAATAGGATTTCTCCAAAATTTGATTAAGAGTTTAAATTTGTAAAGCACTGAAATTGATATTGTTGATGTCAGTCAAGGATTAGGATTTTTGAAATACTCTTTGTACAGCGCCAAACCTGGCGTTCAGGGTTAAAACTTAGTTTACCAGACATTCATCCCGCCCAAAAATCTCTAAATGTGTCTGTCTAATACAATCATAGTTATTTTCCCCAGTATTTTTTAATTACACATTTAAAATATCATTAACCGTATCTACCTATATAACTAGCCAAGGTACAGTTTATTGGAAATCTATTGCTACCAAAATTTTTGCGCTTACACGCGGCTAAGTACAAACGTTGTTTAATGTGCAAAAATCTGATTTTTGATCGTTCTCGTCGTTCCAAAATTCGCACAAGGTTTGTTTTACTGCACCATCTCGCCAATTTTGTAACAGTAAGCTAGTACAGTAGCAATATGTCGGGTTAAAAAGTGAGTTACCAACTGGATTAGTTCAACATTCGGTTACCTATTAGGACTTCATGGGCAAGAAACTTTTTCCTTTTACTCAATGTTTCCTATTTTGCCTTAACCATTACCGTCTTCGCACTTAATAACTCTACTTTAATTATTTTTCCCCACCACATTTTTTGGGTATTATGTTTCGATTCGTGAGCCCCGGTAAGTGTGAGAATAGCCAAGCTTTCGATCTGTCGTGCTTTAATCTGTAGAATTGAGTCTTTCCTCATTGAATATGTCATATACTTTCGAAATTTTTGTTTTAAGAATGTGAATACTAATTCAGTGATTGACTCAATTTTTATCTTAATTTTTTAGTCATCGAACCCATATTTACTCCTTTATAAAGTGACTTAAGCATTTTCGTAACTGAGAAATAATTAACACGGTCCTTAAAGGATGTGATCCATGAGCGATTCAGATTCAACTGAAAATTATGACCTTCACTTGACGTTTCGGAATTGAAAAAAATGCTATGTAGACAAATTTTCGTTTGAAGAATTTTCGTCAACATGTGACGTAGGTACTTTTAGTATTATCTATTATTATTGCGTAATGCGTATGTTATGAATTTATGATTATGTTTCTAGATTAGTCAGTGTTTCCGTACAGTTATCAAAAGAAGATATGAAAAACAAGGTTCGAAGCCAAAGAAAAAAGGTAACATTTCTGAAGATTTAAGTGAATCTTTCACAATAATAGAATTAGGAAACACTATTTCTAAAATCAAAAACAAAAATCACCTGGTATTGATGGAATTTACCCAGAATTTATTAAGCACTTGGGTAAATTTGCAAGAAAATGACCCCTTGAATTTTACAACGATATTTTTAAGTCTGGATATTTACCAAAAAAATTTAAATTTTCTAAAGTTATTGCAATATTGAAACGTGGAAAATCTAGCCTTGATCCATCAAGTTACCGTCCAATTTTTCTTTTAAGCGTTTGTTACAAAATTTTGGAAAAACTACTCTACTTTATGAAATAATAGATGTTCTACCAATTGAGTAAGCTGGTTTTCGCTAAAATCGAAGTTGTTGCGATCAAGTTTTGGCATTATCAACTTATATTGAGTACGGTTACCAAAGAAAGTTAAAAACTGGAGTCGTTTTCATGCATTTAACCTCAGCATACGATACCGTTTGGAAAGATGGTTTATGTCATAAACCATATAAATCGATGCTTTGCAAGCAAATGGTGAAACTTATTGAGGAGATGTTTTCAAATAGAAAATTTAACCCTACATCACGCCATTTTTTCTTTTTCCTCAAAAAAAATAGATTACGTGAAAAATGATGTCTAGAAGTTGGGAAAAATGTTTAACAAAATTTAGGAACATTCAAACATATATATTTTTCAAATTGTTTATTGTAAAATATTTATTTATTTATTTATTATACAACAGTAAAGGCTGAGGCGCAAAACCTATGTAAGCCTAATACAAAATTAAAATTCTAATGAACGTGCTAAAACTACTGAATTCATATTCTAATAAAATAATCAACCAAAATGTAACTAGAATATAACAAATTTGGAATTATATGTAGGTATATAACAGAAAACAAAAGAAGGAAAGTCTATATAATACGACAAATACAAGTAGATGAGAATCCACAAAAACTGAATCTAACTTCATGCATGCCTATTTTCTATGTTTACGTTACTAATTACAATTTAATTAGAATTTAATTTGATGCAGCCAGCCAAGCATCGTAATTATTTTTAAAGGTATTTAGGGTGGTTGCACAGACTACGGAAACAGGGAGATTATTCCACTGGGAAAAGACTCTATTTGCTAAGAAATTTTGCCGGACACTTGTTTTGAACTTTTCTTTTTTTAGTTTTCGTTCATGGCCTCTAAGGCGAGGATCCGTATTTGGCACAAACAGAAATGATAGGTCGCACCCAAGGAGGGATTGAAAACAACGGTAAGTCACTATTAGGTCACCCCGTGTTTTGCGTTCAGCAACAGTTGTGAGTTTACACATAGCTAGACGTTCCTCGTAAGGAGGTCTGCACTGCCCAAACGGCAAACGTGATGCACGACGTTGAACCGATTCGAGTAGGATTTTGTCCCGCACTAGATCTGCATTCCAAACTGGACCCGCATACTCTAAAATCGGTCGCACGTAGCACTTGAAAAGGTACATAAACGTTTGAAACGACACTTTCTGAAACGATTTATTGAGGAGGTATGTAGCACTGTTCGCTTTTTTGCAAATGTGTGCTATGTGGTCAGACCATGACAAATTTTCGGTCACAATTACTCCGAGATCGCAGTGTGAGCTCACAGGTGCTAGAGCGCGTCCGTTGATAAAATAAGGCATACGCGGGTTTTCCCTGCCAAGATGCAGTACAACACACTTTCCAACGTTCAACGGTAATAGCCAGTCCTCACTCCATTTGCTAATAGCATCTAGGTCCTGTTGTATCACGGTGTAGTTGGTGGACGGTTTGCCATAAATCTTTATGTCATCCGCGAAGGCGGCGCAGGTTGATGACACAACCCCAAAAATGTCCGACACATATGCGAGAAATAATAAGGGGCCCAAAACAGATCCTTGGGGTACACCACTGACCACGGGACGAACGGACGAGTAACGGTCATCAATTCTTACACAGAATCTACGGTTGGTGAGGAACGCTTTGATCCAGGCAAGTAATTTCCCACGAATACCCAAATTTTCTAATTTATACAGAAGGCGGTTTTTAGGGACTCTGTCAAATGCCTTTGCAAAATCGAGGTAAATAACGTCCACAGGGTCCTTATTATCCAAGGCCATAGTCCAGTCATTCAGACAAGCCAGAAGGTTAGTAGTCGCAGATCGACCCGGCATGAAACCATGTTGAGCCTTAGGTATTGCTTTCGTGGAGGTCAGAAATAGTCGAAGAGCGTCGCTGATTATGGTTTCCATCAACTTGCTAGCGATCGGTAGGAGGCTGATCGGTCTATAATTCCCAGGATCCAATTTATCACCTTTCTTAAAAATTGGCGTGACGGAGGCAGTCAGCCATGCATCAGGGATTTGATGACATTGGAAGGATGATCTTATTAATAAGGATAACGGTTTCACCAAGCTCGCACCACACTTAACAAATACCTTAGCCGTTAGGCCATCCAGGCCCGGTGAACTATCAGTTTTTAATTTTCTTAAAAACTGTATAATTGATTGTTGACTGAAGTCGACGTCGCAAAGAGAAATGTTCCGACGAGGGATAGATATACTTGGATATGCCAGACCGCTAGGTTCTGTGCTGAAACTATTTTCGAATGAAGTTGCTAGCAAGTCTGCAGTTTCTTTGTGTGTTGCGCAAAATGTCGAGTCATTTTTTTTAAGCAGAGGAATTTTTACCGCTGAGTGACGGGTAGACCGCAAGTACTTGAATAGCTTCTTTTTATTACCGCTCATCGCAATGGACTCCTCGTAATTCATACGGGACTTGTTAATAAGCCGTGCTAAAAACTCGGAAAATTTTCTATGGGTTTTATAGTCCGTGTCATCCCTGCTACGTCGAAATTTGCACCATAGTTTAGTTTTATATTTAATCATGTTAAGAATCTCTTGATTTATCCAAGGTTTTAAATTATCTTGCTGGACACATTTTTCCCGAGTATGCTTTGACAGTAAAGTTGCGAGTGCTTGATGAAATATTTTCCAATCCGCATCCGGGTCGTCATTTGAGAAGGTGTTGGACCAGTCGATGCAATCGAGATCGGCAGAGATACTGTCAAAGTCAGTTACCTTGAACTTCTTAGTGTTTTTATTGTGGGGGAGAGATGAGAAGAACTGCATTGTAAAGGTTATCGTAACATGATCTGATATTCCAACTGGTGGTCCTATTTTATAGCTCGTTACGAGTTCGATATTGTTTGTGAGCAGAAGATCCAACATGGACGGTTTCTGGCCGGTTCTTAGTCGAGTGAAGTCCGTAATTAGCTGAGTCAATCCACATCTGTTGATTGTATGGAGAAAATATGAAGAAGCGTTTTGAGGGACAGGAGTACTGAGTATAGGCCAAATGAGTTCAGCAAAATTGAAATCTCCAACTATAATACTGTTTTCCGAAATTGAAGTGAGATTTTCAATTTTATCAAAAAGTGTCTGATTTTCTTGTAATGTTGAATAGCGAGGTCTGTAAACGCAGGCTATGATTAACGATAACTGTCCCCTACTCAGGAGTAATGCCAGAGTGTCAATGTTCCGGCAAGGTAGGTATTTATTTACGATTATAGAACTTATTGCATTGCACTTACAGAGGGTGTAGCAGATCAGCTACAATGTGTTATAAGTCATAAAAAAGTCAGAAAAGCATTTCTTGTTTTAGATGTAGCAAATATTTATTATATAAATCTTGATATTTACGATTGTCGACCTTATTCCACTGGACTTAAAGGTGTAGCAGATCAGCTACAATATGTTATAAGTCATAAAAGCATTTCTTTAATGAAATACGTTAAGTTATATTTAGATGTAGCAAATATGATACTTGACGCGATGTAGGGTAAAGTTTTTATTGGGAATAAAAGCAGTGACGTTAAATTCTTAAATAATGGTCTTCCTCAAGGTGCTCCACTTTCTCCTCATCTTTTTAACCTTTACATTAGCGATTTACCGAACACTAAATGCCGAAAATTTGTTTATGCCGATGAGTTAATACAGGGTTGTCCAAAAAGATGTTAGGTACCACTTAGATGTGAGTGACTGTTATTTGAAAAACACATAATAACACACTATGTATGCAAGTGCAAATGAAGCTAGTGCACTCCTTCGACCTGTATACCTTCGTTAGCAATGCATGTTTCGACAACAAAAGAAAATTTGAAATTATGTAAATTATGTAAATCCCATCTGTGGTAATATCTTTTTGGACAACCCTTATCAATCATGTCAACATAAAGAATTTAATGACTAAGAGGAATGTCTTAGTAATGATGTGGAAATCATGAATAATTAAACTTAAATGTTCGCGCCAACAATAACTTCATTTGTCATAATAGTAATTAAGGTAACTACGGCGTTATGAACTAAATAACGCCTAAGGTCGACCGTAGGCGTTATGTTCATAATTAAAATTACAGTAATAGACTTTCTTCTAGAAAACCCTTTTGGAAAACAATTAGGGAAATACTGGAAACTTTTGGGCAAACGAAAAGGTCTTTAACATAGATTTGGTTATGGACGCTATTAAATCCCTTTCTGGAATCCATCATTTTGCGGATGATTTGGACTAAATTAAATCGAATACGTATAGTCATAGGCGATGTTATTTAAATGGGGTGTAGTGCAAAATCCATTGTGTGATAAGTGTGATAATGAGGAATCTATAGAACATATTGTTGACCATTGTCCATTGACCAAATTTCCGGTAGGTTTTACTAAATTAAAGGAACTAACACCCGAAGGTACCGATTGGTTACCCTCTATTAAAAATTTGTAGTTTATCTTTTACAAATGTTCTACGCCACATTCATAAGACTAAAAAAAAAGTGGAATGAGAGCCTGATGCGGCCCTTCCCCTTTTTTAAATAGAAGCCATCGTGTTGAATTCTTAGATTTGGGGTAAAGTAATTCTTGAGGGTATTAGTACATAGAAATTTTTCTGAAACGTTTTGCGATCTTCATTAGTAGAGAGCTTTATAATTGCCAGAATGCTCATGAGGTTTAACGAAACAATCCTCAAAAAGCATTTTAGGATTTATAACTATTGCATGTAAGTACGCTAAAGTTACTTAATGGCGTGCTTAGGTAGCTAATGAATCTCAATTAATGAAACAGGAACAGAAACAGGAAAGAACATACACGTTCAACATTGATAGTATTAGTAACGACTTAACGCAATTTTCAAGCATGAAACGTCAGTTTAGAATTCCGCAGTGACGTAAAATGTGAGAAACCAAACGCTTAGTAATTACCTACTTTCATTACGTTACCTATGTATTGACATGTTTATATTTGGGTACTCCTAATAATAATGCTAATCAACGTTTTTATGTTTCATTCAGTTAATTCTGGTTTTAAACCAATTTGCACATCACAGGATGACTATTTAGCACAGCTAACAATTGTTTGGAAAGGCTAACTTGTAAAAACTTGACTGCGTTACTGTTTTCCACTAATTCCCTTTTTTTTCGAGTCTTATAACCTCCAAACACATAAATCATAAATTTAAAAAACTCGAACCCTATTTTTACTTCCTGCTTTGCCTTTTAACGTCTTATTTGGGTGGTTCTACTCACGCAAATGCTTATTCGACAATTGTTTAATCCAAAATGATCTTATTTCCTATTGTACTCTCAAACGGATTAAGTAAATAGGATTTCCTTCTCTGCGGTTGTTACAAAAACATTCTTGCGGGAATTGCACCTAACGCTTCGCTCCTTGCTAATCCTAGTAACGTAAGTACTGCTATTTAAGCTTTTAACTTCAGTTGGAAAAGTCGAAGCGAATTTTAAAAAGTAACGCTACTCCCCTGACACCATTTGCATAATGAAAGTCAACACTAAACAATATAATACAAAAAATACAATATAATTTATCAATGAAAAGATTACGTTTTGTCAGAAATGCTGAAAAACCTTTTTAGGTATATTATCTTCCTTTAGTCGGTAGTATTACTAAAAAATCGTGAAACGTTCCATTTATATGTTCGGTTTACTTTTAAAATTGTCCGTTGCTATGTCGAATATTAAATTGAAATGTCATATTCTCTATTGCGTAACAAAATGTATTAAACTTTTTAATACGTTTTTTCCTCATTTCAAATTACACTACAACGGCTTTGAAAAGCAAGATGAATGAATTATGGATGGTCCTTGGAATGGAATAATTTTTTGGTGTAATATAAACTTTTCTAATTTGTAACATGCCGATGCTTCGTAAACATTAAAGTGACACCTTTGAGCAAAAGTAATGTTTAATGTACGCAACTGGATCTATATTGTGAATGTATTGCCATTGATTATATACTAATCAATGGTATTGCTTTAATTGTGTGTAAATTGTGGAGTTCGGAATGTTAAATCAGTTGTTCCCAAAACAATGTACCTATTCTGTCTTTTTATTTGTGTGCAACCTCTGCCGCTTTACTCGATTTCGTTAAGAAATATTATACAAATGGGTAAATGGAATTTATACAAAATTTCTAAACGATTTTGGATATATGGACCAATATATTATTTATGGTTCAAACTAAATTCTAGCGAAAGGTCAAATTGAATTCCTTTGAGACCTGTAATACATTTTTTTGATTCGTTTCCTTTTCTTGTTTAATATAATTGAACGAATCTCTGCACATGTCTGTTTGTCGAATTATATTTTTGTTGATTTTTAGGTTTCCTTTATTTTAACACATCTTTCATTTTTTGAGTATTAATTTTTCCTCCCACTTTGATTTATCCAAAAATTCATTTCAACCCAAAATTTACTTTTAACGACGCAAAATGTTTTTATTTTGTAGAAACTGTTGTTCGAAAGCGAAAATTTATTCATTTGAGAAATTGTTGGTCGAAATTGGTATGAAACGAACTTAGCCATTCACTTTAATCAAATGTAAGGAAGGTAGGTCCATCCCACTACAATTTGAAAGGGAGGAAAATCTTTAAATATCAAATAGAAAACAGCCAAAATTTAAACTTTCCTGTAAGTTATAGTTTTAAACTCTTTTTTGTATCCTTGCATAGTACACGCTGATGTGTCGTTTAGATTAATAAATGACAAAAATCAATAATATTTCTCACTTAAACGTTGTTTCAAAAATGTAGGTATGGCTATTGTACCATAAATTGGTCACATGTATTATAAGTGATTTATACAAACATTTATTGGGAAATCGGTCTTATTGCATTATACATCTTGTATACAGGGTGATTCATTAAGAATGTCCAATCTCTGAATTGTAGATTCCAGACCTCAAAATATGATGATTCTGCCCAACATGCCTTATACAAATATTGCTAGTTTCCGAGATACCGGGTGTTTAAAGTTTAAATATGAATTTTGATTTTCGCAATAACAATTAATTAATGTGATTAAAAATAATAGACAAGGGTTATTTGATATGAAGAGATCTTTGCGAAAACGGATCATAAATAATAGTTTATTGTTGTTACACATTTAGAGAATAAATTTTTTTTTTAAATTAAAATTTATTGAACTGTTTAGAAGCAAATAACTCGATAACTGATCGAGTTACACGAATCAAACAAGAGTAACTTTTTTTTGTAGAATCTAACGCTTTTCCATATTTTATTATTAGTTTGCTAATAGTTCAGCCGAAAAAATTTTTGCTTAGATTTACTAAACACAACCAAGTATAACTAGCGCCCTCTATTAGCAATGCTAAATTAGAGTCCAAATTGGCAATCCTCATGCAAAAAAAGGTAAAACTGCCAATTTTCAAAAAGAAATTGTGAAAAAATAGAAAGTTATTGCGAAAATCAAAATTCATATTTAAACTTTAAACACCCGGTATCTCGGAAACTATCAATATTTGTATAAGGCATGTTGGGCAGAATCATCATATTTCGAGGTCTGGAATCTACAGTTCAGAGATTGGACATTCTTAATGAATCACCCTGTATACAGTGTGACTCATTTAGATTGGAAACACATGTAAAATCTGAAGTTATTTACCGATTTTTACCAATTTTTTTTAAACGTCAAACAATGAAACATCTACTTCGGGATTAAGTTTTTTTGACTCGCAATATTGCTCGGCAAAAAGTGACACTTTTAATCCTAATAAAATAATAAGTATAATATTTTCCGGAAATCGTCTTGGAAACAATATTTTCCTGTTTATTTATGCACAGGAAATATGTATTTATGTATCAAGTATGCGAAATAGTGTTTTAGCGGATGAGTCTGGATGTCAAAACTTCGACGAATCCGCTAGAGCATTTTGCGTAGGTGATGCATACAACATTTTTTTGCATGAATTCTCTAAATTAACAAATTAATTTCATAAAAATCTATTTTGGTGCGTACAGAACAGTTGTAAACATCATATTTAGGTTTGACATAGTTGTTATGGCAACAACAGATAAATACGTAAACACATCGTAAACACGTCAAAATGAATGAAAATCCAGCAGCAATTACTGAAAAGGCTAAAAATATTGTTCTAAATTTACTTCCTGCTAAATCTCGAGAACAACACGAGAAAGAGTATGTCTATTTTCATGTGTCTAAATAGGTATTTTTTATTCAAATGTATTATTAATAAATAATACTCGTCCAAAAGGTTGTCATAGTTACTTTAGCGTACTTGTCCCCTAAAGATGTATTTTGCGGAGCATATAGAATCCGCAAAACATTCATTTTAGAGAATGAATGAAAAAATTGAATTTATTTGTTTCTTACTTGTAAACGTCATTTTATCAAGCCACTGTATTCACTTTTAAAATGTTTCTTAACTGGCTAGTCTGTAAAATTTAACAGACTAGCCAGTAAAAGTTTACACTGTGCTTAATCGTTTCCAAAGCAATACGTCTAAAGGTAATACGATTTTTCTTTGAATTTGATGATAAAATGTCTCGACATATTTCTGAACACAGATTGAGTAGAGAACGATTGCACTCTACATAAACATAAAAAAATAAGCACAAAAGATTCTCCCTACTCAGAAAACGGAAAATATTTGTAGAAATACGACAAAATGAGACCATTCCTTACACTAATTATTAAATATTTCCAAATTGCTCTAAGTGAAAACTTGTCTTATAATTTGGTTCAAAAGGCTTTGCCAAGTTATTTAGCTCACAAAGTTCGGGAAAAAGAGAGCAACTGAGGTTAAGTAGATTTCCTATTAATCCCCTGTATCGGTGGTAGTAATTTGAGAAAAAGTTGTATTGTATTGCTTTTTTATTGTCTAAATTATATAATTTTACAAAAAATTGAAATCTACCTCTTAGCTAATCAACCAATAAACGAAATAAACATTCTACTTAAAATAAAATAAACAGAACCTTCCTAACCCTAAGACCTCCCATTAACCTTCATCCCTTCTATAACACTCCCTTATAAATCTTCTTCTTTCTATGACCTCTTCCATCCAGCCTAACCCTTCTCCACCCTCTCCTAATACCCTCTTCCAGCTCCTAGTCTCCGCTCTCAGCTCGTCACACTCCCCTAACATGTGATCCAAATTTTCCCGCCCCACACTACACAGTCTACATCTTCTACTATCATCCTCCTCCCAATATCTATTGTCTCTCTCCTCATTTCCACACCTAAACCTTGCTATCAGTCTTTTCTTTTTTGTACTTAACCCACCCGTCAAGTACCTCGGCATACCCTCCCCCACAATGTCTTTGTATCTCTCGTTATATCTTCCTTCTCTGATCTTTTCTCTTCTTTCCTGCATCTGTACTTCCCCATCCCTTCTTATTATATCTTCTCTTATGTTGTCTCCCCACCCACTTTCCCTGCTCCTCGTCACCTCAGCCATCGCATATCCTCCTCTCTCATAATATTTTCTTCTGCTCGCCTGTCCGTGCTTTATTCTTCCTTTCTTAAGTTCTCTCCAACATTGCTGCAACAACTCTCCTCCCCTTCCTCTCTCCAGACCTTCCTCGTACCTCATCGCCATTTTTCCCGTCTGTATCCTCAGCTTTTCCCCATTTATCTCTTCCATCACCATGTATCCCGGCGTCTCTCTCTCTAGACCTAATGTCCATCTCCAATATCTCGCCTGCACCCTCTCCAACACTTCCCATTCGCTCCACCCCCATACTTCGGCCCCGTACATCATTACGCTCTTCCCCAGCTTGTCGAAGAGCCACCTCCTCCTTTCAATATCGTTTCCAAAAAATCTCTCCCCTATTCCCCATATCTGTCCTAGCACTTTATTCCCCTTCTTTGCTAGCTCTTTTACGTGCTCCGCTTCTTTGTTATCGTACCTTAGATGGTAGCCCAAGTACTTTACCTCCCCCACTTCCTCTATCACTTCTTCCCCCACCTCCACACCTCTCTCTTTCTTCTTCCCCTACCTTTCTGGAACACCAACATCTTTGTTTTCTCCACACTGATCTCTAACTCTCTTCCTTCCAAGAAATCCTTCACCACCCTCATCATCCCTTTCATCTCCCTCTCTGTCTTCGCTATCACAACAATATCGTCGGCATATGCCAAGGCCCACACCTTTGCTCTCCCTATCACCACTCCCCCGTATTGCGCCTTTTTCAATTTTTCCTCCAAACCTTCCATATAAATCGAAAAGAGCCCCGGGCTGAGGGGGCACCCTTGTCTTAGTCCTTTTTCCGTCACAAAACTGTCCCCGCACTTTTCCCCCACCGCACCTTTATACTTCGTCTCTTTGTACAGTTCTTCCGTTCTTTCCACTATCCCCTCACTTATCCCCCCTTCCCTCATTATCCCCCACAGCTTTTTCCTGCACACCCTATCAAAGGCCTTTTTGATATCCAGAAAGAGCGCATATACCTTTCCCCTCTTTCTCTCTAATTCTTTATTCACTGTTTGTCTGATGATATATACATTGTCGATCGCCCTCCTTCCCCTTCTAAAGCCTGCTTGCCAATCACCAATTATGTTTTTTTCCTCCATTTCCTTCTCCAGTCGTCCCTGCAGGATCATCGCGTATATTTTGTAACCCGTATTAGTAATACTTATACCCCTGTAGTTCTTGACCTCCTTTTTATCTCCCCCTTTATAGATCGGGCAGACAACCACTTCTCCCCACCGCTCCGGTATTCCCCCTCCTTCCCACACTTGGTTTATTAACCTCCTACAAAATCTCTTCGCTTTACTCCCCATGTATTTCCAGTTTTCCCCAGTTGTACCGTCCGTCCCTCCAGATTTCCCGTTCTTTAGTCTACTCAACACATTTTCCAACTCCTCCACCGTGACCTCATACCCCTTCACCTTCCTCTCTACCCTCTTCCCGCTCTGAATCCCATCCGGCACCCTTCTGCCCCCTAACGCTTCCATACAGTGCTCTTCCCAACTCCCTATATCTATCTCGCATGTTCTTCCCCTTCTTCCCTTCCCCTCTTTGTTTAGGAATTTCCATATCTCTCCTTCATTCCTTAGTTCCTTTATTTGGGTTTCCAACTTCTCTTTATACTCTTTCCTCCCCTTCTCACATTCGTTTCGGTACTTCTTTTTCAGCTCCTTGTATTCCCCTAGCTCCACTATGCCCCTTCTCCACTTCCTGATGCTTCTCCTCATCTCCCTCTTTGCCTCTCGGCAGTTTTTGTTCCACCATTTTTTGTCCT
This sequence comes from Pyrocoelia pectoralis, assembly GCA_036250285.1. NCBI lineage: Eukaryota > Metazoa > Arthropoda > Insecta > Coleoptera > Lampyridae > Pyrocoelia > Pyrocoelia pectoralis. The sequence continues at coordinate 42,686,247 of CM070078.1, forward strand.
TTCCTTCTTTGTGTCTCCCGACCTTGTATCTTCCCTTCACCATCGCCTGATTCATTTTCCTTAGCATCTCCCTCATCCCTTCCTCCACCCTCTCCTCTCTCCATTCGATTTTCTCCAAATTTTCCTCGTATTTTTTAATACTCTCCTCATTCCATACCCCGTATTCCTTCCATTTATTTTCTTCCCCTTCAATCTCCCGCCATTCTCCCCTTAGTGTTACTTCCAGAGGGAAGTGATCAGACTCCACTTCCTCCCCCACTCTGAACTTTACAATTTCACCGCCACTTTGTTCGTTCACTAGCACATAGTCTATTACCGATTCCCCCCTACCTCCCATGTAAGTAAACTCTCCCCTGTCTCCCTCTTCCACGTTCCCGTTCAAAATATCCCACCCCCTGCCTTCACACATCTCCAATAACTCCTTCCCCTCGCCATTTATCACTTTATCCCTACTCTTCCTTCTCGTTTCCACCCCCTCTATCAGCATACCTCCCTTCTCTCCGGTTCTGGCATTAAAGTCGCCTCCCACTATGACTCCCACTCCCAACTCTTCTTTAACCACTTCCTCTAGGAGGCTCCTCATGTACTTCATGCCCTTGGAGTACACCGTCACCATTACATAACTCTTCTCCTCCCTCATCCTTATATGGTTCACCATCACCCCCTGCCTTTGCGTATTTATCCCACTTGTTGTAAAAGTAAAAGTTGTAAAAAAAAAGTTTAACTAGCAGGATGTAATTGCATATTTTAACGTAGTTTTTAGTTCTGATTAACTTTTTTTAATAACAATTTTCGATATGGTCAAAAATAAAGGTAGGTACTTTATTCTTGAGCAAAATTCATTTTTTTTGACAAACCGCGTGCACGACTGAAAAAATTTAATATCTGATGATTGTATTTTAGATTTTAGAACATGCAGAGCTTTTTATAAAGAATAACTTTTTTTCGTAAAATTAATAATAAAAAAGTTTCCCATATGTTGCCAACTTTTACAGACGTACTGTATATAAATGAGTAATACACTGTCCGAAAATGAAAAAAATTACCCCCCCCCCCCCCCCCCCAGTTTTTTTATTATGACCACTCAAAGTCAGGGGACTTTCATTTTTACTTCGATAGTAGTAATTAATTACATTTTGGATTCTGGATTACGATAGGAGGGTTGACATAGTCGACGCCTACGGACCTCTAACATTCGGGCCTTTTGTACTACCTGCCTGACTGCAGTCGTCCGACCCCGCAACGTCACTCAAGCCATCCCACACGTGAGATGAACCTGAGGATGCTGGAAGGGGAAGAGGCTCTAATCGTAGCCATGTCTGGCCACACGCTCACAAAGTATGTGGTAGGTATGTGGTTTCTAGTAATTACAAAAAATGAATACATATCGAGTTTGTTATCTTTATCGATAGCTCAGTATTTACTAGTTCTTGTTATTGGAAAAGTGAATACCAAAACAATAAGACAGTACAGTGTTATATAACTATAAGCAACAAAATAACTATGTAATTAGAATTACCTATGTCATTATTTTCTTCGTGAAATGAATTCACCGGAAGCGGGACTGAGTTTCATCTTTTCACCTTTTCGATATATTGTTCCTTGTTTTTCTGGCCGACAAGGAATAGTAGTTAAATTAGCGACGGTATAACAGTATCGTGCACGGTGAATATCGTAGCGTATAATGAATGTTCCATTAATTGGAAGAATTCCTCAGAAATGGCCATAAATGGAGCAAGATTTTTATGAAACTTTATGAAATAGATACCTAAGATAAGGTTTTGTTAGACATTTTGTAATATTCTGGCACTACTATTAACAAAATATTCATTTCCTAAAAAGAACTTGTTGACAAAGTCACAGTTAAAACAAGTTTTTCTTTCTTTGCATAAAGACTGTTTAGGTTTTAAACAGTATATAAAGTACTAGCTGACCCGGCGAACTTCGTACCGCCGATAAAAGTTGTCTGAACTTCCAAAGGTAGTTAAATATATATTTTAAGTTTGACAGTAATAACATTGCGCTTTTGTTTACAATGTTTACTAATAAAATCAAAACTCCATAACTTCAACCCTTACTTTGACCCACTTAGGGGACGAATTTCGAAAACATTGGTTACAAAAATCGATAAAAATATAAAATTAGTGTAATAAAAAGCCTAATTAACCGCGGAATACTTCTATCACACAAATCATTTCACCAACATAACATTAAAAAAATCAAGACCATGCTTACTAAAATTAACTACCCTCTATATTTCATCGACAAACACATAAATAAAAGACTAAAGTTCTTAAAACACACAAAAATCAAACACATTACATACATACAAAAATCATCAAACAAGAAGGATAAAACAATAACACAATTCAACTACACCATCACTCTACCCTTTATTCAACCGCTTTCACAACAATTTAAAAAAGAACTAAACAAAATACACACAAGAACAGTCTTTACTAATCTCAAGATTTAAAAAAACAAATTATTCGCACCTAAAAACAAAACCAGATTCACAAAACCTATCAAAATTAGTATACGAAATTCAATGTAAAGACTGTGATGCAATATACATTGGGCAGACAAAACAATATCTTCGCAAAAGAATCCTACAATATAAATATTCTATAAAAACTAAAAAAGATAAACCCAATCAACCTAACACAGCTTTAGCTGAACATTCCACTTCCAAAGATTACACGTTTAACTTTGACGATGTTAAAATTAAACACATGGAAGCAAATTTCAAAAAACACCTAACTTAACTAGGTACGTTAAACTATATTTATTAATGACTTATGTTTTAATTTTTAATTTAATTTTTCATGTTTTTCAACAATTTTATTCAGTAAGTATAAGTTAAATTATCTTCTCTTACCTTAATTCTATATCATAACTGCTTCGACAATGAAATTAATTAATGTTTTAAGTATTGTTTTCCAGACTTGATAAAGTCTTTGTTCTATGGCGAAACGTCAATTTTTGTAATTAATGTATTATACTCTAGTAATAACTAGATAGCAAAAATTTGGCACGAAATACTACCGTTTTCATAAGTTATTACGTGTATTTAGCTATTTACTCCAATAAATAGCGTTGTCACAAAGAAACTTGTTTGAGTAATTATCACCCTTCCAAACAATAAATTTAATTAACCTTGAGGTAACTCGCGTTTTAATTAATATCGTGTAAGTACATAGTTTATAGTTATGTTGCGTGACTGTAATACCCATATATCGGCCATATCGCGTTTCATTTAAAGCGGTCTGACGGTTCACGTTTCTGAAATCCATTTCTATACTGCATGATATCGTTAATCGCTTGTTACAAGGAAGGATTAATAAAGATAAACTTCAGAATTTAAAAAGAAAAACACGTTCTCGACGTTACAAATTCGAACATTTCGGAAGTTCCTTTTAAAACACTTTTAAGTTTCTCCCAAATTACATACTTATCGAGCGAGCGCTAGAGAAACTTCCAATATTTACTATAAAATGTATTTTGGGTAAACATAAATTTTTATATGTAGTAAATGTAGTTAAAAGGATTTAACTACAGGGAAGTGCACTGTGCACAGTGTTAAGGACAGATACCAGTAAATGTGACTATTATAGTGATCTTAATTATTTTTATCGGATTTGAAATCTGTACTCACCACCCTCGGAAATTTAATAAACCCCGTATATAAAAGAAAAATCTTAATAAGAAGAGTTCAGTTTGCAGTTAGCAGTAGGCACTAAACTGCATCAGGCGAGCGATGAACAAAAACGAGGCAAGAAGCACACTGTATATGGGCTGCCAAGAAAAATTAAGTGTTGTCATGAAGTGTCATTCAGTTTTGTGCTCAACAAGGTGAAATTAAGTTTGTTCCAAGGCATAGTGAAGGATAAGTGAATTTTTAATAAATGTTAATCAATTTAAGTTCGCTTAATCAAAGTTTTAATGCTTTTACAACTATCAAATGCTCATATAAAATGTTGAAATTTTTTTGTAGGTATGTTGGCTAAAATGAACTTTTTTTACAAAAAAGGTTTTTTCCTGTGGTGTCATAAAGAACTTTTTCTTGTTCATTTCGAAATAAGTCATTTTAAAATAAAATGTCTGTCCCTGTAAATCATTAAATTAAAAATTTTATAACTGGTTATGGAACAAGCTAACGTCAAGTTCTCGTGGTTGAAATAAGTATGGACAGGAACATTCTGGAACAAACAAGTTTTACAAACAAAACCAACAAAGCAAGAGGTGAAGTGCTTAATGCATGAGGATCTGTATGATTGTATTGAACTAGACAATGATGGGAATCCATTGTGCAGCACAGTTCGATGATGACGATAACTTTTGTGTGGAAAGGCGTGCGATGTAATCAAATATTTTGGAGTTGTGTCTTGTCAATAAATCGTCCTATTAAGAGATCTTTTTGCCGTATTCAAAAAAGTGAAATTTTAATCATCTTACATTCGAAATTGTTGGTAAAAACGTGCAGAAGGTCTGAATATCTACGTGCGTTGTCTCGGACGAAGTGTCCAGGTCCAGGTATGAAATGTCCAAATATTAACTATCTGAATGAAACTAAATAAAATAAAATGTATTATATGCTCATTCCTTAATTAATAACAGTAAAAGAAAAGAAAATTAAATGAAATTATCAAAATTTCTTAAAATAGCCAAGGGTAATGTTGAAAAGAAGTTGTAAACAATAAAGATCTAAAAGCAATTCGAAAGATCAAAGAAATACGCAGTGTTAACAACAGTAATTCCCTTTGATTTGTTTATCAGACGATTTAATATACGAAAAAATTTATCAATTTTATGTTTCAAAACTCTCATTAAAAGGTGTAAAATATTAAAATCAGAAGCAAAATGTAATTATGAAGCGAACAAAATTACAGTTTGTTCGTATAAAGTTCGAAAATATTTTATAAAGTTTGTATCTTTGATCACATTTAATTGGCTGTTTAGTTTGGAACGATAAATTTAACAAATTTACTGAAAAGGTGAAAAACTTACTGAAGTTTATAGGTCACAAAAGTATTGATTAGAGTTCGATAAGCTTAACCTAAACATGAAACAGTCTGATTGCGTTAGGAGCTTTCGAACCGTTTGATCTATTTCAAATTCCCAAATTACGCTATTTCAAATTAAGGAAGTGTAACTATGACAGAGTAACGTTATAATATATCACGTAAGGTAACATTTATCAAAATATTTCCCTGGGTATTTAAACTAGGTCAGTCTGAAACTACATTACAACGATCACCTGCCAATATTTCCATTGTAAAACGAAAATTTGTATTAAAATACGATATGTACAGTTCTAGAATCTTTGCTAACGTTCATATAACTACGATAAATTTTAAATGACGACAGCTGTTAATGTAGAAGAGATTTGTTTAAATAGTATTTTGCTTACCAAGTCCTTTTTACTTGTGAAACTCACCTAAATTGCCTTCTCATGTATGCAAATATTTCATTTCAAATGTAAAATTTAATCGCATTATAATCTTGCTTCTACGCGTATCGTAACTTATGTACATGTTATATACAGTTTCTAAGTTTAAAGGAGATGATGTTAAACTAAATTCTTTGCCACCATGTACCTACATCACATAGTAAAATATGTAGTGACAGAGTGCGATCTTTAACACTTTCTATTTATCAAAAGTGTAAATCGAAATGGCCGGGTAGGTGAAAGTGTGCATTATAATATTATCGACTGCTGAAAAATATTTCAAGAGGTAGTGCTTTCTGATAACAACATCCACGTTAACACTGACATATACTTTAGAGGCATATCTTTTAAGTGTTGCATTGCATTCAGGGTATAGTGCGTGGCGCTAATCAACTAAACTAAACCCTAAAATAAGGATATTCTTGGACTAAACTAAAACTTAACCTCTATCTTCAGTATAACCATCGACATATAGAAATGGACTGCGCGTAGTTATGCTAAGACGGGATACTGCAGGCGAGAGAGAGGGTAAACGTGGAGGCCTAGTTCTAGCTTTATCTGTCGCGTATCTATTGGTTGCTGCATTTTCATGGGAATGGAATGGGAATGCAGCGACCAATAAATACGCGACAGATAAAGCAAGAACTAGGCCTCCACGTTTACCCTCTCTCTCGCCTGCAGTATCCCGGCTTAGCATAACTATGCGCAGTCCATTTCTATATGTCGATGAGTATAACCTGTGGTATAACCTAAATCCCAAGTGTCAATGTGATGCGTATAGTGGTGTAGCTGTAGTTACAGTGAATTTTCAAAGTTGACAAGTTGACATGATGAGGTCCGGTATGACAAAGGGATTAATAGTTTAAAAAAATAAAACTTCCAACCTTCCCTTGATATATAATTAATCGAGAAAGATTTTGATGGACGATTAAAATAACTTGTGCGACATGTTTCGAGAACTAGCTGTTCCCATTTTCAAGCGAGATTACATAAATGTCATTAATTAAATGTAAACAGTAGGTTACTAAAATAAATACATTAAAAACTTCATAATTAAAACGTTCACTTACCTAGAGGACTAGTCTAACGTAACTTATAGGTTAGGATAAAATAATATTCTTACAAGTCATACAGAATATCATAAAAATAAATTAAAATTAAAAGAGCCCTGACAACGAGTAACCCTGGATGTCCTGAAGGGCGATGAAGCGGGATGAGTTAAAATTATGGAACAAGCCGTGATAGCAAGTGAAGAAAATGAATGACAATTGGACGACAACAACGCAGGGTGACCAACCCACCAAAATGAACAAGGGGAAACGAAAGGAACTAAGTAGGAGATATCAGAGTGTACTTATAAAAGTATTATTGAAATCAACAATCTCATTGAGTAGACCAGGGTTCTGTTTATTATGAAAAATCTCTAAAGTCTCTAAAGTGTTAAGGAGAGGACCCTTCTTGCATTTGTGAAGAATATGATAATTTCGACTGGGGTCAAAACCATGGGCCGAGTTTGACCCCAGTCGAGATTATCGTATTCTCCAATTCCACTATCCATAATCCTTTTAGGCACCCTTTCGCTATCCATTCGCTCCCGTATATTCTCTTTCGCTGTAGCTAAGGCTGGTCGAATAATTCTCTTAGTTCCTTGTTGCTTCTTCTTTGCCAGATTTCACCTTCCTTCTTTCCCTTATAGATTTTGCGTAGAATTTTTTTCTCCCAGACTGCTAGCATTTTTTGTTCTGCTTTACCCATTACCCAAGTTTCGCTACCAAATAATACTATGGGCCTTAGAACCGTTTTATATATTCTTATCTTAGCACTTCTAGATAATATTTTACTGTTCGGTACATTCCTTAGCTTGTACATACACCTATATTTCCCTTCAGAGTTCTCTTCTGGATTTTTTTCTTGTGCCTGGCTTCCTAGTGAATTACACGCCCAAGTACGTAAATGACTCTACCTCTTGGAACGTGAACCGTTTCTTTTTAACGTCACTATTTCGAACTTCCCTTCCCTGCTTCCTTCACCTTTGCTCCATTCCATATAGTTCGTCCTTTCTTCGTTTACTACTAGCCCCATTCCCTCTGCACTTTGCTCGAGTCACGTTACTACCTTTACTGAATATATAATGTAATATATCATAAACGGCATCAGTGCCTGGCTTTTGCCGACGACATTGTGATAGCGTAAAAAGGAGTTAAGGAAAAGATGTATTTATTTATTTATATTATGGGGCGAGATCTAGGAACAGCGAATTTCCAAGCGCCTCTACGCGCATCAACTGCCCGTACTTGCCAACTATGTGCGGAAGCGGAGAATTCTGGGAACATTCTGTGCTGTTAAGAGCAAATAAATAGATCCTTTCAACCCCTAATACATTGAGAGGGCATAACCCCGATTCAGCGGCCCCCTATTCAGCGGCCCCCTATTCAGCGGTCCCCGTTTCAGCGCTCCCCGATTCAGCGCCCCCCGATTCCGCGGCGCCCCGTTTCAGCGGTTCCCATTTCGGCTGTGCCCCGTTTCAGCGGACCCCATTTTAGCAAGAAAGTGGACCTAGTTGCGGTAACATAAAAATGAATGAACTTATCAAGTACTTTGGTTGGTCAGAAAAAAGAATAATGGTTGTCACAACAAGTAATTATTGGTTATATTCTATATGAATAAGTTAATTTTAATTAATAGTTCACATGTTAATACTTTCAAATCAACTTTTTGATGGAGTAAACCGCGTCCTTTTTTCGTGGCGTCCTTTTGACGACCTGTTTGCCTTTTTGCCGTAGATTCGTTTTGTGCAGTGCATACCGATTCAAATGGTGCTTAAAAATCAAAAATTCCAAGCGCTTTTGAAGACAAACGAAGGAAACCGAAAAATTCATTTTTGAACAGTTATTTGATTTATTGTAAAAGGTACAAGAATTTTTTAATCAAAATGTTACTGCTTTTTGGCAAAAAGTACCTTTTGAGATAAAAGAAATATTTATAGTAAAGTAATTACAAACAATTTCGTAAGGGTAAAAGAATGGGAGCTCATCGTTTAAAATTATTTTTTTCAACATTATGCTTTCTCGTTAATCATAAGTTACTACGAAACAGTGCAAAGGGGCTCCGAAAAAGATATACCGCCGAAACGGGGACCGCTGAAGCGGGTGACCGCTAAAATGGGAACCGCTGTAACGGGTGGCCGCTGTAACGGGTGGCCGCTGAAACGGGGGCTGCTGAAACGGGACCACTGAAACGGGGACCGCCGAATCGGGAACCGCTGAATCGGGGTGCAACCATTGAGAGTTACAAACATGCAGAAGATGAATGAACTTTCAGTTATTTGGGGTTGCACAAGAGATCCTAACCATAAAATTTTTTTGTTTCGCATCGCCACAATGCATTGTGTTATTTTCCCATAGAAATTGGTATATAAATTAAAATTGGACAAGCCATCACTAACCTAGTGATCCTATTTTTAGAAGTTCGTTCTTGCGTATCGAGACTATACGATTTAGTTTAAAGAAATACATTTATAAATTTGTCTTCAGTCGATTAATGTGTATAGATGTTATTAATGTTTTAGTTGTCAAAAACTTAGTGGAGAACTCCCTTTAAACATAAAATTTAATGTCTTGTAGTAGACATGCAAGGTATAGGCTATCTAATTCAAAAAGTTTCACGCAGAGTCGTTCAAAACCGCAAAAGTGAGTTCAAAAACGGACAGATGGACAGATTGAAAGATAATGTTTAATCTCAAAAATGCACTGAAAAGAAAGAATGAAAGAAAACGAATTACTTACACGCTATTGAATTCAAATCGCTTAGAATTTAATTTCATCTGCAGACCTTCATTTACGATTCTAATTTTTAAAAAACTAGTTCAAATCTCATATTTAATAAGTTGTGTACGATGTACGTGCTATGTATGATTCAACATTTACACAAAATGGAAGCAGTATTGCTGAAAAAGAAATTGCACGATCAGCGAGAATTTTCACGATCAGCTCATCCGTCGCCTATTAATAGTTAATGGAAGTTGATAAGATAAGCATCTTCTTAATAAGAAATAGAAAAAAAAGTATTACTAGCGTAGATTGATTATTCAATTGATGAACTGTACGAGACTACCAATCCACTTCGATTTTCAGCTTATACTATAAAATCGTTTAATAAAATTATATTGATCCAATGTGTGACTATAATTGAAATTTTTGCAGAACTCAATGGAGTGGAATACTGCCGGATGTTGCGACATCGATTAGCGATTCGCGTAGGTACCCATGCACGTATATTCACGTGGTTGCTATAGAGACCTCTGATGTGTACCAAGATTGAGTTAAACAGGTCACGAACTAACCCACTGGCTGCTCACACAATATTTATAATCAAAGAGGATAGCATCGACTAGTAGAACAAGCAGTTTAAAAGACGTAATAATGAAATTGTGATTCTCCGCCCTTTGAAATTTTTTTTCATCGCAAAATTCTCCTGTCCACTGTAACATTATTGGTTTCCTAGGAAGCTTGCATCAATGTTTGCTCTTTCTTTCACTTGAAGTTTTTCATTTGCTCTAGGCGTTTATACAGTTTTTCTATTAAACTTTTCTAATGACATTTTCGTAACGGAAAAATTTATTGAAACGTTTTTATAACTTCCATATGCTTTAAATTTCCTTTTATATATGTTTGTCATAACGAGTTATTCAACTTTAGTTTCACTTTCGTATTTTGAAGCGATCAAAGATCGAAGGATTCCTTTTCACTTACCACAAATAACGTTCTACGCCTACGCTTTGAGTTTCACATCGCTTGTGGGTATTTTAATATCTAGCAATTTTAACATACGCCGAAAATAAAGTGATCCTTAAAAATGAATGTCATCTCTATGAGAAAAGAAAGGTAATTTAAAATCAGACGAAGTATTGGAAGAATTTAAAATCTTCTGGTGAACACAGTCACCGAATTATTATTCCACGGCGTTCTACCCACTTCCAGAATTTTATTGTAGAAACATGAATGATTTGTTTTAATAAAAAAAGCTTGAAATGGAATAAATTAATGTAATTTAAAGCACAGTAGCTTAGGTGCCGAAGCAGGAAAATCGATTTCAACGAAATAAGTTAGCAAGGCCAGTTGGAAGCAACTTAAGACTCGGTAGATGCCAAACATCTACAACATAAATCCCGAATTAACAAAAAACCGAAAAAGACTACTTCGCATATATAATCTTTGTTGGAAGACAAAACAGATAACTGAAAATTGGAAAATTCAAAATTGCTAAATGGGTAAAAAAGAACAAATACAGATACATGTATATATGATTTGGCGAAGACTACTATCAAGGGCGTCGCCAGCCAGTAAGCTAGGGGGGGGGGGGGGCACCATAAAAGAACTGAAGAGAAAAATCAAAAAAGAAAAGTTTTAATAAAAAATTAGAAAATGAACAAAAGCTATATATAAAATCAATTGAAACATAATCTTCTAGGGTTCTTTGCGAATTCGTTAGTCACTTTGTTGACGAAATCGTTCAAGTTTTTGAAAATGTGTTGCCTGTGTACGCTCATCATTGCGAGGGCATTGAGTCGAGCTTCAGACATGGTGCTCCTCAACCAGGTTTTGATTCTCCTAAGGCTACTAAATGACCTTTCAACTGTACAAGTCGTACAAGGTAAAGCAACAAGGATCTTCAAAGCCTTCTTAATTTCAGGAAAAAAATCTTCAGTTTCCTTGAGGATTTCCACAACACTCACACTCAGTTTGATCGATTCTGGTTTTTCCCGACTTGCCGCTGATTTCGGAAACTCTTGGCTCAAAGTGAGAGTTATCATTTCGTTAACCTCTAGGGGGGGGGCAGTTGCGCCCCCCCCCCTTTCCCTCTCTGGCGACGCCCTTGACACTATATCAAAATATGTAACATTTCAAATGAAGAAGAAGAACGGGTAGTTTTGTACATGGTGCTTGAACGGTCTCTTTGTAAAGCACTAGACAATTATTGTGCACCAAAATGGGATTAATTCACCAAGCATTGCTGATTCAAGAAGATGGTATACAGTCTTTAAGTGGAAGGGGGGGGGGGTTTACTGTGGAAGAGAGGTTCTTCTTTTTTGCCGCATCCAAATTTGCTTGTATTCCTGAGCTAGGTCTTCCTCTTTGTAGATTGACTTTTCCAATATTACAGATTACCTCGACTCTAAATTTCTTTTGGTTCATGTATGGTAATGATTTTGCTGAACAGACACTTTTGTATAAACACCAGGCTTTGATCGCTACCAAGTCCAGTAAATGGTAGAAAAATCTAAGATACCGTTTTTTTGATTTTAGTTTTATACTATGTCGACCAATATGGTCATCCAGAAGATTAACATTCAACACCTCCCGAATGTTTATTGTATATTGTGACAATGTGTGGACATTTTACTTCCATATAGCTTTTTCCTTTCTGATATATCTTCGAGCTGTTACTTCAGGTTGTTGACCACAAAATGTTGATAAGATAGACAATCTTGCTGTCCTTCCAAGCTACGGAAGATACATAGGCAGAATCAACATTAGCCACAAATTCTACGGACGTGCCGCGAGGTAATTTTTTGAATTCGCTGTCTGTTGGAAATTTGCAGTCAGCCACTCTATTTTGCTGTAGTGTGTCCTTGACTGTGGAGGTGAACCATGAGTGGAACAGAAGTGTCGAAGTATACTTTGTGGTTCTTATTACTTCTAGCTAAACGTAGAACAATTTTTTCCACTCGCACCCAGATCTAGCTCATTTGCTGGTCTCGTTAATGGGTCGTTTTCTAAACCTGTGTACACTTCAAAGTTATATACATACCCAGAAACTCCACATAGGAAAAACAATTTGTAGCCCAATTTATGAGGTACTGAACTGTTGTCGCACAGATTTGTTCATCTATTGACAAACTTTCTTCCATGGACACCGTTAAAAACCTCTGCTGTAAGACGTCTTGCACGGGTCTAATTTTATGCAGCTTATCAAAGCCCGGTTACTCTTACTGAATTCGTTTCTGATCATCATTAAAATGCAATGAAGCACGAATTTTTACGAATTTATTCAAGGACATTACACCCTTGATAAAATCATTTCTCGTGGTCCACCCCCAATAATCTCTAATATTACTACTGTAAGAAACTGAGATCAGAATACAAATTCCAATATAGTTTTGAATATCATTTTTCGCTAACTCCTCTCCAATTTTTTCAAAAAGATTATCTTAAAAAAACATTAAAAAAATTGGTAGGGTGTCCGTAAATTCAAAATTTCTTCAGGTAGGTCTTCATCACCTATACATTTTTTCTCTTCTTCGAATAAGATAAGACTTTTCCTCCTCCAACTTATTGTGGGTTTTTCAATGGGTCTCATTCTTGTCACATTTGGAATGATTGAGGTTGGTGTTTTATTTGAGGGTCTTGCTGTAGAAGAGCAAGAAGCAGCACTGTCAGGAAAAGGTAGAGGCTGGTATCAATTCATTTGACTCTACCGTTTACCGTTAGATCTTCTTCGCCACTTTCATCTAATTCAAATTCATCCTCACTGTGCAAAGGTGTCTCTACCAATTGCAAGAGCTCTTCGTCAGTCAAAAGTCTCCTGTTCTCAAAATTTCGGCGTCAGAATCTAAAATGAAAATTAAACTTACATTTATAGGCTTCCTGAGAATTTTCTTCAGAATAAATCGCTTGCTATTTTAACAAAAATAAAATCCGAAGCGGCCGAACACTGAACACGGAGTGTCAAGCATAATAGCAACATGTTCTAGTTTCCTGAATGACCAACTGATGTCGCCTGTAATATTATTTTGGAAATGTTACACCATGCATTTAAGGGTTAAAGAACTACAATTAGTTTTAACAAGTAACATCTTATAAGATCTTATGGTATAGACAAGCTGTACGCAAAGCTCTTCTGCTTAAGCAGTTAATTTTATATAGTCTATTCACAAACATTTTGCGTTAAGCAAGAATTTTGTTCCTTTTGAATTTTCTTTACTATAACAATATGGAGATACGATACATAATTTCCAGAACCTCAAAAACTGAATTGAGACATGGTCAGTGAATAAGTGTTTCGCATCATAAAACGTTTAAAGCTTTTGTGAAAAATACGAACCGAGCAATAACGTATGAGGACAAATATATAAAAGACGCCTGAAAAAGGCGAGAAATATTGTATTGTAAACATATATAGTAAATAACGCCATCTAGGTGACATCTTGTGTTGAGGTAGAGATTCAATCTAGTTAGATGATAATTAACAACATAAGCAGCCTCGTTGTTCTGTAGGTAAGTGTGCTTACCTTCGCCCTCGTGACGGTGATTCGAACCGGTTCAACCTGACCGTCTTTTGCGGGGGTAAAATTCCCACAGTTAAAGCAAAGTAGTGCTAGTAACCATAGCAATTACACTAGTATAAAGGTGTACAATACAATAAACAATACAATTAATCGTCTGAGCGTTAATCGACGGCGAATAGTAATGATTTCTCAGTCATTCATCCCATCGTATTACAATATCCCATATTTTGTTATGGGAAATTGGGTATGGTATAATAAGCACTAATAAAATGTGACTGTTCTTATTTGTTTTCTTAGTAATTGCGGTTATGCGAAAATCTCAAGAATAAATAGGTACTATACATACCTACTATAAAAAATTTAATTTAAATTCAATACAAGTCTCCTACGCGAGAGAAATTTTGAAAGAAATTTAACCTTTAGCACACACAGGCCACCTTTTTTGACAATATTTTGGCAAAGATGGATAAACAAAAAATCATAACGGAAAGAATCATATTAAACAACTAAACTTCTTGCAATAACTTACTGCTCTTTTCCAGAATCCTTTATAAGCGAACGCTATTACCCACAGAAGTCAATCAGAAGTGATAGCCGCCAACGAAAACAGCTAACACCGACCAGTCCGTCTACATCGACCCGTCAGCCTGCATTCCAGAACCAGTCTACCCTCCGGCGACCGACCAACCTACCTACTACCTGTACCTCCATTATTAGCCGCTTTCCGCGGTGTTAAAACTTGTACATAATTTGTAAATAGAAATGTTAGTTGTTTTCACAACTTCCAAAACTTTATTGTTTATTTGGCACGATCATCAAATAGCTGGTGATCCGATTCAACCGCCTCATTCTTTTAGGCTTGCCCAAGTAATTTAGGTCAATTTTAGTATGCTGTTATTTCAAGAATATTCCAATAATTTGTAATAAATCTAATATAGTCAATAGATTGAATGTATATTTAATTCAAGTAGGTGACAGCCTAATACTGATCCATAGTGGAGCATCTCTAACCTTCGTGTTGCCCTCCCATGGATATCGTCATTGTTCCCCAAATCTCCACACCCTATTCGTCTTCCATAGCTATATCTCTTTCTTCTTCAAAATTTCATTCATTTTTCTGATAGTTCTCCTCGGAAAACTTATCATCTTTGTCCATAAAAACGGGAGGATCCGTTTTAGGAAGAAATTTAATGCAACAGACACAAGGAAACAAGGAAAATACAGAGAGTTGATTTATTTACTCTATCGCAATTTCCAAATGAAAATTGTCGCGTGTATTATGATAATTTGTTCACATGAAATTCATAATGCACCAAAATAAAAATATGAATAATATAGGTCTTTCAGAGGTTATTTCTCACGAGCATAATTATGCACACATTCGGGTCACATTTGTCCACTTGTTTTTAAGTTTAAAGAGTAAGGATTACATAAAATTTACATAGGCCAAAGGAAGGTAAAAATATTTAATTATCCTTGTCCAAATTACTTCGTCAAAGTATACCTTCAATAGGATTTAATTAAAACTTGAAAGTCAGCATAGCGATATTTTATGTACGTAGATTAA
The DNA here is from genome assembly GCA_036250285.1 of Pyrocoelia pectoralis. NCBI lineage: Eukaryota > Metazoa > Arthropoda > Insecta > Coleoptera > Lampyridae > Pyrocoelia > Pyrocoelia pectoralis. The sequence goes on from CM070078.1 coordinate 42,701,550, forward strand.
AATTTTAAATTTCAAAATATACCAAAGAAGCGTATATAAAATCTTATAAAAATCGATCCATATATGAACCACATAACTTTACAAATAATATATTTCTTAAAAAACCATTACCCGTAAAGAAACTTTTCAAACTTTAGGGCCGTATATTATTTTCGAGGATAGCCCTTCTACATTGTAATATTTATAATCGAAGCTTAATGTAACTTTTCCATTGTTTGTAGCATCTATAAAGCAAAAAGTAAACCGACTTTATGTAACAGTTGACAGGTATTTAATTTAAAAGTGAAAAGTTATATAGAAGCTTTAATTAAACTTTCATGTTAAGCGGAGACGATTTAAATAATAAGCACTGTTTTAACTTCAAAGAATGTTTTTGTTCAAGTTTGCCAATTTCCACAATTCCGAATTCGGGATCAAGTTGATTTTAAGCAAATATTTGAATTACCATCAGAATTGAAATAATTGCTTTTGGTAGAATTGCCTGCGATTACAAAGATACTGTGGCATTTGACGCACAGAAAACTGTTTGAAACTAATTTCATATATGTATTAGGTACATGTATTGAATATGACACAGTGTGCAATGCTGTATCTCTTCTAAAATATCCGTCCTTTACGACAAGGACCTTATGCTGCAACTTTTATTTACTGCAGATATCTGAACCTGAAGAATCAAACTTTAGAAGCCAAATAAATTCTGATCATTGAGTTACGAAAAAGACTGTTAAAAATGGGATTCAATACCATTGGAATACCAAGATAGATCCAATATAATGTTAATTTCATCTGTAAAATAGAAAATCATATGCAGAATCTACTAGAATAGATAACACTAATTACAGATATTAGTGCAACAACAAACGCAAATGTCGTAAATGCTGTAAAACACAAACTTAATTTCTCAGGTGGGTGCACTACCTCAAGGATTACAATCCTTGGTGCTACCTCTCCTGTGGAACACAGATCACTCCACAGACAGAACTTATACAGTTATAAATGATTAAATAAACTGTCTGTTGAAAACAACTTCAAGAAACAACACGTTTGGTCTACTGGCAAGGAACTCAAATGGGAATTTTCCAAGAGAACCTTTTTAAACCCTTATACATGTGAAATAAAATCGACTACCGTGGTCGGACCGTGTCGAAGTTAAACAATAAATCGACGTTTTTTCCACTCTCGTAAGGAGCCTCATCAGGACAACAAGACAAAACAAAAGTAAAAGAAGCAACAACACAAATAACAGTGTTCCAGTGTGAGCAGTGAAGTAGTGTTCCTGTTGGTTCATTTTGGTAAAAGTTTTATATTTTTATTATTCTTTTTTTTGTTTTGTGTTCTTGTTCTGATGAAGCCCCTTACGAACGTCGGCGAAACGTTGACTTTTCGTTCAACTTTGACACGGTCATATAATAAAAGTTGATTTTATTTTACTAACTCTAAGTCGTGGGGGGCCTCCGTTCTGACTTTGTACATTTATATAATTGTAAATGTAACACCATTTTTGGTATTGGTTCTCTAAAGAAGGAAAAGGCACGACACTGAGTAGATATTAACTGAAAATTATGTTACCGTTAAAACGATAATTTATGTTCAAGTTGTCTAAGCACAAATTGAATTAAGGGATAGATTTCCTAAGCGAAGGAAATTTCCATTTGAATGCAAACTGTGTTACTACTTGCTGTTCAATTCCGAACATAAGTTCTCGTACATACATACCCGTCTGCTACTAAATTACAAATAATTACAGCTGATAGTAAAAAGATTTACAAATAGCCACAATTTACAGACTTGGACTAAAAGAAGCGAAAACTCATTAAACAACCGACAGTTGGGCACATAGTAATCGGAATGATGATATTACTTTAACCGTAAAAAGGCTACAAAGTGTCTAAAACACAATTGAAAGACGGAGTGTTTTCCGGAAAACTATATCAGTGAAACAAATGCCGATTGTCGTTAAAAGGGTTTTCGTGAATATGCTATTATACAAATGGCATTGTTAGTCACATTCACTAAAACCATACTTCTACCATTAATTGCAAGGATATTTCTAATACGTGTACTAACTTTCGGGTCCAATTTCAATGAGATTAAATGTTCAACTTTCCCATTAGTGAGGATAAACGGAAACGGCTCGCGACCCTTTTTTTCCGCCTATTCATTACCATTCGGACAAAATTGTTTTTGCCTTAGAATTTATTAGAAAAATGAAAAAGGGCGACTTTTTTTTAATGAAGTAGCCAAAAACAGGGGTTATCAAAAATCGAGCTAATGATTCTTTTTGTATCACTAATATTCTACTAATCTTTTTTATGTAATACGGTAATTGTACAAACGATGAGTATAAACTTCGAATGAAAATTATGAAAGTAATATTTTTTCCTTGAGAAATACATTCGAAAGGTAGCAAAACCCACGTTCCATGTAAAGATAAAACAACCCAGTTTTGTTGACATTGTTGGATTTTACCTACAATTCAAATTGTCAATGTCATTATAAATATGTAATAAAAGGGGAAAAGGGTATTCTTCCATTTCATCTACATCTGAAGGGTTGAACATGGATAAAAATCCATTATAATGTCATCACTGAAATATAAGCAACCTGGAACGCGCACGGTGCATTTAACCTGTAGGAAATAAACCGAGCGTGCGATAGCAATAACGAAGGGTCATTTTGTCCTTGTTGTACTCATTCACAGTTAAGCTGTTGAAGCATTTTGATTGTTTTACGAGTTTCGCGTTTGTCGGAAAATTACTTATACGATACAATAACATAATCAGCAAGACAGAGACCGAATGACCCTACAGTAATTCCCTTTCTGTCGGCTCGGCTGTAAGTTAAGCGTAAGCGTTCCAGGTTGCTTATATTTCAGTGAATGTCATACACTAAAAAACGAAACGGAGGTAATTTTGAGTGGGTAAAAGTGACTTTTCAAAAAACTTTGGAATGTTAGGTTAGAAGGGGACGTATTTTACTATGAAACTCTCTCACTAATCTTTACATGCTTAATAGAGCGTATGAGCTCGCAACTAAGGGGTTCCAAAATTAGAAAAGTTCAAAGACTAAAAACTCAGATTTTTTAAATGAAATGACCATCAGTTTCCTACTATTGCATTTGATAGAGAATCAAAATGGGCATGTTTTGGTATTAAATGTTCCTATCCCTATCATTAATAGTTTCTGACTTATTCCAATTTCATCGCATTGATACCAGTTTTTTGGATTTTTTTAGTAGTCGACCGTGATATGGACCATGGCAATCGAATTTTGAACAAATCAAGTGATACTAAACAGTCACCTGTTACAGGTTAAAATAACTTTTTCAATAATGGAAAAAAATGGCGCGCAATGGTTTTACATTACGATTTTTGGAATCTAATTGTTATTTATGGTGAAATGGACAGAATCGCGTCACATGCTTGTCATACGTTCATTGAGCGATATCCAGAAAGACCGCGTCCTAGTGAACGTACCAACAATTGAAACCGACCAAATGAAATTGTTCGAATATTGGAAGCTTTGTACCACCAAAACAATTACCTAGATTAAGACCCTATGTTGAAGATGAAGCTTAAATTATTAATGTACTTGGATATTTCACGGCGTGCTTCACTAGGTAATTGCTTTTGGCGTAAATATTAGTTGTATCTAAAAAACCCTAAAAACTGCTATTATCGCTCGTTTTCTCATCATAATGGGCATTTGATGCAACCAGTTGACCTCTCAAGACGAATTGAGTTTTGCGAATATCTAATGTTGAGGAACCAGGAAGATTCTTTGAGAACCTTGTTTGGTCAGACTAGGCCAAATTTAGTAAAGATTTAATCGCCATAATTCGCTTTGCTGGTGCGATTAAAATCCTTTGAATCGAGATGTATTTCAAAAGTGCTCGAGGTTTATTGTATTTTGGAGAATACTCGGTTGCCACAGCTGCAACAGTTTTCAAGTACCTAATCAATTCCTAAATTACCGTCTGCATCTGCCATTTTTTTTTTAAATAAGTGAAAATAACTTAAAAACCATAGCTTGTAGATTGTACATTGACATGTGGGTATTAAAAGAACTGAAATGTCACGTAGAATCCAAAAATGCAAAAGTTCCCATTAAAAAAAACGAAGTTTCCAGCTACTTCCGGCATTTCTGGAAGCGCTACCATTTTGAAAATATTTTACATCGATTCGGTTTTCAGAATAACCCCTAAGTTCAAATTTTCAAAAACCTATCTATAAAACTTTCCCAGAAATGTCTAACTAAAGCTCCCAAAAAACACCCTGTATACTATTACTAAATATTTTATATTATAAAATTGTTTTGTCAAAATCATTATAATTGTTCATTGGACGATTCTTTGTTTATCCCTAAGTACTTCTATGATAGTTGTATTAGTCGTGTCATAACACTTTGAGAAAGAGAATGTTTTCTGCCTAGGCATTAGCACAGGATTTAACGAGGCAGCCATGATTTTTCTTATAGAGTTAGGTTCAAACTATAATTTGGTTATAGTTTGAAGCTGTTACTCGATAGGTACAGAAACGTGCCAACAAAAAAATTTAAAAAAGTTTTCTGCCTAGGCATTGCACAAGATTGAACAAGGCAGACAATTTTTTTCTTTTTTAACTATATAAAAGCTATGTTTTAAGAGTAATTTCATGCTGTTACTCGATAGGTACAGTAACGTGCCAAAAAATATTCAGGAGAGAGGGCATGGCGAATTTCTGCACAAGTTCCGCCCAGGCAGCCAAAGATTTTATGGATGGTCTGTACAAGTACTAGCTTTTAAAAATCATTTCATGCTGTTACTCGATAGGCCAGCTTTTTTTGCAGCCAGCTCTTGGACTATAAGCGCTGTGAAAAAAATGAAAATATATATTTAATCCACGTTTGTGTAATTTATGTGATTCAGAATAAACTTACTTGGATACTTATGTTTACGATTACAGATGGATATAAACGTTTAAGGGATTTGTATAGTTCGCAATTTATAACTCAAATATAATTTAATTACAGTCTACAAAGGGGTAGGATCTGAATGCAAGTAGACTTATACAAAGGCACTCAAGAAGAAGCTTGCGGTACGAAAAAGTCATAGCGAACCATTTCAGGGTTGATTTGAAATCAAGATTTTTTTGTTAAATTATATTCACAGAGATATTGGTGTCTGCGGTACTTTGTCTAATTCCTAACGTAATTTAGGAATGGAAGGGGATCTACGTATTTTCTTGGGATGAGGGTCAAATGAAATTGAATTGAATATGTGTAATTATAATTTGTAAATGCGAGCAAAGTGCAAAGATTTATAATTAAAAATTTCCTCTGTATAGGCCATAAATATTCATTGTAATTAAGAAAGTAAATATTTCATTGATGTATTTCATATTTGCATATTATTTTTGTATTTAAACGTGGGATCGCATTGGAATAAATGATCATAAACAATAATAAAGTAATTATCAGTCCCCTTTGCTCGTGAGTCTTCACGTAATATAATTCAATATCAACCAAAAGTCATGTTTTGAAATGATCCTCACAATAAAATCATGCGAACCTCTTTCACATTTTTTGGTTCCCAATACTTTTTTGTGAAATTTCACTCGGCGCAAATATTAAAAAAATGCAGAGCAAAGACCTAATGTACCACAATAAGCTATAAGAGTTTCTCTATGATTTGTGATCATCGCTTCAATTCTTTTACTGATGATTAGACTGCGGATTTATAAGCACATATAACAATTAAAATAAGCAGTATACATTTTCAAATAAGCACCAAAATAATGTATAAATAAGCACAAATATGTATAAATGTGCATAAATAAGCATTTATAAGCTCGAAAAGTGCCATGTAATAGTCTACGCAGATGCACAAACAATAAATTTAAAATTTTTTTTGAAGGGTTACACAATTATTTAGCAAGAAGGACAACTTGCTTTATTAATTTACTAATTTTTAATTACTTTAAATTAAGCAATATTTCTCACTACATAAAATCCAAATTAGTATTATATTTAAAAGTTAATTTACCTCCTTATTGCACGTATTACAAAACACCACCTCACCATCGGATGAAAAGTACGGGTAGTCCTTTATCCATTGTTTTATTAAAACATTTTTTGCACTTTTGACTTTTCCCATAACTAAATTAACACAACACTATGTTTCAATATGGAAATACACGGGGCACAACTCTCTGCTTCAACTGTACTGTACAATTGTCATAGAGAAAATAAAAATTATTATTTAGTTGTCTCTGACAATTGTAAAGAATCCCATGCCGAAAATACTTGTTAAAAATTTAATCCTCCACAAACATCCAAAAACAATAATTTCAAAGGGATGGAAAATTCCAGACTTGTCAGTAAGCAGCCTTCTTAACAAGAATCTATTCAAGGATTTAAGGTATACCTACATAACTACTTTTGTTAATCCTCTTACAAAACAAGTCAATTGAATTTACTAGGAAAATATTTTAGTTTCATTACTTATCTTTGGTTTTACTGATTTTACCAATGAACGTTAACAATACTTGTGCCTATTGTTAATCTTCTTTAGTTTCATAACAAACTTGTCGTTGTAGATTTTGTCTGTTTAAAAATTAACCCCAAAAAGTACCAGATATAAACATTAAAAAAGCAAAATAAGTAATAATAATCAAATACAAAGATATAAGCACAAAAACGCTAAAATAAGCACAATAAGCATTTATAAATGTGGCTCAATCGCTTTAATATTGCATGAAACATGTATCTTTCAATTATCATTAAGGAATATTAATCCCAGGCAAATATGCATTTACTTGTAAATCCGCAGTCTACTGATGATAGCAATTTCCAGTTTTTAACTATTGTTCGTTAGTTCGTGTTCCAAATTCTTCTATAATCAAATGTTCATTGTCACCTTCCCATATACTGTAATTCGGTTTTCAAAGATTTTTACGGTTGTGGGTTTTTTTGGGCTACTTATTATGAAAGTAATACCGTAGTGGAAAGTGCTGACTTTGATGACGTTAATAAAACATGTAGGTTGTCAAAAAATATGACTGAGCTACTGCCATTATTAATTGTTATTTTAGCGCCGTCAAAATAGCTCCGACAAAAGAGTGACGCGTTAGAGTGACCTACGCCAATACAGCCAAGGCCGTAGCCAGGGGGGGGGATCAAGGGGGTCAGAACCTCCCCCGAAATTCAGTGGAAAATAACAATTTCTTAAACGATATGTAAATTACATTACGTACTTTGTAGTTACATCGGGTGGCGTGTAATTGTTAAAATTGCCCCCCCCCCCCCCCCCCCCGAATATTTTTTCTGTCTACGGCCTTGAATACAGCCCGCTTTAAAATATTCATGAAAATATATTTCTTTTTAAAATAATTTCACGAAAACAGATTGACCATTTTCGCAAAGAACAGGACATGTCGAGATCAAAATAGTACGATTTGACGCAAGATTTCGACACACAAAGTCATCAAAGAACAAATATGTGCTATTAAATCGCCGACTAATCCCTACCTTTAACCCCCTTCGAGTTTTCAAAATTGCAAAAATTAACGCCAAAAAAATAAAATCATCTGATTACCCAAATTCGTTACAACACACTCAAAAACTAATATGTATGTAAGTTTTTTTTTTTTTTGTTAGGTCTTGCGCATCGACTTCTAAGGTCATTAGCGCTTCCACCTTCCTTATATTCTGTTGAACACCCCAATGTTCTTTAGGTATTTGATTGCGTCATGGATGCCTTCTTTGGTGTTAAGTATCTCTCTAGTGCTGTTTTTTAATCTATAGAGGTCTCTAATATTCTTTGTTGCCGGGCACTCACATAGGAGATGCGTTACCGTCTGGGTATTGATGTTGCAGAACTGACAGGATGGTGGGTCCGACGCTGTTAGTATATATGCATGGGTGAGTGCAGTGTGACCTATCCTCACGCGTGTCATTTTAACCCGATCTCGTCTGCTCAGGTTATCGGGGCACTTCCAACGCCTCACGTCTTTTTTTATCTTACCCAGGTGGTTTTTGATATCTCTCCACTCATCCTGCCATTTCTGGTTTGACATCCCTTTTAGAGTACTCTTCAAAGTATCCGGTAAATGGATGTGGGCGTCGACCGTATCCCGATATGCCGCTTTGTGCGCCGCTTCGTCTGCCTTTTCGTTTCCGGGTATGCCACTGTGACCTGGAACCCATATAAAGACTATTACCTTTCCGCTGTTCTTAAGGTGTACCAACGTGTTACTTATCATCTGCGACATCGGGTCGCGTGGGCATTTCCCGCGCATGCTTTTGATGACGCTGATAGAATCGGTGGCTATAATATAATTTTTAGGTGCTGATAAGTCACAGAATTTTAGCGCCTGCCATATACCATATTGCTCCGCTAGGTATGCTGTGGTATCTTGGGGCAACGATTTGTGTTTATAATGGAAAAAAAAACCATGAATGTCAATGAAATAGATGTTCAAAATGATCACCGCCAACGTCCTGTCAACATCCTAATCTTATTTAAAAACGTCTTCTAACATTATTTAACATATCCGACGTGACTGACCTAATCGCAAGCGTTATTCGTCCTCTTTTAAGGCATTTAAATCAATGGGTTTAGTTTTTTACACAATACTCTTCACATGTCCTCATAAAATGAAGTCTAATGCATATACGTATATATACGTATATGGTCTAATAATGTAAGATCAGGTGATCGTGCTGACCATTCAATCGATCGTCGGCTCGCTATCCACCGATTTGGGGATATTGCGTCGAGGTACTGCCGGACATTGCGTTCGTAATGTGGCAGTGCTGCATCTTACTGGAACTATGTCGTATTCGCTGGAACTTTAAGGTTTCCTGGATCAGGATATAAATTTACCAAAGTTGGAAAGCCGTTATTTTGAATTAGTGCTAAATAATTATCGCCATTCAAATTTACCTCAATGAAAGGGGACTAATCACATGTCTTCCAACAATCCCTTCCCATACATTAACCCCATCCCATCCAGCGAGGATTTTCCAAAATTTTTTCATTTTTGGACAGTATATAGTCATTTATATATGTTTAACATGTTTAAAAATCAAAATGGTAGAATCAAATGTTTAACTATTATTTTAATTAACAGCAATAAAAACACTGTATTTATTATTTTCCTGGCTGACGGTCAGTTTTAACTTATCATAAAATTGTTATTGTTCCATAAATTGTAACCAAATTTAAAAATGTCGTAGTATAAGTAGGTACATACTTCTCAAAATTCGAAAGCCCATAAATGTTGATTATTGATATAATTCACCATTATAATTCACTGGTTTTATGAGCTATAATCGAAAATTTACTATTTTCTTTAAAAAAAACCATGTATAATGAGTAATGACATTTTTTCATGAATCGTGTTAGACCACAACATAATTGGTTTAACTTTTTATGTTACTGTCAATATTATTAATATCGAACTTTCAGGTACTCAGTTACACAAGATGTCGTTTTTTTATTATAGATTTAAGACTAATAAACCAATTGACCTTAAAAGCATCTCACATCGACAAAAAAGTATACATTTTTCAAATATACCGGGTGAATGAGACCACCCGTATCAGCATTCCTCCAGAAGGCCTCCAACTCCAAAATTTTAAATGGCACCATAAGTCGAAAAATGTATTATTTGAAAGATTGTTAAAAAAGAAGAAAGTTTTATGGGAAAAATTATTTAATTACTGCCACCCCTTTTAAGTAATATTCGACTAAAGTTATTAAATATGAAATTCACTGTTAACAAGAAACATTGAAAAGTCGACTTTGAAAATCTAGTTACCAATGTTACATGTGTTCTTCCCTTTCAAGAAGTACTTATTAAAGACACTGATAGTGTACCTAGAAGAGCTCAACAGTGCTTAGCAGTAAATGGAAGATATGTTGAACACATGTAACATTGGTAACTAGATTTTAAAAGTCGCCCAACTCCAGGTTATCAAGAATCATATGACTGTAGATGGCTAGATTTGTAGCAGTAGATCGACCACGAGTAAACTCATGCTATTCCTCATTTATTGCATTCTTAAAAGTCGGGGTAAGTTTGGTGTTAACAGCTTTTTCAAAAAGTTTTAGTACTGCGGAGAGCACGGTTATATTCCACAAAAAATGTGAAATAAATTCGTACATTAATTTGCAATTTAGCATTAGTAAACAATCAAGTATAAATTACATTAAATTTATTCAAAGATGTCCACGATTATAAATACGTGCCAATTGTTCAAGGAGCCTCATTGTACTTATGACCAGTAAAGTAATGTATCGCGAAATCTCAGAAGAATTAAGGCAAGTGGCGGAATTAAAATTAAATGAGGTAGCAAGTCGTGTTGAAGATGATGTTGCTCACATTCGAAATTGGATGGAAAAGCAGCCACATATAAATTTTAAAATAGGTAATAATTAATTTAAATTAAAATGTACGTAATGAAAGGTATTTCATTTTTAGATAATCAACTGATCTTATCGTTTCTTCGCTGTAGTAAATTTAGCTTAGAACGAACAAAAGAAAAAATTGATAATCATTACACGATGAAAACTGTTATGCCTGAGTTTTTTTCAAATAGGGACCCTTTCCTTCCGGAAATGCAACATTTATTAGACGCTGGGTATTCTTGCGATTGTAATTTCAGTAACTTAACCACTATTTACATTTTAGCCTAATTCTTCCATTGCCACGATTGGATCCTGACGACGGCAGTAGAATTTTCGTAAGCTACTGTAGCAGACATATTAACCCCAATATATGCACTTTACAACACCTTACCAAGCTAAGTTACATGGTAGTAGATATGCTATTGAGAGAAGATGATCACGCTGTGATCAATGGTATCAAATACGTTTCGTACGCCGAAGACCTTAACCTGAAATACGTTGTCCAAATGACACCGTTACATGTAAGAAAATGTGCGCACATAACGGAAAAAGGATTTCCTTTCAGAAACATGGGAATTGTAGTAACCCACTGTCCTCCTTCGTTTGTATTTGCCTTTGACCTACTGAAGTTATTATTTTCCAAGAAAATTAGTGAAAGGGTTAGTTACATCTAATTAATACTGTAGACCTTATCGTAGCCTTACGGTACATGCTATTATCATTTGCTGTTTTACTGTAATGTGGTGATGATACCCAAAAAGTGTAAGAAATTTTAATGGGTTTTTTGATTTTTAACTTTATTTTAATTAGTTTCATTTACAGGAATAATGTGAACTTAGTTAATAATGAAAAGGTCACTTGTTAATTTAATTGCCAAAAGTTGAATATACTTACGGCATTTGCTTTACCGTGTGTTATTATACTTAAAAGTATTTTTCAGATATCAATGGTTACGGAAAAAAAGTTGGAAGAGTTTCTACGAGAAAAGCCACATTTATTACCAAAGGAATTAGGAGGCAACAATGGAAGCATAAATGACATAATTGGTATAATTTACAATTTACTTGTACGAATATAATCTTACTTTGATGTAGTTACATGGAAAAAGAAGGTAGAAGATTACAAGGAAGCATTTTTGGCGGATGAGAAGTTAAAAACTAATGAAAGCTTACGGACAGTGCCAGAAACCTTATTCGATTCAAATAGCATAGAGGGGTCATTCAGACAACTGACTGTTGACTAGAGTAGAATATATTGGACGAATAAAGGGGTTTTATGGGTGAAATAATTATACATCACTTATCAAAATGTAAACTAACTTTCTAAAATGAAATAAAACGGTTTTATTTTTTAACTACTGTTCATTAGTTCGTGTTTCAATTCTTTTATAAGCAAACGTTCATTGTCACCTTCTCATACTGTAATTCAGTTTGCAAAAGATTTTTGCCGTTGTGGGTTTTTTGGGCTACTTATTTTTGAGATTCTACATGGAAGTAATGAATTTGTGTCTTTTTCCCATCTACGTGGCCAATTTCTTTCGTCGCGAAACTCATTCATGCAAACTATTTAGCTGTAGGCAAAAAGACAGGATGACAGGAATGCTATTTTGTTCAAGCACGTCACCAAATTGTTCACTAGAGCAATACCCATTAAGATGTTTTGTTAAACATTGGTCACCTGAAAGCTGATAAGTGATAACTATAATATCAGCACGTTTGTTCGTGTTCACTAGATCACAGAGCATGCAAGTTTAATAACCCACTCCCTTCATTAAGTACGTGAGCGCACGGTTATAAGAACCAAGAGGTAAAGACACGTCCATCTTCGTTTCAAAAATTGGTTCTATATTGTAAAAGAAGCGATAATAAATGAGTCAAGTTTTTGCAGTTCTTCTAATCTTATCAGAACACCTATGCCTATCGAGTGAAGACGGACGGTGTGGCTAAAAAGTTACCAAAATGTACTTTTGTACGCTAAATTTCAATCATTTATGTGAGAAAAACCATTACAATTATGTTGTTCACCCATTTAATCGTGATTATTTTAGTGAAGATATGCTACCTGGACAACGTAATTACATAGTTTCCGAAGTTAAAAACTTTTAATGAATTTGTAAACAATCATGTATAAATTACATTAAATTTGTTCAAAAATTTCCAAGATTATAAATACACGCAAATTGTTCAAGAGACCTCATTGAATTTATGACTACTAAAGCAATGTATCGCGAAATCTCAGAAGAATTAAGGCAAGTGACGGAATTACAATTAAATGAGGTGGCAAGTCGTGTTGAAGATGATGTTGCTCACATTCGAAACTGGATGGAGGGGCAGCGACATATAAATTTTAAAATAGGTAATAATTAATTTAAATTTAAATGCACATAATGAAACGTACATTACATTTTTAGATGACCAACTGATCTTATCGTTTCTTCGCTGTAGTAAATTTAGTTTAGAATGAACAAAGGAAAAAATTGATAATCATTACACGATTAAAACTGTTATGCCCGAATTTTTTACAAATAGGGATCCTTTCCTACCGGAAGTACAACATTTATTAGACGTTGGGTATCTTTGCCATCGTAATTTCTGTAACTTAACCGTTATTTACTTTTTAGCCTAATTCTTCCATTACCACGAATGGATCCTGACGACGGCAGTAGCATTATTGTAAACTACTGTAGCAGTCATGTTAACCCCAATGTATGCACTTTACAAGACCATACCAAACTAAATTACATGGTAACAGATATGCTATTGAGAGAAGACGATCACGCTGTGATCAATGGTATCAAATGGGTTTTGTACGGCAAAGACCTTAATCTCAAATATGTTGTCCAAATGTCGCTATCATTTCTAAAAGAAAGTGCACAAGTAACGGAAAAAGGATTTCCTTTCAAAAACATGGGAATTTGTCTAACCCACTGTCCTCCTCCGTTTGTATTTGCCTTGAAGTTATTATTTTCCAAGAAAATTAGTGAAAGGGTTAGTTACATCTTATTATTACTGTAGACTTTATCGTAGCAATCGATTGGCGAAAACCGCATTTCGATAACTTTAATAGTTTCTGAGTTTAGAGCGTTACCGTCATTCTTTATAAATTATTTTTTTACTTTTTTCAACAAATAATTCAGAAATTCAGTATTCTGAAATTTAAATGCAATAAACGTGTTCGGTAAAACGAACCTACAAACAAGCTTAAGAAGGAACCTGTAAGCTCACACGTTTATTGCATTTAAATTCCAACCATCTCTAGAAGGGTTGCCTCTTAGGGGGTAAACTCTTCCTTCTGTTGGTTTATAATTTGCATCTGTTTGTTTTTACAATCGATTGCTTCTTGCCTTCGGTCTTCCCATCTCCGGTGGTTTTTGAATTTTTAATTGTGTTTATCGTGAATTTCATCACTTGGGAACCCTGGCCAAACTTTGATCCCTAACTTAGGACCGAATTTAATTCAATTTGTGAATGTAACAATATTATATACCTGATGATGACGATTTGATCGTCGAAACATGTAGTAATAATTTTTGTATACTACTATATCTTCGTATGGGGGAGGTTTAGTGTGTTTCATTTATTGGATTACTCAAGACCCCATTTAGAGTTACTTATCCATCGTTATGGAAATTACCAAAGAAAAAAAAACTTCCCATAGAATCTTTATTGATGATAAATAAATAATAAATAAATAAAAAAAAAATAAATTAAAATCATGATAAAAAGTTTCTACAATTAGAAATGTTGAGTTTAATATTACTAAAACAATCTGAACAATTGAAATCCAAAAGAGAAAAATAACCTACAAAGAACTGAAAAGAAGTTGCACACTTGTTTGCCTTATAGATTAATGCTCAATTATAATGATTAATTTGTATGTGGATGTTTGGTACACAAACATAATACTGATTGTGTGAAACTACTATTTTTAACTAACCAAGGGCAACCATTAGGTACAATATATCCGACATCCGTGTTGCTTAAAACGTATTATTATTTCACTTGTTGTCACTAGAGAAATGTATCCTAAAATCTCAGAAGAATTAAAGTTATCAGCCAAATTAAAATTAAATGAGGTAGAAAGTCGTATTGAAGATGATGTTACTCATATTCGAAATTGGATGGAGAAGCAACCTCACTTAAACTTTAAAATAGGTATGTAATAATAAATATATAAATTAAAGTGTATAAAATAAATGATGAAGTTTTAGATGACCAATTGATATTATCGTTTCTTCGCTGTTGTAAATTTAGCTTAGAACGAACAAAAGAAAAAATTGATAATCATTACACGATGAAAACCATTATGCCTGAGATTTTTTCAAATAGGGACCCTTTCCTTCCGGAAATGCAACATTTATTAGACGCTGGGTATTCTTGCCAATGTAATTTCAGTAACTTAACTATTTTTTTCAATTGTTTAGCGCAATTATTCCATTACCACGATTGCATCCTGACAACGGCAGTAGAATTATCCTAAACTATTATAACAACAAAATTAACCCCAATAGATGCACTATACTAGACATGTTCAAGTTGAACTACATTATGTCAGATATACTATTATGGGAAGACAATCACGCTGTGATTAATGGTATCACATGGGTTGCGTACTACAAAGACGTTAATATCAAACACATTCTCCAAGTGACACCACAATTTGTAAAAAAACTTGTTTACATATCAGAAAAAGGACTCGCTTTTAGAATCTTGGGACTTTGTCTGACCCACTGCCCTACATCATTACAATTCATATACGATCTTTCAAAACTATTATTCTCCAAGAAAATTGGCGAAAGGGTTAGCTGTATTTCATTAGTATTACCGACCTCATCGTAGCTTTGCAGTATATGCTAGTACTAATCATTTCCTGCTTTACTGCAAGGCGCCGATGAACGCCAAAATAATGTAAGAAAACCTGATGGGTTTCCCAATTTTTACTTTTACTTCAGTAAGTTTCATTTACACAAATAACGTTCACTTTGCTTTTTTAAAAATGTTTAAAAATTAATTGCACATTTTTTTATTTAATTGCCAAATAGGCAATTACTATCTGTTACTAAATTTAAAGGTGTTTTTATAGTTATCAATGGTTACGGAGGAAAAGATGTCAGGGTTGCTATTAGAAAAGCCTTATATGTTACCAATGGAATTAGGCGGCGACAATGGAAGTATAAATGACCTAACTGGTATAATTTGCAATTTACATTTACGAATATAACGTTACCTTGCTGTAGTTATATGGAAAAAGAAGGTAGAAAGTTATAAAGAAGCAATTTTGGCCGATGAAAAGTTAAAAACTAATGAAAGCTTGCGGACAGGGCCAAATGCTTTTTTCGATTCAAATAGCATTGAAGGATCATTCAGACAACTGACTGTTGACTAAAGATGGATGTATTCTCCCGAATGAAGTAATGGCTGAGCTTTTGGTGTAGGTAATTTCGGGGGGGATTGTATTCTAATATTTTAGTTAACCTTATTTGAATGATGCAATTTTTTAAATATAAATACAAATTACTTACTAAAAGGGGTATAAAGTATTGGGACAGGTGTGGGGTCTAGAGGAAAGAACATTCGTGAACGATGTATTGAGAAGGGGATGGCTCTTTGAGAAATTATTAAAAAGTGTGGTGGTATATGGGGTAGAGATATGGGGGTGGAGGGAATGGGAAATCCTTGAAAAGTTGCAGGATAGACATTGGAGATGAGTGTGAGGCTTGGAGAGGGAGACGTCTGCATATATCGTGCAAGAACAAGTAAAGAGAGAAAATATTGGGGTGCAGGCGGGAAAGCTGGAGATGAAGTATGAGGAGGGAATGGATAGGAGCAAAGGAGAGAAGATATTGCAGAGCTGTTGGAAAGAGGTGAAGCAAGAAAGGATAGGGTACGGACAAGACGAACGAGAGAGGTATTATGAAAGGGTGAGTTACGCAAGAGAGGAAGTAAGAAGGGGAAGAGAACGAGGATGGAGGGTGATCATAAGGGAAGACATTGGAAAAAGGGATAAAGATATACAGAGGCAAGAGAGAACGAGCAAGATCAGGGAAGGAATGTATAATAGGAGTAATGAGGAGATTATGGCAGAAGGAGTGCCGGAGTACCTAACGGGAGAAGAGGATGGTGGGAAGATATAGATGCGGGAACGAGGAAAGGGAAAATAAGTATTGGTGGGAAGACTTTTAATTATATTTTTAATTAAGTTTTCATCGCATACTTAATTATCAACTACAATAAAAAAATCATTAACATTAAAGGAAACTCTAAACCTTTACTGTTACCTTTTACCCCCTTTTTGTGTTTTTCGAACTCCATTAAAAATGTCAAAAAAATCATTACCTACTAGAATGCAAACAAAAACCATTTTCATACAAATTGTAGAGAAAAATCTTAATAACTTTATAATCATTGATTTTAGACATGAATTACTCACAGTTTTTGATAGAAAATGAAAAGTTATTCAACATAGAATAAAAATATACGGGGTGGTCCATTTAAATTAAGTGAGTTTTTGATGTTCGAAAAATATAAAATATGAATCCTTTTTCTAAACACCCTGTGCATAGAATCGAAAAACCACGTAGTGAAAATGAAAGCTTTAAAGGTCAAAATAAATCGATATAAATTTGCGTTACCGAATGTAAGTGGTTTCCGTGTTATTAGGCGTTGTTTAAATTGAATATTTTTCTTAAAATCACAATTTTCTCAAAATTGGTAAGCGATAGGTATAGGGAACGTTGAATAAAGTTGCCTTAGTTTTTAACGTATAATATAAAAATGTAGTAAAATACAGGGGGTTGCATTTAACAAAACCTAACTTTGATATATTACAATTTTGTGAATTTTCTGAACCAAAATAATTTTAAAAAATAGTCGTTATCAACTTACATATGTCCCCAAAAAATGAAGCTGATATTTTGTACCCTTTAGGCATAAGAGACCGAGGAAATAGTCGTGAATCACCCTGTATATAACAATGAATTGACGTTTGTGTGTCTCATAAAATTGGCTAATATTGGTTTTAAAATATTTGTAGAAGTACAAGGAAGGTTTAAAAGGTGAGAAATAAGTCCTAGGATTTTAGGACTTCGCCCCTATGGGTTTCAAAGTTACCGTGTTTTTGTTATAGAGTTTTGGTTTTATTAGTAAACATTGTAAACAAAAGCGCAATGTTATTACTGTCAAACTTAAAAGCTGTTATGTAGCAATCAATACCTTTGGAAGTTCAGACAACTTTTATTGGCGGTACGAAGTTCGCCGAGTCAGCTAGTATGTAGAACATACAAAAGAGTTCAATGCTGGGGAAAAACGTGTGATAGGTTTCAAGTTGCCCGACCACAAGGTGGCCGACGTTTTGACACCTAGCGGCCGGGCAAGAAATTAAACTAAGTACCCCTTTCAAAGATAAATGTTGCAGGTTTCTTTAATTTTACCTGAAGTCAAGTATGGCTATTGGCTATGTTGCCAAAGTTATCAGAAAAGTTTTTAAATGCCGCCGTTTTTAAATTAATATATAAGAAACTAGATATTCTTAAAAATCTACTTTAAAAAATAGTAATTCCTTAACAAAGCCAAACTGCTGTGAGTTTACCATATTTGTAGCTTTATACTCTGTACTGTGTGTCGGCAACATTATCAAACCGTCGATTCCTTGAGTCAAACCGTACGGCGTTTTAGTACATTCAATAACAATTTTTCTCAAAATGTATGTATGCAACCAACATTACGACAATTACGCTGATTCCTATGGCGTTGAATCTCTTTAAATTTATATACTCTATGGTATTACTAATAAAAACGCCACGTCGCGTCGCATCGTTCAAGACACTTTATACGTGTGCATTGCGTAATAGACATTCTTAAGCGCTTGTTTAATGTTACTTTCTATCATAATTCATTTTTATCTTGCAAAAACGTTTTTAACATTTAAACATTAGGAGAAAAATGCTTTCCATCTGTAAGGTGCTCTGTACGGCACAGTTGATATTTAAATGATAAACGCGACAACGTATAAGAGAATGGAGTTTAATTTGTACGAGTAATTCCGTTGAGTGTTATATAAGAGGTTATATACGAGTCCCGGGAGAATAAATTTACGTGCATTTAATAGCGCGTAAGCACGCCAAGGAAGACCAAATTTACTTGTGACAACCTGCTCCTACATTATCTTCAAATAATCAAGCCATTAATGTATAGGTATGTGGTTTTATGGTGAAAGGTTTTCATAAATTATTTCTGTCTTCTGTTCGAATAGAAAAACCGCTAGAACCGAGCTTTCTAATTTTGAAGTGTTTCAATGCCATTTTTTTTAAAGCACAGTAGCATTTGTGTTCTACGTAAATTTCACATAAAAAGGCGGAAAAATTTAAATAATTTAATATCCTTAGCTATACCGTGCACGATGGGTTTTGAAATCTTCTACATTCTACTTTGGAAACTTCATTCATTAATGTCCCTTTTTGACTTACTATAGTGTTGTTATGCTTCTTATGTCTAACTTTGTTTGTTTTATTATTTATTAAAAAAGAGCAACTAATCACAGTTTAATAATTTACACTAGTGGTAAGATTAATAAAAAATAATATCAATGATAAAAATCTAGACAGTTAGCATTATAAGATCAGTCGTTGAATAATAATATACAGGGTGGGTTGATGCACCATAGGGATTTCAATGTAAAAATCTTAATATTCGATTGCTCCCCTAATTATTTTAGACAAAAAGGGTATTTAACGACGGGTACGCTACTGAGACTGGAGACGACAGTGGAAAAAATAATTGAAAAGGGACAGAGGAAGTAGAGACGGGAAGGTGAAAACTTTTGGCTACCGCCGTAACGAAAAACAGACGTGTAGTGTGTCATCAGAGAGGAATTTAAGTATTTTGGAGTGGTGTAAATGTATTGTATTAAGGGGTAATTAACCATTTTCGTCTTAGATATTAGTTTCATTGCTTAACTCTTTTACATTTTGTAGCCTGATGATGACAATTCAACAATTCTAATTGTCTAAATATGTCGTAATTTTAATTTGTAATTTATCCCCAATAAAGATTCTATGGGGAAGGTTTTGTGACATCCTTTCATATAATTTCAGCCCCCTCCCCCACAATTTGGAGACCTAATAAAAAAAAACCTGGACTCAACCAATTCCAATAATTATTTTGTTTGGAAAAGTGAAATTCACCATTAATTGGAGACGCAATGTCTCACATTACAAAGTCATAGACACTGTTCATTAGTTTGTAATACGCTTCCCTTTAATTAGGTTGTGAACTTGCACACTTTTTTTTGCTCTATAGATTAATGCACAATTATAATAATTTTATAATAATTTATAATAATTAATTGTTATGTGGATTTTTGCTGCGCAAACATAATTTTTATCTAATCAAGGGCAACCTTTAATCTTTATTACAAATACGTGTTCCTTGTTCAAAACATCCCATTTCACTTGTTATTACTAGAGAAATGTATCGTAAAATCTCAGAAGAATTAAAGCTATCAGCCAAATTAAAATTAAATGAGGTAGAAAGTCGTATTGAAGATGATGTTACTCATATTCGAAATTGGATGGAGAAGCAACCCCACTTAAACTTTAAAATAGGTAGGTAATAATAAATATAAATTAAAGTATATAAAATAAATGTTGTGGTTTTAGATCACC
Organism: Pyrocoelia pectoralis; assembly: GCA_036250285.1. Lineage (NCBI taxonomy): Eukaryota > Metazoa > Arthropoda > Insecta > Coleoptera > Lampyridae > Pyrocoelia > Pyrocoelia pectoralis. The sequence goes on from CM070078.1 coordinate 42,721,601, forward strand.
AATTGATATTATCGTTTCTTCGCTGTAGTAAATTTAGCTTAGAACGAACAAAAGAAAAAATTGATAATCATTACACGATGAAAACCATTATGCCTGAGTTCTTTTCAAATAGGGACCCTTTCCTTCCGGAAATGCAATATTTACTAGACGCTGGGTATTCTTACCAATGAAATTTCGGTAAAATAACCATTTTTTTAGCTCAATTATTCCATTACCACGACTGGATCCTGACAGCGGCAGTAGAATTGTCCTACTCTATAACAACAACATTAATCCAGATATATCCACTATACTAGATATTTTTAAGCTGACCTACATTGTAGAAGATATACTATTATGGGAAGACGATCACGCTGTGATTAATGGTATCAAATGGGTTGCGTACTGCAAAGATGTTAATATCAAATACATTCTCCAACTGACACCACTATTTGTAAAAAAACTTGTTTACATATCAGAAAAGGGATTCCCTTTCAGAATATCTGGAGGTTGTGTGACCAACTGCCCTCCTTCATTACAATGCATATGCGACCTGGCAAAACTGTTACTTTCCAAGAAAATTGGTGAAAGGGTTAGTTGTATTTCATTAATATTGCCGACCTCATCGTAACTTTGCAGTACATGTTAGTACTATTATAGTTATTTGCTGTTTTACTGAAAGGAGCCGATGAATATCAAAATAGTGTAAGAAAACCTAATGGGCTTCTTTATATTTAGTTTTACTTCAGTAAGTTTCATTTACAGAAATAAAGTTTACATTGCTTTTTAAAAATTTTAAAAGTTAATAGCTCCTTTGTTTATTTAATTGCCAAATAGGTAATATGCTGTACTGTCTGTTACTACATTTAAAGGTGTTTTTCAGTTATCAACGGTTACAGAGGAAAAGTTGCCAGGGTTGCTATTAGAAAAGCCTTATATATTACCAAAGGAATTAGGCGGTAACAATGGAAGTTTAAGTGACCTAATTGGTAAAATTTGCAATTTACATGTCCGAATATAATGTTACTTTGCTGTAGTTACATGGAAAAAGAAAGTAGAAAGTTACAAGGAAGCATTTTTGGTCGATGAAAAATTAAAAACTAATGAAAGGTTACGGATAGTGCCAAAAGCCTTATTCGATTCAAATGGTATTGAAGGATCGTTCAGACAACTGACTGTTGACTAGCTGTATTCACTCATGTGTTCATATTTGACGAGTCTAAATATCGTTCTGGATGTTTAGTTCCTGGCTTTACCAAAACTTTTGAATGCCTAGGATTGTCCATTAGGTTACCTTCGCTTTAGTTCAGAATATTCTCGGGGGGAATACCTTGTAACCTAATTTCCAAGTTATTAAAAAAATTTATTTATGGTCTTTGCTAATATAAAATGCGTTTCTTGCCTACCCAATCCTTGCAAATCAAAATCAATTTAATCAATCATATAATAACAATAAACGGTATCTTTGGCAAGACAAACGTAGAGCAGTAAGTTATCGATACCATCTTTAGAACCATAAACCAATATACGGAAGATTAAAGTTTTTTTCGGGTCTAAACCGGAAGGAAGTGTAATATGTAGAATCAATGGTATGAATTATGTGAGGATTTTTCTTTTGAATGCACGAGCTTCAAGAAGCATAACATTTTCAAAAAGTTATGCGGCATTCATGTGATAATTAATACAGAACACAACGCAATAATTGATTATGAAAAATGATAATTATTGGGCCGTAGAAAACATAATGAAAAGAGGTTTTTGAGCTTCCAGAAACGCGCAAAGCTCATGTAAATTTCACGAGCCAATCAAAAACTGCCGAAGTTTTATTAAAATATTGCTCATTTTCAAAATTGCAACGAATCATGTCCTACTGTATAAGTTTGATTCATAACATACGAAAATAAACGAAATTAAGAAAACACTTAAGTTCACACGAATTGCATACTTACCTAATGCCAAAATTCAGATTATAATATTAAATAATAATAATTCAAGTTAGTACCGGTATTAAGTTATTTGCTATCGAAGTCCGGTACTCTTCTGAGCCATAAAATCCTGTACTGTAAATTGAGAGAGATATAGTAGCAGGTATCCAAACGTACATTATTTTACTAATAAGCTTTAATCTCATTTCAATAAATTAATAATGATTATGGATGGAAGCTTTATCAATATCTATATAAATCTATATAAAACACAAATTCATACTGCAACCAGGGTTAGAACTTAGAATTTCTATATTGGTGGATATACAGTCGATTAGGGGTAGTTTTCTACCAGATTATATGTATTTATTATACAGTTTTATTAAAATAATGGTGTTCTGGTCTTTTGGATTTTTCAAGTCAATTATTCTAGAATGTGAAATTATTACTTAAGTTATAATATTTATTTGATGTAATTAACTGTGTTAATAAAACTGTATAATAAATATAGATAATCTGGCAGAAAACTACCCCTAATCGACTATAATAAATAAACCACATGCCGGCCATTGTAAAATTAAGTGAAGTAACAAGTCGGGTTGAGGATGATGTTCATATTTGAAATTGAATTGAGAATATGCATTAAAATAGATACTAATAAATTAAATCAAAAGGTACATATTGAAGGTTGTCCTTTTATCGTAGATGGGCAATTAATTTTAGCGTTCCTTCCGTATAGTAAAATACTTAGTATAGAACGAACACAGGAAATTTTTAGCCTAGTTCTTTCCACTATTTGGGTTGGCACCAACCATAGCAATAAAATGGTCCTAAGCTATTATCACATCAATCTTTACTTTTGTTAATGCACGCGCCATTAGAACATGTGCAAAATTGATCTACACGGTGCAGGTATACATAATACAGGGTGATTCACGACTATTCCCTCGGTCTCTTGTGCCTAAACGGTACAAGATATCAGCTTCATTTTTTGGTGACATATGTAAATTGATAACGACTATTTTTTAAAATTATTTTCAATTATACAGGATGCTTCACAAAATTGTAATATATCAAAGTTAGGTTTTTTTAAATGCAACCTCCTGTATTTTATTACGTTTTTAGATTCTACGTTAAAAACTAAGGTAACTTTATTAAACGTATTAATTAAACCTATCGCTTACCAATTTTGAGAAAATTGTGATTTTAAGGAAAATATTCAATTTAAACAACCCCTAATAACACGGAAACCACTTACTTTCAGTAACACAAATTTATATCGATTTATCTTGACCTTTAAGGCTTTCATTTGCACTACGTAGGATTTCGATTTTTTGTACAGGGTGTTTAGAAAAAGGATTCATATTTTATATTTTTCAAACATCAAAAACCCACTTAACTTAAATGGAACACCCTGTATGTTTTTATTCTATGTTGAATAACTTTTCATTTTCTATCAAAAACTATGAGTAATAGATATGTCTAAAATCAACGATTAAAAAGTTATTAAGATTTTTCTCTAAAATTTGTATGAAAATGGTTTTTGTTTGCATTCTAGTAGGCCATGATTTTTTTTTATTGTAGTTGATAATTAAATATGTGATCAAAACTTAATTAAAAATGAAATTGAAGCAGTGGAAAAAATACTGTAGTAGGTAAATGCCATTTTTTCCTATGCATAACCGCACTCGTTTTCAAGAGATCTTCTAACGTTATGGTGTTATAGTAGCAAACGCATCCTTTATTCCAATCTTCATGTCATCAGCAGTGGTAGGTGGAGTGTTGTAAACTAAATTTTTAATGATAATAATAATAATATCTAAACAAACTTCATCAAGAAGAGTCGAAAAAGTGTTGTTCTAAAATCCGTAAAAATTTTACTCCGTTCAAGTTTCCATCAAAAAATCAAAATTCTCCCAAATACATTGAGGCTCCACCGGTTTTGGCGGTCAACAGTGCGATACAGGTGACGATTTAGTAATGAAAGTTATGTCAGTTTACCAAGCCGTTATGTTGTGGAAAGTGGATTCGTCGGTAAATAAAACATATTTAAAGAATTCATCTTCTTCTTCAACTTTTTCGAGACTCCATAAACAAAAATTCAACCTTCGTTGAAAGCCTCGTCCATATAAATTCTGGTGAAGTTGAATGTGATAAGAATGGTGTTAATGTTTTTTTCAAAAATATTTAGATAGACAATTCCTCCATAAATGGATTGGAAGGAGGGGTCCACAACACTCCACCTACCACTGCTGATGACATAAAGAATACAATAAAGGATGCGTTTGCTACTATAACACCAGATATCCTGAAAAACTTTAGATCTTTTGAAAATCGAGTGCGGTTGTGCATAGAAAAAAATGGTCATCATATTGAGCATTTACTATACCATTTTTTCCATAAATGATTACTTCTTGTTATGAATTTCATTTTTAATTAAGTTATGATCCCATATCTAATTATCAAGTACAATAAAAAAAATCATGGCCTACTAGAATGCAAACAAAACCATTTCCATACAAATTTTAGAGAAAAATCATAACTTTTTAATCGTTGATTTTAGACATATCTATTACTCATAGTTTTTGATAGAAAATGAAGAGTTATTCAACATAGAATAAAAACATACAGGGTGTTCCATTTAAGTTAAGTGAGTTTTTGATGTTTGAAAAATATAAAATATGAATCCTTTTTCTAAACACCCTGTACAAAAAATCGAAATCCTACGTAGTGCAAATGAAAGCCTTAAAGGTCAAGATAAATCGATATAAATTTGTGTTACTGAAAGTAAGTGGTTTCCGTGTTATTAGGGGTTGTTTAACTTGAATATTTTCCTTAAAATCACAATTTTCTCAAAATTGGTAAGCGATAGGTATAGGGAACGTTTAATAAAGTTACCTTAGTTTTTAACGTATAATCTAAAAATGTAATAAAATACAGGGGGTTGCATTTAAAAAAACCTAACTTTGATATATTACAATTTTGTGAAGCATCCTGTATAATTGAAAATAATTTTAAAAAATAGTCGTTATCAATTTACATATGTCACCAAAAAATGAAGCAGATATCTTGTACCGTTTAGGCACAAGAGACCGAGGGAATAGTCGTGAATCACCCTGTAGGTATATTTATCAGTTGTAAGTCGCATAAGGTAGGTAAAAAAAATATTTACCGAAAGCATATGCAAGCAGGGCAATAAATAAACAAAGAACATATTAATTATATATTTTTAGCCAACAATTTATAAAATGAAGAGAATATCCAATTAAAACGTTTTGTGGTACCGTTAATCCAGTAACTCGCCAACAGTTCGTCTAATCGAGCCGCTAGTAAAAACTAACCAGATAAGGGAGGCGTTTGTCAAGTGCGTTTCCTTTACTATTTTCCATTAACAGTTGCTTTTCACGAAGATTGAGTTATCTGATTCAGGAGAGTTCAACATGGCGGAAGTCACTATCAAAAGTCAAAGGGACAAGTCAAGGGGGTGATCACTAGAAATTGAAATTGTTTAAGCAGCATTGATTTAAACTCAATTGATATTCAAATAGCTAATGAAATCGAATATCTTTTAAACAGGTTTGAACCCTGTTACGATAAATTTATAGAGCTTCAAGCGCAAGCCACTCTTCAAGGGTCTGTTAAGGATTCTTAAAAAGGCTTAGCGAGGAATGTGAATCAGAATATCGTTCGCTAGTTTTTGAATTTAAAGGGTAATTGCAGAGACTCGCGAATAAAAAAAGCATTTAAACGAGAATTTTTGGAAAATAGTGAAGCGCGCTTAATCCTACAACGATAATTCGGACGCAACAAGTACATCCGCCTATATTAAATCAACCAACTTTGTCAGGTCAATATTACCTTTAGATATAGGACATATTTAACAAAAATCAAAGCTAACTTAAAAATCAATTCATTCATGAAAAAATATATAGGGTGTTCCATTTAAAATAGTCGACTTTTGGCATTTCTTCTGTGGTCGTTAGAAAAAATTCAGTACGGCCCTTTTGCAACAAATTTCGTTCAAAATCAGCATATCGAGAAATAAAACACTCTTTTGTTTATGATAATCTCCAATTATGTTGCTCTGCTGCCAATAATTGAACAGATATAATTTTTTACTGATTGTTAATTTCGGCGAAAATTTTTAAAAAAACATTTATTTTCTCCTAAATGAGTTGACTTAAGTAGGTGAAAGGTTAAACAAACTTGATCTAGAATCGAATATGGATTTCAAAAATATAAATATCTATAGAGTGTTCCATTTAAAATAATCGAGTACGATCCTGTACCGGGTGGCCAAATAAGCGAGGTAAGCGGCTGTATCTCAGGACTTGCTCATCTGACAACAATGAAATTTTTTTTATTATTATAAATGTGGCCATAAAAAAACTCTGGAAATTATTTTCGAGTTCTTAGGATGGCCGCTAGGGGGCGTATTTGGTATAATAGTTCATTAAAGCTTAATTTTCTCGCTTAAAGTCCCAATGAAGTGGGTCTGAAAATATTGTCATGGCAATCTACGATCATTTTTGAACAAAAAACCTTACATCAATTTTTTTGACATCCGTCAAATAAAGTGGTGGGGGAAGGTTTTGCCCTGAAAAAGAAAAATGCTTGTAGTGTCAGTTTGGCTTGGCCGATTTTACTGAAACAACTTTTGATTAAAAGAGCATTTTTGGAAGTATTTTTCTATAAAAATAAAACAACAATATATTTTTCCATTGTTCTGCGAGAGGGCGTTGATTTATAACTTACCTTATTTCTTTAAATATCTCTAAAAAGTTAAATGAAATCATATATTTTTTCTTACGATAATAAGTAGAGCACTAAAAACTAAAAAAAATAGTGAAAACCGCAAAACGATATTTCTATTTATAACGAAGGTATTAACAAAAATGTTTCAATATCGTTTTGCGGTTTTCACTTTTTTTTTAGTTTTTAGTGCTCTACTTATTATCGTAAGAAAAAATATATGATTTCATTTAACTTTTTAGAGATATTTAAAGAAATAAGGTAAGTTATAAATCAACGCCCTCTCGCAGAACAATGGAAAAATATATTGTTGTTTTATTTTTATAGAAAAATACTTCCAAAAATGCTCTTTTAATCAAAAGTTGTTTCAGTAAAATCGGCCAAGCCAAACTGACACTACAAGCATTTTTCTTTTTCAGGGTAAAACCTTCCCCCACCACTTTATTTGACAGCTGTCAAAAAAATTGATGTAAGGTTTTTTGTTAAAAAATGATCGTAGATTGCCATGACAATATTTTCAGACCCACTTCATTGGGACTTTAAGTGAGAAAATTAAGCTTTTATGAACTATTATACCAAGTACGCCCCCTAGCGGCCATCCTAGGAACTCGAAAATAATTTCCAGAGTTTTTTTATGGCCACATTTATAATAATAAAAAAAATTTCATTGTTGTCAGATGAGCAAGTCCTGAGATACAGCCGCTTACCTCGCTTATTTGGCCACCCGGTACAGACGAAACCGAGAGCAGTGCGGGCCTCAAAATATTTTTAGGTTGTAAACAACGAACGCCTGAATAAGAAATCTCTCATGACCTTTGTTCTAAAATTAATATTAAAGGTACTATCGAAGAACGAAGGGCAAGTGGGCAACCCTGTATATTATTGGGAAATTATAACATTTGTTTTAAAAACATCTCGTCACTATTGGGAAACCCTTACAAATATAATAATAATGCCAAACTGCTATTTTTAACTACCTAGTCAAGGGCAACCTTTAACCTTTATTACAAATATGTGTTCGTTGTTCAAAACATCACATTTCAGTTGTTATTACTAGTGCAATGTATCGTAAAATCTCAGAGGAATTAAAGCTATCGGCCAAATTAAAATTAAATGAGGTAGAAAGTCGTATTGAAGATGATGTTACTCATATTCGAAATTGGATGGAGAAGCAACCCCACTTAAACTTTAAAATAGGTAGGTTAAAATAAATATAAATTAAAGTGTATAAAATAAATGTTGTGGTTTTAGATGGCCAATTGATATTATCGTTTCTTCGCTGTAGTAAATTTAGCTTAGAACGAACAAAAGAAAAAATTGATAATCATTACACGATGAAAACCATTATGCCTGAGTTCTTTTCAAATAGGGACCCTTTCCTTCCGGAAATGCAATATTTATTAGACGCTGGGTATTCTTGCCAATGAAATTTCTTTAACCTAACCGTCTTTCTTAATTTTTTAGCGCAATTATCCCATTACCAAGATTAGATCCTGACAGCGGCAGTAGAATTGTCCTACTTGATGTCAACAATACTGACCCCAATACATGTACGCTACTAGACATTTTCAAGCTGACCTACATTGTAGGAGATATACTATTAAGGGAAGACGATCACGCTGTGATTAATGGTATCAAATGGGTTGTGTACTGCAAAGAGGTTAATATCAAATACATTCTCCAAATGACACCACTATTTGCAAAAAAACTTGTTTACATATCAGAAAAGGGATTCCCTTTCAGAATCCCGGGAGTTTGTGTGACCAACTGCCCTCCTTCATTACAATGCTTATACGACTTGGCAAAACTGTTATTTTCCAAGAAAATTGGTGAAAGGGTTAGTTATATTTCATTAATTTTGCCGACCTCATCGTAACTTTGCAGTACATGCTAGTACTAGTTATTTGCTGTTTTACTGCAAGGAGCCGATGAATATCAAAGTAGTCTAAGAAAACCTAACGGGTTTCTCTATTTTTAGTTTTACTTCAGTAAGTTTCATTTCTACAGAAATAACGTCAGCATTGCTTTTTTTAAATTTTAAAAGTTAAAAGCTCATTTGTTTATTTAATTGCCAAATAGGTAATATGGTGTACTGTCTGTTACTACATTTAAAGGTGTTTTTCAGTTATCAATGGTTACAGAAGAAAAGTTGCCAGGGTTGCTATTAGAAAAGCCTTATATATTACCAAGGGAATTAGGGGGTAACAATGGAAGTATAAATGACCTAATTGGTAAAATTTGCAATTTACATGTACGAGTATAATGTTACTTTGCTGTAGTTACATGGAAAAAGAAGGTAGAAAGTTACAAGGAAGCATTTTTGATCGATGAAAAGTTAAAAACTAATGAAAGGTTACGGACAGTCCCAAAAGCCTTATTCGATTCAAATTGCATTGAAGGATCATTCAGACAACTGACTGTTGACTAGCTGTATTCAGCCATGTGTTCATATTTGACGAGTCTAAATATCGTTATGGATGTTTAGTTCCTGGCTTTACAAAAACTTTTGAACGCCTAGGATCGTCCATTAGGTTAGTTTTGCCTTAGTTCAGAATATTCTCGGGGGGAATACCTTGTAACCTAATTTCCAAGTTATTAAAAAAATTTATTTATGGTCTTTGCTAATATAAAATGCGTTTCTTGCCTACCCAATCCTTGCAAATCAAAATCAATTTAATCAACCATATAATAACAATAAACGATATTTTTGGCAAGACAAACGTAGATCAGTAAGTTATCGATACCATCTTAGAACCGTAACCCAATATACGGAAGATTAAAGGTTTTTTCGGGTCTAAACCGGAAGGAAGTGTAATATGTAGAATCAATGGTATGAATTATGTGAGGATTTTTTCTTTTGAATGCAGGAGCTTCAATAAGTATAACATTTTCAAAAAGTTATGCGACATTCATGTGATAACACAGAACACTACGCAATAATTGATTATGAAAAATGATAATTGTTGGGCCGCAGAAAACATAATGAAAAGAGGTTTTTGGGCTTCCAGAAGCGCGCAAAGGTCATGTAAATTTCATGAACCAATCAAACACTGCCGAAGTTTTATTAAAATATTGCTCTTTTTCAAAATTGCAACGAATCATGTCCTACTGTATAAGATTGATTCATAACATACGAAAATACACGAATTACATACCTAAAATACATAATGCCAAAATGCGGATTACGTATATATTAAAATCATTCAAGTTAGCACCGGTATTAAGTTGTTTGCTATAGACGTCCGGTAGTCTTGTAGGCCATAAAATCCTGTACTGTAAATTGGGGGAGAGAGACGCACGATCGGTATAGAAAAATAGATCTTGCAAATAGTAACAGGTATCGCAACGTAGATTATTTTATTAATCAGCTTTAATCTCATTTCGTTAAATTAATAATGATTATGGAAGCTTAAGCTATATCAATATCTATTCTATATAAGATTGATATACGTGTTTACACACACAAATCCATTCATTCATTCAAATTCAAAATAGATAGATTAAGTTTATATGTGAAGGAAACACGCCTTAGTCGTTAACAATTACAGCAAAAGCTCAAGAAATTAAAAGTACTTTTAATCAATTATGTAACATGTACGAAATATGGTTAGTGACACAAGTACTTCATCAAAATAGGCCGACGTTTCGACTGGGAGGGCTGGTCTTGATCAAGTCTCTACCACAAGTCTGTCGTATCCTACAAGTTTCTTATCAGTTTTTTAAATCACGTTTAACTATTTTTTCCCATGTGTATCACCACATGGTTTCATTTTGATCATCAACGATTAGCTGGATCTAATGAGTTTCTCGTGCTGTTTATTGATACGCTAATTCTTCACGTAACTGTTCTGTAGCACTTTAATCTTAAAAAAATTATTGTTAATTCTTACTAAACTGGTCACGTTTTTAACCACCGTTGTATACCAATTATGTTTTATCTGTCGCAATAAAGAGCCTTGATAAAGACCGGCCCTGCCAGTCGAAACGTCGGCCCAGTTTGATGCAGTACATTGTCGTCTCACTAACCATATCACTTGGCAAACTCCATTAGAAGGTCTCCACATTTTGGAGAAATCACCCTGATATGAACAAAATAATGTCCAATGCAGTAAACAGTTAACCGTAATTTTTAAGCGGCAGACTGCAAGATAGCACTGCAAGAAATCCATAGTACTCACCTCACCAAGGTTGTGGTATTTTTGTGGTATTTTTGACATTCTCGGTAAATGTAAGAGTGATGAATTTCATATCATAAGTATAAGGGTTATAGAACATGTAGTAATTGCAAAATAGATATACATATTTATAAATAATGACTAGTAACTACGTATTGTTACCGATGTGTGTTCTGTTTAATATTGTGCAATAAAAAATCTACTTTGGGAACGTTCGCAAATAAATTGTTTTTTTACTTGTGAATTGATGCAAAACGTACCAAACGTTTATGAAGTAATATTTTGCGTGAATAGAAAACTTACCATTTCCATCCATTTGTTAAGTGTTTTATATGGTCCTATCCGTGTATTTACCTGCAACAAAGAAAGATATGAAATGAATATTATTATTTGAGGCAAAGCGTATACTTTCGAATAAATATTTGTAATAATGCAAAAACAAACACGTACAAATGAAAACATGTTTTTGAACATAAAATAACAATTCTATTACAGAATACAACAAGAAAGTAAGAAGAGTATTCTTAAACCTTAAAATTCGTGATAGTAATTAAAGTAATTTTGATTTTTAATTAGTAGAAATACCGGGTTGGTAGAAGCAAGTACGAAAGCATTTAGGAAATGATTTAATGAGATCATTGTAATTCCATGTTATACATCGTAAAGTAGAAAGCCATTTAAATTACTGTTTCAGCTTCTCAATTCTTAATTGAAGTAGATAGCTGTAACAAGTAAAACATCTAATGCGTAAAGCAATCCAATTGGATAACTTTAATTAATAGTGCAAATTTAAAGAATCTTTATTACGTTTATAAGCGAATTGTGTAAACCTGAACGAGAAACTACGCGAACAAAATTAATTATTATTTGTTGCTAATTTTCTTAAACCAACTTTAATGTCACTGTGCGTTCATTTGTATAAGGATTAATAGAGTTGATTCAAGTGGTTTTAAGTATTTAAGAAAATTCATTTAATTTCTAAAAGGATGTAAAAATGTTTGCTTCCGTTCATAAAAGATTACTTATGTTATAAATTGCGGGGTAGTACGATTTCTTTCATTTAACCACACATCTGAACAGATGGAATTTCGACGGTGCGATGATTCATGGCTAAGTTTGTATGTAAATACCCGATGCAGAAATTTCCATAAAAGCATATACATATAGGGTAGAAAATAGTATATTGCTCGTGGAAAAATTGAAAAATTATGTAAAATTTATTGCTTTTTTTTTTTAATTCTGTCACGAATGACTTCTTTGTTATTCCGTACTCAAGATATTTATCTTTAATTTCTGTTCGTGAATGTAGTTAATCCATTTACATAATCTTTTTTCTGCTACGTTTCTCCTCGACAGAATGACAAGTCTATTATCTAAGTGATGAAACAATTCATTGAGAGGTATTGGATTTAAAGAATTAGATAATATTGACTTAACAATAAACTGGGCAAAATGATGCCTTAAAAATAGTTTTCTAAGCTTAGGAATTCACACAAAAACTTAAAAAACATTGATCTTTGCGATATTCAATTCTATTTCGTTTCGTATCCTTCGTGAACGCAGCTCGTTGCAAGTTTGTTGAAAATAATAGGTGATAGAATCCTTGCAGATATATAAAGTGGAACACTCTTTGCTTAGAAATTCATGCATGTTGTAAAATGTAAAATGTAAAAAATACATTTCAGTATTTTTTCGGTATTTAGAGTTTGCATTGTTGTGCTTTTAACGAATCGTGTGTACGTTTGGCTTAACAACAAAAGCAATTACTACAGATGAGATGATCATGAGGATGCATGTTAGGTAACCCTTATTTTAATAGGGTGCTGTTCAATTTTTATTTTTATCTCGAAAGTATTAATTTATTAACATTATATTCGCAGTAAATGGTCTTATTTTATCGAACTGTTGGTACAGACCTAACGCCACTCACCTTGCGCGCTTGGCCATACATGATCCCTTTCGATCAAGGATGAGATGAACATGCTAGACCAGTTGAGATATTTGATAGATTGGTGTAATAAATAAACGTCCATTTTTATCCATTATAAAGGTTAGCGGTAACGTGGAAATATTCCGTTTCTTTTTGGAAGACAGGATAAGTTTAATTTCCTTCCAAATTAAACCATTGGATTGATTAGACATAGTGTAGTACTTATTTATCAGTAAAAGGTAAAGTACGTAAATGAGATATATTTACATATTGGAAGTCATAAGTTTGACATTATTTTAAGTTATAAGTGTTTATCGCACGTATATGAGAGGTAAGTTTGTTAAAAATACTTTAAATGTGTGCAATACTATATCGTAGATTAAAAAACGATTCTTTCCGGTTATGACCGAATATTCCATAGTAATTAGTGGAATATAAGAATTAATCACCAAAAATACCTTCCCATACATGAACTTCGCTTCGGCCCAATTATGTTGATTGTGCATATCGACTATGGACCCGAAATTTAATTCCACGGTCAACACTGAACGGGTTAAAAAGGGATTAACCGTTTGCAGATGAAATCGTTTAAAAATCTGCTCTCTAAATGAGTAATCAAGCGCCGGAAGGTTTTTATATGTATACGTAGGAGGGAGCTGTATATACAAGATGTGTATTTTAAGTAATGAGAATAAATATTCATAAAAGAAAATTTATTAGAGATATCGCTGCAAAACTCTAGCAGTCTTGAAAGTATGGTCCTTCGCCATCAACACACTTCTGCAGGAGATTTTTCCACGCTTCGTACACTCCCTGGAGGTTAGTAACCGAAAAATCCTTCAGAGTATGCGTACAAACCGCTTTAACAGTATCCAGGGTTGCGTAGTGGCGTCCTTTGAGCATGGTTTTCACTTTCGGGAAGAGCAAAAAGTGTGCTGGAGTAAGATCGGGGCTGTAGGGAGGCTGGGGAATCGTTACGATGCCATGTTTTGCCACGGAAACCACAAAGGAGGTGTAGTCATGATGGCAGAAATTTCTGGTGGCACTAGACTGACCCGTCGGTGTAATCTTTTTGACACTTCCACGTAGAAGGCACCAGTGACTTTCTGTCCTTCGGCCACGAATTCCTAATGGACTACACCCTTTTTGTCAAAGAACACAGTCAGTATTACTTTCATTCTGGACATGCGAGCTTTCTTTTGCCGAGGCGATTGCGGAGTGTGCCATTCATAGCTCTGCCGTTTGGTTTCGGGGTCGTACTCGAAAAACCAACTTCACATTGCCAAAAAACTAAGCGTCTTCTTTAATGTGTTCCAAAAAATCTTTTGAAATGGCCTTGTGGTTTTGAATTTGCTGGTTCGTCAAAACTTCCGAGACAAGCTTTGCACAAATCTTCCTCATCACAAGATCCTCACTGATGATTTTGTGCACAACCATCTTATCCATTCCAAGATTTCCCGTGATCATACGAACACTTAAACGCCGTGCCGCGGCCGGTTGATGAACGACCTGCGTGGGGCTCGCCTTCACCTTCACGGCCTGCTTTAAACATTTTATGCGACCTAAAAACTTCAACTGGTGATAAGCTTTCACTGCTGTATGCTCGCTGAATCATTTCTAGCGTTGATGCACCAGATTTCCCAAGACAAACACAACATTATTGATTGCATAACGCTGTTCAATGCTTCGCTGCATTTTGATCTTGCACACAATTTTTGGCAGACGTCCAAGCCACGCGTGATCTTGCCTCAAACGAAGTCAGCAGGCGACTGGCGAGTGGAGCATTTACAAGGTCAAATCTCCTACTTTCGACTTAAACCGGTTCGAGCGCGGTCTGACGGACAGTCCTGTTAGGACAAAAATATTCTCATTACTTAAAATACACGCTATGCTCGATGGTTTGCGTTCAGTTTTGCTTTCAATTTTCCAATCCTTTCACGTATAGTTTTGACATTCCGTATTTCAGACAAGGAACATTTACAACAAGAAAAAGACTTTTTAACAGAGTTGAAGAGTCGAGGAGGAGGGAACAAGAAGACGCTGAACGCCCCAAGAACATATAGCATTCTTCCCTTACAATTATGGATTAACGGGCAAAATTGGCAAAGTCTTGATTAAGCATAACATCAAAACTGTATTTCGACAGTGAACACTTTTGGGCAAGGATTTCGATCGATAAAAGAAGTTACGCTATTGGTATAAACGCCATAAATAAATACCATGCTTTTGTGGCATAAGTTACATAGTACAAACAGGACGCTCCATAGAACAAAGGGCTAAGGAACACCAGGGAGACTGTAAGAACATGCGTAGTTGTAGCGGGAATTGCAGTTTGAGGACGCGAAAGTACTGCCACGAGTTCTGCGAAGTACCTCCCTCGAATAATTAGAGAGGCGACAGCATCCATTGAACATGAACCGGAAGACGGGTTCAGACTTAGCAGAGCATGGACGCCAGTCATTCATAGATTGAAAAATTGGGAGAAAGTGAAAGTTAATCAACAACCACTCTTGCATCGAGTTTTTCACACCTCTAATTTCTTGCAATTTAATTGTTTCTGTGCACATTGTTTTTTACAATGGGGTTCGTGTTATTTGTTTTTTAAAGTTCTTTACATTTATTTTCATACTCTTGACCCATGGCTTCGTCTGTTCCTTAACCTGGCCGTTTTTCATTTATTTTAATCCGTTTATCTTCCCTACGTTTTTCGTTGTTAATTCTTCTTAAAATAATTTGACACCATTCCTCGTATGTGTAGATTCTCTTAGTATTGTATTAATACTGTGATGATTAAACCTTTCCTATATTTTTTATACGGGTGTTCCATTTTTTTTTAACCAAGAAATAAACAGGAATTAGATACGTTTATCTTTTTATTCAACTTGCATTAAGAAACGCTTACTAATTAAGGAGCGTAATCGAAATACTGTAAAAAATTAGAATTTTGTCATTAATTACTTGTTAAGGCAACCGACAAATTATGAACAAGCAAACGCCTGTTTATAATAGCTTCGGGCCTCTAAATGAGCTCGGGAAAAGTTTTCCATAATATCTAACAAATTCAGTTTGATTAAATGGAATAGTGGGTACTGTTACTCATTTGTCACAGTGATTTACTATTTTGTAAGTTACGATTTCGTATGGTCATTCAAACTTATACTCATTAGGGTTAGGGAATCCTTTTTTATCATAAAATATATGTAGCATGTAAAATCCACCTACTCGCTAATCCCTACGATCAGTTTAGTGCATAATTTCAATCTATTTTAATGCCGACAGATATTCATCTCATAAAATATATGACAGTTAAATAAAGTTTCACGGAAAAATATAAACTCATTATGAGTGAGGATTCCATTAATAAACAGAACCCTACTCGGATAAAAAAACTTTTCTACTAACTTTAATTATTCCTATATCTCAGACCGTCGAAGATGATTAAACATTAATGTTGATATTGATCAAGCGACGAAGTTTCAAACTCAAATTGGTTTGCTAATTATTGATGTTTTCTTAGTTGATATTAATCTAATTTGACAACCATGATATCTACTGCTACGCGTTGATGACAAAACGGAAGGTATCAGTTTAATTTTACATTTAATTTATGTAAATATCACGTATTTTCTATCTTTTAATAAACATGACAAGATCTGATACGATCAATAAATTTGTATAAATTGACTGCACGTATTTTAACAAGTTAATAGTGAAACTGCAAGATATAATGCAAGTTTACAGGTATCTTATTGTGTATTTGTATTACTTTGTCGAATCGGCGGTTGCAGGTAATTAAATAATCGTTTTTTTTTGTATTCATCTTCTAAAACGCGCATTTGAAATAGTGTGCCCGCAGAATGAAGAATTGGATACTTGCAAAAGTCCCTGCGAACCCACTTGTCAAAATCCAAATCCGGCCCCGTGTTATTTCATCATGTGTAATCCGGGATGTGTATGTAAACTTGGTTATATTCGTGACGAGTTCACAAAAAAATGCGTTAAACGGCATTTATGTCATGTAGGTAAGTACCAAACACTGAAATAATTTCAGTGGTACCAAATAAGCATCTTTAGAATTATGGTGTTTGCAAAGTAAAAATATAAAATAATTGCATAATGTAAGGTTCTCTATTATGTGAAATGAGATTTTAAATCGATCAGGGTTTATTAAAATTGTTCCGTCCGTAGATTAATAAAATAAATAATTTAATGTTGAAAACAAAATATCTATGAATTGCATTACTTGAATGTAATCTATTTTGAAACTATTCTGTTATTCAATAATTGTATCTGAATCAAGCTTTACTGAAAGATCTTTTTCTACTGGCATTAGCGTGAAGGAGGTAGTTTTCCGTTTTAACTTACTTGAAGTTAAAAGAAATTTGTACTCTCTAGTTACGTTAGTACCAGTTAGTGACAGTAAGAATTAAAATATGTTCCAGTTTCAAATTTGGTAACAAAAAATTGCACAATTTTTACATGAATGTTCCACTCCTCACATAAATGTCACCTTCTTGAAATTCAGTACTATTCAAGTTCTTAATTTATCCCAATGTATTGTAAAATTTTGCAACTCCAGTTGCCTCTTAGCTTCTTCGACCTTCGTTAAAGCCGGCCACCTTTTTTGCAATCAATTAGTATGCTTTTTATACTTCGTGAGCGGCTTTATTTTAACGAGACGCCAAACTTTTTCCTCTGCGAAAATGTTCGCAAATGGGTCCTACGGGATGGGCAGGGGTAAAACACGTTGATGTGGTAATTACAAAAAATGGATTAATAACAGTTAATTTTTTAGCTAACTGTTAAGCTTTTTTGTAAGTAATTCAAACTAACATTTGTCCTACAACAAAAATGAGTCCATCAAGAGTGTCCCCATCTTAAAGACATGTAGGTATTACTACATTAACAAAAATAATGAATATCAAGCTGATTTTTTTTCTGTAGCTTAGTAAATATTTGCATAATTAATAATGTCCATTTCGTCCTACAAATGAATTGGGCCGTTTTCCCATGATATTCATCCATTTTTTGTAATTTCCAAATCAACGTGCTTTTACCTGCACACCCCCCGTAGGACCCATTTGCGAACATTTTCGCAGAGGAAAAAGTTTACCGTCTCGTTAAAATAAAGCCGCTCACGAAGTATAAAAAGTATACTAATTGATTGCAAAAAAGATGGCCGGCTCCCGAACTATCAGTAAATACTGGGATAATTCGTTCTCTATTCATTTGACCCAAGTTCATTTCTTGTATGTTTGCAATCCATCGAGCAAAACCTGAATGTATGTAGTTTCCCGATAGAAAACGATGTTCGACTCTTTGTACCTACAATCAAATTGAAAATGACTTTATAAACTGGAGCTTTATAAGGTGGATTTGGTTCTGAAATAACATTACCTTGCATTGTTTCAACTTTTTGTTATAAATTACCCTAATTTACCAAATTCTTCATTACACTACTACAGTAAACAAATGATATGCACCCTTTTGTACTGTATCAAAGTCCTTAATACAGTTTTTCAATTTTTTACGAGATTTGTTTACCGTATTTAAAACGCTGGCCGTCTTGAATGAGTAAAAATTAAGTTAACATATCTGATTCGAAGTTAATAAAAAAGACTTTCACACGTACGAACGGATGAATGTCACGAATTACAGAAAATATTTCAGGCTACCTTTTTTTATACAAAACTTCACAACTTTACCTTTGTTGCGTGTTCCCGAAGCGTGAATTTTTTTATTTTCGTTACCATTACCAGTATGACCATTTATAGAAATATTGTCCTTGCTAGAAAGAATTTCTCTTATTTTCCTTACAAACGATCGATGTATCTCGGTTTTCTCATGTTCTACAACCCTGAGTTGAATACGTTTTCTGACTTCCTGGCAATGCCATTTATGACCGCTACTATCTTCGAAATTGATCGATTTCTATAATACGGGGTTAGATATTGCAGGCATCGTATAAAATAAAAAAAAAATCATTTGTTAGACCAACTGTGAATCAGGGAATTTAATTTTGATACCACGCCTTTCATGTTTCAAAAGTTGTTAGCTTTAGTGATTTTAGTTAGTTTTAGGGTCAATTAGCCCCGATTTGGATTCAAGGGTTTTGCTCAAGTAACTTCAAAATCAAGATTGTCATTATGTAAAATCTACAAAGCAAATGGTAGAGCAGTATGTCATCCCCTCCGAACTCGTCTTGCTCTTGTTCTAAATTAAAGAGGCTCTGGAAAGCCTGAGCAGCTCGTTTCCATCACCTCGCTGGTATTGTCTCCTGTTTTTTCCCTTTTTCCCTGAATTTCGGATGGACCAAAGTAGTAGAGGACGTAATTTTTCGCGATTTGGTTTGATTCGCAATTGTTTAAAGGGTTTTGTATTATGTCAATATTAGTTTTTCATATAAGTACGTTCTGTTGTATTTATACACATGGCTATGGGGATTTTAATGCAATAGGTGTCGGAGTGGCGTCATATAAATTATGTTATGAGTATGACTTTTGTTTATGATAAAACTTTATAAAATAGAAAATTTGCAACTGCGACCAGCCTATCAGGAGTTCTCCCGAATTTCCCTGTGGCCTGTCCTGTCCTGGTTTTTCGTATCGGACGTACAGAAAGCACCTTTGCCTTTTTCTGAGAATTGATTTGCATCGCGAATATATTTCCCAATATTTACGCAACCTACGTTCAAAGGGTGAACATTGCCCATTGATGTACTGCCAAACAAAACACCAAAAAACTGAAAAGCTTAGGGCGGAAAACTGACCCTAAGAGTCCTAATTATTTTCTATTAAGGTATGAAAAAGGTTATTTTCCGGAGTCGCAGTCTTCGGCTATTTGCTCGAATGGTTTCGGTACTAAAGGTAACAATATTTATAGTGAAAATCGTGATTTTTAACAAGAATTGATAGCGTACAATATTGTTGTAATCCGGACATTTTAACTAACCTAACTTTTCTTTGTTCTTTACATACTTTCCACTTGGAAAATAGACGCTTTCCATCGATTTGTAAATATACGCCAACGTTTCGTTATTTGCAATGTTCAGTACCACAAACTTTCTTTGTGGAATGCTTTTCCTTCATCATGACTATCGATTTTTGTAAATATTTTTTCATCATCTTTATGACAGGAGCCAGAAACCATTTTCTTATAGTTCGACTTCAGACTCATTGAATCTCGAATCCCAGCTATGTCGGTCCACATATTATAAATTTCTTCAACTGATAGAGGCGAAAGAATAAATTTTAATCCACGATGTCGACATCCAAAATATTGGGCTCAATGATTTAAAAACAAAAATGCCAATACTACCTAAACAACCCGTCGTATTTTTTAGAAACATAAGAAGAAGAAATTTTGCGAGTAACGACGGACGAGGATCTGCGGCAGGCCTTATATTTATAATTATAAATTACCAAGTAAAGGCTTAAGCTTTGAGCGGATTCTGGTTACATTTTGATCAATCCCCGCGTTTTCTTAGTGTACGCAATAGATAATGGAAGGTGCAAACCGTCGGCGGTGATTCCATGTGATTCCCAAACTACACCTTCGTTTAATCGTGTAAAGCTTACAAAAATCACAGCTGTGTATTTGAGTGTTCGGGGTGACATCCAAAACAAATGCTGCTTTTACTCTCTTTTCATGTTTATACCAGAAAATGAAACTGGCAACCTAATGGATCTCCACAACTACTGCCACGAATATCTTCATTTGGCGCCATACCCTTCTACGTCTACGTAATACGTTAAAGCATCCTTCTTTTTGATTCCCAAACGTTCTCAACTGAAATAAATTACGCAAAATTTATGCAGAATAATAATTAGAGCTACGATCTGTAAATATATACCACTAATTATGTAATTTGCAACAAATACAATGTTTTAAGAGACTGTGTGTATACTGAGCAGTATGGAGAATGTTTTAGTTAACGGAATGTAATAACACGGTAGAAAACGATCACCTGTCTGTGATGTAATTATAATATTAGAACAGAAACATGAGAGTATCTTATATAAAGAAAACCTTCTTGTACACACGTGGCTCTAAAACGTATCTAAATTTATCTCTCGTCACATTCATGAACTAATTTACCAAATTGCAAAATAGTTAAGCTAATTCAAAGTCAACCACGAGAACGTAACATTGAGAAATTATAATTTAACCCGTACTGTGAAATCGTGCACGTTTCTTCATTGTGTCGTGGATCTGCCGTTTTTAATTTTCATGTACATTTGGTTTTAATAGGAAAGCGCACCAACATAAACATGGGAACGTAATTTAATATAAACAGAAAATGAAAAATACCGTAATTAAATAAAAACAGAAAATGAAATACCTATACGATTAAGGTGAATGAGAGAAATGAGATTGTTCTCGTGTGCTTATTTACATCCTTTACAATAAAACAAATGGTTTTTAAAATAGGAAACTGTTAGGGTTTTGGACGCTGAAAATCTGACACTTTATACAAAATGAAATGTTAGCTTGACAAGTTTCGTAGACGATTACAACAGAATTTAAAGTAGGTACACAAACATATCGACCGTTTCTCGCGATGTTAAAGTTAACTACATGCCAATTTGGGCCGTGCTTTAAAAATGTTTTTAAATAGTCGTTGATAAATTACACCCCCATGGCAGGTTGAGCAAGCAATATGTTACTGTGTGCATGTTTTTTCTAATTTTCAATCCATTCATTTGTCATTCTATTTCGCTATAGTCGGTTTATTCTTAAATTACTATGGATAGAGAACTTCTCAAAATTACTGTGGTAGCCAATGATAAAATGGGTTTCACTTGCAAATAAAAGAATAAATGTCATATACAAAACGTTTCAAGCGAAAGTAATGCATATGACTACAGCATTATGATGGAATTTCCTTTACACTCCCTGATTACCTGCAATTCTATTGTATTCCTAATCCCTGACAGAATAAAGCAGAAGTTCTACAACCTTTTTTTAAATTAACGTTATTCCATAAACGTATTATGTCTTGAAGTACGAAAAAATGTAGAACTTCTGCTTTATTCGGTTTGGGTTTAGGAATTGAATAAACATGCAGTTAAACAAGTGAGACACAATTTACCATTGGCTACAGCAATTTGAAGGCGTTTCTTGTCCGTAGTAATTTAAAAATAAACCGACTATAGTTGAGGAGACACTAAGCTAGCATGTTATCAAAACATTAATTAACCCCTTCCACACCAGGTATCCACATGTGGATATTTCAAGGTGTGCATCAGGGTACCATGATATCCACATATGGATACGACGCATTTGAATTATGTAGCCTTAAAGAAGGATGGGATGGCACGTGGAAATTCATATTAGGTCTGGTATGGTACAAAAAAATGGTATGGGTAAGATACTTTAAAATTACGGCTGGAGTGTAAGGGGTTAAGGGAGGCAATCGTCCTCAATAACAATAACAATAAATATGTGTTCATTAAGGCGGTTTAATTACCAGGAAAGTATTTTATGTTATCTATCTAGCTATCAAAATAATAAATTATAATATAAACCTAAGAGCCATTAACACTAACCACTGAAGAAGAAGATTGGATCCACAAACACACTTACTCTAACGTTTTCCCCATAACGGTATGCCATCGAGGAAAAATTCATATGGTAATATGAAAGTACCAAGTCCAATCCCAATAAAAAGCGATATTTTCTAAATTGTTTTTTGAGGAAAGCGTGAATAGAGAATTCGTGCTTTATGCACCCAGCACCAAGTTTTTTTTGCCATAATTGTGGACTCGTTTCCCGAGGAGTCATATACTCAATTAAGAGAATCTCCTCCGCCATCAAGAAAACTAACTATGCCATCCCTACAGGAAATTGTACCCTTGTCTGTTTTACTGGCGGAGATTCCTATAAACTATTACGATGACTTTTTCGTGTAAAAATCGTCTATTCGGAGTTGGGAAGCTTCATATTTTCCTTATTCACGAATCTCCTTTCGGATTTCTTAAAATACTTGTTTTGATACTTAATTCTCCAGCAATGGCAAAACTTTTACTCGGTGCGGCGGTCCGACAATAACAAACCTTCAACATTACCGATGACTTTTTCAGTTCGTGCTTTAAGAGACATATTGAGTCATGAGGTTTGATATATCAAAATTACACCCATATCATAGGTAGGTAGATAACACACAAAACTCTGCGCTCGTATTATCAGATCGTTCGTAATGGTTTGTTAATATGATTGCACGTAATAATTTATATGTAGCACACTGTATAAAAAAGCAGAAGGAAACTGCATTTTAAACAATATTTTCGTGTTGAACATTTTTTGAAGATCTCGTCTTATGGTTGTCAATATTAAGATGCTCAGGAATAATATACATATTACATATTACAATTGTGTTGTAAAAGAAAGGCTTATTGATATAGAAATCTATTCATACGTATAGAATGATCTAAACCAGGGGTTTCCAACCGGTAGTACGCGTACTACTTGTGGTACGCGGGAAGATTTCAGGTGGTACGCCTCATATGGCTTCGTCCCGCCAACAACCGGGCGCCGACTATTCCTCCTCTGGCGCGCTTCTTTTATTGCCTCAATGTTATTGAAAACTAATGGAAACGTGAATGAATAATTAAATATAACTTTTATTATTTCTTTAATAAAAAAATAAAATAAAGAATGGACATGGTTGTTCAATACTTAACATAATTCATTATAATTTTTTGTATCTACTAACCCAGACCTGTTAGATTTAGTCATCATAAATATCGATAATTTATTTTAATTAGTTATGTCTACGAAACCAAACCTTCATACTTAGTTAACCCTAATATTTCTTAAACTATTACCTTTAACACCAATAGACTGCTGTCTACCCTTTGTTAAAAAAAACGTCAATCATACTTAAGTACGTGTTACCGATTAGTTCTCCGATTGCATGAATCTAAGTTCCCACCAATCAGAATATTGTATTTTCCACCCTTTCTTTGTTCCGATGTATTAAATACCGTATAATACACATTTCAAGAAGATTCTTACTCGAATGTCTACGAGATTTCGTACTATAATTTTAAAAAGATTCTTACTGTAATTTTTACGGGATTCTTACAGCAATATTTATAGGATTCTTATTCCACACAATTAAACATTGCTTTACTTATAATAAACTTTATTGTGCATTGTGCCGCAACTACATCATCCGCCACAATGGTTCCGATGGAAAATGTGTTTGTAAATAAAATTAGGATCAGGGGGGCTTTCTTCCAATCTACACCCCCCCCCCCCCGGCCCTTTGGTGATGGTGGTACGCCAAAATCTTCAAAAACCTTCAGATGGTACGCAGTTGCTAGAACGTTGGGAACCACTGATCTAAACATTACCGCTCATACAATGTTTAGCAGAAACGGTTCAAATTATTGTTATAATTTATTCAATTGAATAACATTGTTGATCTTATTTTGATTTTGGCACACTATTCCATGTTTTCAATGAATGACTGAGTTGTCATACACAATTAAAACTAAGGTGTAATGACTATCGTATGTCGTGCTCGCGCAAGGTTTATTAAGGTGCTCGCGGTCTTATCTCGGAACATGGAATGAAATTATTTCGGTGTGCAAATAGCTATTTATATAACAAGTTGCAAAATGAACGTGTTTTTTGCACTAGATGTGAAATTGAATCACGAGCGTAGCGAGTGATTCAACACATCGTGTGCAAAAAAGACGGAGTTTTGCAACGTGTTTATATACAAGATTTTTTGCAATTCAGTAAAATTCATCTTCATTTTGAATTTATTTGACTTGGTAATTATTTGACGTCGGATATTTTCAAAGCAATCCTTGTTTGTTGCTATGGAAATAAACCATCACAACAATGAAATCTCATTTTGTCACTCAGTGACAAAATGAACAACATTTTGTCACTGAAAATGGGTGACAAAACAATGACATTTCGTAACTGAATTGCAAATAGTTATTTATGTATCAAGTACGCAAAATGATGTTTTAGTGGATGAGTCGAGTTTGTCGGACGAGGCGAAGCCGAGTCCGAAAACTTAGACGAATCCACTAAAACTTTTTGCGCACGTGATGCATACAACATTTTTTTGCATGAATTCTCTAAATTATCAAATTAATTTCATAAAAATTTAATTTGGTACGTACAGAACAGTTGTAAACGTCATATTTAGCTTTGACATAGTTGTTATAGCAACCACAAGTAAATTCGTAAAAAGTCAAAATAAAGATATCGTAAATACGTCAAAACGAATGAAAAGGTTGTCATAGCGACTTTAGCGTACTTGTCCTTTAAAGATGTATTTTGCGGATTGTTTTCACTCCGCAAAATGGTTACTTTGGAGACAGAATACAAAAAAAAATATTTCAGTTGCCAATGTTTTTGTTTATGTGGATAGATCATTTTATTTATTTTGATTTTTATACTTTCTTCTAAGGTCAGAATGCGTTGTTAACGTGGAGGTAATATCTATTAATATAACACGCCATTAACTCAAAATTGGGAGGATAATATCATAAATAGCAATATACCTAATGAGTTCTTTGTTCGAGCAATGTTAAAATTTATTAAGGCTGTGCGATTTCTGTATCTTCAGTTGTTTTGGATTGAAATGGTCGCCAAAGTTTCAAGTTTAGCTGAAAAATGGATTGTAGATATAACGATCGATCTCAAGCGAGAGTTGAAATAGTATATTACGCAACAAGTTTAGAAAAGTCAAGTTTTACTAGACGAGTGTGGCTCGTTTTGCTCAAAAGCAACAAGAGTTTAGTAAAACCACTTTTCTAACGCGGTGCGTATACTATCTTTTCGCATTTTTTACTCAAATTGTTTCGAAAGAATCCATTTAAATTTTGATATATACACGGCGTCGCAGTTGAAACTGACACATTTTAAACGAAAGAAGATCGAAATGTGCGATTTCCACCAATGAGTTTCAAATTTTGAAAAGATTTTTCCAAATCATATTAAAAAAATGGCAGTTATACAGCACGAGGGAAAAATTGTCTATTTTCAACTAAACCTTACTTGACTTTTTTAAATAGAACCCCCTATATATTTTTACACTATTCGAATGCTGAGTTCTTTAGCTTTTTAAAAATGTCAACATGTGTAATTAATTTTTACAAATAAAGAGGATACGCGAATTTTTGTGAGTGCGTGCACTCTCATTAGTTTCAATATACTCGCCCTGTATAATTGGCAAATTTTTTTAATATGATTGGGAAAAAACTGTTCGAAATTTGAAACTCATTGATGAAAACAGCACATTTTTATCTTCTTTCGTTTAATCAATAATCACGTTTAAAATGTGTCAGTTTCAACTGGGACACCCTGTATTAAAAAAGTGGTAGGTAGGTGAAAATTTCGTAGTAACCTTGTTAGAAACATAAAATTGTTTTTAATAACAATAATTGATTTAGGTCAATTCTTTGTGTGACAGACATTGCACGTCTTTTAATTCATTAATTTTTATCTGGTTTAATTCAGCTTAATAATGATCTATGTTTTCACATTTTCTTAGTTCCCTCAAGGGATTTTTGTTAATTTAATGCTAAACTTGCAATTCGTTTGGTGTTTTGCCCCTTCAGAACAAACTATGTAAATTTTATATTCACTAATTCAAATGTATTCACTCATTATTATATTCAGGTGCTACTTAAAAAGTTAAGAGGTCTTTATTACATTTTTAAACAACTGAGAGATATTTTACCAATTAATAATTTGAAACAAATTTACTACGGATTAGTTGAGTCGCATATAGCGTATGGAATAATTGCATGGGGAGGCGCCTTAAAGACGGTACTCAAACCATTAGAGATAGTGCAAAAAAAAATTCTAAAAATTATATTCAGTAAACCTTTAAGATACAACTCCGACGACTTATATAACGAGGTCAGTGTGTTAGATATTAGACAAATTTTCTCTAAAATAGTACTTATAAAAGTCTATAAAGACAAAAACTCAATTGACCATAACAATCCCACGCACGCGTACAGTACACGTAACAAAGAACGAGATATCATAAACTTCCCCAAAGTAAGGAAATGCGCGGGTCAAAGAAATTTTGAGTACCTAACGGTACGAATTTATAATATCTTGCCTGCCGACATCAAGACCATTTCGTCATATAATTTATATAAAAAAAGTGTATCAAGGTGGTTAAAAAGCTGCCCCAGATCAGATATCCACAAACTATTTTAGTAAAAAACTACGCAAAAATCTTTCTTTCTCCTTGGGATTTAGATATTCTTTCCCCTACAACAAGTTATATTTTGTTGGATACCTACGTAAAATTACTGCACTTTGCCATTACTATAATTATTATTTTGTATTACTTTACAAGACTTAGAAGAATTTTGTTTTCTCTAAATAAGACACCAATAGTAAATTTACTATAAATGTACTTTCTGACGCAGACAAACTTTCAGTTTAAGCGTCTATTTCTTTTCGATGTAAAATTTATAAATTTACAATAAAAAAATATTATTATTATTATTATTATTATTATTATTATCTTCACTTATTCCAATATTGACTCATGCCCTCATTAACTTTGTAATTGATAGTTGGCTTGATAATGATGCCTGTAAGGCGTCGAAACATGTTACCAGTACCCTCGACATTATTATAAATTTCAAATCAATTTTTCACTTATCTTTACTTCTTTGATTGAGACTGATGCTTGTCACAGTAGACCATCATTGGATAAGCTGTGACAGCGTCCACTTAGTTCAGCACTTTTCCTGACGATTTGCATCGTTGCTAGTTTTAGTACTTCGGTAGAATAAAAAAATAACTTCATCCTTCACCTCTATCATTTTCACATCAATATACTGTTTTTAAGGGGAGATTTTGAGTTTTTCTCTGTTATTTACCTTTAAACCCCTTTCTGAGATTACGAACCAATATAATGTTACAGAGATAGAATTAAAATTGTTTATGTATGTGTTATATAGTTCAATTGTTTCAATTCTCTGTTCCCATTACAATATAAAATACAGTCCACATCACAATTATATTAACTAACAAATGTAGTGACGGAAATTCTTAGTGACGATGATGATAAAAGATGAGTACAATTAATGAAAGAAAAACTGGAAAAAGATACAATTTTCTTTCATTAATTGCACTTCGTCAGTAATTTTATGTAATTTGAATGCCTGAAGATGACACAGTAGTCGAAACTAGTCGCAATTTTGAATAATAAACTTGGGCTAGGTTTAAAGTTTAAAATTTCACCTATACGTCATATTTCAACCGAATTTGACGGATAATGACTACACCAGAGATGGATTTACTCAAAATCAATCATGGTGACTAATACCTAAATCGGTTTCATACATCGTAGATATAAAGTAGACCAAACATTTTAAGGTAACAACATTCCATTGTAAACCAACCATGTGAAAACATTTGAGATGAACATTTTAGTAAAAGTAACAGGAATTCGGAAACTGTTTAAGTACGGATGCCATAAGGCTATTTTTTACGTTACGAGTACTAGTTTTATTAAATCCAATATAAAGGAATCGGTTTAGGCAACGTAGCCTATTTTAGTTTGAAAAATTTTAAAACATGATCAATGAACTTACCTAAATTTCCCTCTGTCCAGGTCTATAGCTAAACTATCACTTGAAATTATACACACACGATTCTTAACACAACGACCTGTATCATTCACGAAACGAACATTAACTGCTACAGAAATTTCGAAATTATACAAACTCGTCTCTTATCATGTCGATTGTGACGCTAATCAGGTTCAGCAGGTAAATCAGTGCAAAAGTAGCTTCTAAAATATTTACGTATTCTTCAATAATAATAATTTGTAAAACTTGGATTACGTTGATCAACGAATGCTATAAGGGTTTCATTTCTGTTGTGACTGCAGGGGTTATTTTCTATTTCTCTATTTCGTGCATATATTCCATTATATGCTGCGCACCCTAATATATCATCAAACACTTCCAATAGTTTCCGATTATCCATTAGGAGGCAATTTGAAGACAATGCCTAGGTATGGATATACCTAGGCATGAATGCTTCCTTCCATTTGATTCCACTCTAGAATCTCCGGAAATGCTTCTCATTTTAAATCATTTTGGTAGAACGTGGTTTCCGATAATTTGATTCGGGCAGAGTAATTTAAAGGAAAAGGTAGGAGCGTGGTTCTTGACTCATGATCAAAATTTTATCAAATTTTGTTGAGCAATAGAGTGTAACGTGGAAAATAATTTTAATATCAAATCACGCTACACCTACCTTAGTGTCCTGGAGGAGGGCACGTACCTTGACTAGCTCAGGCTGAGGTCGTGTGTAGTAATTTGTAATTTTGAAGATGTTAGGATGGGCGCCAGGTCTATTTTGCTCTGGTTGATTATTGAAATGTCCTAGGTAGACCTCCTAGGACAATCGCATAGCTTTCGAGGACAACAGGGAGGTTATTAACGCAGGATTAAATAACAGTGTAACTGATTTTATTATACACATAACACATCAATACTAAATTTCCACAATCGGTATGACGAGAATTTTACCATAAAAATAAAGTTACATTCATAACGTAATAAACAAATAATTATGCTGGCAATGCAAATTGATGATTGTTTTGTAATACTTGCTATGCATAAATGTGACGTAATTCGACACAACTTTACCTAATTAACAATCGTTTAGTTTATAAGTTCTGGTTAGCTGTGAGTTAGTAGTATTAGATAATTGGTTTTTTTATTTGAGCTAGCTTGAGGTTAGTTATTATTAGTTACCAGATTAGATAAGTTGTCCGTTGTGAAAATCATAAATTTCTAATCAATAACACATTAGCGATTACCTCAATTGCACATTGCATTAATGCATAAATAAATCAAATTTCTTTATGGACTTTAAATATAATAATAATGTTGATAAAGATAATTTTTATAATGATAATGGACGAAATTCTAAGATGATGATGTTAATGATTATTATTGATGACGTGAAGACGATTCGGCAATTTGAGATAACGGTCATTACTTTCTTCTTTTACAAATGGTGAAATAATTATTATACATCTGACCTTTGTGTAAGAATTTGATGAATTTCGGCAGCTGGGTAACAATGACTCCTAGAATTTGGGTACTGGAGCATCCAATTTCCATTACTTAGGCAGTACGCATCGGGAACCGAAAACCACATGTGTTCCTTCAGATTTCTTTCATTGACTACTCATGGTTCCGATAACGGGATTCTGTCTTTGAATTGCACGGGTATTCTTTCGGACTAATGAACCGGTCCGCCAAAATTTCTCTATATTAAATATAACGGTGTAGGTTTACAGACATTTAACCATGATAATTAATTACTCACCGATGCTTTTAGCTACCGAGAAATTTTTCTTTTACTTAACTATGCACAAATTTAATGTGTGCGCTAGCGAACGTGAAAGTGCTCTCTTTTTGGAAAATTTCTCTTATCATTTCTAGTTCGGACTGAGGTGTGTTTGATATGATATTTAATAATTATTTTGTTGAATGCAAATTTGGTTGCCTATATTATGGTTTACATTAATGAATTTGAATACTCCCAACAGAAATTAAAATAAAAAAATGTTTTACTGCCCCTTTTGAAAGGAAAAAACAAAAAAATTGCCAAATACACGAATAAGAAATCTTTAATTAACCTAAATATTTTTATACTAATAGGGTCCACATGAGAACAAACGAGCATATAGTAACTACGCGTACCAAACGCCTATAAAAAGGGTCATAACTAGTAGGGCCTAATCGGGTTGAGTCAAAAATCGGTGGGGTCAACTCGATGTACTCAGCGGAAGCTAAATGTAAAATGTAAATAATCAAACTGACTTTTTCTTCTTCCTAAACTATACTTAATTAAACCTACGAAAATAAGTAATACAAAAACTAAACTATCCGACTGAAACGTCAGAATTAGATCCTAAGTACTCTTTAAGATCCTTCACATGCCAATTACCAGCATCTGTGCCATTTTTGTGTTGTAGTGCATAAACCAAATCGGAAATTTTTTGTCTGATGGTGCACAACACGAATTTAGGTGCAAGCTTTTTCGCAAAATTTGCAGAGGCATCAGAAAGCACTTTGTTTCGAAGCCATACCTTGTCTCCTACCGCAAAGGAGGTGTTTCTTTTTCTTAAATTGTAAATATTAGCATTTTTTTTATAAGCTTTATGCAATTGACTACGGACTGAATCATAGATGCTGTGTAGCTGTTTAATTTCCTGAACATATTTATCGCGTTCCTCAGGTAATAACTCAATGCCTTTTGTAGAAGCGACTTCACCATAATAATTGCCTGAAATGGGGACATTACGCGCAAAATTTAAAAAATTTGGAGTGAAATGTGTAACCTCATGAACAGATGAATTTAGAGCACATTGAATTTTTGCGAGGTTCACATCCCAATGTCTATGGTTGTCTCCAATATATGACCTTATGGCTGTACCTATGGTTCGATTGGATCTTTCTACAAAGTTAACTTGAGGGTGGTACTTTGCATTATACCAAATTTTTTGGACTTTATACTGCCTCGACAACGTCTGAAAAGCAGAACCAGCAAATTGGGGACCATTGTCACAAATTATAAATTGTGGTACCCCATGTACCAAAAATACTTGGCTTTCCATGAACCGAACAATGGGAGGAGATTTTGCTTCTCGCATTGGCAATAACAACGTATATTTAGTGAACCAATCACTAACTACTAATAAATATCGATTGCCTTTAATCGATCTGGGCAGAGGTCCCAAGATATCTACGGCAATAATTTGCCAAGGATATTTACAATTTTTTTCCCTACCCATGAGTCCAGAGGCGGGTAAATTAGGGGATTTTTGTTCGCCACAAACTTTACAGTTTCGAATATATTTTAGCACGTGGTTTTGCATATTGGGCCAATAATACTGTTCTTGTATACGTTTTAAAGTTTTATAATATCCAAAATGCGAAGATGTTGGTTCATCGTGACAAAACTGAATTACTTCTTTTCTTTTAGATGAGGGCACTAGTAATTTCCACTCTTTTAAATTAGTTTCGAAATTAACTTTAGGAGATGAATACTTATAAATAAGGTGGTCATTGGCTTGAAACTGTGGATATTTATTTGGTTTGTCTTTAATTTTCTTTGCTAAACTAATGTAATCGGCGTCACAATCCTTAGGGTCAACTGTAATAAGGTCAATTTCATTAAACGGATTACGCGACAGAGCATCGGCGACAACGTTAAGATCTCCTTTTCGATGAACAAGGTTAAAATTATATTGGGACAATTTCACTGACCATCGGGCTAAACGTCCGGTGGGATCCTTTAACCGATGAAGCCACAGAAGTGAGTGGTGATCCGTAATAGCGTTAAAACGAACCCCTTCCACATACGGGCGAAATTTTTCAATTGAGAAAATAATTGCCAACAACTCTCTCTCTGTCACCGTGTAATTTCGTTCGGGCTTTGATAAAGACCTAGAACAATAAGCAATGACCACTTCATCACCATTGATATTCTGCGTTAGTACTCCACCCAATCCTACATTCGAAGCGTCGCTTTGAATCGTGAACGGTTGGGAAAAATCGGGACTGCTTAGAATAGGTGCCGTAACTAGAGCTTGTTTAATTTTTATAAAAGCATCTTCTGCCTCGTTTGTCCAAGATACGTTTTGTTTCTTGTGTTTGCCTAAGATTAAACTATTTAATGGAGCTACTAGGGAGGAAAAATCCTTAATGAAACGACGGTACCAGGAGCACATTCCTAAAAACCTTTTTACTTCGGTATAAGTTTTTGGCCTAGAGAAGTTAATCATCGTAGCTACCTTTTCTGGATCTGTTCGCAACCCGTTGCCGTTGCCATCTATAATGAAACCAAGATACTTGAGCTCATTTTTAAAAAAATCACTTTTTGCAAAATTTATCGTGAGATTCGCCTCTTTGAGCTTTCGGAAAACGCCTTCCAATAATTCCATATGTTTATCAAATGTACTTGACACGACAATAATGTCATCTAAATAAACAAAAATGTTTGGCTCGAATTGAGGTCCAAACAAGGTGTCCATTAGTCGCTGCTGCGTTTGCGCGGCATTACTAAGGCCAAATGGCATAACCTTAAATTGGAATAATCCATGGCCAGGAACCGAAAATGCTGTTTTTTCTTTGGATGAGTTATCCAACGGTATTTGCCAAAAACTATTTCGGAGGTCGATTGAAGAAATGTATTTTGCGTCTTTCAGTAAACTCAAAATTCTGTCAACTCGGGGTAATGGATACGAGTCCGGCTTCGTAACCGAGTTTAATTTACGCCCGTCAAAACAAAAACGAAATTCACCCGAATTTTTCTTGACAAGGAGAACGGGTGAGTTATATGGGCTAGTTGATGGTTCAACAACGCCCAATTGCTGCATTTTTGTTAGTTCTTTAACTAAATGATCCATTATGTACGGGGACATTTGGTATTGTCGTTCTTTAAACGGTTTGCTATCACCAACGTCAATAACATGCGAAATTACTTGGGTACGACCTAATTTATTTTCACTACATAGCTCTTTAAATTTGTTTTTAATATAATTTATCTTTTCTTGTTGTTGTGGTAAATAAGGTGGAATACTGAAAGTCATTAACTCACTTGTTCCCCAATCATTCATTTTCAAGTTTTTAGAATTGCATTGGACAAGCCACGTTTCGTCTCTATAATCAATTTTTAATTCAAATGTTTTACAAAAATCACTACCTAAGATGATATTCTGATTTAAAGAAGGCACTACTAGAAATGGAATTAATTTGCAAACTCCATTTAATGTAATAGGCATATCCACAATTCCGGTAACAGGTTGCTTATTGCCGTCTGCAGTGGTCACAAATTTTATGGCAGATTTATATGGCTTAAACTGAAGTTTGGTGATCAAAATAAATGCATCGCCGCCTAATATAGAATTGTTTGCTCCTGAATCTACTAAAGCTACTAAATCGACATTTAAGACCTTAACCAGTATGTACGGACGATTATCATACCGTTTTTTAACAAACAACGGGGAAATTTCTGATTTTAATAGAGATTTTTCTTTATAAAACTTCCGCACGCAGTTGAGCCATTCTAGCCAAGAGGGTGAATCGTGATAAATTGGTGAGGTTTCTGAACTATTAATTGAAGGCACTAACCAACCTCGCTTTAATGCCTTTTGTTTGCGTTTTTTGAACACGTACAATTACTACTTATAATGCCGGATTTACCGCATTTAAAACAAAATATTGTCCTTTTGGCTGTACAATTATGAAATGTATGGTTTGGTTGTTGACAGTTCCAGCAGACTACATTGAAATTCCTCTTTACGTTATTTCTTGACTGAGTTTGTTTTGAACTTTCTGCATGGCCAAAAGGTTGATCAGCGTCATTATTACATACGGGGTTATCATATTAATATTTGAAAACCTAGCACCGGAAGGTTTTTGCCTATCTTTTATGTCTCTAGCGTAATCTATTTTTTTGCACAATCCTGTTAACTGAATTACATTATTTATATCACAAAGAGCAAGTTGGTCAATGTAGTGGGGTAGTAAATTCTTTCTTATATACTTAAGTTTGGTGGACTCCGCAACAAAATGTCCTAATTTATTAAATAAACCTTCTAAAACCGCTACAAAAATGTTAACTGGTTCGTCTCGTTTTTGGTACCTTAATCTAATTTGTTCCCAAATATCTTCCTCATAACCTACTGGAAGGAATTCTTGCTTAAGCCGGGTTACTAAACTATCCCAATTATTAATTGAATTTCTGACAGAACGGAACCAAGTTAGGGCATTATCAGAAAATAATTCTATAGATGAATTAAAAAGCTCAGTAGCTTCGACATGTCTGGCAATTCGCAATTCTTCGACTCTTTGCAAAAAGTCTAAAATATCCGCCCCTTTTGAACCGGAAAACTTCAAGTTCCATTTGAAGACAGGGACGGGTTTGTTATCAATGGCATGAACAATGTGAGCGGTTGACGTAGAAGCCACAGAAGCGGTGCGATCAATTGTTACTGTTGGCAGTTCAATAATTTTTTCGGTAAGTAAAGCTTCTAACTCCAAAACTGAAGCGGTAGCTTCATTGCGAAATGTTAGCACTTCATTAGGGGATTCTTCGTCAACCCGTATGCGTTTAGTACGGTTTGTGAGATGTATGATGCGTGAACAAATGCGTTTATATAGTGAATCATTAGTATTACCATCAAATTCTTCTATTAAAGTGCGCAAAGAAAGTGTTATTTTATTAATTTCGAGCACCTCCTTTGCATAATCATACGAGGGGTCAATATAAGAAACGCCAGGACGCTGCGTGTCCTTTTGTAAGAGTTTTGCAAGGATTTTTCGCTTAGTGCTTATATCTTTGCTTGTAATGATTCCGCGAATACGTAATTCATAAGTAAGTTCTTCGGTTAGTAAATGAATTGGTCTCATCTGAGTTATATCGTCCATTATTAATAGTGATGTGATGTGTATAGAAAAACCAGCACAGTACAATCGAATTTGATTTAAAAATTCAAAAACGTTGGGCGCCAAAAATAAGTGTAACGTGGAAAATAATTTTAATATCAAATCACGCTACACCTACCTTAGTGTCCTGGAGGAGGGCACGTACCTTGACTAGCTCAGGCTGAGGTCGTGTGTAGTAATTTGTAATTTTGAAGATGTTAGGATGGGCGCCAGGTCTATTTTGCTCTGGTTGATTATTGAAATGTCCTAGGTAGACCTCCTAGGACAATCGCATAGCTTTCGAGGACAACAGGGAGGTTATTAACGCAGGATTAAATAACAGTGTAACTGATTTTATTATACACATAACACATCAATACTAAATTTCCACAATCGGTATGACGAGAATTTTACCATAAAAATAAAGTTACATTCATAACGTAATAAACAAATAATTATGCTGGCAATGCAAATTGATGATTGTTTTGTAATACTTGCTATGCATAAATGTGACGTAATTCGACACAACTTTACCTAATTAACAATCGTTTAGTTTATAAGTTCTGGTTAGCTGTGAGTTAGTAGTATTAGATAATTGGTTTTTTTATTTGAGCTAGCTTGAGGTTAGTTATTATTAGTTACCAGATTAGATAAGTTGTCCGTTGTGAAAATCATAAATTTCTAATCAATAACACATTAGCGATTACCTCAATTGCACATTGCATTAATGCATAAATAAATCAAATTTCTTTATGGACTTTAAATATAATAATAATGTTGATAAAGATAATTTTTATAATGATAATGGACGAAATTCTAAGATGATGATGTTAATGATTATTATTGATGACGTGAAGACGATTCGGCAATTTGAGATAACGGTCATTACTTTCTTCTTTTACAAATGGTGAAATAATTATTATACATCTGACCTTTGTGTAAGAATTTGATGAATTTCGGCAGCTGGGTAACAATGACTCCTAGAATTTGGGTACTGGAGCATCCAATTTCCATTACTTAGGCAGTACGCATCGGGAACCGAAAACCACATGTGTTCCTTCAGATTTCTTTCATTGACTACTCATGGTTCCGATAACGGGATTCTGTCTTTGAATTGCACGGGTATTCTTTCGGACTAATGAACCGGTCCGCCAAAATTTCTCTATATTAAATATAACGGTGTAGGTTTACAGACATTTAACCATGATAATTAATTACTCACCGATGCTTTTAGCTACCGAGAAATTTTTCTTTTACTTAACTATGCACAAATTTAATGTGTGCGCTAGCGAACGTGAAAGTGCTCTCTTTTTGGAAAATTTCTCTTATCATTTCTAGTTCGGACTGAGGTGTGTTTGATATGATATTTAATAATTATTTTGTTGAATGCAAATTTGGTTGCCTATATTATGGTTTACATTAATGAATTTGAATACTCCCAACAGAAATTAAAATAAAAAAATGTTTTAAGAGAAGTAAAATGAAGGTAGCACAGTTTTTGAAAATTTAATTAAAATTTTTATCGCTGTGTAGTAAAAACTAATCCATGATTTATTACTGCCTTAAACGTTTGTTGAGTCTCCAGAAAACTTACGAAGAGGGTAGTTTCTTTTTTGAAAGTTGGTCTATTTCTATGCATAAGTATATACAGTTTAAAAAATATTGAAACTGGCTGCTGCTCTACTTGAAAATTTCAATTATGGCAGATTTCTTATACCGGGTGAGTCATTTAACCTGGAATTTGAAATATCTCGAAAAATACGCATTGTATAGAAAAATGTGCCGAATCAAAACTTGAATATCTTCGAGGGGGAAATTCGTTAGTACTAAATTACACCCTCACCCCCACCCCCTGTACGCGGGGCGGGGGGCAAATTTAAAATCTTAAATAGGAACCCCTATTTTTTATCGCAGATTCGGATTTTACGTCGAAATTTACGTACGATTTGTCCGAAACATTTTTTTCGATTCGCGACAGAGGACGCTGTAATCGCAAGAAATGGAGCAGAAGTCAAAAACATATAAACACGTATTTAGTAAGATTCGACAGACGAACGCTTGTGCCCAGGTTATTCAAGTTCAAGGTCACCATTTCGAGCATTGACTTGATTAGTGAAGGGCAAGGGGATTCACGTTAATCAAGCACTCCAAATGCTACATAAAACTATTACGTCCTCGTCGTTGTTCCTTGGTTACGTTAAAAACAGTTTATACACCAAACACCACCCTCCCCCCCACACACCTGCAGGAGAGGGGAGGGCAACCCTAACATCATTGAATAACCTGTCGAATCTTACTAAATACGTGTTTATCTGTTTTTTGACTTCTGCTTCATTTCTGGCAATTACAGCGCCCTCTGTCGTGAATCGAAAAAAATGTTTCGGACAAATCGTACGTAAATTTTGACGTAAAATCCGAATCTGCGATAAAAAATAGGGGTTCCTATTTAAGATTTTAAATTTGCCCCCCGCCCCGCCTACAGGGGGTGAGGGTGAGGGTATAATTTAGTACTAACGAATTTCCCCCTCGAAGATATTCAAGTTTTGATTCGGCACATTTTTCTATACAATGCGTATTTTTCGAGATATTTCAAATTCCAGGATAAATGACTCACCCGGTATATCAGGAACATATATTATATATTATTATATATTGAAAATTAAATTACAGAGTGTAGAGAAAACGAAGTAGAAAACACATTAAATTCATGCGAGCCGACTTGCCCTTCCATTACTCAAGTTCGTCCATTTGTGGTTCAAATCAAACAATGTATTTGCAAAAAGGATCTAGTGAGGCACAATAATGGAAGTTGCGTTTCTTTAGACAGTTGTGATGACAGTGAGTATCAAACATTGTTGAAGTTATAATTCGAATTTAACTTTTACAGTATGTGGACAGAATGAGGAGATTTCCGACTGTGCTAATCCAACATGTAGAAAAACTTGCCAGAATCTTGGGAAGATACCAACATGCGCTGCTATTTGTATAAAAGGTTGTGTTTGTAAAGAAGGTTACATATGGGATGACGACCGTGGGGAGTGTGTGCTTGAAAGCGAATGTCCGACAGGTACAGTCTTGTTGCGCATTGTTTCTTCAATTATAATACCCTCTTTCAGAATGTGACGAAAATGAAGTTTATAAGCAATGTGGAGATATACCATGTAGGATGACGTGCAAAAATTACGGTAAGACTCTAATATGCCCCAAGATATGTATACCTGGTTGCTCTTGTAAACCAGGTTTTATATGGGACGAACAACAGAATAAATGCGTTCGAAGGAGTCAATGTGTGAAAGGTAAGCGTTTTGACATTTTTTCTACGTCATCATCAGGATCATTGTAGCGTGCGGAGTCAATGAAGTATGGTCATACTGCATTAATTCGTGCGCAGAAACGTGTCAACATCGCGGAAAAAGAATCTGTACTTTAGAATGTAAAAGTGGATGCATCTGTCGAGAGGGTTATCTATGGGATGAATACATGCAGAAGTGCGTTACTAAACGGCAATGTTCAAAAGGTAGATTTTAACTAAGTAGATGGAGAAAATAACGCATTTGATTACAGTTTGTGATGAAAATCAAGAATGGGGAGACCATATTGCGGACGATTTGCCAACTTGTCAAAGCTTGTTCCGTCCACTATTGTCATATAGATACGCACCGTCATTTGTTCCATTAAAACCCGTATGTGCCTGCAAAAGTGGATTTATAATCGATGAACAAACTAACAAATGTATTTCACTGGACGATTGTCTGAATGGAAAGCACACCACCACAACAACCGAAAAATCTACTACGATTATGACTTCAACAACACCTGTACGAATGACCACAACAGATGGTACTACAAATTCTACACCCAAAACCACAACAAATACAGGAACGAAATTTACTTCAACTACTATTACAGAAGAAACCATGACCACTATTCCATTCAATGGAACAATTTAAACTTATAACTAAGACGCCTTTCGCGTGTTGATACTGTAAAGGAACAAACATACAATAAAGTATTTAGTTTTTCTTAAGTATACGTGAATCTATTCCCATAAACACCAAAAAGCCACCACGGGCCACCGTATCCACGTTTTGTAATCTTTTGGTAATAAATGATTTTGCCTCTGAAGCTTTCGCGGTACCATTCTTTACGATTCGTGCTGCATTTGGGACATTTCTTTCACTTATGTTTTCATTATTTACTCATTGCTACAATCATGTCAGTCTTAATGATAGAATGGCTGCTAGATGTTCAGACCTTCAGCTACTTAATTTTTGCTTGCAGCCAGGTTAGCAAGTAGGTATATTTTAATGGCATCATTAACGCGATGGAAATTGTATTACTTAATCTTCAGTTATGTTGGAACGTCAATGAACTATCGAAATATATATATGAGCCCTTTTAATTTCTTACTCATTTAGATCATTGTGGTTTGAAGAGTCGAACGTACACAGTATAGTAGAAACGGCATTTGAAACTCAAGGCATGGCTCGCGTAGCATGGAATAAAATCTGTATGGGACCAGTTGTTTACGAAAGTTAAAGTTATTGCCTGTGCCAATGGAGAGAAGAGACAAAAAAAAATCGGGACGGAACAATCGGACGTGAGTTGCCGGGAAGTCTTACCTTAGGGTCTGATTATGCACGGGTCTGAAAGTTGGTCATCACATAAAGTACGTCAATTGGTTGGTAACAGATAACAAACAGGAACCCTTTTGGTCTTGTTTGGAT
This sequence comes from Pyrocoelia pectoralis, assembly GCA_036250285.1. NCBI lineage: Eukaryota > Metazoa > Arthropoda > Insecta > Coleoptera > Lampyridae > Pyrocoelia > Pyrocoelia pectoralis. Next base: position 42,761,540 of record CM070078.1, read on the forward strand.
TAAATGGCATGCTATCAAGCAGGCAAGAACCAGCGCCTGCTTTCAACGAGTTTCTACTGCTTAGCATTTTTTGGCACTGTAGACTAAACATGCATATGTACGGTATGGGCCTCGCTGAAACTAGAGGATGTCGTAAAGAAAACGAGACTGTGCACGCTACTCTTTGAAAGCATACAAAGAGAGGATGAATTTTAGAGAATCGGCGATGGACAAGACTACTATTAAAACGGTTTAATTAGCCAGCAAGTTGGTAGAGTTGAAGACCTTCTTCTTGGGGTAGTACGTGCGTGTGGACATTGTCCGCTAAACAGTTCCCAAATAAGTTTCAAGTTCCCTTTTTTGAATTATTATTTTATTCAATTCACTTCCTTGTACAATTTGTCACCATATTCGGAATATTCATCACAACCACGAAATTTAAGATTCTCACCACCTGAAGAATAAACTCGTAAATTGTACATTTCCCAACTATTGGCACCCATTTCCATAAAATAACAGAAAAGTCATTTGTATTAATTGCATTGAATTAATCAATTAAATGTAAGTCAAATACAAACAAAATGCAATTTAAGGACTTACAGTAGTTCAATTTGCGAATATAGGCACTTCTTTGCATTGTTATTTCCTTTATTATTGGAAAGTTTCTGAATTATGTTCTCTAATTTTTGTTCCTTTCCCTATTTAAAATCTTTGGTTTGCTGCTGACTTTAAAGCTTGGAACTAAAGATTATGTGCATCTAAGTGTTGTCGGCCTTTTTTTAAGAACAAGGATGTGGATAAGCGCAAAGATGAAATATATCTGACCGCTGTTGGCCATGAGCATCAGTACTCTAGATTCTGAATCGAGGTACGTAGGAGCTTCGTACTATCTGTAGGTATGACTAGAGTAATGCTACATCGCAACGTATTATTATTATTATTATTCTGGGGGTGGTCCCAATAGGTTCCCGCACTGCGACCTTTTGGTCTATTGTGCTCCCCGGTGTTGTCTACCCTTCAAGAATACCTGTATCTTTTACAAAGTCCAGGATTTTAGTAGGGTGAATCTTCGTTACTTCCTCTTGTGTAATTTTTTCATTTCCAAGTAGGAGTTCCCTTGCCTTTATGAATGCCTCACATTGGCAAATGACGTGATAGGGCGTTTCATCTGCCTCACCACAACCCCTGCATGTCGGGCTTTCAGTCAGTCCCATGTTGTGCAGGTGTTTGTTCATGCGACAGTGGCCCGTGACCATTTCTGTCGCAAGTTTTATCTTCGTCCTGCTTAACTTTAAGATGGACGTAGCTAGGTCCCCGTTTGGGGTTTCCAGGAAGATCTTGGAATGACTCTGTCCTGGGATTTTCGACCAATGTCTGCAATGATCTTTCGTGAGTATTGCTTGAATCTCCTTTTTGACTGTGTTATAAGTAATCCCACAAGCCGGTTCGGGTCCTATGAATGGTTTTGCGCTTGCCATTCTCGCAAGCTCGTCAGCAACCTGGTTACCTGCGATTCCCGCATGCCCAGGTGCCCACACTAGTGTGACTGAGTTGCACTTACCTAGTGCGTTTAGCATTTGTGTGCATTCAAGGACTAGCCCTGAATTTACCACATATGAGTCTATTGCTGCAATCGCTGCTTTGCTGTCTGTCACTATAAAGATTTTCCTTTTGATAAGGTTCTCTTTTAATAGTTGAGCAGCCGCCGTCAGGATTGCATATACCTCGGCTTGGAATACGGTCGCTTGTTGTCCTAGGCTTACAGAAATTCTGCAGCCCCGTCCATTGCTCCCGTATACTCCAGAGCCGGTGCCCTTTGTGGTTTTCGAGCCGTCTGTGTAATACACGATTCCATTCAGCTTCGCTTTACTGGAATTGCTCTCCCATTCTTGCCGAGTGGGGATTGTTGTCTTAAACAGTTTGATAGGACAAACTGTTTTGGGTATCCTCTCAGTGTTCATACTAAGGGTTTTGTCTTTGGAGATTTCGTCAAAGATGAGCGAGTGCCCCGCCCTTGACGATCCCTCCTCGCCGTTAACTCTCAGCCGGTATGCCCCTCTGAGCGCCTCTGCCCTAATTGCTAGGTTTAGCGGCGGTAAGTTCAAGAGGGTCTCCATAGCTGCCGTAGAGGTGGTTATCATTGCCCCCGTGATGCCAAGGCAAGCCCTACGCTGCACCTTGCTGAGTTTCTGTATGTTCGTCTGGGTGGAGGTTTTATGCCACCACACCAGTGAGCCATACGTAATGATCGGTCTGATCATTCTGGTGTATATCCAGTGGGTCATCATTGGAGATAAGCCCCACTTGCTTCCGAACGCTCGCCTGCAAGCCCACAAGGACTTTGTGGCTTTGTTCGCTGTCTTCTCTAGGTGCGGTTTGAAGGTTAGCCCTTGGTCAAGCGTTATTCCCAAGTATTTGCCTTCTCCCACAACTTTCACCTTGGTGCCATACATTGCTATGTCTTTTAGCTTTGTCGGCCCTTTTCTTCGTGAGAAGAGAATGAGGTTGGTTTTTGTTGGATTAACCGACAAACCCTCTTCTCCGCATCATGCTTCCACTAGATTTAAAGCTCCCTGCATCACAACTGATACGGTCTCTTCAAATCTGCCACGTACCACAATCGCTATGTCATCGGCATAGCCAACCGTAGTGTAACCAGCCTCGCTTAGTCGCCTCAGCAGTCCGTCCACTACCAGGCACCACAGTAGAGGAGATAGGACTCCCCCTTGTGGACATCCTCGTGCGGCCCTGACCACTACAGAGTCGTTATTAAGCGAGGCTGTAACGTTCCTATGTTTTAGGAGCTTCGTACTATCTGTAGGTATGACTAGAGTAATGCTACATCGCAACGTAACTTTAAAATACAGCTGATGATGCTGATAGTAGAACACACTCTATTCATAGCCATATCTGGAATGGGTTCCCTCCACATCGACCCTTTCGGATGGACATATGCTATACGCTGTTTTGTAGTCCGTATAGAGCCTTCTATTAAATGGTAATTGTGCAGAAATATGTCATCTAGCTTTATTCTGTGCCCGAGTGTCTTAAGTTAGCTTACAGTTAGCACTGTGGGAGAGCGGGTTCTTGACCACAAAAAAACTTGTTTTTTTGGCTAACGCATAGACCTTCGCATTGTCATTTACTCTAGCATATCCTTTAATCGATACGAGTTCGTGGGTATTTCTTTTCGCTACCTGCCACCGGCTTAGACATAATTTTGAAGTGGCCTAGTGCCTGAAGGACAGTTCTGTTGTGACTGGAGATTGTAATTACTTTTTCTGTATGTGCTATCGATGAGAATTTTCGTTGCACTAAGCGTTAACACTACCAATCCTGCCTGAAATTCAGTTTAAAGTTTTTCTAGTTGTTGGGTGATGTTCTTTGGAACAAATCCCAAAATATGTTTCTTTCATTCATTTATATCACAAATTGTGGAACAAGCGTGTACGATTTATACTACAAATTATGGAACGAAGTCCGATCTCCCTTCCAAGATAGGCAGACTATATGAGGGTGTCCTTTACAATTATTATTCAACAGCTTCAAAATTAGTTCTATGTTAAGATAAACTGGGTTTTACGCACAGTAAACATACAATGCCCTGCTACGCTGCCGACCGAAATCAGTCACGCCCGGCGCATGACGTCATTTCGAGACGAAATATGGCGCGAAGTCTCCGAACGTAGATAGGTTTGATGCGAATTGCGATTGTGATTTTCGCGGACGACGCTAAACGCTGTTATACTCGTCGCAAAGACGTTAAAATATGAAAGGAACTCGAGATTCTTATAATAAACCTTAGGACACAGTTTTTAAATTGAACAGAAGTAAAAGCTCGCCCTAAAATGTTGCTTCTCGTAAATACAAACGTTTCGTTTGATCCAATTGATTGATTCAAAATATTGGTAGGTAGGTAGATATTGTTTGAAAAAGAATTGATTTATTATCGAAAGTGAAAACTTTTGAAAACAGGTACTGCAGTTTCGTCTCGAAATGACGTCACAGATGCGCAATAGCATACCGTTGTATGTTTGTTTTACGATAAAATTAAAAATAAAATAGGTATAGTAAATAAGATCTTCATTATTATTACATCACTTCACTACAATCAATCACCTAAATCTAAAGCCTTGACACAATACTTAATATTGGCAACGGAACCCATAATAAATAGTAGAACAATAAAAAAACATTGAAAACAATTAGTTGCGCAAACGGGGCCGTTGACTGATAAACAAAATAATTAAAACTATATTAAATTATACGGGACAAAATGATTTAACAAACTAGTTTTATAATTAGAATGTTAAACATGCAGCTATTTGCAAAAAGGGAAGATTATTAGTAACATGATAATCTCTAATTACGTAGGTACGTGTTTTCCATTTGTTTAATTTAACTGAACTACCTACATTACAGCGCTACAGGTTAACTAAAAGACAACGTCAGAAAATATTTTTACCTCTCGCTATTTGTGATCCACAAAATGGAAATTGAAAATACAAATCTTGCCATCATTTGTGTTTTAGATGCTGAAAAACGCATACAATCGCTGCCTCCACAGTGCATAAATGTGCAAAAGAAAGTAAACGCAAACAGTTTCCTTACAGAACATTCACCTGTGTATTAATAGCATTTATTAGCATTTGCGTGATTAAAAAGTATATATGTTTTTAACTCTTACCGAAAAACAAAGTAAAAATGAAACCATTCTATCGCAAAAACTAATATTTATACATTATAGAGATTAATCATGCAAATTAAACACACATTTGCCCCCACTTTGTTCCTCGAGTCGGAAGGTTATTATATAAATGGTAATGCTACCCTAAATGACATTTTTTCCGAAGGAAATGGCCAGACTGAAGTTATCCTGTTTGCTGATTGCTGTTTGTACGATTATAGTAACGGCGAATGATGGTACTGACTCGTATTGCACTTCTCGAGATTGCAGAGGTAAGTAATTTTGTGAAAAATTATTCAGAAGATTGTATCCTAATAATTGTAGAGTTAGGATGTAAGACTAATGAAATTGTTAGTGACTGCGCGTCTCCGTGTCCACCAACATGCGGAAACAGAAACTCGTCATGCAATCTACCGTGTGAAAAGGGATGCATTTGCAGCGCAAATTATATAAGAGAAAAGGACAATGGTAGTTGTATCCGTACAAGAGATTGTAAACAGGGTAAGGCAAATTGAGTACCATTTGACTCGTGTTCTAGGCTCAGAATTTTAGACTGTCATGCAGACCAAATTTGGGAAGAATGCAGTCATGAGATGTGCAGATTGAAGTGCGAGAACTTGGTGAATCCGCAACCATGCACGGGACCATGTATTCCTGGATGTTCCTGCAAAGCGGGATACGTTTGGAACGAAGACTTTACGCGGTGCGTTTCTATTAATTCGTGCAAAATACGTAAGTACTTACATTTTCTTTTGCATAACCATTTTACTATCTTCATTTAAATTGGGAGAAGTAATATAATAAACAAAACTTGCAATTTGCATGTCCATACAAAGGTTGTGATTCAAGCCTGACCATGACTAATTTAATTGGTTCGTCCTCAGAATGTGGCCCAAACCAAGTATTAAGAGACTGCAGTGATACTTCTTGTAAACGTACTTGTAATGATTTGACGATTCCCCAACAATGTACAGAACCATGCATACCGGGTTGCTCTTGTCAGAGTGGGAATGTTTGGAATAATGATTTAACACAGTGTGTCCCAATTACGTCGTGCCAACCACGTAAACATCAGTTAACTTACATCGAATAACCCTTTAACCCCGCTTGTTGTAGAATGCAGCCCAAACCAAGTGTGGAAAGAATGCAGCGATTCAAATTGCAAGCAAACTTGTCTCACTTACATGAATCCAGATCCTTGCATCCTACCTTGCACACCGGGTTGTTCCTGTCAAGATGGATATGTCTGGAGTAATGATCTCACACAGTGCGTTCCAATTACAGCATGTCCACCACCACGTAAAAAACAATTGATTAACGTTGGGCCAACTTCTAACAATCTTGTTACAGAATGTGACTCAAACCAAGTGTGGAAAGAATGCAGCGATTCAAATTGCAAGCAAACTTGTCTCACTCACATCAATCCAGAACCTTGCATCCTACCTTGCATACCAGGTTGTTCCTGCCAAGAGGAATACGTCTGGAGCAATGATTTCACACGGTGCGTTCCAATTACAACATGTGTACCACTAATACCACGTAAAAAACAATTGATTAACGTTAAACCAACTTCTAACAATCTTGTTACAGTATGTGACTCAAACCAAGTGTGGAAACAATGCAGCGATTCAAATTGCAAGCAAACTTGTCTCACTTACATGAATCCCGAGCCTTGCATCCTACCTTGCACACCGGGTTGTTCCTGTCAAAATGGATATGTCTGGAGTAATGATTTCACACAGTGCGTTCCAATTACAGCATGTCCACCACCACCACGTAGAAAACAATTCATTAACGTTAGGCCAATTTCTAACAATCTTGTTACAGAATGTGATTCAAACCAAGTGTGGAAACAATGCAGCGATTCAAATTGCAAGCAAACTTGTCTCACTCGTATCAATCCAGAACCTTGCATCCTACCTTGCATACCAGGTTGTTCCTGCCAAGAGGAATACGTCTGGAGCAATGATTTCACACGGTGTGTTCCAATTACAACATGTCTACCACTACCACCACGTAAAAAACAATTTCATTAACGTTAGGCCAACTACTAACAATCTTGTTACAGTATGTGACTCAAACCAAGTGTGGAAACAATGCAGCGATTCAAATTGCAAGCAAACTTGTCTCACTCGCATCAATCCAGAACCTTGCATCCTACCTTGCATACCAGGTTGTTCCTGCCAAGAGAAATACGTCTGGAGCAATGATTTCACACGGTGTGTTCCAATTACAACATGTCTACCACTACCACCACGTAAAAAACAATTTCATTAACGTTAGGCCAACTACTAACAATCTTGTTACAGTATGTGACTCAAACCAAGTGTGGAAACAATGCAGCGATTCAAATTGCAAGCAAACTTGTCTCACTCGCATCAATCCAGAACCTTGCATCCTACCTTGCATGCCAGGTTGTTCCTGCCAAGAGGAATACGTCTGGAGCAATGATTTCACACGGTGCGTTCCAATTACAACATGTGTACCACTAATACCACGTAAAAAACAATTGATTAACGTTAGGCCAACTTCTAACAATCTTGTTACAGAATGTGGTTCAAACCAAGTGTGGAAAGAATGCAGCGATTTAAATTGCAAGCAAACCTGTCACACTTACATGAATCCTGATCCTTGCATTCTACCTTGCGTACCGGGATGTTCCTGTCTAGAAGGGTACGTCTGGAGCAATGATCTCACGCAGTGCGTTCAAATTACAGCATGTCCACCACCACCACGTAAAAAACAATCCATTAACGTTAAGGCAACTTCTAACAACCTTGTTACAGAATGTGGCTCAAATCAAGTGTGGAAACAGTGCAGCGATTCAAATTGCAAGCAAACTTGTCACACTTACGTGAATCCGGAGCCTTGCATCCTATCTTGCATTCCGGGATGCTCTTGTCAAAGTGGTTACGTGTGGAACGAGCAACAAACTGATTGTATTCCGAGCTGTAATTGTCCTCAAGGTACGTAATACAACACGATCTTCTAATTGAAAAGTGTTGTACTATTTTTCAGAATGCGGGCCCAATCAGATTTGGAAAGAGTGCAGTGATAGTACTTGTAAAAGGACGTGTAAAAATATATTTGAGTCTTGCCAGGCGATGTGTGTACCCGGCTGTTCTTGCAGTGATGGATTTCTTTGGGATGAACAACGAATTGAGTGCATTCCATTTCAGTCATGTCAATTAGGTTGCTTTACAAATTGAATGTAGAGGGTTGCAACATTTAACCATTATTTCAGAATGCGATTTGCATCAAGTGTGGGAACAGTGCAGTGATAATTTATGTAAAAAAACCTGCCACAACATAAGCAAAGCGATCATTTGTCCAACTGTATGCATATCGGGCTGCTCGTGCCAGTCTGGATTTGTTTGGAATGACGAATTAACTGGCTGTATTCCAATTGGACACTGCAGTAGTAAATACAGTTGAAAGTACAAACTTACTATTTAATTGGTGAATAATATTTTTTTAGCATGTGGTGCAAACCAAATTTGGGAAGTATGTAGCGATAGTAAGATAACATGCGCTAACATCGATACTAAGATCGATTGCCCAAAAAATTGCATTCCCGGTTGTTCCTGTAAACCTGAATATGTCTGGAATACTCAATATACAGAGTGTATACCAAAAACGGATTGCCCAAGACGTATGAGCAAACAACTTCTACTTTAAGACTAAACGGTTTCTTACAGTTTGTGGTAAAAACCAGGTTTGGGAAGAATGCAGTGATAATTTGTGCCGTAGAACATGTGAGTACGTGAACGGGCCAATAGATTGTCCTAGGATTTGTGTGAAGGGTTGCTCGTGCCTGCATGGATTTGTTTGGAATCACAATCAAACTGAATGCATTCCTGTGGACGAATGCTCTCACGGTAATAGCGGTTATTTACACTTTTTGGTGTAATGGTGGATGAATTCGTAGAATGTGGTCCCCATCAACATTGGACTGAATGTAGCGATATTCACTGTAGACAAACGTGCGCTAATTTGGGGAGCAACATAACGTGCCCAAAACCTTGCGCTTCTGGATGCTCTTGTAATACAGGTTATGTATGGAACAATGAGATAACCGAATGTATTCTGGCTTGTGATTGCTTAAAAGGTCTGTTTCGCATATCGTTACAAATTAGGTCAATATAATTTTAGGGTTGTGTCAAGAGAATGAGGAATGGGGAAATTGTGCCAATCCAGAATGTAGATCTACTTGCCAAAATCGATATCAACGTGTGTGTTCCAATTGCTATCCGGGATGTGTGTGTCAACCAGGGTTTCTTTGGGACGAAAATCTACAGAGGTGCATACCGGAAAATCAATGCACTACTGGTTATACTCCTTTGAAGGTTACTATCAAAACCATAATGATCATTTTGTAGAATGTGGCATAAACGGAGAGTGGTCTCTTTGTCCAAATCGATGTGATCGCACTTGCCAAGGTCCTACCATTCACGCTTGTCTACCCGTATGCATCCCTGGTTGTGTCTGTAAGCAGGGCTATCTCATGGACTATCATCAAGGACATTGCGTTATACCATCAGAATGCACGCCAGGTTAATTTATAAAAAAATCTCTGTAGTTACTTTACATGACTTTTTCAGTTTGTCCACCCAACAAAACATGGTGTAGGTATCTACCGCGAAATACAGTTACCTGTCAAAATGTTCTATTACCGCTATGTTATCCGCAAGAAAATCTAACTGAAGTTTTATACCCAGGTTGCATATGTCGAGAGGGATTAATATTGAATGAGCTAACAAATAATTGTATCGAGTTACAAGCATGTGTTGATCTGTTGAACGTATGAAATCATTATACAATAACTTTAACTAACGTATTCCCTGTTAATTTGTAATTTTCGGTAACGTTTAATACATACTTTTCCATGTGCTTATTTAATATTTTACTATCTTGGAGAATCATCGAAGTGAATCCACAAACGCCATATCCTATGAGCGAAAGAGTTTAAGGTCTGTTAACCCTTAAAATGTAGAAATTCATAGATGGGCGATTTTTTCCTTTCCTCGAACTTCAATAGTGTTCTTCTTACAGTAAACAACACCAAACCAAGCATATTTATAGTTAAATAATAAAAACAAACAGTAACAGTCGAAACATATTTACAAATCATATTGTGGTAAAAATTATGACACACATAAAATTCCGTAACTGTTGCATTTAGTGTTAATAATATTTTATTTAGCAGTTAAAAGATTTATTGTTATAACTTGGTAGTAAAGTGTTAAGAAATCTAGATCATAAACACAAATATTTCGTATAAATGGGCTCATTAAATCAAAATTTATTTTAGCTAAAACCACAGACAGAAAGAATTTTTGTCAATAACCTCAAATTTATTGCAATGAATTGGACGTCTACGTGACAAGAGCTTTGATTTAATAAATCGCAATTAGACGAAATATAAAATCTATTTGAGTATAATTAAATATTCCACAAACGTAATAAATTCGAGTGTAATTGGTATCTATTCAGTTAGTAATACCAAACTTTTACACGAATTTCGAGGGATGATATATTATTAATGGATTCCTTTCATATTCTTTGCTTAAAAGCTCCTCAAGAAGTTTTATTGTGTACAATACGATAAGGATATGGAAGCGTTTTAAAATCTTACTACACCTACACTTTACTTCATCTAAATCCTTGCGTCTTGATGAATGGAGAACTTCCATGAAGGCTTCAACAGCTGGTAACATTTAATTTTTCGTTTCTCCAGCTTTAGAGAACTAAATACACCTTATAACTAAGGATTTTTGTTTGTTTCGCCATAAAGCTCTATTCAGTATGACAAAACACATGAAGTAGCGTTTTTAGTTTAATATCTTAACGAATGGAGGTGTAAGAAGGCTCTTAAGTGAATTGAGTGAAGAAAATGTGGATGGAACTCATTACTGTCAGAGTAACTTGATTCATCATCCTCTGTGGAAACAATAAAACAGACATCAGACATCACTGAACTATCACAAATCAGATCAGTGATCCATTAGTTCTAGAATCCTTAGTGCTTACAGATTCCTACTTAAAACAACGTCAGCACTCTATATCTCTACTCAATAATGTACCTACCCGTGTCGCCCATTAAAATTATACATAGAGCATACATTAAAAAACGAATTGAGAAGAACGTAAGAAAAATGGTAGTGGGCGCCCTCAAAATGGCGTATGTAGTCATGTGGTGTTTGTCCTATATTTCTATTAATAGGTTCAGTGTTATATATCTTGTCAGTGTGATGGGAATTGGAAATGTGCACGTACTACTTTCTCCTCGATCGGAAGATGCAGCTCAAAACATCTAGCGGTGGGGGGGGGGGGGGTGTCAAAAATTTCATTCCCTCAACTCAGAACCAAAATCGTTTCAACACCGCTTGAAGGATACCTATAAAGCTATACATAAAGTTCCTTTAGACATTTGGTGATTAATTGTTATTAGTGTGTCCCAAATCAATATTTATGCATCAGATAGTTAAGAGGCCAGGCCTAAATTTTACAGTATGTTTCATTATTTAGAAATCGTGATATTCAAAATGCATAACTTTTTTTATTTCGTATTTATGAACTTACGTTCAAATTCTCAGTTACATGATAGCTTCGAATCGTTCAATACCGCACTGCTGAAAATTCAAACGTTATCTACCTCATTACGATCTTTTATCATGCAATTTCGGTATTTTTTAGCAAAAATGATGAAAGAGGCACTCATGATAGGTATATTATGGTGTACATGCGTCCTTGTTTTGAACACAACGGAAAGGTAAAATTGTTCTAGAAAATGGGGTTTCAATATGTATTTTCCATTTAAGTTTTTATCCTCACACTGAGATTGACCTAATTGAGATGCATTGGCAAATCTATTGCTGGAAATGGTTACAGTGTCGTTTATGTCTTCTTTCTGGAACATTTGTTAACATTAAAGCAAGTTTTTGTTGCAATTGCTGTAGGTAAAGAACCAACTTAAAATGGTGCCAAACAAAATTAGAAGAGTAGGAAAGGTTGCAGAAACAGATGATGAGCAAGCATATTTATCAAAAATAATTTAGAAACTGAAAATGTGGAAAATGTCCATGGAAAATGTCCATACATTGTCTAATGACGGAAACCGCCATATTGATCATCTATATGAGTATGACTTGTTATTTACGTTTTTTGAAAGGCTAGTTGTTCGATTGTGTATCTTTCATTGTGTATTTTTCACGAATTTGGGTTCTTTGAGTGTATTTTCCAGTTACTTTTACATGTGCATAAGCAGTCTTTAGTGTACTCTCAAAAAATATTGGAAAAATCGTGGAAAAGGGTTAGATAGGTTACATGCTAAACTTATAGCATAACATAAAACTTTATTTTGTGTGTTATTCTTTGAATTAATAAAGATGGTAGGAAAATAATATAACAATATAAAATCATAGGAAAAAGTGTCAATGTATTCCTAATAAAACCCATAAAGCATAAGGGTTACCTAGTACCATTTTTGTGATAAAAAATAGCAAAGAATAATATGGAAAACATGGATAGCCGTCATAAGTCAAAGGAGACGACCTTTATTGAAAGAAAAGGTGGTTCAGAACTCTAAAAACCAGTTGATGGGATCCATATACGTTTGTGGGTGTAATTCTCTGAGATCCACTGAAATGAGAGTTCAATATTAGACCTAAAGCTTCAAAACAGACAAACAAACAACGCTATTAGAGAGAGATGCAATATACAAGACGAAATCGACAAAGAAAAGAAAGAAAGAACGACCATATAGACCGAATAGAATAAGGAAGACTGGTAAAACAAGAGGTTTAAGTAAGCTAAAATTTATATTAATTTCTTAGGCCTAAGAAATTAATATAAATTTTAGCTTACTTAAACCTCTTGTTTTATTAATTAGAGCTAAATGATGGAATCCTTGGTAGAAAAGAAGGAAGAATGGCTTGAGTTTGTAAAACAGAACGACCAGAAGGAAGGAGACCACCAAGAACGCCGCCCAACAGAGGTGGGCACAGAGTTGGTTTTCATTGTCAATCGAATAGAAAGTTGTTTTTGGCGCCAACAATGACTGTATGGCAAAGTTTCATTCTTTCGTCTTGTATAATAATGATTTAACATAAGAACCAGAAAAGATTTATAAGGTCTTGTTAAAATTAGTGTGTCCCATTGAGAAAGAGCATTTATGTAATTAAAGCTCATCTATCGTTCTTGAATCGATTGTGAAAATGCCAAAAAGCACATAAATTTGATTGAGAAAGGTGTGTAATGTAAGTTCGAAAGTAATATTGTTTATATTGTACATAATTATAACTTATCCACGTAACTTTACAGTAATTACATTAGGTGACTAGAACAATACGAACTCTTAACCTCCACTTAGCAATTATTTCAGTTAATTATTGCAACATGTTTAGGGATACTCAAATCCCATTCTCAAGCAATATGATTGAAAACGTCAATTAATAAAAAGTTATAGAAATGAATTACATAACTAAAACATAACATTTTAGATCCTACCTACATTATACGATCTTATAACTAAAACTCACCTAAATAACGACAAGAACGGTGATAGGTTATAAAACAAAGTTCTTACTGAACATGTTTGTTTATATCGACAATATTGTTCAAATTAAAGGTGGGCTTCAAATGAGGAACTCAGGATTGTGCCTAAAGGCCCAAGGAAAAAGGGGGATGAATGAGGATGAAATAAAATTATGGAACAGTTAAGGCTGACAGCAAGTGAAGGAAATGAATGAAAATGGTGCGCGCGACACCAAACTTACTTAAGCGGACTAGGCTAAAACAAAAAGAACTAAGCGTGAAGTATACAGAGTGAACAAATAGAATTAGCCTGGAAATCCATCAACTCATTCCGCAAACCATGGTTCTCTGTTTACGGCGTGTAATTTCTAATATTTCTAAAGTATTAAGTAAAGGGCCCTTCCTGCATTTATGTAAAAGACGAAAATCACTACTAGGTTCAAAAACATGACCGGTATTAAGCACGTGTTCAGCAAAAGCAGATTTATGATAGATTTGGAATGTTCATTAATTCTGATAGCAAATGATCTCCCTGTCTGTCCAATGTAAATGGCTGGGCAAGATTGACAATTAAGTTGATAAACGCCGGAAGAGTCCAGAATATGGGTGGTCTTTGTTTCTGACAATGGAAGAACGTAGGGTGTCGACGTTGGAAAAAGAAATCCCAATATTATGGTGTTTGAAGATGTTTTGGACCACATGCGAAATTTTTGGATAAAAAGGAAGAGATCTGTAAACGGAGGAGAATTTATCTGGCTTAAAGGGGGATGAGAAGAGTGGGGTTGATGGAGTTTTTGATTTTATGTGCCAAACTATTCAATAACTGAATCGAGAATCCATAATTACAAGCAATTTGTTTGATGACGTTGTAAAGTATCGGAGTATTCAATATTCTGTAGAGTAGAGAATTGAGGCCGGCCAACTTGTGAGAAACAGGATGGTCCGAATCTAAAGGTATCAAATTTTCAGTAGTGGTCGGTTTATGACAAATGTTGAAGGCGAGGTTGTAAGGACTACTGTGGAGACATAGTTCTAAAAAGGGGAGCTTGGAGTTAATTTCTCTTTCTATAGTGAATTTGATATTAGGATGTACTTATGCTATTAAGATCGTGTAAAAAATCATTAGTATCATTAACATTGCCCGAGTGAACACAAATAATGTCGTCCACATGTAAATCCAATGTAAACTGAATGAAATAATTCTTAAAGCCACAAAATCAGTCACATAAAGTTAAGTAGGTGCTCAATAGAGAAACTAAATTATGTATGCATTTACGATTTAATACAATGTTTGATTACTCACATAAATCGTGTACAATCTACGGCAGCATTATGGTCATGCAATGCAGATGATAAGTGGAGAGAATTTAGTGGACAGTTATAATCTGGCAACGTATGACATCCGTTATCAGTAAACAGCTTTACCCTGCAGAACAAATACAACTGTTCATTTTTTGTGCAACAAAATAAAAGTTCACCACACGTTTACTTTATAAGGAAGTCCCGTTTTCCTATAAATAAAATGGGAAGAAATAGAATAAAATTTCATCAGTGAAATAAGTTGTGAACGTAAGTAGACTTCTACAACGTGATAAAAGATATAGGGGCAGTAACCAGTTATCTCGTTGTTATAAAATTTTGATTGAACGTAAAGAGTGCATTGGGCCAAATAAATTGTTTACTTACACTGAACTCAAAGGTTACTAGGCTTAATCTTTATACGCCAGAATAAAACTGAGAATGTCTACCATTAAAATCTTCCAATAAAAGTTACAAGATTTGCTGTAGGAATTTATATTTTATCTTATACTTGATTTGTTTTTCAGAAAATGAAATTTTTCGACGCACTCAGACGATAATAAAATCAGAAGCGTAAAAAAATATGACAAATGTGCTTTCGAAAGGTAAAGGAAAATCTTAAAAACAACGCCCGTAATCATCACGATTTTGAACTGATACAACTGAAAAACGTATATTGTATTTTAAAGGGGAAAACATCTCAGTAACTGTAATTTCATTTTCAATATTGTCAAACGGCACCTGTAATGAAATATCAGATAGGAGCTTTTAAATTGCACATTATGTAGAATTTTGGCATTTCTACTTCAGATAAGGTATTTGAAAGGAACTTGCTTTTGCTTTTAAGTGATTTGGTAGCTTATTTTACGTACGATACACTCATAAATTTAAATTATGCCTCTTGCAATAAAATGCATACCTTCTAATTGCTAATCGAGGCTTGATTGAATATTAACAGTAACAGTTTTTTTATCACATATCTGATAATTCGCTAGCATTGATCCTAAATTCTTTTTTAGTTTCTATTTTTTTTGTGCTATAATGTGACAAATATTTGCTAATGTAGTAAACCCAATTTTGTCTTGAGAGAAAATTCGTAACGAGACGGGTAACAAGTCTTATCTGATAAATAATAAATGTTCTCGTTCCTGTCGTATTCTCACGTTCCTTTGGGCGATACAAACTTAAAACCGTGCCTCTTGTTACAAATGTTTAGTAATTTGAACCATGTTTGTAATTATTTTTCAATTTGAAAAATTCAACGAAAAAGCCTTTTTATTGCAGTAAAAAGTTACGACTCCTTACTTTGTTTAACTAATAGTTGATAGGAATATGTAAGATTTTTCGAAATTTCGAAATTTTCTTAGACTTTCTTTGTTTAGTGACAATGAAATAAGCACACCGGCAAAACCTTCCATTACAGCTGATACTCATGCCTTGATCATTCCCTTTCGAAAGGAAAAGTTTAGAAGGTCAACTTACTGAATGATGAGAATCCAAAAAGGTACTTACTGATATCTGCTCTACCTGAAATTGTTGAAAATTTAGTAGTTGTGAATGTAAGAACAGTAGAAGGTAAACCACATACAAGCCACATACGCTAGAGTACTTCACTGAATTGTTATGTGACTGGATCTGGCAAGTTTCAGAAATGAGCTGTTACGAGTATTAAATACATTTATGCTTTGGTCATTTGGTCATATCGTTCTTTTAAAATCAATTGTCCGCTTTTGCAACTCGAACCAGTGTACTTTTACAGTTTTGCAACAGAAAATAAACAGTATGAAAATGATAATGGAAAACTATAAACTGAACAATAATTTTATTTTTATTAATGGATACAATGCAAAATAAGAATGTTAATCCTTCAGTATTTCCTAACAATTAGTATATCAGTGGCGTCATGCGATAGAAGTTTTTCAAAACTTAAACTAATCAAAAATTATCTTAGATCGACCATGACTGAAGAACGACTTAGGTACCAGTCTGGCTATTTTGTTCATCGAAGAAAAAGTTGCGTCGGTTTTGGATTTTGATAACGTAATTAATAAATTTACTGTTATAAAAACCAAAAAAACATACCTAATTTGAAATTAGTATAATTTTAATTACTTGTCCATTATTTTTCACTTGTAAATCTGTTTGTAACGTGGTAAAAAGATTGATTAAAATTTAATTTTCCATCTGCATTGTGTTTAATTCAGTAAATATTTAATCTGGAGGGCGTCAGAAGGCCCAAAATTAAAGATAGCCCCGTGCCTCAAAAAGTCTTAGTCTGCCATTGAGAAAAGCTCACGAATATGAAATATGAAATGAGTTGCATTTTGCAAAAAATTTGATATGTCCGGTTTTACTTCTACACGCCTCATATGTATGGTGAATGTATATTGAGAGCAAATTATTATTGAATATGGAAGAATCATTTTTAAAACAGAAATTTAAGGGGGGGTTCAAGAACTTTTTTCGATCCAATATTGACCCTGATTTCTATCGCGTTGAAGGCCTCCAAAGCTCTCTTACGTCTGCCCAGTTTGGTGTTCTTCTTAGCCACCTTTCTTTCACCTGCACGCACCGATCTTGGTTTACGTTGGCCCATTCCACTGAAGAAATCTCTACGAATTTGTTTGATGAATTCCGAAATTTTCGAATAATGAGAGCAATTTACGAGGAAATTTAGCCTGAGGTAAAGAGTTGTGATGGAACGACAATTTTTCCTGCTAGTACGCCAAAAGTTCACTCGCCATTGGAAAATAGTCGGACATCATTTTTTGGAAAACTCGCTGTGACCACTGTATTGGTCGGATTGTTGACTTTTATATCTGAAAATGACCCCAATGAACCCTCACGGCAGTTATGCCTATCGATATCGCATTGGGGTATGCTATTTCTATTGTAACTTTGAGAGAATCGCAACATATCGCAAGAAAACAGTATCTGTCTCACTTTGACACATCCTAGACAGCTTGAAACATTATACTTTTTGCTAAAACTAGGCATATGAGCCGTGGCATGTTCTTAGGGTCATTTTGAGACATAAAACTCCATGATCGGAGCAAAACTATGGTCAGAGCGAGTTGTCCAGAAATGCATGCCAAAGTCCAATTTTAACATGGCTTTTATATGGGAGTGCGATTATGAAATTTTTATTACTTAGGACAATTGAACCCCTCCTTAAAGTTACTAATTTATGTCAAAGTAACACGAAAGGCAATTTTGAGGACTTTTTTGTAAAAGGAAAATGTAGCGACCAAATGAAGAGGGCGATCAGAATATAAACACTTATACAATTGTGTTACCAAATCAAGTCTTACAATCTAAATACAATTGAGCAAAAAAAATTGAGGGTGTCTCCAAATGAGTTAGTTACAAGAAATTCGATAGCCTAAGGAAGAGTGTTAAGACCTTTAGGAATGTCCATTAAATTATGTACAATTTACTATTAACACAATCAAGTGATGTAGGTGAAGTCAATAAACGCAAATAATTGTCGGTTTGATAATCTAAAAGATAATTGGCAGCACATAAAGTGAAGAAGGCAATCGTACGTATTTGAGAAGGAAGAAAAGAAAAGAGTAAGTGAAGTGGGGAATGAGCAAAATGAACAATATCTGGTTTGAAATAAAAGGTTTAAATTGTGAACCAGAATTAGTGCAGTGAGCAAGAGACCTTGTTATTCAGATTTATCAGAAAGAATGTATTCAGTTTTGTTCAAGGTTTAGGTAATGGGACATTTTGCACTAAATTCTCTTGAACAAGAACCCGTCTTGCTTCGATGACTGCATTTAACCACTAACTTTTCATAACGCCCCTCGGTATGGAACTTGTTTATAGAGTTCGCCGTGTTCATAACATCAACCATCATACATTGTTCAGTACGGCCTTTTTGTTAATAACGCCCACCTTGTTGAGAATGGCGATTTCATTGTGTGACTTTTTTGTCCGTTATGTTTATAATGCCCACTTTATTTCAAATGTCACTGAAATGGTAGGCTTTGTTCATAACGTCCACTTTGTTCACAACGTACACTATCGATGCTTATTCATAACGTTCGCCATTTCTTTAGGAACGTCACCGTATTTCAAAGATGATGCTTTAGCACATCTCCACTCTCCAGCGCTCGAGACATACAGAACATACATTTAAGTATGTTAACGATTTCGAGCGCTTTCTTCCAAATATGAGTATAATATAAATATTATCGTAAAAGTAAACAAATTTTTAACTTATTCCTATTATACCAAATATGTACAATCAGCAAAGATGGCGTTTAGCACATTAGCAGAAGAATATTTACAAGCATAACAGAGATGCTTATGTTGCGTGTCAAAATTTGAACAGGTTGTATATTTGAGCGCTCAAGTAAATAAATTTAAATAAATATAATTATCACTGATGTTGGCTCACTTTCGTGTAAAATACACTTGACAAACGAAATTTAATTTTTCCTTCAAAGAAAATTACTCAGAGTTTTGTAACAAGCGACCTTATGAACAAGTTATTTGAATTGTTCTGAAACAATAAAGAAAGGAAAAAAGGAGTATTGTAATGGAAAATTTCGTTTCTGACACGAACTTTAAGTTTGGAAAGTAACTTCAACTGTTGGTTGTCGTAATTTTTAATTTAGTAAATTAAATTGCTTTTTCTTATCTTTGAATAGCCATATTAATCATAATGAATTATTAAGAAAAGGAAAGAACTGACATAAATCACACTTTATTAAATTTTTGAGATCCTCATCTATAACATAGAAAGAAACAACCAGCTATATAAAATATTGATTTCTATTTGTTGTGAATTAGTTGCTTACGTAAATATAGAGAGCGGATTGAATTGAAAGTAGACATAAAAAAAATTCTTAGAAAAGCTAAAAATCAATAAGGAGTTCTTGAACCCATCTACAAACTTCTCAAAAACACGCACTTATAAGCTCAAATTTCTTGTTGTTGAAGGACATTAAATATAAAGTTCGATTCTTTGTATACCTATCTTGTTGTATACGAGGCATAGAACTGTTTTGGTTGATTTAACTAAATTAGTATCTGATTGCATTTTGCTCTTCTTCTTCTATCTCTCAATTATATAATTAGCAAACCCCCTACCACCGAAGAAATAATCAGAAATCACCTAAATCACTAGAACTGAATACAGTCACCTATAAGTGATTTATGTGCCATTTGAGACGATAAAAATCTAGCCTGATAAAAGATCACAGTGGTCACATGCATGCCATGGTGAGAAGAAATTACTCTTGTTGTACTGTCCTTTTGGATATCAAAGCGCTCTAATTTCCATGACGTTCCAGACCGAAGAACACTGATTTAGCAGTGAGGTACGTAATTTGAAAATTTCGTTTACCAATAATCAATCGTCCATAGATACGTCAGAAGATATATGGAAAGCATCTTGAGTCGTGGAATCCATTGATTTTTACTAAATGAAGAATGCCGAAAAAAATAATAAATTCATCAACGCTCCCACATATTTACTTATTTGGAATTTCGAAAAAACAGCGACAAACTTAATCGTTTAAATTTTGGCTAAACATAATGATGAGGTATGAAGTTAACAATTAAAAACGAAGCATGACGTTGAATGGGAGAAAAAATTACAAATAAGAATTAGTAAACCTTGCCAAAAATTTTATAAAAATATAGATATTAAATTAGTTACGTTAGAAAATTTAAAAATATGGAGGAGGTTTGGTGATTTTATTACTTTTCTTAACTTTCTTCGTCACATGGAAAGCATGTAATGTGGGTACCATAACTGTAGGCTACCAACATCTTGGCCTTGGACCGGCCTTCTGGACGGTTCCGGTCCTAACCCCTTACCACTACTACTACTACTGGCTTCATGGTCGCATTGAGTGGCCTTTACGAACACACAACATACTCGTATATCTGTGACTAGATATCAGGTAGGATTTAGGATGGAGTAGGTGAGGAAATTCTCAAGTCCGTGTGTTCGCAGCTCCCGAAAGCCTTGCGGCATGTTATTATTATTATTATTACACATTTAGTTTTAAGCATTTATAATGTAAGTTGTACACACTTATGCACATTATTTTTTTGAAATTGTTCTATCATTGGAAATTTATCTGTTGAACAATGAATAAATATTATTATTATTTGCTGAGGACAAATCAAATAATTTTCCAATAACAAGTCCAAAGCATGTCGATTTTAATGGGAGAAGGACAAGGTATCGCAACAGTTTCAAATAGAATCCAGAATCAAATTGGAATGTGTAAGAAAGGACCGACCAAGCGATCACTGTCTTTCCTAGTCTTTAGGTATAGATGTCATGAAATATTAATGGATTATCGGTAGTTATCACGATTTGTCATGCCATTTACAAAGAAAAAAAATAATAATCGGGAAAACAGGAGTTTTACACAAAGAAAGACTTCCAATAGAAACTGTTTCATCTTAAGTGGGTCACCCTATATACTCGTAATTCATTGCACACTGTAAAAATACGAACATTCTCCACATTTCGCATCGCTATAAAACACAGGTACTACTTAAACCTCAAATGACAACGAAAAGAAATGTCGGGATTTCAGCGCTATTGCTATGTCAAGCGTCAAGTAGCGAAGCTGTTGTGTGATCAAAGGCGGTAGTACCATTGACTTTATAGTGTATAAAGTCAATGGTAGTACGAACAAATCTCATAGATTAAGAAGCACGGATCAAGGATTCTTAACCGCAGAACACTATGCAGTTTTAACAAAAAAAAGATAAAATCGTGTGATTGAAAACTGTAAAAGAGTTTTTCATTTGCTGGGTAATTAAACTTCAAAGGTGAATAAGAATATTATTAGAAATACATTTGTCATAGGTATACAATTTCCTAATCCACGTATAAACGTAAAAGGGAAGTGCGGTCCTAGTGGCCTGTTTGAAATTAAGATATTTTCCAGGCTGGTAAGTTCATTACATTCTATCAGTGAAATGTACCTGCTAATTTAATTAAAAGGGTATGTCCTACAACATTCAGGACTGATATAATAACATACACCTAAAGCTTTCTGCAAACCTTAGAAAAAGTTGGAATAACAACCGTTAGTATACGGTCTCAGCGTACAATTATTGGGATGATATTTTTGAAACTGTTCATGTGCTTTGTCTGCCTCATTCATTGGTACCTATACACGAAACATTCAGTTAGAATTAGGTATACCTATTTCAATGGTGTTTCGCTTATAATAGTGTCATGATTTAACTCGCAAATTTTTGATTTCGCGCTTCTGTTATTTTACTCTTTATTTGATTGCATGCTTTAGCGAATAATTTTTGTTAATAGACTAAAAAGCATATTACTGTGGAAACGAGAAAAACTCCCCTCCTCCCACTTAAACTTACCATTTCGAATGTGTAAATCCCATAAAATAAATAGATACATCACTTTTTCATTTAAAAAAGTTGTAAGACTGGGATCCATTTAAAATTTTTCACTTCACTTCACTTAATGTTAGTTAGAGGGTTTAATTAATGTTAATCTTATATGGGTGTGCAATGGACATAAATAACAAGGATTTATAGTTGAGTAATATCGAATGCAAAAGATATGCGCTAAGTAGTTGCCACGGAAAGTATTTGGTTTCCTTGTTTTTTTTTCATTTTCGTCATGTCCGTCCACTATTTGCTAAAACCATACTCATTAGTCAAATGAATAAAGTATCAAACGCTGAACGCACAAGGACCCTTTACGAAAATTAACGAAGAAATTTTAGGAAAGTGGGGAAAAGAAATTAACCGTGAATTCCTTGGAACATAGCGATTAGACGTGGATAAGCAGCATTAGCCTTAAGAAACAGTAATTTAAGTGCTTCTAAAGGTTGTTGAACTGTACTTTTTGGAATGAATGCATGTGGTTGCCATTTAAAATTCAGCGTCAAAAACAATTCGTCTTATAAGATTCCCTACATCTTACCCAACGCCAAAGATAAATTCGAACTCCTACCTTGCAAAGGCGTGTATCACATTCCTTGTTGTGGTTTAGTCTACATCGGTGAAACTGGAAGATCAGTTAGCACTCGAATTCTGTCTTGAATCTGTTACCCCATTGACGATGTGTCACGTTCTCCCGACGGAATAGGTTTAAATGGCCAGGTTTAGCCTTCTCTTTTCAATATTCCAGCGTGTGCAGTTTCAGTGTAGCAGTGTGTGTTGTTCCCGTTGGTGCATTTGGTAAGGGTTTTTATTTATTTTATTTTTATTTGTGTTTTGGTTTTGTCCTGATGCCTCTTACGAAAGTGGGTGAAACGTTGACTTTTTCAACATGGACACAGTCCTACCCTGGAAGTCGTCTTAATCTTAACAATGAACGCGCCATTTGCCTGAGACACCATGTATTTCTTGCTGTATTCCAAATTTATACTGAACTATTCTGCATATCTTGATTCTTTAAAAAAAAAAAGGACATTCAAAATCCCATTTTGAATAACCTTTCATTAAAGCGTTATTAATTCACTTGTACGTGTGGGCTGTGAGATAATAGAGGTTGAACGGTTATGAGATCCAGGTCATATTTGTAAGCATAAGGATGGAGGCGAAATGTCATATTGATTCTGCAGATATTATTTTCAACTCCTCGTTTTTATAATAATTTAGTAGTAGCACAGATGTAAATGTTGTTAGCTTACGATTGATGACTCTTACATCATTATATTGTTGTATTAAGAACAAATTAACGACATTTACGAACCATAATTAAGTAGTTACTCTGTGACGGATCTGCTCCGTTAAATAGACAAATTTATAGTTTTCCTTGTAAATGGTTACAAACGTCTCTCTAGGGACCAAATCACCTTTACTAGCATTACCTACAATTTCGTAGCGGAGATTTATGCAATTTAAACTTTATCCTTTTCAAACATGTAATCGATATATTTCATTAACATTGTAAAATTGGCATATTTAGTCACCCCATTCCACCTTCAAGCTTAATGTATATCGACCATAGTATATTAAAACGTGAAATCGGTATACAATTTTCAATTTCCGGAATTTATTGGAAAAAATCGCAATTTTCCTAAAGCTATTTTACTATAGCATATGTAGAAAATAATTACAAATGCCAAAGGTAATAAATACGTTTGAATAAAGCACTTCAAATAAATAAAGCTTCTCATTTTCATGCCTGGTAGTACGAAAACCATGATTTGCTTTTAATCTTCAACGCGTTTTCATGTTTTTAATTTTTTGATACTGTTTTTTCATATCAAATTTAATCAAACTCCAGTTCACAATTTTGGTTTAGAAAATGTATAAACTTGGATTACACATTTTCAAAGAGCCTTTAAAAGTTACATAAAATTATGAATTTATAAACTACCCTCCAAAATAACAACCCCCTCCTTTTTTGTCGAAATTGTTTTTCTGACTAACATGGTAGGTATTGTCAAATACTGTACTACTATAAGTATTTGGTATTGTACACCACAAACTTCAACGTAATGCATTGTAATGATCCGTTATAAATAGCATTAGCAGATTATATTCATTATGTGAATTGAGGGCTTGCAGCAACAATTTCTTCAACCAAACCTTTCCAAAGAAGATGCTTCCATTTTCGTGACATTTCTGTAAGTCATCAAGCGGATGGGTACAGAAAAAAGGAACTTGAATAGAATGCCATTGATTTTCCGAAAGGTCTGAAAATATATGTTACCACCAAATTCATCAGAACCATGGGTTGTTGTTTTTTATCTCTTATTTTTTATTTATTTATTATCCTAGAAATGTTTTTTCTCGTAAACCTATTCGATTTGAAAAATAAATACACAATTTAAAAGAGAATTTGGCGTAATTTCAAATGATGTTTTTTAATACAGCAACATTTTACATTATTAGGGTTAACTTTACACCCCCTTTTAGGAGTTGAAATGATGGGAATGAAATTATTCGGAAAAGTTGCCCCCCTAAAAAATAAAATCGATGTGTTGGAGCGTTTTTCTCATATTTCAGCTTGAAAAGCTAAAACGGCACTGATGTATTGTTTCAGTGGGCCACTTTGTATAATACTGTATACTAACAGTGTGTCTAAAATTCTATAATCACCATTGGGATCTTAGAAACGGTCAGAGATACGAATATGGAGGCATTTATATCTCCTGCCTCTTTTGTTTTTCCGATAAAATGCATTTCATACATAGTATAATGGAAAATCTGAAAATCCCTATTTTCTACAAACTTCAGTATCCTCCATAATATTCGTCTTATCAAACAGTTATTACGGAAAAAGTTCTAGATAATTTTACTTTCTGCAAGACGTTTTATAAAAATATCACAAAGTTGTTCTCGTTAACAAAGGATACTGTAATACAATACAAGACCGCTTTTCCTTAAACAATGAACTTTTTTGTCTTCAATTTTTAAATCCTAAAAAAGCGTTGAGCCATATAGGCCACAACAATTCCTTAATAGTGGTTTGTAAGAAGTTAAAATCGAATGGAAAAAAATTTCCATTTATTTCGCAAATAGTGGCATCCAAAGCCCTGAAGAATTTTGACATCTGGATTATGGATTACGATGGGAGGATGGTCAGAAGTCCACGCGCTCGTAGGCCCCTGATTAGAGTCGTTCGATCTCGCAACGTCGCTCAAGCCATCCCACACGTGAGATAAACCTAAGGATGTTGGACGGGGAGGCGGCTCTAATCTTAGCCATCTTCGGCCAGGATTGTCTCAACATGGATCGTCTTAATTCGACGGGTACAGCACATTCACAAAGTATGTGTTGCGCTACTCGCCTGTGTAACATCCTCTACAGGATGGTGATTCGACCAGGCCCATGCGGTGCATGTGCTTGTTAAGTTTACAGTGCCCAGAAAGTACGCCCACAAGTATCCGCAGGTTCTTTCTGGATAGCCCCGTGACATATGTTAGTAAATTTCAAAATCTTTAATAACGTAAACATATTACAAACTATTATCGACTTAGCAAAATTCTTTATTTATTCACTTCACAGTAGTGCCGAAATAATACGAGCATTTTCTATTGTAAATGCTTTGTTAATAATATTTGAATATTCATGTAACACTAACAGTCGTTAATTTGCAGTTGAAGAACTCCTCTCTTGAAATAAACCACGTTTTACATTGTTAAAAAACGTTTTGCTCTTAATGAAACTGTTGCTTCATTATTCCAAAATATTACCCCTTCCTCCTGAGACCCTGTATAGTTAATAAATATTTGTTGATTGTTCCCATAATTTGACTTATTATTAAATATTCTATCTAGGAAATTCTAGGATTTTTTACTCGCACTCATCTGATATCACTGGTTCCAGTGATTCATGAGAGAGAAATGTTTGAGTTTGGGCCAACTTAACCCAAAATTATTTCTATGGAAGATACAAAATTTCATTTTGACAAGCAATTTTTGGAAAACCTGTTTTTCTCTTCTAACGTCGAGGCGGCTAGCATTCTCGCCCTTGAATTGGTCATGGTTTTAATTTTGATTTAATTCATTCTAGCCCTTGGTTGGTATCGTCATTTTTAGCAACGTAACTGGTATTGTCGGGTCCCTTCACATCCGATTTTTCAAAAAAGTAAATGACAGTTATAAAATTTTTGCAAACTATTTTAGTGCTTGAATTTGACATTTGAGATACAAATACAAGCTGTATACACAAAAACATCAATATTTTTATGATTAGTTTTTGTTTTAAAAATGAAAAACGAAATGAATGCACTTTTCTGGTAACATCTACAAAAAATAGAAAAATTTAAACTGTAAATTTTTGTAAAAATTTGTTTTATCACCAACTGCAGACAAATATAAAAAACATGATTTTCAACAAAAATTAAATAATTTTTTTCATATCTATCGATATCTGCAATGACGTTCAATTGCACTTGGAACAAACAAATTTATTAGAACTATGTCCTTTACAAACATGATTTTTACAATTGCTGCATATGTTTCGTTGTTTATTGTCGCTGTTTGAAGGACATAAGTAACATCTACATTGTTTCCGTTGTTGAGGATTCACATTTTCATTAGAATATCTGTCAATCCCTGATTTTCAACATTCTCTGGTTCAAAATCATATTCTTCATCAGAATCATCAGTTGGAGCTTCACTTATATCCCCATCATCATCAAGAAAAAATTGTTCTCTTACCTCTTCTTCAGTATAACGTTTTCCATTAATAATAATAAAATCTATCTCAATAAAAAACTGACGTAACAGGTATCTTTGAATCATGAACTACAACCCTTGTAAGCTCTCGGCGTTCTGCCAACATACGTGAACGTTCGAGATGTTATTTGATTGAACTCGTGCAGAGAAAATAAGCGCCTAGTTCAAGGTTAAGAAAATAATTATAAAATTCTGCTGTTTGTAAAACTGACCTAAGCATGGTTTGAGTACAATTTAAAACCACCGTTTAAATATTAGCAAACGATTTGAAGTAAAGTTGCATGTCACCGTATCAAGTTACGTTTATTTCTAATTATACGGAAATGAGTGGCCATTTTTATCTTTGGAATCAGTACTTAATGACTTCCGCTGAAATAAGTGGACCCACGCCATTCCTATGCTCAATCTGTGTGCATGTTTTAAAACTTGCGCATTTGTAATCGGTTACTCATCCTTCTTTCCAAAATATCTTTAGTGACTTTATTTACTTGGAAAAGTGGCATTCGTTCCTTAGGATTAATAAGCAAAACTTCTAGCAACCTTTAACAAAATCAGTTGGAAATTGAGTTTACCAGACTGAAATTTAACCACCATAAGCCTCACGTGATAAAAAGCGTCACCTTTCGCCTTTCCACAAATGAGATGTATCGACTCATTCACTTTTGAAATATCTTTCGTAAGCTCCATTAACAATTTTATTTATATGCTAGCCCAAATCATGTACAGTAGGACGCCTTTTAGATTGAATGAAATAAGAGTACGTTATACATATTTATAATAAGAGTAGGAGCGTAGGCGATATCCTCCCTATATCTATTATATTTTCCTTTCATTGATGATCTCTAAAAAGCAATATTTTCTCATATTTCTAAAAACATTACCTTAACAAAACATTTTCTTTTGTATTCCTATTTTGTTCTTTTTACTTCGTGTATCTTAGGGGAAGGTTATAAATAATTTAATAAGGAAAGAACCATTAATAATTTTAGCCTCCTTCAGATTATTTGTATGGAACATTATTAGCCTTTGTGTCACGGTTGTAAAAAATAAAAGCTATTTGTTAGCATGTAATTCATAGTGTCAACCAGTTTGTTGCGACGTTTACGGAAAGATATAAAAATTTCTAACAATATTGGTTGCACATTTTGTGTTGCTTTATACTTTTATGACTTGGCGCTAACAACGCGTTATTGTAACATAAACGCACACATTGTTCCTTCTCATTTAAATGAAATTCGTAATCTGATAACAAAGATAGCAGATATAAGTGCCCACTTAACTTGTATCTTTTCACTCTCTTGAAACAGAATCAAAGTGTCGGTTTCAGTCTTAGCAAAACAGGTACTGTACCAATTTCGATTAGTGTCTGCTGGAATGTAAGCTGATAAAATTTAAATGATTGAATAGCAACAGTGCTACAACTGACACCTATAAGCATCAGAACTACTCTAATGCCATAAAAAACGCTTTAAGTAGGAAAATAAACATTTTAAATGGGTTTTTTGGTGTCTTCATTAATTTTATATAAGTAGCCCAAAATAATTGATACGAAACTTTTTGAGTTAATGAGTTTTGATTCCCATTAAAGAATGTTATCCATAAAAATAAAACAGTAGTAGTTTCCAGCGGTTGTTAAATCAAGGAGAAAATGGAAAAAGGCGGCTATAGTAGTAGTACCTTACATAAAAAGAAATAAAGAAGAAGAAAAACTAGCATAAACTTCTTCAAAGCTTAACCAAGTCAAAAATTACTTGATTCTGGTTAAGAAAATTGAAAGGAACAAGCAGCTTGTTTCATTCCTCCGCCACCCCTGACTACAGATGTGATGAAGGTGAGCTGTTTAAATTTTCTAGAGCCTCTTCAGCAGGATAACAGGAAGGATGTAAACAGAGATCGGTTTAGAGGGCATGAAGTTAGCGCACTGAGAGGGAGCAGCATTATAGAGTTCGCACAATGATAAGCATTATATTCAGTTACACATATACGCCTTGGGAAAACCTCATACAGAACAGGCGGATATTGTGGGAATCGAACCCACAACCACCCGAATCGGACCTTACGTATTGACCACTTGATCAATCCATCGGTTGAAAAATCGGTCGAAATATAATGGACAAGGAGAAAACTATAATACGACTGAAATAAAGCTCAGGTTAGCGGTTGATCTACGTTTTGCGTTCTGAGATTAATTCCTCTGAGTTTTAATTGACGAAACTCAAACGTGAATGGACACACACTCACAGCCACACAATTAATGAAATGTGTTCAGAACGGCCAAAAACAGCTACCATTTCTAAAATCGAAGGCACAGCCCTAGATTGTTTTGGCAAACCGACGAATTAATATTTTGTGCAAAAACGAGTTTAAACTCAATTTTTCGCCGTACCTAAGGACTTGTTTGAGAAGAAACCAATGAATTTCAAGAGGTGGTTCGTAATTGCAAACACCAGAAGAACACTGACTCCAACATGAAAAATCGGTTCCAAAGGACGCGAAGAGGATTCAGTTGGTAGTTGGGGAAGTGGTGGATTCACCTCCTTGGGGCAGTAATTTCTTTATTTTGACCTTCGGTTCTTCCAGAAGCTGAACGATTCTTCCTAGACCCTATTGCTATTATAGAGATCTTCCCACGGTTTATACACCGTGGATCTTCCATAGAGTCACTTTCAGAAGAGAATCGAGGAGATTGTAAAGCATTGAACTAAGAGTACTTGAACCTCGGGGGGATTACGTGGAAGATTGAACTATACATTGAATTAGAATTTTGCTAGTGGGATGCTTCTGAAACTTTTTTATTGACCCTCGTATTATAAGAGTTTAAGATTAGTTACCTTTAGACAAACGCCCTTGGTTTGTCTGTGTCTTTTATCCAATTTAATTGTCGCGAAAAGTTTAATTAGGTACTTCATTTCATTATCTAATATCTCACAATCAAGTAAGGTTAATATTTCAAAGCTTAATCCTCATGTTAACAAAATTTTCACAACATTAATCAGGAAGGATCGCCTGGTTTAGAAGTTATGTAGGTAATTATAGAGTGCTTATTCATATCTGTGCATAAAATCTCATTAACTAAGACCTACCCTTTAATATGATAACAATACCTATCTTATAACACATCAGATAGAATGAACGCTTATAATTCTTGCTGACTAGGTTTTGTCCAACATAAATCATTTCAAGTTGATTTACTCAGACATGGCGCAGTTAGGTACCCTCGAAAATACAGGTTGAATGTACTAATTAGCGGAATGTAGTAAAGAAAACCATTAAAAATATTTAAGCAATTTAAAAGAGGCATTTTATACATTTAAGCCCTAAAGGAAACTTAAGGCCCTCTTATAGGGATTAAGTTACACAAACGTTTTTTTTTGCTAAAGAACGCTCCACGAATATAAAAGTGCTTATTAGATTCTTTTCTCGTTATTCTCAAACTTCTCATCATCCTAAGATCACTTTTCCGATATTTAATTTAATAATTGAATTTAGAGCCTTAAGTGTGATACTATTATATTATGTATAACGTATTTCAAACATTTTTTACTTTAGAACGTTTAGTGTTAAGTGTAAATTGCTGTTAACTTTGTACTAATTTTATTACATTTTTATTGAAATCGGACGTGACCAAACTGTTAGTTGATATTTGAAAATTTTATCCGTGTTTGATCACGGTTTAACATTTTATACACAGAAATGTAATTCTTCACTAGCTCGTGATGTACATCATGCGAGACTGTGGTCATTGAAGACCTTCCTAGAAATTTTGGAAACCTTATAAATTCATATTTGAGGAACAGTCAAAGCTAGTGCAGCCTAGAGTTTGGTGATTTTTACCTCCAGGTCGCTTTAGTCTTGCACAAGCTTTCACACTGTTCACATCTTCCTAGCAGTAGCAAAATTTCGATACTGGCAGTAGAAATTGTTTGTGGGAGTGAAAGCGTGCATTCGAATAGAAACGGTATGAAAGAGCCCTTGATCTAAAGGCCTTTGCTCGGCTTCAAATGTAGAATAAAAACCACACGATATTCCTTTGTCCTTTGCACGCCTCGCTCAAAGTTAATTATTTTGGATTTAAGTACAACCCTTTTGTTTCAACGTTTAAATTTTTCCCAGTATTGTTAAAATGTTGAATAGAACTTTGGTAAAGGTTCTTGGAATCATTAGTTAAAATCATCCTCAAGGTAAGAATTTTTTTTTAAACTCAATTTACTGATAACTGGTGTCGAACTTTTCGTGTTGATTTACATTGGTAATATTAATCTTTCTCTCTTCTTCTTTTTTTGCTTCCATCTAGAAACGTAAGATCTGACAGCATGCAACAGCGAGTCACTTGGTTTCCCTTCAGTGCAAGCAGGACTGTAATGGACGATGGCAAACCCAACATAAAAAATTCTTGGCCATCAAGGAGTTTAAGTTGCACACCAAATAAAGTATTATTAGTTCCGTCAATATCATGCAATTTTGGTTTAAGAAAAACGTTACAGACACAAAAATGTTAAGCTACAATATCTGCGTCAGGCATACTTTACTCTTTCCATCAATCTACCACTACCTCTCGAGCTGAGCGTCCGTACTATTGTTAGCACGTAATGATACGTTTTTTTAAATATTTGTTCATTCGCTTCATGATCCAGAAACATTTTGTATTAAATTTCATCAGTCATTCTTTTCATTATGTACAGGTCTGTAAATTATGTTTACACAATTTGTTTAGAAAATATATTCATGTAAAAAATGGTGGTGGTTATGTATCGTGATAGGTGTGAAAGTTCTGCTTATGAAGAATCGTCCTGGGTATAGAGTATCCAGGTATGAAACGTCCAAGCATTAAGTCTCGATAGCAAACGTTTCCCATACTCAACAACAATTTTGGTAAATCGACTTAGAGATTTTTTCAACACTTACGGACTTCTTGCACAAAAACCACACACCGTGTGAAACCACCTCAATTACTTTAATGTAATTTCGGGGCTTTTTATAACAAATCTGTCAGCTTTTTCACAGATTTCTACGTGCAGAATTTGTTACAGATTCTAAGCAAATTATGTGATGAGGGGAAGCTGATTAACCGGTTTCCTGTGGTTTAGTATCGGCCAACGAGTCACGCCCTTTCAAGGGTTCGGGATTGAGGAAAAATATTTAGGTACAATAAGTAGAAATAAATTAAGATCTAAATGCAATCCAAATTAAAAGAATTACTAGATATATCGAAATATAGAAAATTAAAATTGTGCTTTTATAAAATAAATAAAAGTATTAAATAGCGTTAACAAAAATGGAGCAACATTTATGAAGGAAGAATTAATAAGCAAGAACGTACGCCGATGATATGAAAATAAACCACGTACTTATATAATGGAGGGTAAATCAATAACCCTTGTGCAAATTCACTCATGTAAGGTAATATTAACCCCTCGCTCGGATGCGACTCAATTTACACGGCTACGTACAAATTTACTTTGTGAAGATACGTATAGGTAGGTACTACAACACGTAACATGCAGTAGATCCACAAGATCTTACGTGTTTACAATTT
This sequence comes from Pyrocoelia pectoralis, assembly GCA_036250285.1. Lineage (NCBI taxonomy): Eukaryota > Metazoa > Arthropoda > Insecta > Coleoptera > Lampyridae > Pyrocoelia > Pyrocoelia pectoralis. Next base: position 42,793,725 of record CM070078.1, read on the forward strand.
CGTTGTACTTACACTTTCATGCAGATTTGGGCCCATATCGTAGGTATTATATCCACCACCATCTTGTAAATTCGTATATTACGGTTATTTTAAACTTTTCGTGTGTAACAAAAGAAAAAAACAATTTCTCAAGTAAAGAAAAAAAAAGTCAAAGGCATTTCCTTTGCAGTAAACAAGGGGATACGTAATTAAATGCGTGCTCCATTTATTTTGGCGCATGTTCGCTACGCCAAATATTATTTCTCTTAAGAATGGTTTTATATTTCTCGTTATCTCATTATCAAAATTCGTATTTGTCTTACTCAAATATAAAGGAAAAATTACCAACGACTAAATTATTTCATATTTTACTTGGAAAATTGGCCGTACAGTTTTTCACTTTCAGTTTCATTTTATGACGGCCTGTTTGCTAACACTTTAATTATTACTATTCGTTAAGTTCGTTAATGGTATACGTTTATGAAGTATATAAGTGCGATTAGAGTTAATGTTGAACTAAAGTTATTAAACAAATGTAATAATCGCTAAACCGTGCATAGATAAAAAGTAAGAAAATGAAACATTACTGTAGCAAAATTCCGAGTATCAGCGGTGTCAGAATAATTAGACAGCTCATAATCAACTATGAAGTGTCTCCTAATTTGAGGTTTCCTCTTCCTGGTTTTTCGGGCCTTCGAATTTCTTGAACCCTGGAACATTGCCTTGCAATCGTTGAATAGACATTGCTTTTGAATGGATAGGCGTATGAGCTTAATGAGGTGTCAAATTGATCCAAAAAATTTTGCGCTATGAAGTCAGACGGTAATGCGATCACGTTAAACTAACACCAACGTTCCCAGCCCTGTTCGAATTTCATACGTGATTCATCCGATAATGGTTTCCCATGGCCTAAGAACCAGGAGCAGGCATGTCGAACAGGAAAACAGCCTTCTGTTACCATTGTCATGGAGAAGAGTTTTTTAGAAACAGACGAAAAGTAGCTGCCACGTTCAACAATCCGGAAGCGGCCAAAAACGGAATATTCTCAGCGGAAGAAACGGTCACCGCTTCCTTTGAACCTCCTTTGAACAGCTGATGGCGTGCTACTTTCATTCTCTGAACGTTTTCTGGCCGTCACTATAAAATAGGTAACTTATGACTTTAAAAAAATTAAACCCCACTGGCAGCATATTTCTTTTCAGGTCCAACACTAACTTTGGTGGACAATGTTGGCAATGGAATGACAGTTAGAGAATTCTGAAATCACCCACCCTTCACTTTGAAGCTTACTTCGTGCAATTGCAAAGCGGAGCATTCAACCAAATATGAGTGCCGTAGATCAGGATTGCCGTGCTCCTAGATTATATCCGACATGTTTCTTCTGTTTTCTTAATTTTTTGGTCTGAATAACCAATTTTTCCTACAATAAGATAAAGCACAAGCAAATATCATCTCAATAATTGTTTAATTTTTCCTATCGGATTTTTTGATGTGTGACCTTTTTATCGCTATCGAGCTTCCAAAATGGCTATCATTGCGCTTACATTAATCGAGAGCGTCTTTAAATGACACCCGTTGAACTTGATACACCTAATCGTTCTAAAGCAATATCGATCTGAGGATTGCTAATGACCTGAAAAAACAGGAAGTGGACAGTTGGGATTAGGAAACTTTCTCAAGTTATTAAATGGATCGCGTACTTAAAAAATTACCCCTGCACTATTAATTTTTAGTTGTCAGCTTAAAGTTCTACGGCATTATTACAATAAAGTTTGGGGTGGTTAAGGGTTACCTCAGGATTAAGTTATATAACTAAAGATAGGAGAGCTGCTACTGATCCTAGACATCATGGGTACATACCTACGTAACGATGTTTTCCTGAGTTATATTTACTAATATTACACGATATAAACCACGATATTCACAGTCGTTTATGAGTATGTACACATTAATCGTTTAATTGCTTATTTACAACTCGGTAAACTTGTAGGGTTTGTTCAAGTCAGGTCGGCAGACACAAGAGAATTGCTACTTTAATTTTAAATGCTTACAACTAACACACACTTCCTTAACTTCTACTAATTGTAAGCGTGGCGACCCATATTAAAATACTCTAACGGCTTTCTAAGGATTTGAATTGCTTTACTTTATCCGATATCTTACATGTAGGTACATATACATTGGGAAGGTAATTCAAAGACATTCATGTAATTATTAAAAAGCATAAACACCTATTTCCACAACTTTGTAGAACGGAAAAGCAGCTGGTACTCTGATCGCAGTATTCCCCAAAGTAGAAAATACAACAATGAACCGTTTACTTTTAATTCACCTTTTACTTTAAATAATATTCTTTAAATTACTTTTAAAACTTGCAAACGATATTTCCTATTACTTCAAAATGGGGCCAGCCCACGTTCTCAGAATTTTACTTCATAACTCTCAGGCACTGTTTTATTTGCCTTCAGGATATTATAAATTGCGATCATTATTCCATGGAAATCGTACATTCCACTCTCAATTTTCTAAACTGAACTAAAGTAATTTGTGCCCCCAAAAGATTTACTTATACAGGAGAGCTCTAAATGTATTTAAAATATAAATGTTGCGATATACAGAATCCTTGCTGTATAAAAAAAGGTAGAAGCTTGTTTTCACCATTTTTGTACAAGATAAAAGCTTTTGAACTCCTGTCTATCTTTCATGATTGATCTCAAAATATCGATATTTCTAGTGCCTTTTCAATCTGCTGCATAATTTTTTCAGGCCAGTGTTCTGATATTTGGATTCTTTTTATTTGGTTTACATTTTTAAAGAAAATTGAAAATGTTTTCTGTTATTTATTTTTTAGACTGCTAAACCAAGAAACTAGAACGCGCATAAACAGCAAAGCTATCATTATAAGCAAATAATTAAATGCAGAAACTAATCTAGTAACAATATTACACGACAGTTTCTGAATCTGTAATAAAATAGTTTTGTAGTTAATGGTGTTTGCTGTGTTGTGAAACAGGGCGTAAGGTACACTGTAATTTACTGCTAAAAAGCTAAACTAAACCGAAACTAATTGGAACCTTTTAAGATTAAAATGGAGGAGAAGGCAAAGGCGCGGACTCAGTTATTAATTAATTTTCTCTAATCTTACGCTCCGTAAGTAATTGTAATAATAAATACAAGTAATTCCAGTCACATTTGAATGGAATTACGCCTATTTATTATTACTATGATTAAGTTATCAATTTGTGTAGCATCGCCATTCATTACTACCCTAATCCTTACGATAAATGGCAAAGTAGAAATAAAATTCTACACAAAGCAAATACTAAGACAAAGGTAACCGACCCGGATAAATTTAATACATAAACTTATATTTGGGGGAATGGACAGCAATAAGATGCATGTTCACGCAAGGAATTAAACCAGAAAAATTTTTTCTCGATGATGGGAGAGCGAACTCTCCGGAAAAGTTACAGAAGTTCTCAAGCGATAAGAATTTGAAAACGTCACAGTTGATCAAGGCGTTGCGATAACAAGTGAAAATTAAGCAGACACGGTATTGTAAAATTACTCAACAATTCCTAAGCAGTTTTTTCCTTGCACAGAAACGTGACGTGTTTTTCAGCAAAGATGGCACACCACAAAAATCAGCTAACCGGCGTAGAAAACCGCTAAAATGTTGATAAATATAAGCCAGTAGGTCATGATATACGACACAAATTTTTGAATATGGGAGATTCCATATCACAGCATAAAACAACACAAAACAGTATTCGAACCAAACACCACTTCATCTTAAGTTTAGTAATTATTGCACTAAATTGGTCCTTCCAAGATTTTACCCAAGGAGAGTCTGAAAAGGACACTGAAGATTTAAATTTGAAGAACAGCTCTATAATTTTTAGTGTTAAAGTAAAGAAAGCTACTTTTTCGAAACGAATCCATGGAGTGACACGTATGATCAAGGAAGGCTTGAAGAATGACTTTGAACAATCAAGATGAAAAAACTTACTCTTATAGAACGAACCCACTATTATTATTATTATTGTTGCTGGGGGTGGTTTCAATAGGATCCCGCACTGCGACCTTTTGGCCTATGGTACTCCTCGCTACCCTCCATAAATACCTGTATCTTTCGCAAAGTCCAGGATTTTATTTATTTATTTAATACCATAAACGGGTAAACCCTTAGCCAAACAAAAATGGTATCAAAATGTACGATCAACTATTGTGTACAGTCTAGACTAACGCATCAAAAAATAAACATAAAAAAACAAAAATATAACCAGAGCCTATACTAAAAATATAAGTAAACAAACTATTAAAGTACAATAAAAAACTTAGCCTGAGAAAATATGGATATAACATATTAATTTATGACCTGACAACAGTCTACTCATTCAAAAGGTTCAAGTCCCTACGAAATTGTTGTAACGTAATACCAAAGAAGTTGACAACATTGCAACAATTATTGGCAGCCGCAGATGCCCTAGCCAAAGGCGCATTAGCACCATAATTTGTTCTATACTGGCCCACATAAAAAATATTACTATATCTAAGAGGTCTACTACAAGCATATAAACCAATTTCCATTAACAGCGATGGGCACCTAACATGAGAATTGAGAAGTTTGAATAACAAAGTCAAGTCAGCCCTTAGTCTTCTAGTTTTTAAAGAAGGCAAATTTAAACAATATCTCATTTGTGTTGCAGAGTACCCCAGTGTATCCCCATTTAATTTTTTGTAAATGAATCTCAGAAATCTGTTCTGAATCATCTCCATTCTATTACAATCGGTCAAGTAATACGGTGACCAAACCACCGAGCAATATTCCAGAACCGAACGTACCAACGCACAGAATAACGTTCTTAATGTAGCAGTCTGGTTAAAATCCTTAGCTTCCCGAAGGACGAACCCCAACAATTTATAAGCTCTATTAACGATAACATCGAAATGATGCTTAAAAGATAGAGAGTGATCGAAGTAAACACCAAGATCACAAATAGAATTCACCCTATCCAATACAACCTTATCTATAAAATAATCATACTTAATATATGTACCCCTATAATAAGACATCACTTTGCATTTTTTAATATTTAATGCCATTTTGTTACCCACACACCAATCAAACACTAAGTCTAAATCAGATTGTAACCTCCTATAATCACTTAACGATCTAACAATTCCGTAAATTTTCATGTCATCAGCATAGAGCAGAAATGGGGACCTTACATGTTCACCAATATCGTTAATAAATATATTAAACAGAACAGGCCCTAAGTGACTACCCTGCGGAACCCCCGAGGTAACATTCATCTTCCTAGACACATAGCTCTTAACTTTGACATATTGCGTCCTAGAGGTCAGATATGATAATAGCCAATTACAAAAAGCATCATCAAAACCTAACGCAGCCACCTTATTGACTAATACCTCCGTACTCACTCTATCAAAAGCTTTAGCAAAGTCAGTATACACTACATCCACTTGATAACCTTTTTCCAGTGCATGAGAGATAAAGTGTGAAAATGTGCATAAATTTGTAGCAGTAGACAAAGATTTTGCAAAGCCATGTTGTTCAGCAATAATGAAATTATCCAATACTGGTCTAATCTGGTCAGTTATAATGCTTTCAAAAATTTTTGGAATACAGTTTAGAATAGAGATAGGCCTATAATTCTCTATATTCTGACGATCACCATTTTTATGCACAGGCGTAACATAACTAGCTTTCCACAAATTTGGAAACTCACCCAATAACAGAGAATAATTAAAAATCGTTAATAATGGTTTTACTAAAGCCTTCCAACATTTCTTCAGAAAAATAGGTGGCAACCCATCAGGGCCCCCCGCCGCATCCCCTTTTATTGATAATAACTTATTGACCAGAACTTCTTCGGTAACAATAATCTTCGGTATTTTTAGCAAATTACTATTACAACTAGGGGTCTGCGCCCCTATATTACCATTCGGAATCTTGTTGTATGCTAAGCAAAAATTCTCAGCAAACAGGTTAACAAGCTCCTCGCCACTACTAGAAGATACATCATTTAAAAACATTGTAACAGGAAGCGAGTTACTACTATTTTTCTTATTACCTACAAATTTCCAAAAATTTTTTGGGTTATGAATTATATTATTCTCTATCTTGTTAACATAATTACTATAACACAGTTTCGCAAGTTGTTTGCAATCAGCCCGTAAATTACCAAACAATTCGTAATCACATAGTAATCCAGATTTTTTATACTTTATGTGTGCACATTTTTTTCTTATAATTAATGCTTTCAATTCGGCATTAAACCAGACTGGATAAGTAAAAGACTTATACCTATAAACGGGCACAAATAGCGCAATGGAGGTATGAATTAAATCATAAAACGTTGATACCATTTGCTCCAGTGACAAATTTTTAAACATACAATCCCAGTCAATATACCTCAAGTATCGATTCAGACTAGAATAATCCACATTCTTGAAATCATATGAAATCAGATCATATTTTAAACATTGAATATTAGATACATCCAACGATATAAAACTCATTAAAGGCGGATGATAGTGATCAATATTTACAAGATATTGATCAGCAGACTGAAGCGAGGTAAAACGCGTATTACTAAACACTAAATCAAGAATAGTACCGTGTCGATTTGTTATATCATTCAGCTGGAACAAATTAAAAAATGCAACAAAGTCACTTAATATTTGACACTTCAAAGACTTGCCCTTGAGAACTGCACCATTATCGTCATTACTCCACTGACAATCCGGCAAATTGAAATCACCCCAGATTTGCACTTGATCAAAATTCTTGTTTTCCAACACCTTGTGCAGCAACCCACAGTACTCCTCATAAACATAAGCGGGTGATGAAGGAGGAATATACACAACATTTATAAACATTTCTTGACTATTTAAAGACACCACAACATTAACTAGCTCAACAGAAGAATCTGATTCCATTACACAGGACGATAGCCTATTATGGACCGCTATTAAAACCCCACCACCACGTTTTTTATTAGAAGTAGCTGCACTTCTATCTTTTCGATACACAGAATAATTATTAAAGCCCAGTTCACCATCCAAGACACTATCATTTAACCAAGTCTCAGTAAGACACACAATATCAAAGTCCGTAACAGCAACAGAACGTTGAAGGTCAGCAAGTTTGGTGCATAAACCTCGTACATTTTGATAATATATGCTAACCGAGGAAAGTTTACCCGAAGTAACTAGTTTTCCTGACTTCTACTTTGATCACTCACCTTGAACTGATTTCCCACAATTTTAGGTATTCCATTTATATACTTAATGGTCACGTTTTCCCCCTCTCTGACACGACTTTCCAGCTGACCCTTCAAGGCTTTAAAATACTGCCTCTGAGCGACCGTTTCATCGGCACTAATGCTGAAACCCTTATCCTTTGCAATTCTCTTATTTCGCAGGATGTCATATACTGATGCCGAATCATTAAAGATTACCTTTACAGGCCTAACTTTTCCTTCAACTATACGGCCAACACGCCAAACCTTAATTATCTTATATGGTTTCGTAGCTGTTAATTTTAGAACATCATTAGCCAACTTTAAGTCATGCTCAATACGTTTCTGACCCTCCGGGTCATTTAACTCCGGCAAATTATAAATCATCAGATTAGTAGATCTACGTTGCTGATCATTAATCTCCTCAATGATGTCCAATTTATCATTTTTCATTTGTTGCTCCAATCGTGATACTCTGTTTGAGAGGCCACTGATCAAACCTTCTTGCTTCGTACAAATAGATAACAATCTTTCATATTTACCATTCATATCCATAAGCAAATTCATCACGTCATCGATGCTGTATTTAGTTGCCTTGATACTAGAACCAGGAAGCTCCACCAGATCCGTGAGATCATTATCCTCTTCCGTGATATTAACTGACTTTCTTAAAGCCCCACGGCATTTATCACATTTCCAAGCGCTACCCTCTTTTTTTATCCTAGTGGCATCACTCTTACTAATCTTAGCGCACGGAAGACAAAGCCATCTATTACAATTCCCGTTGCATAGAACATGATACTCCCTGGAAGATAACACTTTGTCACAGGAACCACATACGGACGGCATTTTAAGTCAGAAACGAGTCGAAATAAAGACAGCACGCCACTGAAAACACGATATTTTCCAATAAAAACGAATAACACAAAACTTAATACAGGTGTTCCCCGCAACCTTGCTTTTATCACTTATAACAACTGTATCAAATAACACACGCAAACAACGCATAAATAACTCACGTCTGCACTCCTTGACTGCACACAATACAATCATTTTAGTAGGGTGAATCTTCGTTACTTCCTCTGGCTCTGGAGTATACGGGAGCAATGGACGGAGCTTCAGAATTTCTGTAAGCCTAGGACAACAAGCGACCGTGTTCCAAGCCGAGGTATATCCAATCCTGACAGCGGCTGTTCAGCTATTAAAAAAGAACCTTATCAAAAGGAAAATCTTTATAGTTACAGACAGCAAAGCAGCGATTGCAGCAATAGACTCATATGTGGTAAATTCAGGGCTAGTCCTTGAATGCACACAAATGCTAAACACACCAGCTAAGTGCAACTCAGTCACACTAGTGTGGGCACCTGGGCATGCGGGAATCGCAAATAACCAGGTTGCTGACGAGCTGGCGAGAATGGAAAGCGCAAAACCATTTATAGGACCCGAACCGGCTTGTAGGATTACCTATACCACAGCCAAAAAGGAGATTCAGGCGATACTCACGAAAGAGCATTGCAGACATTGGTCGAAAAACCCAGGACAGAGTCATTCCAAGATCATCTTGGAAACCCCAAACGAGGACCTAGCTACGTCCATCTTAAAGTTAAGCAGGACGAAGATAAAACTTGCGACAGAAATGGTCACGGCCCGCTGTCGCCTGAACAAACACCTGCATAACATGGGGCTGATCGATGGACCGACATGCAGGGGTTGTGGTGAGGTAGATGAAACGCCCTATCATGTTACCAGAAAACTGCTGGTAACAGCGTTACTTGCCGAATTTGTTAGTGCAGGAAGAATTTGATGAAATCACTATGAGCGCCAACCCAAAAAGGTTCCTAGACAAAATTGGAAACAACTAACTCATTGGTAAGAACTCTTACTCATATCATTGACTCCTTACTTCTATTTAGGCACATTCCCTTTCAGTTGAAAAGTGCGTTATATTAGTATGGAAAATCAGGTATTGCCAGAAAAGTAGTGGCTTAATCAGTTTTCAATTCACGCAACGTCAACATTCGTGGAGAGATTATCTAAAACACGATATCGGGGATGTCAATCCTGGTTTCTCTAGAACAGCCAGGTTCGGAGGCGCCCAGAATGTGCTCAAGGTAGGGAAATAATCTGCGATCAATACATTCCGCAACTTATAAGACCATCCAAACCAGTTATTGCGGAAACTGAACTACGACGAGGGGAAAGGAATGGTCTAACAAAAAAAGGAAATACCCTTGCTATATCTAGGCGTTTCCTCAGTTCCAAACCATGGAATTGTCTCAAGCGAGGAATCAAAAAAAAGTTTTGGAACACTCTTGACCAATATTATTCATCAACCCGATATTTATTTAATCACAGTAATTTTTTTAGCACTTTCATTGTTTCTATTCCATGTCTAGCCTTTGAATGGCCAATATAAGTACATTGGGGATGTAAAAGTTAGTTCGCATCCAAACACCGAAAAGTATGTATTATGTTGGTACCTCAATAAGTCAAGGATTCATTCGTTAATACAATGACCAAGGCAAGGAAATTTTGGAAAATTCCAGCGGCAACGTAGCATAATAGAACTGTAACAATAAGCGTTTGAGAAAATAACGTTCAGTGATTAGGCTTTGGAAATACTTAATAAAATAATTTAAAATGTTAACCTTTAAAATAATGCTTTGTTTACGAAGCTTAGGCATATATTTGACCGTGTTTTAGGATTTTTCCTTTATTTCTGTTTTCCAGGACCTTGATTGTGTGTTGTTAACTACTCATCATTTAATAAGTTTTTTTTCTGTAAAATTCGTGCATTCACTTCACAAAATATAATTTGTAGAATCTTTCAATTATCGTTGTTCTATCTATCGATTTGGAGATGAAACAAAACGTATTTGTAACAAAATCACCCACCTTCACTTATTAATTCCTCAAAATTTAGGAAAAAGGTTTTATAATATCTATATTTGGCGCGTTAGCAACCATGAAGTGTTCAGTTAAGTGCCATTCTCTTATTTTAATAAAGAAATAAAGAACGCAATCCAAACTTTAAACTTCACGAAGCTAAATTTCAGCTTAATAGGCTACTTATGGTTTCCTCTAAAGTTAGTAAAATGCAAATGTGTTTTTTGTGAACATTGAATGTTTTATTAACTTTCTGTTTGTTTAGTACGGTTTTAATTGTGGAAATGCAAAGGGGCTCCTGCTCTAGAGTAACGTTTCATCATTAACTCAGCGTTTATTACACACAATAAACCTCGATATGAGTGAAACAATCCTAATAGGAATATAAAATTTAAACAGGTTTCCTAATAAATCTCTAGCAATCAGTGTAATCTACTACAAATTAATTTAACCTCTAGAGTGTACAAATACGTAGGTAAACCAATTGCAATTCACCACAATCTTTTTTGTGGGTTTGTCAAGTACCTAGATTATGACTATTGACTAAAGTATATAAAATGTTATTATGCATTTTTGTCAGTCTCTTCACACGAAAATTGTGTTTAAGCTGTTCGAAAAGTGATTATTTAAAAGGTTAAAGTGTGTAACTGAGGGACGAAAGTAGTTTAAAAACTTTACAACCTGTATTGATTCGCCTGTTTTGTTGTCTTTACTTTACTTCAACGTACCACCTTATTCGGAACGTAACTCAAGAACCTTTTTTATCCAACACCTCGAACGGATCTGTTTGTAAAATGTCCAATTCCATTTTTCAAAGGTGTGCTAATATAATTGTAGCCTAACACGGCTTACGTTACAACTAAAAAGTTTAGTTTTGCCAAATTAATAAATAAATGAAGAAAATGTACTACTATTTAGTCTAAATTGGCCTGTTTATGAATATAAATCTGTTGGTCAATAAATACATATAATCCTCGCCAGGAGTGTTTACCGCTACGTCATCACATACAATCATGTTGAATCATGTGGTGTAATATGAAAAACACGAGTCAAAATTGTACTATATTAATCAAATGAGAATTTAATTCATATACATATAAAACAAATTAAATTCGCCTTTATAGGTTTACTCTTTCTACAACATTTGCTTATTCAATACCGTATGTCGATTTCGTCAAATGCACTACGAATGTTCACCATCCTTATTGAATTCACTGTTTTATATGAAAAGACAGCATTAACAAATTGGATAGCTAGATTCATAAATTAATGACGTAGCGGTAAACACTCCTGGCAAGGATTATATTATTATGTACCTACTTCAGTTATAATTGATACTCAGGCCAAGCCTGGTTAACTAACCGCACGGATCGAAATCAAGTAACGATTAGTCCTAGTAATACATATACCTAATATACCTATACAAAATAAATTAGAAGTTGCTGTAAAAAAAAGAAAAACATAATATGTGTTTTGAAATACATAGTATTATGTTTATTCTGTAAGTGTTTCTTGTTTATTACTTATTACTATTATTATTAAAGAAAGCTGATTCCAAACCATTAATTTTGGTTCATTCAAGTACTTACCAGGTGTTTAAAATTTAAGATAGAGGAAAGCCTATTCCACAATATTTCTGGATGTGGCACAGATTTTCGATAATATGTGGCAAATTAAAAACATTGCTCCAAAGCATTATACCGAGATAATGAAATCATACGTAACTAATTGGAAATAGGAAATACATACTTTGTACTGAAAGGAATTAAATCTGGAGTTTCTCAAGGCAGTGTGCTTTGGTCTTGTCTTGATCTGCTGTATATTTGCGAAATACCACAGTTAGAAAACTATATGTATATTGGCTCCATTTGTCGATGGCACTGCTGTTTTGGCCATGGATAACATCTTAAATGGATTTTATGGACTTAAAAGTGATGTGTTAGATGAAACCAACTGAAATTAGTGCATATTAACTTCACAAATAGGAAGGTTGAATACAGCCAAATACCTTGGTATGAAGCTTGATGTAAAGCTACAATGGAAGCTCTCAGAAAAGGGAACAGCTTGAAATAAAATGCAAACATTGGATGTTAGGAAAACCACTCATCATTCGTTTGATTCTCGTCATATGGCGATAGTTGTTCAGGCTAAAGTATAGTTATCGCTGGAAACTTCAATATATCATTTGTCAAAGAAAATCTTAATTTTCAAGCATTAAACGATCTAATTGCATCTTATAATATGTAGGTAACAATCATAGATTTCACTCGGAGGTCAAGGTGTATTGATAACATAATTATGAACATAAATAAGGATAATTATGCAACCAAAGACATGATCTAGATATCTCTTACCACTTTGCGCAAATAATTCGTATAAACATGCCACAAATCATTGATACTAACTTAAATATCAATTTCAAAACGATTACACAAGTTGGATTATTTTCTTTTTTTCAGATTTCTAAAGTTAATTGGACTGTTCTCAAGATTGTTAGTATACTGATCTTGGACTGTTCTAAAATCACCTAACGGTGGGGAACTGAATGAGAGAAATTTAATCTATTTATGAATATTGGAAACGTCGTTTTCCCAATTTCAAATATTACAACCAATTCAAAAAAAAAATATAAAGCTACATACAGCTGACGAATTCAACCACTTTTTTGTAAATATTGCCAAAAATATTCAAAATACTCTAATTCACACTTTAGTCATACTAAGAATAAATTATGTAGCTCTACATACAAGTGAGAGATGCAATTCTCTTACTTACAAGCAGTAGCTCACTAGATGTGTACAATTTAAATTCAAAAATGCTAAAATCCGTTGTTGACAAGATTACATCTCCACTAGCAGACCTCTTTAATGAAGCAATACAAAAGGGAATCTTTCCGAGTGTTTTAAAAGTAGCCCTTATTGTCCCTATTTTTAAAAATGGCGATTTAAAGGACCCATCAAACTACAGACCGATTGCAATTATACCAACTATTTCGAGAATAGTTGAAAAGATCCTAAAGCACCAGATGGTTGAATTTTTTGAAGACAACAATATTTTTCATCAAAACCAATTTGGCTTCAGGAAAAACAAATCCACAGCTCTATGTGGATACTGTAATAAATGTGTTCGATAAGGCCCTTTATGCTAAAGGTACCTTTTGGGACCATACTAAAGCATTTGATTGTGTTGCAGGTTCATTATTGAATAATAAGCTAAAATATTATAATTTCAGTGATAACGTCCTAAATTTAATCTCTTCGTATCTATCAGAAATGTTTCAAATAGTTAAGCATTGTAACAGCTACTCTCTAAAAAAGGCAGTCGATCAGGGTGTGCCACAAGGATCTGTACTGGGCCCGATCCTGTTTCTTATATTTATAAATTATATTTTTGATTCTGTTCCTGATCAAAAACTAATTTTATTTGCTGACGACTCGAGTATTATAACTACAGGCGAGTCAACTAACGTCAATACCCAATCTGACTTAAAAAATAAAACACTCGATTGGTTTAGTTTAAATCTACTGAGTATTAACGCAAATAAAACTCAACACATTTGGTATAGTTTAAAAAATTTAAAAGAAATACCTAATATAAATCATGTAGGGGTATATATTGACCCCCAACTTACATGACATGTTCATATAAATTATGTTGCTAGTAAGTTAAGCAAAGTTGTCTACCTAATCAAAAGTTTAAAAAACAAGGTAAGTGCGAGTATTCTAAGAACTGCATACTTTGAAAATTTTAACAGCATTTTAGCATAATTATGCAGCCTTGCTTTGGGGACATGTACCTTGCGCAGCAAGATTATTTACCATTCAACGGAGAGTTGTGAGAGTACTCGATAACCTCAAATACAGGGAGGACTGTAAATGTGCTTATGTAAAGCTAAACATTTTAACATTACCAAGTTTATTTATCTACGAAGCCTAAACTATGTATGTACATAAACACAACGAACGTCAGGATTATACTGTTATGCATGCCTACAATATTAGAAATAAGGATAAGTTATACCACAGAATAAAAGACGATCAGAAGCGACTCTCTGCTAAATCCGTGTTGTCGATTTTCTTATCGCACGAACAACCGCTCCGCCTTATGGGTGTGGAATTATAGCGAGCGCATTGATACCATTATACCGGTCAGTGGGTCAGTACAGCGTATGTAGCGGTATTCGGTGCGTTGCAAATTTTAAAAGGTGTTCTGATTTTTAATAGACGTAATAAGCGTAAAACAATCAATTGGTGATTCATTAATTATTTATTAAAACAGATTTTAAATGGCACCAAATAAAGGTGGAGGACGGTGCGCTGCTCCTAACTGCAGTAACAGCATGAAATCGCATAAAAATATTAGTTTGTTTGGATTTCCTAAGGATAACAAAAGGTAGTTACAAAATAAACTTTTTTCTACAGCGGTTAAAATTAGGGATGGGTATCGAACAACAAAACATCGATTAGTGAGAATCGATTACTATTTTTACTAATTAAACGATACTCGATACAAAAATTAATCAACGTATGTACGCTAAGGAAAGCGATTAATCGATTAATTGGCAACTTGAAAAAAGAAACACAAACATTTCAAATTGTATAATTTACAATTGGACAAAATTAATATCTACAATCATATAATTACCTTCATACCTATTACAATTGTTGAAAAAATTGTAATCAGTAGTTTCGGAACATGAAAGATTCCGTTTATCCCACCGTGTAATGACTTTCCCACATTGTATTTATTAAAACTATTTATTAGAATGAGACTCTTTTATACCTTGAAATATGCTAACCGAGTATAAAAGGATCGCATTTTAAAAATTTCAAGCTTATTAAGGTATCAAATTTATAAAAGTGCGCATATATTATAAAAATATTAATAATTATATAAGTACCTGTATCTATTTGTAAATTACATGCTAATAAAATACTGCTTTTTTCTGCATTATTGATTTGAAGTAGGCATATAACGGCGAATTAAAAATTAAGTCAACGTGAGAGTACCTAGCATGTGGTAGTATGCCGGAGTTACGGTTACCTTTACTTTGAACTCTTATTGCGAGAATTCTATCGGAATTAGTTTTACGGTGAACGGCCTATCAAATGCGAAAATGTATGGCAAATATTTTTCGTTTATGACATTTTTTTATACGATTTCAAATTTACATAATAATGCCAAAAACTACAAACCACTCCTCTTTTTACTAGCCTTGCTAATGCAACAGACAAGGAAGTTTTACTAAAATGGGCGTGGTTGCCCCGACGAGCCCGCCTTGCACCGGCAACATAACTTCAAAGGTGCCGACGGGGAGTGTCGCTTCTGATCGTCTTTTATTCTGTGGTTATACCTTGCTAAAATGAGATTACACAAAACAATCGAGCACAAACTATATCTGATATACTCTCTACAATCATTTGCCAAAGAACTGGAAAAGCCTGAATCAGATACACTACAAACGAAAAATTAAAAGCTTCCTGCTTTCCGCTTTGTATAAATGGGAAGAGTTTTTAAACAGCCCAATAACATAAGTAACGTTCTAGTCACTATGTATACACACTCGTGTGCTTATTGATATACACTTATATATTCAAATAACGTATGTAAATCAGTTTTGATATTATCGCTAATAATAATTATTATTATTATTATTACTATATGCAGGCTATCACAAGGAAATTATATCAAATACGCTATTAAGAAAGTAAAATGATTTCCATTAGAAAAATTAAAAAGAGATTGGAAGAATTCACTTTAAAACGGAAGTCAAACGAATTAAATCTCCATGTAGAAAGAATATAGTTATTTATACAATGTATCAAGGGTCTTAATTACCAAGGGCAAAGACAGCAATTGCCCGAGGTAATTGAGACCCATTAATTCCCGTGATACATAGATAGATAATTTTATTCCTGACCGATTTTAATAAAATCTTCTCCATTTTTAAAACGGAATAAATGTTTCAATTTATCGCGTCAGATACAGGGACTTTTCGATAAGGGTGCGTGAGAACATTGATCCCAAGGCAATTAGTAGATTCTGAAAATAAGACTAAACGGTCCTTTAATTCCTCTCCCAAAACTGATTTTATGGAATTACGCTTCTCTAAAATGTATAACGTGCGAATACTGTAAATGTATTATACCAAATCTAGAACGTAGACTGATTTTCAAAGGGTAAAACGCTCCGTTGATCTAAGCGACCGACGACAAGCTTAAAATATATACTACGTATATCATGTTGTACAAATTCGGATGATATATTACAAAATAAAAGTGGAAATACGTATAATAATCCTTCTTAAGTGAGGACTTCACTGAGCCGTCTATATTTCTTTTGCTAAAATCTTGAGTTTTCTTCGTCGCATCGCCCCACTACAATGGATCCGTAATATATTTATGTGAAATGTCTCAATGTAAGCCACATTTGGGTTAGCCCTTCGAGTTTTCACTTTACCTGTGTACGTGTCTCGGGTCTTAACAAGTGATGGCACCAATGTGGATTTTCGCTAATCTTGTATGAGATGAAAGAATAAATGGAATTTGTCTAAAGACAAACTTTATTTCGGTAAGAAAATAAATAATTTTCCGTTTTGCTTTTGCTATTAATTTTAAATGACACCTACAATGCCTTAAAAAGTTACATAACATAATTTATATCATAGTAAACTGTGTTGTATACCGGGTGAATGAGACCACCCGTATCAGTCTTTTATTTAAAGAACGGTGAGTCGTAGAGAGGTGGGGTAAAAAAAGTGATTATAAAAGCCATAATAAAGAATCGAATGGTGATATCATTATTTCTCGGAAAAGTCAGCATTCCTCCAGAAGGTCTCCAACTCCAAAATTTTAAATGGCACCATAAGTCGAAAAAGGTATTATTTGAAAGATTGTTAAAAAAGAAGAAAGTTTTATGGGAAAAATTATTTTATTACTGCCACCCCTTTTAAGTAATATTCGACTAAAGTTATTAAATTTGAAATTCACTGTTAACAAGAAACATTGAAAAGTCGACTTTTAAAATCTAGTTACCAATGTTACATGTGTTCAAAATATCTTTCATTTACTGCTAAGCACTGTTGAGCTCTTCTAGGTACACTATCAGTGGCTGTAATAAGTACTTTTTGAAAGGGAAGAACACATGTAACATTGGTAACTAGATTTTAAAAGTCGACTTTTCAATGTTTCTTGTTAACAGTGAATTTCAAATTTAATAACTTTAGTCGAATATTACTTAAAAGGGGTGGCAGTAATAAAATAATTTTTCCTATAAAACTTCCTTCTTTTTTAACAATCTTTCAAACAATACGTTTTTCAACTTATGGTGCCATTTAAAATTTTGGAGTTGGAGGCCTTCTGGAGGAATGCCGACTTTTCCGAGAAATAATGATATCACCATTCGATTCTTTATTATGGCTTTTATAATCACTTTTTTTACCCCACCTCTCTACGACTCGCCGTTCTTTAAATAAAAGACTGATACGGGTGGTCTCATTCACCCGGTATAGTACGCTGTTTAAATTATGATAGCGATTCAAGATATAATGATAAGGGATGATAGTTCTTTAAATGTTCACATTTAGATGAAAAAGTTGTTTTCCGAAATTTTGAAATAATTAATACTAGCCCCCTAAATTTTTTTTAAGGACTTACTTAATAATCGTCGCGAGCTCTTGCATTACAGTATCTACTATATTCATATAGGTGCAGAGAAGATTAGATTTCGGGCAACGTTAACTATCTATTTTCAAGGAAATTTAAGACCCTATAAACAGTGACCCGGTAATTATGACATTAGAAGAGCAAAATCAAAAAATCTCAAAGACAGCAAGCAATAGGTACTTCAAATAAGCTGGTGCTGCAGATATTTCCAATTTCAAAAACTATTGACACTTACAGATTATAGACAAGCTTTCAAAATTTCCAAAAGTTGATTGTACTTCAAGTAAAGGTAATACTAATTTGATGAAAGTAAATAATATATGATTACAAAAGATTATAATTTTGTTCACAAATGTAATCACATAACTGATACCACCATGGGAATAATAACTTTTCAAAATCGGAAAGACCCCATAGACATGTACAAAAATTTGCGTTCAAAAGGCGGAATATCGCTAGACACGTACACTGACTAAGTAAAAGTAACTAAAAATAAATGTGACACGATTACCATGCGCGGATAAATACAAAATAAAAAATAACACTAGCGAATGATACTAAAATCTCAATTTTCAGTTCGCAAACTATTATGTAATCTAATGTTATGTTATTTTATGGCTTTAATGTTATGAAAAATAATAAGCAAGATAAATTAAAACACAGCACCTTTCCAACGTAATTAAGTTAAATTATATCAATGAGGAATGTTCCAACCCAAAGTCATCTTGAGGTTTTCATTGATAAGCTTATTATAGAAATTTAAAGCATTATACTTTAATTAATTTAATCAACAAATAATACCTACTTAAATTACAATTACTAAAAAAAGCGGCACGTTTCTACATCGTTTCAATTACGTAAGTAAATCTTCAGTAATTGGCAATTAGTTAACTACGTTACGATATAAGGATTTAATTAGTGTGGATAAAAAAACCTATCACCAATTATAACAAACTTAGATTCGTTCCATTTTATAGTTTGGGCACGATTGTTTTTCTGTTAAGTGGGATATATAGTACAAAACAAAGAAAGTGGACCTACCTGAGAAACATATGAACACCAGTAGGTTCCATCGCTCTGCTAATTCCTTTCCAAGAAGCCAGCATATTATATTTCTGTTTTGCTGTTAGTGGTAAACGTGGATCAGTTGGAGCAGGTGGCGGGGGTTCATCGCGTTTAACCCCACCTCCTGCAGTACTACTAGCAGCCAATTTTCCCAACTTACAACCCATTTTACACTCAAAATATGCAAAAATGAACCGATCGTATGCACACTCGCGAAATTAGTACTTAAATCATTTTACAGTACGCATCACACGACCTTTAGGACTAACCGAAATCGTTGGAGCACTAACGAACCGAATTACTTTCATTTCGCATTAGAGAAGACTAAATTTGTTAATTTTGCTAAGTGGAGATATTTACACAAACATACATTACGTCAATGTGTCCACTGTTTACATTGAAGTGCGATGACAAGGGAACGGGGGCTCTACACTTTTCGTACCTGTAACAGAGATAAAAAGTTAGTGATATTGGTCAATCAATTTTAAATGGGTGTCAATATATATGCAATCAAAAGCGATATGAATCATTAAGCTCCAAAATTATTGGAACCAAGTACTAATTAGTTGATCAATCGAGACTGCCGAACGCTAATGTAAGTATATCTGAAAATAAATTTGCGTTTCACATTAACACATATTTGTTTAGATAAATTTAAAGTTAAAAGGAGGCGGTTTTCATCACCGTCTTATTTCCTGTACCATTTTTGAAATGATGGATGCTGACTAGATATGTATAAAGAAATAAATCGAATGCAACGGAGCCAAATGTTTTAATGTTTAGAAATAAATGTGACATAAGCCAATAAACTTTAAATTCATTATTATATTAATATACATAATTTTGATTACGGTATTTAGTATGACTACCTTTCAAACGTAACTATCCTCTTAAACGAAATAACGAGTATCGGTTTGATGTGTAGCTCGTGAGATTTGTAAACAAAAGAATATGTTTGCTTCATGCAGGAATTCGTTTGAGTATTCGTATAATCATAAAAAAATTTGTCGCATGTTATGCTAAAAGGAAATTTTTGTGCAATCCAAAGAAATTATCTTTTGAAAGAATTACTCAAATTTCTTCCCGTTTCAAAGAATCCCGGTTACTTAAGAATTTTTCACAAAATCAAATAAATTTATGTTAGATTATAGGTAGTCTCCTTAATAGTTCTTGAAAGTTGAAGTCGGAGACCAATTTCTTTTTGTTGATAAAAGGGAAATGTGAGGGGGATGATTTATTTTGTTGATGAAATTCGCCATTCAGTTTGTTTATTCTTCTACTTAACTTTATTGTCGTTTATGTTGTTCTTTTTTGCATTTTTGATGAGAATAAATATACCAAATATTTCATGGCAAATTTTATTTAATTTTGATCAATCACAATCTGTGACCATCGAATGACACACGGTGTCGAGACGCGTTGGGTTACAACTATACTATAAATTTCTTTGTCACAAATTTTTTAATTGCAGTTATTGAACTTATGACCATTGGGGTCAATCAATATGGTACTAAAAGTTGCGCCCCCACATGTTTAGTCTGTCAGTCTGTCTGATGGTTATGCCTGAAAAACTGTAAGAGATAGAAGTAGATATAATATTTTCCAGGAAGATATGTTAGGTACATGGGATGGTTTATGGCCAACTCCAGTAAGTTAAAAATTTGATTTTTGGAACAGGATTTAAGCCTATACGATAGACCTCTTTTGTTATAAATACTTTACCTGTGCAAAATTTGCATCTATTCTACAAAAAGGTTTTTGGAAAAAGTTTGTCTTTGATTTTATTTAGAAACTAGCTTCGGCCAGTGACTTCGTCCGCGTAGACTTCGATTACAACGGTAAGTACTCTAAATCCCTCCCTTACGTCTGTCCTTGGGTTTCCATTTACATCTTTGCCAATTTTGATTCAAATCGATCAAGCGGTTTAACCGTGCCTCTTTCTTAACTCCTAAGCGAAAGTCCAACTTAAAAAATGACGGATTTCCATACAAAGTTTCATCCCCTATTTTACCCCCTTAGGGGTTGAATTTCGGAAAATCCTGAAACACGTCTGTCTTAATTTTTAACCGAAAGGCCATACACCAATTCTTATGGATTTAGCTTAAGAGTCCATAACCAGTTGGAATTGAAACTGATTTCATGGGTGTCGCTGTATACATAAAATTTAAATAAAACATTGTTGTATAAACACAAAAAAGGTGTCAATGGATAGAGGAAGGTTTATTGTAGGGCTCTCCTGATAGGGATTTTTAAATTTTTCACAAAGTTTTTTGTAAAATTTGTTTAAAGTTGCTTAATATTCATTCAATTTCACGAATATTTTACAAGAAATACGAACAAAAATGGAAAATTCTAATACACGAGAGCCCTACAAGAACATTTCCTCATTATCATCCAAATTTTATGTATATTTCTAAACCCATGCAAGCGCTAAAATTTGCATAATGCGTCGATAAACTTTGTAAAAAATTAAAAAATCCCTATCAGAAGGGCCCTACAAGTTGTTGTGGTTGTACAACAATGTATTATTTCAATTTTATGTGTACATAAAGACCCATTCAATCAGTGTCAATTCCAACTGGTGATAGACCCTTAAAAAATGACGGATTTCCATACAAAGTTTCATCCCCTATTTTACGCCCTTAAGGATTGAATTTCGGAAAATCCTGAAACAACTCTGTGTTAATTTCTAACCGAAAGGCCATATGCCAATTTTTACGTATTTAACTTAAAAAATGATGGATTGTCATATAAACCTTCATCCCCTATTTTACCACCTTAGGGGTTGAATATCGAAAAATCCGACCTTATCTCTTGTCTACATCATAAAAGAAACCGGTGTGCAACATTTCAGCTATCTAGATCCAAGGGTATTGACTGGGCGTTGATGAGTGAGGCGAATCAAGACTTTTCCTTTTATACAGGGTCGGGCTTCTATAGTACGGAGACCAAAAAAGTTAAAAGTTTCAATCAAACGCAGTTGTTAATTATTGTTAAGGACGCATTTCAGGAAAATATTTTGAAATGTACAGGGTGCTTCAAGAACCTGTAGCAAACAAACAAAAATTTGGTTTAATGGACCCTCTGTATATGTACATGTTGAGAACCTCCTTGGACCGCTTAATTTATTCCTAAAATATTACGAATTTTAAACGAATAGTTTAGCAACAATAAATTATTTCTTAAAAAGAATTTAATTTTCATTACTCCCTCTAAAGGCATTATCATACATACAACTTTCATGTCAAATTTGGATTCGATTCTTGTTGCAGAAGGTTGTCAGATGGTCTGATTCTGTTTATGATATTTCATCTTATACAGGATGTTCAAATTTATCTTACAAATTTTTAGAAAATTCAAAACAAGTTTTCTGAACTTTGTTAAATGGAACATCCTGTATGTCTTCTGCTTGATCGATAAAGAAAACATTTTTTGTAATTACATTCAAACCTCTATTCTTAAGTGTTTCCGAATAAATTTATAAAATTATTTCATACATAGGAGAACCGAAGTTTTACTGTAAATTAATCAGTATAGGCTTTGGAACAAAATATTATTTATGGTTTTTAATCCGTCAATTCACTCAAATTGCATAGTTTTTGACAGCTTGAAAGTCCATTTAGAACTTTTACTAATTTAACGATGAATTTTGAAAAAAGTGAGCTTGCTGATATGATGTTCGTGCTAGGGTGCTGGGGGTAATGGGAAAAAATTGCATTTTGGCTAGTTAACTAGCGTTTACGCTGTGCGATATCTCGATGGAAGACATCCTGATGAAGTGTCTCAGACGATTACTGAACAAGTTTATTGAGACTGGTAGTGTATCGAAGCTGTATAAATCGTAACAATTGTCATTATTATTCACAAGAAAATCCGCGAATATTAAGACAAATGGATCAACAACATAATGGTCATTGAATATGTTTAAGGAGAAATAATTAGGGAATATGTAGTGGATCCATATTTTTTCCACAATTGTCTAACCGGGCAATTATATCTAGAAATTCTGACATGAGTTGCCTCAATTATTAGAAAATATTCCTAGACACCGTACGTGGCTACAACAAGACGGAGCTCCTGCCCATTTTTCACGAGATGTTATGGAATATCTTAATACGAGATTCAAAAACCGTTGGATTGGACGAAATGGACCCATTAAATGGTCTGCAAGGTCATCGCACGTAACCAAACTAAATTTCTTTCTGTGGGGATTTGTTAAAGATATTGTCTATAGCTATACTATACGAAACCACCAACAACACAGCATAATATAATAGAAAGAATAACTGATGCCTTCGCCAGTATTTCTTGTGTGACTTTAAGGAATGGAACAAATTTTGAACATTTGCTATAGCTTTTCTCGACGTTTTAATCACCTAGTTTATTGATTATGTAAGTATGAAGTTACGTTAGAAGTGTTCTTTAAAACTACATTTCTCTACCTGAATAATAAACTAATGTTAATTACAGTTTACATCAGTGTGATGATTTAAATAACTAATACGCAAAGAGAGCTAATGGCTTTAATTTAAAGAAAAAAGTTAGCTATGGGAACTTGTTGAAAAGTTAATATGTAAAAGGCTGTCATTAGAAGAACAAAAATTCTGGCACATAAATAAGTAAGTAAAGAAATCAGTGAAAAATGAAGAACGACGGTGCCCTGATACTTATTTAAACAGGGAACGTTAATAATCTCAGCTTATTCTGCATTTCAGTATAACATAATTAATGACTGTATTTGGTAAATTGGATTATGGCCGATTAAACGTGCGGTTTTCGAAAATACGAAGGTATAATAAATTTAATATGTTTACCGTTTGAGAAAAGGTTTACATGTTAGAAGTTAGAGGGTAGGTGATAAGTGTGCATATTGACATGTAACAATAATTATTACGTAATGCATTAAAGTATGTATGTTTTTCAATAAAATAATGGTCAACTTGACAAGTAGGTGAAGTTTTCACCTAATTAGTCAAGTTAATATTTTAATTAATGAATGAGTTGTGCAAACTGTTATTGAAAAGTTATGGGTAGGGTAGAATTTTCAGGTAAGGAAACATCGTTAATAAACGTGAATCGCTTGATGAAAATTCTGGCACTTTATACGATGTCATTAAAATAGTTAATTGAATTCCGCAGTGTTTCTAAATTAAGACAAATTCAAAATCTTCTACAGGGTGTTTTTTGGGAGCTTTAGTTAGACGTTTCTAGGAAAGTTTTATAGGTAGGTTTCTGAAAATGTGTACTTGGGGGTTACTCTGAAAGCCGAATCGATCTAAAATATTTTCAAAATGGCAGCACTTCCGAAAATGCCGTAAGTAGCTAGTAACTTCGTTATTTTAAATGGCAACCCCTATTTTTTATTGCATTTTTGGATTCTACGTGAAATTTCAGTTTTTTGATACCACATATCAATATCTGCATGTTATGGTTTTTAAGTTATTTTCACTTATTTACTACCCACGCAGTTAGTAAAAGGAAAAACTTTATTTATCTCTGCATTTTTAGCTACCTACGCTATTATGTTTATAGTAATTTCGGTTTCATGTTCAAGTAAACAAACTGGAAAGGTTCTTACTAAAGTTTCCACGGTTTTCTCAGTTTTTAATAGAAGCAATACGAAATAGGTATCGAAATCGTGAAATTACTCAATTTACTAAACTGGTAAACAGATTATCCTTCTACAAAGATTGAATTAATTCATTATATAAGGAAAAGAGACTGCCGCATATTATTGAAGTAAATTTAATTTCTGAAAGACTTCGCTAACCCTTCCACGTTTCGCTAAATTATCAATAGCATATTTCTTGTTCGTTAATATTGAAAATTTAGTAGCGGTACCTACATTGTATTCGGAAAATTAATTTCATCCAAACAAACTCAACACAAACGAAATAGAACACTGCATTGTTCTATATATTTGTATATATAGCAACTGACACTCAAAAATTTCATTACTTTTCCTTCTATTCTCTGAATTCTCTGAGTACGAGTTCGTAAATAACCCTGTAGACCTGTATAGCATTATAATAAAATTGTCCATCAACTACACGAACATTCCAGATTGGTTTCAATCGAATTGAATATTAATTTCAGGAATTTTCCTAGCAATTAAATAAAGATAATTTTGTCAAATAGATGGTATTAGTGCTCCAATCAGTGGAACAGTTCACATTTATTCCTAATTTACATTTATTCTTTTTTTAGATTTACCGGTAACGATTTCTTTGATGCTTTTGTATGCTGGCGGATTTGCAATAAAAAGCTTTTAATAGATTTTTTTTACGCTTATTGGTTGGATGAACTGTACGAGCGCTATTTAAGCTCAGCATTCGCTTTGAAATTATTGACGAAACTAAAAATTTCCACAAAATACTGTCATGAAAATATGCTTTTGTGTAACCATCCACTCAAATTAAAATCGAAATTAATAAACCTCAATTAAATGAATTTGTGTAATTTAAAATCGAAGTAAAGTACGGTTTATCTCACGTTTATTATTTAGTTATTCTCATTTGTCTCTTCGTAGTATTACAACACTGTTTTAATTCCAATTGACTGATATATAAAATATATTGTTGTACAAATAAATTTGTTTAATAGAAATATAACTTATGGACTAATTCAAAACTTGTGGAACAAAAGTACATAGTTGTGTGAAATAAATGTGGATGTTTATATTTTGATGATTTGTTAAAGGAGTATTGTGCATTAAATCTACTTAGAATGTACTAAATCTAGTAAAATTGTACTAACAATCACATCCCTGTGCCGTACAAATACTATTTACCAAGAAAGCACCCAGTAAATACTTCTTCAATATGCTACTTAATTTATATGACCAGTAATAACTGTTAAACTTTCCGGTTATTTAACGTTTGTGAAGGCGGACATTAGCAGTCGCTGCAACGTTTATAGCATGTCCTTGGTACTTATTTGATAACGTTACAAGTTGCCCTAAAACGTTTATTTAACGCGTATGTTACATAATTTTGTAATGTGGGCAGTGGATGCGCTCAAAGCAGAGATGATGGACTTATAAGACGACCTACGAAAGTGCTTAATTGATCATAAACTCGTGAGCCACGTGTTTCAGAGGATAAACTAGCTATAACGACCTTTCTTCAAAGGAACCACATCTTTTAATTGGGGTGACGTAACTCCTTCTTGCACCCCATTTCATTTTCTTACCTAATCGGTCTCTAATTTCTTTTCAATTTCTCTTTACAACTCCACCAGCTTATGAAATTTGCCTTCATTCGTAGTTAAAAGACTAACTCCAAGCTAACATGCGATATAATGAAATTAAGTGTCTGATCAGCTGATCTCCTATGTTTAACGTTCCTTTTTTACTATTTTGCGATCGTTGGAGATAAGGCTATAGTTTTAATGTTCAGCTGAAATATAAAAACGGCATTGTCATTTGATAAAATAAGGACACTTAGAGAAACTTCCGAAAACCTCTGGGTTATAAAATATAATAGAGGGTATCAAAATTCTTTAGATTTTCAATCCATTAAGCTTTTTAAATGGTCTGTTAGTATTATTACTAACAGTTGAGCGTCACATTCACTCGTCAATTTAAGGAAAAAAACGCCACTAATTGATTTTATAATCCTCTATAGCACTTACTTTGTTCATGTTGCTATGCTTTAAAAACGTATACCAGCGAAATAAATGATACACCAATGAAACGGGCCTCAATCTTCAATAGTATTGCACTATTAATTATTATATATAATATGCTCATACACGTAGGTATGATTTGCATAGTCTACCCACTTCATATGAAACGGTTTTAATAAAAATTAAAATTACATTCATTTGAAATGTTCACGTTGTCACATTTGGAACTTTCTGTGACTCGTGAGCGGTACAACATTGTCGCTTTTTAGATAATCACCTTGATTTCATTATTGTAATGACAATGATCCCCTGAGGCAAATTACCTTTTATTCATCGTGAGTGTAATTAATAGAACACAATTTAAAATAGTGATCTAGTAAATACGAATTACTGAAACAAGTAATAGGAAATTGGATTATTACGATGCGAGCGATTACGCAATGGCTTTTCAACGTAATTTACTGTTTATTGAGATAACCGTATAAACTAATTTTCCATGTCCCAACGCACCAAAATATCTAAATGATCCAAGCGAAATGCTTCTTTACGAAAAATTAACGCCATATTAAACAATTACAGCTCTCGGAAAGTGGCTTTGCCAATTTCAAAGCACGTATATCTACATTCAGATTTTGTCACACCAAATTGAAACTTTTACAATGAAGTTAAACGTTACTTGTTGAATTGCTTCGTTAAATTTTAAATTACTTATTTCCGGAAATAGAATATTTGCTTTTCTGAGAATTGAAAGGAATCGGAATTTTGAATTGATTGCGAAGGATATTTGCGCTTTGATTGTAGTTTTCCTTCGGCTAAACAGCTTCGTAACTTGCCAGAAACCATTCTATGTAAATTACGTTTACGTCGTTATTTTCTGAATGAATATTACCGTGGTTACTGGTTAGGTTTGTGGATCAATTTATCTCTTTACCTGTTTACTTTACTTTAATCCTATTTTAAGAGATTCGGGAATTTTTTACTACACTACTAAACGCTATGAGCAAGTGGTCAATTCTGTCACTGCACTGAAAGTAGAAATGATCGTGGCATCCACCTACCTGGTACCATAAATTACGTCTCTTGGACTATAAAGCCAAACAAACTATTATTCATAAAGAACGAGTGACAATTTGGTTCATTATTTCGAGACGTGGACAAAAATTGGGACGATTTGTGCAACGTCGTATCCCAATTATCCTAATGTAGGAACAAAACAGCTATCTCATAAACCCTTACCCCACAAACTTTTAGGGGTGGTAGGGAAGATGAAAACAAATATTTTTTTACTTTACAAACAAATGTATGTTTTAAACGGTTCGTTTTCGTGGTACAGGTTGTTAAAGTTTGTAAAAAATTGTTTTTATTAATAACGAAGAAACGCTTCTGTAATTCTAGGGTTTTTGCATAAAAAATAATAACCCCAGTGCTTTTTTGTACATTTTTTTAGGTAAAGCAACTATAAACACAACTTCTGTCCCACTTGAGTGTTTTGTGGATCTTAAAATTCAGTTAAATTTTAATTAAGATTCAACACAAGTTTTATAACAATAAACTACTTAACAGGATTAACCTTGAAACTGGAGTAATCACTGTTACTATTAATTTATCGGAATGACACGTGCACCGCTGGTAACTGGATTTTAAGAATGTTTAAACTTCTCTCCACGAATATTTAAGTATGTACCTGAAAAAGGTTATTATCGTGCTATGAGAGTATAGTTATACCGTTTGGAGAATTGTGTCAAGATCTAAATCTAGGGGCAGTTTAATAAGTCCGCCCCTGAGTGGCAAAGATAGTGTGTGGTTATGTATAAATATAACAACAATACGGCTATAATGGAATATATTGGAGTTTATGTGTTACAATTGGATGAAAACATATCAACGGAGAGTATCAGGATCAAATACAACTCCCCAGTAAACACATTTATATATAAAATACATACAGACTATGTAAGAGCTTGTTAGCATTACATAAACTGGAAGATAAATAAGAGATAATGAATGTCAGGATGTCAGCAATTTGGCATATAATTTATATCTATTAGATGTAAATTCTTCTATATCTGTAGCGCATGAATTTATATACGTTTTATGTATATTATATATTTACAAAAAAAGAAAAACCACATTTTTACGTGCAACTGTACTTTTAATAACATTTAACTTAATTCTTGCACGAACCCGTTTTTACCTGAACTGAAAGCCGACAGTTTATTATGATATATTTGCTTGAAAAGTTTCCCATAACCGGATTCGAACCTTTGGGAGTGGGCGTTGCAAGTTCCGAAATCCGACATGTGTTTTCTTTGTATCCGAGATTGTACCACTGCGCTAATCTGAAACATCCCTTCTTTTTATTTCGTACTTCCCAACTTTGCGCTGTTTCGCGTTATTTGTTTAAATTTTGTTTGATTGTATCGTTGATTGAAGTCTTAGTCAATGATTATAGCTACCTTTATGTTAAAAATGGTCAGGATTTAATTTATTTTATATTATTTATTTTCTATATAAATTAGACGCATTTTAGTCGATATAGATCTAATATTAAAGGTACGCGAACTACAATTTTTGGCGTTATAGAAAACAGGCGCGTGCGATTACTTATGCGGCGCAAATAGAAACGGGCTTTATTTTCGACCATATGTAATGATAATTTCTAATTATATTTACCGAAGGCATACATAAAAAATAAGTAAGTAATACTTCTTACATACAAGATTTTACATATAACCTACATAAATCTAATCATGTAAATAACACAGCACATGAATTTCATGACCATGAGTAATATGTAATTATATGTATGTATATATTATATGAATTGCTGTATATAGAATATCCGTAAGTTTCTATACTATTATTTAAAATATACGTAATGTGTGATATATGGTTTATATAACTTTATTAAAGAAATTGATATATAAAAAAGCATATGTATATTTTATATGCGTTTTTGACGAGTCCATCTCTGTGTTAGGAGACGAAATCAGATCACTCAGATTCTGTAGTTATGGTTCTTAGGATTTAGTCCCTAGAGTATTAAGAAAAACAACAGTTACGGCAATTTCTCCGTAAGTTATAAGCTGCTATTGTCCATAAATACACCCTTTTAAGGTTAGGTATTTTCATTGGATAATTGTTATTACTAAATTGTTGGAATACCGTGTCCAAAACCTGTTAAGTTAATTGCCATTCTTTGAATTTCCCTTTTAGGTTGATGAGGGTACCCTGCATGTTTCTCTGGGACTGATTTAGAGAGAATTTCTTGTGGTTATTTTGTTGAACGTATTACGTACTTTGAAGGACGTTCTTACTTAGTTCTTCCTCCGAATAGCGCAATTCTGTTGAGGTTATTACTCTGGTATGGAATTGGTGTTTGAGTATTTTGGTCAGTAATGTTTTCTGTCCACCTGTTGATTTGAGTCTATCGATTTTGTTATGTAGCATTTTGTAAGTATATATTTTTGCCATATACTTTTATTTTGTTCCTAAGGTCGTGGTCCTTTGAAGAAAGCCTTACATGACGAGGGTTTTAGGTTCACCTGTTGTATAAAATATACTGAAAATCGTGGATCCTCACACTACTAAAGAATCAGTAGAGACCAATTCTACGTTCATCATGAACCTTATCAACCTAAACAAAGCTCATCTTATTAACTCTTCAGGAAAGCATCAAAATTAAGAAAGCAAAAGAAAACCTAAGATTCAAGACCTATAACACCATTTTGTTTAAGACTTCATATTGTCACCCGTGCTAACAGACATCCAGATTTTGAGGGATTTTTCACCCACGAAAGTGGATCTTTGTACAAGGAGATACGCGTAGTGGAAATTAAGCTCCAAAAGTTTGTTGAAGACTTTAAACAAATGAATGCAAAATTGACCTGCTGAAGCGGAACCTTTCTGTTTATCCAGTCATTTAATACAATTTGCATTAGGTACAATTTCAGGTAGGTACATATAATTATTTTGATGCACTGCTATGAGGAAAGATGAAGTGTGCAAGCAATGAATTTTGATAAAAATTATGCGGTATTATGACCTGTTAACATGCTAAAAAGTACGGTAAAGTTTTGCCAACAAAGTTGTCTTCATTAGTCAGTTGTAAGATGGTGAAATATACATTTACGATTGCGTACAAGTCGAATATTGAACACTTATTAATAATATTAAGCACAGCCGTAGCAATAAAATTGCATAAGGTAGTGTTTTCTTTCGCTTGAGTAGCTTAGCACGTACCTTACATTCGTTGTGAAGTTGTTTTACTAAGAAATAATTTGAGATTCAGTGATTAAATGGGCGGTATTTAACTTCTAAGTAGGAAAAACTCCTACAGTCATTTTCTGCCGTATTCGAAAAAAAGCATTCGTTTTATTTATGGCAAAATTAAGCAAAACTGTAGAAATTTACAATTATGTAAAGAGCTCTAGAGAAAGGAAAATTAATAAAACATCATAACACAAAACGATTATTAAAATTTACATTTGACGTAATTTCCATAAAAATTTAAATTTTTAATGACATGAAAAGGTTAATGTTTATGAGGAATTTTATACAGACATTTTCGAGGAATTCTTTTCTCGATAAGAATAGTAATGATTTATTTTTGTAGGAAAATGTTACCTTCTGAAATTTTAAGTAGTTCGTAAAATCTTCGCATAAAATATTGACTTGGGGTAAAATAAATTATAATATCATATAGCTGTCTGTTTTTAACTGCAAATATTATCCCCGTTAGACATTTATCTTTTCGTTACATGACGGATTTTCAAAGGAATTGTAGACACTTATCACAAGTATTTGTTTTCAATTTTCTTTATTTTAGGCCGGAAAAGATGGTAAAAATCGCGCCGCAAGTTATAAAAGAATAATGTAGGAAGCGACAGGATTCCAAGTTGTAAAAACAGCGGTTGATCGTGGATGAAATTATAAAAACATGCAATAAAGAAGCAAGAAGACATCATGGGATTATTACAACTTACAAAAGATGATAGTGGACACAATTGTAACTTAAACGCCCTTCATTCACAAAATGGTCATGTTCAACGTACTTGTGTACAGTGTACAGTCAGTTGACTATTAGCTACAATGAATATATACCTAGGCAGATGACCCAGAACTTGATAACCTAGTCAATTCACTTTTCGTAAGGTCATTTGAGTAGTACGGGTACGTGTACGAGCAATTGATATCTGGTCTATTTTCTTCTTCGCTGTAAGGATTTAGGGCACGATAATGAATAATTTAATTTGAAACTGAGCTTATTCCATCCAGTTTTCTTCGCATGTTACACTTTGGTTTTCATCTAATTCTTACCCATCATCCCTTTATTTACTTCGGGGTACGATCAACTGTTGAGTGATAATCGATAAGTTCATGAGCACTGGGAGAGGAAAATGGAAATGTATAGTTACACCAAAAACCTAAAAGGATATGAAATCTGGATAGATGTAGATTATACAACGGCAGTGCAGAAAAGAAGGAAGTGGAGTAGACGGTAGAATACCTTACCTGAGGATTAAAAATAAAATAGCAAATTTAGCACTACTAAATGTGTATGCACCGACGTAAGAAGCAGACGACAAATGTGACAAATAAAGCGAGAGAAAAAGTAGTATGAATAGAAAAGAAGGGAAATAAAAGCAAATGGTGGGATGAGGAATGCGATCAAATAATACAGAAAAACAAAAACGCCAGGCTTGGGTGAAGATGCAGACTATAAACGATATAAGGAAAGAAGAAAAGAAGGAAATGGGCTAATGAAAAAGAAAAAGAATATATGGGCGGAACAGATAATGGAAGAAATGGAAAGTGAAAGTAAGAGTAATGCTAAACTATGTCAATACATCAGGAAACAGAACAGGAAACCAATCATAACAAAACTTGAAGATAAAGAATGGATGGAACACTTTAAGAATTTGCTAACAAAACCGGAACAGGAAACAAAGGAAGTGGATGAGGAGGAATACCATAATATAGATGAACAGCAAAATGTCTCATTGGAGAAGGAAGTGACAGAGATCTTAAATAATCTAAAGCATGGCAAAGCAGCAGGACCAGGTGATATCGCGAATGAAATGATACAATACGCCCGCCGGAGGGGAATTAATAAGAGCGCTGCATACACTAAAACAAATATGGGAAATGGAACCTGTGCCTGCAGAATGTAATGAAGGGTAACCCATTAAAATGCAACAATTATAGAGGGATCACCTTGCTGAATACTGTATACAAGATACTAACGACCTTAATACAAAAATGATTGAGGAAATTTAACAAAAGACAGGATAGGGGAATATCAGTATGGTTTCCGACAGACCCTAAGCCAACTAATGGAAAAATGCTACGAATATGGTATCCGAGCACAAACACCTTTCGTTGACTTCAAACAAGCTTTCGACAGTCTCAATAGAAAACAAATTAAAGTGGACATGCAAAGAATGAAAATACCAAAGAAAATTATAAAACTAGTGAAAATGAAAATGATGAACACGAAAGCAACGATACTAACGGACGAAGGAATATCAAAGAAGTTCAAGACCAATTCGGGAGTGAGACAAAGCGATGGACTATCGGTAACTATCTTCAATATTGCAATGGATGGAATTATAAAAGACAGTAACAGGAGCAAAAAGAAATAAAGCAGTATAGGATAGTGGCATATGCGGACGACGTGGCAATCATAGCAAGACACAAAAAGCCTTGGCGAGACACAACTACAACTCATAGAGAATGCCAAGAAGAGAGGATTGGAAATAAGTTAATGAATAAAAGACAAAATTTATGGAAATACAGAGAGGAGGTAAAGAAAAAGAAAGCAAACAGATAACAATTGATAAACACAAATTTGAAAGGGTGAAGAATTTCCGATATCTTGGAAAAAATATCAATTACAAGAATGAAAAAAAGTATGAAATAACACATAAACAAATAATACAAAGCAAAACTATAAAAAGAGAAACAAAAATGAAAATATACAAGACAAGGCCAGTAGTTATGTACGCGGCTGAAACTACAACAATGACAAGCGGAGAAGAGGAAAAGTTAAAGATCTTCGAAAGAAACATTTTAAGAAAAATATATGGACCAAAGAAAATAGGAGGTGAATACCAAAGACTAATGAATTTTGAAATAGAAGAAATACTCGAGAGTGAAAATATAGAGTAATTGAAAAATGATTTCAAATACTTTTCAGTATTTGAAGCACTTTATTTGAAATGCTTTTTAATCTTAGTATTTGGTACTTGGTATTTGAAATACTTGCTCGTTATATTTGGATTCGGTATTTCAAATACAACACGCGGTACTTCAAATACTAGATAATATTTGAAATACCTTATTTGTGCAATTGTTCAAGTATTTGGTACCTCATCAAATCCTTTTAGCCCAGTCAATAAAGGTTTCGTGTCGCAACTAATTAGGGGATAGCCGAATTTTTCCAGGGTGTTAGTACATAAGGTATACACTAAAAAAACACAAAATCCCGAGCTCTCCCCCTCTTGCTTTCACCCCCACCCCTGCAGCAACCTTACTCTGGTTATATGCTTACAGCTCTAAAACTAATGATGTTACCGGGTTGGCTCTTATATTATTTTATTCCCAACAAAATTATTAACAAATTATGTTATATACACTTTTTATGTAGATAGCTTCGTTTTGCTGTAATACTTAAACATAATACAGAAAACTGTCACTTCAAAAAACAAGAAGTAACTTCAACAAATTATACCTTTATATCCGTATGTCTTAGGAAGAAATTTATATATGTTTAAGTATTACAGCAAAACGAAGCTATCTACGTAAAAAGTGTATATAACATAATTTGTTAATAATTTTGTTAGGAATAAAATAATATAAGAACCAACCCGGTAACATCATTAGTTTTCGAGCTGTAAGCATATAACCAGAGTAAGGTTGCTGCAGGGGTGGGGGTGAAAGCAAGAGGGGGAGAGCTCGGGACTTTGTGTTTTTTTAGTGTATACCTTATGTACTAACACCCCGCAAAAATTCAGCTTTCCCCTAATTAGTTGCGACAAAGCTTAATTTTTTACCTTCATTGACTGGGCTATTTCCTTTCCTAGTATTTGGCATTTGAAGCTGAAAATACTTTAGTTAGATGGTACCTATTTGGTATTTGATAATTGAAATACCGGTATTTTGAACAGCTCTGGTAGCGACGTTAAGAAGATTACAGACTGGAGACAAGATGGAAGCAGGCCAAAAGGAAGACCGAAGAGCAAATGGGGCGACCAAATCGAGAAAGACCTAGAAATAATGGGAATTACAAATTGGGGGAGGAAAATACGGGAAGTGACGCACCACGAAGCAAAGGCGTCTGAGAGCGTCAATGAAGAGGCGGTTACTATTACACGAATGAATGTACAACCTTGTGTATAACATAATTACTTTGGGGTACGATCAACTGTTGAGTGATAATCGATAAGTTCATGAGCCCTTAGGAGTGCGTATTTGTACTCGTGTTTTAACAATAATTGTTCTCTTCAGTTCGTGGCTTTTGAGCTCGGAAGTGCAAACTGAGACATGAAATATGAATTGCTCTAGATAACTATTTCCATCTAACAATTATATTATTTGGTCATGTTTTTAATTAATTAACAAAGTAATAGGTTTTGTAGCACCTGATAAAATGCTGAACTATTCAATTAATTTAAAAGTGATAAATATTTAAGATTCTAAATACGTATAGATAATAGAAAAAGCATTATTTGGAGTCACCAAATTGGAAATGGTTAAGTCTGGAACTGGAACAGAGAAGACGATATTTAAGCTTACAACAGCAATTTGAGCAATTTAACTCTCCTTTTTATATTAGAAAGCTAATGCGACAATATAAGGATAATGGGTATTTTATACCAATAAACAAACGGAGCGTAGTGTGACATTTTGAAATATCTATTCGCCGACACCTTCATCAGGACACTTTAATTAAATCCCTTTGATGTAAATGGCTGCCTATCTTGTTGCAAGCAAGTGTTAAGTAGAGTGATAAAATTTTGAAATTTCCGCAGTAATTACGCCTGCTCTCATTTCCTATAACTAATAATACTCCTGTACGTTCTATAATTAAACCTACTGATCTGTGAAAAGTTACTATACCGCATTAAAATAGATGTTCTGCTGCTAAACATACATCACTTGACCTACAATGTTAAGAAGGGCAAATAATAGTATCCCCCCTCTTATAGAGAACCCAAGAAAATTTAATATACTTTATGTGGCCACTTCTTAATTACACGTAGTACCTTTGTTTCATGTGTCTTTGTAAAATGTAAAAGAAACTTATGTATTATTCACCTGAACCTTTTAAGCTCGCTCGCTCGCTCGCTCGCTCGCTATGAAAAAAAAATGTTAATAAAGAACATTTAAAATAAAAATACGCAAACTCGATTATAAATAATAGCTAACATTAAATGGGTCAATCGTGAAAAATATTTCACTGGCGTTAGCGCACGGAGGGATGATGAAAATACCAAAATCGCTCCATATCTATTACAGAAGCTCATCGTTTAAGCTACATTTAGATTGAATATACTGACACCCTTCTAGAGGAAACCTACTTTATTTTTAGTGCCTGAAAATTTACGTATCGACCACAATTTATAAAGTGACGAAATGACTACCTACCGATCTTGACGGTGTAAAGAAGAGATTGGAATGAAAATGAAGTTTGTAAAGATTTTTCGTAGTCGAATGGGATTTTACTACTGTTTTAATGCTACAAGTATATTTGATTGAGTCTAAAATTGGTGCAATAAACTGCAATGATTATTGGCTATACAAAAAATTTTTAACACACTATACAGGGTGTAACAAAATAAGTGTAAAACATTTCAGGGGGTGATTCCTCATCGAAAAAGAGATTGGGTCTTTCATATAAAGAAACTTCATTGTATCATCCCTTGTTAAGATACAGCCCCTTAAGGGGTGGAAAACTCAACCCCTAAAATTTATTTCCAACAGCTTGTTTCATTCTAAATAAAAAATGTCTCTTGAATTTTTTGCCCAATCAGTTCGCAGCAAAAAATTATTTTACGAACAACTACAGAGATACAACGTCATAAATGCGAACTGGATTATTATAGTATTGTTATGTTATTTTGTAGTTACTACCTGCATCAAAACATGACTAAACCATAAATAAATTTTAGGGGTTGCGTTTTCCACCCCTTACAACCATGGGGTAAACCAAATAAATTACATTTTTAGTGTTTGTGAGAAAAATTGTAAAACAAATTTTATGTACCCCCTTTAAGGGGTGCTCCAATGAAGTTTCTTTATATGAAAGACCCTATCTATTTTTCGATGAGGAATCACCCCCTGAAATGTTTTACACTTATTTTGTTACACCCTGTATATTGTGTCGCCTTTCACACAGGGTGCTTTGAAATTGTTATTCTCTGGTATTGTTGCTTTTGAGGTTTTGAGGTGAAGGTGAGATTAAATTAATTATAAAATGAAGCACAAATTGTAGACAGGAGCTTATTTGAACAGTTATTGGAGATCATGAACCCTTGAATAGAGGACAATAGTAATGTAGTTGATAGGTACAAAAATTCTTCGTATGATATTTAACTGTAACCCTTATTTTGCATTTCCATTTTATTATTAAAGCGTTGCAAGAGCCAAAATTCAACTCAATTCTATAAACATTTTCTATCACGCGGCGTCAATATAAGGATTCGCAGTATAGAGTTACAGATACAAACTTATTTTATTACTGTAACACTTCGAAATTCAGGAAAAGTCGAAATTTTTGAAAAACGTTCGAAATTTTTGAAAATCGTGGGTAATTTTTTTGTGTCTATTTCAATAGTCGTGGAAAAATAAAATACACGTTTTGTACTTAGTGAAACGGTTTGTCTATTTTGTCTTTTATATGGCGCATTGTCGTGCTACAATATCACTCGTTTGTGTCTCGTGTTCCATTCTGGTCGTTTTTTAAGCAAGATCAGTTGTCGGTAGAGATGCCTAAAGGTAGTTTCACTCGGTTTCAGTAGCTCTTAGTACACGATTCCTTTTTGATTCTCCCAAACACGGAACGGAAGTGATTTGATTGAGCTTCTTCAGGTGAAAGGCACGATTTTTGCGTTTGGTACTTTCGAAAATATATCCACTTCTCACTCCCAACAACAATTAGAGACTCTTCGATTTTTCATCTGTCTCTCAATCAACTCATGAGACACCCATTTTCCTTCCTGTTGAATTTTCCCCCATGAAATGTAAACGTTTGGGAATACCTTAGTGAGCCGTGTTTAATGCCTCGGCGAATTGATCTTTTATTTGCGTCTTTATCTAATAAAGCTTGAGGATCGGCATTCTCAATTGTTTTTAGTCTTCCGTAAAGCTCCTTGTCTTCGGTGTCGAAATCGCCACTTCTACAGTAATTAAACCAATCTTAACAGATAGTTTTCGGTTAGCCGTGGCTTGAGCTCCATTCTTTTCAATTTAAAGCAGAAAAGCAAAGCTTCCCGCAAATACCGTTTATTTTGCACAAAACTCGACACCTTCGTTGTTAGAGAAAATGTTTTCACGGTGCAATATACTTATAAATAAAGCACAAACAACTTTAGACATGTGTGTCGACTAAATGTGTCGTTTGTGCCATTCATGTGTAAAACCTGGAAACTTAGTAACCCGTCCATGTAAATACCAGAAATAACGATCCTAATACCTCCTTTTTTCGCAGTATTAATTCCTACAATCTATTAATTATTGGTGAAATCAGATTTCACAAACTTCTCTGCTAAGCCTTCAATTCCCATGCATTCTAATGTCTGTAATGTATTATGTTCGAAGAGGACGTAACCAGTTATTATTTTAATTACATCTTGAGAAAAAAAAAAAAATCGTTCTTCGATACGATTTAAAGGTTTAGGTAGTTAAAGTTGCATTTGACTGGTTTTATTTGCAATGTATTATGTTCGAAGAGGACGTAACCAGTTATTATTTTAATTACATCTAATTACATGTAATTAAAATAATAACTGGTTACGTCCTCTTCGAACATAATACATTGCAAATAAAACCAGTCAAATGCAACTTTAACTACCTAAATGTCTGTAATAGTTGTACATGGTTAACACTGATGCTGGGATTCTGGATTTCGATGGCAAAGTTCACACACACATAGGCCACCTATTTGTGCCCTTTGTGCTACCTTCCTGATTAGAGTCATTCGACCCCGCAACGTCACTCATGCCATTCCACACGTGAGATAAACCTGAGTATGCTGGACGGGGCTCTAATCTTAGCCACGTCCGGCCAGGATTCTCCCAACATGGATCGTCTCAATTCGACAAGTACGGGATATCACAGGTGCGGCAGCAGGAGAGCCTTAATGTGGCTGGGAACGTATATTATATACATGTCCTAGGGTTTTCTAGCCATTTGCCGAAGAAAACGGTTCCTTGGTACCCCCAAGACCAAAAACCCTTGATTTAACAACCCAGGGCTCTTGGATGAGGGCAATGTCCTGCTTCATAGCGCCTGCTTAGCGTAACCGCAGCCGCTCTACAGTGTTGCAGGTTTATTTGAATAAAATGTTCTTTCATACTCTGGTATGTTAAAGGGGCAGGAACTGCCTTTACTTATTACGCGTTGCGGATTCTGACTCCAGCAACGCCTCAAGGTTAGGAAACTCATCCCAGTTCGTAATCGGTCCGGGTGAGCTGCTTAAGTTTGAACATTCACTGACCGCAGGTTGCCGTGGCAGCCTGGGCGGATATGTATCTATTTCCTCTGGAAGTTGCACCTGTTGCAGCTGCTGAGGTTGTTATTTTTGTGGTTGTGCCGAGGTACTGGCTCCAACCGGTTTGGCAGGGTTCCTAACCTTCACCTTAAGAGAGGAGAACTATAATTTAGTCCCCCCCCCTCGTCGGCTTTCCCAATGGCGAAAACTATGAGCCTCCCTAGAGGCTGATAGTTCACGGCTGTGTGAAAGACACACCAGCTGTCTACATTTGCCCAATTAATTCTGCCACCCAAGGAGCCGCTTAATCACTTCCAGGTCCTCGGGTTCTTCCGGCACCCAGATGGCAGCCTTACGAAACTTCGGATGGCAGTCTTCCTGGACCACCTTTAGGTGTGGAGCCTCCCATAATGGTGGGAGGTCACTAACCACCTTCTTCAACCACTCAAGAGAGTAGTTGTTCTCGCACGAGATCCGCAGGATCTCGCCCGAGTACCTCCAGCCCTTGAAAGTGGGTACAGGAGTTGTGGTCTCTAAAGCATAGAAAATCTGGTCAAGAGTCTTGGCCAGTTGGTTTTTCGCCATATCTGCATGGTTAGCTGACAGCTTGCCCAGGGGATTGTTGGTGTCGATTACTGCTACCGTGAGTTGCCTTTCGGTAGCTTCTTTGTAGCTGCGGTTGTGGGTGTGTGCAGCCTTGCTGCTGTCCGCCGTCGGTTGGGGCTGTGGTCGCTCCTTCTTCTTGGGAGGTAGAGTCGGAGTTGAAATATCCGTACCTCTGCCTTCTCATGCTTTTATCTGCCCGTTTACCCACCTGTCCAGAGGTGGCTGTAGGAGCCTGACTTTAGAAGATTATGCTAGATTCTCTGTTGATATTGCCATGTTACAGCTTCAGCCTCCATCGAATCGTTGTGTTGACTATCTTCATTTTCGGCCATCATATTCTTCCTATAATGTAACCAGTTCTTGATTGCTTGGCCGATTTTATTACATGATCCATTACAATACGGTATCAGCTTGGATATTCTTTTTTCTGCTATTGTCTTTGTTATGTTGTTATTTAAAAGCCGATTATTTCACAAAAATCACAGTATTAGACTAGACGTCACATAAGTATATAAAAGTTGTGATTAAAAGTGATTTGCAACACTTATTATTATTATTATTATTATTGCTTTACATTAACCAGGTATTAGACTACTAGCCGAGAAATACAGACACAGATAAGTGGTGACACGAGCAGCCAGAAGAATATTGACAAATATTATGCCTGGTTGCGAGGGAGTGAACAGGGAGAAGTGGTTTAGTGGGTGTAAGCCCCACACTACTCTCGTCGTAGAGGTATTAGACTACCTACTTAATATTGAATTAAAAATAAATTTATTGTTGTTTTGGACCTTTGAATGTGAAAGCAATCACACCACATCACAATCCATGCTTTTAGACAATTTTTATGCAAATCTTGGTATTGTAGGTATACGTATATAATTCCACTGTTTCCATTAAATTTGATTGATTTTGGCCATACGATATTTAATAAAAAGCAGACTTTACTAGAACTTCCTGAGATTTCGAGTAAATTCACAAGGGTGAGCTAAAATCAAATTAGAAAATTTTTAGAGATACTGAGGGCCATATAAATCCTTGTACGACTGGAATAAGTAATGAGATAATGAGGTAAAACCCCTCAACATTGTTCGAATATGAAATATTGCTCCTCTAATGCTCTCTTCAGAAAATGCACCGGGGCCTAGGTACTCTTTGTGACCAAAGTCATTGTTCAGAGATTTCCGTGAACAGATATTTTACGATTTCTTTATCATTGTATTCTTGTATAATTGAGGAGTTGACATTCAAAAAGGCATTTGTTCAATTCGATAAATTTTCAGAAAATAGAAAAAACCCAATCTTTTAGCAATTGTTGATTATTTAATTTTGTTTTTTTTTTGTAATGTTTACGGCTGTAACAGGGAAGGTAGGGAGCATAGTTTTCAAAAATATTTACGTATTAATAATTCATAAATAAGCGCTTAAATTCAATTAAAATTGGACAAAAAGCGTTATGTTTGTCAAAATTAGCCTATTTTTAAAACTAAAAAAAAATGATACAACCAGAAATAAAACATAATCTTTATTTCAAATGATCTCCATTTGTATAAAAAATACACGTACACTTCATTGCACTGTTCGATACACACATAAGAGTACACGGCGGGGCTGTGACAAACTGCAGTTTGTTTGTTAAATGCCTACTGGACAAAATGCGTTTTGAATGTCAAGGCTATATTCAGTCACTGATAAATACGGGACAAAATGTTTTATGAATGGCACATATGATGTCAGAAGGTGTATTTGTTTGATAGGAATGCAACGCCACCTAAATATCAAAAGTGAAAATTTTGGACAAATTGCATTTTGAATGTCAACTCCTCAATTACATAATATTAACTTCTACTGTGGTGATTTTACCTTCACCACATATTAAATTTAAGGTACCTAAGGCCTAACTTTTTTTGTGTCGTTAAACCAACAGCAAAGTAAATTTATGGAAGATTACAAATGACCATTTGTTTATAAAAAAATTGTTTCCGCATTTATGTCACGTTTATCTATAATATGACCCCTAATCTTTAATAATATGGAACACATTGTCGTTGCCATTGTTATAACATAAGTATTCATCTCGTGTTATTTTTGTTACAGATTGAGATTACTAAAGCAATATTGTGGAGGCTGTCATCTTAGCTACAAGTAGAAAATCGATAGCGTCGTTTTGAAAGTACAAGAGTTGGTCGAAATTAACGATCATCTCTCGCCAGAAAATATTATCATCGGTTTAACAAGCGTAAAAACGGCAGTGAAATGATGCCAAATGGTCGTTGATTGCTTTCGAGTTGTTCTTTTGATGAATAAATGATAAATTGTGAAATATTGTTAAAATTGTTATAAGTAACTTAAACCTCTTAGATTTGTGGAGAAATGATGGATTTGTACGAATGGCTCCCAACGGGAATGTTGTTAAAGGAGACGAAAAAATATCGAATGAAGCTATGCAGGTATAACGATGGAAAGTCTCAAAAGGAATATATTTCTTAATACAATTCTTTGTGCTTATAATACACCTTGAAACTCTATCGTGTACAGGTCAAATGAAGCTGCGTCAGAAATAAGGTTCACCATATACAGTATTTTCAACTCCACGGTGTACTTACTAATGAAAAAGTAATGTTAATTAAACATTATCGTTATTCTACTGTACTTTTGTTTATTTTTGCCTTTTCTCGGATTATATAAAATTAAGGGACAGCTCGATGCTGGGATTTACGTTTGGTCACAATACCAAAGTTGGTCTGGTTGAAGACCTGAAATATACTGTTAGATATCAAAAATTAACTCCATATTTTATTCGACAATAATTCGATTATCATCAAAGCACGAGCCTAATTATAGATTACAAAGGAATAACTCTCATAAACTCATCAGTTTATTTAGCAAACAGACCGTCTCATACAATAAATAAATAATTCATGTTGTAACTACAAAGGGCCACTTTCTTTCATTTAATGTGATGAATGACGAAATAAAAATACAATATTTAACTAATTTTAGAAAAGCAGCTTGTAGTCGTAAAGTTGATTATAAATTTCAACGATAATGACAACAAAGTAGAAATAATTTCAGAAACATTGGTACATTTAAATACGAACCGAAAACCATTTCAAAGAGGAAAATATTATTTATTTAAATTACCTTTTCTCAAATTAAAAAAAATTTCAAATTAACCTCTTTAATTAGAGGTACTGGAGAAATAGAAGGGGAAGTACACGTGTGTATCTATACGAATTGGGTCTACAGTATTTATCTCATGAAATATGTATGTTAAAACCTGTTAGTACTACTAGGCCACAGTGTAAGATACACCGTGTACTAGGCACAGAACAAAGACCGACATACCTATTCACAAGATTAAACAAATACGTAAAGTAATTATACTCTGTTTCATTAGAATGAAGAACATTAATCCTGATTTTTTTCATTCGCAGAGTGTGTGAGACTTTTAATTATTTCGTCAGACGAATTATTCTAGAGGTTCATGTTCATTTTTAGTAAGCACTATGTCAAAAATAAAACAAAATTGCTTTATGTTATGAGAATATCAGTAATGTTTGATTCATGAAACTTATTGAAATTCTTTGTCGCAGATGCTTGCATAAAAAGAGCTAATACGTCAAGTGTAAATGCATCCTTTAATTAACTTAATTAAAATTGCTTTTCTAAATCATGACAATTAATGAATCGTTATGCTCAGATTACTTTTTCGCCAATATAAAATTATTCCATTAAGCTACTTAAGTTAAATGTAAAGGACGCCATGGTGCTGATAATGTTTTATTAACTTATTTACTGTCCTCAAGCTTTCACATTAAGGTTCATTTTGGTTTATGTACATCATTAACCGTTTGCAGAGCACTCCCATGATTTTATGAATTTATAATCCTTTTAATTACGAAACTTTGCAAAAAAAAAGCGGTTCATTGCCGAGAATGTTAGTTTTTCGGGTTTATAATTTTATTACAAAATACAAACAATTTTACGACCACAGAAAAAGTAGGAAGCGAAGTGATTGCTTTATATAATACTTAACTTATTCCGTTATTATTATGTTACATGAAGAGGAAGTTAATTAAATTAGTTACTGGGTTAATAAAATGGCCACTATTTACAAGCAACCATCTCTCATAATTCGTATATTGCGTTAAAGCCCAATTCGCTCTATAATTTAGAACAAAAATCCCTTTTTCGAAGGGTTCAAAGCTAAAACTTCTGAACGTACAAATTGTCAAGTTTTTGACATCGTTTAAATCATTTACGAGAATTTCTAATCTGTATTACGATATGAGTGTATTATTTATGTAAAAAGAATTATACAAAACATACATTCGACGTATTGCATGCATGTCAGGGTGTAATATTTTCCATTTTTTCTATGGGGATCTCGCTTATTATAAGAGTTACG
This sequence comes from Pyrocoelia pectoralis, assembly GCA_036250285.1. Taxonomy (NCBI): domain Eukaryota; kingdom Metazoa; phylum Arthropoda; class Insecta; order Coleoptera; family Lampyridae; genus Pyrocoelia; species Pyrocoelia pectoralis. Next base: position 42,837,942 of record CM070078.1, read on the forward strand.
AGATAGATTAAATGGGGAAAGTAGTACAGTTTTACAAGAGTAATTCATCTGTGTTTTCAGATTTTTGATGCGACGTTTAGTTTTTCCAATACCTATACCCGAAAAACCAAAAAAATTAAAAATTTTTAAATTGCCGTACCTTTTTTATTAAAAGAGATTTTAAAAAATTGTTCAAACAAAATTACCTTAATTTTTAGTGTATAATTTGAAAATAACCGGGAAAATATTTTCCCCATTTACTGTTTCTGAAATAATGCATCAAACTTTCGATTTTCAAATGGAACCCTATGCCCATTTTTATACCAATGAAAAGAGGGAATTTTTTAATTTAATTTTCATACAAAAGTTTATTTTTCTATCTCAATTTAAAGTTGTAAAAAAATAAAATTAGAAATATGTATTAATTTATTGTGCTTAGGTATCTAGATATTTTTAAATATTAAAAAAAAATAAAGCTAGATACAAATAGTACAACAATATCAAAAACAAAAGCGGGTTCATAAAAATTGAAATGCTACAAGTAGTTTGCGACAATGCAGTGATGATAGAAATTGATAATTGGATCATAGTAATTTTTCAATGTAGACTTAGACCACTTTAAAAATTAAAGAACTATTTAATACAGAATAAATAACAGATATTGAAACAAAGAATAGGGAGAAGAAAATGAAATAACGTTAAATTAGAAAGGAACTAACTACATCAAATGATCGAAAAGCCCACCTCGATTGATCACACACAATTGACACCTTTTCTTGATATTATTGATAGACTTTCGTATTGACCGTCTATCAATATTATCAAAGAATTGTACAACAGCTGCTCTAAAGTCGGTTTCACTATTGTAAGTTTTTGTATAAATTTTATCTTTGGCAAATCCCCACAAGAAAAAGTTCAAGGGCGTTAAGTCAGGCGACCTGGGAGGCCACGAAATAGCTCCGTTTCTACCAATTCATTTATTCCGAAAAATGTTATTTAAATGCGTTGTTACGATATTACAGTAATGGGGTGGTGCCCCAGTTTGTTGAAACCATTACAAATTTGCTCGTGTTTGTAAATTTGCTTCGTCTAACATATTTTCAAAATCGTTTTGTAAAATATTAAAAAAAAAAATTAAACATCCGCAATTAGTAAAGCGTGTTTCATCACGCCACAGGACTTGACATTAAAACTGCTCGTTTTGTTTCCATTTGCTGAGGTACCAGTTGCAGAAAGCCAATCTTCTTTCTTCATCACCATTATGAATTGTTTGACCTACTGGTAATTTATACGGGTGAAATTTATTAACACGCATAACGGTTTGGTGTGAAGTACCAGCTTCAACGGCAGCTTGTCTGGTGGATGTAGTTGGAGTTTGGTTGATGTACGCCAGAGTATTGATTTCCACATCCTCGTTAATCGATGTTGAAGTTTTTGAAGGTTTTTTGAACGAACCATATTGCAACAAATTGTTGTACAAGTTTTCATAAGTAGGCACACTTGGTTGACGCCTATCGAAATATAAATTAAAATATTCTTCAGCAGCTCTCATGCTATTTTTATTACATTTTATGTAACAGGTAACCGCGTCGAGTTTTTCTTGATTAGAATCATTCATTTTCGAAGATTTCCTCTAGAACACAAAATTAAATCGTAATAATTATGAAAAACTTACAACTGACACACAACTAGCTTTTTTTTTTATTTGGAAAAGGTACCTATCTAGATTATTTCAGAAATACTTTAATATTTCTAATTTTATTTTTTTACAACTTTAAATTGAGATAGAAAAATAAACTTTTGTATGAAAATTAACTTAAAAAATTCCCTCTTTTAATAAAAAAAGTTACATCAATTTAAAGATTTTTCAATTTTTTGGTTTTTCGGCCATATTGGAAAAACTGAACGTCGCGTCGCATCAAAAATCTGAAAACACAGATGAATTACTCTTGTAAAACTGCACTACTTTCTCCATTTAACCGATCTTGTAATTCTTTTAATAAGCGAGATCCCCATACAAAAAATGAGAAATATTACACCCTGTATAATAAGAAACCACAAACATTTTTTTTATGTACAGTTAGCACAAATAAGAAGGTTCTGAAAATCAACAATAGCAGGGGTTGTATTTGTGACGGATAATTTCGTACATTTCTAAAGTATTCAAACGAGTGCCCTTATTGCAATTATGTAAAATGTTGAAGTCTCTTTTATCATCAAAAGAGTGTCCGGAGAAAAGTATGTGTTCCGCCAAAGCCGATTTTTGATCGATATTGTTCTTTTTAATCTAGTTGTGGTGTTCCTTGACTCTCATGAAAAATGATCTACCGGTTTGTCCGATATAAATGGACGGGCATGAGAAACAATTCAATTTGTATACCCCGGAAGAATCTAGAGGTTCGAGACGATCATTGTTTCTGACTTTGGTTGACCGTAACGTGTGTTCGTATGAAAATGAAATATATATTTTATGAAATTTAAAAATGTACTGTATTTGTGAGAGATTTTTGGGTAGAAAGGGAGGGATCTGTAAATGGTTCGAAATGATGGGGGTGAAGCAAATATGGTTGAGGGAGTTTTTAATTTTTCGTGAGAGCTTCTCTACTATCTGGATGGGATAACCGTTGTTCTTAACGATTTGTTTAATAATGTTCATTTCAGTATTAAAGGAAAGAGGTGACATGGGTATGTTAAAAAGTCTGTAAATTAATGAATTAAAACCGGAAAGCTTATGGGTAAACGGATGTTCACAATCTGAAGGCATCAAGGTGTCGGTATAGGAATCAAATGTTACTAAACCTTCCCCATAGATATATATTTATTTAAATTGAGAAGTGGAACTTAATTAAAGTTGAAATTTGACGATTGGATTAATTATATAATGTGACTACAGGTTTCGATAATAATCATCAGGCTAAAATAGTAATACTAGCATTAAAACTAAATTTGTTACTTATATCTACACTTACTTCAAAGTTAAATCTAGATTAAAGTTGTGGCGGTGAAATGGAGTGTGAATGAAGATGTTGATAAAAAATTTTACATTATAATATCGACTTCACTGAAACCCAAGGATTAAACAAAAAGCAAAAACCCCCATTAGGCACTTACTAAACTCATAAATTAAAAGAAAGTCAAAGGATTAAAAATTTTCTAATTATTGTGTTGAAAGTATGGGGTTCTTGCTTAAAAAATATCTAAAGCAAAGTATAATATAAAGAGGTTACTTGAAACGAGACAGAATTAATTAAAACAAAAAAATTGGGGAAAGCAAAAAAATGTCGTTTGGCATTAAACATAATCTGGATTTAGAAAGTATGTATTACATTCGAATCAAGTAGGTAGGTACCTAAGAGATAGTTAGTTATACAAACGAAATACTAATTATTGCTAAATAAAATACTGTAGCATTGTAATTACTAAACACTGTTCCTAAAATGTTACAAAAATTTAATACAAATACTTTAAATGGCCAGAACTTTAGTCCACTAATTTAATTTGCAAACATAGAAGTGATTGTATTTGAATTTCTCCGAACTTGTCTTGAACAGAACTGAAACTTAAGTTGAATTGAAGTTTGTTATGTTGTAATGCGTGCAATAAACTTGAACAGTTCGAAAACTGTCACTAGATTTCAATTAATTACAGAATAACATTTCAATATAACGTTTCCATGTATATTCCCTAAAGTTAGTAGACAAGTAGTGAAACAACAATAATACTGCGATAAACCCTTGAATTTTAAGGTACGTGAGAAAAGGGAATGACGGAAGCACAGGTAAGAACTGTATACCTTCGCGTGTCTTCTTTGTCATCCATACACCAAAACATTCCATTTCAAATAATTGATGTTTGCGGTGTACGAGAAGTTTAATGAACACCCACTTCTACTGTCTCTATTTAACCGAAATAACAAGAGTATCTAGAGACAAAATACCTACATATTAAAACTAATTGCTTTTCCGATTAATTCGTGATTCGGTTCAAAGAAAAAAGAAACTTTCACTGCCCTTCATTAACCCGAAATGAGGAAATCATCGATTGAAATGTAATAAAGAGCTCATTAATCTAGAAATAGATGGTTCAAATAATGTAATAAAAAAAAAGATATAAACTGTTTTGTTATTCGACGTATTTTTATTGTCCTTTAACAAAAATAAAAAAACAAACGACCCCCTTCATTTTTATATCTTTATTTGTCGTCAACATTTCTCGACTGTCTCCTTTTTAGAGGAAAACAATAATAAATAGGTCTCGTTACTTCACATACAGTTAATAATAAATAAAGTAATTCACCTATCTCTTCTAAACGGTAAGCCCTACGGAATATTAAGAAATGTTTATAGTGTTTTTTGAATATAAAGAATAATAAAAAATAAGATGCAGAACTCGGTGTTTGTTCTTGACATTTGAGAACTCTCAAAATTGAAATAGTTTTATTCCAGTGTGAGAGGCTGTATATTGAGGATGCAACACACACAGGGTCGTAAAAGAGGAACGAGGGCTTCAAGAAGAACAAATGAACTTCAAGATCGTCGTCTCAGGCGAACAAGAACTCGAAGATCCATTATTCCAGCAAGATAATGCACGTCCTTATGTAGCATGTTCAAAGGTTTAAAAAGTTCCTTCCGAGGAACTTCCCTATAATACTACATTTTTATCGATGGTTTCTTTAAATACTGGCATAAGGTGCACGAATTGGTGTCAAAAATTCTATTCGCCAATTCATTTTCAAAAAGTACGATTAGAAATTTTCAAAATAATCATTTGTAGATTGATGAAAACCCGCCTGCAACCAATCAAATCCATTGTCAAGAACAGGATTCGTAGGTTGGAATTATTCACGAATAATAATAGACCCATTCCTCTTGCTAAGTAGGCTTAAGATTCTGCTAGAAAAGTTCACTGGGCCTTCGAATGAAAATCTGGCTGAAACACGATGGTGTTCCTGCTCACTTTACTACACTGGTACGTGAGTACTTAAGCCAAATGGTGTCCTAATAGACGAGACTCCCTAAATCTTCAGAGCTGATTTAGATTTCTCTCTACGGGGCCACCTTAAATCTCTTTCGTATACGACTGCTTCTGAGACTATATCGCAAGCTCCTGATACTTTTTGAGAGTACGTGGTCCTATGAGGGGAAGATCAGTCATGCGTACTGCAACTGGAATAAATGCAGAAGTGATGGTCCTCGGCGTTATTAAAGAATTATAAAGGATACAAGCAAAGGATTCACTAGAATATCAGGTGATTTTCCACTTGATGGTTCAATAAAAAAATTAATGATTATAGGGCTGAACGAATTTTTATTGTAAATAATAAACTTTTTCAGTATTTTTAACCCGTAACCATCGGTTAGAAGTTATTAAGATGGAGGCAAACAGCCATTTTATACTTAAATTTATATTCTCCACGTTTTCAACGAAGAAAAATCATAGTTGTTTAATTTAAAGTACAAAATGGATATAAGAAATTTATTTATTGAAATGAAACATTACATACCAAGTTAGTCACCCTCACAGCAAAAGCATTATTATGCTCCTAATTAATTAGTAAACACAATTTACTAAGGATGAAGCATCACAAATGAAACAAACAAACTAATACTGAGGTAGAGGATCGCCTTTTTATTCCAATTAAATTAATTTTAATTGCACTATTTGCTTACAAATTACATTTTAAGGTTTATATGGAACTTTTAATATTCATCGTGGTTTCTTTAAGTAACTTGTATGTACATCATACTTACAAGGAGATCGTAACTATTTGCACTAAAATATTAATCTATTAATCAGCATCGTTTGATGGGTCAAAATTCTTCATTACACACTTAAGGTTCATTTGCTTACGTAAATGTTAGATTTACATGCTCATCGTGTGTTTTTAATTATAAACTTAATTATCCATTGTTCTTCTCCTTTATTTTATAATCACCACCTTAATACGTTTCTGTCAAAACATTTTGTATTTCTATTTCCTTTCGTAATTTACTACACGATTCTTAACCTTTTGTTAGGTGTACTATAAGGCTGTAAATTTTTATTTTATTTGTTTCAACGACATAATGTACATAAGTAGTCAAAATTATGTCCACTGGCGTAGTATATATACTAGACAGGGGATGACAAGTTTTGGTAGCAGTTTGCTAATTATAAATTAATTTTTTATCAAAAACAATAATTCACATTTTGCAAAGTGTATGCATTTTTGCCAGAGCGGAGGCTTCCTATTACTTATCTGTGTTTCCACGGTCAGTCAGTAAGACGAAGACCACTTCTGGGCCGTGTCTATGTTGAAAAAGTCAACGATTCGTCCAATTTCGTAAGAGGGTTCATCAGGACCTTTGACAAAGAATATAAGGACAAAAGCAAAACACAAAAATAAAAACAAAAATAAAAATAAGATATAAAAACTCTTACCAAATGCACCAACGAGCACAACACACACTGCTAGACTAAACTGCACATATATTTTATTTTTATTGTTGTTTTGATTTTGTCCTGATCAAGCCTCTTACTAAAGTGGGTGAAACGTTTCAACACTGACACGGTCGTACCCCGGAAGTCGTCTTATTCTTACGATATGAATTTTTGTTAAAAAACAAACTACTTATGGACCTGTAAAGTTGAGCATTGAAAATTTATTTATTATAACAACAAATTATCAATTGATAAGTACCCCAAACTTTATTAAAATCAGCCGCACCGATTTTACGATTTCGGCCCTTAAAGTGAGCGAACTATACTTTTTACTCCGATAGTGGTCAAAGCAAATAAAATGCAGTCTGTTTGCTACAAAATTGATCGTTTGCTTCAAGAACATAGATACACAGTACTATGTCTTCCATCACATTACGCCGATTCAATTGAACAGGTCTAAGGGTAAGGCGTCGTTAAGATTAAAGAAGAAACGTTACCATAGAACAAAATAAAGATAAAATAGCAACGCAAGCTTTAGTATTTATGGCTAGGGGTTTAATACATAGATGGCGTACAATTGAGCTGTAAACGCTCATTGATTTAGGCACCTCCGCGAATTGTTTAACTTATTTTAACACTTCCAGGTGAAATAAAGCAGCCAGAGTAAAATAATATAAACACATGTTGAAATAATTAGTTATTTATTTATTTAACAAATATTTATATTACTGAGATTGTATGGTATACACTAGTACGTCTCTTGAAACCATATGGAAAACCTTTTTATTATTAATTTTAAGGAAAAAAGGCATTCTACATAAAATGTTCGGCATGGTCCAAAACTCAAAATACAACCATCAGATATCAATTTGGTTTGTCAAAAAATTTGATTTGTGATTGTGAAATGTGCAAGTAAAATACTCCTATTTCGAAAATTGTTATAAAGAAAAGTTGGTCAGAATTGAAAACTAGGTTCAGATATGCAATCATATCCATTTGTATTAAATTATTTTATTATATTTACGTTTTAGTTTTATTTTAGAACGATATTTGATGATAAAATGTTACTTAAATCGACATGGTTAAATATTTAAAACACAGTTTTTAATTCTAAATAATATTGTCAAAAATAAAGGTACTTTACTGTTGCGCAAAATTCATATTTTTTGACCAACCTCGTATACGACTGACAAAAATTAATACCTGATGGTTGCATTTTGAAAGTTTTAGATCATGCAGAACTTTTTAAATCAAGTTTTTTCAGGACGTGTTTCTACAGAGTATTTTTGTATCCAATGTTTGCATTCACTTTCATAGTCATCAGAAAATTTTGTTTTTACTTCCACAGTATATTTATCTTCATTTATAATCGTACTTAACACGATTAACGACTAGGAACGGAAATACAACGGCCAAATTTTTAACGTATGGGTATGGTGTAGGTATGTATGCACACGCTTGCAGTGATTTCAGCTCTCGGAGAGGTGCCTAAATCAATGAGCTTTTGTAGCTCAATTGTACGCCACAAAGTAACAGATTTCAGCACCCTGGTGCCATTGTATAGGAGGATATGTAAATATGCGTCCTGGTAGTCTACGGTAGTAACAATAAAGTAAAAGCGGGAATTTATTGATTTAAAGGACTTGTCCCATCTATACAAGTAGTTATCGATTTATGGGCAGATCTTAAAAACGAAAATTATAAATTTCTCCTGACGAGCAGACTAAATCAAGACCCCATAGAAAACCTCTTTTCAGTCATCAGGGGTAAAGGTGGACATCGCTCGAATCCCACTACAAAGGGTTTTAGGCAAGCACTGCAATTTAATATGTTTATTAAACTACAGATTCCTTCCGAAAGCTCCAACTGTGAAATTATACAAGATCAAATTATAACCATCGAGTATAATGCTACGTCAAATGAGGAGTTTGGGATTCCTGTTGAACAAGTAGATGAAGGATGTTCCGACCTGAAGACGAGATTATGGTAGAATTGCACGTATCCGCAATTCTAGATTTCAGCGTAAATGACAACAAGTTACTATAGAGCAATGCTCAATAATTGTGTATTTTGCGGGATATTTAGTGTACAAGGTTTTAAAAAGATCTAGTGGTTTCCCTTAGAATGTGTACCAATGAAAGAATTAGTAACAGGAATCGGTTGTTATTATAAAGGGATTTTGGGAAATCTGATACTGTAACACATTTAAAAAATCCTACCCAATTAGTCATCCACGTAGTACAATTACTTCCGCAAATTTTTGTAAAATATTTTAATAACTATAAAATATCGCCAAATTTCAAAAAAAAATTGTTAATGTTAAGTATTGATAGCATAAATAAAATGTCCCAGAGTGGTTCAATGAAAATGATCAATGTTATGAACACAAATTATTTTCCATTAAACATTTCATATTTTGTAAATTAAATAAGATCCTTAAGATCTCCGAACAGCTGGTCAAAGGTCAATATAGTAAAAAAATTAACAATATAGCTAATAAGTGACATTTTGTAGATATTTTTATGTACATATTTATGATCCTTTGTTTTAAAACATTATGTAAATAACATAATTTGAAGACATACCGACTATTTGTAACGCACTTTATAATTTTTTGTTTAGAAAAGTAAACAAAATGGGATAAATGATTTGCTTTGAAGATATTTTAGGTATTGTCACAGAATTTTATGCTCTATATGGTATTGTGTAGGTACTTTTATTGTTGTTGTTTCTGTTTAATATTTATTTACGTAACCAGTTATAAAATGACTAATTCTTTGACGAAATGTAAAATTTTCCAACTCGAGCGAGTGAAGCGAGCGAGTTTTGTAAATTACATGAGTGAAATAAAATTAGACTTTTTCATAACGTGTTAAGTGCAATACTTTATCTAATTCGGTCATTTTATCTATAAAATTTGATTTTCATGGTTGCTATGGAAAGCAAGAATGTTGTAAAGTTGTTAAAGTAATACGCAAAAATGCTTTCAGTTGTGTAATATTATTACATACCTAACTGTGATAGGACGGTTGTGAAAAGGTCACATAATGTGAAAAAAAGACGTAAACTGTCAGATTTATTAACGGAATTAGATAAAAAAGTATCAAAAGGTGCCAATTCTTATAGAATTCTAATTTCAACCAACTTCAAATCTGTAACTAATTATGGCATATGTGTACGTATATATAGTAGTATATAACCGATATTAATCTTAGTATATAACTAACTATATATCGCTGAATAGGTTTCAAAAAATAAAGGAACACGTGATTTTTCTTTTTGTAATCGGATATGTCGTTCCAGGCCTCGTCGTTCTCGAGATATTCAAAGGTTTTCCTCTTTCCACCCCTAAAAAAGGACGGTGGTTGGGGTGAAATTTGCAATTTGAGAACACTTTTTTATGAAGAATACAAAAGTGCAATAAAAAAGGGGTGTTTCGATTTGAGTTTACCAAACTCACCCCCACCCCACCCCCCATCGGGATGATGTTTACATATCATGACTGAATAGGTTTCAAAAATTTGACTTTAACGGCCTCCCGACGGCCAACGGGTGATCCGATCAAAGAATCTACCAGAGATTTGGAATCAGCAAAGAACTTCCTATAAGATAACACCACTTCCAGCTTTCTAAACCCCGTAACATCGACCAACGTACAGGCACACAGACATCTGGACGAATTTAGTAACCAACTTTTTGAAAAAAATAAACTAGTATGTTTTTTATTATGTACTTATACTTGATAATTTTTTAATTATAAAACTAATAATTAATACATTGTTTCAATTTTAAAGATATTGTGTTGCAAACTTTTTAAAATTTATTAATACAAAATAATGTGCTTGGAAAAAAAGTATCATACAAAAAAACAGGTTTTGTTTGCAAACATTGACTATTGCAGGTCTACAAGATATCATTTCTAAGATGAAAATACAAAGGATTTCATTTCCAACACAACTAACAACAAAGATAACGAAATTTACATTTTTTAAATTTTTATTTAACTTTAAAAATATTTAATTTTGAAAGTTTAGAATACTTTTGGGAAGAAAGTTTCCTTAACAAAGCCAAACTGCTGTAAATGTAACATATTTGTAGCTTTATACTTCGTGCTGTGTAACGGTAACATTGTCAAACCCAATCGCTCAGGTAAAATTGTGCTAATCCGTCGTTTCCTTAACTACAATCCTAAGGCATTTTAGTACATTTTATAACAATTTTTCTCAAAATTTATGTATGCAACCAACTGATTCCTATGGCGTTGAATCTCTTTAAATTGTATGCTCTCTCTATGCCTCTACCAAACAAGAGGGAAAATATTAGCGCAGAGACATAAATATGCAACAAGCAAGAGACCATATTGGAACTCGAAATAGTGTTGCAAGTTGAACCTAAGTAATTCAAAGAAGTATAAGTGAACGTGAAAATAGTGATTTTTTTAATTTGCACATGATATTTTTATCTACCTTTTTCCAATTATTCTTGTGATTATGTATTATAATGGAGACAGTTTTATTGTATTTATTATAACTAATAAGTAAAGTAAAAGTACCTATGTCTTTCTTAGAGGTACCGTTTTAATATTCACCATTAACACAGAATAAAACACATATCACTTGTGTTTTATTCTGTGCCATTAACTAACAATACATTATGATATATCAATAGACGCTTTTAACTACACTAATATATTATACAACACTTTAATTCTGGATTCAACAGTTGTTCATGGGCGCCGCTACTAAAGGGCAAGGGAGGGCCCGGGCTCCCCCCTGGAATTTCATAAAACGCGTAAATCCATTTTAGAAAATGCTAAAAGCTCACAATATAATACATAATATATCAGAATACATAACTTTTGGAATATAATGTTCTATCCCATCGGTGACTCTGGGTAGCCTATTGGAGTTACTAATTTAAAAATAGGTAAAAATTTTCAAGCATTCTAATTTCTACTTGAAAAAATGTAAGGGCCCCCCCCTAACAAATTTTCTTCCGGCGCCCCTGCAGTTGTTTTATAGATTTTTATGAGAAGTAATGTGTAAAATATTTCTTATGTTCGTCCGTCTTTTGCTTTTAGAATTTTATTTGTTGGTTCAATAAATAAAGGAAGAACCGCCTGAAGAAATATTTACGTAAAAGTATTTCAAATTGTCAGTATCTCACGGTATACTAGTCAACTATCGTGGAGAAAATCGCAATGTAGGTTGGAGGATAGTGACATTACTTATTAAAATCCTGGCGATGTCTCCTACAATACATATATACATAATTGAATGCGGTTCCATTAGCAAAAACCCTAAGCAGGAGACATTGATGGTGTCTAAAATTCAGAGTTATTCTTATTATTTCGATAGCTGATTAACAGTGCTTTTAAAATCTGCCAAGGAATCATCATTTCTCATCGCGTAATAGGTGAGATGCCCTAAAGTCTATGAGGTGATCGTTATTTTTAATACCAAAATTGCCGAATCGTTATTATTTTCGACCGACTATTGAGCATTTTTTTAAAACAGTTTAGAACAGGTGAAAGAACGTCATCAATTCTCATAAAAAGGCAGGTTCCTTTTTTGAGCTAGTTAGGACATCTTCCAGTGAGTGAGGAGGCAATAACGAAACCTTTCCTTTTGAATCACGTTAAAGCTAAGGAGAGGAGTTAAAACTATTACATGGAGATGCAGATATAACCAAACTTAAAATGTAACTAACTGTCCTAATTTCAAACGTTTATGAAAATTGGGTCGGAATAAAACGTCGGATCGAAAATTACGCACAGAAAATAATGTAATTTACGAATTTTTTAATTAACTTGAAAGTAAGGTACATTAAGAATGAAATATTCCCTTTGACTCGAAACCCCATTCGGTTATTTTACAGTTAGGTAGGTATATAAAAATAAAATCTTTGTTCCAATCTCACTACTAACTCATAACATTGAATACAAGGTATTAGTTACCCAATGCTCATAACAATTGACCACATTTACTAGTTTCAAACGCCGGTTAAGCTTTTGAGCATCCAATGCGATTTCTTTCCGTGTTCACGTTCATAATAATCTACTAGATCGTAGGAAAAGTGTATAATTTGAAGTCAAAATTGATAGAATTCGCTCATGAACAACGATATTTGATAAAAAACTGGGACAAGTAGGTACAGAAGAGGCTTTTTGTGTGACAGGCAAGTGTTGAAAATTTGTGAATCTTTAAAGCCGATTTAGTTATACAATGATCTTCGCAATACTTTCAAATGTAGCTTAACATCGAAGTACGAATGTTACTGTTCATCTATTGTAAGTGAGTTAATAACAACACATTGGAAATTGACGTATCTTGCACAAGGAAACGCTGAACCATTTGTCAACTTGTCCAAAATTTCCCTTGATAAAATAAAGTCTTTTCCAACGTATGCTCATTAATCTAACCGATTCCTTCAATTTCTGAAGTTTTATTGTCGTTTTTATTCTGTAACATTCGATTGGTGTCGCCTTACCACCATTATTGTATTGAACGTATTTTACATTTATTGTAGGTGAAACGAAAAGATAAATATGACAGAGAGCAGGTGTACCGTTTAAATCGTGAAATATTTCATTCCAGTCACAAATGAAGGATTTCCCCAAAGTATACAAATACGTCTTTGTTACGTTCAACTTTTTTAACATCGAAATGTATTAAATCGTTCAGTATTTGTATGCAAAACAAAAAGAAGAATACTTACAACTTTCAATGGATTCAATTTAAATTTTATTAAGTTAAAAGGTCTTTAAAGCGCTTTAAAATTTATTACTTCATGTTGTATTCCATCAACAAATTTTGATAATAGGTAATGTGTGGATAATAGCGGATGCACTACTTCCTATTCAGAATATACAAGCAGAAATCGGTCGATATTTCCAACCTTTTAGGGGAAACATTATTCAACGTACTGCCTTTATATACCTTCTATAATCAAATGAATTGAGATAAAATGTGGTGAATATAATTGAAAGAGTGCTATCGGTTGTCCCTTAAAGTTACAGTTTTTCTTTCGCCCTCTTGAAACTACCCTTTATTTTCATCTGAATTTAGAACGAAGAGATTGAAGTTCATTCTTGTTGGCATCGATTCTAACAGATAAATTTAATAAATTAAAGCTAACAAATCCAGGCTTTCCGCTTTCTGATATAAGCTAACAAAATAAGAAATAAACTTGAGTTCCTCATTGTGGACATACATGTACGCGTACAATGCAGGGTAATAGGGGGGCAATAGATTTACAAACTCTATTGAGTTGATCCTCAATCAACCTCGTTGACATACAATGTTGACCAAATTGTTTCACATTTTTTACCAATTTTTTCCTTGGATATAGATATACTTTTCTATGTAATGCTAGCAATCCCTACCTTCTTACGCACACATTACTTTGTAGATGTCGCTTCGTGTGCGCATTGCAATTTAAATTGGTTTCATTCATAAAAAGCAAACGAATTATTGTCTATCCCTATTGCTCTAGAAGAAAGTAGATATCTCCATCGCAATCTAATATCTGTGCAATTCCGGCTCTCAGTTTCTTATTTCTTGTGTACGTACCTACACAAGAAATACGAAACTTACAACTTAGGCGAGGAAATAAAGCACTGAACCTACCAAATTTTTGTAGTAAGACGGATTGAGATGGGGTTTTTTGCTAAATTCAATAGGAAACTTTGTACCTACTTTTGATCATGTTTGATCATAGAAAATATTTTGTAATAGCTTTATACATGATTACATTTTTATATACGTACCTCAATTTCATTTCACAAAATCAAAATGTCCATATCTATTCAAATGTTCCATTATAACTTTTACCTAATGATTTCCTGATATGATGAAACAAGCACGAGAATGAAAGCATTTGAACGAAAATTCAAGCGAAACTCCAGAAGATGACGTTGATGCCCAGATGCGGGCGACCAGGTACGCGGGCGACGGTTGTCTTCCAAAAACATGACAGCATTTTTGTTTTTGAATGAGCCTCGTTTTATTATTGATATAACAACGAAGACGTTCGTGAAAGTCTAATGCTCCTCCCAGTAAACAATGCTACGTCTTTTTGACTTCCTTTACAGGTCTCATTGGTCGTTAACGTCACTCGACCTATTACTGACGATATAATGACGTCTTAAAGCTCAACATTTTTGAACGTCACTTACGAGATGTCATTATGACGTCTGATATGAGTAAGTAATAGATTTTATTTATATTGATAATTTTCTTTCTCACACATTATAGTTCACTCAATGAACTCTACCGGAGTTCACTGAGTTTACTTCACAGTTGACATTTCTTAAATTTCGGTTTTTTCCACTGCTTTTGCGTCAAAATTATCGGCTACGGGTATCGGTTATTGTATTTAATAAAAGTATGTACAAGTAATTTGTATACTTAGATATTATATATTTTAGTCGTACATACCTAATTATTCAATTGGGTTAGTTCATAAAAATAAATTTCAAAATAAACATAAGATTCTGTTTTGGAATCGTGTGTGTAAACTATTGCAGTTCAAAAAAGTTAAATAAAACGTACCATTTCCGAGAAAAAAAGAATTGAAGTGTTCAAGTATGAGCGTTCGCGCTAAATCAGTTTTAAACAGATAGTGATGTCACGTACTGGGAAACGCCCACTGTCAGTCGGCTACCGTTGCTTTTGTTGAAAGTTTTTGAAACTGATTCTAACGATGGTGGATGCAGGTTATTTGAAAGGTATATGTCGGATAATCTTCCTCGAGTAGATGTTTTTATGTTGGCCGAGTTCTTAAAGAAGGATGATCGATTTAATGCTGCAGAAATTCGTGGAGCAAAAGCTTGAATAAAACCTAACAAAGTGAAATTCGTTTGCTTGACAGACTCTTACTACGCAGATATTTTGCATATTGCATTACTTTACTCGTTTACCACGTTTCATGTATATTTATGTTTGTCAATTACTTAAACATTTAGGTTTGCTTAGTAAGTAACTACATCTTACATCAAAGTGATCCTCGCAGCAGTAGAAATCCGAAGAAGTTATTTTAGAATAATCTCTTCTAGCTGCTTTGAACCACATTTTTCGAATTTTACGTCTCGAGGCATTGTCACAAATGTCTTTTCAGGTGTTGTAAAAGTCGTATTAGTGCACATAGGCACAAAACACCACTTGTAACACCTTTTCGACGGCTCCATGATCGAGAAACAATCATTCGTAAATACCAGTTTAGCTGAAACACCAGTATATGACGTCATGCCGTAGTCGGCACCTGTCGCTGAGTTGTCGTGCAGTTTCGACGATTCGCGATTTAAAATTAAAAAAAAAGCTATTTAAATTAATCTAACGCCGCTTATTTCTGCAATATCGAAGACATCTGACATCTTTGCATTTATTAAGCGAATAAAAAAATTATGTGAATTAACCCAATTGTAGATGTACTCTCTTATAGAATTTATAGACGATGATGGCTTATGAATTGTGAATTCCCAGTGACTAACACCTCTTTTATGTATTTTTTTCATACATAATTTAAACTGTCAGTGCTAAGTTGCGAAGTACGAAATGAGAAGTAGGTATGTTTCACATCAGTGCAGAGGTACAATGTGGGACTTCGGAATTTTGAACACCTATCCACCAAGTGTTCGAATCCGGTTAAGGGAAACTTTTTCATGCAAGTGTCGTCTTTCAGTTCAGGTAAAAACGGGTTGGTGCAAGAATTAAGTTAAATAATTAAAATTACAGTTGCACGTAAAAATATAGTTTTTCCCTTTTTTTGTATGGAACTGGGTAAATAATTTTTTGCATTGATAATTACATTATGCATATACTTGGGCGACGAGCCATAACTGAGGTCCTAAAGGTCTTAAAGTGACGTAAAATGATCATGTGACATAATGCACACAAAAAGACGTTGTATCGCACGTCCTACGGGTCATTTAAGTCACGTGAAATTAACGTCAAAATAACGTGACTCTGTTTGCTGGGCTGCGACCTACCATTCGCGAGAATACAATGCGCTACAAAATTCCCTCTGGCGCGAAAATCGCATTTCAACTGTTTCGAAAAAATCATCATAAACTCATAAAAAATAAATACACATCGAAAAATAATTAAAAGAAAGACACCTTCCTTGTTTATTTTGACGAAAATCTATCATTATGGAGCGTGTATTCTATACTAAAGGCAATTTTTCATATAATAGATAATTTAGTCGAATTTAGAAACTTTATAGGGGATATTTGTCTACAATATGAAAGACAAGATCTTTTTTGTTTTAGAATATACAATTTTTGGTAAAAACCCCCTTAAATTAAAAGACATAAAGCTCTTACTTAGATCAGGCGGCACAAAAAACTAACCGAGGCCGCAGGTTCCCCACCTCTGGTATAGCCCACGGTCTATATACTACTACGGTTGCCTCATCGGCTAAAAACCCTCTGATTGGTCAACGCCGTGTGACGTCGCTCGGCGACTTTTAAGCTAGGCGTTCGAGCACTGTTATAGGAATAACAATAAGCAGTATAAAGTAACTGGGAAATTATCACCGCTTTGATGTAAAATGCACCTTAGCAATAATTAATTAATTAAAGGAACAAGCAATATTTATCTTAATATTTATCTTAACTTAATGTTCCGTATTTCATATTTTATTGTGGTGTAGTGAGGTATCCCATTTTCAAACGAAAATGAAATAATAAAACAAATCATTATTTTTATTAAGGACATACATAGTTGTTCTCTATCTGTTTAGCTAATAAGTATTTTTGCTACCTTAGTTATTCACTCCATAATCGTGTTCTGTAAAATGCACTGAACAAACACGGCAACTACCATAATTCCATTTACCCTCACGACGGCATTTTTGCATCCAAATTGCTCGTATTTCTGGGTTTTTAGGAAAATTAAGATAAGACACATTTTGTCCACCTTTTCTAGTTTTTTCTAAACTGTTGTTACATGTAGCAACCGTACAGCGGCACCCTGTCATTTAACTTTTTGATTTTAACAATACAATTTTAATTTCACGTAATAATAACAACAAATATGACAGATACGGCATGCACTCACGGACATTCACTAGGCAACGGTGCTCAAACAGTCGCCGAGTGACGTAGGCTTTCCCCCTGCTCGCTTGTAACGTATCGCCTATAAGCAGGGTTATGGGGCAACCGTATTAGTATATAGACCGTGGGTATAGCCCATTACGAATATTATGCGGACACGTATACCGACGAGGTAAAGACATTTCTAAACTGGTTCATACGATAAAAGGGTTAAAATTTAGGTTGGAACCAAAAGTTGGTTTTATATGTATTATGTGGACGACTACCTGATAATATTAGGTCATTCGTTAATCAAAAGTTAGCGGTAAGATTTGGGAAATAAAATTTTATTACATCTGTAAAAATTCACGATTGGGTTTTACAATCTTGCAATTACGTTCGTACAGCGTGCAGCTTCCAGAATTCAATAATCATGAAAACAGCGCATCACCTTTTCATTTTTTACCATGTTGCCTCCGAATCTATTATTTAGTTTATACGTTTTCCACCTAATTGTATGTATAGTGTTCTTATAGATATCATTATTAAGATCATAAATAATCTAAAATTCAAATATAGTAAAGATCAAAATAATTGTATATTTGAAAAAAGCCCCCACAAGTTTTTTGGTCATATGGTACTTTAAATTCCTACTGAGATGTATAATCTCGTCACAAAACATTTGGTACCTCAACAAATGTCTGCAACACCAAGTGTTTCTTAAACACATTGGTTTAAAAGTAGATAGGTACTTGGCAAACCTACAACGAATTGTAATGATTTACTTTCATAAATAATCCGTTACAATAAAAAAACAAAAATACTTATAGGGCTTTCGTTGTCAAGGTACTGCGAAAAACATAGGTAATATCACATTACAATTTGTATATAGACTGCTTGAAGTAAATTAATGAATAAACTATGAGAAACGCCACTTTAACAGTGTAGTATGTTGAACGGGAGTTAAAGTAAACATTTTAGTGGAATTGGTTGTTATCATTATAATACAACTTTCACTGGTAAAACCTTCTATAGTGTTATAGCGTAAGACACATTGTTAAACCAGAGTTTGTTAGCTATTGCTTAATTACGTCAATATTTGTATTACATGGATGCTGCACATACATTTTTTTTACCTGCAAGAAGAGCTTTAACAACCCTAGAATACATACATATACACTACAGATGTAGTGACATAAAATAATCTACTATTTAGATTTTTAAACAACATTGAATACTGAATTGGAAGATACTTCAAATTTGTTTTAAGTGGTTCAGGATTTATATAATTTTTATAAAAATCGTGAACACTTTTTTGATTGTGCTTAGAATTAAAAATGTTGGATAGTTATTTTTTTAAAATTCTTTGAACATTTTTTTAATTTTGTGGTAAAAAAATGAATGATGACAACAGGATAGCGAAGAGAGTATACGAAGCAAGAACAGAGGAGAAACACGCAGTAGGCAGACCAAGAAGGAAGTGGGAGGAACAGGTAAAAGTAGCAGCGGAAAACAGAAACATACAATGGGGAGAAGTAAGGAACCTGATAAGAGACGGAATGGCTTGGAATAAATTAATTAGGAAATGTTAATTAAGCATAAATAAGATTTATAAGTATATTAGACATTGTATTAGATATTGTAGTACGAGCATTGTAATGTAGCGAGTACCAGAGGCCTCGCATATAAAGCGGTAAAACCGCGGATCGAAAATTCCAATAAAAATTGATTAATCGATCAATTTGAAATTTAATTAAATAACATGCGCAAATTATTACATATACATCTAAGAATGACGTTCTTAATCTACAAGTTGTGCACAATTATATATTATAAATTTATAAGGGTACGTGGTGAGCTACGGTTGTATTAAGTATTTTACGAATCAAACCCAGATGAGATTCCTGGACCAGCACCGAAACAGCCGGTGGTGGGGCGCCCCTGAGCCTTATTTACCAATCATTCACCCAAGCTGGCGATCCTTAATATGATCGTTTGGGGGTAGTTGGTGGCTCGGTCGAATAATGTCCACACGTGACTTTCCCAATGGGTTATACTTGTCTGGGCGGTGGTAAGACAGCTCAAAGCTTCACCTACGTTACACATCAAACAATTACAATCACGAAACTACTAATAACAGGTAATTACAACTCACAATAATCAACATAGCTAAAGTACAAAACAACAATTAATAATAATTAAGTACTTACTTGCTAAGACATGCAACAAACTTTAGCGAACAACTTTGTATAATCATTGCCAATTGCCAACGAGCAAATGAATTTGATTTCAACTTGTATTGCGCTTATGCGATACCCAATCTAATATCTAATATTTGACCGTAACCTTTGCATACCTACACATATAGGGTGTACCGTAACACTCCCCCTTGCCGACAGAAAGCGAAGCGTCGGAAGGAGAGAAACACACAACCCGAGTAAAAGCATGTTGAAAATTTCACTCTTTAAGAATTCCTCTCCCTATACGGGCGTAGAAAATGTATATGAGATTTAGAAATTTCTTGCTTTTCGAGATCTTCCAGTACCACTGACACTGGGGAGGTAAATCCTCTAATTATTTTAGGAGAGGACCATATTGGGGTGAACTTTTGATCGGAGGTGTGCGGAACGGAGCTTAGAAATTGCTTAACAAGGACTTTTTGGCCTATCTTAAATTTAGTAACTGGTAATTTCCCTTGGTTATAATACTTCTTTGCCTTTTGGTGTGCTATCTGAAGGTGTTGGTCAACATCTTGTACAGAAGGGAGTTGGGAACGCGATAAAAAGGATTCAAGATTCCAAACATGATCCAAAGGAGTAGCAATATCTCTATTCAAGAAAACAGCCGCCGGGGAGGTACCTATTGCTTCGTGGTGTGTGCTATTATAATTCAAAACAAAAAACGGCAAAACTTGATCCCAAGACCTATGTTGAAGGGCGTATTGCTTAATTAGAAGCGTTAAGTTATATTTTAAATTACGATTGCATCGCTCACTCATGTTGGAAGCAGGATGATACGGGGATGAAAAGGCCTGACGTACACCCCACTGCATACAAAGCTGCGACATAAAGGCGCTCGCAAAACATTTGGCGTTATCAGAAACAAGCGTTTTCGGCGGTCCGTACGTGGAAAATAAGTCAGTGAGGTATTTATACGTAACATTGGCTGTAGCTTTTCGCGTGGGGTACACCTTCAGCCACTTAGAGAAACTATCAATGCAAACGAGCATGAAACGGTAGCCCTGTTCAGACGATATAATTGGACCAACATAATCGATATAAACTTTATCCCAAACGGCAATCGGGGGGGAGCTAGCTAGGTGGGCATTAACTTGAATATTAAGTGGCTTACATGTTTGACAGAGGTGACAAGTTACAATATAATCTTTAATCTGCTTATACATCCCATCCCACCAGAAGCGTTTAGCAATTGCCCTGTAGGTTTTAGTAATCGAATTATGATTACCTATCTTAGAATCATGGTAATAGTATATAATTAGATTATATAGTTTTTCTGGAACCACCACTCGCCTGAGCCGCTTCCGACCAACGTAACGGATCAACAGACTGTTATTGATTGCAAAGTTATTTACATCCTGGCCACTTTCCAGACGGGCTCGAATGAGTTTACAACCTTCATCAGACTGCTGGTGCTTGTAAATCGAAATAAACGACTCGGGAAGTTCAGTAATTGCATTTAAAAACGGGATTGAATTATCATTATTCGCGTGAAATTCTGAGTCCAGAGTATCGTTAAACAATCGAGATAATCCATCAGCCACGTTATTTAAAGACCCTGAGATGTGCTCAATAGTGAAGTTAAATTTCGAGAGCTTCAGTAGCCAACGACCAAATTTTGAAAGTTGCGAGGGGTGATTAACAAGCCAACGTATCGCATCACAATCGACTTGCAAAGTAAAATGTGAATCCGTGACGTAATCTTTAAATTTATCTAAGGCAAACATAACGGCCAAACATTCTTTTTCATACGTCGAATACCTTTTTCTCCGTCTCAGATAGCTTTTTTGATACATAGGCTATGGGGTGAGTTCCATCTTCCATTTTTTGCAACAAAACCCCTGAGATACCAACGTTACTTGCGTCCGTTTGGACAATAAAAGGCTTAGAAAATTCGGGCAGACGCAATACGGGGGCTTCGCAGATTGCTCTTTTAAGGTTTTCGATGGCTGAAATATGATTATCAGTAATTTTGAATTTAACATTTTTCTTTTTTAACTCGTTCAAAGGTGCTATTATCCCGGAAAAATTGGGGATAAATTTAGAACAAAATGATACAATTCCTATAAACTGTTGGACCTGCTTGACACTCCTTGGAATGGGTAGAGTGCGTATGGCCTCGACCCGCTGAGGATCGAGCTGAACACAACCCGAAGAAACTACGTGGCCCAGAATTCGAAGTTTAGACATTGCAAACCTGGCTTTGTCAGGATTTAAAGTAATCCCGCATTTCCGTAGACGTTCCAATACGATCTCTAAATGGAGTAAGTGCTCCGATGGACTTTTAGAAAATATTATAAAATCGTCAAAGTAATTAAGGAAAAACTTAAACCGTATATCTGCAAATTCTTTAGCAATAAGTCGATTCAGACCAGTGGCACTAATTTTAAGGCCGAACGGTAGATAATTATATTCATAATGCGAAGTAGGCGTTACGAACGCTGTGTATTTTTTCGATCTTTCAGTAAGCGGTATTTGGTGAAAGGCGGCGTTCATATCAAAAAGGGTGAAAATTTTTGCACCTTGCAAGTAGCCGAAAATTGCTTGTTGGTTCGCAGGTGGGAAAGGATCATATTGAATAATTTTGTTAATGGCTCTGTAGTCTACTACTAATCGTTTCCCGGAATCCTTTTTTGGAACGAAAAAAACAGGGCTGGCGAAAGGAGAAGTACTTGGACGAATTATTCCGTTATTTAAAAGATCCTGAATGTGTTCATCGAGCTCCTTCTGCTTAATCGGATTTAAATAAAACGGGTTTTTATAAATGGGTTGATTCGAACTAACTGTAATATCATATTCGAAATTCTGAACAATCCCAATATTTTTTGATAACACATCAGCGTATTTGGACACGAGCCCGGTAAGTTGACTATTTTGAGCTTTATCGAGATTAAATTTGATTTCACAAATTGAACATAACGTCCCTTCCCTCACAATATTTTGAGTACTAAAAGGGATTGTAACATCCGGGTTAAATCTGAAAGAAATGCAATTACGATCAAAATTAAGTACAACTTTCATTTCATTCATAGATGGTATCCCTAAAATTAAATCGAACGGTAAATTTAAAAATTCATAAAATTTTATCGGCCACGTAAGTATAGATATCTTAACAAATAATTTAACTTGTTTTTCGACCTTGGCTATTGACGAGTCCGGCAATCTCACAAACGCCGAATTTTTAATGTACCTAATTTTACGTAATTTGCTTAATTTGGAAACCAATTTGGGCGATATAAAATTGTAAGTAGAGCCAGTATCTAGTAAGGCTAGTGCTTTCATCCCGCAAATTTCTACTAAAACTAAAGGCATGCAGTTAGGGTTAAATTTTTTGTGTCTCTGATTAAAAAGGCAAATTAGTTTTTTGGATAACTGTTCCTTTGGTTAAGTTTAAAGCACTGACTTATTAAATGGCCGTAGTTTCGACAATAAGCACAAAAGGACGAACGACTAGGCATCATATCAGATGACCGAGTCCGGACCCTCTGACTATTAGTAGCTACCAAATTAGGTTGATTGAAGCTATCTTCTCTCCTAATAATTGCCTCTACCTTATGTACTATGCAATCTAATTCATTAAATGTAGAAGGCTCTAAAAAATTTTTAATTATATTAAATGTTTGCTTATTACAGTGAGCCCATACCAATGAAATCAAATATGATTCTGGATGTGTAAGGTTCAAGGCAAAAAATTTTGATTTAATATCTAACACAAAGGATTCGAATGATTCATTTTCTCGTTGCATTCGATTAATAAACTTATCACACATCAATATTATATCAGAACTATCTATGTATTTAGCAAAAAGCATACTTTTTGCTTGTGACCAGGGTTGGTTCATAATGGAGCACCACCACTCCCTAATGTGTCCGTCTACTTTAACCGATAGTGCCATAAGAAGGCTCAAGATATCCACGTTTGGAAGCTTTAAAATTTTGTCTACCGCTTCAATGAAGAGTATAATTGATTGGGGATCATTATGACTACACAAAGGGACATCCGATATTAGTTGCTTGGGATCGACCGAAAATTTCAACCTGTGATGCGACGATGCAACATTTTCCGCTACCTGAATCACTGTTTCATGCAGCCTTGCAATCTCATTACAGTTTTGGTTAGTAGCTTTGAAATTATCAGCAAGTGAAGCTATTAGTGAAGATGATACTGTTAATTTATTTGGTTTAAGTACCTTTACTCTTTTCGACCTGGTTTTAAACGAAGGGGCGCTAGTTGAACTGTGGGCATTCAAATTATCGGTTTTAATAAGGGGTTCCATGACTAGTTCTTTAACGGGAATATCGGTTTGCCAAACAGACTCATCTATCATAGGACTAGAAGATTTCGAATCAGCTGCAACAGCCTTAATTGCGCTGCGCGTAATTCGTGACATTAACAATACACTTGATATTGCAAGGAAAACTTAAAGGTGTATAGTACGATAACTACAAATATCCACTTATGGCGGCAAATCCTATACATATAGATATGAAAGGTCACTTAATTTAATCGCAAACAAACAGCTATTCCTAAGATTATCATATCGCAGCTCACGCAACACCTTACAATTGATTAAAATTAAAAGCTCTGCTACCATTTGTAGCGAGTACCAGAGGCCTCGCATATAAAGCGGTAAAACCGCGGATCGAAAATTCCAATAAAAATTGATTAATCGATCAATTTGAAATTTAATTAAATAACATGCGCAAATTATTACATATACATCTAAGAATGACGTTCTTAATCTACAAGTTGTGCACAATTATATATTATAAATTTATAAGGGTACGTGGTGAGCTACGGTTGTATTAAGTATTTTACGAATCAAACCCAGATGAGATTCCTGGACCAGCACCGAAACAGCCGGTGGTGGGGCGCCCCTGAGCCTTATTTACCAATCATTCACCCAAGCTGGCGATCCTTAATATGATCGTTTGGGGGTAGTTGGTGGCTCGGTCGAATAATGTCCACACGTGACTTTCCCAATGGGTTATACTTGTCTGGGCGGTGGTAAGACAGCTCAAAGCTTCACCTACGTTACACATCAAACAATTACAATCACGAAACTACTAATAACAGGTAATTACAACTCATAATAATCAACATAGCTAAAGTACAAAACAACAATTAATAATAATTAAGTACTTACTTGCTAAGACATGCAACAAACTTTAGCGAACAACTTTGTATAATCATTGCCAATTGCCAACGAGCAAATGAATTTGATTTCAACTTGTATTGCGCTTATGCGATACCCAATCTAATATCTAATATTTGACCGTAACCTTTGCATACCTACACATATAGGGTGTACCGTAACAGTAAGCTGGGTTATAATCCGACACCGAAAGGTATAAGGATTTTAGTTTAAATTAAATAAAAAAAATATATTCGTAAATAACGTTACTAATTAATTTTAGTGAACTTTTTAGTGAACCCTTTTGTGAGCATCTGACCTTCATCATGGATATTAATTTTAGTGAAGGTTGGTTATAATACAAATGAAGGTATCTCCAACTATTTATTAAACCAATCCAATTTTATGGGCATCCATCTCTTATAATAAAGTGTATCTAAAAAGGATTATTTGTTATTCTTTTCTAATTCAATGGTAAAATGTAACGTGAGATGCAAATTGTTAAAACATCATAAATCTTCATTAATTTTTTCAATTGTTGATGTTAAAAATGATAATCATAAACTAAACATATCTGAAATAAAAGAAGCGGAAGCTTAAATATTGAAGAGAGAAGTTTTCCATGAAATAAATCACTAAAGTGAACCAATGGGACATCCATAATTCCGTATAAAGAATTGATTTTGATATTTCAACAAAGTTGTGTTTAAACAAAATTCAATACCTTCAATTGCTCTTTGGTTAATTTTGAAATCTAATGAAAAAAGAATATGGTTGTTAATAATATTGGTGTTTTTAATTTTGTTTTTGAAATCTATGGAATTTATAATAGGAAATGGTTTTTTACGCAAAATGGTACCTAGAACGTTACAGAGAATTTTTTGAAAGAGACACCCTAACCAATCCGAAGGGATGGCTGCGTAGGGTTCGTCCAGACAAAGTGCCAATTCGACAACATGACAACGCTAAGCCTAACACCTGATACCTCACATTTTGCGCCTTGTTACTTTTTCTTATTTCCGAAATCTCAAGAGCAAGCGTTCCTTTTTAGATGCTGAAGTAATAACGAAGAGGTGGGGAAATGGTGCCCTGCGACGGACTTCACACCCACTCAGTAACGGATTTGCGCAACTCTTGATACCTTGACGTAAATGTATTGAAGTATATGGCGATTATGTGGACAAGTGATTATATCTGTGGGCAGAGGACAATTTCACATTTATATGTAAACAATATACATATTACTAATAAAGTTATAGCCATGGAGGCATTAGTTATCAATACATCCTTGCATATGAGTATCAAATATTTCTGACAGAATCTAATATAGAAAATTTGTCATACTAGTATACAGAGCACCGAAAATACAAAGAGAATGGATAGAATTGTAAAAATAAATAAAGACAACAATTAGATAGACATATTCCTGTCAGAGTAAAAGCAAGAAAGCTTATTTGAGTCTGAGTGATATACCAACTACGTAAACAATAGGTTCTTCAAATTTAATACGAAAAAGACAAATGGACGTACGAAAATTGTGAACAAGCAATAGACTTTAAGAAAGTCTCTCTGTCAAAGATAAAAGAATCCCATTGTCCCTTAAAAAAACAAAAGATACATCAATCAAATGATTGTACGTGATATTCTTGTAGTCTCAGTATTAAAGCTATATCAGGATTAATAAGGAAGGTGAAAGGAATGTTTAAAGCTTCTGAGCTGCACATTACGTATCTACCAGTCAGAGTAACTGTTAATGTATTCGAAGGTACCATAAATTAATGTTAGCTTTGTACCTATATAGAATATTCAGCATTGGATACATAATTATTATTTATAATAAAGTGCGCACCCTGGGATGCTAGATTTATTTTCGTAACTCAGTCTGCTACATCGCATCGGGAAACATCTGCACACCAATTAAAAGTTGACTAATTGACGTAAAAACCTATATATTTGAAAGGAAGATATTATATTATTCGAGTAACGAGTCTTTATCAACATTTATATCTTATAGTAATCCTATTCTGCACACGTTCTAGGCAAATAAACTTTTTGCAAACAAAGCAGTTGAATCTCGATTTTCGCACTTTGCGTCCATCTACATATAAAATTACCGAATCTACCATCGGTATCTTCCATATTGTTTTTCGGAGTTCGGTTTTCGAAGTTATAGTTTTCAAAGGAGTTTCCACGTGAAGCTTCACTGAGTCGAGTGCGAGATTTTTGAGATAAACGCTTCTATTCGTGACAGCTTATCTTGTCTTGTTCATCATAACCACGTAAAGAGATAACCGAATCACCCAAAAAATTATAAAATGTTATCACCTTTTTATCGTGGGAAAAAGAAAAACCTTTCGTTTATTTTTTTTTGGTGGAAAATAAGATAATGCAAGTTGGTTGTTGTATAAAATTGTGGGGAATTGAGATTAAAAAGTAATGGAGGTGATTTTTTGTTCTATAATAATTTATGCAGATTGTACATCGTCAATTCCTGTTACTTCCCTGAAAAGAAGTGATAAGTTCACAACAGAAATGCTGCAAAACCCAAAACCTGCTGTGAGGATTTTTGTACAAAACTATCTTTAATCAAGTAGTTCTTTAGTAAATACCCTAATCTTTCGTTATTATGCCGGCACAATAAGGTAAATGTAAAGGGAGCCTGGATCCCAATACCGTGGATGTCTCTGGTGAGTGAGTTTTCTCAGTATTACTACTTTGTACTTCTTTATTATATTTCGATCTCTAATTTTTTGCTTTTCGCTAGAAATTTTCCGTGATTTGGACTGATCCGGCTATAACAATAGTATGTAGAACATGGTATACAGTCAGTTCTGGAAAATGAAGTATTGAATTGCACAGCATGAAAGGCTTGTGTTTAACTTATTACCAGATATAGTAAAATATAATCTCAAAAAAGCACATTATGCTGCCAAAAATAGTAAATGGTCACCAAAATTAAACCCCATTTTAGTGTGAACTTGTCACCAAAAATTTTTCATTTTGCTATCCTATTAAAGCAAATGACTCCAAACTAATCATTGTTAACGCAAAAATAATAAGTGACCACCAAAATTTTAACCACATTTTAATTTAAATTGATATCCAAATATTTAATGTCGATATTCTATAAAAGTAAATTACTGCAGATAAAGAATTGTTCACCCAAACATAGTAAATGAACTCCTAAAATTTGGCGGCTCTATAATATTGTAAAATGTTTACTAAAGTCCAATAAGGTGCTTGCAAATATAATCTTTGAGAAACTTTGAGCAATTGCACGTGCCATGGCGCAAATTTTCTTTTTCTCGAGGTTATTACTTCCCACTCGCTAAAATGTTGCTCCTTGTACTCGTCAAAGGTCTCCCATGGACGTTCACAACTTTTACATTCTAAATCGGAACCAACTGGAATTCTGTAAGAGCAAGTCAGATCAGTGTTGTTTTTTAAAGGTACCTGCTTCGACAGTTTCGCCCATTGGTAACTTTCTCTCCACGTCTTTAAAGATACTGTTGGCAGATGAGCAAAACGTCTCTCAGTATTAATGACGTATTCATTAGACCAATCCTTCACCATATCAGAAGCAATTACAAAGAACCGCGCCAAAGGGTGACGCTCACAAAGTGTGCCACCATATCTTTTATTGTTTTATTAAAGATTTTAAAGCATTGTTTGTAGCAGGAGTCCCCGGAGATGCGCCCAAATACCAGACCGATTTAATATAAGCCATTCGCATTCCGTTCGCACTTTGGTTGTCACAGCTAATCCAAATGGATGAAAATGTTTATATCTGCCTGTAGTTCCAGTTATAAGTGCTGAAAACCTTTGCCAAATGAGCTTGTAAGTAGCATCCGCGTGAAGGACAGTGCATTGGCGTGATAGACCAATTAAATACTTCGTCGTTAGCATACATCGAAAGTTCTGATCCAAATCATTTTCAGAAACTTCATACGCCACAACAAAAACTTGGTGGTCGTTATCAGGTATTTGAGACTTTTCCTTTAACCATGATTCAAGCTCTCTTAAGCTTATTACTGCTGGCCCATATTTTTTCTTGATCAAGATTTTAAGATATTTGTTTAACTGTAACTTAGTCGGCTGAATTAATCCATTAATTTTACTTAAATTCTTCATGATAGATTTTGGTTTCAAAAGAAGTTCAAATAGTTTTTCTATTTCTGTTTTCGTTGCCTCATTTAGTCCACCAGACCGAAATGCACAATTTACATGATCGTGACATGTTTCAGTACGAAATAATAATAGTATATCATCACATGATGCATTACATAAAAGATGAATAGCGGCAGAACATTGAATTTCAGCTCGAAGCTTCACTTGGTTACAACGATAGTAACGTTTTACTTCTTCAGTCATATGAACTTTTTGTATTGATCAGGTCTTTTCATTTTTAATGAATTTTTTACTAATAAAGTTAAGTGTTGCTTCTTGTTTTGCGACAAGAAATTAGAATCGATTGTATTTTAATGTACCGGGTCGTATTGAATCGGCGCGTGCACACCTTGTCCACTATTTAGTACCTACTAATTTTAGTCTCGTGTCATACGGGCCTTATTGGCCGCGAGCTTAACTTAATTTGGCGCCATTATACTTCATTTGGTAATATGTCTACATTTTATGGCAATCATAGTGCTTTATTTAGGTATTAAAAGCGCATTACTTTATTCGTTAAGATTTGGTGGTCATTTATTATATTTTGGTATTTCAATACAATATAAAATGCAATCATTACTAAAACAGCTAGAAACATTGTTTTAATTTTAGACTTTCTTGTTTTGGTACAGTGATGTTTCGTTTTTTGGTGTTTAGTGTATTTTTTTGGTAATAGAGCTTAGGGTCTCAATGTATTATTTGGCCGTCATTATATTTATCTCGATACTTTACCATGTTTTACATTTACCTATCACATCAATATCCACCCACTAACTCTTGGGAATTAATTATTACTAAGGAAGCTCTGTAGGAGAGGAAAGAGAGCGCGACGTGCCAAGGTATGTTATGCCCTCAGAAAGAGGAAATAGGCTTGCCCTAAAATCTTCTAAAGGAATTAATCCATTACCGAAGAAACTAAATTTCTAATTATGTTAGTTATTTCATCCTTCGTTGTGGATGTATTTCATTTTAGAAGATTAGTAATTCCTGTTTAATTTGTTGTAAATTTTAACACAGAAAACAATAGTAGATGTTAGAAAATACAGATGACGTAAAAATAAACTTATTTAGAAAATACAATAAAAAAAACGGTTTGCTTATCCACAACAGTTTTAAAACTTCGTGTAATAAAACTAACCACCGAAATTCGAATGCGCAGTAAATTTGTCAAAGGCCATTTATATAGGTGGAGACTAGAATAGAAAGTGAAGGAAAGGTGCGATCAGCAGAGGTAACTTAACGAATAATTCATGACAGATAAAAGTTAGGATACTTGGGCCAGAGTTGTTTCCAAAAAGTATCACACTTTTCTCCCTTTGTCTTTAATGCAAAGAGTGAGAAAGATTTGAAACGAATCCCATTATTATGTATGAATCTTTTTTATTCTTAAGTATTACCCAAGCATAATTAAGATCGTTTTATTAAAACTCTTCATGCGGTAAAAATGCCAGATTCGTTAAGCTCTTAAAATGGGTATAAATCGACAATAAATTATTTATAAGATTATTTTTTTATGACCAGCCAGAAATGATGAAAACCTTTTTTCGTTTACTTATTTATCTAATATAGTATCAAAGTGGAGTAGGATTAACAGTAATTTAGGAATTTAGATTTTTCATGTTTTATAATAAGTACTTTCAGGGAAGAAGACGTCAATTCCCATTTATGAATACGTGTAGCACCATTACGAAACCATTCTATATGCAAATTTTATTTTTATGCCTTGATAATTAAGATATTTTGACCATCAATTATTTTTGGAATAATAAAAATTTATGAAATTTATATTAAGAATCATTTTTCATGTTTAATGTTTCGATAGTTCACTTATTAAGATATTTTAAATTGTGAAAAAGTGGAGCAATCGATAATTTTTATAAATTCATACGTGCTGTAGGCGGTTAAGGAATGTGCGCCCTTTGTCAAGACCATCACTTTATTTCAGTTGATATTTCTTTATAAAAGTTATATGAGTTCACAGCTAATTTTTTTAAATCCGTTTCATCTGTTAATGTAGATTTTGTCCTTTCGAGCGAAATTATTAGTTTCTGGATAAATTTTAATTAATATTACCATTAAAAAGGTCTGTGACAAGAACCCAAATTTTACTCATAAATCGTAAAGTTACAAAGTAGTTATCTATCTATCATAAATCAATGTCAGTTGGACTATTATAAAAGAATCTGTTTCTTTCAGAGGTTCTGCTCAAGCTCACAGCTGAAGTATTACTAGTACTGCAGCTGTAACGTTACTAAAATTCCATAAATACGGTAACAGATCATTTTCTAATATCCAATAGGTTTTGCAGTGCCGGTTTATACATTACGCACACTACGCACGTGCGTAGGGCCCTGACGTGCGTAGGGCCCGGATAAATCTAAAGTTTTAAGTTTATTAATTATAGGTATCAATCAATGCATTTAATATTAAGGAATTAAGTTGTATTTATTTCACTCACAACTTCCCTTCAAAATAGAAAAAAGGAAAATTAAAATCTCAAAAGAAGGTATAATAATAAGAAGACACCCTTTAACACGTTTGAGACTAAAATTTATTGGTCATATATTGTAAAAGAGTTAATTGCAGATTTCCTCGTCCCTTTCTAAGTAAATAACCTTTGTACTTAATTATGCCGACACAAGAGGGGTTTGCGAATCAGGGGCGTAACGATCATGGTAACTATCAGCCCCGCGGAACCCGGGCCTGTGATCTATGGGACCCGGATATTACGGCACTAATATTTGTATTTTCGTAAACATTACTCTTAAATTGCTGAAAACGTATTTAAAAAAAATTGCAAAATGTATATTTTATTTTCCAGCAAGTTAACAATAATGTGAAACATTCCAATTATGAACAAATTCTTATTGCCATAATTTCCGGCCTACACTTCGTTTACGTGCGGTGTTGTTTGTACTCGTACCAACCATAAATAAAGACAGATGCACCGTATTTATTGTATTGTAAGTTTCTTGAGAATTCAGACTTGCCGTTTTCATCTATTTAAAATATATTAGTCTGAATGATTCTCATTTTTATCGTCTCAAAAGCAACGGAGGTAGAGAGAAAAAATAGATTGGCTTGTATCAAATTCGAAGTTTTGCTATGTATGCAAATTGTTGTGAGGGTGGGTGGTGATGGTGGGGGGCCCAATGTTACTTAGTGCGTACTACTAAATGACATGTAAAACCGGCACTGAGGTTTTGTATCAACAAATTTTAAAAGAAATAAATCTAAATTTAGAACCGTCACTACTGTTTTAACACCAATGTAACCTGTGAAAAATCCTGATTAGTTACTTGTAAATGAAACACCATTTTGGTCGATCGTTTTAATAGCTTCGTGGAAAGAATGGCACTGTTAATACAACAGTAGATTTTTCAAGAAAACAAATTGATATTGTTAGGATTCTGTAAGAAAGGTTTTTTTCCAAAAATCAGATGGTTGTTAAAAAAATCGGTAGCTAAATTTGTTGTTTCAATTAGTACAATTTGGAGTGTTTCTATTGTTTATGAAAAAAAGGGTGAAAAATTTGTTTCTTCATTCCCGCAACTTCCAATAATAGGAATGATTTTTCTTCGAATGTATGCTTCATTTCTTCAATATAATTTTAACGTAGAGTATATTGTTGCTTAGAGGATTATAAACACATCGGTCGAATTCTAAATTTAGGCTCTCAGTAAACCCAACATTTTTTTTTATCGCGTCGGGTAATTGACATCAGCGAATTTGCAAATCATAATTTTGTATTTAATTCCAAATAATATTGGATGTGGTTAGGATGAGCGCCGTTGGTTAAGCCCATGAGTTTTCAAGGCGGATCCTAGATCTTCGTCCTGTACGATTTACGATCAAAGCTTGAACTTTACTCTCGTAGCTGTGTATACAGTAATTCTGCATACTGACTTGGATTCTATGTCCTCCCACCTTTGGGATATTCTTGCTTTTACTCGAGAGTATACAAATCTGTGTGTCGGGGATTTCTTGTAAATCGGCGTAAATTTGGAATAATCGAATTTTCTCTGTTTCCTAAAAGTGGTTGATCAGGAGCTGGTAACACTGGATCCGGATGTAGTTGAGAGAGTGGTTGATCGATTGAAGCTTGAGGTTGGGTAATAGGTTGATGATTGTTATTTTCGTAAAAATGAGCTCGTCGGTTTGTCTGCTTTGGTTCACTCGTTTCAGTCGGTTTTGACTCGGTTCGGTCTTGAAGTTCAATCGGTTGAAAACTCCTCATTTGGTCAACGTGGCGTTTATAGGTTTTTTCATCGAATTGTATTTCATAATGAATATTTGCAAAGATAATTCCCGTGACCCATTTCCGTGAGTTATTTGAAAGGAAATAAAATGTTTTGGTTTGAATTCCGAATGATATTTTTTTGTAATCCGTTGTCGTACATCTTCTGGACGTATGAATTCCAATCGTGTTTGTATGTTGTGTCCAAGAAATAGTTGCGCAGGTGGTCGAATGCGGAGCTTTTCTGTATTGCCTCAGAAATCCATTAATATCTCAATGTAAAGAACTTCTCGTAGTCTGCATTTTATCAAGTGAATTTCTTACGGTGTCGACATGCCTTTCAGTCTGACCATTGGTAGCTGGATGATAGGGAGCGGATCGTTTATGTTATTTAACTCCATGCATCTTCAAAAACGTATTGAACTCTTCAGAAACAAATTGTTTGCCATCATCTGATACCAGAGTGATCGCGGATCTATACGCTGCAAAAAGCTAATCTAGCAGTGAAATCGTTGCGGTACTCGCGTCGTTGTGTTGGTGGTCCTGACTTCCACCCATTTACTGTAGGCAACAACAAAAAGCATAGTATCCACAACAGTAGCTGCATAATCGATATGTATACGTTCCCATGGTTCTTTGGAGTACTCCCAATAGTGAGTCTGGAATTTGGATGGAGCATGAGCATGTTTAGCACAATCAGTGCATGCTTTGGCAATGCGCTCAATGTCTACATTGATACCTAGGTGTGCAGCATGTAAATCTTTGAGCATATCGGGTCGCAATGATATCGGAATTACAACTCTGTGTTCAAACAATAAGCATCCAGGGGATAAAGAATAATTTTTCTCTGGCGCTTTATATCCAGTCCATAGTAACCTTTATTTGAATTATAAAATGCAAAGATTCCTATCTATACAGCCCTCCCCTAAAATATATAAGCATAAACAAAAACAACAAAAAATTCTGACCCTTGACTTTGAAACTAAACATTTTTTATGCCCCTCTTCCCGCTCCATATCCATCACTTTTCTTCTTCTTTCCTCCACCTCCTCCATCTACCCCAACGCTTTCCCTCCCTCATTTAAGATCTCCCTCCAACTTCTTCTCTCCGCCCGCAGTTCCTCGCACTCATCTACCATTTGCTCAATACTTTCCCTACCTAGCCCACATAGTCTACTTCTAGATAACCGTTTATCGTCGTCCCACCAGTATTCATTTTCCCTCTCCTAATTTCCACATCTGTATCTTTCAATCAAATTTTTCCTTCTTATACTCATACCCCTTTCCAGATACCGTGATACACCCTCCGTCATTATTATCGCAAATTTCTAATTATATCTACCCTCCTTCACTTTTCCTTGCCATTCCTGGACCATCGCCTCTCTTCTCTCTCTTCTCATACCCCCCCCCCCTTCGTAATAGTAGCACCTGTCGTCCTGACTATACTTTAGCTTTCCCTTCTTCACCACTCCAGGCCTTCCTCGTACCTCATCGCCCTTTCCCTGCTGCACTTTCTTTTTTTATCTTTTCTACAGCATTATTTCCATAGATACAACACTTTCGCTTGCAATTCTTGCCAGCAATCCACGAGCTGGTTGTCTGAAATACCTACTGTCATAAATGATCCTGAAGAACTTGAAAAACATTTTGAAATAGAACATTTCATAAGAATAGTATTATTTTCGTGTTGTCGTAAGTGATGACATCAATTTCAAGTACTTACCTGCGAAATGAGAAATCATGAAAATGTAGATGTACAACAAAATGTGATCTGACCATTAAAAGTCATAGAATAACTAATTACGGTGTCAAATCTTGACCAACGCAATGCTTGGCAAAAGATTCTTAGTACCGTTGGAGCACTAAAGTCTCCTTATTAAGAGTTGAGAGTTGAAACAGTATAAATGCGTATATTTTAAAGGCGAATATTATGAGAGGTAAAATAACAATTTATGAAATGCAATGTTTTACTATTCCTCGAGTTGTTGAAACACCCCTCGTAGATGTCATTAACCGTGTTGGCCTATGTGACAGTAATCTTTTCGAGCAGAATTCCCGCCGAGCCCTTTTTACCATTTGAGGAAATTTTAATTTGAAAAAGCAGTAACCAGAAATAATAAATAACCGAAATTACGCAAATGTATGCAAAGGTGTATAAATGTTACACGAAAATATTTTAGAGACAATAAACAATAAATAGTACTGTTTAACCACACAAATGCGTAATGCAATTATCGTATGTTTCCACGACTGAGCAAACATTTAAACAATTGATCAATTACAACACAAACGTGGCGATAGTTTAACACTACAAACGTATCATCTCAACCCCTACAGGAGACTGCCTTAAAACAACTCAGATAAAATGTTTTCAAGTTTAAAACTTAATCGTAAAACGCTGTATTTTGTATTTTACATACTTTTACTTAACCATCCTCAATCACGTCCGAGTTAGCATCAAGCGGAAATGAAATTCCCAAAACTGAAAGGTTGGAAAATAGATGATCGTTGAGGGTGAAGATTTAGGTACCCGCCCAGCAGTGGCAGTTAGGAAAAGTTCACTCTGGCTCATATGAAGTATGTAGTAATGATGGCACTGAAAACGAGCCACTGAATTATACCTAAAATTTGTCCCTTTCCGTAGTGTGTGTTTGTGGAACATGTAATGCGGTAAATTACAAATATCTAATCTGCTTTTAATTCAGTGGAAACATATACTTGAAAGTGAAAGTTAAGCGCCTTATTAAAAGCTTCCTTTTATGCACGTCTGAAACTTGAAACGACAGCCGCTTAGGTGCCGTTCAAATGAATGCACCTTATTTTTAACTTAGTTTGTAGTCTGAAATGTGAAAAGAAATCCGTGTAATGTTCAGCAGAGTAATATGTTCCATAAATAAACTAAGATAAGGTCCACTTTACAATCGGATTGATTCATTCCATCAAATGTTGGAAAACCACTAAACCAGAGGACTGAATTTACGACTATCCCCTAAATAGTGTTGCTGGTCAAACTGTTTACGATAAATACTCCTAATGGACAACAATGCAATGAATAGAAGTAGTTAAGATATTCGATTAAATTCGTAGTCTTCTTTCACAAGAAATGGCCAATCAATTGATTTATTAGTAAACTCCAACTAACTGATCGGTTTTTTCTTGGATTAGATGTTTTGAGAATTTTATGGTTTCAACGTTCCAAAAATCATCTGCAAAGTTACTAAATCCATTGTTAAATGTTATTAAGACGATCAATTCCTCCAAAATTGTCAAGTGAAAAAGAAAAATTGTTTGTTGGACAATCCGCGGCCACGCTTACCTAGTAAACCAGTAGTATGGTCATTATAGTGCCTATATTTCACGGATAGAATTGTTTCTATCGTTGAAGGAAGACGTACTTTTATCAATAACTACATTTCCATTAGATGCAGAAAATATTGGATTGAAGTGATGCTTCAGAATAGAAGAAAGTCGATACATTGTTCAGAGATAACGCACAGAAAGAAATAATTGACCTGATATTAATGACCACTGATGATGGATTGAAACATCCTTAACACAATGTATTTTTCATTATTACAATCTACAGTAGCGATAATAAGCATTAATGTTTATGATTGACTTATTAACATTCTCTTTAATACAATGGTCAAGTTATCCTTACAGTAATGTACCACATCATCAAATCAATGTAAAAAGTCATGTATACCACGAAATTTACCTTAATAGGATGAAAATTACATAAGGACGTGGTGAAGAATGCATCAAGACAAGGATTATAAGGTGTTTAATACTATGTACCATCAATCACCGGACTTTATGGTAGTAATGTATGGTAATGACTAATACCTAATCTCACATTAGTAAAATGTCTCAAGTGATCAATATAATATTTAGTTTATTATTGGAAGGCAACTGTATCATTACTCAATGTATTTGGTTCTTTGTCTTAATGTTTGCGTGCCTTATATTAATGTTTTACACTATCGGCCCTTTGCACCTATGCTTGTCGCTTAGCAACTCTAATCAGAGCTCATTCGCCAAGAAGCATCGATGTGTGTTTGTGTCTCTTACGTAGTGACTAGCAGGTAAGATATAATTTATTCAAATACTTGTAATTCTTATACATTATTATTGCATGTAAAAAATCGCGATTTGAAATACTAATCGGCGGGTCCGAGCATTTTTCTAAAAAAAATTAGTATTTGAACTACTGAATTTATTCCAAATTACAGACTCTCTGTATTTACAATACACGTGTATTCATAATGTATGTACAGTTTTCATGAAAATATGTTTATTTTTTTATAGATGGAAGCGGTGCTCTAATTTTCTGGGCACTTCATGGCTATTTTGTGCCAACCAGCAAATTGGTAAACAAGGATGTGAATGGGAAAAACCAGACCACAAAATATACAATTCGGGACTCGCAGCAATCCTTTCTGTATTTGGCTAAATCCATACAAGAGGTCGAAGAGCGCATAAGGTTTCTCCAATCCAAGAAAACCAATATGCAGCCATTTACGTTTGCGATAGGGGAGGATATCACCAAAATTAGAGAAATTTATTTGATGGCATAATATATGTATATATTTTTTAGCATTCTCCGGGCAATAGATACCTATATGTTTACGTGTTCAATTTAAATTTTCCTGCCGAAAGTGTTATGGTATGGAAGTTTATAGAATCTTATTTCTATAAAGCTAAAATCCCAAAAATACATGTGTACTAAGTGAATATTTCCATCAATAGTTGTTTCTTATTTAATAAACCCAGAATATTTCAACTAAAGCTGCAGCCAGATAGAATTGGGATTCAAGGACACGCTCTCTCTCAAGTAACCAAATTGGTTACGTGCGCATGGCGAGAGTGTATCCTTGAATCCCAATTCTATCTGGCCGCAGCTTTAATTCAATAACTATGTAAAGCAGCCATGGATTAATGCACATGGTCCTTACATTAATGAAATTTGATCAACTAGGTAATGTTCCAAATCATTATAAGAATGATCGAACATTGTATCCGGGTGACTGACGTAATGCTTTTGCTCATCATCATGATGAAATAGAAACATTGATCAATGTGTACAGAACATTAAAGCAATGTTTTAAATTAAAACAATTTATGTTCAGTCGGATTGTTTCAAATAATTTTATGATTACCTGATGAACAGCGGAGATGAATATAATGTACTTTTTGTTGAAAACTGGACGATGTAATCATAGTCTAATCAAAATATGATTTGACCTGGGCAAAATTGCTTCAGAAGTGATTTAAGTGGTATTCAACTCAACAAATGTTGCTTTTAAACATATCCAAAATCCGACAAAATCCGACCATGGGAAAGTGCCTAAATATCCAATTCTAAATTGCCGCACTTTTTCTAAATGTTCGTTGGAGTTTTTAGTTA
The DNA here is from genome assembly GCA_036250285.1 of Pyrocoelia pectoralis. Lineage (NCBI taxonomy): Eukaryota > Metazoa > Arthropoda > Insecta > Coleoptera > Lampyridae > Pyrocoelia > Pyrocoelia pectoralis. The sequence continues at coordinate 42,876,559 of CM070078.1, forward strand.
GATTCAGTATTAAAGTGACATTTTTTTGTTTCAAGTAAAGTTTACTACAAATGGCTGCTACTGAACATTGTTGTATTTGTAAAAAAAATGTCGAAGATGGTCAGGAGACAGCAACTTTAACGCAGAAGGGCGCTGATGGCATAAACGTAGCCAGTAAACTCCGTGGAAGCGATTTCAATGTAAGTGCTGGAAACAGAGTTCATGTGTCATGCAGGCGAACGCACACTGATAAGAAAAGCATTAGGTAATATGGACTAAACAACAATCGACGAGTAAGACATGCATTGGAAAGAGAAGTGCCCGTTTAGCTTAAAGACCCTTTTTCGCCCAATGGGACTGCTTGTTTTGCGGAACTACTGTGGATTTTTCTACAAAGTACAAACCGAACTCAGAACAAGTAAAGGTACGGACATTCGAATTTGCTGAGACCATAAAAAAATGCTGTGAGAAACGCTGCGATGAATGGTCTTTTGTGGTAAAAGGACGCATTGAATATTTCCTTTACAGATTTGCTTGCTGCCGATTGCGTGTATCACCACACATGTAGCGCAAACTTTCGTAGTGGTCAAAATGTACCCCAGGAATATGCACATGTTCAACATTCTTCAAAGAGACCGAAACAAGGGCGTCCTATCATTGAAGAGCAAGAGTAATCAAGAGTGATGTGAAAGCTTATGAACTAACAAAGAAAGATACATATCCATCTACTGATGAGCTCACTACCGAAAAAACTATGGATTACCTTCCTGGCAGCTTAAGATTGTTACAGATTGAGGTTGGTTTGTTCACGAAAACTCATATTACCCTACAGTATCTGATATGCCACCAGCGCCAGAGTGGTTACTGAAAATAATCCATTGTTCTTGTAAGACGCATTGTGCAACAATGCGATGTGGATGCAAACAGAATGGACTGCCTTGTTCAGCCTCTTGTGGAGAATGCCAGATCACTGGATGTGACAACATCGTTGTACTTGAAAACAATGACTGTGGTTCAGATGCCTAGTTTCGCCAACATGACTTATTTCGTTCCTAAAGAAAGTGTGTTCATACTCGTCTATTAATTATGACAATCAATAAATAACTCATTTACACTGATCACCAAACTTAAACTTATTTCTATGTTCTTTATAAATACCTAATAATACCTTAATACCCTAAATATTACAAAATTATCAAATTAAGTACCTAATCAAAAATTCGAAAACGGACCGCCATTTTGAATTTCATTTTTAGCTACTTTCCCATGATCGGATATTGTCGGATTTTGGATATTTTACAATATACCATTCTTGGAGACGAATACCATTTCAAATGCTTCTGAAGCAATTTTGCCAAGGTTCATAGGTCATTTTTCATAGTTTGACTAGACTATCAATGTATATGAGAGATTGATACAAACACCTTAACATTGGGCAATCAACAATACTACATTATAATGATGGAACGTAGCATCGGTTGAAAATTAACGTCCAAATACATTGACTTAATGTCCTGTTTTATTATATTAAGACAACTTTTTCGTTCTGTGCGTACATAAATAATTAAAGGAGGAAAACTAAATCAACAACCTCAAAAATTATATTTCAAACAGATACCAATAATTTATCTCATGGTGGAAAATCTTTCATTATATATAGTTCCAAGGGTGCTTTAATTCAATTTATTACCATCTTGAAAGTAAGCTTCGTTTTCAAGTGGGTGATCACCTATAGTTCTCCATGATTTGTCATAAATTTGTTTATATTTCTCTATTTTTCTTGGTGTGGTGGTAATCTTGATGACAATTCCAATCTTTTTAACTATCAATGGATAATTTGCACTTGAATCGCCCCCAGCACACACGAATTTGTCGCTTGTTTATGATTTCGTTAAGCTTTCTAATCATGCGTCATGGGTTAAATGTACAGTACATGCACTTTCTAAACATCTATCATTCAGTTTCCATTCTTAAAAATTTTGCAAAGGTTAAGAAAACTAGTTAATAAACGACGAAACAAATCCAAAGAGCAAGAACTAATTTTTCAGCAACCAAATCAATACTGTTTAATGAAAAATCACATCAGAGATCAGCAAATAACTCTGGGCTGGGGGCAATAAAAGCAGATTATTTCAGAAACACATCTGTACATAACGGCAAAGTCGCGATACAAAAATTTTCCATGCGTATTATAAGTAAGAAATAGAAAATATTGAAAGGCGAATAAATGACCTGAATAAAACAACGTATATGAAGTATGAATATCAAACATGTTGCTATGATAAAGTGTATAAAAGATTGCTGAACTGTGCTGAAACAAAACACCTCTTATGATAAAAAGATGTTTTGTAAAGTATTTGATGCAACCTTACGAACATTTTATGAGACACCATTTTTCATTTAGCAATGCTTATTAATATTTACGCTATCTTTGTCAACATACTGATCACTTTCATTACTTCATTACACCTTATTTCATCGGACATATCGGAAACTATAAGACAAATTATATTACGTATTGGGCAACTAATACATAAGATACATAAAGCGTATTCCTGTAGAAGTGGAACATTATGGCGTGATAGACAAGGTTTTAAAATAGTTATCATATTACCATAGAGCATATAAACGTATGTTCTATGGTATTACGTAAAAAACTCATTTATATTGTCATGAAAATTAAAGTTTAAATTTGAAGTCTAACATCCCAGTCTGCTCATGTAAATATTCAATCCAAATCAGCTGTCGATTCCCACAGACGGTAATAAATTAATCTGGGAATGCCAATTGCAAACTGATGCGATTAAAAATGTATACAATGAACTCCAGTACATAGCAAAAATAGTAATTCAATAGGATGGGAGCGGTTTTCTAATATTGCAGCTTTTAAATCTATATCCGCCGAAATTGGAATTTAACTTAATATTAGGCTTAATTTCTTTCTATTCAAAAGGTACATTGTTCCATTGGAACAGAAATCGATTATTTATTTTTCACCGTAATGGCACTATTTATCTATAGATTATAGAACTTTTGTGTTTCATTTTGTAATTAGAATGTATTTGACTTAGAGGTTTCTTCCAACTCGACCATGGGTCCAGATTAAAGTATATTTGAATTTAAGCTTAGATATAACGAAGGAAAGCGATAGTTCTGACGTTATTATTCAATGCTGATAAAGGGCGAAGGAAGGAGGTGTATCTTTAAATGCGAGGGAATGGATTAGTAGCTATCTCGAGTCTTTCCACGTGCTCCATTAACTGGAGCATTTGTATATCTAGTTTATTAGATGGTATTTTTCAGGGGTAGAAATATTTTGTACCCTAGAACACGAGATTTATATCTACTAATATAATTTTCTGTGTAAGTACATATACCTCAATCCTTAACAAGATCCTCGAACCCAAGGAGTACTTTTGTTTTGATTATACAACGGAATTTGGAATTGTTTATGTAATTATAATGTTGAAAAAATCGCTTAACAAAAAAACTATAGCATCACAATATTTTTATAGTATGGCACAGAATAGCACAAAATTAGCACAAATTAATAGTATAAAAGGTTGGAATTTTATGACTTTTTCCGTTTTCTCTCATTTCATTATCAACATTGTTGGGCACTCACTTCCTCTTTGGGCCCCATTAATTGAGACATTTATTATTTAATTGTGCGCTGATACGATTTATTCCCCCCCCCCCCTCCTTTTTATATTTTGGCTTAGCGAACCTTTTTCTGGTAGAAAACAACAAAAGAATCTCTTTTAAACGAACTTCAATTTGAAAAGTAAGTAATTCAGTTGGGTTTTTAATCCATTTTTATTAACAGATATTTTGAACAGAAATTGTGAAATAACTATAAAATATATCGTCCGTTTTTTAACCTTCACCATAGGGATTTACATGCTAATTTAGGACCCCCATGCCATCTCACGTTCCAGAAAAGGCGAAAACTTGTAATTTGGCATGTCCTATGGCAAAAGTTAAAAAAAAGAAGGACAAAACGCGATTAAGACAAAATTAAAACTGCTCGTCATCCTCATCCAGTTCGGAACTGCAGTTTTCTTGTTCTACCGATATGTATTAGAATGAACTGTATCGTTCTTTATACAATCGTGTCAAGTTCCCACATAAAATGTACAAATACTAAGAACCAGCAATACTTTGTGCACCTTTGTCTTGAAATAATCGCATTTGGTGCTTGTATTTATGATTGACTTTCTAAACGTGGAGAAAAATGCGCTCGTAAATAATTAATTATATAATTTAAATGAATCCTTTCATGCATAAAATTGAGATTATGTACCGCCTTTAAAATACTTGCAACTAAGTCCGTCAGCGATGAGGGTGAAAAATGAGAGAACACTCTCCAAGAATGAGGTACATTGTTTTTTGAGTTTCTTAAATTTGTTTTTGTTAGACACCATCGAGGTGCTGCATAAGGCAGTCCCAGTAGGATTCGGGTAAAAGTTGGGGAGTCTATAAACACCCTAGCGAGTAATGGGATCAAGGAGATCTTTAGCGTTGACAAGGGAGCCCTTTAGGTTCTGTTTAGAAAAAAAAGGCATTTTTTAATAGTCTGTTAAAGAAATGAGGAAGACCCTATGTTAGCAAGATAAAGGAAAGGGAACAGCTGACGTTAGGCTGGGGTTTTATGGAATACGTTTAGGATTTTGGGAAAAGGGAAATTATTTATTTGGGAAATATAAAAAACGGTGTTAAAATTCCTTCTGAACATTTTTTTCGAACAATCCACCAAAGAAGAATCTAAAAACGGCCATTTCGGAAGGAAGGGATGGAAGGAAAGACAAAGGATAACGAACGTCGTTGGTGGTGGTGGGTAAATTAATGGACTTTTTTCGGTCTCTATGGTGAATTTAATATTATTATGTAAGCAAAAATCAGTTTTAGGTTGTTGACGTTTTCTTGAATATTCTATCCGCCGAGTTCTCTGGAATGTAGGTCACAGAGATTTAAGAGAAAAAGAAAGAAAACTTAACTGAGTTATTGGCGTTTCTTTATCATAAAGATTTAACATGCAAATACTTCTTTTATTGTTACGTTACGTTACAATAATATTTTAGAGGGAAACAGTGAAAATATTCCATTTTTATTACCTAACTGTTCAGAGTTACATTGTAATGATATTTTGTCGGCCGTTTTTTTCTAATTATATGCAAACCTATGCCCCTAACAAATGTGATGAAATATGAATTCAAATATTAATATTTTCGAGACGCAAACGAAATTGCAAGCCACAGCGGAAAACTACTTACAAGGAAATGGACACTATATACAAAGCCATATTAAGCATGGGAGGGGTGCACAAAATAGTGGAGGATACGAATCGGCTACAAAGGCGGAACAGGGGCCGCAGATTTATGCTGGAGAAACAGGGCACACCTACGAGGAAGAGAAATGGTCGCATGCGGGCAGCAGATGGAGGACGAAAACATGCAAGGAAGGGTGGGGCGAAAACACAACGAGGGGTCGCTCAGTGGAGCAAATAGTTAAGAAGGGGAGACAGACCAGAACAGAGGCTGTGCTTGTAAGACTCAAAAATCAAAACACCTACGAGGAGTGCCTGAGGAAAATCAGGCAGTTGGAAGTCGCTTGGATAGACAACAGGAGGGGTGAGCAAAACCTCGAGAGGAGGAACGGGGGTCACAGAAAGGCTGAAACAATAAGGGCGAAGGTGGCGGGGGTTGTAACTGACAAAAAACTCCTTTGGAGATTTTGGAAACAGTAGCGAAGGCAACCCCCATATAGCAGATGGCAAATCAAATCGATCGGGGCAATAGACAGACACTCGGCCGACAAGCTGGTTAATACGGGATTTCTAAAGGTGGGTGTCACATCATGTAGGATTAGAACACAGAAAGAGATGCAACCGATGCTGGGAGATAGGAGGGAGACAGGAACGGCACGGACAGGCGAAAGTGGCTTTTTAACTGTGGGAAAGGAAGAGTTTTGCTTCACGTGCGAGGCTAAGACCGAAGGAAGTGGCAAGGGACATAGAGTCCTTACAGGAAGCTGCCCATTCCAGGCGGGCAAGCAAGGAAAAGGACACAGAGCCTCCACAAGGAGCTGTCCTAGCTTGGTGGGACGTCCAGGAACCGACGAATATGCTAGAGAAACGAGGTGGGTGGGAGGGAGACGATGCATCACCCCACAGATCCCAGGGCAATTCGGAACCAGTTTCACTAGGGAAAGGATACGGAGGATAAGAGTTCGTAGCCGGGCTACGACACAAGGGAACCAGCGGCGGAGCTGGTCGTACATATATGGACCGGTTCCACCACTCCCGTTAGGGAACAACAACTCTGGCTAGCATGTAGGGGGCGAACATCGATCCCCGGACCGCACTCGGGCGCGAGCCATCATGGCGATACCCACCCGACCCACCAATCTGTTAGATAGAGGACAGGGTTTTAGTGGGTAAACCTTACCTAGATGGAAGGGAGTGCCACACAACCTCCGCTATAAAGCCGATCGGGGAAGCCTATAAAAAGTTTCCAGATACCTGGATAAAAAAAATTGATATTAATATTAAAAGAAGGACATTAAATGTAGCTGATTTCGATATTCTCATGGATGTCTGCAACTTTGGTGTACGTAGTTTTGCTCTAAAGCGATTAGGAGAGCCCATATTTGCAATTACAGATTTGAAAAAATTCACAGGAATTTTGTAAATATTTCATTTCTGTTTTTTAATTTGTTATACGGGGAGACCAAAAATTTGTGTAGCACACAAAATACTAAAACCAGAGTTAAAAAAACTTCTTATTAAGAGTGCTTTTTTATGAAAATTTACGCTTAATTTAACCTTAAGGTATAACTCTGTTCGCTTGACTTCTTTGCCATGTTAACAGCAATAAATATTACCATCAATTACGACTGTTCGCAAGATCTGTCATTTCATGTAACATACAATGGAAATCCTAAAGAATTTATCGTAAATCATTCCTTGAACTCTAGGGAGGAACAGCTACAAAATAGTGTGTGTTTCGCTTTAAGCTGAAAGGGTCACAAACGACCTAAAGAGCCACATGTGGCTCTGAAGCCGAACTTAGAGTACAATAGTACAAATGACAATTTGACTTTTATCTAAATAATGGATGTATCATTTGTTAACTATGAACAGGAAAGCATACTTTTTGTAAAAGTGAATAAAAATTTATATCCTGAAACTCCCTACAACAATAATGTTCCATTAGCTGCATCTTGGGAAAGGCATCGATGTTTATATAATCTTATATAGGCGATAAATGGCGAATAATACAGTCTTAAAAATATAAAAGAGGTCTTCTGCGGCAGAGTTATACAACAAATCGATCACCTGCTATTGAACATTTACAGAAGGAAAAATCTTTGTATAGTAATCCTTTTGTGCAACCGCAAAAACAGTGACCTGTCCTTTGAAAACAATTAGAGGGATACAAAAACGTTAACATATCCGATTTCTTATACTCTTAAACCTTCAGGTTTAGTTCCAAATAATAATAGAAGTCTTTTATACTAGAATAGCTTTTGTAACTTGAAAACCGATAGAGAAGAAGTCATTTAATAAATAGAGAAACTTTTCCAGTTGACTCGAAGAAAAGAAATTCCTTTGAAACTTTAATTAAAGGGGAATGATCTAATATAATCCAGAGAATCGTTTCAGTTTATTCCCTAACTCATTATCTAACGGGTCTCTGTTTGAGTACCGCACATGGTTGCACATTTAGCTAGTAAGCTCATTTAAACTTGAAAGAAAAACACATTTCACTGAATTAATTATTACAAGCTTCGCTCAGTTAAACCTAATCTATCAATCGATTTTGCATTTGATCGGTAGGGTCTGTCACAAACTGATGACGTTTCGCGTGTTCTTATCTTTTAATACTGTGTACAAAAACTATGATGAAGTTGTTCGGAAAAGATTGCCGTGAAAAATAATCCGATTGTGTATTTCTCGCCGTAGCAGTGTTGTGTTAAATCCAGAGAATTGCATTTTTGTAAGAAAGTTTTATCTGCGGTTCTTGCAATAATTTTCCGATTTGAAATTTGGCTGTTGTGTAGTTAATAAAAGTTTAATAGTCCTTTACCGACAACCGTTATAGTTAACTCAGAAGTTTGATAATTAAGAACACTTGTTTGTTATTTCTTGTTGTAATAATTCAAACTAGTGGAACATGTACTTATACTCCTACATGCCCTAGATCCTTTCAGCTTAATGTAATAAACAAAAGTTTTTGGAGAAAGTTGTGTTAATTTTATACGCACAAATATAGTTTGTTCGGATTGCGTCAAACAAACCGTAGGTACTTTGTTTCCAAGAAACTTTGGTGACGAAGTGTGTTGATGTTCTTTGTACCTATTTAGAGACTGAGAGCTAGCGACCGAATTGGTCAAGTCATTTCCAGATGAAGAATTGTTTTTTTTTCCACATTCGATACATTGCTCGAAGAAACAAAGGTAAGTCTGGCACCTTGGACCGGCCGGATTTGGGGGTGGTGGGTGTTTGAAGTAAAATGGAAGATGGCCTACTTTACCCAACAACCAGATGGTCGATTTTGGTCTTATTTAATTCGTGGAAATGACAATTCCAGACGTTTTAATGCGCACGGACCCATTGCCAGACTTCAATAACCTACTTTCATCGCATGAAAGCGCTTCATATATCTACATGCGTGGCCTATTTAAATTTCCCGTAAAATAGCTTCCACACATTTATTTCATATCTTTCACCGTTCCCGAGATATAGTGAGAAATGTGTGACTATATATTTTACAAGTCGACTGGGTAATAATAAAATTGACTAGACCTCAGAAATTGAGAAAAACAAAACATCGACAACACTATTTCCACAATATCTAGAAAACAAAGCGCGATACGAAAAAAAGTCATTGATCCTTTTTTGTATAGAATTCGATTTACTACAAAAAATGTCTCTTCATATTTACTCAAATATGAAATATTCGAGATATAGTTAAAATAGGCTACGCATGCATATGAAGCGTTTTCATGCGATGAGAGTAGGTTATTGAGGTCTGTGCGCACTAAAACGTCTGGAATTGTCATTTGCTACCACAGTACGTGACCACTGACCACGAATTAAATAAGACCAAAATCGACCGTCTGGGTGTTGGGTATATCTTCCATATTACTTCAAACGCCCATCACTCCCAAATTCGGCCGGGGCAAGGTGCCAGACTTACCTTCGTATCTGCGAGTAGTGTATCGAATGTGAAAAAAAAACAATTCCTCATCTGGAAATGACTCGACCAAATCTGTCGCTAGCTCTTAGATTATTATGTTAGTGCCATATTTTATTTTGAGCGAGGATTAAAATAATAGCACGTGCATTATACGTCATTCTCTTCTACAAACCCCTCTAAAGTGGATACAGAGGCTTACGAAAAAAACTAATTAAGGATAACCCTAATTTAATGTGGTAAGGTTACATAGGAACCACGTATTCTTTAACGGTAGAGTAAATCACTTCTAATACAGTAAAACTGGCTCCAAAATTGGTCAAACCCAAATATCAAAAAAAAATTCCTCGCCGCGCCGTGGTAAGTAGTAGAAAGTTATACGTCCTCGAGCGTCGGGTTTCACCGGAATGAGGTAAAAAGTGAGTGAAATGGTTATTTTCTCAGTTTTTCGCAATTGTCTCGAAAAGTATGAGGTTTAACGCCAACGCTATCTCATAATAAAATAATGTATATTAATAAATCATATACATGAGTGTGCTAAAGTGAACGGCTACGGAAACGGGTAAAATAGGCACAATTGACGTAAGTGACTATATTTAGTCGCGTTGGGGTTGTTTGTATATCGTGATAGAAGGTTGTTTTCATATTATTCGTATTCGTGTGAAGTTCAACTGCTTTTCATTGCGGTTCGAATGGCCTCAACTGTTCAAACATGTGCGGCAATTATTCAGGAGTTGGATGTGTCAACATCGACGACGTCAACTGGACGAAGAGCAAGAAAATTCGTTTCCTAACACCGCACTGGAATAACTATTTTCTGCTGACTGAAGATATAACTTCATTCAAGATTGGTATTGAATTCTGTTTTTTAGTAGATACACAATTGTTGATACGTTTTGTTGTTTTTTTACATGATTTTTCTATTCATGAATTGTTCTTTTTAACGAGATAAGTATAGGGATGATCTGACATAATGAACGGATGGAGAACAGGGAAGCATGATAAATAAAGGGAGAATAAAGGTAGGTAGTGTCACCTACGGGTAACTTGGACATATTTACAGTCGTATAGCTATGAGGTAAAACGGAAAAATATTGTAACAAATGACAAACTAAGGGTATAATCTATACTTCTAATACATAGTTGAAATTGGGGTTCATTTCTGGATATTACTCGTGTAACGCTTCTTATTGTTCAACGTTTCGAAAAAAGCTCCGTTTTCTTTTTCTAGACTTGACAGTTCGTCGTTAATCCATCAGAAATAAAGATAAAATGAGCAAAAAATTTAGACATAAAGGATCGGGGGCATCTGAATAGTTTAAGAGATTTCATTTTGAACATCGATTAAATAACAATGGAAGGCTGGTATCAAAGGCAAAAACAATTATGATTGAATAAAAATTTCCCAGACCTTTTAAATGAGGTATGACTTGATACCTAAATCCATTTGAAAGAATCTCACCCAGTAGAGAGGGGGTGAATCTGACGTTTTTGACATTAGCGCGAAAAAGCGTCTCCTTCAAGTTAAAAGTTGACATGTTTCGGCATTTCTTTCTAACACGGCGCATTTCTGAACTATTAAGCGTGGGTCCTTTTCAAATGAACACAGCGTATACCACATCCTCAAAGGCTATCACCACATTTCCGCTTCATTATTTCATCTTATCGGGTCATTAATTTAGGTCATATGCTCTACAATTTTTTGCTTTTGTACTACGTATTGCGAATACCTGGCGATGTGTGCAACAGCACTTTTTCCCAATAATCATGCATAAACCCTAATCCAAATTTCGGTGCAAGATAAATTACTTCATCACGATTTTTCGCCAAATTAACGCATTCGTGTGCTTTTTAGGTTATGTAAATTTAATATACGGAAATGAGATGTTCGCGTGTGAGAGAAAATCTTTACAAAGAAATAATTTTTAACGAATCTCCCCTACAAAAACCCACTATTATTCGTTTGTTCGCTCTTGACAACGATCTACTATAATTTCTACCATCTTATTTAATCACTTAATAAGTTTAATTGCTAAATAATTGATAATTAAATGTATAACAATACAAATGTAAATGAATTAATTATAAATAAAGCTCTCTTATACCTTTAAACGTTCATTTTTAAATGTCCTGTCCAGAATGTTTGTTATACGTTTTGTTACATTTTTCAGGAAATGTAAGCTGAAGTGCTCTGAAATAATATTTATTCTGCTTAATTATACACGTTACAGCTTCATTAACATTACTGTCGTGTGTGCCGTTATCAAAATGTAACCTTAAACTGCATTATTTTGTTAGTTACCCTTACTTAACAACACTAGATTTCCACATTTGCATATTTAACATAAAGGGTTGTTGATGACCTGAACTTAAAATACTCACAATTCTTTTACCTTTCATTGGTCACAGTTCATCGGCGTTGACCAACTTTCCAAGTAATTTGGCGGAGATGGCCGTGCACTAAAGCGTTTAAACGGTTGTCTAAAAGGCTTTCATAAATATCGATTGTCATCCAATTTCCCAATAGCTATTCTCTCTGCAAACGTTGCAAGTACTTCTAGCTACTTCACTGCTAGATTGAGCACAAACTTACTCAATAACACAATAATCTGATGGTGAAATGACAAATTCCAAGCGTCTTTGTTTGCAAAATGAACAATTTAGAAACCATAAACGCTACAATATATAACAGATTTAGTAATTAAAGTATCCAACATTACAACATTGCACCACCGACATATACATACAGTACAATTGTTAGTAAAGGAACAAAATTCAAAACGAAGTATTAGATGAGCTGAGATATTTTCCAAAGGACATGGTAAGAGTATATCATCAGAATCTTTCCATCTGACTAACTTCTTATGTTTTGTAAGGCCCAACAAGCTTATGGATCAAATTGGCTGAAAATGTTTGCCGGCATCAGATAACACATAGCTTCGACGTCAAATAAGTCGATCTTTAAGAAACTCTTCGGAATGTCGAATGCCGATACTTGGACTTACCATTTATGCTATCGTAGGACACATTTGAATGTTTGGTAAGGTTGTGATCTTTTTGCAAAATTTTGCTCCTTATCAAATTGTAATTCGAGGAACCTTGGTGTGCTTGTAAAGTATATTATTGTTATCGAAGCTCTATATTGGCTATAGCAAAAAAGGTCATCAATCACTATCCAGGGATTCACCAAGCCAAGTAGCTTGACTTGAAATATAATAGCTTGGCTTGGGCTTGAAAGGCAAGCTTTTTAAGAAGAAAAGCTTGGCTTGGCTTGATGTTTGCGAATGCAGGCTTGGCTTGGTTATCAAGATTTCCCAAGCTTTATCAAGCTTTTTTAGTCATCGTTGAGTGCTTAAGTAAGCGATTGTTAATTATGAGTTCTAACAAATTATCTGAAAATTCTGAAGAATCGTTATTTAAATCGTACATTTTCCAGAATATCTACGCATTCACATTTTCTAATTTATAATTTTTATCATTTCTGAGTTCGTACAAATCAAAAACCGTTGCAGGACATCACCTGATAGCCCTATCATTTTACAATTAAGAACTAGTGTTACAGCGTGACGTGCAACAGACCTTCCTATTACCACTCCCTCCCCTCTTTGCTGCGCTTTCATCTTCTCTTCCTATATGTAATTTTTTTACAATGATTTTAAGTAAAATATTCTTTTCTTACTAAATCGAATCAACATACCTACCTACTAATGGTATATTTTGTTTGAGTAGAGCACAGACTATCTCAAATATACCCTGAATTACACGTAGATACTTTTTTTATACCGAATGAATATATTTTATGGTCGAATGCAAAATCATCAGCTGGATCTTCTAAGAATTATGTTTCATGGAATAGTAAAAAAATGCTTAGAAGTACAAGCTTGAAAGCTTGAGAAAAGCTTGACCACAAATAAGATTGGCTTGGATAATACTTAAGCTTGGCATGGTTTTTTGTAGGCTTGACTTGATTTTATGTCAAGCTTTAAAAATTTAAGCCAAGCCCGTAAATCCCTACACTATAGATACATAACATCCTTTCATACACTACGGTAGATTACCATACCGATACGGAAGGTTCAATGACGTCGCCTTTTAGCACTTTGTGTAGCTCACCATCAGTTTCTGGATTGCACAAGATATTTTTGATTGTAGAAGTATTGTTGATACAAATTTTCTCCTAACTGAGTTCAGTTCTACCATTTTTGGCCTCAATAAGCACCCAGTCTAATCTCGTTCGTATCGTGTCAAATAAAGAACGAAGGGGCCTGGGTAGTTTGTCCTGTGAAGCAGCAAATTCTCAAGAACCATATCGGAAGTCTGGTGCGATGGTCATTCTCTTCTGGCAATATGGCACCTTAAAGAAGTTTTTGACTACCACGTAACTATGCTATGCTGATGGAGATTGTACTAGAGTCTAATCCAATTAGGGTGTTTTCAAATATTGTTAGACATGTGGTCAAGACTTAACCAGTCTTGGTCTGACTTTTCGAAACGATACCAACGTCTAGTCTAGTCTCTCCATTTCTCTACCAGACTTTTCCAAAATCTTCAAATGAGTTGGCTCTGGAGGTGTACGAAAATTAGACATAAACGCCTCATCATTTAAACAAAATCCTAAAAGTCACTAGCAATTTGAACTCTGTTTTTGATTCAGTTGTAGCCATGACTTAAATTACCAGTATTTATTATTATTATTACCTAACTTTAAAAAAATTATAAATTTTACTAAAATACTTGCAAACTTGCAAGAACAATCTTTTTATTTTTCCTATTATCGATTGAACGTGGTTTTTTGTACACAATAATGTTGTATCACTGCATTCTTCTGGACTTAATATATACATAAAAATAGTAACGTCAATTCCACCGTTATTTCGTGTAATCGCATTCATTGCATATAATAACTTGTCGTTTACTGAGACACTTCATATTTTTAAATTAATTCCAAGAGAGCGAGGCGAGACGAGATCAACAGCAAAGTTCGAGAGATCATTGGTCTCGTCTCAAAGTAACGAGACGAGACGAGACTCGCTGTAACTCTCGTCTAACGTGATCACTAAATATTGTTACTTTAATGTAAGGTCGCTCATCTCCATCAGCTTGACTTAGGCTACAATTTAATGATTGACATAATCATTGCTACTAGCCTCATTCGATAGATTCTATACGATAACTTGAAGTTGTATAATAAAGTTAAACATTTCCTAACGAGTGCATCATTAGTAGTTCCAAACGATTATAAACACGGACGAGTCGTGATTCAATAAGTTATCGGGCATAGGTGGAAATTCGGAAGTAACCGCCCTTTCGAAAACCGTTAATTTAGAATGATGAGTTGCTTTTCTCCATATTTATTTCTAATTTTGGAAAAGTAACCTTTGTTTCTCCATTAGCGCCAGTAATTTAGATCTCTTATCGTCAACCAGTCCCTCGCCACGATCTCTTAATTGAGAATCAAAATCTTGAAAGCTTTAGCTCCGCTAGCGGATCCATAATTCTGCGCTTTAGTCAGAAAGAAGCTTTAGTACAAGAATTCGGACAAAATAAATGCATTAATTGTCTTCTTTATTTTAAAGGAGGTACGTTTGGAAAATAATGGTCACATATCTATTATAGGTAGGTATATACATAACGACAATGCTCGGTGATAGCAAAACTGATCGAACCATCAATAGCAATGAGATCCTCATCCTGAATGTTGGAACGAAATTAGGCAATACGCACTTTACAGATATGATTATCCACAACAAGGGGATCGTTACCAACTTAATTTTTATGTCAAATTCTCCAGCTTAAGACATTAATAATTATATAGTAATAAAATTGCTTAAACACGTGCCATAATGCTACATTGATAATTAGAAAGGCTCCATTAAATCTATTAATTACCAGTGAAATGGCAGTAACTTATTACACAGCCTTGCCTCAAAAGGATTGTAATAACATATATATCTGCCATAACACAGAATTAATTAAGTTGAGTAAGTAATATGTATGATCGCGTGACTTGATTAACTGACCAAATCTTATGAGCACGTAAACGTTAATCTAAATGAAATCGGTTGTAGACGACAATTTAGCGATCACATCTCATCCCATTTTAAGATCGTAAAAATATTAGTTTTAAATAAACACCTTCGAACCATATTTACCTTGACTTTGCAACTATGCGTAGTTTCTAAAATAAACACTAACAGGTGCTGATCTAAATTATGAATGATTTATATTAAACTCTTTGATGTTTTTCGTGCCATACACTAAAACGGGAGACATAGTTTTTATTAAAGGGTTTCATGCCTACATGATTTCGATAGAAAAACAATTAGGCCACCTTGTTTGACACTGAAAAGCTTTTAATAAGCTTGTTGATATCGAGAGAAATTCGATAGCAAATAATAATGTGATAGTAATTTGTTTTCCTTTTTATTTTCTAGGGAAATTTCGTGTTTCAGAAGTTCAGGTGTGAGGATTCGGTAATTAAAATAATATGTACTGAAACCGCCAGTACTTCGTTGTTATCAGGGCGACATTTCCATGGACATCCAGGTTGTATCGTCATTTTTATCACTTTGCAG
Source organism: Pyrocoelia pectoralis (assembly GCA_036250285.1). NCBI lineage: Eukaryota > Metazoa > Arthropoda > Insecta > Coleoptera > Lampyridae > Pyrocoelia > Pyrocoelia pectoralis. Next base: position 42,892,310 of record CM070078.1, read on the forward strand.
TCCGATAAACGGCCCACATCAACTTTATGTATAATTAATAATTCGCTAATTAAACATTTAAATGCGTTGGCTGTTCTCCCGTTTAATCATACGACAAATTCAATACGTAAGTAACTTACCCCTAGCCTTAATGTTGAAAAATTACATTATTGTCACATTACACATCACTTTACACACTTATTGGAAATCTGCAAATATCCCTAATATAATAAATGCAACCCGCGACAGATATAGTTATAACGGTTGCCTACAATCGTGAATGTTCCATGAAACTGACTAGAGATCCAGAATTTTGGCGTGGAGCATGCGCATTAACAATTCAGTTGGGTTTTCTACCTATCAAAGAAAAAAAAACTATTGCCATTAAATTTCAGAACGAAATGGAGGGTTGTTCTCTGAAAAGCTGACATCGCAGTTCATACATATATTGATTTACATTCGCGTTAGCGCATTCTGTTAATTGTTTAATTTTAAGACTTTCATTAGGTAAAGCTCTGATTGAAAATTCATTGCGTGCAAAGCTGTATTTATTATTTACTTATCGTGATTGTAGCGACTTTTACGATGTAGACGAAAGCGGAATAAAGCTTATTAACGAGTTCTAACCAATATTGACACTCCATTTATTTATTACGTGAAATTTCCATCAACAGCTATTATTAAAATGAATGAGTTATGGATTTTCTAATCGGTTCCAAGTTAATTTACCTTACCATAATTATTGTATTATGGAGATTAAAACAAGTAAACCTGTAATAATAGAAATAACTAAACTGAAAGTGAAAATGTATCAGAATAGTTCCATTTAAATATGAATTTGCACTAAATCGACCATGCGCGCAATTTTTTGTTAGGCATACTATGTCATAGCTTAACACACTACAAAGTCAATGGTCATAGTTTACCGAAATGTTTCAAACTTCACACGTAACATGAACAAATTTTATTCAATGGTCGTAGCTATTTCGAAAAATATGAAAATGATATAGCTCTGTATAATTTAGTTTGCCAAAGACACACCACGATTGCTCTATTATCTCACACCTATTTCGACGTTATTTGGAACCAAAATGCTAAGAATGACTATAACAGAAATGTAATAATTGCTAAGTACACCAAAAAAATTAATACTAACAAAGAAACACACTTTCTTCAAGCATTGTTTGTATGTGACATTGTACAAAAGCGACACGAAAAGGAACGTGATACCAAAGAGTATATAATATATACTCTTTGGTGATACTGAAGATGCTATTAAGAAACTCACTATTAGAAAATATTCTAAGCTTAGCACAACAAAATTAAGGAGGAGAGTTTCATGCCTTTGTAGGTCTTATAAAAGCACAAATTACAGTACAAAAATTAGTAGCACAAAAATGTTAATAATATGTCAGTTTAAGCGTTAATAAATACAGTATAATTTGTGCTCTCAAGCTAAGACGGCAGGATTTGACACTGAATATTGAATGACCAAATCTTTTACGAAAAGAGCTATAAAAATTGTGTTGGTAATATAAATTTTAAACATTGACTTTATATAAAGTCAATGTTTTAAACCTTCCAGTTCACTGTTTGACAATCTTAATCCTACGGAAGATTGAAATAGTTGGCAACAAAGATTCAAGATTTATTTGACACTTTCAGGAAAAAAAGGAAACGTTCAGGGATACAACGGGGTTTTATGAAAGTAGATTATTATATTAAAAGCATTTTGGTGTCGCCAACAAATCAGGCGATACTTATTGTGCACGGTTTCTTGGTGTGAAATGAAAAACTCGATAAATGGCGATGGTTAGTATGGGAAAACTGTAGCCCGTTCAAATAATGATGCAACCAATCTACAAAGTATCGAGTGTCTTAAGATTTTATTGGCCAAAATTAGGTATATCTTCCCTTGCAGGAGGTATTCGTTCAATTATTTATTGTGAAGGTGATGACGTCGAGTGTGTATCGATGGCCGTAAATCCGAGTGCTGGTTAGTTGTGTAAGTAAGTAAGTTTCATTGGCGATTATGGGTAAAATATTTTTTAATATGTTTAAAAAATCACGACATTTTCAGCAAAAACTGATTAAAGAAGGGGAATTCAAGCTTGCTTGTCCAAATTGAAAACCAACCAATTAATTAACTGAAGAATCATGCAAAAATCTGTAAATTTGTGTGTAAAAAATTTTACGGAAAAACAAAACTAAGGCTAATAATTAATTGTTGGAATGAGTTGAAAATTTGTATGGAGGAATGGGTAAATATAAGGGTTGAATTATAGGAACTTAGTGTCAAAACTAAAGGTTGTGCAATAATCCAAACTGAAATAAACTCATTTTTCGATGCTTTGAACTGCCAGACATATGCAACTGAATTATTAAATAACAAATACTAATTTCTCAACCCCTAAAATAACCTATCAAATCGTTATTTGTCCAAATAAGTAATTTTGGTTACCGGCGAGTAGGTTAATTCACGCTAAACCCTTTGGTTTATTAAAAACGTACTCTTTACAAACCAGAATATGTATTAGCGTTGTATTGTTTCCTAATTTTTCGGTACGATTACAGTAGATACTCTCACTAATATTACAATTAATTACCATACAAAAAAAGTGGACTTACCTTTTGCTGTCCCTCGGCTCTCTCGGATTCTGTAATATAAAAATACTAGGTTAGTCCTCAGTCTTCGTTTACGTTTCTTTAGCATAACATCAATTCTCTAAAGAGGACATGGACGTACGTTAATTAAAGACTCACCATATAGCAACGTGAACTAATAATCTCCACTATTGCTCAACACAGAACTAATTAATTTCTTAAGAAACACGATACCGAATTGTATTTTTTACACTTTCGCAGCACTTATTAATTCAGACGCCGACGCGGTCTTTCAAACTACTAACTTTGTTAAGAAATACAATTTAATGCAAACGTGTGTCACCAATCAGGTTATCCGTCTCTCTACCGTAGACTATTACTAAACCTGACGATGGCTAAGGGCTAACACATGTTGATAACAATTCAAGGTGTTTTGCTGCTTAGAAACTTACACATGTTAACGTTTTGCTATACATACCTATCTGCACATTTATTTACGTAGACGTCTAGTTCAATTATTTTGTGAGAAATAAAAATTGGACTTTAATTGCTCCTTTTTCAAGTTAAAGCCACCAGTTTTGTAAATAATTAGACATTGGAAAAGAGACAAGAAACTCAACATTCTTGCCACGACCCAAAACACAAGTTAATTGTGGTTCATTCAACACTTACTATATACCACTATTCAAGTAATAATTGTTATATTATATTATAAATTCTTTAATAAAACAAAAAGGTTTGGCAATCAACAATGCTTATTAAATTGCAAATACTTCAAGTTACACAGATCATCTTTAGGATTCTGGTAAGATGGTAGATGTTAGTTGTGGTTGCACAGTATTTGCACAGTTTATTCTTACTAACCTCGTGACTTTAACCTCATATGTATTCATATTAGCCTTCACAAACCCTTATGAAAATAGGTACACCATATATTTCCTTAAAGCTGTAACTTTTGCTTAAGTTTTAGTCAATCACAATTCATTACTCTTAGTAACGACACGTTTATATTTATATTAACTTACATAAGTCTCTCACTTTTATTTAATTCAGAAAAATCATGCATTGACTAATGATAAGATTCGTTGTAGTTGGAACACTTTTTTGTGTATTCTGACTCAAAGCGTAGACATAAGATGTGTTCATTCCATACAAAAATCCAATGGTATAAAAAAGATGAAAACTCTTTGTTTATGGCACATGTTACGGTAACAATTGGGTTGTAACAAAATTGATTAAAATGCAATGGCTCGGAAGCTCAGTTATAAGGGGCGATATGTATGTAGGCTAGATATGAGTATAGAACTTAAACTCAGCAAGCAAGAGAGGGTAGTCAAAGCTAAGGTTAAATTATTAACGAATATAGTTTAGTAAACTTAGAGCGCCCGATAGTTCTTTAGAAAATTAAAGGTGGTAATCAGAACTACGAAGATCTTAGCAGCTTGTAATAACAGCGATATGACTGCTGAAATAATTTGGTATAACACAATCTAGGTAATAAACGATAGTCAAATTCAACGAGATAAGCAAAAATGAGGTTAAATTAAAGATAAACTTAGCGATTCTTGTTTCCAAAGGTTGACGCAAGATGACAGCAGATGAAAATCTTGTAGAAAATAATTTCTTTAATCCAGAAATTTCGGAGATAATTCTGTTCTGTTGAGGTAGATGCTCTTAGACACAAGAATAAGCAAAAATGAGGTTAAATTAAAGATAAACTTAGCGATTCTTGTTTCCAAAGGTTGACGCAAGATGACAGCAGATGAAAATCTTGTAGAAAATAATTTCTTTAATCCAGAAATTTCGGAGATAATTCTGTTCTGTTGAGGTAGATGCTCTTAGACACAAGATTAAGAGCACCACTTCAAAGAATATATTATTGAATCTAAATATTTTGTAAATTTTGTAATGACATAGTCACATAAATAAATAAATAAATTAGAGATGAGATGATGAGCAGCAATTAAAGTTGTTTCAAGAAACTAACCATCGCCATTGCCATAAGTGACAGTTTGACCCGAGCTTGTTACTTTGAAGGGCATTATCTAGGCAGCTACTTTGGAAAGTGATTTAAAGTGAACCTCGCATTGCCAAATACACTTATTTCAAGTTCAGTCAAAGAATTATGAAGGGAGGGGTACTATTCGAATTGTTAAACTGAACTATCATTTAACAGAACATTATGAGGCTGAAAAATTGTTCACTTTTCATATTTAAGCTTGTGCTCTTTCCCGCTCCATTACAAACTTTTACCGATATAAGGGTAGGTGTTCATTAAAAAATAATCAGACAACTAGGAAGCGGACGCTGTATAAAACGTGAAAGTATAGATTTTTAGGACAGGATAGATATTACTACAAAATTATAGCCATGCAAATGGGCATCTTTAAAAACACTATTACAAGTTATAGTTCGGACCCTAACCTAATTCATACAATACTTAATAATAATGTCACTAAAGGAAAACATTTCTTTATGATTTCTTGAAGGTAAAAGACAGTTTTAATTTAAACGATACGTATAGTAGATGCGACGTGGACGTTAGGGAAAGTATTTGCTTTGTTTTATTTGCTTATATTTTTGGGTTCGGGTATAAATGAATTCGTGACCTCTTTCGGGTATGTAAACTGTTTCCTTCGTACCGGAAAGGGCGACATCAAAGGAAGGTATTTATCTACAGCCATTTTTCGTTCACATTTCGACCTTTTTTGTGATTGGTTGATTAAGGCATCAAGTAAAGAATGAGAGAAATGTCCACAATTCTTTATGAAAAGGGAAGGGGCGGGGGGGGGGGGGGGGGCTTTAAAAAGACACAGTTAGGTGTTTTCTCAAAGGAAACTTGATTCATAACTATTTATCGTTCTTTTAGACACTTTTAGACACTGAGAAATACAAAGGGATTAAATTGAAGGTGGAGTACGTATTTCAGATTACGTTTCAATTCCAACATTATTTTAACGAATGTAAAGCTCGAAGTGTTTCTTTACGCCGCGCCGCTTCAAATTGGTCTAACGACATCTCGTCAAATTTAATTAAGTGGCAATTATTTTTTAAAGTGATTCGTGAAATTTTCTGTTTGTATCGATTCAGTGTTGGCATTGGTAGAATGGCGAATGTTCGTCGAAAACCTTGAATGTAAAAACTATAACAAATTTCGATTAACGTTTCTTTCATATTAATACGAAATGTTGGCTGCATCTTTTACAAATTCGACTCCTTTCGACTGCATTTTTCTACATCTGTAGGTACCAAACATCGTTTTGTCTGAATGAACCTAATTTCATGTTGTAATGACCCAAAATTAGAATTAATTGTTCAACATTAAAAGTGTTGGAAAATCTGAAAACAGCACTGGAAAACTAATTTCATTTGGAAACTAGTGGAGCCAACTTCAGCTTTATTGAATCTGTACCCAAGATTTACAGAAATTAGAAAACTCATAAATCTCAAGTAGAAATTAAAAATCTTGAGCATACTGTTAACAGAAACAACAGAAACGAGTAGATTGCTCAATATTGATTTTGAATTAAGCTCGTATTTGTTGTTTACGAAAAGTTTTATAAGATTGAATGCCACGGGGACCACCTCAACAGCAAAAAGTTGTTATATCTTGTTATTTTAACATTATCAAACAAACCGAAGCGACAATAAAAATAAAACTTTTATATCTAACTTTCATACTTCACGCGGTGTCATCTGGTCTCTCAATATCGACGTACCTACGTCATTCACAGAGATGAAATTTCCATTGCAAATGTTTAATACAGTTTTAAAAGTAGTTTCGCAATACGGTTTAGAAAATTGAAGAGTTTTTCGACCAATGCGCGATAATCGAGTGCAGCTTGTGCATAATATATACGAAATAAAAGTTCGTATCCATTTTCGAAAATAATGTGACATCCGTTAAGACGAACATAAATAAATTGAGAACGTGGCTATAACTTTGCTAATCAATGTTTCAATTTTGAATTACGTATACTTATTCGGAAAGAAGGTTTCTGAATACTTTTCAATTAAAATTCAATACCAAAGTCTGCAACCTAGAAATGTACTAAAGAAAATTATTAACAATTTTCAATCTAATGTCAATCTATGCCGTGTCTGACTTAATTTATTTACCATTTCATTATTAATTAACTACCTAACTAAGTATATCTTGATTTTATAGGTCAATGCCTACCTACCATTAAGTTGCATTTTAGAAACATGATGATGACAACACCGCTTCTCGAAACGTGTCCCTTTTAACCTTTAATATATTCTATTATTGGATGTAAATTAAAACCTTCTATTGGGAAGGTCTAATTTGCTTCATATCTCTTATTATCATTTATTGGGTACATTTCGTATCCAAAAAATATTCAGGAGAGAGGACATGGCGAATTTCTGCACAAGTTCCGCCCAGGCATCAAAACATTTTATGGATGGTCTGTATAAGTACTAGCTTTTAAAGATCATTTCATGCTGTTACTCCATAGGCCAGCTTTTTTGCAGCCAGCTCTTGGTGAACTGACGTGATACCTACACACCGCTTCCTTACATTATAGCGGAATTAGCTTCAAATATTTTTTTTAACATTTACATCTGCTGATCACCCAAATTAGTCAAATGGGCCTGTTATAATTAATTCTTTAGGTCAGTGGGGGTATTTTGGTCTATTAAAGTATGATGAGGGAGCAATTTTGTAAGTACATGTATCTTACAGACAAATATGAAAATTATTTAAGGACGGAAAACAGTTATTAAACTTGTGAATATTTAGCAAACATTAATAACAAAAGTCATTGTAAATATGCGTAAATTGGTTATATAATTCTAAAAAACGTGAAACACTTGAGCTCTTAAGAAAGTAAAATTTTCATCTCTTACAACGAAACTAAATTATAATTCCGTCGTTATAATTTTATACCGCTATGCAGAAGCTCATGAAAAAGCACTATATGGCTTTTTAAAATCAAAAATTTCTTCGTAATTACATTGACCTTTCGCCTCGAGGAAAATTGAATTTCGCTTTGTAATAAAATGTTAAACTTCTTCAGAATTTATTTCTCTAGAATGTAGAAAACGAATTTTTGAGACTGTATTTGTAAAGCTTTATTTGATCTTTCATTGCCTTAAAGGTTTTTATATAGAAATAACAAAAATATATATTTATTAATGTGGGTTTGGACATAAGCAGGTTACACGTGCCTTAATTGGTATAATCTATAACGGAGATAGATTCATCGCTTTCGTATCGATTTTCTGTGACAGCTTCTCTCTTGTTTAATTGAAACCGAGTCTACACGTATAAATAAATAGTAACATTTTTTTTTGCTCCCAATTTCCTCTACAGAAGTAATCTGTCCGTACAAGAAGCAGCTGGCGTGGCCTAATGTACATCTTATGGTAAAGTTAGAGTGACACAGTCTTTCGGAAATATTCGTTCAAACCTGCCAGTTTTAGTAACGATTAAAGCGACAATTGAGGTTTGTTCAAATGAATGAAACAGGAGATTCTCACATTCTAAATTGAGATTAGGTAATTTGGACTGTAGCACATACAATCTTTATTTAGTCTAAAGTTCCATCAATCGAATTTTCAAGTTATCCACGTTCTATGTATTAAGTATAATGATGTAATAAGTATTGAGAGCTTAATCGTAACCTATGGCAATGACAATGAGTAGGATTGATCCCTTATAAATTAACCATTCAATCTAATTTCAGTTTAATAGGTCAAATCATTAAAGACAATAGTAAGTGATGTGATGTTTATCTCTTGTACCCTTTGTCTGAGAGAATCATGAAGTCAAGTATTCAGATACTTGTGCTTTATTAACATTTTGTTATCATCTATTATTTGAAATAGAAAGATGTAGTATTTGCAACGCTTTTAGAAACTTAAAATGTAGAAATTTAGATTGCAGTAAATGCAAACTGAAACAAAATTTACGAACTTTCCGATTACAATGTTAAGTGATCCTGTCTGAGAATATTTGACAAATATAAACCATCTGTTTGACCAAGTTTTCATTATTAAGAAAATGGTTAGGATAGGGACTGTTAAAAGCCAACCCAATACAAGAATGTTAAAAAGCTTTGAAACTTTGTGACGTAATGGTTATGATATGTCTTCATTTAAAGGTATGATGGTGAAGATTATGCAAAATCAGAAGTCGTTTCATTTAATAATAATCTGTACTTTTTGCAAGTTTCCCAGGTGAGTATGTCTGTACCTCAAAAGACATCACAAATAGTTTTCATTTAACAAGTTTACTAATGTTGTTGGAGCCATACGTGAATAAAATTCAGGGATATTTACGACGAAATGGAAAATTCTCCCCTTCATGTTCGACCACAAGATTTGGGTGTGCATTCAAGAGACTAGGCGAATGTCAAACTGTCATTACTGATCATTCTTCATCAAACTATTGAGACAAACAGTCGAATACTCGCACAATAAGGATATCCCTTAGATTGTGTATGCCACTGGTGGGGAGAGAGGAAGAGACCAAAATGGAGTGCGAGGAGGCAACAGTGGCTGAGGGACCCTCTGAGGAACCACAACCAACTGCGTCAACCTCCGCACCTCAGTATGTAGGCACAGTTTCAATGGCGAAACTTGTGCAAATAAACCTACACCATAGCAGAGCGGCGTCCGCCGCCCTCTGTGCATACATGGGTAAACATCATATTGATGTAGCCCTGGTTCAAGAACCTTGGACCTACAAAGGGCAAATACGAGGTCTGGGACTGAAAGGGGCGCGGCTCATTGCTGAGCCGACCCAAATCAATCCCAGATCGTGCATCATAGCTAAAGATAGCGTTAAGTTACCACCACTCTGGGAATTCTATTGCAGAGACCTAGTGGCAGTAATGCTGACAGTGGAAAGGGATGGGAGCGAGAGGGAGCTTGTGCTCGGATCCGCATACCTTCCCTACGACCAACCAAATCCACCACCAACCACTGAGGTTAGCAAACTGGTGGAACACTGTCAGCGGAAAGGGTGGCAAATCCTCCTCGGATGTGATGCCAACGCGCACCACACAGTGTGGGGCAGCACGGACATCAACAAAAGAGGCGAGTCTCTCCTAGATTATATTATTAATAATAACCTAGAGATAGCTAATGTAGGCAATGAACAAACCTTCATCAATATTCGGCGAAGGGAGGTAATTGACATAACATTTGGAACTGTGACTGCTTGCAGCTCAGTACACAAATGGCATGTGTCGGAGGAGCCATCGCTATCCGACCATAGATACATTCGCTTTGACATTAAGTCAAACAAAGCGGCTACGGCCGTTTATAGAAATCCGAGAAGAACCAACTGGGACCTCTATAGAGAGAACCTAAAGGCCAACCTCGAGAACTGTCCAGCCGAAGTTAACAACTCGGCGGAATTGGAGGCCATGGAGGAAAACCTCCGCATGGCCATCAAAAATGCCTATGAGGCAAGCTGTCCCACGAAAGAGAGGAGAACCTCAACTAAAGTGCCCTGGTGGCATGAGGGACTCTCTCGATTGCGGGTACAGACTAGAAAGCTCTTTAATAGAGCAAAAAACACGGGAGAGTGGGATTCATACCGAATCACACTCACCGAATACAATAAGGCCATAAGAAAGGCAAAACGCGACTCGTGGAGGAGGCACTGTGAGGAAATTGAGCAAATTCCAGAAGGTGCCAGACTCCAAAGAGCTTTACGAGGAGGAACAGAGGGCAGAATCGGTTGCTTGAAGAAAACTGAGGGGGGCTATACAGAGACCGTGAAGGAGACTTTGGAGCTTTTGCTTCAATCACACTTCCCGGGATCAAAGACCCTCTCAAAATCTGACGTAGGCGAACCAATAACTCTGGAACCCCTATCGAGGGCGAACAGAGGAGATTGGGTTTTGGCTCGACAGATAGTGAACCTTACAAAAATTAGGTGGGCAGTGAAGAATTTCCATCCGTACAAATCCCCAGGGATGGATGGAATTCTCCCTGCTCTATTACAACAAGGCCTCGACCTGGTAGCCACCACGCTCTGTACGTTACTAAGGGCAAGCATTGCCCTAGGATACATACCCGTGGCGTGGAGGGACGTAAAAGTCGTGTTCATACCGAAACCTGGGCGAGACTCATACGCCCAAGCCAAGTCGTTTAGACCTATCAGTCTAACGTCGTTTCTCCTAAAACTATTGGAGAAACTAATTGAACGACACATTAGGGAAGAGGTGCTGGGACTTGAGCCCATCAGTAAATACCAATGTGCCTATCAACCAGGCAGATCCTGTGAGCTCGCCATCCACAGAGTAGTGGACATAGCCGAAAGGGCGATCTCCTGTGAGGAGGTCGCTCTAGGGTCGTTTATAGACATAGAGGGGGCGTTCGATAATACCTCTCTAGAATCAATTAAAACAGCTATGGAAAGCAAGGGGGTACAACCTACCGTGTGCAGGTGGATACATACCATGCTAAAACATAGGAACGTTACAGCCTCGCTTAATAACGACTCTGTAGTGGTCAGGGCCGCACGAGGATGTCCACAAGGGGGAGTTCTCTCTCCTTTATTGTGGTGCCTGGTAGTGGACGGACTGCTGAGGCGACTAAGCGAGGCTGGTTACACCACGGTTGGCTATGCCGATGACATAGCGATTGTGGTACGCGGCAGATTTGAAGAGACCGTATCAGTTGTGATGAGGGAGCTTTAAATCTAGTGGACGCATGGTGCGGAGAAGAGGGTCTGTTGGTTAATCCAACAAAAATGAACCTCATTCTCTTCTCACGAAGAAAAGGGCCGACAAAGCTAAAAGACATAGCAATGTATGGCACCAAGGTGAAGGTTGTGGGAGAAGGCAAATACTTGGGAATAACGCTTGACCAAGGGCTAACCTTCAAACCGCACCTAGAGAAGACAGCGAACAAAGCCACAAAGTCCTTGTGGGCTTGCAGGCGAGCGTTCGGAAGCAAGTGGGGCTTATCTCCAATGATGACCCACTGGATATACACCAGAATGATCAGACCGATCATTACGTATGGCTCACTGGTGTGGTGGCATAAACCTCCACCCAGACGAACATACAGAAACTTAGCAAGGTGCAGCGTAGGGCTTGCCTTGGAATCCCGGGGGCAATGATAACCACCCCTACGGCAGCTATGGAGACCCTCCTGAACTTACCGCCGCTAAACCTAGCAATTAGGGCAGAGGCGCTCAGAGGGGCATACCGGCTGAGAGTTAACGGCGAGGAGGGATCGTCAAGGGCGGGGCACTCGCTCATTTTTGACGAAATCTCCAAAGACAAAACCCTTAGTATGAATACTGAGAGGATACCCAAAACAGTTTGTCCCATCAAACTGCTTAAGACAACAATCCCCACTCGGCAAGACTGGGAGAGCAATTCCAGTAAAGCGAAGCTGAATGGAATCGTGTATTATACAGACGGCTCGAAAACCACAAAGGGCACTGGCTCTGGAGTATACGGGAGCAATGGACGGGGCTGCAGAATTTCTGTAAGCCTAGGACAACAAGCGACCGTATTCCAAGCCGAGGTATATGCAATCCTGACGGCGGCTGCTCAACTATTAAAAGAGAACCTTATTAAAAGGAAAATCTTTATAGTGACAGACAGCAAAGCAGCGATTGCAGCAATAGACTCATATGTGGTAAATTCAGGGCTAGTCCTTGAATGCACACAAATGCTAAACGCACTAGGTAAGTGCAACTCAGTCACACTAGTGTGGGCACCTGGGCATGCGGGAATCGCAAGTAACCAAGTTGCTGACGAGCTTGCGAGAATGGCAAGCGCAAAACCACTCATAGGACCCGAACCGGCTTGTGGGATTACTTATAACACAGTCAAAAAGGAGATTCAAGCAATACTCACGAAAGAGCATTGCAGACATTGGTCGAAAATCCCAGGACAGAGTCATTCCAAGATCTTCCTGGAAACCCCAAACGGGGACCTAGCTACGTCCATCTTAAAGTTAAGCAGGACGAAGATAAAACTTGCGACAGAAATGGTCACTGGCCACTGTCGCATGAACAAACACCTGCACAACATGGGACTGACTGAAAGCCCGACGTGCAGGGGTTGTGGTGAGGCAGATGAAACGCCCTATCACGTCATTTGCCAATGTGAGGCATTCATAAAGGCAAGGGAACTCCTACTTGGAAATGAAAAAATTACACAAGAGGAAGTAACGAAGATTCGCCCTACTAAAATCCTGGACTTTGTGAAAGATACAGGTATTCTTGAAGGGTAGACAACACCGGGGAGCACAATAGACCAAAAGATCGCAGTGCGGGAACCTATCGGGACCACCCCCAGAATAATAATAATAAATAATAATGCCACTGGTGCCAGTTTAGAAAATCTCTCGCAGCAATTTACTGATGGGTGTGTAATGAATTTTTGATTTTCTATAGGTCAATGTGGGTAAATGGAACCTTCCCTTCCATTTTTTTAAATACCTACACCACCTATGATCTGATACTCGCAGTTTTTAAATAATGTTGCACCAACCCATACAAACTGACGCCATTTGTATCTTTTGATTTGCAAGTATAATATGGCCGCATGTTTACAACACGTTGAAATTGATGATTGCAACAATGTGGAAGATTTGATGTAATGACTCAGTGTAGTTACTCGTACGTGATTGAAGAACTCACACATTTTATATGATATATACCAATAAACATATTCGATTAGATTGTATATAACGTCCTTTTTATTTATTAGACTTATTTCTTGGTTAAGATATTCGAAGATGAACAGTACCTATTTTTAAACAACCGTAAGGTTGGGTGACTTTGGTCCACTTTCAAACATCAAATGTTTATAAAAACTTATATGTTGTACCTATTGCTTTGAAATTTTGGGTTTAATAGGCCCTTTAATTGTACTTTAAGGTTGGATAGACAATTTCACATTAAAAGTCCAAGAGATGCATTTTGTTATTTTTTTTATGGGTGATAAAGTTACCATAACAAGTTGGGTCACTTTGGCCACCTACGTGTTAAAATGCATTAAATACATGTATTGGCTAAAAATGGACGGTGTGATGGTACAAATTGTATTAACGTATTTTTTACAATAGGTACCTACCTACCTAGTGAATTTCTAAAAATAAACACAAGAAAACGCAAACAAATGATTTATTTCTAAAAATAAAATATAAGTTTTACACGAGTACCTATATACAATGTTTAGGAGGTATAATTTAAATATTTATTCATGGATGGTATTTTGCACAGTCCTCTTAATGTCATGATAGGTGGTTCTATTTTTTCTTTTGTTACCTTCGTTATACCATAAAACATCATCTAAATTTGGCCACCTCCATTGAAACAACCCGCCTGCTGGCCTGCTACCATAGATTTTATTTACACTTCATTTCCCTTTGTTAGTAATAGTTGTCCAGGATAATATTGGTTCTCATTAGAAAATATGACAAAATCATTTTTTCTTGTTATAGGTTTGTCTCGGTTCTCTTTTCCAACGCCAAACTCATCTCCTTCTTCAAATATGTCGGTGATCGGTGGAAAAATTTACGTTATAGATTCCATTAATATTAAAGATACCGATAAAGTTTTTTACACATTTTTTTATGAGAAAAAAATGCGTTTCGTAATTTTATTATTTGATTATTTTCCTCATGAGGACGGTTCATCTATGATGTTCCAAATGACTCGCTGGAAAATCCAAATGAAAATGTTGCTCATTCAGTGTTAATTAATATTCAAATTATTTAGTAGGTACATACTTAATTTTAGTTTTAGATAAAAATTCTCATTGTGTTCTTTCTTTAAATGAACATTTCATTTTTCTTATCCTTTGATTTCTACTCCCTGTTTTCCACCATCCCTTTGAATTTGAACTATTTCTAGTGCAGGTGTTTATTTTTAATCTGCAACCCAGTTGGCGGGTTACTTTAATTTTTTTTTTCTATAACTGGTACTCTCCAATAATTTTTTTATTGTAGTAGAAAATATGCGTGATAGTGACGTTATTTTAGAAAAAAACGCTATTTCCACAACTATTTCATTAAAAATGATAAATACTATTCATATGTTCCAATCATGATTGCCCTCTAACAAAGAGTATTTTTAAAAACCAACATCCCTTTCGCAGATCAGCAACTGCCCCTTCGACTATTACATTAGTGTCTTAAACCAAAAATTAATAATAATAATAATAACAAGAACATCCCACATCCCGGAGGCATTTTGACATCCTTTACAGACCTACGGCACTATACATCAATATTGGTCTCTTATTGGTTGTTACTTCTTTATCCCAGTTACATCCCAAACTTTTAAAATGTGAAGCATCAAAAATAAACGCCTAATCAAGCCGTAATTTTTGAAAAAATAAGCAGTTAAGAAAGTTCTTTTTGAAATAACTTCAGTTTTGTAAACCTGTGTGTCATGCCACTAATTGAAAAAAAATATACTAAACCTGCAAATAACCTAGGCGCTTTAGTGGGGGAATAAGCGTAGAAAATGGTACAACGTTTATGTTAAGAACGAGATTGGAACAGAAGATAGTAGCAGGCGAGTATTTGCGTATAGTGCCGTAGGTCTGTAAAGGATGTTAAAATGCATCCCGGAGTCTTTCTTTCCGTAATAAAAAATTCGATATAAACATTTCACGACACAATTGGGAAATTTCAAAGGGGTCAGTCTTGATAACGATTTCATACATAATTATAAACATGCGTACGTCAGTGCTCTCATTATCATCATCATAAATTTCATAGCAAATAAGTTGAAAACCACTAATCTAAATCAGTGAAATAAATAAGCGTGAGCATTTGTGTCGTACTCGAGGTTATCCTTAATTGTCTTACACGAGAGTGCGAATATGTAAATAAATAACCAAATTTGAATTTGTTTTAGGATCATACGGCACATTTCCAGAGAAATTGATATTATTGTCGTACGTACTATACCTACTATGACCGTTGAGTTTTCACTCAACGCTATAACATAACTGAAATGGAAACAGAGCAGAATAACAAATAACTAATAAATGAATTACGTATTTTATGCATAAAAATATTGAAATTTGAGGAAACACATTGTGATTTCGTTGATATTCCCCTTATAACTCTTATAATTTATTCGTTATTTAAATAAATCCATAACTTAAACACAATTTGGATCCCCGAACGCACAAATAATGTTTTTCATTTTATTTACTTTCTTACAGAAGACATTGAACTGAAAACCATGCTCGGAAGAGGGTTTCCCTTTATTATACTTATAAACATCGCCGGTAAAGTTGTGTTTGTAAACAACGTGTTTTAATAAAGTACCTATTTTGTAGGACTAACGCTGTGCCAAACCGATTTATTGGCACCGCGAACCTACTGTGGCTTCCAACACACCGATGATTATGTAAGAGAAAATGACAATATATCGTTAGATAAATTTCCGTGGATTGCACAATTGCTGTATAGTCATAACGAAGTAAAATGTGGAGGAGCTCTCATTAATCGCCGTTATGTTACTACCGCTGCGCATTGTATATTTCGGGAATGGAAACTGTAAGATATGTGTTACACACTAAAATTAAATGCCTAATTTTAGAACAGGTGTTCGTCTTGGCGAGTTTAATGTAATGACAGACATCGATTGTCAAACTCACACAAGTTTCGGTATAGAATGTAGTGATCCAGTTCAAGACTTCAAGGTTGATGAAATAATACAACATCCAGAATATGACGAGCGTACTATAGCGAATGATATTGCACTGATTCGGCTTTCCGAAAATGTTATGTATTCAGGTGTGAGCAATCCGGCTTTAAAATTAATATATTATATTATTACAATATGTAGAATATATACGTCCTATATGTTTGCCAATGACAAAAGATTTGGGCCTAAAAGACGGAGATCAATTAGTAATGGCTGCTTGGGGACGAGCAATTTACGAAGGAACAGAGACACTGATGAAAAAGAAAATTTCAGCTACATTTGTACCATTTTCTGATTGTAGAAAAATTTACGAACGATTTCAGCAACCTGTAACTGCCGACCATATATGCGCCCGAGAACATCGCGAAAATTTTACTTGTGAAGGTGATAGTGGACGACCGTTAATGCGATCCATAAAAAATCAATGGGAGCAAGTTGGCATAGTTTCATTTGGTGTAAGGGGAACATGTGTACCGCAGTTTCCAATCGTCTATGTAAGAATAACAAGCTATTTAGACTGGATCACAAAAAATCTACGGGCCTAAGAAGTTATTAAAAATATTAAAATACTTTCAAACATTTAGAGGTATCTTTACTAAACTTTATTATACTTAGATTCCAAATGCATGACCAATTTAACGATAATTGAAAATCGGCATTTCCTTTAGTGTGTTTACCTTACCTATTCTTGTTTATCACCTCCTTGATCTCCAGGAGTCTTCGTTGTGCCCTTTAAGACTACCTACTGATATTTGTACCATATGATTTAACTTTTTCTTGTAGGAATCCTTTGTGCCATGTTTCATAAAAAATTCGCTTTTAGTTGCTTTTCAGATGATTGTTGAATGAAACTCAAGTTACGTTTGTTTGACGTATTGTATTAATGTTATAATGACCACCATTTTTAATTTTTTTCAATTAAACTTTTACCTTACTTTTTAATCGATGATTTCGTTTTACTATTGGTTGTTATACCTACCATCAAAATTAAAGTTGTTAGTGAGTGTAAATAAAAATAAGAAACAATACAGTGATAAAACGAAATGTCAGACGAGAGATTGAGTGACAACTGACAAGTGAGATAAACAATAAATGAGCGCATTTCGAGTCTACAAATAAAGACCAGAAAACGAGAACATTATTGAACCGTTTTTGTTCTTTGGCTACCTGCACAATCGTCGCTTTGGTGCAATGAACTGTATACTATACGTACCTAGTATACAGTTCATTGCTTTGGTGTTACGTACCCTAACATTAATTTCTGTTTCATTAAAATTTTCGTTGTCTAATTCCATCATTTTAAATTGTATAAACCAAAATTCGCAAAATTAAGAACTTGAAACATAAATCTCAGCAGTAACGCTTACTATTTCTAAAGATTCAGTTGTGGTGCTGACATCTGTGATTATTTCATTGGAAATGGCTATTTCAGCAACCTAAATGTGTAAATGTTTGGAGATGTGCAATACAACCACCTTCAAATGGTGAATTGCAACAAGTTGGTGCGTTGTCGTAGAGCGGTTCTTGTTCATCCGCAGCCCACGTCTCTTCTTACGCACATCGTCTCGTGAAATTAATTGCTCATGAACAACTCCGAGAGCGATAAAGAAAACTATTAACATTGTCTTTCCGTTTGATTGTAGTGTATGTTTTCTTAGGTCGTGGCAAATGATTATTTATCGATCCATTGCGATGATTGTGCTTCAATTGAACATCATACCACAAACCCAAGTTTTCATCACCTGGTTTTCATCGATGCGCCAATTCTTGGCTTATTTTGACCACGATTTCCCCCCTTGTTCGTTTATCATCCCCAGTTCTGCAGAGACGTGATTCCATCAATTTTTTTCATAATGACGAGCCTTCCGTTTTGACGCCACATTAGCATAAGCAACAGCTTTCTTTGAACATGCTAATACATGAGATGAGGCAAGAGTATCCGAGCAAGTGACATCCCAAACTATATTGTGACACTTAGACCAAGACATTAAGTTAACCTTCGGGTCTCTTTCCATCAGAACATGTAAGACCTGGTGGTTCCCCAAGGGAAGGAATCTTGGCAGATGCTAATGCTTGTTGAATTATTCGATTTAGTTCCTGATGTTTAGAATATCGCTTAGCATTACCGAGGATGAATGACGTGGATGTGGCCTTTACGGTGCTTGATTACCGCGAGTCCCTACGATTCGGGGTGCTTGATTAGAGTGAGAGGTGGAGAGTGATGTGGAGTTACAAAGTACGTACACTATGGGGGGTGGAAACTTTTACTTTGGAACACTGTATCTCAGTGAAAAATGGTCCCATTACAAAAACAAAAAACAGTTATATTCGTCTTATTGCCAGCTACAACTTACATTTGCGAAAAAGATCCACTCCTATTTAAAAAAATGACCGCCATGATGAAATCTGTAAAGTGGCGCCATCTACAATTAAATTGATTATATCGTCATCTTCCCCCTCGAAGCAATAAAACTTTGACCTGAAACTTTTTTTGAAAAAAAATTGTCCTTTTCGATATCATTCAATTTCATCTTTCTAATTAAACTCCATAACCCATTCTATTGAACTTTATTATTTGACGTGATGTTTAAACATCATCGGACGGTTTAGTACTGAATTCCATAAAATACTCAGTTAAACAAATTTAAAGAAAAATCGTTACGTTACCCTTAACTTTGTTTTTCGATCTAATCATCCTCCCTCAGATACGAAATACGTTTCTCCAAAATGAAATGAAAAACAATACCTTATTGTCATTTAACGTTGTAAAAGGGAAAACGCGCGGACTTGATGTTATATTGTACTTTTTAATCAAATACGAGTTAAGAAATATGTCTGCAATTTTTTAAATTTAAATTTGATTTCTTAAGGAGTCTGCTTCTAAAAACCAATCTTTGGTAATATAAAAAAAGAAAGAAATCTAAATTAGGGGATTCAAAGTGTGCTTTAGTCATAATAAAAATGTAATTTAAATTTACATTTCGTTTTCATGTTTCACGCACTTGAACTGTTTTAATATCGCTACGATTTTAAAAAGATTTGTTTAAGGTAAATTCGTATCTTGTGTTCGCTATAATGTACAGGGTGTACAACTAAGAAAGGAGGTCGGCCATAACCCGAAAACTATTTGGGATAGAACAGTGAAATAAAAAATCTTATAATAAATGTACCCAAGAGAAAATGCTGGAAATTATTTTCAATTTCCTACCATTGCCGCCAGAGGCCGTTTTCGTGTTCAGCCTGTAAATTCAAAAAATTCATATCAAACCACTGCCTCCACTACTTGTGGAAAGGATAAAGGACTACTGGAATTTAATCAGCATCAGTAATTCCGAAAATCGATTAAAGTTCAAATCACCCCCGATAAAGTGCTATCTAGGTATAGCGAAAACAAGTACCGACATCATATCAATGTCCGTCATATGGAATACTACTTTTAGAGATTTAATTCGATTGATTATCCCGCCAGCATCAAAAAGTTGAAATGAATAACATAATTCTGATTACTACATATTATTGTATTTCACTGTAGTAGGTACATTTGGGGTAAAATGGGTCTAAAATTGTTGGAGCCGTCTATTGGTAGGAGATTAATAATAATAATAATAATACCTATATACAGCGGAAGGATACAGACTGTCAGCCAGTCTGGGCCACAACGCGACCTCTTCCAGGCAGAAATTTCCCATTCAACACCTCAACGCAAATTATACTGAAGAGACTTCCAATAGTCATTGACAGTCAAACAAAATTAAGGGCACTAAGGACAAATTTTAATCCAGCTAGCACCGGAACGCACCCAAAACCAGCTGGAAAAACACAATAACTTCAAGCTAATATGAATATTCGGGCATTTCGATATAAAGGATAACGTCATATCCTATCAACTAGATAAAGAATGTCGAAAAATTCCTTTTATAAGACCTCAACCGGCATTTGGACTTTCACATGAAATGGAGAGAAAAACCATCTTGAAGGAATACTGGAAGGAATCCAAGGCAAGTTAGGGACATACTAGGAGTGCTTTGTATCCAAACAACTGATAATCTGACAAGTCAACTAACGGAGAACTGTCAAATGAAAAAACACTTTCATAGAATCAGCCTTGAAGCTGACCCAAATGGCGAGAAACCCCATTCCATACACTGTACCTACCATTGCAAGCCTAGGTGCTTTGAGGGAACTAAATAGACTCAAGGAAGATCTATTAGGTACCTTTTAAGCTTACAAATATCCTGAGAGAGCGAATTTCAAACCGATGGGTACAATGGTCCCCACTACCGCGGTGAATTGATCTATAGGGAACCACCTCTCAGAAAAATAATAATAATATAGTAACTTAGTCTAGCAATAGAAAAAAAATAATTTCAAGAACTGACGGATGTGATTCAAACTGAAATTCATTCATCCACCCCAAATTCTGGCAGCGAATGATGAAAGAAGTAATGAATAGGAAAGCCATGGAGAAAATTTTTAACAATGTGAGGTTCATCTTCATAGAAATATTGTTGTCGATAATAACTTGTATTAGATGAAGGGAAATGTAAAATGTGAAAAATATCGGTTTCAGTATTGAATTGTTCAGAAAATAATAAAGATTTTCCAATTTTGTGAATAAATTTAATTGTCAGGAAGAAGCAAAAATGGTATTTATTTTGAAAGAAAATTGCGTTGTTTAAATGGCAATTTACAGATTGCCTTAGGTTATAAAGGTTAGAGAGATAAATTCGTTGCATGGAGAATCAAATAATTTCAAAATATCAAACGAAAGTTTAATCAATTTTTAATCTCTGTAATAATGAGAATTACCTAATATTTTAAGGAAAGGAAGCAATTTGTCTGTACCTTATAACCATTACTGCTACCTTGTATGTTATCCTTCAAGAAAGTTTGGACTCTTGATAAGTAAAAGAATGGAATTCACCTACTTCAGGCAAAGAAGCGAAAATATTAACTTTTTTGCACACATCGAATCAGATGGCTACATCTTATTTCTTTTGCGTTGATTGTCTTATAAATAATTGTAAATATGTATTAGTATATCACTTAGTTATCTCTCCGACAAGCATCTATGATAAATTGACCAAAAAAAATTACGTAACTCTTTTAATATAAATAAATAAATTTATAAAATCTACGTCTTAAAACAATAATTAAGCAAGCGTAATCGCCTATTTCCCCCCGGCTGAAGGTTCACAGGTACTTTGTGATATCTCCGTTATTTCTAGAGCATAAAATTTTTATAAATTAATATTATTGTAAATAAGGTGTTACTCACGTAATCCACATCGCTGAGCACAAGCTAGTATTCTTCGATTGTCATAAGTAACTTGATTTGATGCACAAACGGGATTAAATTCCTTTAACACGCGCATTTGGCAAATTCGGAAGCAGTTATCATAATTTACTGGATTATTGTTATTATTATTTTGCCGTTGCTGATTTTGATTGTCATCATTATCATTTCCAAAATTAAATTGCCTCTGTTGACGGTTCATGTTTTGAAAGTCGTTTCTCCCAGAATTCCAGTTAAATTGTGAAAAAATCCCTGTCACTTGACAAAGAATTAATGCACCTAAAATGTAAAGAATTAAATAGGCGATAATAAAAAAAATCATTTACCTACATAAGAAATATATCACCGTCATCTTCATGGTGTTTAAGAAAAGTTTGGTTGATAGATCAACTAAGACAAACTGACCTATAATAAACTAAGTGTTGGTTCTCTACTGCTTAAATATATGTGGTGGGGAAACAGGTTTTTACGCATTTGGTTAAAAATGTATCACGTAAAGACCACTATCATATGTCAACAGTAAACAGTGAGGAATTAATGTACGTACGGATTCTAAGGTCAATGTAGAATCAATTTTCCATGGATATTTAAAAAAAAAGATCGATCTTTCTTCTTCCTGTTCGGTATTAAGGTTTTTCCAGACTAGACATCGGAGAGAAACCGCAGACGATATAGATTGATACTTTAATTACCATTAACCATTGTACTCAGTTAATTTGATAAATAGATTTACGAGGCGCAAACGTTCAGGAATTTTACATCGACCAATTTACATAATGTGAACACTTATTCGTTCTATTACGAAATAATAAATATTTAGGTATGTATGGCATATTACAGTTCAATGAAATTTTATTTGTACCAAACAGAAAATAATCCAAAATTAGAACCTTTTTTATTGCTCTGGTAAAGGGTCCTAAATTAAGACATTAAAACACAGCCTTCGCCTGGTAATTTTGGCTAAATTTACTGGGCTAATTACATACAAGCTGTCCTACAAAACCTTGAAAACGTAAAAACGACAGCTGAAATGCATTGTAACCATAATAAATTATAAGTAACTATTATTATATTTCATAGGAACATAGTTAAACGCCCAAAAACTCAACAAAATTATAATATACACAAATGACTGCTGGTTTCTCGAGTAGCTTTTCTAGTCTTCAAAAGACTGTTGCAAAACGACGTTTCATTTGCCATCCTCAGGTTGGTAGCTGTCTACTCCTGCTTCGTGTTACCTCTTGCTATTACTCGCTTGATTGGTTGCGTGTTTGCAACAGAGTCATTGAGCCTCGAGCTGAGACTTTCACTGCTTTTCCTGTTTTTACTGTTTGCTTCCCTGATTTCATTTCTTCTTTTGTTGATTATGTTTTAGGTGTCTCCAATCCCTAGCTGTAAAGTGCTCGATACTTGCCAAAGTTTTTGCGTCCCCAAATTTAATAATGTGTACTGTTGTTGTTACGTATTGGGCCAAGGATGAACAGCGTTTTTGAGATCTTCTATCCTTGCGCTGATTTTTCTGTTGGTTTTTGGTTTATCCAATATAGGTTAACCGGCAGCGTCCACATGGAATCTCGTACACTGCTTGACTCTCCAAAGAGGTCTTGTTCTTTGGATTTCTTAAGATCGACTGAATTTTTCGATACGCCGTGAAAGTTGTCTCGATTTTATTTTTGAAGAATATGGCTAATCTTTTCCGTTGTCCCTTTGATCTTTGGTAGGTATGCTTTGGCAATTGTAGGAAAGTCGGTCCCTCTTATTTTTGTCATCTTGTTCTATTTCCATTGTGGATTTGATATGTGGGTACGCGTTGTTGAGGTGTTCCAAAAATACATTGAGTTTCTCCTGTCCGTGAGGATACTTACTGCTAATTTGCTCTTTTGTAATTTCATAGGCTTTACATGTTTCAATGTTTCAATAGTTTTCGTGAAATGTTTCAAATACCTAATAATTTTGATGTGTCTGTGAGAAATTGTTCAAAACTCATCTTCATTTTAATTTATTTTTTGTGTGGAAAACCTAACATTTTTCTTCTCCTCTCTCTTCTACGAGATTAAGTGACTTTTTATTATTAAATTCCTTTAACACGCGTTACATTAAGCACAGATAAAAGGTATAATAAAGTGTATAATCTCATTCCCTAATTTTTTGTATTATTTTTTGTTACAGAAAACTCTAAATTTATGTTCGTTTTAAAGCACCGAATAGCTTATAATATTCGTACCTATATGTTTATTGGTAACTATATTTTACACACGTTTCTAACTAAATTCGATATCAACGTTCATGACATATTATCCAAGAAAATACGTCACACAAGTCATATAAATAAATAAATAAATAAATCTACGCACTAGAACAAGTAAACAGTGGTGACTATTTTCATCCAGCAGAAGGCTCGCAGGTACTTTGCGATATCTCCGTAATTTCTAAGGCATAAACGGTTAAGAAATTGATACTATTATAAATAAAGTATTACTTACGTAATCCAGATCGCTGAGCACAACCTAGTATCCTTCGATTTTCATAAGTAATTTGATTAGATCCACAGACGGGATTAAATTCCTTCAATACACGCAATTGGCAAATTCGGAAACAGTTATCGTAATTTGGTGGATTATTGTTATTATTAGTATTTTGTTGTTGCTGGTTTTGATTACCGCTATCCTCATCTAAAAAATTAATTTGTCTACCAGTATTCCAGTCCCACTGTGAGAAAATTTCTACCACCTGACAGAAATAATGCACCTAAAATGTAAGGAGTTAAATGAACAGACTAATATTAATAAGATCAGTTACATAGGAAATATGTTGCTGTCTTCCTCATTGTGTAAGATTCACCGAAACGTACTGATTTGTAAGTGTTTGAGCTGTACTGCTTAAATAAGTATGGTGGGGACACCAGATTTTTAATAATTTGACTGGAAATTCCAAATTTATATCAGTGTAGCGTGCCAGAAAGTAATATCAACGTTATCTAATTGGGCATTTGACCTTACCGTTTTTTCTTGATCGACAGTTCAGGATTTTCCAGGCTAGACGTACTGTGGGGAAACCACAACATGTAAGGTTAATGAAACAATATTATTCCAATTTTCAAAAAAGTGGTAATGCACTATGAAAAGGGTGTGATTTTTGTGGTTACCTTCACTTCATCGCCCCCGTACTTCGGAGTGGTAGAATGAGCGAGTAAGTTGGGCGCAGCGCAGTCCCGTTTGCTTGTGATCTCGTATTGGGCGAAATCATACTGCTTTTGCGCAGGGAGCGGTGGTAGTTCTATGATCTACAGATCACCTGATGCGTAATTGATCAAGACTGGGGGTGTTGGGGTAATCGATCAAAACGTATCTAAGCCAGTAAATAGGTATACAGCAAATGGCGGTGAGACAACTTACCTACTACTAAATAGCTACTTTTCAAATTTTTATAATGTTCTGTTCATACTGCATTGTAATTTGTAAATTTAAATTAATGTGTCTCAGTAGACTGTGTACAAAGTTATTAACAGGTTCAAAAAGCTTAGCTATGCAGGCGATCGTCTGGGCAGAGGAAGGATCTGCGCGGTCAACAGGCAGATCATTCGGAAGCTTGCGTAGCGAACTCCATGAGAAAAGTACCTCGAACCCCTCATAAATTTATATTGCAAAATATTCAACTCCGTTATTTACTCGCACACTGTAAAGTTTAAATGAGGAGTGAAGGGCGACGGTTTCACATACACATAGTATAGAATCTATGTATAATAAATAAAACTACTCAAAACCTATAGTCTATGTATACTGTTATGTGTATGAAAGCGTCACTCTTCAGTCCTTATTTAAACTATTATACTATAGACGATTATTGTTATAAATTTATTAATTGAATAATTTATTATTAAATGTATGTACTTTCATTATAAAACTATTTTTATTTATTTCTGTATTTGTTTTATCAATATAGCAAAGAAAGAAGAAAAATAATACAATAGCACTCATGCTTTGCTCACATTTTCAACGAACTTCGTTCGTTACTGGAATCAATATTCCGTCCGTGCGTCCGTGCGTTGCAAGAGATGCGTATTGTCTACAACCGAGTTAAGATATGGATCTTATGTGAAATTTTATGCTGATTCAAGATCCGGGCCCAATTTTTTGATATCTCAAATACTTTTCGAAATATTCGACTTTTAAAGTCGAAATGATCAAATTTTGTCTTTTTGATAAGGCCAGATTTTTTTATACTTTCGTTACTGCGGTATTTGAAGTTCGTTTTGTAATCCAGGGATTTCAACTAGTTCCACATGGTTTCTTTCCTCATTATCATTAAATTCGCACGTAGCGCCGGGTGAAACAATGTACGGGTTAATTGACGCTTTTGATATGAAAAACTACATGATTTACGTATCGAACTTTTTCATTTGTTAATATACAAGGTGTATATATATATATACATACACCTATGTACGCCTAAATTCAGTAGCAACTATAATTATTTTAACATGTGGTTTAAAAATGTCCGTATATGTGGTCGGTGGCCGGAATTAACTGTAGGTATTACAAACAAGGAAACGTTATATAACAACCACAACGAAACTGATAATTTTCCAATATGAAATACTATTATAAACCTTCGCAATTGAAGGTGGTGCACATAGAAACGAAAATACTTATTATTCTTAATTGTTGTCACCTGTGAGATTTCTCGTATTGACATGAAAACTATAAATATTTTACGTAGCTACCTTTGTATGTAATTTTTTTTTATTAAAATCAATTATTATATTTATAAGTTTTGTTTATTTTTACGTTTTTAAACCGTAAATTAACGGGAAGCCTCAGAAATGGAAAACTGAAATACAGAAGTTTTTGTTTTCAAGTTTGAAACGCTGCAACCATTTGAAGTCTAATGTACAGTCTTAAAACAGCCCATTCTGAAGATATAGTGGAGTCTCCTTATAAACTTCTGTCCTTTTTCGGCTAATACGTGTCCCAAATTCTCTTACTGAGGGTATACTCCAAATTCCAAAGTCCTGACATAATAGACAATTGCATTCTGTCATTCTCAATTTCTAAAAATATACCCGAGGGAATGAAAAGCCGCAGATCTGATTTACTTAACTAAATGTAAAGATAAATGTCGTCCTTCTCTCAGGGCTGTTTTTAAAATCGTCCAGGAACACCATAGAAGGTTGTTGTGTCCTAGTATCCAGATCACTGTTAGATGGTGATCCCGCGCCAGGAATTTAAGGGTTCTGTGGTGCTCTCAGAAAAGCACGATACGCAGAAAGGGCCATTTGGCGAAAGTTATTATGGCGATACTTTCACAACCTGTATGACGTAGACGAACCGTTTCCGGACATATGTTTTATAAAGCAAAAAATGTTTGTTTTGATGTCCCCCTACCACTCCTAAAACTTTGTCGGATTATTTATGTAACACACTGTACATACCTAAAAAAGCCACAGCCCAGAAGTAATACAAAATGTAAGCACTAAGTGTTTCAAAGTACTGTACAGTGTACATCTAAAACGATTTCTTATGACTGTGGCTTGCAAATGTACCTATGGATGTATTTAAAGAACGAAGCATTTTCTACCTTACACAGCGGGTGCAAATTCAAAATATAATAAAATATACCTTTTTGTGCACAATTTGCGGGAACCGTTGCTTTTTTGTTTTAATTTGAAGAAAAGTGCAGCTAATGGGCATCCATTGCTGTGTCAAGCATATGGGGAACATTCTCCATCAATAAAAATACGTGAATACTGAACCTGGCGTTTTAAAAGTTGCGATTTTGATAACAGCGATAAATAATGCGAAGGAAGACTAGTAAAGTTTGAAGACGCTGAGTTGGAGACGTTATTGGACCAAGATTCATGCCAAACTAAAGGGATCTGAAACCTTGGAAGTGACTCAACAAGCGATTTCAAACCGCCTCAATGCAGTGGGTATGGTGCAAAAACAAAGAAATTGGGTTCCCTATGAACTCAATCCAAAGAATGTCGAGTGCCGTTTTTTAACATGTGAATAACTGCTCCAAAGGCAAAATCGGAAGGGTTTTTTGCATCAATTCGTGACGGGGGACGAAAAAGTGGATCCATTACGACAACCAAAAGCGCAGAAAATCGTGAGGTAAGGCAAACTTTAACAACAAAACCGAATATTCATGGCAAGAAACTAATGTTGTGCATCTGGTGGGATCAGTTTTAAAGTGATCTACTATGAGCTACTCCTTCTGAACGTAACCATCACTGGGGAATGTTACCAACAACAATTGCTCCTTCCGACTTGTTACGTCGATGATACCGAAGCTTTAAATCACTTCTAGATAAATTGTTTCCCATAAAACCCTCCTAAAATGAGAACTGAACCCTTGTATCTCACCTTACATGACCCGTTGTCGAGTTTGTTTTGTCTGTATAACAATCCAGATGTATTTATGGCTAAAATATGGTCTGATGCCTGAATATTAAGGTTACAATGAATTATTATTTCAAAAACTTAAAGCGCATAAACTTATTTACATCGTTGTGTTCTTACTTTAATTAGTATGATTTACGTTAAGTTGTTCATTAACCGGGAACTCGTTTATCACCATTGAGTTTCACATATCCTCATTTAATTAGGTATTTCAGAAAACGTAAAGGTAATTGGGATATTAGTACAACCATGCGATACTGTGGAGCATCAAGGAGAATACCTTTGTTGGATGGCTATACCATTTGTTAAAACGTTTAGTTTTTACGTAGGTATCCATATTGCTGCTGTAAGTCAAATAGTGTAGAAATCGGTGAACTGGGACCATGACCGTCACGACCCCGTTTTCTGACCATTTAACGTTCATTTTGTAGGCGTATAAGATCATCCTTACCAACAAATATAGACGGGCTCAAGAATCGTATCACAACATCCGTAAATGAAGAAGTGTCACCAGATGTCCTTCAGAAAGTGGAAAAACAACTTTAGTCTCAAGGGGATGTGACATACTCTATGATTGAATACTTGCAATTCGTTCACAATACGATTGCAGTAAAAGGAACAACTTTATTTTTAGGTCTAAATCTCTTCCTTTGAAAGTCGTCGAACCGTTTTCATTGGGCCAAAACTAAAACTAAAAATTAAAATCAATAATTATTCAAGAAGACCCCCCGCTGTTGAACTTGACAGTGGCTTTATCACGAATTCCCATATTACGGTTACGTATTGGCAAAATTACGATTTTCGTCCAGGAAAATTGAAGAGGTTTTGGTGTTAAAAGCAAATATTTCAACAAACGCCCGGAGTTTGCATTATACGGATACCGTGGGCGGCTTTGGTTATACACCAGTGTAAACTGTATTGCAAAACACTCTCAGACTTAGTTTATGTGTTACCAACGAGTACTCTTTGGTATTACTAAATCTTTAAGCAGTACGTTTCTATCTAAAATCCTCTTGAGCGTCATTGTACATTTTGTAATTACACACTATTTTGATTCATAATTAGATATGATCTCAACCATATCAAAATATCTAATGGGTTATCAATAAGTCGCCCAAATATTGCATCACTTTGGCATTCATTTATTATAAAAAGCCTTTGCGTTAAGAAATTGACACACATCAAACTCGTTGACTCAGCAGACACCTGGGGAGTCCTCCGTTACTTCTGAAAAGTAATCGTTGAGTTGAGTCATTTTAATGTAAACATTCACATACGCAAACCGCAATCCTGTGCACATTTCAATAACCTTCTGTTACGATAAGTGAATCCATTAGTACCACAAACTGGATTAAATTCTTTCACGACACGCGACTGACATTCATCGTAACATGCGAGAAAATTACCGGCAGGATTCACGTTTTCTGTTGGACCGTCTATAGAATTAGTATTTGGAGAACTAGATTCGGTTACCATTCCAGAATCTTCTTCGAATACAATACTTTGCGAATGCGTCCATGATATTTGGTACACACACACGATAACTGAAAGTTTGAAAACGGTTGGTATAGTACATTCTTTTAGAAATACTTGCCTAAGTAGAAAATTTTTACGTTCAGCATTCTGGATATAAGGTTTTAGTTGTTGTACACTTGTACTGAGCTATCTATTTGGAAGATTGTATCGTGAAGATAGGAGCAAAGTTCGATCAGGTCTTTGGCAAGTTTATCGTAGATTAATGAACTTATGCACAATCTAAATAATATAGCTCAAATTATTATATTTACAATTGCGATGCTTACTTTTACGCCATTCACACCATCTTCTACAAAGAGAACACCGTCGACATCTTTTTAGAATAAAGCAACGGTTATTGGGGAAATTTGAATTAGGTCTCGTATACGAATTTATTATACATATGTATGGAATGGCGTCGCGCGCAGTACATCGAAAAATATTCGTACCATACAAATTCGCGTCCTTGCTCTAAAAGATATGGTTCGACAGGCGCAACACATAATTATATACTCAAATACAACAATTTTTCGAGGTAAGACGTCAAATTCCAAGACACAAACAATTTATCGACTAAAAACCAATTTTTCATTCAAACAAAACGTATTTCGGAATTAAATGTTAGATGCCTCCACAAATATTTGAGATAATCGTAATTATTATCCAAATTTACCTCTAGCAACTCCTGCGTTCTGTTCCAATTTATACTTCACAGAGACTGAGGCCCCATTTCTCCTGAATTACTTTTTTTGATTCAAAACAATATAGTGTAAGCTTTAAATCTTCTACTGGAAGCGTTTTTCTAATTGATATGCAGTAGATGCCTCTTAAGAACCGATGTTGGTGCATACATCTTACTTGATTTATGTGCTTTAATGATGTAAAGCTACCTGGAAATGAGTGACGGTGAGTTAGGAGAATATAACAAAGAGTCAATGGGGAATCATATAGATTTTTACAATTCTTTAGGTAACAAGCGGATTGTCTGTACGCCATCGATCGATAAAATTCAAGGGCTCGTTCAAGGAAAAAAATTGATTCCTTAATTCCGATTCCAATCCACCGACTATGTATGTACTGCCAAATATAAGGACGTTGTCTTCAGTAAAAGCTCTCCCTTCACGAAGTAAGATTCACCGAATAATTCAAGCTCCGTATCATGTCGAAGAACAACCAACATAATTAATATACATAGAATTTGGTATTGCCTATTAATTAATAATAAATAAATAATTAATAAAAACATTTGGGAAGCAACGTCCAAAATCTGATATAGGTACACGCTTGTGGCTGAATTTCTCCTAAAAGCCCTTAATATAATCAATTAATGGTAAGGTTATAAGCGACTGGTAAAATATGACCTTGAAAGGTAAACAGACGGTATATCGAATTGAGTAAAGGTGTGGGAAACGGGCAAAGTTCCAAAAGGGAAAATAAAAACGTCCAGAATTTCATATGAAAATATTTCTGGGAATGAATCGATAATTATAGGAAATGTTGTTATGAGATTTTGTCGAAAAACTGCTATTGGGGATCGTCATTTCAATATAGTGCCACACGCAGTAAAGATACGAGGTGGCAAAGTGAAAATTCGAAAAGAGTACATCGAAATCAATAAAATTACCAATTTTCAAAACTTTCCGCCTAACCCCCTTTTTAAGCCCCAAATGATTGTACTATACTTAATTTTCATTTTTATTATTAACGGTTGAACATATTATTTTCTTAATTATTTTGGACATTTGGAAATCTCTACGCACTTGTGCGTAACATCTTCAAGGTAACCATCAATACATACACATAATTTACACGAGTCAATACATGGTCCATTGGTGAGACCCTCTTTGGAGGGCGATGTGAGTTATTTATCCTTTTTACCATTATAATCTCGTGAAAATGTTGGTTAAAGAGGAAAATTGTGCCTACACTAGAGCAGAATTTAATTATTATATGGTAGGGAAATCAAGAAATAACCGAAAGATTCTTTTTCTTCAAAGGTGCATTGTTTGATCGCTAAAAGAAAATGTAGAAGCAAAACTTTTGTACAGTTTTAAAGAAAAACAGCCGTACACAAACATCTTTAATTTCTTTATAGTTATAGTCCAAATAACACTAAATAGATGACGCTTTGATGCAAGATATGTTTTACCAGGTATATAATAATTAAATGGATAATAATAAAGTGTCAAATTCAAAAATTACAAATGTAGTATATTATGATAAGTGCAGAAGCAAGCCTGCGACGAGCTTAACGGCGCGCGCTAATGCTTTAACCGGTATTAAAAGCTTTGAAAGCACAAAATCCTATACTTTTGTAAGGGAACAGACATCGTGAGAAGAGTGAATTTAAAACTTATTACAATAAGTTACAATTTATTCTAATCAACCTAATTTGTAACGTAATTGTGATGTTTTGACGTTTGCAATTGGAACATTTTAATGGCGTGCAATTCAATGGTAAACAAATCCTAAAAGATCAAAAAGTTTAACGGTCGCGGTGCTTGAAATGATGGTGCGAAGAAACTTATCTGTACGTACTGTAAATGGGAAGGTCACATGATGAAGTTGAAAAGCACAAGAAGAAAAATTCTTCTGTGCCGACTAGCACTACGTCCAATTCTGGCTCGACGTCATTTGCGGGAGCTTTTAACGTCTATGGTGGTATGTCTAAACTCTAAAGGCTGTATGTGTGATAGCGGTGCAAGTAATCATAGGCGTCCTTGTTAAATAAAATAGCTCACAAGCACAAAAATAGTACTTATTGTACGATTGGCATACATAATTCTTACAAAGCACGCACTAAAAAACAATATAGATAGATGACTTAAAGTGAAAAATTATTTTTTTATAGATATTGTCAATAACAACCAAAACAAAAACTAAACCAAAGCGCGAGATTATAATTTTCAACAGTCCTCAAAGACGCCGGTTTTCCAGGTATGTGAGTTGTGATAAACCAAAAGACATTTCGTTGCAAACAATAACAAGATTCTGGTATACGGTTCTGGCGAAATTTAGATTGAAATGCTAGTAAATGGAAAATGGTTGCCTGGTGAACCGAAATTTTCTTACTATGTGCTTGAATTGACCCATGTCACTACACGTTCAAACCGAACCAAGAGTGAACGTGAAATGCGAACGACTGTCGAATCGGCACGTTCTATGCTGTCTGCCAATGGACTAACCAATAGGTTGTGGATTCAATCCTGCGGTACCTCGATTTCTCTTTTAAATAGAACTGGCAAGACAACAGAGAATGACAAAGAAGGGTGCCATTAGTTCAAAAGGGAAAATTGTCTTATCCCATGACGTATAATTCAGCGTGAACAAATTTGTTCGTCGGATGAAAAAGAGGTCACCATTGTTCCTGTTTCCAGGCCGGAGAAGAAAACAATTCCTGATTCGGTTGCGTTAGATCAAAGTTCTGATTCGGATGAATCAGACGATAGTCACGGACCTGGAACGTCTCTTCCTAGCGTGACTATTCGACTACCTGCATGAATCATCTCGACCAACTATGAAGTTGCAATGGTAGCTGCTAAGGTCGACTATGATCGGTCTTCATACAAAGAAGTCATTATATCTGAGGAGAGGTCCTACTGAATCACAGCTTCAGATTAGGAGGAAGCGAAAGTGTTCCTTGATGCGTTAAGTGCTGCGTTCAAATGCACAGTAAACTTTAATTTTAATGCTTTATTATTGTTAATTACATTTTTGTAGTTGTCACCTGAAGATGGTATTTTTAGCAATACCGAAAGATGGCCCAATTTTCCTATGAATAATTGTTAATTAATAAAGAATTACGTGGGAAAGGTATCGTGGCCTTTGAATTTTATCCTTCTACTATATATTGGTTTACCCCATTTCGAGTCGAATCGTCACACAATTTAAGTTAAAAGAATTGCCTTTGACAGTTTAAATTATAGCAATAGGGACGTACCTCGTATGTACGGAAGCGCTGAAAGGCCAACCTAGATTTTTTTATAAGTCAAACGTTTAAGATAAAAGTCAAACGTTTAAGATAAAAAGTCAAACGTTTAAGAAGAGAAGTCAAACGTTTAAGATAAAAAGTCAAACGTTTAAGATAAAAACTTAAACGTTTAAGATAAAAAGTCAAACGTTTAAGATAAATAATCCTTTCTTCAGCTCATTCCAGCGGTGGTTTGCGTTATTGTCACGTTACTGGTCTGTAATTCACGACCACAATGGATGAATTTAGTGTTAGCATTGTGGAAATGATTGATTTTTTAAAAACAAGGGGCGTTTCAGAAGTTCAATTACTGAAAATCGAAATCGAAAAGGTAAGAGACTTATAAGTACAGTTTTTATAAACGGTAATTATTGTACCTACCTATTAAATTGTAAAAATTGTCTTACTATCACCCTTGTTTATAAAGGTATATAAACAAGGCTATCACGTACAATTGATATAATTTATAGTACGCAATTTATTCTACAAGTATACATACTGGATATACCTACCTATAATGAAAATATAGATTTGTGGGACAGACCCTTCGATCGATATGATCGAAGAACAGGACAGACCACAATCAAAAATAAAATTACTCTTTCATTTAGATTTAAGAAGACGAAGTAGTTTTTGTTGAAATTGCGTGGGACAAACGCTTGCTAAGAAATTCTTTCGTATTAAATTGCACTTACTTTGTAAATTTGGTACCTACCTACTACGTACTTACGCAGACCGACTTACCGATCGAAAAATCTGACACGGTAATTATGTTCTACAACTTTCTCACACATGAACAAGTTCTATTTGTTGACCAAAAAAGTTTACTTTTTTTTACTGTTTTTTTACGATAAATCGTTAAATATTAATTTTCGGGAAAAGTCCTCCAAAGGAAACTTGTAGAGCTTCAACAAACCTACAAAACTCTTTTTTTTATTTTTTCTGTACGATCAATTGCTGCCGAGTTATAGCGAAATCAAAATTTTTACCTTTTCTCCCCCCCTTAAAAAAATCCCACGGGGTCTGGGTATACGCAAACTTGGATTTAAGCTCTCCTTAACTTCCCAAACAACCCTGAAAAAGTCCCGTAAAGTTAGCATCACTTTTTCACCAAAAGTCTAATTTATTGACTGGCCTATATATAGTACCTACTAGAAGTACAAAGTAAACAGTGAATTTAATAAATTTAAACTTAATGAATACCTACCTACTCAATAATTTTTAAAGTAGAATTTAATTTAAATAATAACAATCAAAGAAAGTAACAATAAAAAGCTAATTCGAACACATTAACGGGAATTTTTAAGATCAAAGTAAATGCTCAAAAAGACCGCCGTCATGGCAATGTGATTTCTGCAAATTCTAATTCAACATTTAATTCTTCATTTTCCTTCTTACAGAAGAATTTTGGTCGGAGAAAACATACCACGCAGGTAGCATTTTTTTTTAGGTTTGAAGACTTTTGTACTCTTATGTTTTGGCCCTTAAACAATTAGGGGAACAGGAAATTGCATAGACAAGATTTTACATGTAAAATGCTATTACCGAGCGGCCGGATCAGCACCCTGTATAAAATACCAGTCGTTATATTATTTTTTTAAGGGAAAATGTCATTTAGGTGGGTTGTCCTTTAGACTATATTGCAATTCGAATTCACAATGTAATTCCGTTGGTTTAAGCTGAATATAGGAAGGAATAATGATATAACAATAATTATAATAATATAATATAGTGATTAATATTGATCATGGATAATCTTATCTACAGCTAAACTTAAACAATTTATTCTTGCGCATTGTAGATAGGACCCGATGTGATTCTTTACATGACAGACTCTCAGTTGGAAGAGTTTTTACCAAAATTAGGAGACAGAATTGCTGTCAGGCAATTTCTAAAATTGAAAACCAATCGCGAAGAATCAATCTCGTCTAAGAAGCAATCTTTGTTAGATAATCTTAGAAGGAAATTACGGAGCAAAGAAAGCTTAGGGGAAGAGGACAAGGCTGCGAAGAAACACAAAAAGTACCTCATCAACGAGAGGATAAACAGATTTCCTTGGGCTGGCTGAACCGCACAGAAGAGGAATCGCGTTATAAGCAAATTCGGGAAAAAAGTGGTGGAGGTACCAGAAAAGTAAAAGTTCCCAAAACGGCCACTAAAGAATACATTATAAAAGTCGCGATTAAATTATTTTTCCCCGATGGAGGTTCTCCAATAGGGCCGTTGCAAAATTTTGATATTGATTTACTCGATTTTAAAAACAATATCATTGATGATCGTGTTACAGTAGCGAATTTATTGGATAGTACGGGTTTGGCGAATATACGGTTTTATTTAGCTACTACCCAAAGGTACTGTGATGACAAAGTACAACACGAGACATCGGCGACAGTAAGTTTCAAATTTACGCATCGTAACCTAAGCAAATTATTACCTTACAACCGGTATCAGATACAGATAACTCGAATACAGATTGCCAAATTACGGAAACAGATTTTCAAATTGGGACAAGTGAAGAAATTCATGGGGGGGGTCCAACTATAAATAATCATGTAAGCAGCACTGCAAACGATTAAAATACAATTTCTCACATTGATATGGCTTTTAGGATTTCTCTGCAGAATATCATCGTTTCGATACGATTTCAGGTAAGAGATTCTATCACAATTTTTAACTCAGAAGATCAGAAGAATAGGTTGGTGTATAATTTCTGATGTTGAGTTGTAAAAGACAAAAAGTCAACAAATTATGGTTGGTTCCATCGTTTCATAGTATGTTCACAGTTAAAACAAATCTCCATGCATTACCGTATAGCTATAATTTTAGGGTAGGTATATTTTTTTTTATTTCAGAAGATGTCTCAGAAAATTACTTTATTACTTCTATTCCTCCTCCTACTCAAACAAGTCTACATCAGCTGATAGATCGTATTTTTGATGAATCTGAAAGTGTTATAGAAGAAAATTACGTCTCTGTTCTGTCATCACCAGGAATTGAAGTAAACAATGTCTCAAGTTCCGACATCTCGGTTATGGATATATTAAAAAGTTTGCAACAAAAAATTATTACTGACAAAATTAATAAGTTTAATGTCTTTCGGAGCGATATTTTTAATTGCTGCGTGCGCGCTATGCGGCGTAAAACATTTAATCCTCTCCATAAAATATCGGTTAAGTTCAGCGATTATGAGGGAAACGATGAAGGGGCAATAGATGTAGGAGGACCAACTAGGGAAATGTTCCGCCTAGTGCTGGAATACCTGAAAAATAGTGAATTATTTACTGGGAAGAACAAAAAGCATATTACTCTTAATAACCGATGTATTCAAGATAATCTATATGTTGAAGCTGGAAAAATTATTGCATTATCTTTGATACATGGCGGCCCAGGACCACATTTTTTTTCCCAAACTTTATTTTCGTTACTAGCATATGGTCACAAAAACACCGTACCGACTTTAGACGACGTGCACGAAGACATTGGTACTGTAATAACTAAATTACAAGAATTGGAAATTCTCTCTGATTTACAAGAGATGCTGATATCAGAAAATATATTTTCCATTGCTGGCTGCCAGTTCATTACTAATGTGAATGAGAAACATAGAATTATAACAGGTAAAACATTTCTAAAATCCTTTATGTAGCTTATAGTAAATTTAATCTTCCAGATACCTTAAAGTTCTATGCCATTACACGCATAGAAAATCCCTTGAATCAGTTAATTGAAGGGTTGAGTATTTGTGGCATTTATGAACAAATTGGATTATATCCCCATCTATTCCAAAACCTATTTTGCCAAGAAAAATCACGTCTGACGGCCGACAGTTTGGAATGTACCTTCGTTACGGAATATAGCGAAATAGGTTCAAATAAACGATTAGTAGAAAATCGCGCGATGTCATATTTTAGGGACTTTCTGGCAGACTGCGAGGGTAAGCTTATAAACACCATTACCTGCGATGTACCTAAGATAAATTTAAATTATACTATTGCAGAAGATGAACCGATAAAAAATGATGAATGGCAGGATAGTGAGCTGGACGAGCAGCGGTCTGTTACACTAACTGATATTTTAATATTTGCTACTGGAGCAGACACTCTTCCGCCTTTAGGGTTTCCAATTAAGCCCAAAATTAAATTTTTACATGGTGAAGATTCAAGGTCATTTCCCATGGCAAACACGTGTGGACTTGAATTTAAATTGCCCACCTGCCATTTAACGTACGAACAATTTAAAGAAAACATGAATTTTGCTATAGGAAATTGCAAAAGCTTTGGTTTTGCATAATGTAATATTTTTTTTACATTTAGGGTATTCAAACTTTAGACCAAAGCATACTTCTTAATTACACCTACTTATAGTTATCAGACAATGTGTGATATAAAGATTTTATTTTTCCGTTTAGAATGTACCTTTTTATTTTTTATGTAAAGCAATAAACAGGCAGAGTATTAAACTATTTAATATAAGACTACTACAGTAGTGACAAAATTTCATTGCGCAGTTGTACGTATTGCCGGAGTCCATCTATTGGATCCACAGGTTGCAAAATACTAAGCTCTACTGACAAAATTTCGCACAAATCGTGTATGTCTTTGTCAATGCATGGGCAATCCGGAAAGACACATTCTTCTTCACAAATTTGTAAGTTTTGCTCTTGAATTTGTATTAGGTAATTTCTAGCATCGTGTATTTCTGGAAAATCAAAGAGCACATCCGGTCGTCCGGGAGGACAAATGCTACGCCGGTTTCTGCGGATGAGATGGCTATTCCATTCCAAAACAACAGTGTTCAATTCTTCCTAAAACCAGGTAAAGAAACAACCTGAAAACAAACTACCTAGGTAGGTACTTACTTGAATAAGGTCCATAAAGCAGTACTGCAAAATAGATTTGTCCACAAAATTACCTGTGAACTGTCCTTCGTTTCTCAATTGTGAAAACAAATTCATCCAGTACTGGCTACAATGTTTTCTTAGAATAGACCACCAAGATTCGATCCTTTGGTTACTGTGGCTTGTTCCATAAAGAAAGGCGGGCGTCATATTATTACCGTCCGCAGTACCATAAATTGCACCAGTTTCATTGAGGAAAATCTGCATAGCTTCCACAAACTTATTCTCTGTGCCCATGTCGGCCCTTAGAGTACGAGGAACACCGTTAAGGTCTCGTACTGTTTCAATAAAATATCCTGCTATCACCCATGGATTGTTGTTAGTATGGGAGGCTTTTAGCCAAACAATTTTTCGGGAATAACCATCTATACAGCCGCTAATGCAAATTCCATATGGTTTTAACTTATCGTACCCATCTATATGCCAGAGATAGTTAGGTCCCTTATTAATGTATTGTCTTCTGTCCAATTTCCTTTTTCGCCTCAACGATACACCATGCGGATCAATAATGTTCATAACAAGACGAACTGTTTCTTGTTTGACGTTTATTCCAGAATGTAGACATTTTAAATGCATCCATTTGTATCCATGTAGTCTTCCGGAAAGTAAAAGTTGCGATTCCAAAAACCCTATTACATCGTTCATGGAACTATAGATTTTCCGGCGGTATAAGTTTAAACGTTTCAAACGTCTCTTTAAAGAAGATTTACTTAAACCAAAGCCGTCGTTTAAGAGAAATAGTAACATTTCATCTTGTTTAAAGCCCAAGTGAAATAAGATAGTAATTGCTTCATCTAACTGTTCCATGCTAACAAGCATCACACGTACGGCAGAACACCACACATTTAACTGAGATGGAGGTACAACTAAAGAAGATGATTTGAATTTATCTTAAACGTTTGACTTTTTATCTTAAACGTTTGACTTTTTATCTTAAACGTTTACATTTTTATTCTAAACGTTTGGCTTTTTATCTTAAACGTTTGACTTTTTAACTTAAACGTTTGATTTATAAAAAAATCTAGGTTGGCCTTTCAGCGCTTCCGTACGTATGGCTACCGATTAATACATTTTGAAAACTTGAAATTACTCGAGCACGAAAATCATAATTATTATGTATGAATCCATCGAAATTGCCGAATTTAATTCGGACAAAATTACATGTAACAGAAACATTGCTTTACTGTATTAGAAATAAATCAAGTGAGCTTCAAAGGTTCTTGTAAATAAAAAAATGAAGCAATAC
Source organism: Pyrocoelia pectoralis (assembly GCA_036250285.1). Classification (NCBI taxonomy): domain Eukaryota; kingdom Metazoa; phylum Arthropoda; class Insecta; order Coleoptera; family Lampyridae; genus Pyrocoelia; species Pyrocoelia pectoralis. The sequence continues at coordinate 42,931,884 of CM070078.1, forward strand.
ATATGACTCGAAAATCCCAGAAAAATCTCACATACATAACAAGAAGTATATACTTTGTGGTTGAAATGTTTTTCTCAGTTATTAGAGTTTGACAAATGTACTTACTTTCAAGGGTTTTCCCTTTTATGTCACTTGTACAACGTAATCATTACAAATGGCCGTCTCGTACACAAAGCAAACTTTTCTTGTGCCTCCCCACAAGAAATATTGAATACATTGTCTTAACAAGCTAAATTTGTAATCTTGGAAATGTACACGAATTGAGCGTTTACAAATTTCCCTCAATATAATTTAAGGAACGCCACGTTTTTTCATCCTCATCCTCAATTTTGTTTTTAAGAAAATCGCGCAATCTTGTACGTTTCAATCTAATGTAGTTAACACGAATTTCGTGTTTTCTAAGATATACATAAAATCAATACGTATGAGATGGGTTTCTGCGTATTTTAACGTTTTACCTGGAGTGGAAACCGTCGAGAAACAGAAATATTGTTTTCGGTTTATTGCTCAAACATTCCCCTGCATAATGAACGTGCTACATTGGATAATAGTTATTATATCACTATCATCTATTTTAATGTGTTGAAAGTAATATAAGCTCCATGGAGGTTCATTATCGGGGTCCTGAGTTACATTAATTTACCAATAGGTAAATAAAATATTTCAGGATTTCGAGTGAAATTCAAATATTTATAATCTAAAAGGCTTTGTCACGATTTTTATATCAATTAAAGCAATCTTCTGCTATTCGTACAGGTGAAAGTAAGAGGTTGCTCCAATTACAATTCAGATAAGGATGTTCAAACTTCTTTACCCTATAAATCTACTGATAAACATATTATTTCTTTTGTAATCTTCTTGGTCCTCAATACACCTACTTTTGTTCCATTCGAGAACAATTCTGGCAGCGCGGAGTTATGCAACGCGATCTTTACGCGATTATTGTGCAGGAAACGCCCAAATCCCTTTGTAATTTTCCAAAAAGGTGGCCATCAATTGAAGGATATGAAGAGCACGATGGATAGTCAATCACTGTAAAACTAATATTTTTCAATTGTTTCTTACGTTACGTTTGAAACATAGGAACAATCGCTTTCATGTTGAGAAATCCACGACGTTTCGTCCCTATCATTATTATGTTCGGAAACTTTCTCCTTTTTTTGCATCAGATTGACTGAACATCTTCTCCTTAAGTTGGACAGCAGATTGTCCGCGTACACAAAAGGTGGCCCAAAATAGTATCGTGAGCTGAACCAATACTTAATTATTGAAGCGACGCGACGTTTGCTTGATATTGAACCACCAACTGTTCTCTGGTGTGATTACACGATTCACTTTTTGAATTCGATTGTTAATCGTAATGATCCACTTAAACCGCTCATAAACCTACCTCCATGCTTATTTCGAGGCTTATTTATGATTCTCTTATAAACTTCAGAGGGATTTATGGCATCAGAAGCGAAATTTTTTTTTGTTCACCACCATTCAACGTCTGATCTAATCGTTTGGTATTTTATTTAACTTTGTATTCGCACTCCTTTTCCAGTAGTTCGTATCGGCTGCTATACTGTTTTGCTTTTATTCTTGTCCGCCTCATCTGCGATCATATAGTCCGTTTTTTATTTATACTTGTCATTGTCTATAATGCCATGTTACAACGGGCAAGATTACGATCAAATGAAACGTTTTAGATTACTTATCTCGGTTATAACAAAATGACATTATCACCTACATTTGAAGGCTCTGCGTTTTAATTTAAATTCATTACCTATTTGAGTTTCGTAAATGTAATGAATTATTCTTTAATATATGCACATTTTAATTTAAAATTACGAGGATGATTAATTATGTAGCAGACTGTTTTTCAATGTAATGGACTGTATTAACTTATTTGCTTAATAATATTTTACATGTTATACATCGAACATGACTTTGCTACACAATTATTCATTTTGTAGATTTAACTTAACACAGACCTTGACTTAATCTGTTTACGTTAAACAAAAGTGGAAGCTGTAGAACTTGTTGCATAGCTTAACGTGACTGAAGCTGTGAAATGTGAAACTTTTCCCTTCATATTCAGGACAAACACTGAGGGAGATTCCTGACTAGGGAAATCTCAAAGGGCGCTTTTAGCCCCTTATTGTCAGAATATAGAAACTGTCAAACTGACAACATGGTATGAATTTGTTGTTACAATCTGGAGACAAAAGGTCTTTAATAGGAGTTCTGCGATTCATCCCAAAAAAAAGAAAGGTGCATTATCTCAGCCTTGATATTGATCGAAACAGGCTTCTAGGAGTACAAAGAGATCATCACCACTGATTAGATATTTAAAAGTTAAACTATAACTGAAAGCTTCTCCTTTGGCGTTTTGGGGAATGGCCTATTTCTTCTTCATCCGCTCGTCTGTTACTGCTCCGTGTTCAGGTTGTCACCCCATCTCTTTTGGAGCTTTTCTAAATTTTTCTGTTGCTTTCATTCACTGTTCTTACATTTGCTTCATATATTTTTTTATTTTTTCTCAACTGTGATCGCGACATTATCCTTCCCTTACAACGGTTTTGCTTGTCTATCCTCATCTAACCTTTCTTAAGTACCTTTGTGGTGTAAGTTTCATTCTAATTTTTCCAAGTAACATGGAATGGTGTTCCAATGTCTATTATTAGAAGTGGGTGAATATGTCTGTTAGCCATAATGTAATCAATTGTTGATTTGTAGTTGCTGGTGTTTGTAAATGTTAACTTACACTGAGCTTGAAGTTGTTGATGCGCAATTTACCATTAATTCTCTATGATCGTTTAACACATTTTCATTAAATCTCTGTGTAATTGCTGGTACTTCTTCACTGCCAATGCACGCATTAAGATCTCAGTGGATGATTGTCGGTTGGTCATCACTCATCAGGTATTTTGTTGATTGTGTTTTGAAGTTTGTTGAAGAACGATTCCCTGCCTATCTTTGAATTATTGTTGCAGAGATTGATAACATGTTTATTTATTGTTCTCTTGTGTTCATTGTCACAAGACTAGAATTCGTTGGGTACACAGTGTCGGTACTTTGTGTGTACGGTTATAGCAACCCTTTCCTCTGAAACTGTAAATTACTATGAATTCTGGGCATTGTCTTTGGTTGCTTTTCTTTTTGGTTACTTGCAATGAAATTATTTTATTATTTAATTCTTCTAGTATTTCTTGCTCTTTGTTAAATGGTTTTATATTTCCCATGGCAAGGCGCACTGCATTTGTCTTCGTCCAATTCATCGTTCGTACTGTAATTATAATAAAGTGAGAGACAACACTGAATGGCCAATTACCTGAGCAACACACTAATGTATGGTTTAGATGCCGTGGTATTAACAGTCACAGGCAGGTAATTGTCCATCTTCTTTTAACCTTTATATAGTTCAGTCTCGTATACTTAGCCTTTAAAGCTGTGGGATTAATCCAAAACACGCCAGGTAAGAATAACAACGGTCATAGTCGCTAAGACCAGTGGGTTATATTATTCAGGAGAGTTGTTTTGATCAATAGAAAAAATTCAAACCAGTAGCACTGAAGGATGTGGTCTAGGTTACGAATCTTTTAACCTAGGTTTTGATTTGATAATGGACATCTACTTCTGTCGAAGATTTTAACAATTTGGGAGGTATTGTGTTTAGTTCTGCTTCGGAAGTTGCATAATAGTTGAGATGAAGACAAGAGATCAGGTAATCACAGTACATATGTAGATTTATTCTCATTTTAAAGGTGAAACAGAAACTCTAAACCTTTAACTTGTTTCACTTGTTTCACCTTTAACTTGTAAGATCCCCCATTTCGAGTTAATCAACACCCAACGATGGACCCAATCACCTTTATTCTCATTGCCTTAAGAGGATTAGATTCCATATTACGCCCATTTTGTTTATTAGACTTATTTCTGAGATTAACAAATTATTTGAAGATGGGATATTATATGCACATACTGACATACAGAATGGAAGGTGCAAAGCATAGTTGAATGTAACAACTTGTGCCATACTTTACGAATATTCATCATATAAATTCCTGCTTTAAAAGCAATAATGAAAATTTTGTTAAGAAATAGCTTGTGAAGATTTGCAAAATAATTCCTTTTCTAGGTCAACTGGACTAAGCATATTATTATTTGAATTTGTAACACAAATACGGAAAAAATGTTTATTAATAAGTTATTTCCATAAGTTGACACGATTTATTACTGCAAAACGAATACGCAGATGACTGACGCATGACATTACTTCTATTATGAAATCAATCTTCCATTACATCGATTCTATTACTTATTTTCCCCCTGCTGACGGTCCACAGGTACCGGGCGATTCATATTGTGCATCTTAAAGCAAATAAAAATCAAATTAAAAGCATACAAAACTTAACATTTCTTACTTAGTCCACAACTTTGAGCACATTGAAGCAATCTTATATTGTTAAAAGATTGGCCGTTACTTGCACACACTGGGTTGTATTGTTTCGTTATACGATCTTGACAACTTGAATAGCATCTTCGATAAGCGGGCGTTGCGGTGGTTGTTGTGGTCCCACTAGGAGGAGTTGTCGGCTGCTGCGACTCTACGTGTACACAATAATAAACGACGAACACTGAAAAGAATAGATAAATAATTATCGTCATTCTCTAAAACACTAATTATAGTACTTACAAATAAAGTAAGTAGCCGATTTCATAATTATGGGTATATATTTGCGAGCTGTTTACCACGTTGAAGCACAATGTTACGGGGGCATCTTGATTTTCCTTTTTATTGTAATTTCGATTAAGAGGGGGAAACTGGTTGTTATTAAACACTACCGGTTGGCATATGGATTAGTAAGGTGGAAATTAAAGGAATCAATTTCAATGTCTTTAACATTCTATCGTTTCTTTTTTATCTATTCTATTAATTGAACCTATAAGGTTATATAAAATCGAATAAATTACTACGAAACATCATTGGAATCTTTCCCGGGGTAATTTAGCAAATTTCCATTCTATTCGTACGAAAAATAGTATTAGCACATGAATATGGGAAGTCCCTCATATAACAGAATACGTATTTGTCAGTGAAGGCAATGAGCTAATTATAATGAGATTAAAGTATTTTAATTGGTGAAATTCCGATTAGTTGTTTAAAAATTGATATATTTAATTAGATAACCTTTGTAAGAGTTACTCAGAGGGAATTGTTATCGTTAAAATAAGTGGCACAAGTAACTCGTTACTCGCGTGCCTTTTCATTTTCAATGGTATTGCGTTTCAATCGAAGGTCGCCAGTATTTTCTTTTTTCCTCATCTTGACCTAAAATACTCATAATATGTGGGTTGTCCCATTGCGGCAATGCTTAGCTGCTTCTGTTGGAAAGCTAAGACGAATGATTAATTTATTGTTTTTGGTTTTCGATACTTTAAAAATATACAATATTATTAATATAAAATTAATTTTTTGTAAGTGTAATGATTACGAGGAACAATTCATACAACTTTAATTAAATATAAAAATAAAATTAAATAGTTGCATAATTGATATATCTGGATTCTGGATTACGATAGGAGCATGGGAATAGGCTACGCGTACATAGGCCACAAATTCGGGGCTTTTGTATTACCTCCCTGATTAAAGTTGTCCGACCCCGCAACGTCAGTCAAGCGATCCTACACGTGAGATGAACCTGAGGATGCTAGAAGGGAAAGCGGCTCTAGTCTGGCTAGGATACCACCAAAATGGATCGTCTCAGTTGGGCAAGTGCGGGACACTCCAAGGTATGTGGTGTCTCGTCGCCTATACATATAACATCCTCTGCAAGATGGTGATTCTACCAAGCCCATGCGATGCATGTGCTTGATTAACTTACAGTGACCACAAGTAGCCGCATCTTCTTTCTTGGTAGCCCTGTGCAAAAACGGTCCAGGCTGCAAGATGATCTCTGAATGCATCTCTCGTCTAACGTTAATCTAATATCAACTTCCACGTATCCTTGTGCTGGATTTGGGTGCCTTGAGTTATTAAGTTGCTTACAGTTGACACTGTAAGTGGGAGAGCCGGCTCTGCATCATAAAATACCTGCTTTGAGGCTAGTCGGGCTAACTCATCGGCCTTCTCGTTGCCTTTCGTTCCAGTATGCCCTTTAACTTAACTTTTACTCGAGTCTGCTGCTACTTGCTACTTGCTCTAGTAAGTGGTGACATTCAGAAATCAACCTAGAGTGACTAAGTGCCTGCAGGGCAGCTCTGCTGTCGCTGGAAATTCTAATAGTGTTATTCTTTATGTTATGCATGAGAAACTTTCTTGTATTAAGCGTTAATCCTACCAATTCTGACTGCAATACAGCAGGAAATTTGCGTAGTGGTTGGGTACCTGATCCCTCCATTGCTTTAGCGTGAAGATGAATGTGTTAGGATGGAATGCCAGTTCCGCATCAAAAAAAGATATGGTAGTTTTTCCCTAATATAAATTGAGGGATAAGTGAGTCGCTTATTTGCCTCGCCAAGAATTTGAGAGTGCCCCCCCCCCCCCTCAATACCTCTGCTATTCAACAACCCTTTACTTTTCAGACGCAGCATGGCCTAATTGATATAAAAAATTAGATAAATTTCGTAATAGATCTGGTAACTACTATAGGTAGAACAAGACAAGACAAAGGTCGAAGTTTTTAAGAACATCTTAATTTTGGAAATATGATTAACGAATGTCCTTAGAAAATCTAGAGACTTGAGATACAAACTTAAGAATGAAAAAAAATCTCCCAGAATTGGTTTGATCGCATGGACATAAGTATAAAACTTTGAAAGGCGATAAAACAGTTTGTTCCAAAACTTTCCTAATTTTTATAACTACTTAGAAGGTAGCCCTCGTAAGTTATTATATTTTTAATGCAATAAATAAAAACTTTAAAGACGGATACGTGCCATAAAATTTTAGCACGAAGGAGGAGGAGAAAGTCTATAGATTAAACCTCAATTTTTTTTATTTATACGCTCTTTCGGGAATTTATTTCCTTGTCACATGGACGCAGGTATATTACATTCAACTCAAACTGAACAACACTAACCCCAATTTGATTGTCAATCACTCGACCCCCTCGTAGAATCTGTCTATCCATCATATTTGTAAAACATCAACTTTCTCATGACTTAGTTAGCAAACTTTTACAGAATTTCGTGTTGACATTTCACTTTGTAAATAGTTTTTTGTCACAAATGAAAGTTAGGTGTTTTCATAAAAATAATAGGGGTAAACTTATTTCCCTTTTGTATGCAAATGAGAAAGTATGAGGGTGGGGATTCGCTAGATTTTTCAATTATTAAAACTGAAATTAAATAAAATTTGAAGACAAGTACTCGAGAGTTTTTAATCATTTTCTTATTTTTACATAATTTTAGAGAAAGTTCTTCGTCCTGTTAAGTTCTACGTTTGATTTAATTATCTGTACGTATGAGTTTCGTTTATTACATTTACGCTATTAGAGTATTGTATGGATTTTCTTAAAATTCGAAACACGTCAAGGAAAATAAACTAGGTATATTATATGAAAAGACTACCAAGAAAGATGTTTTCTGAGCTTTAAATTTCAGTTAGATTAATGTCATCTTTTCCGCTTTAGCGCATCGGAAGCCAAATGTCAGAATTTAATTCCATAAATTCTAAGTATTCGGTGAAGACATATTGCTTTCGGGAATGATGGGTAGAATTTAACACTTGTACCTACTAGTTGCTGTTGAATAACCTAGTACTTCTTTAGCGTATTTTTAATTAAAATAATAATTAAAATAATAATACCAGTAATACCAAAGACTATATATAATGTAATACTAAGCACGGTTACGAGACCTCCATCCCATCCTAAAAAAATTCCATTTCGACTTCAATTCCTTAAATTCATTAAATGTTTGATTAATTTCAATTAATTTTATTTATACATATATTATTATACATACCTATGTATAATTAATTTAAAGCAAAATTTAAAGCAAGTGTAAGATACCGAATCGCTACAATAATTTGTGCCAACGCTTTTTGTTTAGGTTTTTTTTGTTGCTGAGCATGATCAGTAGGTAGGTACTTGTACGCAACCTTTTCTTCATTACCATCCATTTATGAAGGACTCAGCATACTCTCAAATCTACTCAATTCACTCGGTTTTGATACAATTATTTGCACATCAAAAGTTTTAAATCAAAAGCAAAGTCCACGTTTCCGTAAATTTTGAATATATTAACCACCTTCTTACAACACTTCACTATTCATCTTTAAACTTACCCCACATCTATAAAAGAATTGTGGGCAGCCTTCCTCCACAGAAATCAAAAATCACCAAGAAATTCCGACCACGTACCGAGGAAATTTAGACTAAAAGTTAGAAGTCGAGTTTCTATCATTAATAATGTTTGTGCTTCTGATAATTACACATTCTCGTATTCAAGCACAGCCGTATTGTGCCAACAGGACATTCTCACTCTCGCATTACGCCCAATGTAAGTGATATTCGTTCATTTCCACCAACGCGCAATTGGATGCCTATAGAACGACAGCTACCTAGGCCGTATTTGATGCGTTATTCAGTTTGCAGGTTATTTCATATCAAATTGATGGTTAATAATATAATAATTCCTAAATATGAACATGATGAAAAGGGTCGCATAAGTGAAGACTGGTGACTTTAGACCGTCGTTTAACAATATCGTGGATAAGTGACAAATTAAAATTGAACAGTTTCACCGTGTATAAAATTTTTACTGATGATTTGTACATGGGAAAGGTCTGTACCAAAATGGTGTCGAAAGACTTTACCATTGAGTAAAAGGGCAATTGAAACAACTTGTGCATTGACCTTCTTGACAGAGTTGCCAATGGCCACGATTGATGAATAATGGATTTTTGAGTATTATCTTGAGACGAAGCGGCCAAACCATCATAATGAAACATGCCCTCGATCGAAGAAAAGTCGAATGAGCAAATCAATGCTGATTTTTTCTTTGACAGCAGGGCAAAATATCAACCAAGTTTTTTACAGAGATGTCCATGAAAGATGCAGAAGAAGGGGAATATTATAAGACCAGAGATTGCAAACACGTGGATGCTCCATCATGACAACGCCTTCTGTCGTATGGCCACCTCCATCACAAAAGTTTATTTTATACTTATTTTATTTATATTAGGTATATTTTTAAAAGTTTGGTAAGTAAAAAATCAGTCTCATTGATTTAAAAAGCCCACTGAAATCGAACAAATTATTAACACTCTACATCCAAAGAAAACACCGAGCTGATTACAAGGAAAGTACTCAAAGAACGCCCCACCCTCACCACTGGAATTAAATATGTTGCTCAGCTGTTCAACGCAATTCTACGCACAGGATATTTCCCAGACCAATTGAAACTGGCTCATGTTATTCTCATACTAAAACCTGGAACTCCTCAGCGACTCCTTCACCCCATAAACTACTTCCTCATCCTTAATTCACATCTATGAAATAGATACTTCCTGGTAAAGTTTGAAACCGAATATACGGAACTTTTTTCAATCACAGCCACAGCGAAGTGTCCTCGGGTCCTTATTATACTTGATATACACTTCAGACATATCAACCACATCAGATTCCCTGACAGCAACGTTCGCTGACGACACCGCAGTTCTAGCAAACTGCAAACAAATCTCACTTCTGTTCAAAACTGAATGACAAAATGGGGGATCAATGCCAACGAAACGAAATCACTTTCACCACTGGCAGAGCTACCTGTCCCCCGACTTACTTAAACAATATAGCCAACTTCCCCAGCAAGAAGATATTAAGTACCTTGGTATGCACCTTGGTAGAAGATTTAATTGACGGAAACACATCTTCACAAAACGCAATCAACTCGGATTAAATCTCACTAAGATATACTGGTTAAATGGACGTAACTCTAAACTGTCGCTAGCCAACAAACTTCTGATTTACAAAACAACACTCTAGCCTGTTTGGTCATATGGGATTCAACTTTGGGGGACGGTGTCCACATCAAGCATAGAAATTTTGGAATGCTTTCAAAACAAAGTGCTACGCATGATAACAAATGCACCTTGGTCTGTGCCAAACACAGTCATCATACAGAATCTTCGTATTCCCACGATCGAGGATCAGCTCGCATCCCAATATCCTCGTAACATCTGATCTTATGGATCAACCCAACAACAGAAAACTGCGCCGCCACGTGCCAAACGAGCTGCCAAACAGATTTTAATACTCAGCTTCCTTTAAGAAGGCAACTACTTTTCATATAATGGTCTAAAAAGAAAGGCTAACATTTAGATTCCTCTTGGGTGTATTTAACCCTCTATAATTAAACAATAGGTATTTCTAAACTGCTTTTAGTGGAGATCGTTTTGGTGGTAATAAAATTCATGTATTTGTGGTTTAGTAACAGGTAATGAGTACTAGTGAAATGAGGTGATTAAATTCATAAACGATTCCTAAAAATGAAGCAATTAGTGGTTTGTCTTATAGCTAAATGCAATTAACGGGCTAATCAAAAATAATGATCCTATAATCGTACCAGGCTACGTTATTATTGTTAAAAGTGTTATTAAGTGGATACGGTCACTAATATGTTAGCGTATACATTCATATGTAAGTAATTGTTAATTTACTCTTAAGATATTTTCCTGTTGCCTATTTGTTTTACTTACTTTTGTGCTGTGTCCAAACGGGTCTGGCAACGTTCTAGCAAAGAGTATATAATATAGGGAAGAGGGGCAAAGTATTGCAATTTAAAGTAGTCAAGTATTGTGTGTTGTCTAGCAAAGAATTTACAATTTTAGAGGTACCGATAGTTAGTATGAAAAGAAACAGCTTCTTACAACCTACTGTAAGAGAGAGATGAAAAGTACATACCGAATATTTACCTGTCCTAAGTAGAAGTTGTTAACAGGCAGTGTTGTCAGACTTAAAAGAAGCCTTTTATTGGAATAATGCTTTAAATTTTGTATGCATAATTTTTCGTTACTACCTACCTGAAAAGGGACGATTACAGAACTTAAAATTTTAGAACCCTATGATTTCTTCACTATTCTCAATCTAACAGATTTAGTAAATTATCTTAAGCACTTAAAAACGTTAAACAAACGTTGTAAGAGTTTATTTAAAAAAAACAACATCGAAACAAAATTCAAAATGCACAAAATAATAGAAAAATTAATTACATGTACATAAGTTGTATATACCTAAGGTAAATAAAGTTGGGATTTTGTGGCATAAAATAGATTTGCATTACCTAATAATGTTGGTAAACTAATAATACTGAAACTAAAAGGCACATGAGTTAAAGTATTTAAAATTTGGCGTCAAACGGTACCGCGCGCGGTAGCGCACGGCTAATGTTTATGGATTCAGGTGCACGAGGATTTGCGATTATTTCGGTTGCGTTATTCATATGATTCGCAGGTAAGCGGCGAATAAACCAACAAACGTTCTGAAAAAAATTATTGAATAAAATAAAGCAATAACAAAAACGGCCAACAGTAATTACGAAATCGATAAACCAAACGTACAAGAACCATCCATATAATTCATGTGAAATTGACGTACATATTTATTTTTCTGTTTATGGAATTAGCGAAAGTATTTCTATTTTTGTTAACGCGCTAATGGGTTTTACCTACATTTACTTCAAAGTACCATTTGTACCCAGGTAAAGCCACAACCCTTTGATAACGGTATTGTTAATCCGAGAACAAAGCAATTTTTCCGTGAAAATAGCTGCAAATAGTAAAGCGCCTTATTTTATTAATAGAGCATATTATACACCTTAATAAATCGAATTTAGTTGTTTCATTATAATAGTAAGAATTCCTTGTTCAGTTTAACAATTGGAAAATTTCAACAACAAAATTACAAAAAATTTGAAATACAAAAACCAATAGGTACTAATGAAGAGTCATTTTGATCTTTCATCATATTAATTATTCTACGTTAGGGATGGGGAAGTACACACGAAATCTTCAAATTCATGGATTGCCTTACTCCATAAAAACAACAAATCAGTAAAGACTTATTTTATAATATGCTGCTTTTTACAAGAGAAACAATTTTATAAATATCCACACAAACCGATTCTACCAAAGTTACCTATTTAAATAGGGATTATATTGTATATGAAACAACCAAATTAAATAACAAACGAAAATGACCTTTCCTTTGTAGAATTCTAAATGCAACAGGTTCCTAAATAAACAAACGTTATAAATCAAAACGGTATCCTTTCCAGCAGGTAATCGCGGAGATTATGTGACAACGCTGTGTCAAAAGCAATGAAGAAATTTGTACAAAATGGTTCAATTCTAAAATGAATTAGTGTGGTTAGTCCAGCATCAGAGGGCCGACACTAGCGCGCTAAAGCGGACGACTAACTTTGGAGTATACGATATTTAGTATGGACATTGCCCCTCTTCCCTATATTATATACTCTTTGGTTCTAGTGCAGAGATGAGATTAACCATGTTTTGAATTCGAAGTGGTTCACGAAGGGGTGAGATAGATTGGTACGAAAATAACACACAACCTCCCCTTAATAAATTGTATTTTATGATGGATGATGATGAAACTTATACGATTTTCATCATGGCAACATGTTTCGGGATAACATATCCCATTATCAAGCCAAATAGTTATACATCAAAGTTATAAAATATTGTTTCTTAAGGGATCCACAGTTAATACATCACAAATTTAAATTTATTGCAAAATCGCAGGTTAGGTTATTATATAAAAATTGCGTCACTTAACAAGTAAACATTTAATAAAATTTTAAAAGGCTCCACCAACGGGAAAACCTGAATTAGCCAGAAGGGCGATGGATGATGGGGGATGGGGGATGAGTAAAATTATGGTAACATTAAGGTGACGGCAAGTGAAGATGTAGCTTCTGTCACATCTTCACTTGCCGTCACCTTAATGTTACCATAATTTTACTCATCCCCCATCCCCCATCATCCATCGCCCTTCTGGCTAATTCAGGTTTTCCCGTTGGTGGAGCCTTTTAAAATTTTATTAAATGTTTACTTGTTAAGTGACGCAATTTTTATATAATAACCTAACCTGCGATTTTGCAATAAATTTAAATTTGTGATGTATTAACTGTGGATCCCTTAAGAAACAATATTTTATAACTTTGATGTATAACTATTTGGCTTGATAATGGGATATGTTATCCCGAAACATGTTGCCATGATGAAAATCGTATAAGTTTCATCATCATCCATCATAAAATACAATTTATTAAGGGGAGATGAGATTGTTATTTTTCTAAATACACTCGCAAGTAAGGAATAAACTCTTTCAGACCCAGAACAGATTATGCTGAGTTTGCATATCGATGAAACCACCACTTGCAGGAAGAGTGCATTTTTTTGTAATATCTATAAGAAAACGGGATCTACTTTTGGGAGATGGCACAACTTGAAAAAAATTCTAAACAATTTTCGTTTGTTTTTTTACAGGGATTACTGCAATAATACTTACAGCATCGGCACATCGACGGCACTATGAGTACGTGGACGATTATTTTGCATTACCAATTACACTGTACATGCAAACTCAAGGCGCACGTCCACCCACAACAAACATTCAATCACAACCACAAACGGTTCAAACCTACCCACCAGCAAGTGGAGGAGTTAGTCAATTAATGGGTCCAATAAATGTCAACCCAAATTCAAACACTGGCGCTCCACGTTTACCAGCAGAAAGTGGTAGTAATCAGTTAATGAGTCCAATAAATTCAAACACCGCCGTCGTACTTCAACCCACTGATGGTAGCAACGGTCAGTCAATTGGTGCAACAAATTTAGGTACCAACTCGAACACTCAACCTGCTCTAAACTTACCGCCAGGAATAGGCATTGGGCCAACAAATCAGGTACAGCAAAATATCAGACCAAATTCAAATGATGGCGGCGGAGCCCCTATAAGGGATCCTCCTATAATCAGTTCTACTACACAATTCCCATTTACAACAACTGCACCGCCTGCTTTCCAGAGATGCGTACAAAACTGCCTAGTAACTGCAGAGTATAGTCCTGTGTGTGGCACCAACAGGTTTACTTACAATAATATGTCACGCTTGAGATGCGCACAGTTCTGTGGATTGAGTAAGTTATGGACCTCATAATTTAGTGCCATATTAACACTTTTTTCCCTTAGTCGTCGACGTCAGTAATATTGGACGTTGCCCGTAAATAAACCTACACGTATTTACAAAAAGTAATATAATAAAAGTACACTCTTTGTTGCACAATTTCTCCTACCTACCTATAAGTTGCTTTTCCAAGATTATTTGGCATAAGGCTGGATGTGGATCTATTTGCCACAGAATTAATCAAATTATGATAACAGAATTTAAAATAAAGTTAAACATCGATATTTCCCATTATTACAAATTTCACTATCAGGTCATTTTCAACTTTCCAAAGACGCTACAAGGGTTAATTATTGGGAAAGGGAAACCCAGTCTATTAAGTCCATCTAGTAAAATCACTGTTTTAATGGTGTATTTATCGCATTCAAAAAATATATGATTTAGATCACCAATTGCTGTGTTATTGCAGGTACAAAAAAAAGGGGCACTACTACATTGTAAAAATTGTAAAAGTTTTACGTAGAAGATGTGAAAAGTAAAAATGATCTGCCTTTTATTGTACGAAAAGTGGTTTAAAGGTACACTCAAAGCACGTGTCAATTTAAAATCAATGAAGAGTCGACAGAATACAAAGGGTCCGGATAAAGAGAAAAGCAAATTTCCCTAGAAATGTTTTCGAACTGCTTAGTTGCGAATTTATATCGTTGCGATAAAGCCGTACTCATATTTTTGTCATCTCTTTCAGACCTTAGGTTGTCTGCTTTCATTTTCAAGTACCTTAACCTTTTTTTCCCCATTTTGCACGCATATATCTAATACGAAATGTAAATGTTGTATAAAAGGAGTGATGTCTTTTAATAGTTCATTAATCCAGGTGTAGCCCTAAAAATACATTATGCTAAAGATGTTCTCACGGCATTTAAAGCGTAGAAATGCTCCAGGAAATCCCTACTTCCTGTTAATATGCAGGTAACGCAACCCTAAAAGTTGTTTACAATCGACTATTGCAGATGTCCAAAGTTTATTCATCGCAAAGACATTACGAATAAACAAAAGGCTCGATTACCATTTTAATTAACATAAAAACCGAGATCGATGCGGCGATACATAAAATGCAAGGTTGGCGAATGACGTATGCCCATCAGAATTTAAAAAAAAAACGACAAATAACGAAAATCGCAATTCTCAAACGAAGAGGAAGGAAAGCAGTAAGTACACCAAAAATACTACCATTAGCGAAATTCCTAGACAGTAATTTGACGTATAACTAACTTTTTTCAGTTCGTGACTGGATCTTATTTAATAACACGAAATTATTGTAAGCGAGAGCTTTAAAGCGATTAAAATTCATCTTAACTTCGCCCGCGGCGATTTACACAGACTAAAAGATTCAAATATTTGCTATAGTTCCCACAGTTTTAAAACTCTATAAAATGCGAACCAAAGAACTGTGACAGATTATCTTATCGTCGTATTTAAATGGTTATTGGATCTAAATATTATTCACGCTCCTAATGTGACTCTCAAAGGAAAAAGAAATAGGTATTTTAAGCAAAAATAGGAAAATCGAATTGGTACAGTTCAGGTATAGGCTATCAAAACGTAGGTCGTTAGCTTAATTTCGTCCTCATCTTACTATTGTCAGGTAAGAGTGGATTGAATCTCCAATATTTTAACAATCCAGGGAGAAAAAGGAAACACATAAAGAGCTCAAGAAATTTTTGGTAATTGTAACGATCCAAACGGGTCATAAATGGACGCCATCTTAAATTGATGGTATAGAATGTCCCTTACCGCCTTATTAAGTGGAGAAGTAAAGTTCTTTCCAAGTTCTGCTAGGAAAAATGGGAATATAGAAATTTATCTTAAAGTGGTGTCTATTTGTGACGCGTTTGGGGCCATATACGTTGAGCACGATATGGGATTATCTTCTAAGTTACAATAAATATTTAAGTAAATACCAAACTTTAAAACATGGGCGCCGCCAGAAGACTTTCCCAAAGGGGCAAGCACTATTGGGGGTTCGCGGCTCTTGCGTTTCTTCAAGATTTCGTACAAAATTTATTTTTATTTTTAATAACTTTTGCCTTTTTTTTCGTCCTTTTTTCAACATCCTTTGCTTGTCCGCTTGTCCTCGGGGGCTTAATGGTGCACCTAGGTTTTATACCACATGTTGATACGTCTAAAAATTAGTTCCCTTCATCTCCATAATGCCCGAAAAGTAATTGATTAATTAAAAAGGAAAATTTGTTCAAACCTACCAACTCTCCCGCAAGAAACGGGAGTCTCCCGTATTTTATTAGTACAACTCTCACTTATCCGAATCATTTCCTTGTTTTCATACACTATCTCCTGAAGATAAGCAAGAATTAGGTAATTTTTAACAACAATGTGCTAGTAATCTTTCTCGTAAAATAAATCACTGTATTGTTTAGATTAAAATTTAATCAATAACGTAAATTTTTGCGCTCATATAGATGGGCTAAAAATGCCCCATTTTGAACCCAAAAAATATCACCCCCGTATTTTCTCAACAACTATCACAACTTGTAGATAAAACACATCATTTAAAATCATATACCGGGTTATTCAAAAAGAAAGAACAGATTTCAAACATTTATTTCTTCCAAACTCCAACGTTCATGGAGAGAGAAAACTTTACAATTTTATGGTATGCATTCAATATGAGCCCCGTGTGTTACACGACAAATGTCAAAACTGTGGCTCATTTCTTGCCACACGTTATGGCGATTAACTTCGGAAGAAATAAATGTTTTAAATTTTTTCCTTCTTTTTGAATAACCCGGTACATCATAGATATATATTGCCATTCTCAACACAAACAAATTAGCCAATAGACACGCAGAGAAACACCCCAAATACACTAATATAGCTCAGGAACTTAAAGCGCAATGGAGAATGAGAACAGCTCTCACAGTACCCATTGTTCTTATTGCAACCGGAGTTATACCTAAAACAATACACCACAATTTATACATTTTAGGCTGAGATAAAACATATATGGTGAACGCCAAACAAAATCCGTTGCACGTCATATAATGTGAGTGACGTAGATTGGGGGCAATGTTGCCAGATTGTAATTGAAAGAAGGTAACGCAGATAAAACTTCTGAGTTCACTCGTAACTTTAGTTATAATAAATAAAAAACAAAATCAAAACTTCAAAATTGTGACGATTGTGACAGTCAAAACATAACCACAACAAGACATTACAAAATTGATACCTTATGGAATTGACATTGGCAACGTTGCTAAAAACAATCCATTGTTACCAACGTGCCGATCATAAAATTTTGATGAAATTAATTTTTACAGGTCGAATTTTCACGATTTTTATGCCGTTACATTTACGGCAGGGACGTTAATTATCAGCTGATTGCTGACGTGCAACGGATTTTGTTTGGCGTTTACCATATGTACATACAATACAATTACAAAAGGCAGTCATCATCAACACTTGCCACATAGTTAGAAAATTTTTAAACATAAAGGAACACACCGTACATCACTCAGAACCACATCACACGTTCAACTAACACCATTCAAATACAACATTCTATCCCCTCTTCACAAACTGAAACTATGTTGCATACACAAAATAACATTACAGAAAGTTCATTACAAACACACAACCCTTCAGCAACCACTCATGTGTCACTTCTAACTCGTCCACATACACTCAATCGCAAACACACAATACACCCACAACATGAGAACACACAATTAACACAGAAGACAGAAACAACACATTACTCACTTGAGTGCAACCTATGCGTCGAGTTAATCAACAAACACTTACACAATAAACATAATACTACTTCAAAACACTACAATGTTTTTAC
This sequence comes from Pyrocoelia pectoralis, assembly GCA_036250285.1. NCBI lineage: Eukaryota > Metazoa > Arthropoda > Insecta > Coleoptera > Lampyridae > Pyrocoelia > Pyrocoelia pectoralis. Next base: position 42,949,876 of record CM070078.1, read on the forward strand.
AGCAACATTAAATTTTACTTGATTTCGATCCGTGCGATTAGTTAACCAGGTTTGCCCTGAATAATAATAATATTGTTTTTATTTGAGTAACAGTAAAAAAATTAACAATCTAATTCATAATAGGTACATACATGTTTACAGGGCGAAGTTCAGTACTGCAAAAAGAATATTTTGCCATCTGCTCTGCCACTTAACCATGTATGTAAGAATATACGGCGAGAGGAAACATTTTGCACATAGAATAAGCAATGTTCAATACTATTGGCATGGTGCATGGAATACTCGTATATTAATGTTGAAATATTGGATCACCTTTCATCATTTCGCATAGTTTTCTTTTGAATTTGATTTCTTTGGTTTCCTCCTGAATTTTTTTGTTTCGCCTTTATCCGTTTTCCTTAGTTGTAATTTACTGTAACTTCTTTTCAATTCTATTACATAGACAATGCCCCTCTTTCATTACGTATATGTAATTATTAGGTATTGTTTAACTTGTTCTTTAGATTGTACCACATTTTTTGGAGTGGCATTACCTTCCCGCATTTATAATTTGTTCTTGTGGAATGAGAATCTAATTTTGAAAGGTGCGTGTCACTGAGACAATAAACTAATTTATTAGTAAGTCTTAAATAACACACAACCTTCCCCTTCAACTTTTAATTCAGTGAAAATTAGAATTATATAAACATTAGTTAGTGTGGCGACATGTTTCGGGATACACTGTTCCCATTCTCAAGCCAGAGGCTTGTTTCGCTTCAGCTTGTAATTTTAATATGTCAAGACTCAAGATAAATATTTTCGAACTATAAATACATATAGCCTCAGGCTTGAGAAAGGGAACAGTGTATCCCGAAACATGTTTATTATAATCGTTTATTAAAGTATCATCAATTCTTCAATTCGGTCTTTTATGTTATACAATGTAAAGATTTCGGAATTTGAAAACATCTGAACATCTTTACATTTAGATGAATTGCTTTTATTCCATTGTTCCGTGCTTGTGCACCTCAGATGATCCGTGTTAAGGGACCTTTGATAGGAAACGATTCCGCAGCAGACATCCTCAGCTTATATTATTTTACAGCAGATTTTAGTTGTACAGAAAGTGCAAAAAATATAATTAATTCCAAAATTACCAGATTACGAGGTAGGTACCTATTTATAAACTGTTAAGTTACACTCAACCATTAATAAATTCATCACTTTGTTATGCAGAATAGCAGAATAATGCATGCATCCATGATATTCAATTGCCCATTTTCCTGCTTTTATTACATAGCAATTTACTGATGTAGAGCTACAGATTCGTTTTCGAACCCCATCCAATGCAAAAATATGATAGCTGACTACGATAAATAAAATTACATAGATTTAGCAAAGCGTGCTAAGGCCTATTCTGTTATAGAAATGTAAATTGTTGTCATTGTTAGGTGTTACCCAAGCGATTTTTTATTATCAAACCAAAATGTCGATTTCCCTCTGAATAATCTAAAATAGTTATAATTTACGCATCATTTCCATATAAAAGCAGGTTCATGTAGAATGTTCTATTATAGCAACCGTTTTGGCCTATACCATTAATGTTATTTACTTCCTATCTGGGTCATCTAAATTTGACGTAGGTAGGTAGGTGTAATGGAAACTGAACGTAATGCGAGTAGATTATTATATTTATTGTAATTTACATAAACCTGCACTAATTCGTTCAATTACTATTCTGGTTATAATTCCAGAATTTAATAATCGTGAAGTGCATTTTTCTATCATATTGTTTATTCTATATTTCAAACGTCTTATTTTATCTCTTACGCGTGACGTGCGTACGTCTTGGCTCTAGATTTATCGATTCATGTAGCTTTTACAAGTGACACTTCTCTTTAAGGGAGTTTTACGTATTAAAACTAAATGCGCAATAATCCATAAACAAAAGTAGATTATAAATTTGAAATTGCACTTCATTCTGATTGAATTTTGCATAGTATTCATCTTTAGTAATAAATTTAAAACGCCCTCTTATCCTTGGGAGAATCCCTTCGTATTGCGTATCGTTGCAATTAATTATCTCCAATTTGTTGCTGATCGAAACGCTTATTTCGAACAGAACCCCAAAGCTGTTATCTTCGTCACAACCACTAAACTGGGGGATAAAATAGCTGATTTGAAAAAGAAGTTAATTAATTTATTATTAAATGAAGATATTTAATTTTCTGCTTTTACTGCTTTTATTGAATCGCTTGTATTTACGGAAATAATTTGTAAGAATAGAAAGAAACTGGTGGTAGGTAATCGAAAAAAGTATATGTAGGTCTTCGAATGGGTCAACTAGGAACTTTTTTCACTAACTAATGACCAATAACAAAAACAAAAGAAAAATATTAGGCACAAGCTCTTACATAGAAGAAGAAGTACAATTTTACAGCAAGATCGCCGGATAGAAAAGAGCATAATGAAATAGTGGACGCAATTAACCAGATGAGAAGGGAGATGAAAGTGTTAAAAGAGATTTTGATTATGACCAATTTGTATTCAAAAATCAAGCAGGCAAGAAGAAAAAAGAAGGTAAAGTGACGGGGCTGTGTGAGTTTGATGAGTTGCGTTATTGATGTAAAATTTTTTACTAATCGTTATAATGTTTGTTCGTTATTAAAGAGTTTTTCGTGAAAGGGCGTGATTTTTTATGGTTACCCACAACAGAAAGAAGGATTTGAGACAAGCAATCAAATAGTACTGGAGAAAACTAGTAAGGAACATCAAAGGACCAAAAAAAAGAAGTGACAAAAAGAACATCTAAAGCTAGAAGGCAAAATAACAGAATTGGAAGAATGATTCCAAAAGCAGGATAAACATCAGGGGATAAACAGAATTGTACTGAAAGAAACAGGCATAAGCGGGAGAAATATCAAAGAGATAGTAGAAAGATTCATACAGGAGAAATACAACGCTATAGTAGCTCGAAAGAGAAAGGAGAAGGAAAATAGTATGTCAAACGACATTCATTGATAACCATATGATACAATAGAAAAACTAAATACCGTTGAGAGGTATTGCCAAATAGGAGAAAAAATGGGCAAAATAGTGAAAGTCGGATATAAAAGGATCACCAGGGAAAAAATGATTCCAACAAGAAACAACGCAATAAAGGAACATCTTTTAGACATAAGAGAGCACCCAGACTGTTGAGTATTCCAATTTAATTATCCTTTTTTCTTACATCAGATCTGCTGCTCAAATAGAGAATTGATTAACCATTTTGGAAATCGAAAATGGCTTGATTTTTGAAATATGCAATTTCACACTTGCACTGTTACTTTAATAAGTAATAGAGCAATTAATTGCATTAAACCGTCTACCAAATTATCATAGTACCAAACGAGGACATTGTATTAATTACTGAGTACATTTTACATTGCGTTTTGTTTTCTTGAGTAGGTGTAGAAAAACACATACATTGTGGGTTGTAAAATAAACGCAAAAAGTTAAAATTTGTTGATGGTGTCAGGTAACGAACATCTCCGATACTCTACACATTTTATTAATAACTCTGCTGGGCAGACTATTGGAAGCCGAGCAACCATTTATGAACCTTTGAAAACCGAGACATATTGCTTTTCTAATTTTTAATGTAGTAAAGTAGTCTAATACTTTGAGCTTGCAGATAGTTGACCTAACTTTTCCGCTACTAGAACTGCGTGAATGAAGGCCTAGAAGCTTACAGGACTTCTTCGTTGACGCTTTGCTGTTAAAACAAGTTCATTTGAATAGAGTAATGGGGTTGCTGATTGGGGTGTCGATACAATAAGACTGCGCGCTTGTGGAAATTTGGAAATTTGGAATTACTCAAGTGCAATAAGATCCCAATTTCACAATTGGGAATTTTCTCATCATAGCTCTGAATGAGAAAAAGAGAATTGGATTCCAGCGATTCCAAGGACAAAATTGAACAGCTTATGAAGCGGGATGAATTGGTACTAAAAATAAACATAACATAACATAATCTGATTCTCCTGACACTTTACGGTGTCGAGATGCCTACGAACGTTTTCCATTCTTTTCTATTATTCGTCATTTTCTTCCAGTTTATTCCTCTTTCAATACCTCCTTAACTACACTGTTCCACGTTTTGATGGATCTCCTTTTTACGTTCTTTTCAGCCCAGTTTCAACCCTCACAACACAGTATCTCTTTACTTGCCTCTCCTCTTCCATTTCCTGTAGGTCTCCGAACCACATCGCTTAACTTTTCTAGTTCTTTACTGACTTAACTACTAGTTGCGCTGTTACATCTGTGTCTCCTTTCTCATCTGTTCTTTTTACGACTTAAATTCTTCGCAGAAATCTCATCTCTACCGCTTGTAATCTTCCTTAATTTGTTACCCAGTTCTCCCATCCGTTTAATAGTACATGAAGGGATACTGTTCTGTATACAATTGTCTTCCTTTAAGAATTTTCCCTGTAACAACCAGTACACTGTGTTCCTCCCACACTTGCATTCTGGCATTTATAGGATCATTGTTTCCTCCTTTCTTATTGATAGAACTTCCCAGATATCCCTGATCAATTCGTTCACCCTTGACTTTAATGTTGTTTCTGGTTTGCCGATTTTCATTACTTTCATTTTCTCTGTGTTAATGGTTAGTGCTTGAAGCCAGATGTTAAGGTTTTTCTCGAGTTTTTAGATAATCTCCGTAAATCTGCAGCTCTCAATTTATTATTCTCATTGGTTTTAGTCTGTGGTAACCCCCTATAAGGTTCTCCGTTTTCGTTTGGCATTCCTTAATCACTTCGTCTACTATCGGAGTAAAAATGCAAGGCCTCTGACTTTAGAAGCTTGTATCTCAGTAATTAGCAATCATAATTTAATGAAATAAAGTGCACTTAAAAGACCATTTATTTCTACAAAAAGGTGTACAGTTTTAGATTTTTACAATACATCGTTAATTTTCTGTATCAGTGTATGTGAAAAAAAGCGCTAATTATGACTCAAATCGCACAAGCGCTCCACTTTAAAAATTAATTACGGCTATATTATTGAAACTGAGTGGTAGATACTTATATATTTGAAAAATGTATACTTTTTTGTCAATGTGAGATGCTTTTGAGGCCAATTGGTTTATTAGTCTTAAAGCTATAACGAAAAAACGACATTTGTGTAACTCAGTACCTGAACGTTCGATATTAATAATATTGACAGTAACATAACAAGGTTAAAGCAATTATATTGTGGTCTAACACGATTCACAAAAATAATGTCATTATACATCGTTTTTTTAAAAAGAAATTTTGAAAAAAGGATGCATGCACCAGTTGGAGGGGGGAAGCGCGGCGCGCGGGGTAGCTGTTGTCGTACACTATTGCTATAAAGCGCATGGTTTTGTACAATGCAAAAGAATAATCACATTGTTGTGGGTTGCCGCTCGCTGCTTACGATGTGGTAGATTACCTCTCGCGGGAATATGTGCGTCTTTCTTTCGCGATAAACATAACATTTACTTGAATTACAAGAAAACAAATTTTATTTTCAATAAGAGAATAATGCAGTTAGATTTAAGTAATATCAAATTTAGCATTTTAAACAAGAATTTTTTCTATAACTTCCGTAAATTGCAAAATAGCACATTTTCGGTTAGGGCTTATAAAACCAGTTAATCATATGAATAATCAATATTTATTGGCTGTCGACTTTTCAGAAGTATGTGTGCTACAACATTTGTAAATTTGGTAACAATTTATGAAACAATAACAATTTTATGATAAGTTAAAACTGACCGTCAGCCAGGAAAATACTAAATACAGCGTTTTTATTGCTGTTAATTAAAATAAAAGTTAAACAACTGATTCTACCATTTTGGTTTTTACACATGTTAAACATATATAAATGACTAATGTACTGCCCAAAAATGAAGAAATTTCACCCCTCAGTTTTTTTGTTATGATCACTTAAAGTCAGAGGCCTTGCATTTTTACTCCGATAGTAGTGTTTACAGGAACAGCGCCCTTCCCTGTTTTACTCCTTCAGCACTTTTAAATATATATGACTATGTATTGTAGCTTGTAGCTTTATACAGGATGAGTCAGTTGCAACAGTCGGTAGAAGACATTTTTTTAAGTAAAAAATTGTTTACAAATATGAGTGTCAGAACGCTTTGTTTCTGAGGTACAGGGTGTTGAAATGACGATATTTTTTAAATATATTTGTCGTTGTCGATTAAATAAAAGTTGTTTGGAATATCATTATGATGTCGTGCTGGTATATGCTTTTTATTATTTTAATTAATTCAATATATACGAGTTGGTTTTCTAGGCTTTCCAATACCTTCATTTTATCGATCTTGTCGAACGCTTTGTTAAGGTCTATAAAGCATAAAATTATATGAGTACTTCTGGTATTTACCTAGATTTACCTTCTCTAGCATTTTTTCAAAATCCGCCATGCTTTTTGTACGTCTGTACGCTTTATAGTACTTTTCATATAGCATTTAATAGCGTGAAAAGCCTATTAATTAAACATTTGAAATTTACATATATAGCAATAATAATAAGTGTTAAATGTCAGACGATTAAACTTTTTACTCTAATTTCTGTAAAATATATCTCTAAATGTTATGATTTACCACATCAGAAATAGTGAAGTATGTATAGTTTATTTAGTATTTCAAGTTTATGTGTGAAATACTTATTATTTGTTTTGGTTACTCGATCAACAATTTCATATTTTTATGCTATACCACAAAAATAATATTCTTTCTTGTTGGTTTTCTTACTGAAGAGTATTGAACGGCTCTAGATCTAGATATGACGTAAATATCCAGAATTCCCTTAATCCGCCCGCTTATGTAGGTATTTACCTTCGATCCTTTACTTCATTAAAATGTTATGATTATTTTAAGAGATGTTAGGACTTGTCCCCCTTTTTATGTTTCTAATATAGTATAAACTATGTTCACCAATCAGCAATATCTTTATACATACATTGCAGTTAACCATTTTCTATAATTCATAATTAAGGCTAATGAACCAAATTTGACAACCTTATTAATACAAATTTCATCTATACCTACACTTTTTTACCGAAACCACATCATGTAAACCAAAAACAGAATCACCATTACGGTAAAAGAACACTAAGAAATGCAGGCTCCAGTATAAACAAACTCACATGTCTAGACTTAGATCCCCCAAAGTTTTAAGTGTAGTCTTACTCATCATGATTTCTTTCTCTGTATTCATTCCTTAAACTCTCTCGAATTATGCGAAAACTTTCAAAGCGTTTTATACGGCCATATCATAAACCCTTCTACGTAACCAAAGAAAGTTAATGACTTTTTTAGTATAAAACAGCGAAAATATCGATTTTTATGGGAGAATAATGAAAGTGTCTAGATTCACTACTGCATTTCATTGACACAAGATATATTTTGCAATACAAAGCACGCAAAATTTATGTTTGAGAGCTTCTGTTTAGAATCAGGAAACTAGAACTCCCGAGAGATTAAAATCTATTGGTTACTAAAAAAATACAACCCCAACGAATACGTTGAAGTCAAAAGAATTTAATGCTTGTGCCGGGGTTTTATATACAAGGTAAAACTCGCTTTTATTTAACCTGGATTCTTTTCTAAACCTGACATCATGTTAAAGTTTTTTTTAACACATTAAGGGAGCTTGTTTAGCCGTAGATTGTAACTGACTTGTCTTACATAAATTGTTCTAAAGTTCAACATTGTCCAACATTGAAGTGAAACACTATTGTATGACCATAAGTACTTTGTTAAATCATTCCCGGTTGCAGCACTGTCAACTATTTCTCGAGTGTTGCATATTATCGCATAAACAAGGCGAACTTCTCTAAGAACAAAAAATGCTTGGGGAATAATCGTGACACTAGTGTCACGAGAAACATAATAACAACATACAATGTATTCGCTCTTGACGCTCATGCAACGATGTAACGATGTTGCAAGTTATGGATTATTTGTAGTACATCCATTAGTTAAAATTAAACAACAAAGATTTGCAAGTTCAAAAATGAACCGATCAACTTTCGGGAGTCCATCAATGCACTTTAGCTGCAGTTTAAGGAAAGGACATGCAACTACACCTTATGAAGACTTAACAACGAGATCCCTAAAGATTGCAAAAAGGAATTATAACATAAAAAGAAAGTAATATAAATTTTGTCCACGACTACGTATAATATAGTCGTTATATGTCTCGGCAGACAATACTAATAATAATAATATAATAATAAAGGACATTTATTGAAGGAGAAGGATAATATCAGTAAAGGTATTATACAAAAGAAAATAAAGGAGAAATTCATAAGAACATAAACAATAAATAACATAATAAAATAGCACAGTATCACAATCACCTTCAAAAGGGCGAAGTTCAGATTTATGAAGAGTGTAGAACTCTTCATAATCTGCTCTTACATTCTTACACTAATAACATTCATTACACACTCATTTTCATTACATACTGTTATTGTCATTAGCAACGGGAGTAATGATTATTACACACCGTTATTTTATATATTGTCATGGTTACCGTCCAATACAGTCAATCAAGAGTATCGGTTGTCATGGTACCTGTTAAATACATTCAATCAAGGGTTTGTAGAGGGAGAATTTTCACATATTTGACAGATCAAAATGTCCGTGTTAATTTTAAATGAAATAAGTATTTGAATTAAATCAAAAGTATTGTTGTAATGGTGGACAAAGCGTAGTATACAACTCGCATATGATTTGCTTCACTCACCTGCGGCTCGTTTCGCAAAAATTCGTTCTCGTGATTAATAGCCTCTCTTATATGCTCGTTGTATAATATACTAATTATCAACTGACTACACAGTTAAAATAATCGCAACTGTTCACAGCTTCACAGATGTTTGTATATGAACTAACACTTGATATGGGTTGATGAAGTAGTACCTACAATGAAATGAGGTTTCGTAATAACAGCAAAGAACCTTTGGTCACACATAAAGTACCCAAATTTCCACGGAAACAATTTGAATCAGATTTATTTTATATTGGAGAAGACGAATTTTAGTAGTTGTTGATTAAGTGGATTAAGTCACTTGTCACGCAACTATTATCATACGATTATCAAAAGTACTAAGAGCAAATATATCAAAATCAATCTAAAATGGTTCCCTCCTTACGTTTTTGACCGTAATAGTGATATTAATGCCCCTATACCTTTCCTTCCTTTTATTTTTCTATCCTAAATGGTTTTGTCGCATTTTCCTCTTCCTGTCAACTTTACTATCCGGTATATATAGGGTTTTTTCAAAAAGGTTGGACTTGATACACATAGTGGTATTCAGACTATATTCCGCAAATAGATATTTATCCCACTCCCATTAAAGGGGTGTCAGAAGAAGATGAAAGCCGTAATATTGAGGATCATAGTGTGTATGGAGTGTTTTGTTTAATATTGATGTATACGCTGCACTTTTCAATCCTTTCATTGCGATGTTCAGCTACACCACACTGAAATCACCAAAAACTACAATACCAATTTCAATGTTGTGTAGTTCAACGACCATAAGAGTTCCAGTTCTTCCAATGTTCAAATCTTTGCTTGATTGTTTTCCACCGATCGACAAACACTGCTTTTTATGTTCCTCTCCAGTCCTCACTTGCGATATATTTTCTTTTTTATTGTCCTGTGCAACTAGGTACCACCTAATCAACTGCATAATGTAACGTGTATCATGTCCAATTTCTTTTTCTAGGCCCTTAACATCGCATGTACAATGTACACGAGTTTACTTAAATTTTTGTTAAGTACTTTGAAACATTTTAGCTCTTCTTTTTACCTTTTTAACAATAATGATTTGCTGGTACACCATGTACCTTATCACATTTTTTGATATATTCTGTTAATTAAATAGGTATTTCCTTATATGATCCGATTAATTATCTTTTGCGAATCATTCAAGAAACTCAAGGTAAAGTGGTAAGAGGCCAGTGTGGATCTTTCAAATTAGTCAGCTGTCCCCAGTCAGCCGTTTTTTTCCAATGAGTCACTGCAGTTGTGTTTTTTCTGATTATAACTTTTAAGTTATAAGTTTTTTTTGTTATAATCGGTTGATTAAGGGCTATAAGTAGTTAAATAATGTAAATACCTTTTATATAATCAATATTTATGTCAACTAAAATGTTTGTTCCTGATATTAATTTTTAAACTGTTAATTCACCAATAATAATCTTGAAGATCTAAAACTAGATCGAAATATTGATTATATAACAGGTATATACATTATTTAATTACTTATAGCGCTTAATCAACCGATTATAATCAAAAAAAGTAACAACTTAAAAGTTATATTCATATCTATAGGTACGGTTGTAATAAACGTAATCACTTTCTTCTGATTGTTGATCTAATATTTTAATAACTCTCACTGCTTTCTTCGATTTTCGATCTTTTATATGTGAATTTTATTGTTATTTGGTGGTTTTCCGTTTTTAAAAAAACTTAATTACAATAATTTTATTTTCAATTACCTTTTCTAAGGTACAAACTAATACTAAACTAATCTAACGCTTTATCGCGTAACCTGCTGTAAACGCTGATCTGTTAAATTTAATACATCCGCTGTCGTTGAACTTGATTTCTAATATTTCTTGCTACTTCTGAAATATTACTCCTCCATGCCCAGTGGGAAGACTGTCCTCAGGATTCTGGGATGCTGTGCTTTCACTTTTTCGGCACAACACTTCACTTAACTATTAACTTCACTTTTACCTTATCTTTAATTTTATACAATCCAAAAATACCTAAAATTATTATTACAGCCATTATTACATAATGCGAAAACTGATATTGAACCGGTATTTCTTGCGAATACATTAGTTCGTCTCGCTTAAGCTGTCCTTTAATTTTCTCATCTAAACTAATTTGGGTGAATTCAAAAGGTTTATCATTTATCACAACGTTTTCGAATTTAATTCCAGTTAACTTTGGTAAGTTCAATTCTTTGTATATGCCATTTTCGTTATTGCTATACACCTGATTCTCGAATTCTATTGAACATTTTGGCGGTAACTTGATAAGAGAATTTTTGTTTATTTCAATGGTACCTTTTGTTTTGCATTGGTACTTTAACAAATATTTCCTATCAGTAATTAACAAATAATTTGCATCATTCAATGCTTGAAATTGCGTTTTCACCTGATCTACCTTAACTATGGTACAGTTTTCAATATTATTTTGCAAGAGGTTATTAATGCAGTAATTTTTACCTTTTACATTTACGTTTTCCCTAATTAGATACTTATTTTCTACACACAGATAGTCTGATACACACACTAAATTGTTGTAGGACCATGCCAAATACTCACACTGTTCAAGGACGTAAGTGTTACTATACGGAACTTTTACAATTTTGAATAAAGTTGAATTATTATCATCCACTATTGGAAATTCTATTGATATGATAATTCTTTCTATATCTAGTCCAATTTTTACTGAAAGTATTGAATAATAGTAATGATCGTTGTCCAGATGTAAAACTTTCTTTGGATACAATTTTTTGAGGTGATCTAAGTGGATTTGCATTTGCGAATAAGGTAATAGGAAGGGATGTAATTGGTGTCTGAAACCCAAAATAATGGCTTGCTGCAATTCGTTAATAAAGTTTTTTACTTCGCTAATGTTATTTTCCAGAATAAAGAGAGTTTCTAGAATTACAATATATTGATGAAAAAATGTCATTTGATTATCTAAAGTGTTTAAATGTTTTTGTATTAACTGAATATTACTGTTCGTATTGTTTACTAAAGCTTCCATTTGGCTAAACATATTTTGTAATAGAGTAGTTTTATAATTTAGGTTCCTTATTACCTCGTCTTGATTGTTTTTTAATGACTTAATTGCCTGATAAATATTTTGCTTTTCATCGTCGTCCATTACACCAAAAAGCCAGTTTGCTGCTTTACCTATGAAGTTGAAAGGGGACCGTTTCTCGCGGTGGGTGGTTATGAAATTTTGACTTTTAATGTTGACATCTTCAATTTGTTTCCTTGTCTGAGTTAATAATTTAATAATGTTCACGTCGTGTTCCGAGGAATTTTGTTTGGATTTGACTTCTTTGAATTTATCCGAAATTAGAGTGTGTTGTTCACTTAGGTTTGCGATTAAGGTGTGTATATTCTTACGTTCTACAATAAAAACTAACTTATGATTGAATAGGTGGTTAAATGATTTCCCTAATTCTATTGGTACTAAATAATTTTCTATTTCCTTAACTTGTATTTCCTCGTCCGCTGCAGCTAGGACCAGGATCGTAAATATTAGTGTCTTCATCCTGCAACAACATATTCTTTTTAGTTCGCTTTACTAAATCTCGCTTTAATTTGGTAATTTTGTTCCTTTTATTTTTGAAAGTGACTGTTTTATCGGTCACGTTATGTAATTTCACTTTCTCTGCATAGGGGTTGAGTTTATTCCTTTGCGGATTTCTTCTCACGTACACTACTTGATCTGGTACATTTTCTTCTATAATATTTTCTGGTTGTCGTTGTTGGACCTTTTCTTTACTCTTAATTATGTTTTCTTTTACCTGTTGGTTAATAATCTCCATAGTTTTATTCCTCTCATTTACGTAATCTTCCGTTAATTTATTAATCGTTTGGTCGAATGGTAGAATGTTTCTATCGTTTCCATTAACTATTTGGAAAGGTGTGAATTTGGTTGTTGTGTGGATACTATTATTGTATGATATTACTGACATCCGTAGTTGTGTTTCGAATGGTAATTTAGATTTTTCGACGTTCGATACTCTTAATGATTCAATCAAGGTCGAGTTAAATCTTTCCACGATTCCGTTTGATTTCGAGTTTTCCGTGCAAGTTTTGTGATGTTGGATTTTATGAGTCTTTAGAAATTCTGATATCAAATTACTACAAAAGGATGGGTCATTATCGGTTATCAATTTAGAGAAAATGCCGTGATGCGACATGTATAAGGTTAAATGTTCCAAAATGGTTTTAGAGTTTCTGTCCGGAATAAGATATGCTTGCGCATATTTTGAAAATGCGTCCACTATTGTTAATATTGCTTTTCCATTTATAAATAATAAGTCAGAATGTATCACCTGGAATGGTTTGTCTGGTGTTGGTGTTAATGCGATTGGTAATTTTTGTGGGTTACGATCGATTTTGGATAAGTTACATACTTCGCAATTGTTGATATACGTTGTTACGTCTGTTTCCATGTTTGGCCAATAATATAATTGCTTCAATGATTTGTATGTTTCATTAATTCCTCTGTGTCTTGATTTGCCTGTGTGATAATACTCCATAAATTTTGTCCGATCATTTTGATCTTCGACGTCCTCTAAAAGTTTGTTAGTAATGCATAATTTGATGGTGTTGTTGAAATTTTCTCTTATTATTCTTAAGATATCTCTTTCGATGTTACGGTTTTTAAAATAGATACTAATGTTGGTATTTGGTTTAATTACCTCCTTTAATGTGTTTACAATTTCGTTGTCATTCGATCCGTAGGGTAGATTGCAATAAATTCGTTTTTTCAGATTCTCAAATAGGTTTATATGTTTAATTATAGTTTCTGTACTACTTTTGTGGGTGTCAAATATAATCTGGTTTTTTGATATATTTAATGGTGCTTCCCTGTACGGGATGTCGACCTGCACTTCTCCTCTTGATGTATGAACTGTTTGATTGTCGTCTTCCTGTTCGGGTGTTTCTAAATTTTTAAGTATTTCATCTAACTCTTCAATGTCGGCCTGAGTTGGTCCGTCCGTGTTTACTAGTAAGGTTTCCAAATCTACGTTGTTGATATAGGCTTCCTTCGGTGGTCTTGATAGGGCGTCTGCCACATGGTTCTCCTTTCCTTTCCTATATTTTATTTCGTAATTATATTCCATTAATCTGAGTTTCCATCTTGTTAATTTTGAGTTGGCATCTTTTAAAGAAAATAACCATGTAAGAGGTTTATGGTCCGTTTCGATGGTAAATTTATTTCCATAAAGATAGGGGCGGAAATGTTTGGTTGCCCACACAATTGCTAATAGCTCCTTCTCTGTTGTACTATAATTCTTTTCGCTATCGTTTAGAGTTCTCGATGCATAAGACACGGGGTGATTTTCCTGTGTTAAAACAGCACCTACCGCTTCATTCGAGGCGTCCGTTGTCACTGTAAATTCTTTAGTCATATCTGGATATTTTAAAACTGGGTCATTTGTTAAAAGTGTCTTGCATTTCTCCACACACTGAATAAAATCCTCGTTAACCTTGACTTCGGTATTTTTCTTTAGCATTCTTGTAAGAGGTCTTGTGATTTTCGCAAAGTCCCTAATAAATTTCCGGTAGTACCCTACAAGTCCAAGAAATCCTTTAATTTCCTTGGGGTTACGTGGTATCGGATAATTTTTAATTGCTTCTATTTTCTTGGGGTTAGGTCTAATTCCGTCCTTGGTAATTATGTGTCCTAAAAATTCGGTTTCGCGTTTACAAAATTCGCATTTGTCGAGTTGTAGTTTAAGATTATGCAATTGTAGTTTTTGAAATACTCTTTCAAGAGATTTTCGATGTTCTTCTAAATTTGGTGAAAAAATTATGATGTCGTCCAAATAAACCAAACAATGCGTATTTATTAATTCTTTTAGTACATTGTTCATCATGCGTTGAAATGTCGCTGGTGCGTTTTTGAGTCCAAACGGCATCCTATTGAATTCAAAGTGTCCTACTTCCGTATTAAATGCGGTCTTCTGTTTCGATTGCTCCTCCATCTCGATCTGGTGGTATCCAGATGCTAGATCTAATACGCTAAAATATTGCGCTCTTCCTAATTTGTCTAAAATGTCTTCTATGTTGGGTATGGGATATCTGTCGTCAATGGTTTTGGTATTTAATTGTCTATAGTCGATGACCATTCTGGTTTTTTGTTTTCCAGATGCATCTTCTTTCTTCTTCACCAAGTGTACTGGGAATCCCCATGGTGATATGCTGGGTCGAATAATTCCGTTTTCTAGCATTTCTTCTACGTGTTCCTTAATTTTTTCTTTGTTAGTGAATGGTGTTCGGTATGCTCTTAAAAATATCGGTTCTTCATCTTTCGTACTTATTCTATGTTTCGTCAAATTTGTCACTGTTAATTTATCTTCAGATGTTTTAAAAATGTTCATATATTTCCTGCATGTCTTTATAATCATCCTTCTTTCTTCTGAATTCATGTGGTCCATCCTGATAAGATTGTTTAAATTTTTCAAACCTTCGTCATTCGTCAAACAAAATGGTTCTACGTTTCCTGGGTCAATTTGTTCTTCCTGTAAATCTCCTATTTCTATTTGTTTTTCTAAATCGGATTCGTTTTCTAAAACTATGTTAATGTTACCGTTGAATACCTTATACAATCCTTCCTCTATTTTTACTTCGTTGATTCTTTGTTCATTTACGAAAATGTCTTGATCCGGTTTCGGGTATGTCAAACAATGAACTTGTTTAATTCGGGGTTGTATCTTGATTATGGTTGGTTTTTTATAATGCAAAGAGAAGTTGTTACCGTCACTTCTAGTTAACAAATTGTTTTGTAAATCGATATTGAATTTTAATTTTTTTAAATCGCGTATTCCGATAAGGGCATCAAAAAATTCGTGAAAATTTAAAACGATAAACTTAAAATTGCCGGTTGCCTTAAATTCATCGAAACAAGGTATACTTGCTAAAGTTTTCATCGTACTCGTTCCGTTTGCCGTATTTAATTTTATGTTTATAGGTTGTGTCGAATTTGGATAAAATTTGGATATGATTCGGGGGTCTATAATATTAATTTCGCTACCTGTATCGATCAATATTTTTAACGGGGGGTTAGTTAATTTAATGTATGGTAAACTTTCCGTCATATTAATTCGGTCATTGAGGTAACTTCGAAAAAATTTACATCAGATTCGGTGATGTCGTTTTGTGCGTTATGCTCTACATTTTCGGATACGTGATGGGAATTTTCTTCGTCAGATTGATCTGGGTTGAAATTAATGGGTGCATAATATTGGTTGGTTTCTTCGTCAAATATAATTGATTCGGGATTAGTTTCTTGAAAATAATTTCTCATGCTTGAAATACCTGACATTGGGGTTGGTTTAGGAAGATTAAGATTTTGGTTGGGACGAAAAACATTCGAAGTTGGTTTATTAAAATTTCTAGATTGAAACTGGTTTGGGTTAAAGCTGGTTTGGTGATTTTGATTATTCGTGAACCTAATATTTTGTTGAATTGGTTTCTGAAAGTTTTTGTGTAGTGTTGGTTGGGTGTCCAAAGAATTTCTCTGAAATGGGTTAAATTGCGGTTGACGTGAGAATGGTTTTGCATTCACCAAATTGGTACTTTGTCCTGCTCTTTGTGCAAAATTTAATTCATCTTGGGCTAATGTAATTGCTTGTTCTAAGGTTGAAGGTTTTCCTGCACGAATTTGCATGGCTATTCGATAAGGAATTGTTACTAAAAATCTATCTAATGCGTTAGCGATTAAAATTTCTTGCCTAACTGTTTTATTCGATACTTGCGATAAATTTAATTTCCCTATTAATTTTCCTAACGAGGCTCTAATTCGATTTCCGTATTCTACTAATGATTCATTTTTGTTCATTTTCATATTATTGAATTCGACCGTTAGTTGTTCCAAATTTCTCGTGTCTGAAAAGTGCTCAACTATTGCTTGCTTTATTTGCATCCAGCTAATTAAATCATCACGTGGTGATAAAATTTCTGTTGCCTTGCCTCTAAATTTTGAAAATATTGCGGCTCTTATTACTGTCTGTATTTCTGGTATAAATTGGTAACGCGAATGAACATTATCACACGCCATGCAGAAGGCATTTATTTGAGTTTCATTACCGTCGAATAACGGAATGGTATCTAATTCTATCTTGAAAAGTTGATAATTTATGGTTGCGTTTACTGATTGTTCTGGATTCTTAGCCATGGCTCTATTTATTGATAACGATTCTAGTGCGTTCACTAAATCGTCCAGTTTACTTATTACTAATTTTTGCAAGTGCAAATTTCCAATTAGTGGAAGATATTACAAAAAAATATTCAAGGAAGTTCCTTATGCGTTTTAATAAACAATGTGAGTATTAGCTCCTACCTTGCGTGTTGTTTTGGTCTGCGGGGGCTATCTTCGACCGATGCTGCGATGCACCTTACGGTGGTCACTTGGACTGCCTTTTCCCTCGTACTAGCAGATCTTCTTGTCAATATTGACTATCCAATTAGTGGATTTCGCTGGTATCCTTTTTAGGTCACTTTTTCACTAAGGAATTAAAATTCGCCGGCCCGTACTGATTTTCGATAAACCGTTTTTTGTACACTTCGACCGTGTTACTTTGCTATCCTACCGACTGCGCCAATTTTATTGTTATTTGGTGGTTTTCCGTTTTTAAAAAAACTTAATTACAATAATTTTATTTTCAATTACCTTTTCTAAGGTACAAACTAATACTAAACTAATCTAACGCTTTATCGCGTAACCTGCTGTAAACGCTGATCTGTTAAATTTAATACATCCGCTGTCGTTGAACTTGATTTCTAATATTTCTTGCTACTTCTGAAATATTACTTGTGTATCTAATTTTTTACTTTACTCCTGCTTCATTGCATCCTGTGCGTTTTTGATTTTTGGGTTCACCCATTTGACGTAAAGCTCTTATTTCTGTTCCTTAATTTTTTATCGTTGTTCATTCCAGTATTAGTTTCCTTTTGTACTTTTTTGTTTTGTGTTTGTTCTAACTTCTAAGGCGCCCTAACGGAGTGAGGTAATCAATTTATTATCACCTCGTATAAACGTTTTAAAGTTAAATTATTTAGATTGTAGCGTAGTTGATTTAATTTATTTTTATCTTTTGGATGTTTTATATTATGTGTGTCCTTTCTTCATTGTATCCTCTGGAATTTGCTTCTCTTAGCATTTTTATTTAATATTTTACTAGATGGTGATTGCTCCCAAATTCTGCTCGCGTAATAGTTTCGCATCATTTACTTTGATTGTGGTCTTTTCTTTCATCACTGGATAGCCTATACTGGATTTGAGTTTTCGGTGTATGTTTTTCAACGAACTTCGTTCGTTACTGAAATCAATATTCCGTCCGTGCGTTGCAAGAGATGCGTATTGTCTACAACCGAGTTAAGATATGGATCTTATGTGAAATTTTATGCTGATTCAAGATCCGGTCCAAATTTTTCAATATCTCAAGTACTTTTCGAGATATTCAACTTTAAAAGTCGAAATTTCGAAATTATCATATACTCTTTTGAAGTCGCATTTTTTTCCAATTGTTTCCTATTATATTATTTTGTACATTCTAGGAATTGTCATTCTCACCCCAAGAATTATTATTTTTACCCCAAGAATTATTTTTTCTACTTTACCTTTTTAATTATTTTGGTTCCAAGATTTTTGTTCCCAAGAATTATTATATTAGCCCACAAAATTATTAATTTAGCCCACATAATTATTCTTTTAGCCCCATGATTTTATTCATTTTACCCCAAGATTTTATTTATCTACTTATTTTATAGAAGTGATTGAAACTAAAAATAAAATGTCACCCTAAACGTAGGTATATTGCCACTCAGGCGCTTAGGTTAGAGGTAGGTTTAGTATATTTTTTTTTCAATTAAATACAATGAATAAAATCATGGGATAAAATTAATAAAATCTTGGGGCCAAAAAATGATTCTGTGGGTTAAAATAATAATTTTGGGGGCTAATATAATAATTCTTGGGATCAGAAATCTTGGGACTAAACTAATTAAAAAGCTGGGGTCGAAAAAATAATTCTTGGGGTAAAAATAATAATTCTTGGGCTTAGAGTGACAATTCTTGGGGCCGCGAAAATTACCACCTATTTGAAAATAATTAATTTTTTGATACTTTCATTACTGCGGTATTCGAAGTTCGTTCTGTAATCTGGGGATTTCAACTAGTTTTATTTATGAAAAAAACCATTCGTGATGGTTTTGTTCGCATGTTTCTATTTGCTTTTTTTCGTTGTATGTCGCCATCTCCTTGTCCATTCTTAAAATTACATCTCCTACTACTCTACTACTGATACTTCTGATATCATTTCATTTAATACTTTAGAATATATTTCCTTTTCCTCCAATCGTCTGTAATCGCTTGATCTATGATTAACCGACACGAATTTCCTTTAGACAATTAGCAAACCTGTACGATTAAACTTACGGAAATAAATGCATTATTTATTATATAATATGTGTGACTCGGTAATACGGAAGTGGTTGTATGTAGACCTTTAATTAATAAATTAGAATCATAACAATATTAAACAAATAAGTATCATATTACATTCGATTTTCTATATTATGAAGTTAGGCCGTTAGGGATTACCTATATTTGACACTGCAGTACACTTTTTTGCGACAGACATTTATTGAGTTTGATCTTCATTTCCTTGACTTAGGATGTACACGCACACAGATAGCATTTGCCATAAATCACACGCTATTATTTATAAATAGTGGTATGTTATGTAATTTTTTGTAACAAACGACCAACGACAAATATACATTAACTAATTTACGTCGTCTTCGTATAACAATGTCATTTTACATAATGTACATACACAAAGTACCTACTTTCTTGATGTAGTAGGTACAGGTTGCTTTACAGCGTGGAATGTACAAATTTAATTAGCGGTATTTGCCGTAACCGGTCCGATTATTTCACTGGCAAGGTATTTCGCTCAAAATTGTTTCTTTGTATTGTTTCCCTTTCCACGATATAAAATATTGTCGAAAGTAAAAGCCCTTCTAACGATAACTATTGAAAAATGTGACACTTCTGTCTGTTTGCTATTCACGAATTTCATCACCTTTCATGAATACCTCGATCACTTCTATTTTCTTTTTAGTATTACGTCACCGCACGTGTGAAAAGTGTGTAAAAGAATGTTTCGTTAGATACATACAGAAATCTTAATTAGTATAATCAGAAAATAACACCACCCATGATAGTAAAGGAAGACTGGCACGTAATTGGAAAATAATTAGTATTCCCAACCAATTACTTGAAGCGTAGAATAGCTAGTTATAAAAACATTTATCTAGTATCTAACATTGTTTCGTTATATCATTGGTAGGTACGTGATTTATCTCGAAAATCCGACTTACAACCCTTTCCTCTCTTTTTTTATGAATATTCGCATTTAATTACATAGGTGAACGGTTTCCGGTGTAAATTTGTGTTTGAAATTAACGTTTTTAGTTACCTAGTTGTAAACTTGTCGTTTCTTCTTCCTTTAGGGTCAGACATTATGGGGGCGTTTCTGGGGGGCTCAGTTATTACCTTGAGAATACGGTCGTTTGAATGCTGCTGGTAGTGCTACTATTAGTTCTTCGCCGGTAGCTATAAAGCCCAGATTGAGTTACACATATATATTTTAAAGATTAGTCAAGTGCGTGAGTGTGTTTCCAGGTTTCGATTACATTCGGCATTTTCAATTTATAAAAAATGATTCGTTTCTCGGAATGTAATTTTTGTGTTATAAATTACAAATCATGCGGATAATTGGATATTCTCGATTAAATTGGTAAGTTAATTATTACAATAATTGCGGAGTTGTTGGTCTTAGAGTAAAGTTTCCTACTCATTTACCTATACGAATAGGAACATAACAAGGCATTTTATTCATCTTGCTTCAACTTCGAAAATTCGGTTTCCTATAAAAATACTTTTGAAACGGAAAGTATTGAGGAGAAACGTCACTTTCATCCCCATGCGGGTTGATTCTCCGAAAACTGTTTTAAGTAGTCTAACTCTAATGCACATCTTTTGTTACAAGAAAAACAGACAAACTTATGGAAAGTATTAATTAATGTTAGTAATGATTTAATCAAACTTATCTTACGGGTCTCTGTACTTTAATAGAAAACCTGAATTTATAATAGGTAAATATTTACACATTCTAATTACTCTTTGAATTATAGGGGAAAATTTGGGTTATCTACTTTCTATGAAACGTGAGAAATTTGTCTATTCAATTATCACAGTAACTACTACCTACACAAAAAATTGATGCATTAGTAGCACCCTCAATATTTGTGTTACTACTGTGGGAAAGTTTACGACACTTGAAGAAAAAAAAAACGTACAAGACTCAGCTGTGCGTGTAGGAGCTAATCATCGGAAAGCTTCAAACGAAAACCTAATGCATTCTAAAGTTATGTTCACAGTAACAATTTACACCCATGTATTAAAGTGGATTACACCGCTACTAAGACGAAATTGGCCTTCATTTTATTACACATTTGGAGGTAGTTTTATTTACTGTTGCTGTAACTGTAATTAGCCTGATTAAGGTAGTGTGGGTTTGTAAAACTTTAGATCCGCAAGGCACACGTATAATATAATTAATTAAACGGTGACTTTTAAACAAATTCACGTTATATTGAGATGAATTTATTATAAATGAAGTAATCCTTAAAAGTCAAATGCCCTTTCACAATGAAATTAGATTGGAAAATGTACCTGTACGTCTTTTATAAATTAAATATCCGGTAGCTGCGGAAGGTAGTTATAATAATAACGTCAATAGGATGTTTAAATTTTTGCATAGCTGTGCGTAAACGGTACTTAAATTAATATCCTCATGTAATTTCACTTTCTAATGTTTTTTTAATTAAATTCTTAATCAAAGGATTTCCTTTATTACGTTCCTTCCTTTGTATGTCTATTAGGACGAGTATGTTGCTGGGATGGCGCTTAGTTTTTAAGTTCACCTTCATCATTTCCATAAAATTTCACATACCCCAGAGCAAAATTTCAGCTTCACAGTGTAAATTGCTCACAGGGACATTTTATTTTATTAAACAGACATCACATTTTCCGTTGAATGGACTTGATCAGTTCTGGGAGCACCTTTTACCTACTGAATTTAAACGGAAAAATGGTAAGATTTCAGTAAACGCAGTGCTATAAAATGGAAAACGCCACGAGGTTAAATTTGGTTTTAATTATAGATCGTTTTAAGAACTGCTTTAAGATGAAATTTTATTTCCCGAACCCATTATTTAAAATTTTAAAGGATCGAAATAATTATTACCTTTAATAAGTAAAAAAGTTAATAAATTGATACATTTTTCAAGGAATATTTTGATTTCGGAGACACTTTTTAAACATAATGCACTATAAAAATGTAAGATTGCAAAAATTGCTCGTGCTAAGAAAGACCGTTGAGTGAAATCTTTATTCAATGGAAAGTCTTAACGTAAGTGACTCAGCACACGTACATTGGAAAATCGGAAGCAATTGGTCCACACGTACCGGGATTTGATGTAAAATCGTAACGGTTTTCTCTTGTGTGTGTGTCATTCTTTTAGCAAGTAATTTTTTTTACACCAACTCGCAACTGCAGAATGTTTTACAAAAGCACAAAGAAAGGGGAGCGTAAAACAATTCAGAAGATTTATGGACAACGGTCAGGGGAAGTCCGACTTACAGGGCCGGCGGAAACGGGGCCGTAGGGGATGCGGCGCAGGCGGGCGCCGCTACGAAGGGGGCGCCGCTACCAGGGCTTTGCTCATAATTTCATTTAAAAAAATTTTGCAAATACACTACTTCTATTGTATTTTTCACACCGAGAATTTAGTATAAATTGTATTTAATAAAAATAAAAAGCATTGTTTATTACAAGATTATTGTTTATAATTTATAAATAAAGTTAGATACGAGCGGCGCATTTTAGTTGAGGCCACACCTGCTTCCTGACCGGCTCAGCCATGCTACATAAGGCAAAGGCGCTCGATGCTGAATTCTCAGTGTGAAAAGTACAATAGACGTTGCAATGTATTCGTTAATAGGGTTATACAGGGTGTTTTTTGGGAGCTTTAGTTAGACATTTCTGGGAAAGATTTATAGGTAGGTTTTTGAAAATTTGAACTTAGGGGTTACTCTGAAAGTCGAATCGATTTAAAATATTTTCAAAATCTCTATTCTTCCTCTATACACTGGTGAAAACTTGCCATAACTACAACGGTTTTCAAGTTTAGAACTCTCAAAGTACAGCCTGCATCCGCCATTTGTTTATAAAGTCAAAATAACTGAAAAACCGTAAATTGTAGATATTGATATGTGGGTATCACAAGGACTGAAATTTCACGTAGGATCCAAAAGTGGAATTAAAAAATAGGGGTTGACGTTTAAAATAACGAAGTTACTAGCTACTTCCGGTATTTCCTGAAGTGCTGCCATTTGAAAATATTTTACATCGATTCGGTGTTCAGAGTAACCCCTAAAATTTTGAAACTTTTGAAAATATATTAACAATGTCGATTAGGCACCTACCTATTGTAATAATTTATTATATAATTACATTTTCTAGTTATTTTCAAATTTTTTCCTTATCTAAAGTTTTTATTTTACTAAAAGAGAATTTGAATTGTAGATGATTATTTTGGACCAGATTTGGATCAGTGAGAGTTTGCTGAAATTGTTCATTTTTCGATGATTTTATGCGCGCGTAGTTTGGG
The DNA here is from genome assembly GCA_036250285.1 of Pyrocoelia pectoralis. Classification (NCBI taxonomy): domain Eukaryota; kingdom Metazoa; phylum Arthropoda; class Insecta; order Coleoptera; family Lampyridae; genus Pyrocoelia; species Pyrocoelia pectoralis. The sequence continues at coordinate 42,973,400 of CM070078.1, forward strand.
GGGGGGGGGAGGTGCTTCAGTAGAAATAGCAGGCAGGCGCCAAAGACCTCAGCGCCGGCCTTGCCGACTTACCTTAGATGTATTTGAGTATTTTCTAATAAGTATTACCAAAGTGTAACGCCATGAACACGAAAAAGTTGAGTAATGATAATTATAATAATAATAATAATAATAATAATAATAATATTTCTCCAGGAAAAGATAACATTCAAAATTATTGGTTAAAAAAATTTACTTCTATTCATCTTCCTATATTATTTTGGTTTAATGAAGCACTTAATAATCCATCTATAATCCCTAAATTTCTATGTACTGGTGTAACTTATATGCTCTTAAAAGATGGAGACCCATTAGAACCAAAAAATTATCGTCCAATTACTTGTTTACCTACAATTTATAAATTATTTACATCTATTATAAGCCAAAAAATTCGAAATCATTGTCAGACAAACAACATTATTAGTGTTGAACAAAAAGGATGCACCAAAGGTGCACAAGGATGTCGTGAACAGTTGGTAATTGACACAATTATTACAAAGCACGCAAAAATAAATAGAAGAAACCTACATATGTGCTATATTGATTATAAAAAAGCGTATGACTCGATTCCTCATGAATGGCTATTAGAAATATGTTTCAATTTCATTTGAACAGCTAAATTGCTTAATGTTAAGAAACGGGTCGTGACATCACAGGTATTCTCACAATGTCATTCGAATTTATATGTTTTAGATATATTTAATTATCGTTTAATCATTAACTAATTGGATAAATCTGTACTTGATACCTACATCTGCATTTGAAAATGGAAACAGTTTACATACTGGATAAAAGTTAATTTGTTGGTGTATCATACTAAATGTATTAAGGTAGAAATTTCACTAAACAATTAGGTACTAATTGAAATATTTGAAGGTAAGAATTTTCCAATATCTTAAAATTTAAGTAAATCTTTATGACGCTTTTATATTGCACATTTTATGCACTATACACATTACACTTACACTAACACAACATGTAGGAGAATATTCGCTTATGTGAATATTTGGGGAGTGACGCCCTCACGTGATCTTAGTCATCCCATTTTATTAATGAAAATGGAGCGTAAGGAAATAAGCCTCGGAAAACAGCCGCTACCTGAGGATCGTCAGGGCACGTCTAGAGCCACCGCTGGACGTTGCAGTATGCGGACCGGTGGTGATGGGGAGGTGATCAGGCGGCCACCCATCGGGAAACCCGAAACAAGTACAGCCGATAGAAGATTAAGAAGAAGAAGAAGTACGACAACCGAAGAACAGACTCAAGATGAAGAAGAGACCTTTGTACCTGCTTCTCAACCGCTAACGGATGGGACCAGTTCAAAGGAGTCTACCAGACGGCGTATGAAATGGACCGAGGAGATGAATCGATTCATTTTGCGTACGTACCTGGAAGTAACGAAGATAGAAACGGACAAAACTATGTATAGGGACAAGATTCACACAGCATTCACAACACAATACCCACATCTTTCACATTTAACACAACAACGCATAGCAGACCAACGCAGGGTAATTATAAAAAACACGCTTCTTTCAGTAGAAACACAAGAACAAATTAAACACGAAGTAGAAAGGTTTTTAAACATAAATAACACTATCAACACCCAACAAAACACATTAGGTACACCTAATAACAATCATCATCCAACACTTATGACACAGCAAAGTACATTAGATACACAAGATAACGATGTAGATAATAACTCCCAACACTCACACGAAACACTTATATTAAAAATTCAAACAGAATTTGATACTGCACTTACAGAATTCACAAACATAGATCCATCACAAAGATATAGAATACCGAAACAAAAAGACACTAACAAGTTACACAAAATCACTCAAATATTAAACACCGATATTTTACCCAATTATATTACAAACAACATATCACTACATCAATTACACCTAATTGTGTACTGCGGTGCTGTTGCAGCTTCAAGGTGTAACGGCTCCAAGGTCATAATATCAACACAACACCACATCACAAAGAAAACAACACTTCCGGCCTGGGAGAAGCGTCTAATGAATCGTGTAGATGAAATTAGACGTGACTTAGGTCGAATTACACAATACATACAAGGCACAACCTCTTCCAAACTAACACGCCAGGTACACAACATCATTAGAAAACTAAACACACACAGTTCACGAGAACCAAACACGAATTACAATGAACACAAAGATACACTCACACAAAAACTTTCAGTATACACAAACAGATTGAGACGGTATAGGGAAGCGGCAAATAGAAAACGTCATAACACACAATTTAAATACAACGAAAAACTATTTTATAGATCACTAACACAACAAAACACTCAACAAAAATACTCATTACCCACATTAGAATCTCTAGAGCACTACTGGTCCGATTTGTGGTCCAAAAACATTGAACATAATATACATGCACCCTGGATCATTTCGGAAAGTACACGTACACAGCACATAATACCAATGCATGATACACAAATCACTTTAGAAGATATCACCAACTCCATCAAACACCTACACAACTGGAAAAGTCCAGGCATAGATAACATTCATAATTTTTGGTGGAAATATTTCACCTGTACACATATACACCTCGCACAACACTTCACAACAATATTAGATGCACCACACACTACACCACCATTCTTCACACAGGGAATCACTTATATGCTTCCAAAAGATAACAATACACACGATGCCTCTAAATATAGACCCATTACATGCCTTCCCACTATATATAAAATTCTAACATCATGCATTACACATAAAATATACACACACTGCACTAACAACAACATTTTATTTGAGGAACAAAAGGGTTGTACCAAGTATTCCAGAGGCTGTAAAGAACAGCTCATTATAGACTCTGTAATACTTGAACAATCTAGACTCAATAAAAGAAACATACACACAGCTTACATTGACTACAAAAAGCATTTGATTCAGTACCTCACTCTTGGTTACAAAAAATACTATCGCTGTACAAAATTAGCAACAACATCACACAATTTCTCACTCACATAATGTCATGTTGGAACACCACCCTAACACTTACACTAAATGATACCCAACTCATCACAAACACAATACAAATTAAGAGGGGCATCTTTCAGGGTGACTCCTTGAGCCCACTTTGGTTTTGTCTTTCTCTTAATCCCCTTTCACACATGCTGAATAACACAAATTTTGGTTATAACTTAAAACACAATCACGAAATACATCACAACGTTACACATCTATTTTACATGGATGATCTTAAATTATACGCCTCTACAAGCACAAAACTCAACCATTTATTACATATCACTGAAACATTTTCACATGATATACACATGGAGTTTGGTATTGACAAATGCAAAACACAGCACATCACTGCTGGTAAGAGAGAATTTGTGGATTTTGAGCTCGAACACGGTGACCATATAAGATCCATGGACGAGAATGAAACTTACAAGTATCTTGGTTTTCAGCAAAACACACACATAAAACATACACAAATAAAACGAAATCTAATCACACAATATTTACACAGATTACGTAGTATACTTAAAACACAACTACACGGTAGAAACACTGTCAAAGCTATTAACACATACGTTACACCGGCCCTTACTTATTCCTTTGGAATAATAAAGTGGACCAATACAGATTTAGAACAGGTACAGCGAAACACACGTACATTACTCACTAAATACCGAATACATCATCCACACGCCTCAACAGTAAGACTATACCTTCCTCGTTCACGAGGAGGTAGAGGCTTAACAGACATAGCCCTGTTACACCAAACACAAATACACAAACTACGAGAATACTTTTATAACAAATCACACATTTCAGCGCTACACAAAACAGTCACACTTGCAGACAAATCTTACACACCCTTAAATATGAGTAATAGAAACATCACACCACCAATGAGTAGAGATACGTACATCACACATAACATACAAACTTGGACACAAAAGACTTTACATGGACGATATCCACAGGAGATTAACGAAGACTGTGTTGATATTATAGCAACGCATGCTTGGTTAACCAAATGTGATATTTTCCCAGAGTCAGAGGGTTTCATGTTTGCCATACAAGATCAGGTCATTTACACACGAAATTACAGAAAACACATAATTAAAGATAGGACATTTACACATGATCTTTGTAGACAATGCTCGCAAAGACCAGAAACAATACAACACATTATATCAGCATGTACACGTCTAGCACAAACGGAATACAAACACAGACACGATCAGGTAGCTAAGATAATACACCAAAAACTCGCCACAAAACATAACCTTTCTACTGATAACACACCCTATTACAAATATACACCGCAAGTTGTACTTGAAAACACCACACACAAACTATATTGGGATAGGACACTACTCACAGATAAAACTGTATATAACAATAGGCCAGATATAACACTTATAGATAAAACACAAAAAATCATATACATAATAGATATTGCAGTTCCCAACACAAACAATTTAGCCAATACACACGCAGAGAAACATCGGAAATACACTGATATAGCTCAGGAACTTAAAGCGCAATGGAGAATGGGAACTGCTCTTACAGTACCCATTGTTCTTAGTGCAACCGGAGTTATACCAAAAACAATACATCACAGTTTGCACATTTTAGGGTTAGATAAGAACATATACATACAATTACAAAAGGCAGTCATTATCAACACTTGTCACATAGTTAGAAAATTTCTAAACATAACGGAAGATACCGCACATCACTCAGAACCACATCACACACTTTCAACTAATACCATTCAAACACAAAATGAAACACAACACTCAATCCTCCCTTCACAAATTGAAACTCTGTTGCATACACAACATAACATTATAGAAAGTCCATTACCAACACACAACACTTCAACAATCACTCATGTAACACCTCTGACTCGTTCTCATGCACTCAAACGTAAACACACAATATACTCACAGTATCAGAATTCGCAATTAACACAAAACACAAACAACACATTACCCACTCGAGTGCAACCTATGCGTCGAGCTAAACAACAAAAAACGCTTACACAATAATCATAACACTTTTTCAAAACATACATATTATGTTCATTTTTTTCTTTTCTATAAAAAGTCACTAAGTCACGAATAAGTGACGCCAACGGAGAAGCCTAGGAATATAGGGTCTCTTTTTGTTATTGATGCGCGACGCTGCGTTCATGTTAATGCCTTCGCGGAAAGAGGGTCGACGGGACGTGGCTTTTACAAATTGGGATCAAATACACCGAGGCTTCTCAAACAAATACATTATCTAAAATGTGATCAGCGTTGGTTTTATCAACGTCATTTAATTTAATGAACATAATATGTGTATAGTATTTAGTATGTTCACTTTTAACAGCAACTTCAAATTTATATTGTATAGATATATGTATTAGTAGGACTAATCGTAACTTGATCTCGATCCGTGCGATTAGTTAACCAGGCTTGGCCTGAGTATCGATAACAATCGAAGTAGGTACATAATATTTCTCCAGGAAAAGATAACATTCAAAATTATTGGTTAAAAAAATTTACTTCTATTCATCTTCCTATATTATTTTGGTTTAATGAAGCACTTAATAATCCATCTATAATCCCTAAATTTCTATGTACTGGTGTAACTTATATGCTCTTAAAAGATGGAGACCCATTAGAACCAAAAAATTATCGTCCAATTACTTGTTTACCTACAATTTATAAATTATTTACATCTATTATAAGCCAAAAAATTCGAAATCATTGTCAGACAAACAACATTATTAGTGTTGAACAAAAAGGATGCACCAAAGGTGCACAAGGATGTCGTGAACAGTTGGTAATTGACACAATTATTACAAAGCACGCAAAAATAAATAGAAGAAACCTACATATGTGCTATATTGATTATAAAAAAGCGTATGACTCGATTCCTCATGAATGGCTATTAGAAATTCTACGAATTTATAAAATTAATTACAAATACATTAATATTTTAGATTTTATGATGTCCATCTGGAATACAATCGTTATCAATGGTTCTCATTTACTCGATATGATCAAAATTAAACGGGGAATTTTTCAAGGTGACTCTTTAAGTCCTCTATGGTTTTGTTTAGCAATAAATCCATTATCTAAATTATTAAATGATTCGTTTTCTGGTTTCAATTTAAATACCAAAGAGAATCTTGCCATTACACATTTACTGTACATGGATGATTTAAAATTATTTTCTAGATCTGAAATTCAACTGGACAATCTAATTTCAACAACAAAAATATTTAGTCGAGATATTTCTATGGAATTTGGTTTAAACAAATGTTCTAAAATCAATGTAATAAGAGGAGTACCGATTGTTAATCCTGAAATAGTAAATGAAATACCGCAATTATTACCTAACATGTATTATAAATATTTAGGAATGAAACAAAATTTTGTTTTAAATAATTCATTACTCAAAAATGAATTTCAACAAAGATACATAGAAAAGTTAAAAATGATACTAAAAACAAAACTAAATTCTAAGAACATGATCTCTGCTATAAACATTTGGGCTATTCCTACATTATCCTACTCGTTTGGAATTTTAAAATGGTCAGATACTGACTTGAATGATTTAGATAGATTAACTAGAAAAATGCTAAAGAAATATAACTATTTACATCCAAAATCTTCTGTAGAAAGACTATATCTCAAAAGAAAAGATGGAGGACGCGGTTTAATAAATTTATTTAATTTGTGCAAAAATCAAATCAATCTTTTACGAAATTATTTTTATTCTTTAGAAAATCTACTCATTAATAATATCATTCGGTTAGATAAACATTATTCAGGTCTAAATCTTAAACTTAAAAGTTTGGATTGTGAACCAAAATTAAATTTTGAACTAAATTGGATGAACAAAATCTTGCATGGAAAAATCCGACTGTATTAAAATCCTCAGAAATAAATAAAGACATGTCCATAAGATGGTTAAAAGATGGATTTCTACATTCAGAAACTGAAGGATTCATATGCGCAATTCAAGATGGTGTCATTGCAACAAATAATTACAAAAGACACATAATGAATCTGGAAGTCTCTGACAAATGTAGAAAATGTCTCTCCCAAAATGAAACCATAGAGCACATTATAGCTGGTTGTTCTAATTTAGCACCGATTGACTATCTTTATAGACATAACCAGGTTTGCAAAATTTTACATCAACAAATAGCGAAAAATTTAAAGTTAATAAACAGTATTAAACCTTATTATAAATACATTCCGGAACCAATATTAGAAACTGATTCATACATCTTATATTGGGATAGAATAATTATAACAGATAGGGAAGTCTCACACAATAAACCCGATATTGTTATAATTAATAAATTAGATAAACATGCTGTCATCATTGATATTGCTGTGCCATTATCCACGAATATTATAAAAACTGAAAACGAGAAACGTAGAAAATATGAAGCATTGGCAATTGAGATGATGGCAATTTGGAATTTGACTAAAATCTACATTACTCCAATTGTTATTTCGGCAACAGGTGTAATTTCTTGTAAATTTTAATCTTATTTAACATCACTAAATTTAAATCCAAAATTATTTGTAATAATACAACGAGCTGTTTTATTACAAACATGTCACATTGTCCGAAAATTCTTTAATCTAAATTAATTTAATTTCATTCATAGTCATAAATACTTATTAGATAATACAATTTTGTTTTAATCTTAAGATTCCTAAAAAATAAATTTATGGTTGGATGTTATCCCCCATAAATTTAATTATTGTACCACTATGTAAGTGTGAATCAATAAATAATAATAATAATAATAACGTTTATTGTGCTAATAATCACAGAGATAGATCTTGCACTCGTCAGATAACAAATATAAAAGATATAACAAAATTGAAATAAACATACATGAAACAGATTATAAACAAGTAAATTACAGGTGAGACAAACAACAAGTTAAAATTTTAGTTCTTTAAAATTGCACTTTCTGAATTGCTCGACACTATAAAAAACGTTGTGAGTTAAAAACTTGCGCATTTTTTTTTTGAAAGTCATAATGGGCAGATGTTTAATTGCTTCCGGTAATACATTAAAAAGTTTCGGGGCCAAATAGTAATAAAAATAAACATAAAGATAGGAACTTAAACCTGAAGAAGATCTGCAGTTACAGTTTTCCTTTGAATTTGTTTCTCTTTATCGTGACATATTTTATCCATGGCAGCCTGATTGTTCCTTTCATTGACAAGCAACCATTAAGTCCGTCATGTAGCTACTTGAAATTGATCTCGAGGAATACTGTTCATAACATTTCTGTATGTTCGGTAAAGGAACGTAACTTGACCATCCCACCCTTTGGTGTATTAAGAGATGTAAGTAAATAATTAAAAAAGGAATATGAAAACCACCATTTTTCAATGACCTATATGTGTACTAATCTCTACAATTTCTGTTGATTTTCTCTCTACCACTCATCATAACTGTGATGGAACCACCAATTTACTCAAAAACGCCTGTGACAATTTCATGTTCAGAAAATATGAGGGTTGTTTTTTTTTCAACCTCCGATTGGCTACAAATGAAAGACGGGTGAATATAAAAAATGCACAATCCAGGACATCTACATAATCACCTTGATGATTGAGGGATTTGTCATATCTGCGAACAAGCTTTGAAGTATCTTCTTCCTAAAAGATTGTCGCCAATGATTTGAAGTGCGTTGTGACGGTTTGTTTGAGCTCTTCGTCAGTTTGGAAGCGCCCCCTCCCAAGCCACTTTTCAATTTAGGGAATTTTCATGGATGAGAACAATCCCGGTAACCTCCTCAATGTCTCTATGGGCTGAAATGCTCATCAATTTTCTTGCATTTTAATTTGTTTTTCTCAGTTTTCCACGTTCTTTTAGTTTCCTACTCATCATGTTATTAACTTGTTAGTTACTGGAATGCATTTGTCATCCAAATTTAACGTTACATGTTTTTTTGAATTTGTACGTGGTGTTTCTGTAATGCCAGAAAAAAATCGTCAAAAGTTTTAGTGAGGGTTCTGAAGTTTTACGATCATACGTGCATCAACTTAGGATTCTTAGGATGAACTGTGCTACAATCACTTTAGGTAGTCGAACACTAATAAGACACTTACCTTTTACACCCAATCTGAAAAGAAGGCGTTCTTCGGTGCTTCTTCTTCTTCTATAGAATCGTATCTATTCTCTGAGTATTACATTTCAGTATTTCATCAATTCATTAATAGCAATTCGGTGAATAGTAGATCTGAGGTATAGTTTGTGAATTTAATTACGGTCATTCATAGACCATATGAGGTCCATATGAGCTTACTGGGAACTTCACTACAGGTTATATAGCTTTCTTTGCAAGAACCACCTTCTTTAATCACTAGTTTCATTAAGGAGGAGAAGTATGGAGGAACAGTGGAAACTGAAAAATTTGGAGTTTAGGTTTAGGTATAAGCAATGTAAATAATAAAGTTGTGTCTTCTCAAATAGGTGTCAGTGGTCTCTAAAAGGTTCTGAGCGTCGCCGAAAGGATGATAGGGAACAAAGCGTGAGTGTGTTGAGAGGAATAGTAAAATCATCATCTTGTTCTTGTACAAAAGATTTGTGTGGCTTTCGGAAAATGGGGGGAGAAGGGAGAGGTGGTTCACACAAATGACATTTGCCAAGATTGCTCATTCGCATAGTTATAATAGCTTTAATAAAAGATGTGAGGAGCCTGACGGTACGTAAACTGATTTCAAGGTGGCTGGAAACAGAATTATTAGGAAAAACTAGATCACGTGCAGAGTATGAGTTGATTGTCGAGGATTAGAAGGAACAGTGTAAAAAAATCGTGAATGTCTACGACTTTTAAATGGTTGACGAAGGGTCCAATACAACAAGTGCCCTGAATGTGGAAGTAATTTTGTTTTTGAAGTAAGAGATAGATGACGTGACTACAATAAAAAAATTAAGCTTGTATAGCATCACGCAACTCTTTCAAATTCGTCAACCATTATTTGAAGCTTTGTAAGGTGTAAGATTTTCAGCAACCCTTTTTATAAATGTTAAAGTAGAATGTACTGGCGAGGTCAATTGCAAATGTCCGTAAGTAATAAAATTATTTACATACGTAGATATTATTTATGAGGAAGTCGCACACCTATGCGTACATACTTTCTGTATGTACTCTTTTTTCTCAGTCCTAAGCACGTATTCGATTCCGGTACAATCGCTTCATTACCCTCATATAAACTCGTGTGAAATAAATTACTGATCTAATTGGCTCACACGTTATACCAATAAATTACGTACCTTAATCGGTACCGTTTATAATTAATCTAATTCCAATGCGGCAGTAAATTTTATTACATTTTCTATGTTAGTGTAAATAAATTAAATAATTCAAAAGTATTTTGTTTATAATCAATTCTGAAATATATTCACTATTAATAGCCTTATTTTCCTCATTTATGGATAGTTAACGAATACTCAACGGTAATATAAACGGTATCATTAGTTTATATTTTATTTAATGATTAGTTTTTGATTAATGAGTTCATCTTCCGATTATTATTGTTCTTTTACAGTTTATGTGAGGCTATAAAAGATTACATAAAATTAAAAGTAATATTTGTCCTTTTCTCGGACGGCTTTTGGTTACTCCTTTCACTTCAACTTGCATCTGCTTATCGCTGGTAACTTATTATTGATTATAATATAATTGTTACGATTAAGCTGAAATAAATATTTGCATACATCAAGAGGCCTAAAACATAATCCATAGAAAATTCGTTTTATTTATTCCTTCTTCTAAGTCTCGAGGGAAATCGATCACTCCCAAGATTGTACTAAATTGATTTTATTTTGTCATGATGCTGTTTGAGTTTTCGTAATGCACTTATTTTTCGGAAGGGTGCGTGTATGTAATTTATATAACTATATTTATCTAGACACTAACATCAGCTGCTATTAATTGTAATGGCGCCACTATTAACAATATAATTGATTTGTTACACCCATTTTGAATACAATTGGGTTTAATTTACGCCTAATTTGAGTAATTAATAAACGATGTGGGCAATAAATCGATGTTTAAACTTAAAATTGTAAATTGAATGAATTTCGTTTTCTTCAATCCTATTATTCTTTGATTGTAGTTGAAATAAATGTTTCCTCTCTAGAAGCTCATCGGCGAACATAATGTTTATACAAAAGCGTTTTTACATTTTTCGTATTTGAACAAACCCATTATATTTCACGTATCCTGCCAAGTTCAATTTGCTCAGTATTTGAAACGCACGTTCGTCCGTGTAGAACTCGGATAAAATAAGAAAGACAATTTTGTCCGTCATCAATACCTTGAACTCTTCTCTTTTAGGGTAGCAACAAAGGAAAAATAAAATTGCGGGGAATTCTGAAATAAAAACGCAAAGGGTTTGTTATATGTTGTTCAATTCATTAAAAATAAGCGAACGAAGTGAGGTGAAGGCGTTATAAATTTATACCACCCTCTTTTTCTGTGTCACGTAACTTTGATAAAAGTGAAATTCGGAATTTCATAGAGATCATAAAGTACAATGTTCAAGCTAACGTAGAAAGTTTCTCGGAACTTCCGTTTTCGTTGAAATTGAAATACAATCTTCAGAGAAATTAAATACGTCGCACGTAAAATATACCTTAATTTAATGTACCAACAACAAAAGCTGGTTTATGGTGCGCAAATATAATAATCCACTTCCGTCGATTATTACAAAAGTATATGAATGCGTACACCAAACCTTTTCTAAATTTTCAGTCGAAAAATAAAATTGTGCCCTTCAAAGGGAAACATGCAAACTTTCCCTTTCCTTATTATAAAGTTAATTGCAAACCTCAGTGAAAAAAGTCTAAATTGAAGGATCCTTCAATTAAAAATCTCTTCTGTAAAACCATATAATTTTTAATCTTAAATTAGCTGAACAACTTTTAGAAATTTGTATGATGTAATTTTGAAAAGAAAATTAAATTGGTGACGCAATATTGTACGAAGTTTCATATTCCTGTTTTAAGTGCATGTCGTTCAAGGGTAGGTATAGGTAGGTTACCAAAGAAATGTTCGTTTCCGGAACGAGAATACTATAGTGGCGTCAATTTTTGCTACTCGATCCTCCACATGAAACCGTAAATCTGAAAGTGCGTTTAAATTAGATTCGTTCGTAGAACAAAAGCTTATTTTTCACCACGTGAAGGTTCAATCATTCCGTCTCACGTTTATTGTTCGAAGCTTTTGTGTCAGCTACCTTACTGTAATAGTACAATTTAAACCTTTGTCAAGGGTGCATGAAAATTGAATAATTTGTTGATTTATTTCTTATTGCTCGGCAAAATTGTACGACCCTTAGTAATATAGCACTAAACGCATTTGTACTGCTAGAAAATCCTTCCGGTAGAACAACTGGACATTAAGATTTCTCCTTCCCAAAGGACGTTATTTCCTGACATTGTTAGTAAGACAATTTGTATTGGTCTAGTGTCGTAAATAGGGAATTACTAACATTATCGCGTTGTTATCCACAATCATTATAGCAAACTCCTTTTAAATAATGACTGTCATTGTTCTTACGTCTCCTTATGTCAAATATTATGTTAAAGCACTTGCGCTTTGTAAATTTATTTGAAATCCGGGTCAACAATGTTTCTTGAATGAGAATACAGCAAACTTTTCAATTCAATTCAAAAGTATGGCAACAAACGAAAGAAAAGGGTTGTATTGTATTGCATTCCAAGATTCCATTGCTTATTTATTATTTATAGACAAATTAATTTCTTGGTAAAATTGAACATTTTGTTATGTGACAAGAAACGAACCAAAAAGATATCAAAGACGGTATAGGCATACTCGACGACCGTAAATGTCAGTAGCGGCTAATGTGAGGTGAGGTATGAAAGTATGAAAAAGTTATTCTAAATGAGTACAGTCATCAGAGGCATTTTATAGTACGGCTTTGGAGAAAATGATGATCTAAAGCAGTGAAGAATTTTTGACACAGAATTTTTTTTTATAGTGTCCAAAAGTTTCCATTACTCGACCAATTCTACAACTATCTGATTCTTTCATTTTCTGTAAAATCAAATATGCTCTCACATGCACCTACGTTTTTGTACAATTTCCGAGGGACGAAAAAAGCGAACTTCGTCCTTTTTGGTTCATATGTATGAGACGTACCTACCTACACAGGGTTCAGGATAGAAATAAGCGGTTTCCACTGAAATGTTTCATTTTAGTACAAGTTTTGTTTGAATAGATTGAATTTTTCTATCGATTTCGATTATAGCACAATACAAATGGCTAATTTTTGACAATTTTAATGGAACGTCCAGTATATTTTTTTGCACTTTGAAAGAACTGACCTTCACCTACCAGTGATGCAAAGTTTTTCAAAATCGGTTAGAAAATGGCTGAGTAATTCATCTTTACAATGAGAGATGTAAAGTAAAGATCACATAAGGGAACATCGATTTACTTACTTCTTTTAACCCTTAAGTACTAACGGTGCGTCTCATAGACGGTACGGCCCATTACCCACAGCCCAATAATGCCCCCCACTAAATTTTGTTCAATGAGCTTTCATGTAATTTATCCCCACCTACAGTTTACACAGTACCCAAAAATTCAGCATTACAACGTTTAGTGTTTTCGAGTTATTAGGCATTAAAGTGTAGTTGCCGCCTAGACGTATGTGGAAATGAGAGTTTTTGTTCAAACATATTGTTTTATGATTATTGTTTCTAAATTAAACGCATTTCATAGAAAACGTTATTAATTGTTTGGAATTATAGTAATTTGATGTGAATCATACAATATTTGTACCAATCTGAAAATAAACAATTTTTTTCTAAGTAAATTGTTATTTTATCCAAGAGCACATCTGCAATAGTTTAAAATTGTAAAATTCTGAATTTTGTGAAAATTGTGGGCATTTATAAAAACCATCTGTGTGACGTAGTATTAGTACTCATGCTATAAAACTGGAACGTTAGCACTTATGGGTACTAAATTTTGGAAATTTTATGTAAATGACAAACTTTACAACTTAAGCATTTTCTGTCATTGTTTTTGTATGTTTTAAGTGAAAATGGCGTTTTCAGACGTAGAAAAAGCAAATGTAATTTATTTTGCTGAACGAAAATCGGTGACTAACTAAAAGACGTTTCCTCACAAATTTTAATACACAACCACCCACTTCAAAAACAATTAGAAGTTCTTTCCACAGTTATAAAAACTATGGATCTAATGATCTTGAAAGAAGAGAAACCCGTAATAATAATGTTTTATGCATTATGGCCCGAAGCATAATGGCATAATGGAGGTCGTGCGAGGCTGGATTGTGCAGCTGCTGAAACTCAGAGCTGTGCACATCAGCGTCGGGTGCTGTCACCACTACTCTTCCATAAACAAGTCAAGCGACTACCTATACTATAATGACGATCTGACTCACTCATCCCTCGATTTATACTAGGGAACAACTACCGCATCTTCTTTGATCCGGAAGTGGCATTCCAACCAGACATATCCATCTTCATGGATGGATCTAAAACAATGGAAGGAACAGAACTGAACTTCCATATCAGCCAACCAGTTGGTAAAATTTCGTCTGTCTTTCAGAGAGAACTAGCCGGCTAAGGGCAAAAACAATTCTTATGCACAGCATAAAGGATAAAATCATCAGAATCTCTAGTGACAGGAGAGCAGTTCTTCAGGCACTAGATCATTACAAATTTACCTCTAGGTTGGTTTCCGAGTCACCAGCTACTAGAGCAAGTAACAAACAGCAATAGCATTGAGCTTGTTTGGGTTAAAGGGCATGCTGGAATAATAGGCAATGAAAAAGCCGATAAGTTATCCCGACTGGCCTCAAAACAACCGTTTTATGGTCCAAAGCCGGCTCTTCCACTTACTGTATCAACTGTAAACAACTTCATAACCCAAGACACCCACGCCCAGCACAAGGCTAGGTGCAACTTGATGTTAGACTGCCGCCACGCGAGAGAGGCCTTCAGAGGACCACCTCGTAGCCTGGCGCGCTTCTGTACAGGGCTATCTAGAAGAAACCTGCGGCTACTTGTAGGTATACTTTCTGGGCACTGCACTGTAAACTTAACAAGCACATTCACCCCATGGGCTTGGTAGATTCACACAGATGACGAGACGGCGCAACACAAACTGTGTGAGTGTCCCGTACTTGTAAAATTAAGACGATTCATGTTGGAAGAATCCTGCGCGGACATGGCTAAGATTAGAGCCGCTTCCCCGTCCAGCATCCTCAGGTTTATCTCACGTGTGGGATAGGCTTGAGTGATGTTGCGGGGTCGAACGACTCTGATCAGGGAGGTAGCACAAAGGGCCCGAATAATTGGCCTAGCGTGAACCTTCCCACCCTCCCATCGAAATCCAGAATCAAGAACCCTTCAGTGCAGTAAATTACAACAAACCCTTACGACAAAAGAAACATGCAGAAAAATAATTGTAGCATAGTTATGAAAATCAAATAGGTACGTTGTCGATGGTTTCCGAAAATTCCGAAGATTAATCAGTTTGAGGGTTATCGAATTCGCTTTGAACGACGCGAAACGAATAATCAGTAATATCAAAGTCGAACTACCAGTTTGGAAAGTGACACCAAAATAACTTATCCACTGCAAAAACAGCCTTACGTTGGAAACGCTCCAGGTCACTATAAATCAAATATTATAGAATTACAGACATTAAATTCTTCGCCGCTTGTCGTCGTTGCTCTGTCACCAAGATCGTTTTTAACTGAGGAATAATATAACATATGTATAAATTTGATTAATTATGTGCCAATACCTTACAAAAAGTGTCAAGATTCAGTTTTACCTTTCCGATAATTATCAAGTTAGAAATAAATTTAAGATTTTTATTACTTTAAGAATATAATTTTAAGTTCTCGTAACAGCTCGGTCCCCTAGTTGTAATTCAACCCCTAAGTATTAGAAAATAAATAGTTGCCATGTGTACCTTTCCAGTAATGTCAACCCTATTAGTAACTTCCCGAACAACAATTTCAGTTTCTCGCATCCCCGTTGTGCACTTAATTACACCAGCGTCCACGAATAATTGCAAACCAATAAATAATATACTTAGCAACTAGTTTCCATTTTAAATTATCACGAAACTTTAGATATCTAAGTACACCCAGACTATAATCCAAAAAGAAAATATATGTACCTACCCATGAATTAGTGTACTACACAAAATGGCAACTAATATACATACAATACACTTTCATATACTATATTATAATCATATACCTGAGGGTAAATAATAAGTTCATCAAATTAGTTTGTAGGTGAAATTTTAATTAAGCTTCAAAGTTTACAAACTGTATTGCCGTCATGGCCAAAAATGTGAATATTAACTGGGACAAGGTAGGAGTTATCACAAAGTAAAAGTTTAATTAAGAAAAAAAAACTTTATAGACTTTTAAAGGGTCTAATAAACGCCCACTGAAGCTTTTCTGTGTTACAATGTAAGTAAAGCCGGTAATTAAAAAGGATCGAGGCCTTAATTTGGGATTAATTGAAGGAATTAAATTGACGTACTGAATAAACCATTTTTGGTACTTAGAAAATAATTTTTCTTTGACAAGTTTTATAACAACAGTGCGAGGGTACAGGAACCGGCAGGTGCAATTCCATGCACTGCTGCTTTATGTAATGAAATACTAATGTAGGTACCTGGTACATTCAAGGTTGTAATGGTAGACTGAATTTACGTTCTTATTGATCTTGAAATGAAAACCACAAATGTAAATTGCCATTCATACACTACATGTATTGTTTGGTTTCAGAGCACAAGCGTGAAAATTTTGTTAATAAGTACATATATTTAATGAGTCCGTATGTCCACTTTCGGTTTAAAGCGAAATGGCATGCTTATAAATTAAACATAAAAGGCTGAAACGTGTAAACGGAATTTCTCAATTATATATAACGGCTATGTGATGTAACGTTTTACCATAATTTAGTGATTCTGCGGTAAAGTGGGCATTATGTGACTATAAAACGTAGTGTAAAATGGGTTTAGTCTACTATTTTATACATAATGCAGTGCACTTATTTGTAATTTCATCACCTGAACATTCCTTGAAAGGATTAATCCAAATGAAAGAAAAAGAATTGTATGTGTATTAGAAGCGTATATGCTATTCGTGGTATCCTGATACAAATTTTCATTATCGACTTGCACTGATTAACAAATTTAATTATTGAAGGAAGTGTCAGGTCCATTTACTATGTTCCTTTCCTCCAAAAATGCTCTCTATGACATAAGGATTCCCTAATTCTTCGAAAACCTTTCTTCTTAGACTCGTCGTACTATTGACGAATCTGCCTAAAGTCGAAAAATAGTCAGTTCTGTCGCTGTCATTACGACTCTCTCATTGTAGCTCCTAGATTCTAGTCAATTTCAATACTTTCATAAGGATAGGGTCCATAATCGAGGTTGGTTAATATTATAATAATTGCTCTAAATGGGGTGTGATATTCTAGAAAGAATTCAAATACTCTACTAAATCTGTCAGTGATTTATCTTTTTTATCCTCACTTCGGTATTCTTCAACTGTTTGCCTAGGTGAAAACTCAACCAAAACTTGGAACAGGCTTTTGGAAGGCGTAGGACATTTGAGAAGTTAGTTGTGTAGCTCTCTTGCATAATGCGCAAGAGAAGAAGGCTACTAACTATGAAAGGTGGTAATTGGAATTGAAGTATCCTTTGAAAGGTTATTACTCTTTTTATTTTTCTTTATTATGCTCTACAAGAATAAGAACCAGTAAGAAAATTCTGTTTGACTACTGACACAAGTAGTAGCCCAACCACGGGTTATTTCTGAATAACACAGAAGACGAGAGTACCCTACTCACATATATCATTCTTTTAGAAATAAAGCCTTTGCATTAGTTTGAATTGTACAGGGTGGAATAAATGTCTGGATGCACCCTAATAATTTTTTAGAAGGTTGAAACTTGGGGATGTATCGTATAGCATCATGGAAGCTACTTTTTGTTCATTTTGGCACCCTTTCCCTACTCGCTTGGAGGGGTCTAGGTGGCAATTTCAAAATACTAAATGGGGTGATAGGTCAAATGTGGTCCCATTTAAAGGTAATTTTAGGAAATTGGAAGTCTTTTGGAGGTTTATGCATAAACGCAAACCGCACCGCACCTGCACAATCGTCCATATAAACAATGAATTAGAGAATCAATGATATAAAGTTAAACTTCTGCAAGAAATAACGGCTGTGGATTATGCAAAATGTACAAGGTACGTATTTTTTAAACAAAACTCTCATTCAAAGCAAATTGACATATTTAGGGTTTCGGAAACTCACACGTGAGTCAAGAAAGATCAACGGATCAACAAAGGTGTCTTTTTTGGCCGGTACAAGGCGATGCAATGAGCAATACAACACAATTCATTTTGGCTTTCTTGCATAAATAATCCTTCGACGTGTTATGGCTGAGTTAACCACCCCAAATAAACTCAAAGTAGTAAAAAATTACTTAATTGCCTAAAAAAGACTGATTAGTGTAAGAACTCTCATATAGAGGCCAATTGAATTACTTTCTCAAGGATAAAATTGGTATCCTATTAACATTTGTGGGCTCCATTAACTCAAATTCACTTATTTCTTCACCATTTTACCGGTGGCAAGAACCTGCTCCAAAAGTCACATTATGTTAGCTGGAACTTGCAAATTTACTTGATCAAGATATAAGTTTGTCAAGGTTGACATGACATTATTTTGGGGGGTGCAAAATAATTATCCCCATACATATTTTATCAACAAAAGTTCATTCATATTGCTCGATATCGAAGACTCATTAGGAAACGAAACATACCTATAACTTTGTTATATCATTTTTGATTTTCCAAAAAATTATGTTCTTTATAAGGAAGCATGTCAGGTTTTTCTTCAAACTCAAATGGTATACCCAATTTTCTTGTAAGTTATTATTATGGAGTTCCATAAAGTAAGATTAGAATTAATTTTCTGAATACTTACTTTGTAGAATTCTGTAATTAATTGTAATAGTAAATACAAGGTAATTCCACTAATAAATAATAATTTATGATCAAGGATAACAGATACTCTTGATGCAACGGAATTATAATACTAAATATGGGACGCACATTGAAATCACGATGAAACTAGTTTCTGAAGTGACATAAATGCTAATTGCTAATTCATCCCCCGCTAATTGGTTAGTTTTAATACTGATTGTCAAGAATGAAACGGTGTGAAGCCCAGTTTTTTAATTTGTTGTAGCGACTTACGCCAAACGGATGAATTTATTTTATGCATTGAATTATAAAACCTTTGCATTTTCGTACAGAGAATGAAAAAGCTCTTCAAATTAGGTGTCACAAGACCATCGTTCCAATTTAAAAATTGTAGGGCTCCGAAGAGGTTGAATTTTGGGATGAAACTTTTATGTAATAGACGGTATCTGAAAATCTAAAATTCATTTATTTTGAATTTTTTTATAAATATACACATGCTCATCTTAATCATTCGAAAGCAAATGAAAAAAATAACGTCCAATTATCTCTATATTTGAAGTATCTTAGGGCCGTTTTATTATACCAAAAATTATAGTTACGATGAACGCAACTCTCTAAGAAGAGAGAAAGGATATATACTTATGGACATATTTGGAACCCATAAACTTGTCTCGGCACAATATTTCCTTCCGTTAGTTTATAGATACCCTAAAATAAATTAATCGTAAAACAGGTTTAATATGAAACAAAACGAAATAAGGAATCCGTTTCATATCATGAAATTTTTATTACCACTAAACGTCCGGTGATCTTTTTTTCCAATACGATATTCGGCTCATTAAAAACTGTTACAGCTATTATGGTATTGTAAGATGTCAGGATGTAAGAAAAGATTCTTAAATTTATCTGTTATACTTTCAAGGATATCGATAGTTAAGAGCACAATGTCAAAAAAAAGTTTTGGTAGAAGGAATCTTACGAACCGTTATTCCTTTCAATATCTTTAATAATATGCATTTAATTTACCTACAGGAAGTGTATGGTTAGAAGAAGCGTAACAGGATACTCTGTTAGCAATCTTTAAGAAATTGATATTGCATTTACATAAAATATCAATATTTTACGCATACAAACGATGCGGACTGAATAGTAATGACTCTTTCAATGAAATGCAAAAATATAATGGATTTAAATAGTTCGACATAAATCCTCTTCACTATAAGTAGCCCTTGTAATTTACCGTACTGAAATGAATTATCAATGTTTGGAAAATTTCCCATTCATTCAATTCATACAACGAAGCCATTGAAAGTAGAAATCTAATTATAATAACAAATTCACAGCAACAATAAACAGACAATAGCAATTAATTAACTTGTTACTTGTGTTTATTATGAAAAGGCAAAATGCGTGTGTAGTTCAATTTTAAGCACAAAAAGAAAGGAAATATAAATAGAATTATAACAAGCTACATTTGCTCTCAAATATAGGAATCAATTCAATTATTTTAATGCAATTTCATGTGGAATACACGTGGTACATTCAAGAAACCAAGACAGCATTGACATTATACACAGTTAAAATTTTCGAATAAGGGAAGGTTGAACTATAGTTCACTATTCAAGATAAAAAGCGCATTTCACACTGATTCTATAATGTTTTGTGGACGCTGTAGTAGTGACTCCTAGAATGTCTCAGATATTCAGAGAATACTGAGTGAAAATATAATGCGGTCTTTGGGGGTAAAATTTGTTCGTGTTAACTCATTTTACGTTATCTTCTTGTTTACAACTTGTTTACGCGTGGCAATAGTACGTACTTTGAACATTATTTTGGTGTTGACAAATATGCAGCAAACAGAATCAATCCCTCTGCTGAGGGTCTAGGACACTTCATTGCCGCCAGCTCATGGCCGCCAACTCACTACCACCATGTCATTGCCATGCCAACTCATTGCCGGTTAACTCTTTGCTAAGCCAACTCATTGGCGGCTAACTCTTTACTAAGCCAACTCAATGCCAGCTTTAACTTATTGTTTATTATAGCATTAGTGATCACTGATCACTGTCAATTAGCACCTGCACTTGGCTTTCTTTTACATATTATTACATATTTTTTATCATTACTTGATTGCATTTTTTCCTTTTTACTATAGTTGTCCTCCCTGTAAAACACTGAAATGACGCCGCTGATCAGACAGGATCGATTACGCAGGTATTACTGTAAAAATGACTTACGAATGGACTGTTTGAAATTACCAAATAAATTATTTATTCAAACCATGAAAAAAGACATGTAATAAGTATAACAGCACATATAAATCTGTGATAATAGGTACAATAATTTTAATTGTTCTCGTTTCTCCAATTTAAGTATATAGTATACATAGTATCCAAGACCAAAAGGCATGAAGAATATGGAATTAGTATTTAAGGTAAATGCATATTTTTTAATAAAAGGAAACCTTATGGCACTTACAGTATCTTAAGGAAGAAAGCCTTTTTCGTAAACACGAAACCGGTTGCAGATCTATCTGACTATGCATTTGCTGTTTGTCTCTTTTCCTGGTTTGCATAAATATACAGGGTTAGTAAAAAGTCCCGGAACGGTCGAATAACTTTGTTATTTGAAAATTATGATTTCTGAAATTTGGTATGGGGGTATAGTTAATATAAATGCATTTTATGCAATACAGTTTTTATTTTTTTCACTTCCGGTGTAATCGGAAATACGTCCAACTTTTTTTTTTAAATGGAACCCCCAGATTTTTTTAACACTTTTGAATGCAAAATAAAAAACTACGTTCAGGAAGTATTAACATGTTTAATTTTATTCACAACAAAACAGTTAAAAAATTAAAAAAGTGAAATGTCAAGTGTACAAAAATCGTCCCCATAATCTTGAACAATTGAAAGAGAGAATAGTTCAAGAAGCCAATCGCATCACTCCAGAACAAATACAAAATCCAATAAGAAATTTTACTGACCGTTTACATTTTTGTCAAATTGTAAATGGAGAGCATTTTGAACAATTATTGTAATCGCAACCTGAATAGACAGGTATCTTGATTTTTCTGTATTAGGACACTTTTTTAATTTTTTAACTGTTTTGTTGTGAATAAAATTAAACATGTTAATACTTCCTGAACGTAGTTTTTTATTTTGCATTCAAAAGTGTTAAAAAAATCTGGGGGTTCCATTTAAAAAAAAAAGTTGGACATATTTCCGATTACACCGGAAGTGAAAAAAATAAAAACTGTATTGCATAAAATGCATTTATATTAACTATACCCCCATACCAAATTTCAGAAATCATAATTTTCAAATAACAAAGTTATTCGACCGTTCCGGGACTTTTTACTAACCCTGTATTTATTTGATAATTTCAAACAGTTATGCAGTCCATTCATAAGTCATTTTTTACAGTAATACCTGCGTAATCGAACCTGTCTGATGCAATCAAGTAATGATAAAAAAATATGTAAATTGGCAGTGATCACTAATGCTATAATAAACATATTTAAAGCTGGCATTGAGTTGGCTTAGTAAAGAGTTAGCCGGCAATGAGTTGGCTTAGCAAATAGTTAACCGGAAATGAGTTGGAATGGCAATGAAATGGCGGTAGTGAGTTGGCGGCCATGAGCTGGCGGCAATGAAGTGTCCTAGATCCCTCTGCTGAGAGGCTAAATGGGCTTTATTCGTAGCATAAGAAGTAACTTTGTTCGATAGAAAATTTTTGTTTTATATAAATAAACAACATTTTCTTTGTTATCAAAAATGAGAAAAATGAACCTTATATTGACATTAATTGTAATAACAAAAAGGGGGCCCTCACTTTTTTATCACCAACAAATCGATCTTTAATTTTTAAAATTGGTTTTTTGAAAAAACCTTGCCTTATCGGCAGGAAAAGTTTGTTTGTTTTTTGGAATCCATGGAATTTTTTTATTTTTTTCACACCCGCTAACCTTCGACATTTTTTTTCCTACTACCCACTTTCGTTTATAACCCATTTCACGAAATCCCAAAGGAAACTTAAAAAGGATGCGAAAGCAAAATGATTAGTTTTGGAATAAAAATATATTTTTGGAAACTCCTCGTAGGTATATATTAAACGTGGTTTTCCCCAATTCAGGGACCTTCAAAGGAGGTGTCGAAGGATTATTCAATTCAGACTACAAGTTCTTCATCTTGCCGACGTTTCGACCAGTAGGCCCGGTGTTTTTCAAGGCTCTTTATTCAAAAATATGATGTTAACATCGGTACAATAGACAGTTACAGGTATATTTAAAATACCGTGTTTTAATTTTAAATATACCTGTAACTGTCTATTGTACCGATGTTAACATCATATTTTTGAATAAAGAGCCTTGAAAAAGACCGGGCCTACTGGTCGAAACGTCGGCAAGATGAAGAACTTGTAGTCTGAATTGAATAATCCTTCAACACCTCCTTTGAAGGTCCCTGAATTGGGGAAAACCACGTTTAATAAAAATATATTTCCGTAATTTTGTGACCAAGAGAATTTTTAGAGCGCGATAGACAATTTTTAGAGCCAAAATCACTCCGTTATTCATGAATCCTGGGCGCAAATCTCAATAGAAATTCTCCGGAAATGTCTTGAAAAATCCAGGACGAAATACTCTAGCAGGAAACGTTCATGAGAACATCTTATTTTCTTCTTTTTCCCAGAGAATTTGATTGAGATTTGCGGCCAGGATTCACTAAAAACGCAGGAGTGTTATTACATGTTGAAAAGTCCTCTAAAAAATCTAAGGTTAGGTACCTACCCATAATTCCACTAATTTAATACTTTGAATGTAACACGACACGTTTCGACAGATTGTGATAGATTAAAATTAAGCGAGAGTTGCTAGGATACAACGTTACTAAAATCTTTGGTATATTCTCATAAAGATTTCATGCACTTGTGCAGTTGCCAAAGCTATTAACCTTTAAAGTTCTTTGGCGTGGTGTGTCTAAGTTTTTAGTAGCGTTTTCCCTAGACCCTACAATTTTGCTCTTGAACTATTATCTATTTCCTGTTAATGAAGCGACAGTCTCGCGTAAGCTTGATTTATTTTGAGGTTTACGTGAAGCTTCCAAGTAAGTCGTGTATCTAGTAGCACTTGCAGGTACTTAACGGCAGCATCAGTTGGACTCCAAAGAATTGATTGCTATGCTGGGAGGGTTTCTGAT
This sequence comes from Pyrocoelia pectoralis, assembly GCA_036250285.1. Classification (NCBI taxonomy): domain Eukaryota; kingdom Metazoa; phylum Arthropoda; class Insecta; order Coleoptera; family Lampyridae; genus Pyrocoelia; species Pyrocoelia pectoralis. The sequence continues at coordinate 42,997,711 of CM070078.1, forward strand.
TCTTCTTAGGGAGAATATTTTTGCTTGGAATTTGGTGCAATTAATTTGTATGTTCCATCTGTTGTACCATGATCATACTTTGTATATTGCAGTTTGCAGCTTCTCAAAGGCTTGGGTAAGTTCGGTGTGTTGTGCAAAAATTGTGGTATCGTCCGCGAAGGTCGCTAAAGTTGCCTCCGTAGTAGGAATGTCTGATGTGAAGATATTGAATAACAGCGGCCCCAGTACACTTCCCTGCGGTACTCCCGCTCTAATGGACTTTGTTTCTGAAATTGATGAGTTTATGCCTACAGCAAAAGTTCTATTTTCTAGAAAAGAGAAGACTATTGTTTTTAGGTAGCTGGCTGTTCCGATCATGAGTATTTTGCTTTTTATGCCTTCTAGCCAGACCTTATCAAAGGCCTGAGCTACGTCAAGAAAAATCGCAACAGTATAGCTATACACAACAGTATAGAATAAGAGGGATTTGAAAACTCGTTCGTGTTATATACCTTCACGGAAAGAGGGTCTATTGACTATTTTTCATTTTGGTAACAGTTTCGAATCCGGTCCATCCCAATTTCGGGTAAAAATTTTAGGAATGATAGGGAACTTTTCTTCAATAGGTTCAATAGGTGGCGTTATAGGTAAGAATTTCTAATTAAATAAATTGCAAGTCACATACCCAGTCAGTAATTAATTTAAAATTGTAAAGGAGTATGATAAAAATGACTTCCGGGGTTGGAAAAGTCAGCGTTTTACCCCGGAGCGGTTTTATTTGACTGTCTCTGACAACAGCGGGAGCCTTCGCTGTAACACAATACATAAAGACATTGTTGTTTCATTTTATTTGTGTTTTGTGCTTGTCCTGATGAAGTCTCGTACGGAAGTGGGCGAAACGTTGACTTATTCAACATTGACACGGTCCTACCCCGGAAGTCGTCTTTATCTTACTACCTGCATGTTGCTTGAAACAATTAAAAATTTAACAATTTTAATGATTAATGACTAATTTTTCAAAAAACTTACTGCAATCTCCAACTAAAAAAATCTTCAAAATGATCGAGGAAAAAGATATTGTGGATACCATCTAGGCATTACCACCAAACGGCAGCGTAGCTGACCGTATTACCCTTATTTTGTGAAATCCATCAAATGACTGTGATGTCTGTGATGGTCAAAAAGAGAGTTGTTATGTTTACATAAGGAGAAGCTTTTGTGAGCTTTATTTAACATACCTTAAATATGTTAAAATACTGCACTCCAAATGTATTACTTACTATTAGGTACCTACTCACATGGTAAACTACAGCATTGGGTCTTCAATATTTAGCGATCCATGGAACACTTCTAAAATTTATGCTCTTCGAAATAAAGGTGTTTGTAATGTGTTAAATATGAAAATAAATAGTAAAAGGTTGAAATTTGACGTAAAAAGTTTAGGTCTACCAATTAATATTAACTGTATACAGAATACTTTTTCCAGTTGCACAATGTATACAGCATTAAAAACTTATTGTCCAAAATTTCAAAAACTATCTTATGCAGGTCATTGTGGTTTAACCACAGTTTTCATTTTGCAGTGTAGGTCCTTGTTTGTCCAAAGAATATCTTTTTTATGCAGTAATATGATAAAAATCTATTAACGTACTCAACTTCCAAAGTTTACACTTAAACAAAAGGGGAACTTAAAAAAACAAACGGACTGTAAGATAAGCAAACTTTATAAGAACTAAGTCAGAAATATACAATTATAACTCTAACAGAATAACAAAAATTATTTTTAAGAAGAACACTTATCAAATCAATTGTTAAGTACGCGTTTAATTTTCAAAACCATCTGTGAGAGAACATTTTCTTTATGAAATACAACGTATATATCTCAAAGAGGAATCCAAGCACACCGACGTATTTTATTTTTTATATAACGAGCAATTGTAGGTAACGATTTTAATTTCTGATTTACTGTTTGGCATCGTGAAACGAATAATATTCGTACATTGTAATCAAGGCACGTTTTCGGTTTACATTCTCGGATATGGATCAACTCCAGTAATATCCATTTAACTAATGAGACAGGCATCCATTGTATGTTTAACGTCACTGTCATGTTCATATAAACGAAGATATGTAAACAATGGGGATTATGAAGTAAAATGTCCACGCCAAATGGGAAGAATATCTTCGATAAGTGGAATGAATTTAACAGTGTATAATAACATTTTGTTATTCTATTGAAGATTTAAAGACGTACGTTTTATACTTTATCCTTGCCGCCACTGTGCGCGTAGGTTTTTATTCATTTATAGAACTTTTCCAATTTTCTTCAGATTATAGAATGCTATACAATGGAAAAATTGTATTTATACAAAGTAGAGCACATTGTTAAAGAGACATAAGGGCTGCGGGATTGAATAAACCGAAAGAATCGTGATTATTACTGGAAAAGAAGTTCAATAGTTCTTTAGGTAGGTAACATATTTCAAATCCGAAACGCTTTCACACAAAATCCTTTTGTTTTTACGTTTTTCGATGCCTTTACTTTACTCGTCTCGTATAATTTCTACTTATTTCTACATACTGATGCTTTTCGCCAAAAGTAACTGAATAAAATCTCATCGAGTTATAGCAAATATATGTAGACGTCTTGATCATATTCTTCGTTATTGTTCATAATAAATATTTTTTTACTGTTGTATGCAATATGTCTTCGCAACAGATGAACTCCCTCTTACAGCGGCATAAATAATATATATTCTGTCACTATACCTTCTGCTGGGACTCATCGCCTGCTTTAGCGATCATGAATTTCATTTTTCATTTGTTTGCATAAAGAATAATCGCTAGAATCCAGATTCGGAAAGTGTGATACTCCTAGATGTAGCAGACATTACATAATGAGAATTTCAGCTAGTGTGTTATTCTGAAATAATACTCCTTTACGTAGTTTTACATTGCGTTTATCTTTAACCTCTTCGAGTAATGTACGAAAAAGGGGCGCATTGTAACTTCCAGTAACCGTTTGGTTCCTTAGAAAATAATCAATCAAAAAGATTCACTTACAATGCCAAAAATTACTGTATTTTCCGCAGATGGAACTGTTTTGAATCTTTCGTCGTCCTTCAAACTGTTGTTTTTGCACTGAAACCGAACTGAAACATAGCGATACACTCATGTTTGGTAGTTATAGTCTGTACCATCTTAAATGTCCTCTATCGGATTAAAAGCTCCTAAAGTTAACACAAACTAAAATGTATATTTTTTTTCTTCCTTATTACGCATACCTACCATTCAACGTGGGATGAATGAATGGTAGGTATGGTTGAATCATTTCGCTTGTTATGGCGGTTTCTAGACAAAATTCTGTTGAAGCAAATGATTATTGATTATTGTTTTAATAACGGTACCACTGAATTGATATTTTCAACGGACTAGTTGGTAAATTTTTTCGGCTGGAAATGTCGGCTAAAAGTTGAGGTCCAAGGGAATAATAAGTTCAGCCTGGGGCGATGTCAGAAATCTTTGATAAACTTAGTCAAAAGTCTAAATATTCAGAGAATTTTTTGGGTGCCAAGCCAGTCCTTGTTGTGTACAAGTATTAATTTGTTACTTTAATCCTGTAAATAATGGAAATTAAATAAATAACGGCTTACCAAATTAAGTCGTATTATAGCATAGCTATAATAAAATGTGGAATTGACATGAGCCCATGACTCTGATTTCAGGATTATCATGTTTGGTTCATGTGTTTTTTGTCCATCAGCTTTTTATCACCGCGTATCAGCTAGACAGACTCGATTTATTTTATAACTTAAGAACAGAATTTTTGGAAAGATTGCAAAGGCACCAAATGACAGTTCTATCTGTGGCCAAAAATTGAAATGACAAAATATCAATTTGCGATAATCTTGGAAATTTGGTGCTTCGTGCACTGAAAATCAAATCCTGAATATTCTTTTTCGATGATTTACGACCCGTCTGCAGACAATTCGCGCTAGAATAATTCGCACCCGGACAATTCGCACCAAGGACGATTCTCATCCGCCCAATTCGCACCCAGACAATTTTCTCTAGGACCACGAACGAGTTCTGGCGATTCGTTGTAAACCTTAACTTTAGCATTTAAAAGGTTCTTCTTCTCACAGATAATAAATGGTAATTTTCTGATTTTTTTACGATAAGGTGGTTACAATTAAAAGATCGTTGCTGCTGACCCCCTAGAATTTCTAGAGTGAATAAATGTTCCAATTTTACCCTTTCTGAAACAATAATTTTATAATTAAATTTGAAACTTATAATCTTTTAGAGTTTCAGTTTCTCGTCGTAGAGTATCATCATAATTTATTATGGTAGTTTTTAAACAAAATTACATTATAAATAGGAGGTTTTATTTTGATTTTTTTTTTGATGAAGTCGTCTTTTAGTGTATTACAAAGAACAACGATTGGGGTAAATCCTTTTTATTAGTTCATTTGTATCATTTTTTAAGCTTAATTATGCCGTAGATATATCTAATGACAACAGCAGGGTGCGAATTGTCTTTGGTACGATTGTCTGGGTGCGAACTGTCCGGATGCGAATTTGTCCGGGTGCGAATTATCCTACAACCTTTACGATCATTGCTAATTTATTGGAGGCATTCATGACGGAGTACTGTTGTGAAGGTTAAGTATTGCACATTGGTATAAAAGGGGGTCATCGCTCGTCAATAACGAATATGCCGATTGAATACAATTAGTATTAAGAAAGGGCATAGAAGTAACCCAGGGAGAACTTGTACAGTAGTAGCCATAGCAAACGAATTAGTTATAGGTATGTATAAGTTGACGTAGATGTAATTAGTGCGTAAAAATAAACCAGAATCGGAGAAGATAGAATGATAGAATTTACCACAGTCTTGGCAGTATCCCCTAATTAATTACTTAGGGTCTATCCTACAACTGTGCCAAGTGGCTTGGTTTGATCAAAAAATGCAAGGTCGAGGCGATTTTTCTCTTTCAACGTTCGGAGTATAATATGTAGCTTAATGATAAAAGGTAAACCATGGAAATACTCAACTAACGACAAATAATTTGCTACGTTCTTAAATACAAAACGTTTGGTGAAAAAATACAACACATCTCAATTTTTCTACTGTTAGAAAGAATATCTACTAAATAACATGATTTGTCGTTGGCGGCACAAAATGTTGCCATTAAAAAAAATTAAGGGTATGTTTGTGGGACCCAGGGGGTTAAGGTATGAAATCTCAAGCTTATGTCAAAAAGTGTCCCCCTCGATATTATTATAGACGGGTGTCGCCGATTTTTCAAATTTTGATTTTTTTAGAAGTTATAAAGGCTCTTAGTAAGTTGAAAAACCCTGTATGTTACAAACAATAAACCTTAATTGAAATTATCGCCTTTATCACATATTTATTACCTTGAATTCCATCGATAAGTTATTATATTACATTAAGATTAATTAATGTTAAGTTAATTTCAGTTAATAGGTCTTTATTTTCAAAAATATGTTAATATAAACTGTAAGTAAATAAAAATTTAGAAGAAAACGAATACGTATTATTAGGCAACACCAGCCAATTATTTGCCATATTATGCTGTAACTAAAAAGAATCTTCTGTTCACGATTATTGATCAATTTCAGATTATTTCTCTTCGATTCCTACGATCAACTGTCATTGCGTTATTTAGACATTTTCGTGTTGCCAAGCAAGTAAATTGCACAGTTACAAAACTGGCCACCATCGTTCTACTTTAGAATTTCATCCTTACAGTCAATCTCAGCTTATAAAAAGAAATCTTATCTGATAGAAAAATTTGTATCAAACTCAAACTCTAATTAACTAGAAATATCGTCGTCTTTTTACTTTCCCGTGCATATACACACGTGTATTATGACACATAGGAAAATAAAGCAAGTAATCGAAAAAAATCGAACTCGAGATTTTGATGAATCTCGACGTTTTAGTCCCCCTTAGTCCAAAATGATTGAATAGTTACGATTTTTTTACTGATTGTTAATTTCGGCGACAATTTTTAAAAAACATTCATTTTCTCCCAAATGAGTTGACTTGATCTAGAATCGAATATGGATTTCAAAAATATAAAAGTCTATAGGGTGTTCCATTTAAAATAATCGAGTACGATCCTGTACAGACGAAACCGAGAGCAGTGCGGGTCTGAAAATATTTTTAGGTTGTAAACAAGGAACATCTGAATAAGAAATGTCTCTTGACCTTTTGTCCTAAAATTAATATTAAAGGTGCTATCGAAGAACGAAGGGGAAGTGGGCAACCCTGTATAACACTAAGCGGTAACATATTAAATAATATAATGATGGAAATAAGTAACAACAGAGACCGGATGGGCCCCTGTGAAAACGAAATTAAGTAAAAGGTCCATCTTTGTAAGCACGAAGCTACAGGCAAATTCAAGATGGTCAACTAATAACAGTGCCCATAGGTGGCGTAAGGTGGTATTTTAAACATGACATTGAAAGATTATGATAAAATTTTTCTTAAATGCAGGGTGGTACCAAAAAGTTATAGGAATTTGTAACTAAGTAAATCATTATGAAGGTCAGTGATCTCATTAACCATATCTGGGTTATGTTTGTTTTTAGTAATAGCAACGGATTCCAAAACATTCATCAAGTGACCTTTGTTACAAACATGTAATATATCAAAATCAAAGTTAGAGATAAATAGGTGGCCTGTGGAAAGGATGTGATCAGCAAATGCGGATTTTTGATCTAGGTTATTGGTCTTAATGGAGTGGAAATGTTCTTTGAAACGGGGTAAGAAGGATCTACCAGTTTGGCCAATATAGAAGGATGGGCATGAGTGACAAACGAGTTTGTAAATACCTAACCTTTCCAGAATATTAATCCGATCTTTATTTTTGACAAGGGAGTTCCGGAGAGTATGAGAATTGGAAAAAGAGATGTGAATATCGTGTTTACTAAAAATGTTTTTTAATTTATAAGAAATGATTGGGACAAAATTAAGCGAACGGTAAACAAAATTGGTGCGATCTATCCTTTGAGGAATCAGGTTTGAACAGAAACGGGGACTTTGCATTTTATGGACTAACTTATGGATCAGGTCAATAGGGAAGCCGTTATTAGAAACAATTTGGAGGATAATATTAAGTTCTAGTTGAAAATTAAGTTGAGACATGGGAATGGAAACCAATCTGTGGACGAGTGAATTGAGGCCCACCATTTTGTGGGAAAAAGGGCGGGTAGAGCCAAAAGGAATAAGAGTATCAGTAGTGGCAGGCGTTAAAAAAGAGTTAATATGAGAATCATCAGCCGTATGCAGACAGATGATATCCACATATCGTCCCCAAAAAATAATGTGTAAATATGTGTAGGATAATTCTACGACCTCCTGCAACGACCTCTATTTCTTCTGACAGTATTCATTGAAAGTTCCTTTTGGTAATTTATTTACCCCCATTCGCAGAACATGTTCGAACCATTTTGAACTTTTTTCAAAAAAAATGAATTCAGAAAAAAATACTCTTAAACTACATAAAAAAACTACAACTTTATCTTATAAAAAAATGAGTGGCGCCATTTTGCCTTATACCGGAAGTGATCTCATCAAAGGTCATATTAGCATTTTCACCCTTGGCCCGAATGCAATCGATTGGCGAAAACCGCATTTCGATCACTTTAATAGTTTCTGAGTTTCGAGTGTTGCAAGGAATGTGTACGGACAGACTACAGACTACAGACGACAGACGGAATTTTTTTTCATTTTTTGAATCTACGTATTCAGAAACGCAAAGATATGTAAAAATGTGCATAGGTCAATTTTTTTTTGGAACACTAATACAATACTTTCCTTTTACTTCGTACTCGGAAAGTAAAACAATTAGCAAAAAATGTAGAAAATTAGTACAATAAGATTGTTAATCAGTTAATAATAATCAACTCAACGAAGTAATGAAGGTGATGATGGTTATGTTTTTTATTGACGATGCAAAATCAACAGGAGGTAAAATTGTGACCGTTATTTCATTAATATCTCGTAGACATTACGTCCTACGAAGGTTCATCATCAATCGATGGTTTTTTTTTTAATTAAGTTGAATTACAAAGTTGATGACATGTTTCGTAACTGAACTTGATTCATTATCAAGTCATTGAAGAAGTGAAAATAATGAAGATTGATTCTAGAAAATTTACAAAGTTAATTAAATGTAACATGTGGTTGACAGACCCACTCACCTGAAGGAAAACACTTAATTAACTAACATTTTAATATGATTACAATAAGATTACCACTGACATTATAAATAGAATAAACAATCGCCTAAAAAGCTAGAGAATAAGATAATATAACAGCAAGATCAAAGGAATGGAGAAGATATGTTCATTAGCTGACTTATATCATATGATATTATGACCGATTACTTTGTTACAGAAATAAAATTGCTTTTTTGAAATTCGAAAGTGTTTTTTATTGGAAACATTTATTCAAATGCGATCCGGAAAGGAGAAAAGTGACTCATTGAAAAGGTCGCCATTTTGTTATACCTTAATCGATTGTTTTCAAATTTGGGATTTGAATTCCCATTGTTAAGAGCTTTCCAACGACGTGCCACACGACCCCCTTTTTCATTTAAATTTTTTTACAAAACTCCGCGTGCGCGCCATGTTGACTTTTTGGTAAAAAAATTTTATGCTAAAATGTGCCCAACAAAAAATAAAAATCGGCGTATTTCAGGATTTTTATCTGAAATAAATTGTTTACAAAATAATGAATTTGTTCCATAATTTAGGCGCTCACTGTATATATCTATATTTTCCTCTGCCTGAATTTCCGGTAAGGCATTAGGTTGATGGTGATTTTTATCATGAGTTACAGGCGTTACACCTGCCAAAGTAAAAGGAACATAACCACAATTTATATCATGAGCAACTTTATCGTTATATGGCCATTCTGACTCCAAAATATTCTCAGTCTCTATTTTTCGTCAATTATATTACTGTTCACATACCAACTGAACCATTTTTTTTTTACCTAGGGAAGTCATTGTTTATACCTACAAAAACATTGAAACGTTACACAAGTTCACAAAATTCATACAAACTATCTTACGAGATACGAGTGTTTGATAAGTTTAATAACGTCATAATTATCTGCGCAGTGCGTTACCGGAAACTGGAATCTGGTAGTAATAGTGCTAACAAACAGGTGGTAGAGATCGTAAGAATTATGCAGGTACCTGTAACACAGGAGCTGTCTCAGATAAATGAATGTTCTGTTGCCTCCGCTTGGTGCACGAGAATAATAGATTTATGTACCGTTACAACGGAAAACTACTTACCAGTTACATATAGCTGGTAACGAAGTAACGTGTTAATTGGTACCTTTTAGTACCCACGCCACTATTATTCACTAATTTTCCACTTTATATTTAAAACTCGGTCCCCAGTAGAAAAGGCCCTCCTCTCTTCACTAAAGTTCCAACTTAACCTCTTTTATTCCCAACATACACTTATCTTTGTCAAGTTCACGAATGCTTATCGTACATTTTATGCAAGTGTTCAAATAACAATGCAATTTAATTCACTATAGGTACTATCAGTCTTGACGTGTTTGCGCTTTTAACAAAACCTACGTGTCTAATTCTACATAAAACATTCAACTTATACGTCATATACAATCGTTTTCTTTAACAATTATTAAAAAGTAAAAAATAATTATTCGTAATTTAAACTAAATAACGCCCGTTACATAAACGATAAAAATTTTGGAGAATTTTGAAGATATGTGAGGTAAAATCGAGGTGGTAAGTAACTTACAAACTCAATAGTTACTAACGCTTGTAAACTTGTACAGCTTGGAGCCTGGAGGGAGAACCCTAGTCTTTCAGTAACCGATGTATGTGGCCAGATACAAAGGCAATGTTTTCTTGTTGCTGCTCTGTTGCTATTCTCATCATTTTGGGGTAGGTACAAAAAATGTGGTTTGCAATTAGCTGATATAGATTTCAAATACTTGCGCTGAATATATCCTCAAAATAACAATAATACGGCAATTTTAACTGTTTTAGCAATGTTAACGTATTATGTTACGAATGAGTATTGTTATTCTACCACATGTAACAACTATCAAAGAGATGAAGTAAACAAGATAGCACAATCAAAAAATTTTGCATTGAATAGATAGCGTTCTACAAAAATAAAGCACTCACTGGTAAAGCAATTGCGATCATAAGATAAGACAGTTGTACGATTTTACTTCTGTCTCATACTTTTTACTAAGTTTATTTTAAAAAAATATACACTCTAGTGAAATGAGATCATCCACGTAGGCCGTAGAAAACTCTCCTAAAACTAACATTTAAATTTGTCAATGGATCCGTATCGCGAGAAAAATGTAGAAATTACAAAACTCTATTAAAAAAAATAATATTTTTTGTACACTGAATTTAAAGGACATTGCGCAATATTCGTTCAACCCCCTCAAACGTCATTAGGTCTCGTTCATTTTCTCAATGCCCCCAAAAAATAATTCCTTTGCCATTTCGAAGTAATGTTCATTTCAAGTTGAGATTTATCAAAATTCGCCCTGTCACTAGCCGAATGAACCCTTATAAAAACAACTAACACTCACTACACGGTTTAAAAGTAAAAGGATTGTTATGGCAACTTTTCCTTTTTCAAATAGGCTGCTTTCGCGTTTGTGACGGTGAAACAGTGTATTCTTATTATAATCGTGCGATGTGTATATTTTGCGTTTTTGAGGCCTTATTTATCTCTTTTTTGCAGCGAAGAGTTAGTTTTTGTCATGAAATGAAATATTTCCTAGAAAACCTGGGATCTTATTGCGACTCCGCAGAGCGATCTCTTGTGCCTCTATAAGTCGCAATCCATCTGCAATTTTCATACATATTCTCTGTACCGTTAATTTCTTCAGCATAAGTTGAGATACGATGCATTTAGTGTTTCTTAATTACTATATTTGTCTCGAGGTACCATGGAATTTTTGTGCGACATACTTACTGTTTTTCTCTTTTCTCTTTTTTAAAATAAAACCGTTGTTGAAGTAGCTTTCTTACAATGTGAATAACTACCACTTAACCAACTCAAATTTTAGGTGGATTGCACATGAGACATTCCTCATATAAAGTAAAACGTTTCCATTTCAGTTACGGATTGGAATAAAACCAGGAAGACTAAAGTTCCTTTTCTTAATACCAAATCCTTGCAATGCAAATTGTTCACCTACAGAAAAATACGTGTATGTATTATTATGAATTAGTACTTACTCTACTGTTAGTATTGCCGTATGCAAAATATATTATGTTGCAATCAACATGATATAAGTGTTTTAAGTTGCTTTAGATAAAATATCAATTAATCTATAGCTACAAAATGATATAAATACTCCTTTCGTCAATTAACTAACAAACAAATTTTGCTCTCCGTCCTAACCAAAATGAACGTTAAAATTGTTAGTGTTGTCTTTCTTCTTTTCAATGTGGGCACAGGTATTTTGAGGTCCTGTTAACATACGTATTTTCATTTTTTTTTTTCAGTTTTATCATTGGTATGCTATTATTGTGAATCCTGCGGAAACAACTCAATCGCTGCATATTGTGGACCAACACCCTTTCAAGCGCAGGACTATTATTGTGTCAAATATTATGAAAAAATAGGTATGTAGGTAAAAACTTTTAATAAATATGCACTATAGTAATTTTTATTAAAGCTTCTTGGGCGCCGCCAATTCTCAGACAAAAATGTGTATATTCGGGCAAGGGTACGAACGCTTGTGACGAATTCACTGGGTACTCATATTCTGATTGCCTATCCTGCAATACCGATAGATGTAATAAGTAGGTCCCAAAAAATGTAACATATCCTTAACTGTTCCACCACGACAACATATGTACTTAATTAATTGTAAAATAAAAATTATAATAAATTTCTTAAATTGCGCCAACTTGTTTTGTTTTTTTCTAATTCCCAAAGCCAGATACATACCTTCAAAGAACATGAAAATACTACGAGTTTATTCGTATGTAGCGTAGGTAAAACAAAAACGTTCTACGAATTATCTCGTATCTGGCGCCTAAACAGAAACTTTCTTAAGTAGGTGACGTCACAGACGCTAGTCTCGCCGAAAGGTACGTTTTCTAGCCTCGCTCGCACAACAAATTTGTATTGCGTATTATAAAGGTTAATTTTAGTTTCTAATTTATATTATATAATTAATATTACAATATAATTATCTTAGTCCAGATGTGACGAGTTAACAATTTTTGAAGTGCAGAAAGTGACCTTGTATAATACGCGATCGCAATAAATGAAATTTTATTTCGTTTAGAATATTAGAAAATCAGATTCATGTTTAACTAAAATAATATATGTAAAGGTTGACTACTAGTACACAGTCCAACCTTTAAATAAGACTGGCTGTGATTTTGACATACCTAAGTTTCTAATTGTTTGTGTTTAAGACTTTAGTTGAAAATAGCGTGTAATTTAATTCTTTTTATACAGGTAAATGTTTCAAGTTAAGTACCTTAATTTGTAATTTGTTCTTTTTATACAGAATAAAATCACGCACAATCTTAGATATACATAATTTATTATTAATAATATAATAATAAGAAAGTAATTTACATAATAATACATAGGTACTTAAACATGTAGATATTTTAAATGGTAATATAGTTTTAAAAGTGTAAAAAGTATAAAAGCGCGAATAGAATTCTATTTTCAACTTGTAACTAATTATGGCATATATGGCATATACCTACTATATACTATATACAATTATGTATGTTACTACCCCCCGCCCCTCACCTCAGACACAAGCATCCCGGATTCTGCACAAATGAGTCATTGTTTTTCTTTCCTCCCTTAACTGAGATGGGAGCGGAGAGGGTGACAGACAATTTGTAAATCACGAAAAATTGTTAGTGAAAAAAAAAGAACGTTTTTCTGCGGACGTGTGCAATTTTCTTCCTTTCCACACCCAAAAAAGGGGTTGCAGTTGGGGGTGAAATTTGAAATTTGAGAATAGTTTTTTATGGAGAATCCAAAAGTACAATAAAAAATAGTTGTTCCCATTTAAGTTTTCAACACTCACCCCCGCTCCACCCCACAGGGAGACGAGGGTGATGTTTACATATCATGACTCTATAGGTTTCAAAAGATAAAGGAAACGTGTTTTCTATTCATTATTTTTTCTAATTATTGGTTGGATGGTAAAATGAAAAGTACACTTTACATAATGTAAATGTTTGCTAAAGTCGTCAAAATTTAAGTCAAAAAATTCAAAAAAATTCAGGGCCATTTAACTTTCAAAAGCTGATATCATTTTCGGTAAAACCGGAAGTGGGTAATATCAATATAGTGTAGTGTTGAAAAATGCAGTATTAGGTCTGTTTAACCCAAAATTAATCATTTTAATTGGTGAAAAATTGAAGGAAAAAAGAGGGCGCACAATATTTCGTGGGCGCCCGGTAATTCTGTAAGTAAAGATATATTTACCGTTATCATTTATGTTATTTTCTAGATATTTAATTGGTTCTGCATTTCTGTTTAAGCGTTTTTAGAAACATTCGCATTCATGAAATGTTATCACCATCCTTATTTTTAATTCACTGTTTTATATGAGAAACAGCATAAACAAATTGCATAGATAGACTCATAAATTAATGACGTAGTGGTAAACACTCCTGGCGAGCAAGTACGGATGAAAGTGGGTTCCAGGGCTCTTTACGTGAAAGGGGCCCTTGTTTAAACTCATCGAAATTATTTTATACGATAAACATTAAAATAGGATCATATGAATAATATGAATATAAAGTAAGTTAACAAATGTACAAGTAAATATTTGATAAATATTTTAAGTAAACAAACATCTTTTTAGTAAAACCTTCTTTTTTAAATTGGGGTCCTCTAGGCGAGGACAGCACTTGAAATGAGGTGATTGTGTGAAAGAAGGACTGGAAAAGATAAAAGAAAAACGCTTGTCTTTTAGTTTAGCTATAAAAGAACAAACGGTTACAGTAGGTACCTACAGCTAGGCCCGGATTAAAGAGTTGTGAGGCCCGAGGCTCGAGGCAATTTTCCAATTTTAATTAAGTTACACGGTTCTTGAGCTACACCCTAAAAAGTATAAAAACTGGGAGAATTGCTATAGAATTTAGAATTTATTATTCACCTTTTGCGCCATTCCCTCGAATGGATAAGGTAAGTCACATAATAGGTATATAACACATTATACATAGTTACATTTACATTACATATAACACTCGGTACATACATTACCAAATGACATGCAACACAACATGTTAAAACCTAATATTGGCCGCCATTTTGAATTTAGAAACAAACAAAAAACGGCGTTTTACTTGTAACCGTATCTACTAACTTTTCACCGAGGGAAATTAGTTTGGGTTCAAACTTGAATGTTTGCTCCCAAAATAACGCCCCGCTTGTTTTACCGATGTTTTTTGATAGGCCTTAGTTTTAAAAATTTTAAAAAGATCGGTCTAGTAGTTTAGGCTCCACAGCTATAATCTAAGCACACACCCGCAGATAAACATTTTTCAAAGATGGTGGTTTTGGACTCAGGGGGACTCAAAACGTCGAGATTCATCAAAATCTCGAGTCTCGATTTTTACTTCTCGAGTACGAAGTATTGTATTACTGTTCCAAAAAAAAAATGACCTATGCAAATTTTTACATATCTTTGCGTTTCTCAATTCAAAATATGAAAAAAAAATTTCGTCTGTCTGTAGTCCGTAGTCTGTAGTCTGTCCGTACACATTCCTTGCAACGCTCTAAATTCAGATACTATTAAATAAGTTATCGAAATGCGGTTTTCGCCAATCTATTGCGTTCGGGTCAAGGGCGAAAATGCTAATATTACCTTTGGTGAGGTCAGTTCCGGTGTAAGCTAAAATGGCGGCATTTATTTTTTTATAAGATAAAGTTGCAGTTTTTTATGTAGTATTTTTTTTTAATTCAGCAATATACAATATTGTGCTATATTTATTTTTTGAAAAAAGTGTTAATACGAGGGAAGTCTCGTGGCAACTTGCCAGAATTTTTTTTCGATTACATAACTTTCCCTATGTGTGCATATAATTACGACATACGTATGTTATCCACTTCACATAAATTATAATCAAAAGGTATAAACATTTAAGAGACAGAGTTCATCATAACATTCACCCGCAAGCCTTAGACTAAACAGTTTATATAATAAGGATTAGGACTAGCCACGACATACTTATTAGTCCTTATGTTGACATACTTATTAGTTATTACTAATGTTATCTGCACCACGTAAATTATAGTTATAAAGTAAGCATTTAAGGGATAGATTTCATCATAATATTTACACAAACTCTCCTTTGAATTAAGTAGTTTATATAATAAGAATATTTATGATATACTTTCTGACAGATCCATTAGTTTCTATAAATTAAGTAGTCTATAAAATAAGAACCGAAGGGATAACTTTTTAGTAATACTTTAGGCGTAAAGCTTGTTCATTACTCGCTAGCAATTAGTCTTATTATAACAAACTAATATAATTTGTAACTTTAATATTTTTCAATAAACGTAATTATATGCACGGGAAAGTAAAAATGCATTTCGAAAATCTACTACGCCCCCCCCCCCCCCAATCCGGTCCTGCCTACAGCTCCCACACGTCGACACATAAGTAACATACCTAAGAAAGATTTTCTCATCTGTAATCCGACTTACCAATCTTATAATTTCTAGAATTTACCTATTTTCTTTCCTAAATATCACCACAGATAAGCATCACTGTCATGGGTCTATATCACAACGGCCACTCCGGTTTTTGCTATTCATAAGGGCCACCTTGATCACAACGGCCACTGATATTATTAATTAATTGATCATAACGTGATAGTTAGGTGGGCGTTACGATCAAATAGTATTAGGGGCCGTTGTGATCAAAGTGGCCGTTATGAAATAACAATAACCTAGGTGCCCGTTATGATCAGTGGTCGTTGTCATCAGGTCCCAATGTCATCACACATTCCAATGGCTCTTTTCCGGTATCCGCTTTTATTTTTGTTACATATCGCAAACGAATACCTAATTCACGAATTCTAAACAGGGACCTGAACCTTTTTCGGTTCCAGTTATAATTCCACCACTTCGAAAATATGGGTTTGAGTTCCGGTTCAGGTTCTAAACAAATATATGAAAAAGGATCCGGTTCCTAAATTTTCGGGTTCTATAAAGGTTCTGATTTCAAAAGTATTTCTAGATTTTCTAGTTCTGTAACCGTTATCAACATAACAACTAATTTTGTAATCCTTGTATTAGTTACGAAGTAATGCTTACTTTGAGGGGTATATAAATTATTGTATTATGCACGGGGGAAAAGTAATTTTACCGCTCACATAATTGCCTTTTCCCCCTTGTATAATAAAAGGTGTTTTCTTTTTGCACGTTGTGGTAGACTTAAGTCAGCTCTGTCAATAACACACCATTCGTTTTATATAAATAATTGAGGCAGAAATGTCTACATGGCGCAAGGCACTTCAATCACGTGATGATTGTGACTTTACCTAACCCTGTGGCGATGCAAAAAGAAAACACCTAATATACTCTAATAAAAGTAAACTTTAAGCTTCGAACATGAAGCCTCCACATCAGTGGCTAAAGTAGCACCTTTTCTATACAGTGCTAATAAATGCGTATAATTTTGAATTTTTGATAGTGTTTGGGAACCTAAAAAAATACCGGTAGTACCGTAAAAATAAATGGGCTCCGATTCCGGTTCAGGTTTTAAATAAAATACGAATAAAGGTTTCGGTTCCGGTTTCGGTTATAATAAAAGCAATAGGTTCCGGTACCGGTTCCGGTTCTTTTCGGTTTCGGTTCTAGGAAATGGTCCTTAAATTGCATTTAAAAAAAGTTGTTATACATAAGCAACGTAGAGATAAACAGACACCAAGCCCATCCGAATCGGCCCAATGGTTATTTTTTTATTAGCTTCAAACTCCAGTTACCTATATATAAATTGTTTGCGCCGACAGGTACATTATGAAAACATTGAACACGAGCTGCTTCCCCCGGTGTCGTCTATTTTTTTAAAAGGAGTAAATCTTAGAGAAATTTCTCAAAGGAATAAATCAATGACGCTTAAAAAAATCGCGCTTCAAGTAAGATTCGAACTTAATTGCCGCTCAATTTCATTTTGCAGAATATAGAAATCTGCTTTACTGCAAGAATAAAATTGCGTTTTGCCTTTTTGTATGCAAACACAGATGGCAAAAACCACCATTTTTGAAAAATGTTTGTCTGTGGGCGCGTGCGTGGGTGGGTGGTTGCGTACGTTATGGCTGTGGAGCCTAAACTACTGGACCGATTTTAATTAAATTTAAAACTAAGGCCTATAAAAAAACTTCATCGGTAAAACAAGCTTCTTATCAATATCGGCCAGGGATTCACCAAGCCAAGTAGCTTGACTTGAAATATAATAGCTTGGTTTGGGCTTGAAAGGCAAGCTTTGTAAGAAGAAAAGCTTGGCTTGGCTTGATGCTTGCGAATGCAGGCTTGGCTTGGTTATCAAGCTTTATCAAGCTTTTTTTAGTCACCGTTGAGTGTTTAAGTAAGCGATTGTTAACTATGAGTTCTAACAAATTATGTAAAAATTCTGAAGAACCGTTATTTAGACCGTACATTTTCCAAAATATGTACGCATTCACATTTTCTAATTTATGGTTTTTATGATTTCTGAGTTCGTACAAATAAAAAACCGTTGTAGGGCATCACCTGATAGCCGTATCATTTTACAATTAAAAACTAGTGTTACAGCGTGACGTGCAGCAGATTTTGTACACGGTACCGTTGCACCCATTGCGATTTTGAGAATATATTATATTATGTAATTTTTTTACAAGGATTTTAAGTAAAATATTCTTTTCTTACTAAATTGAATCAACATACCTACCTACTAATGGTATATTTTGTTTGAGTAGAGCAGAGACTATCTCAAATATACTCTGAATTACACGTGAGTACTTCTTTTATACCGAATGAATATATTTGATGGTAGAATGCAACATCATCAGCTGGATCTTCTAAGAATTATGTTCCATGGAATAGTAAAAAAATGCTTAGAAGTATAAGCTTGAAAGCTTGAAACCTTGACTTGGAAAAGCTTGAAAACTCAAGCTTTTCCACAAATAAGCTTGGCTTGGATAATACTTAAGCTTGGTTTGGTTTTTTGTAGGCTTGACTTGATTTTATGTCAAGCTTTAAAAATTTAAGCCAAGCCCGTGAATCTCTAATATTGGCCCAAAGGGGCTCAAACTATTTTGGGAGCAAACATTCAAATTTTAACCCAAACTAATTTCCCTTGGTTAAAAGTTAGTAAACGTGGTGAGAAGTAAAGCACCGTTTTTCGTTTGTTTCTAAATTCAAAAAGGTGGCCAATATATCAAATCTGCAAGTTATTACTTCTTAGGGTGTAGCTCAAGAACCGTTTAACTTAATTAAAATTTGAAAATTGGAAATTGTAGCCATAGGATAGCCAAAACTTTTACTTACAATTTATTGATAAAGAACAATAATCTAACGTGGCCAATTTATTGATTCCCAAAATTGGTAAAAAATTGAAAATCGATTTTCTCAAAATCTGCTCCAAGCCTTTTTTTATTTTTTTGATATGTTATACATATAGTTCATGAAAAACTATTGGCACTACATTTATTTCTCTATTTCCCATAGGGGAATGGGGATGAATGTTTGAAGTTGAAAATTAAAAAAATTCATAACATGTGGTTAACAGACCCTCTCACCTGAGGGGAAACGCTTAATTAACTAACATTTTAATATGATTACAATAAGATTACCACTGACATTTATAAATAGAATAAACAATCGCCTAAAAGGCTAGAGATTAAGATAACATGTTGAAAAATTATGTGAATAAAATGGACGGAGTGACCGCATGAGCTGCAATTTAAGGGAGTGTTTCGTTAAGGATACTACTTGATCCGGTGTGAGTCCAATCATACCTAAAATACTTGACGAAATCATTCAAGACATTCATGACGTAGTACTGTTGTGAATAATACAAAGGGTACGTATTCCATATTGGTATAAAAGGTGTTCATCGCGCATCCATAACAAATATGCCCATTGCATACAATTAGTATTAAGAAAGAGCATGGAAGTAACCCAGAGAGAACGTAGACAGTTAAGTAGTCGTAGTAAGTGAATTATAAAGATGTAGTTGACGTTGACAGTTGCCATACATGTAATTAGTGTGCAAAAATAAACTAGAATGGGAGACGAGTAATACATAGAATGATAGAATTTACCACAGCCTTGGCAACATCCCTTAATTAATTACGTAGGGTCTATCCTACAACTACTCCAAGTGGCTTGTTTTGATCAAAACATACAAGGTCGATGCGATTTTTCTCTTTCAACGTCCGGAGCATAATAGCTAGCTCAGGGATGCCCAACCCGTAGCTCGCGAGCCACGTGTTGACAAATATTGATGTGGCTCTCCGGCATGAACTTATTGCTCTATAAAATATGTACAATAGCGCTGTTAATGGCCATCCATAGTTGTTCAAACAATTCTTTAGCCAAGGAACCAAGGAGGGGGAGGCATTATAATATAATATACGAACATCATCGAGCGATAAAACATTATAACACCTTCTCCTTCTCATTGGCAACGCATCGGATGGACACTGATCTGATATACAACACAAGAAAAATTCACTTATTAGCTCCAGCATATACTTTGCCAAGGGAGAGTAATACGAGAGGCCATTGAGATCGAGAAATAACCAGATTCGTTAAATAAGAAAAATGATGCAGTCAGGATTCCACATATATGGAATATAGTTATAAGGAAAATAAATAAAACCCACAACAAATACTGCATTTAGTGATACTGTGAATTCACCAGTGGCGTAAATAGGATTTGAATTTGGAGTGTGATGAATCTGACGCCACTAGAGGGTATGGAATACCATCTCTGCAAAACCTTGAAGAGGGGGAGGATCAGGGTCTCTCCCTCGAAAAATTTAATTTTTTGTTCGAGTTATTAGCCTCTGGGGGGCGATTGATCACCCTGATCACCCCCCTTATTTACGCCACTGGAATTCACTAATATCTCCCATGACTCGAAGTAAGAAACGAATGGCAAATTTCTAAATCTGGTTAGGTATATAAACTCAAGGAAGTGCAGTATAACTTCCGAAACGCAGAATTTTATTAATTAAATCACACGAGATGAACTCTAATATGAATTTTACTCTATGTGGCTCGCCAAAAATTTTTAAATACTTAAGTGGCTCAAGCCAGGTTAAAGGTTGGGCACCACTGAGCTAGCTTAATGATAAAAGGTAAACGATAGAAATACCCAACTAACGATAAATAATTTGCTACGTTCTTAAATACAAAGTGTTTGGTGAACAAGTACAGCACATCTCCATTTTTCTTCTATTAAAAAGAATATCTGTAATAAGTATTTTTTTCTGTTCATTGCAGATTATTCAAATAATACCTACCTACTAAATAACATAATTTTTTATAGGGTTGAAAAACTTGAAACCTTTAGAATTAAAGTTATAACTTATAACCATATCAAGGTAGAAATGCTTGATATTATTAAAATAGAGTTCCACAACGTAACTGCGTAAAAATAAATACATTAGAATAAAATTGACTTCCGTTCTTGCCTCTTCACTAGTCGCCCTAAATGTAAGGATCCTTTAAAACCAAAACGCATAAAGCTTCATCAATTTTGTTACAATGCTCTCATTTCAAAGCTGATTTATATTTCAAGTAGACGTTTTTAAATAATTATTATTACTTGGTAGTAAACGTGCTGGACCAATTCAAAATATTTGACCAAATCTCAACATGGAAGTGAAAAGTACTCAGTTCTCAGTAAAAGTAATTAAACAATGTTTTTTATACTTTTTCTGTCAATCATCATCTGTCTCAAAACACGTGTTACGTTTCGTATGCTAAAATATATTATGTTGCAATCAGTTGCAGTTGCAATAAGTACCTACTTTAAGATAAGATTAAGATAAAATATCAATTATTAATCTATAGCTACAAATGGTATAAATACTCGTTTCGCCAATTAACTAACAAACCAATTTTGCTCTCCGTCCTAACCAAAATGAACGTTAAAATTGTCAGCGTTGTCTTTCTCCTTTTCAATGTAGCCACAGGTATTTTGAGGTCCTGTTAACATACGCATTTTAATTATTTTTTTCAGTTTTATCATTGTGGTGCAATAGATGTCAGGACTGCTCAGAGTGGTCAGACTTTACAGATTGTGGGGCACCCTCTGAAAAGAAGGACGTTGTTTGTGTCAAATATGAATTTCCAAGTAGGTAAAAACTTTTAATAAGTATGCACTATAGTAATTTTTATTAAAGGTCAATGGGGGTGGCCGACTCACAAAAAGGGATGTGCATATCCGGACAAGGGTACGGAGGCTTGTGACGTGATCAATGCGTCCTTTTATTCTAATTGCCAATCCTGCAATACCGATAGATGTAATTAAGTAATACACCTTTCACTTGTTCCGTTGTATCTATAATGTATAACTTATTACAACGTGTACTGTTAACGCATTTTCCATGCATATCTATTTATGTAGTACATATATTATGTTACAAACAATAAACCCTAATTGAAATTATCGCCTTTATCACATATTTATTACCTTGATTTCCATCGATATGTTATAATTATTACATTAAGGTTAATTAATGTTAAGTTAATTCCAGTTAATAGGTCTTTATTTTCAAAAATGTGTTAATATAAACTGTAAGTAAATAAAAGTTTAGAAGAAAACGGATATACGTATTATTAGGCAATACCAGTCAGATATTTGCCATATGCTGTAACTAAGAAGAATCTTCTGTTCACGATTATTGATCAATTTCAGATTATTTCCCATCGATTCCTACGATCAACAGTTATTACGTTATTTAGACATTTTCGTGTTTCCAAGCAAGCAAATTGCACAGTTACAAAACTGCTCACCATCGTTGTTCCAAATGAACTTATTAGGGTACGCGAATTCTACCCGAATTACACTTCCCTACTAGTCGAAGCGGTTAGCAAAAGTATCGTGCATTTTGTGATAAAAGCATGAAATTTTGCACACTTGTTCTTTGGATAATTCTAAGCAATTTGAGCCGTGGCGCCACTTTCTACGCCGTATGGATCCAAAATGGCGACCGTTTTTGAAAATGATCACATTTGTGAAATTTCATAATTAAAATAGGTATGCTATCCTGTAAAATATACGCCTCTTAGGTGACTTAAGTGTAAATTAATTATTAAATATTTAATTTAATACTGCTAGTTACGTTTTAGTAATATTACAGACGCGATTTTGAAATAATGGACAACATTTTCTCAATACCCTCAAAAAATAATTCCTTTGCCATTTCGAAGTACATATGTAATGTTCATTCCAAGTTGAGATTTATAAAAATTCGCCCTGTTCTCAAACTCCGTTATCGTAAACAGTCCGTGATTCTTTTTTTAAGGCCCAAGGCATCAGATACTAGTTAACTCTGAGGTGCGAACGTCGGGATCGTATTCGAGTTTCACACCTAGTAAAATTCCATAAGCAAACCTTTATGACCAATGAGTGTAAGGAAGGGTTACGTTTCTTTGCAACTAATTTTTCTTTTCAATATTTCGCTAATGACATATTAGCTTCATCAGAAACCGTATCAACATTACGGCGGTAATTAACCTGTCACTAGCTGAACGAGCCTTTGTAAATACAACACTCACTACACGGTTCAAAAGTAAAATTATTGTTATGGCAACTTTTCCTTTTTCCAATATCCTGCGTTTCGCGTTTGTGACGGTAAAACAGCGTATTCTCATTATAGTATATTTTGCGTTTTTGGGACTTTATTCATATCTTTTTTGCAGCGAAGAGTTAGTTTTTGTCATGAAATGAAATATTTCCTAGAAAACCTGCGATCTCATTGCGACTTCTCAGAGCGATCCCTTGTCGCAGTCCATCTCAATTTTCATACATACTCTCTGTACCGTCAATTTCTTCAGCATAAGTTGAGATACGATGGATTTAGTGTCTCTTAATTACTTACTATATTTGTCTCGAGATACCATGGAATTTTTGTGCGACATACTATTTTCCTCTTTTTTTAAAATAAAACCGGAATTGTTGAAGCATCTTTCTTACAATGTGAATAACTAACACTTAACAAACTCAAATTTTAGGTGGATTGCACATGAGACGATATAAAGTAAAACGTTTCCAATACTTTCAGAAACGGTTGGAATAAAGCCATGAAGACTAAAGTTCTTTTTCATAATACCGAATTCTCGCAATGGAAATGTTTTATAGATGGTTGCTGTGGACCGTCTATGACATGACCAAGGGAAAAGTTTTTGCATTTTGGCTAGATAATCATTTAATTAATGTTCACCTACAGAAAAATATTGTATTGTTATTGTGAATTAGTGCTTACATTACTGTGAGTATTGCCTAGTTTACGCAGAGTCTACTCTACATCATAGAAGGTAGTATAACGGTTCCACAATTGTATAATGTGCTGTGGTCAGTATAATGTCCACTACGCATATTGAGCAATAATTCTCGGTTGGAACTATAAATAAAAGCTCACTAAACAAATTGGTGGGGTCTTTTGAATGTATCATAAAGAGTTAACAAGTTGAAATTTATTTAGCTTTGCAGCTAAATACAGATTTGGTGCAGATTTTTAGAGTAGATACACATTCTTGGCACTGTGAGGTTCCACGATTTGCATTAGTCACTATGTGTTCTGCAACAGTAAGAGCTGCAATTTAAGAGAGTTGGCCTGAGTATCGATAACAATCGAAGTACATAATAATAATAATGTATTTGCATGCTATTGTGCCAAGGGCACTTACACTAGTCATTTAAAAGAACGTACGTGAGTATAATAAATAGTAGGTACTAAATCAGAAACAAATACGAAATTACAAACAAACGAAAAACAATGTATACATGAACAATAACAACGGTAATATAATTCATTAATGGTTAACATTATCACAGATAGTGTCTAACAGAATACAAAACCCTTTCTTACAGCGTCAATAAATTCATTAAATGAGTAAAAAGCGTTTTCATATAAATACTTTTTTATCACCAATTTAAATTCCTTGATATTAAGGTTTCTGACACTCAGAGGCAGACAATTATAAAGAAATTGAGATTGGAATGTCGTTCCATTTTGGCTTACTGATAGCCTACAAAATTTCATGTGAAGGTCAAATTTGTGACGTGTGTTATATTCATAATTGTCTGCTTGCTGGCTAAACATAGATACATTATTCTTAACATAACACACTGCCTCCAGGATAAATAATGCAGGGAATGTCAGTATTTTAAGTTTTTTAAAAGAGCCACGGCAATCCTCACGATAACCTAACCCTGACAATATTCTGATTGCTTTGCGTTGCAACTTAAAAACTCTACACCACGAACAGCAATGGCCCCAGGTTAAAATTGCATAACGTAATGTGCTTTGGATGAAAGCGAAGTAAGCTGTTTTAACAATGCTATTCGAAACAGTGTTAACAAGTCGTCGTAGGAGAAATATGTATTTGCTTAACTTCTTCACAATCATGTCACAATGAGGACCAAAATTTAAGCGTGAGTCAATAACGCATCCTAGGAATTTAGCATGAGGTACCGTATTGAATGTTCCAGTGCTTGATTTTTGAAGGGTAAAGTGCATAAGAGCCGTTTTAGAGTAGTTAATTTTTAATTTGTTAGCTAGGCACCAATTACTGAGGAAGTTCAAGCTGCTATTTGACTTCGCAAATGCTAGATACTACTTGATCCGGTGTGAATTCAATCATACCTAAAATACTTCACGAAATCATTCAAGACATTCATGACGTAGTACTGTTGTGAATAATACAAAGAGTAAGTACTTATTGCATATTGGTATAAAAGGGGGTCATCGCGCATCCATAACAAATATGCGGATTGAATACAATACAATTAGTATTAAGAAAGAGCATGGAAGTAACCCAGAGAGAACGTAGACAGTAGTAGTCGTAGTAAGCGAATTAGTTATATAGATGTAGTTGACAGTTGACATAGATGTAATTAGTATGCAAAAATAAACTAGAATCGGAGAAGAGTAATACATAGATTGATAGAATTTACCAGTCTTGGCAACATTCCCTAATTAATTACGTAGGGTCTATCCTACAACTATCCGAAATGGCTTGTTTTGATCAAAACGTACAAGGTCGATTGCGATTTTTCTCTTTCAACGTCCGGAAAGAAAAGAAAAGAATTACTGTAATAAGTATTTATTTCTGTTCATTGCAGATTATTAAAATAATACCTACCTACTAAATAACATGATTTGTCGTTCATGGAGGCACAAAAGGATATTCCATACATGCATCATCTAGAATGGCTTGGGAAATTTCACCAAAGTGATAGTATCTTTTCAAGATATAAGAGATTAAATAATAACCTTTCACAATTACGATTCGGTATCTATTAAAATAATACACTTCTTATCATTTCTTTACGTCGTAAGTGTTTTATTTTTCTAGATTTAATTTCATAGTCGTCATAATATTTAATTTAAAAAAAAACATCACCTTGGATTACGCAAAAATCATGTCCTTATTGTATTTCTTTGTTATATGTGGTTAAAAGAGTATTACTCTCTTTTGAGTAAGCGTATTAAAAATGATAAAGTTTTACGTTTCGTAAGTAAGTCTTCGTTGGAAAACAATGTGTTAATACAATGATAACCGTTATTTGAGCAATTGAAGTTAAATAAGGCAAGAGCTTTCAAAACCTAAAATTGTTTATAGGTTTGTAAAATTTGAAAGCTTTAAAATTAAAGTTATAACCATATCAAGGTAGAAATGCTTGATATTATTAAAATAGGTTTGATAGAGTTCCACAACGTAACTCTGCGTAAAATTAAATACATTAGAATCGACTTCC
The DNA here is from genome assembly GCA_036250285.1 of Pyrocoelia pectoralis. NCBI lineage: Eukaryota > Metazoa > Arthropoda > Insecta > Coleoptera > Lampyridae > Pyrocoelia > Pyrocoelia pectoralis. The sequence goes on from CM070078.1 coordinate 43,023,719, forward strand.
CGTTCTTGCCCTAAATATAAGGATCCTTTTATTAAAACCAAAACTCATAAAGCTTCATCATTTTTGTTACAATGCTCTCATTTCAAAGCTGATTTAGCTTCACCGCTCCCGGGAAGCTATTGCAACGATGAAAAAATTTCTAAAAATAAAAAAAAAATTTTCACATTTCTCGACATTTCAGAGCATTTGCATCCATTTTCCGTAAAAAAAATTTTGGTGTCTGTGTGTGTGTGTGGATGTGTGGATGTGTGGTTGTCGCCACGATAACTTGAGAACGGATTAAGATATCGACTTCAAATTTTCGGGATAGATTTCTTGTCGAAATATGAAGGTTAAGTTCGTTAGTCAGCCATATTGCATGAAAAGGGCCAAAGGGCCAAACTGTAGCTCCGTTAATATTTGTTGTAGAACGTCGGAAAAAAAAACATAATGTAGAGAACTATCAATCGTATAAAAAGTTATCAACAACTTTTTTTCATACTGCAGCCCTTAAGGGTGTAAATTGTAAATGTTCTATTGACTTCAAATTGCGGTAACATCGGTGAAGCTCCTCCTCACGTCTTCGTCTTACGTGCAGCGAATTATATTTCAAGTAGACGTTTTTAAATAATTATTATTATTTGGTAGTAAACGTGCTGTCAATCATCACCTTTCTCAAAACGCGTGTTACGTTTCGTATGCTAAAATATATTATGTTGCAATCAACATGATATAAGTACTTTAAGTTGCTTTAGATAAAATATCAATCAATCTATAGCTACAAAATGATATAAATACTCCTTTCGCCAACTAACTAACAAACCAATTTTGCTCTCCGTCCTGACCAAAATGAACGTTCAAATTGTTAGCGTTGTCTTTCTCCTTTTCAATGTAGCCACAGGTATTTTGAGGTCCTGTTAACATACGCATTTTAATAATTTTTTTTTCAGTTTTATCATTGTGGTGCAATAGATGTGAGGACTGCTCAGCGTGGTCAGACTTTACAGATTGTGGGGCACCCTCTGAAACGACGGACGTTGTTTGTGTCAAATATGAATTTAATCGTAGGTAAAAACTTTTAATAAATATGCACTATAGTAATTTTTATTAAAGCTCAATGGGGGTGGTCGTTTCGCAAAAAGAGATGTGCATTTCCGGACAAGGGTACGGAGGCTTGTGACGTGATAAATGCATCCATTTTTTCTAATTGCCAATCCTGCAATACCGATAGATGTAATTAAGTGTAATACACCTTTCACTTTAGCACTATTTCTTAATATTGTTATCCGTTGTATCTATAATGTATAACTTATTATAACACGTGTACTGTTAACGCATCTTCCATGCATATCTATTTATGTACATATGTTACAAACAATAAACCCTAATTGAAATTATCGCGTTTTATCACATATTTATTACCTTGAATTCCATCGATAAGTTATTATATGACATTAAGATTAATTAATGTTAAGTTAATTTCACTTAATAGGTCTTTATTTTCAAAAATGCGTTAATATAAACTGTAAGTAAATAAAAATTTAGAAGAAAACGAATACGTATTATTAGACAATACCAGCCAGATATTTGCCATATGCTGTAACTAAGAAGAATCTTCTGTTCACGATTTATTGATCAATTTCAGACTATTTCTTTTCGATTCCTACGATCAACAGTCATTGCGTTATTTAGACGTTTTCGTGTTGCCAAACATACAAATTGCACAATGCACAGTCTCAAAACTGCCCACCATTGTTCTACTTTGGAGTTTCATCCATCCAATCGAACTCGAGAGTTTGATGAATCTCGACGTTTTGAGTCCCCCTGATCCAAAACCACCATCTCTGAAAAATGTTTGTCTGTGAGTGCGTACGTGATGGGTGTGGAGCTTAATATATTAGTTCGATTTTGATGATTTTTAAAGTTAACTGCTATAAAAAAACTTCATCGGTAAATCAAGCTTCTCATCAAAATCGGCCCCAAGGGGCTCAAACTAGGCGCGTTATTTTGGGTATTACGACATTTATACACGTGTCTTGTAGAGTTACTGCGAAATGTCAATAAACTGATGAGATTACTTTCAATGTAGAACATATTAAATGATAAACAACCGTTTACAAAATACAATAAATCTGATACGATATCTATTAAAACAATGTACCTACGTAATCATTATACCTATATCTTATATTATGATCATCGTTATTACTTTACTTAATGAGTGTTTTATTTTTTTAGATAGTTTTTTAATTCTAGTATTATCCTGTTATTTTGGACAGACAAAAAAACCTTTGATTGCGCGATTTATTTTCTTCATTATACTTCTTGGTAACTTTGTTATACCTGGTAAAGGACTACGTATTATTCACTTTTGATTAATAGTATATTATTCAACGAGCTTTTAGAAATAGTAGTCATTTTGGAGGGAAACGAAAAAATAATAGAAATGTCATTTATCAACCTCTGTCGAGTATGTGCATTTCTTGTCTCTCTGAAATAATATAGTTTTTTCTGTTTTAAACAATTACATTGATCGGTATTTTGCATTGAATAACGAACCTCTAGTTATTAAATAAAATATTAGAGGGTATTCCTAAAAATATCATTACCCACGACGATGAAATTTTCGACAAAATTCGAAAGTGAGTGTCGTAATTCATCAGAGTGGTGAAGAAGCAAACGTTATGTCCAAAAGGTCATTTTCAGAACAAGTGCCTAAAGTTGTGAAACCTTAAAAATGGTCAACACGAGTGGACAATGTTAAACCAATTGCTGTTCACCTTTCTGGAATTATAGCCGTTGAATCTAAGAAGTGGGGGCTGTCGCGACCTTAATAGCCTAGAGAAGTACCTTGAAACTGTTAACTGTCTTTTCTTTGCGTCCTTAAAACTATAGTCATTGTTAAAAGAACTTTATGAAAACTGGTAAAGCCATTGACGCCGTATCTAAAAACTTAAACTACCTGTTTGAAAAGTAGAACATGTTTCGCAACGACGCGTGAGATTCTGTACATAATGAAGTGCTTTCAGTGGGTTGAACAACATTTAAGGAAGCACGAGAGGGGAAAACAATACGTAGCAGAAACCGAAGGAGAGGACATAATTGAGGAGATAGTTACAGATGATTCAACAATAAGAAATAGAACTACCTAATAGATGAAAAAGAAAATCATCAAAAATTTGGAATAATGCATATTTCGTTGGTATGATCGCATGTACCATCAACCCAATGAGATACTAAAGATTATTTAGTAAAATGATATTCTCTCACCTCAAAAATTTGTGCCTGTTATCACAGATAAATGTGCTGTTATATATAAAATCATTGCCAGAGAAGAAGCAGCAGTCATTGGTGTTGAAGCTGGTTGTTATCCACAGTGCCATACGCCCTGCCGCCATAAACCCGACGTTATAGTGTTAGAAGGTAGTATCGTGCCTCACATCACGTACAATAATACAAACTTTTATGTAATATTTCTAGTATGTTCATAGTTTTTATTGATTTATTTGTTGTTCTTGACATGTTAATTTAGAGTTAATCGAACACAAAACCACGAACAGTTTTCTGTGAATAGACTGATAATTTTCCCTTATCTGTATCTCAATGTTTTCACTAATCACTTTTATTAAGGCGATGCAGCTATATAAAGATCTAAAACTAGACTGGTTGGATGGAAGGGCGTTATTTGGATTTTATTTACTAAGCCAGAATTTTTTCGATAATTTTACATACGATACGAAAATCTTTAAGCCGCGTTGCCTCATCTTTTTATGTATACTGCAACTTTCCGTATGCTTAAATATACCTAAAGTGAACGCCAAACAAAATCCGTTGCACGTCATATAATGTGAGTGACGTAGATTGGGGGCAATGTTGCCAGATTGTAATTGAAAGAAGGTAACGCAAATAAAACTTCTGAGTTCACTCGTAACTTTAGTTATAATAAATAAAAAACAAAATCAAAACTTCAAAATTGTGACAGTCAAAACATAACCCCAACAAAACATTACAAAATCGATACCTTATGGAATTGGCATTGGCAACGTTGCTGAAAACAATCCATGGTTACCAACGTGGCGATCATAAAATTCTAGTGAAATTAATTTGTACAGGTCGAATTTTCACGATTTTTATGCCGTTACATTTACGACAGGGACGTCAATTATCAGCTGATTGCTGACGTACAACGGATTTTGTTTGGCGTTTACTGTACATGAGTAATTATTAAAGCGTTGGGGTTCAATTGTCCTAAGTAATAAAAATTTCATAATCGCACTCCCATATAAAAGCCATGTTAAAATTGGACTTTGGCATGCATTTCTGGACAACTCGCTTTGATCATAGTTTTGCTCCGATCATGGAGTTTTATGTCTCAAAATGACCCTAAGAACATGCCACGGCTCGAATGCCTAGTTTTAGCAAAAAGTATAATGTTTCAAGCTGTCTAGGATGTGTCAAAGTGAGACAGATACTGTTTTCTTGCGATATTTTGCAATTCTTTCAAAGTTACAATAGAAATAGCATACCCCAATGCGATATCGATAGGCATAACTGCCGTGAGGGTTCATTGGGACCATTTTCAAATATAAAAGTCAACAATCCGATCAATACAGTGGTCACCGCGAGTTTTCCAAAAAATGAAGTCCGAGTATTTTTCAATGGCGAGTGAACTTTTGGCCTACTAGCAGGAAAAATTGTCGTTCCATCACAACTCTTTACCTCAGGCCAAATTTCCTCGTAAATTGCTCTCATTATTCGAAAATTTCGGAATTCATCAAACAAATTCGTAGATATTTCTTCAGTGGAATGGGCCAACTTAAACCAAGATCTGTGAGTGCAGGTGAAGGAAAGGTGGCTAAGAAGAACACCAAACTGGGCAGACGTAAGAGAGCTTTGGAGGCCTTCAACGCGATAGAAATCAGGGTCAATATTGGATCGAAAAAAGTTCTTGAACCCCCCACATTTTTTTCTGTATTTTGAGCTACATATGTCTTAATATAATAATATATCATTAATATTGTCTTGGCGTTGATAATATTGTATATGATGTTTTTGGGAATCAATAAACAAGTACCTCCACCTCTCCACCAGAAGCGTGTTTCTAATCAAGTCTTTGCACAAAATCGACTATACTTAAAAATTAGTCAATGCTATTTTTCTAATTTCTCAGTGATTACTGACCAAAATCTGGTCAAAGTTTCTTTTATATTAAGTCATTGATTATAAAGTATATGTATAATCAATGATTAAGTTGTATGTTAGCTCTATAATTAATATTTAAAAATCTAGTTATTTTTGAGCCTCTATTTTTATCATGTAGGAAAATTTGTGTATTACGGTTTGCAACATCCTCATTTACTTTCTCCTTGTTTAATTACTGTATACGTAGGTACATAACATAATAAATATTAAGATATATAGAGAACAAAACTACGCATTCTAAATAACACTCCTACTCGCATCCTTTATTGCATTTATTTCAAATAGGAACCGAGAAAAGAGCTTTCACTCGTAACTGATAATCCCATAACGTATGGGTACAAATTTGATATATGTATGGGGTTGCAACGATGTACGGAATACTAAACAATATACAATATTTATGAGAGAGGCTGTATTGTAATCTTATTTTTCACCACTCACATACAAAATTATGCACAACTTTATCTCGAATGTGAAATACGGCTCTAAGCATCCGTGGAAAATTTCCATTTCATCATGCCGAATAATCGGGTTTTAGATATTTGAATTTCGGTAAAAATCAATTTTCATTATACGTAACTGGAAATCGTCATGTAGAAATTTACTTTTGATTTCACTCCTGTTTGCTCAGTATCTCCATCTGGAGGTTTATAACTGGATTGGCCGCACAAATATTGGGTTACTTCCTCAGCTTATATGTGTAGATAGGTTGATGGCAGCACATACATCGTTTTCAACATTGCTTCAAACCCAATTTTCTTATGAAATTTTTTGTATTCTTAAACACGCCTCTGAACTGTAATATTAAGCCAATAAAAAGTAACGGATGTATTTATTTATCGTGCAGCTTTAGCACTTCGAAGAGTAGACATTTTATATCACTTGTAGTTTACAAGTTATTATAATGCGCAAGACGTTTGTATTTTACCGAGTAAATTTGGGTTGTTTAATTCATATATCTGTTGGACTTATCCTTACAATTGAAGCGTATTAACCTGAACATATTGTTCACAAGCACCTCTATTAAATTGAAGATCATTCCCAAATTCAAAAGAGACAACATTTACTCCACCATCATTAATCCCTGTTCAACTAAAGCTGTCAAACAAGCTCAATTATTTGGCTCAAGAACGAACGTTCCAAATGGTACTTCGAGAGAGACGCTATTAACCCCAAACTTTATCAACTACACCTCCTTCTGGCTCAAGAACTGACCGCTTTGGAATGGGACCTACGGCTGTTCAAGATCAACGTATCTAAATATGGTAATAATCTTTACAACAAATTATATAAGAAACTGCATCATCTCAGTCAATTCAACCCCGACAACACTCAACCTCTTCACAAACTCTCGGATCATCAATTTCACCCAAGAAAATTCATGGTAGATGAATGGGACTTGCTTAACAAGGGTTTAAAACATCAACCCTCTTCCAATGTATTTTCTAAATTAATCATTCAAGATTTGTCCACCCCATCATTGAATCTACTAATGTTCAAAATCCCAACTGGTTAAAATCTGATATTTCTAAAGCTCTTACTAACTTTCAACATTCTAATTTACATTCTAAATTAATAAAAGGCTTAATGTCTTGATTCCATAATGAAGGATTGGTAATCAGTCGAAATGGGATGAAAATGATCAGTTTTCGGTTAATGATAACTTATCATAAGATATCATTAACCGAAAACTGGCCATTTTGGTTCTACAAGTTTCAAAAAGTTATGAAACATTTTCACTGACCCCCAATCATCTATCACAAAAGCTGATAAAGGCAATTGTTTGGTCATTCTTAATACCTAAGGTTGATTACCAGGCGAAAGTTATTGATTTAATTGATTCTCCGGATTTTAAAAAAACTCACCACTAATCCTATTAACAATTTTGCTAAGAAAGTCCGGACCACCTTATCTTTATTCAATATTAATTACAAATCTCTCCTTATTATGAATCCACGATGTCCTCTCCTTTATAGTTTGCCAAAAATCCACAAAATCAACATACCCCTTAGACCGGTTGTCAGTTTCTCTGATACTCCAGTTTCTAAAAATACTAGCTGGCTTAATTCGTTTTTAATTTAATTCTACGGATCTTGTCACCAAGCTTTCATCCTTAACTCTTCCCCACGGATTTTTACTGATTTCATTCGATGTCACCAACCTCTTTCCTAGTATTCCCTCTAAGGAATGTATTAATATTGTTTCTGAAAGTCTTCATAATTCGGATATGTCCGATTCCCAATTAGACTGTGTCTTATCTTTACTTAGACTTTGCACTCAACAAAATTTCTTCAAGTTTAATAATCATTTCTATTCCCAAAATGACGGGTTAGCCATGAGTTCTATCTTGACCCCTATCTTAGTCGAAATTTTTATGTATCATCTAGAAAATCAGTTCATCACCACTTCTAAAGTTTATAATGACCACGTTATTTTCTGGGATCGGTACGTTGACGACATTATCTGTGTTCACACCAGTTCCACTTGTTCCTTTCTTTCCTTCCTCAAATCCACTCTCATATAAAATTCACCTCAGGGTTATAGTACTTCACAATACACACAATAAAATTGAATTTAGCATTTTTCGCAAGCCTACTACCACCGACCATCTTATCCCCTATGATTCTAGCCACCCCATTTCACATAAACAATAAACATGCTGGTCTTCATGCTCTACTTAGAAGAATGTTTTCGATCCCAATGTCTCCTTTTAATCTCCAGAATGAACTTAACATCATTGAACAAATCGCCATCAACAATGGCTACCCGATTCGGTTTGTGGACAAATTGTGTCACAGAATTAAACTCTTTATAAACCACACTCACATTACAGATTGCTTACTTTCTATCGTCAGATTTCCCTTACCCTGAAAAATATATCTTCAAGAGACACCACATTTGTATTTCTTTTGCCAACAAAAACATATTGAGAACTACTCTTGTTATCAACAAAGATCACATCGACAAACTAGACAAGTCTGGCATCAGAACAATCGTGTTAGTCTTGTCCTTCATTCTATATAGGTCAGACCGGCAGATCCTTTCACATTCGTTTTAAAGAACATTCGCTAGCTATCAAAAATAACAACCTCATCCACCTTCGGTGAACATATCCTTACCACCGGTCATCTCTTCGATCGTTCCTTGGACTACAAAACTATCCAATTTTGTAAAAAAGGCTTTTTGCTTAATGTTCTAGAAAATTTTGAATTTTCTAAATCTAAAAACGACCTTGATTTACTAAATGAAATCACTGATTTTCTTCAGGATTATATATTTTCAATTTGCATTAAAATTTTTCAATTAGGTACCTTGAACTTAAAAATAATTACCGCCATCTAGCTTGTTATTTTAGACTTCCATACTTGTCAATTTTCGTGCGACCATTAATGTGCGTTAATTATTTTAGGGCTATCTGGTTTAATCCAGTTTGTTTGAATGTGTTTTTACATATTTATGGCTTCCCTTAGGAGTTCCCTTTAATTTAAATTAATTTTCTTTTTTTTCATTTAAAAAAAATTTTTTTTTAATTTTTCATCAAGTTTTGTTTTTTCCCCTTCAGGTAAGTCGATAATATAACCTAAAATATTCCTTTTTCAGCATAAACTCTGTATTTGATTATTGTATTTCACATGAATTTATTCATCCATACCCAGCTGATTAGTTTTTACATGGTAAGTGTTCTTGTTGTAAACTCGCTTTACTAATTGTGTTTTTTAGCCCTCATTAACGTTGTAACAGATAAGTTGGCTTGATAATGAAACCTGTAAGGCTTCGAAACATGTTGCCATTTCCCAAATTAAAAAAAATTCAATTATTATAAATTGATTTTTACATTTACGATTGACACTGTTCGTCACTGTAGCTATCAATGGATAGCAGTGACTACGTCTTTTAATTTCAACATTTTACCCTGTCGATTTGCATTGTCTTCAGTTTCAGTGCTTTGTACTTATTTGTAAAAAAATAACTTCATCTTTTCACCTTCATTTCTCATCTACAATATACTGTTCTAAGGGGAGGTTTTGAGTTTTACTCTGTCATTTTTTTCATATCTGTTGCCTAATTAAAGACAAGAAAAACTCCCAACTAATAAAAATACGACAATGAAGAAATTGCTCAAATATTTACCCATCGAATTAAGTGTCATGCACTATTCCTTCTAATTGTAATTTCAGATGCTAAACAAAGGGGTCACCATGAAAATGTTTGTTCTACAGTGACTGTATTACAAACAGTGACGACAAGCGTGGTATCGATTTTGATTGGCCGTGGTATATTTTGCATCTTAATGGCGGCCTGACTGTGTTTACCTTTGATCAGCGTGTGATTTTTATTTTGATTTAGCAAGTTGCTAGGATACCCCCGTTGAGTTCATATAAACCCGCCCACAATTTTGCCTCTTAATGACGGATAATCGCCGCTTATCGTCACTGTTTGTAATAAAGTCACTGTAGTTTGTTCTAATATAAAAATCTCTTAAGGATTAACAAGCATTAGAACATTAATGCAATGCTCAAATTGTGAACCGAGTTAAAGTAACAATTAGGTATATTTATTATAACCAAGTGTGCGATGCTTCCTTTTTCACTCTAATATTAATATTACTTGTACAATTATTTTATTTTAAAGTGAGAAAACGGCAATAGACAATTAAATAATATTTAAAAATTTTATTTGTTCTGGGTTAAACTGTGTAGATAATGGAATTGATTAAATAATCCAAACGTTTCGGACACCAATTACAGGTGCCTTCTTCAGTGGGTTAAAAACAAATAAAATTTTTAAATAAAAATGAACAACTGTGGAAGCTTTCATTATTAAATTAAATAATAGGTCGGTGGTAGTCGTAATTAAATGTTTAAATCAATAACTATAACAGTCAAATTAATAATGCAGTGCATTTTATACGTTTTAACTTGAATTCTCGCCTTTTCACTGCACTAGTAGTTTAATTTTGAAAGATTAACGTCATAGATATCAATTTCTGCACTTTCATCCGAATGGTGTGCTTCCTAGTGAGAATTGACTCTCCAATTTTGATACGAAGAACCAACCTTAAATAACTCAGTAATTAATAAGGTAATTTATTATTTATTCAAAATCGGCGACTTAATTAATGTTAATGTATCGCTAGATGGAACAAAATGCGTACTATAATCTAATGCAACGACAACCATTAATTAAGCAAAATAAGCACAAAACAAACAAAAAACTAATGATGCGTATGTTCAACAAAACAAAAAAATTTACACCGTCGCAAATGTTTGGTGGGAAAGTGTATCCGTAACAACGGAAAAAACAAATAACATGATTAAATCACGTAGTATATAAGTGTGTGGTAACGGACTTTTAATTTAAATAGAAATTAAATGAAATAGAATATGTTTGGTAACTGTTTTTTTTTTAACTATGTACAGCTAAATTGTCCAAATTCTTCCTGTTTTGGAGAGTTAGTGATAACTGTACAATGTAAATAAATTATTTTTATAGATGTTTTACAGCAATGTAATTGGTGCTAATATTGTTTAAATAAATTTATAAACCTTTACTTCGTACACGCCGTAGGTTGTTAATTAACGAGGAAGTACGGTAGACAGTAAATAATAATAAATAATAATAATGCGTAATTCTCTTTGTTTCATAAGATGCACAATTTGTAGGTACTTGAATTTAAGAAATAAATTTCTGAATGAAAGCTAGATAAGCCATTAAATTATGCAATGTCTGTGAATATGCCAACGTACCTACATAGGTAACATAATATGTAATCGTTGTAATAATGTAAGTGAAACCGAACCACTCTTTTGTGTAACTATTCCATTTTCGTTTATTTACCACACCAGTAAGTGTTTATGAAGGCTAACAGTACGGTAAACAAGTGTAGGTAGGTACGTACCCAAGACTTATTTGAATGAACGTTTCCTATAGAAAAATGTTAAATTTTCGCAGTTACACGACAGTTATTTACAAAAAGTGTGGAAATGATGCAAAAGTGTGTTATAGAAAGTAGATTTCATCTGAAAATTCTACAATATTTTATTACGAATATGGCCTTCGGCATAGGTTTTGGCTATCCATTCGTAAGGCTTAATATTTATATTTATAAATCATTATTCATTAAAAGAGCAACTGGAATGTGCCTAACAGAGCGACCAGTGTAACAGGCTGAACCCTAAAATTGAGGGACCAGCTTCTTCTACTACCACTTGCACTGTATTACTCAACAAGTCAAGAATGTGTACGTATTTGTATCAATTTTCACAGATACTCCTAGTAGAATTGTAAACTGAAATTCTTCGTACCGTTCCTTTAAACCATGGATTTCTACTCAATATTTCATACCTGTTTGTTGGTAATTTTAAGCATATCTCCTAGTATAAAGGTTGTAACGAAGTGTGTTTGACAGGAAGGATATGGAGAAGAGAAGGTGGATTTTTGACAAGCTAGTAAGGAGTGTGATGGGGTGCGGAGCAGAGATATGGGGGTAGAAGGAGTGGGAAAAATTGGAGAGAGTTCAGGGAAAATACTGGAGATGGACGTTGGGGTTGGATAGAGAGACGCCAGGGCAGGAAAGAGAGCGGTGAAGTATGAGGAAGAGGAATGAAATTGTAATGGTGAATGAGTGTTTGAGAGAGATGAGGAAAAAATGGATAAGGTATGGAGAGGAGGAGAGGAGAATGTTTTATGAGAGAGTGGGCTACGCAAGGGAGGAGATAGAAAGAAGAAGCATCTGAGAGTTTTCTTTGGCTTTTCTCATACATCACGGGAAAGCTTGATTTGTAGGTGCACGATATGGTTGAGGAAATTCGTTACTTCTTTTTTCACTTCTTCGTCCATCTTGAATTTCAATCCGCTCACTGGAACACGTAGAGCAAGATCCCGGATCGTGATTCGTGGATTTTCGCGCAATATTTCCTCAACTTTTGCGACGGCGTCGCCGGGAGGGATGGTCTCCCACTTCGCTGCTTATCATGTTCGGCCCTTAGTGAATTCTCTGCACCAAAAACGGACTTGCTGAACACTCATACAGTTTTCTCCATATATTTCACACAACTGGTGATGAATGTTCACAGGTTCCACTTTTTTCGCATTCAAAAAACGAAGCACGGCGCGTAACTCGCACTTGGTGGTGACGGAAATAGAAGCACCCTTCGCTGAAAGTTATCAGGCCGGCACTGACTGTCGCAGCGGTGATGTCAGTAACCGGAACGGTAGTGGGGGGACTAACATGCACGGCGGTGTTGCCGGATTTCGCTTACCAACCCGCGTTCCGTAGTTATTGGGAAAGTTATTTTACCGACACACCTCGTATGTTTGCAGCAAGATATTTACCTACAGATTTATTAAACAAAGGGACACATGTTAATGGAGATTTGTTTTAAATTTTCCGAATAAAAAATGTTTCACAGCTTCTAAACGTGTTTCTATTGAACAATCCTGATATTTCAGGAACCACCCCATATTTCTTATACGAGCAAATATTTGCCCGAGCACCTCGTAGTAATAACAGATTATTGAATTATTTTCATTAAATTTAAGATGTTGAAATCGTTACACTTACATCCATTACTTACTAATACGATAATAATGGTAATGTAACAACAAATACTCCCCCGATCAAAGCAGCAGGTGCGGAACTACTAAAGAAATGATAAAAATAAATTTTCAAGTCCACACAAGTACAAACCTTGACGATAATTATTTAGAAAATTATTGATGTTTCAAAAGTACAATTTGGTATTTTTTTCTTGCAGCAGCGAGGTGGCATTCTCACCCAATTAGTTATTCCCAAACACTTGATTTCTTGAGCAAAATGTGTCTCCTAATTATTGTTAATACAAATACATGATAATGATCATCAGAAGATTAGCAAGAATGATATATATGGGGGAGTCTTATGCACAGGGGAATAGCAACATAAATTCAATTTTTATTTCAAAAGCTGTCTCCCCTAGAAGTAAGATTGACATGTTTTGCCCAGTTTCCTTATTAAAATATTTTTCTATTATCGGAGGTATGGAGGCAATATGCCTTTCAATACCAACAGGCACTAAACCATTACAAAGTTAACGTTTTCTGTGAGATATTGAGATGCTTCCTGAATAGTTCTCTCATTTAAAATCAATTATCTCGTCATAAAATAAAGATGTTTACAATAAACTTGAGAATATAATTAATTGTCTCCCTACACAAAGTGGTTTAATTATAAAAATCATTAGTCTATTAATCTTTTTTAAACCAACATAACATTAATAGCGAATTTTACAACTGGTTCGTCGAGTGGCGACAACGTCAATTAAATATGGTATTTCACATCATTTGAAATTTACATTTTTTCTTAAAATTGTCTATAAATTATTGGCGAAAGTAAACTAACACCTTTAATTGCGCCATATTAGTTAATTAACTTTACTAATTAAGCGCGTAATTGAAGGTATTTTTTAAGAAAAGTTAACTTTCGATTTCTAAACTCAAAAACCCGTAATGAAAATTGGGTCATCGAAGTTAGTTAATTTTCTTTCCCGTTTTAGGTATTTAAAACATTGATGAAAAATACCGAAACCGTTCATTATTACTAGAAGGGGGGTTCCACCATGTTGACTTATTATTATTAATCGTTGATGAAGGAGATTCAATGAACTTCGTTGAAAACTAATCCCCTGTCAATTGACAATGTGCTATTGATATGATTTATTGACGAGCTGCATTCAGTGAATACGCCTTGAACTTTTTTTTATAATGTCATGAGTTGTACATCAACATATTCACCATGTCTGCCAACGGCGTGAGATATAAATAATTCAAATGGTATTCCTTCGAAACTTGATAATGAGCTAGAACAAAACCACAGTTGTGGTTATAACATTGATTACCTCTAAGTAATGGAAATAAAACATTTACACACGTGATAGAATATAGAATAAATTATGTTAAAATAAAAACACTTTCATAATGTTTGAATTGTTTTATTGCAGGTGAACAGCGAAGAATGCAGACAAAGAATATTAACATCCAGCAAGAGCCTTTAAACAATGAAGTTTCGCCACAGGTATGGAACATAAAACTGATCATTATAATTTTATTTTTATACGTATTAACATTAAGAAATTTTCTATGGGTTAAAAATAAATTAATGAATTACTTATTTACCACGAATTATCGTTCTACAGAACTGCTGTGGCTGTATCTAATAAAAACTTAATTAGATAAAATCAGTAATAGACAAAATAGAGTAATTAGTACTATTTTGTCTTTAACGATGTTCGACAGCTAGAAAATAATAGTACTAGTAATACAAGTAATAAAACATACACTAAGTAAAAAAGCCACAGATGCAGCCCATAATAATGATATAGTCTTTGTAAGTGAGATAGTAATTAAGTTTAGATTGACCGTAATTGAAATTGTAAAGTTGGAACGATTACTTCCGGTTTCACAACAAATATTAGCCTCTTCATATGAATTTTTTTAAGTTTTCCATTTTTGATTCACTTCAGTGTGCATCAAATTAACCGTACAACCGTTGAAAAACAGAAATGCATTGCTTTTTTGATTCTTTAATATTTTTAAAAACTTCAAATGCTCATTAGGTTGATAAAAACTAAAATTAAAGCCTCACTTTTTGTCATATTTCTGTTGTGCGACATGGGAAGACATTGATACCCTTGGCGAATAGGGAAATGTACGATTATGCATTTTGTTTATAGGTTTTGCAATGGAACGTATTTATACGTACTCTATTACTTTCTTTTTTCGTCTTTTTCTTCATCGTCGAAGTGAATCTGTTTTAAGCCAACAGTTTTTAGATATGTAATGAAAAGCAACTCTCTATCGACGCGACGCTTAAAGGCAAAGGCAACTCAAGTATCAATATAAACATTCTAGAAGCGTAGAGTGACGTCCGATGAAACCTGAGTTCACCATTTTGTTCCCGAGTTCAAGCGGTCAAGCATGGAATGGCGACATACAACTTCCCTTAAGACTCGAAAAGTAAAAACATATCCTTCAGCAGACAAAATTATGACTACCGTGTTTTGGAACGTTCATGGTCTCATTCTGGGGGATTTTTAAGGCAAAGACCCATACAATCCTGACCCCTCTCCTTAAGATTTCAATTGCTTTGGGTATGATACCAAAAAGTTTTTATAAAGACGTTAATCATCAATTTACCAAGAAGATTGGCAGAAGTGCAGGTAGAGAGAGGAAATATGTGGAAAAATAACACATATTGTATTCTAAATTATTTGTTTAAATAAAATCTTATCGGGTTTAATAATATAAAGGTGATTTAACTAAGGAGCATGGAATAATTAATAATTTGCTAGACTAAGTAATCAAAATTACTTAATTGCAAGTATACCTAGTAATGAAAAAAGTCAAACTTCATCTAGTATGTAGATACATGTTGAACAATATTTTCGACGACCATTTTGATCACTTTCCCAATGAGATAAGCAGAAAATGCCGCTACTAAAATGTGTAAAATTTTGATGTTATACAAGAATCCGAAGTCAGAATGTCAAAAATGTCCACAGGAAAAAAGTAATGGACATCCACACATCCAGACCTTGTGAATTCATAATATGATGAACTTCTGTTCATCGAAAAACAGCGCAAGAAGATTTATTTTAGACAAAGGAAGGGAGGAATTTTGATAAATGTGGAGCAATATCATAGTTACTTTAGTACAACCCCCTCTTCTTTATTTAACATTTATTATACATAAATCATGCTATGCTTTTGTGGGAGCCGGGACACTACGCCGAATGGCCACAACGCCGACACGATTTTTTGATGGTCCATACTACACCGACAGTACCCACATCACATCGTCGACTAGTGTACAAGGGACACAACGCCGACTATGTCCACATCGCCGACGGACACTATGTCGACAGTACCCACATCGTTGAAAATGTACAAGGGACACATCGCCGACAGTGCCCACATCGTCGACAAGTGTACAAGGGACACTTCGCCGACTTTTTCTCTGTGGACACAACGCCGGCTATACCCACATCGCCGACAATTTTAATTGCAGAGTCGATTTCGAGTAGCATGATAAAGAATAATTAACTATCAAATTAGGACACTATAATGCTTGTTGATTTGATAAGTTTAGAAATTCGTAAACCACTTTACAACGGAATGATGCATTTTTAGATTTTTTAAATTTGAAATAAAATGGGTTGGATATGGTTTGAAATTACCCACGTAATATCATGATTTTTAAACTAAGTATAGTCTATACCACTTTATAGCGTTCATTCAAAGTAAAACCATAAAATGGTCATAATGAGCAATTCAATGCAAAGTGTTGGTGACGCTGATAAACAATTTTATCACGCCACAATTAACGTGACACACTCGGGTGTAATCAATGAGAAGACGCGCTAGCACTAATAACTAATAACTCGTTTATTTTCTACTAGTTAAGTGACATACAAAATACAAATGAATTCTCTTTTCTACATTGGGTTTACATCCTATTTAATAACTCTGTAACAAGGGGTGGAAAAATACAGTATTCTGATTGGTTGACGTTGACTCTTACAGTTAAGGGAAATCGGGCAATAGGTACCAACACGTACCAACTTCACAGGTGGTAAATGGAACTGCATGCTGAGGCTTAAGTTAAGGCTGATTGACGTTTGAAGAACATTGTTTAAAAGTGTTTAAAAGGGTAGTACGCTTGACTGAATATTTATGAGTTATGACTAAAGCTAAAGGGTTTCGTGGGAATGTCAACTAAACTAATAATATCTACTAAGTGGTACAAGAACATGAAATCTATAACATCGAATAACAATACCTAACTATTTATATGAATCGTACACATGCCGCCGCCCTTGAAATTATTAATTTCAATCAAATCAGTATATAACGAGTGAACATATGTATGATAAGAACATTATTAAACATAGCTATAATACCTTAACCTAGAACACATTAGCTGTAGCTTATAAGAATAATTCATTCTACATTGTTAGAATGCTTCTGACGTGCACTATCACTCTACCTCACTTTAGTCCGTAGGTAGCACACTTAAACGTACCGCGGGTCTTTTCAATACGCCACTATTGGTTTTTACACTAGCTGTGCGCACAACACCATCCTTTCCTGGATGCACGGCGATCACCAGTCCAATCCTCCAAAACCTTGATGGTATGTTGTCTTCAGCGATTAATACCATGTCTCCAACAGCGATCGCTGCGCCTCGAGTTGTTTGCCACTTATGCCGTTTTTGTAGTTCTTGGAGATAATCTGTACTCCATCGACTCCAAAACTCTTGCTGCAATCTTTGTGTATATTGCCATCTGCTTAATTTATTTATTGGTTCGCTTGCCAAATTCGCTTCGGGTGTTGAATTTAGATAATCGCCAATTAAAAAATGGCCTGGTGTTAAATAACTAAGGTCATTAGGATCTGTGGACAGAGGAGCGATAGGACGGGAATTAAGTACGCATTCCACTTCGGTGATCAAGGTGTACATCTCTATAAACGTTAGATTCGCCTTGCCGATTATTTTATTTATGTGACGTTTAAAAGCCTTTACAGCTGCTTCCCATAGCCCCCCTTGGTGTGGAGCCTTGGGCGTTATAAAGTTCCACTTAATTTTTTTTGCGGTTAAATATATAGAGATCACAGTTTGGTTGGCATCATTTCTTAGAAAATCATAAATACCCTTCATCTCGTTCGCGGCGCCTACGAAGTTAGTCGCATTATCGCAGAATATCTCGCTCGGGAGACCGCGTCTAGCAATGAAACGTTTAAGGGTCGCGAGGAAGGATTCACTAGTGAGACTTTCAACTAGCTCACAATGAACAGCCTTGATAGCCATACATACGAACACACAGCCATATGCTTTAATGATCTTTCGCGATTTTCTCGAACCTTCTTTTATATATAATGGGCCGAAGAAATCAATTCCGACCTTGGAAAAGGGTCGAGCAATGTTGATTCTACTGGCCGGTAGATCAGCCATTCTCGGCTCCCCAATGGTTGGGTGGTGTTTGAAACATAATACGCATTTCCGGATGATACCTTTTACCACGTGTTTTCCTTGAACAGGCCAATATTCTAACCTAACAGCGGCTAATGTTCCTTGGACACCACTATGAAGAGTAGCCTTGTGAAAATGTCTAATAATTAAATTACAGAATTGGCCTTTAGGAAGTAACATGGGGTGTTTGGTTTTGAACCTTAAATTTGAGTTGCGTAAGCGTCCTCCTACGCGCAGAATATGATTTTCGTCAAGAAACGGGCTGAGAGCGAGGATCTTTGATTTTGCGTTTAAGCTTCCTGACCGATTTAAATCATCAATTTCCCTTCCGAAATGAATAGCTTGCTCTAATCGAATTAATGTTTTTTCGGCTTGATTTAGTTCAGTGACCGATAATTCCTTTACGTTTTTAGATTTATCCTTACAGTTACGGTAAAACCTGAAGCAACTAGCGATTACCCTAACTAGCTTACTAACGGAGGAGAATTTTGAGAAGAGGAAGTTCCCAAACTCGCGTTTGCTGTTGAGCAACTCTTGCCTTTGCACAAGTAATGATTTCGCTTCGGGAATTTGATCGTTGGGTTCGAAATTTGTTGGACTATACTGTGGATCAAGTAGAAAACGCGGGCCTGACCACCAGAGACCGTTCGATAAAAGATTAGCGGGAGTTGAACCTCTAGATATGACATCGGCGGGATTTTCGCTGCTCTTCACGTGATACCAAGAATTTGCGTCTGATTTTGACTGAATTTCCGTCACTCTGTGTGCTATGAAGCTTTTCCATCTGCTAGGGCATGATTGAATCCAAGAAAGTGCTATGGTCGAGTCGGTATAATAATTGATGAGAGATGGGTGAAATTCGACTGCTGCCTCTTGAACCTTTTTCATTAACTCAGCTAACAGCACCGCTGCGCATAGCTCTAGACGAGGCAAGCTTAGCGTCTTTAGAGGAGCAACTCGAGACTTTGCGCAGAGAATTCCACAGTGAACCTCCTGGGAAACCTCTATTTCTCTAACGAAGACGCAGGCTCCGTACGCGAGTTCACTGGCATCCGCAAAACCGTGCAATTCAAATCGGGAATTTTTGTTAAATCTAAGATTTCTAGGTATCGAGATCGTTGGCGCTTCACGTAAGTCTCTACAAAATCTTGACCAATTAGTTTGAAACTCTAAGGGTACAAATTCGTCCCAATTACAATTTAATTTCCACAAATTTTGCATGATTAACTTAGCTGTTACAATAACAGGACCTAGCAAACCGAGCGGGTCGAAAATTTTCGATATTTGACTAAGGATAATTCTTTTATTTACTCTAGCACCGTTGTTGTGCTCGACCTTCCAACTATACGTGATCGTGTCTGATGTCGGTGACCAAAAAATACCTAATGTTTTTAAACCCTCTTTACCGTTACCAGCGAGAACTATATTTTCTTGCTTCGTTCTAAGACCTTCTAAAACCCTATTACTATTTGATGCCCATTTACGTAACTCGAAGCCGCCCTTACTTAACGTTTTTACTAATTTATCGCGAATCTTAGTTAACTTTCGTTCGTCATTATGTCCGGTTATCAAATCATCCATGTAGAAGTCATTACAAATCAATTTTGCAGTTTCGGGTTCGAGAGGTTCAATTTCGGATGCAACTTCCTTTAAACATCTAGTAGCAATAAAGGATGCTGGACGGGTTCCATATGTAAGAGTATTTGATTCGAAGACCTTTATAGGTTCATTCGTATTAAATCTGTACACTATCTTTTGGTATTTCTTGTCGTTTTCGTGAATCAAAATTTGACGGTACATTTTTGCAATGTCCCCCGTTAAAACGTACTTGTGTAACCTAAATCTTAATAGTATGCTAAATAAATCGTCTTGCAGCACCGGTCCTAACATTAGACAGTCGTTTAACGATTTGCCGCGCGTGGTTTTGCAAGAAGCGTCAAAAACAACGCGAATTTTGGTTGTTACACTTTCCATTTTATACACGGCGTGATGTGGAAGAAAATAACCGTCGTCTTTACAATTGTTTAGGGGGCCTACTTCGCGCATGTGACCTAGATCCAAGTACTCCTTCATAAATGCGTTGTATTCCTCGCGGGCGAACTGATTTTTATTTAATTTTCGTTCTAACTGCAAAAATCGCGATTTTGCGGTTTCTAAAGAATGTCCAATTGAACTCGGGTCTGATTTCCACGGTAACGCAACTACAAAACGTCCAGATTTATCTCTCGTTGTATTATTTGCAAAGTGTTGCTCGCATTCTATTTCTTCGCGTGATTTCGAAAAACAATTTTGAATATTTTCCGTTTCCCAGAACTTAACAATGTTTTGGTTTAATTCTTCGGTGACGCTTAAGTTGCAAATAGCATGGCCGTTTGATGATTTTTTGTTTATTTCCCCTGACAATAACCACCCGAAAACGGATTTTTGTAATATTAATCCAGCGTTGTTTGTACGCCGTTGTCCGACACATAGTAGTTGGAAAAACACTTGCGCCCCGATTAATAGTTCAATAGGTTGAGATTGATAAAATTGTGGATCTGCTAAGCGTATGTCTTTGGGTACCTGAATTTTATCGATGTTTAAAGTTCTTGCGGGTATGTTGGATGATATCCGATCTAATACGTAACCTTCTAGCGACAAGTGAAATTTGCCGTGCTTTGATCTGATTTCAACAGTCGTTGTTAAATTAGCGCGTGTGAAATTTCCGGTAATTCCGGCGACAGGCAAGTTGGTAGTTTTCGTGGGCAATTGAAGTAAATTCAACAATTTTGTTGTTAAAATATTAATTTGGGATCCCGAGTCGAGTAACGCGCGTACGGTATGAAAATTACCTTCGAAATCTTTAACCTCAATTAAACAAGTAGACAACAGAATATTCGATGGGTTGAAAGACGTATGAAAAGATGCAGCAACGACCTCCTCACTACTTCTATCTGTAACCCCTTGTACATCCTTGGAAGGCTCTGCCTTTTCAATATGTAAGGCCGTATTGTGACCTTTTTTGCATTTTCTGCAATGAGAAGATTTACATTCGCGTGCGAAATGACCCCGACGCAAACAATTTTTACATAATCCCTTTTGCTGAGCACTTTCGATACGCTCTTTAATGTTTAAATTCAAAAATGCAGGGCATTGACTTGTAAAATGATCGGGTTGGTCACAATAGTTACAGGTACCGTTCGCTTTATTTGCGAGTACATTACAAGATGCCGTCCTATTATTAAATTTGTTAACCTTTGGCATACCTTCAAGGGGGTCTTTTACCTGAACCGCGCTTAATGTGTGACATTTATGCGTAAGGAATTCGGTCAATTCTTTGAAAGTGGGTAATTCCGATGATGGTAATTTCTCTTCCCATTCTTTGCGTGTTATAAATGGCAGTTTCGATAGAACTAAATAAATCAAAATATCGTCCCATTGAGAAACGGGCCGATTCATCGCGGTCAACGAGCGAGTATGCTGCGATATGATGTCTAAAATGCTTCTAAAGCCGTGATAAGACTCCTTCGTTAAGGCGCTTATACCAAAAAGGCCGCGAACGTGATTATTGACTATTATGCGTTTGTTTTCGAATCGTTCGCGCAACAATTCTCGGGCGTTCTGATAATTTTGGTCCGTGATATCTAGATATTTAACGACATCCAACGCTTCTCCCTTAAGGCATGATGTGAGATACTGCATTTTTTGTATGTTGGAAAGCGTGGGATTACTCTCGATTAATGAATTAAAAGTATCTTTGAAAGATAACCACTCATTGTATTGGCCATTGAAAACCGGTAGGTTTACCGCAGGCAGTTTCACCACTCGGGGGCTAAGGGCTTGCTGTTGCTGACAATGGGAGTTTACTATATTTTCTTTACAATATTTTTCGCTTTCTACCGTTAATTTTGAAAACAATGAATCTATTTCTAAGCGACTATTAAAATATTCGTCAAACTGTTCGTCAAAATCGGCTTCGTAACTATTTTCAAGGTTTTCGTCGAATGCCTTAATTGATTTTTGGCATGACTCAAATTGTTTACGGATTTTATTACAATATTCGGGCGTGTTTTCTGGCGATTCTAAATATTTTTGTAAAATGGTCATATTACGTTTAAGATATGTACGGTTGTTTTTTAACGTTTTTAAACTCTCGATCACAATGGGTGGTACTTCATCGGTAGTGTTAGGATCATGCGACATGGTGGCGGTTATAATTATGCGGGTTTAGGATTAATAGGATAAAAAAATATCTGACCTTGTTACTTCGGTTGATTTTGGTTAATCCGTTGTAGATGTACTTGAGAGTGGCGAGCGAGCGAGCGATGGCGAATCCTGGCGTAACCTTCTTTACGAGATGCTAATTAAGCGGTACACTCTGCGATGCGGGAAGATTTCTTTATTCGGGTCGAAGGACCATATGTTGAGTGGCGAGCGAGCGAGCGATGGCGAATCCTGGCGTGACCTTCTTTACGAGATGATAATTAAGCGGTACACTCTGCGATGCGGGAAGATTTCATTATCCGGGTCGAAGGACCATATGTTGGTGACGCTGATAAACAATTTTATCACGCCACAATTAACGTGACACACTCGGGTGTAATCAATGAGAAGACGCGCTAGCACTAATAACTAATAACTCGTTTATTTTCTACTAGTTAAGTGACATACAAAATACAAATGAATTCTCTTTTCTACATTGGGTTTACATCCTATTTAATAACTCTGTAACAAGGGGTGGAAAAATACAGTATTCTGATTGGTTGACGTTGACTCTTACAGTTAAGGGAAATCGGGCAATAGGTACCAACACGTACCAACTTCACAGGTGGTAAATGGAACTGCATGCTGAGGCTTAAGTTAAGGCTGATTGACGTTTGAAGAACATTGTTTAAAAGTGTTTAAAAGGGTAGTACGCTTGACTGAATATTTATGAGTTATGACTAAAGCTAAAGGGTTTCGTGGGAATGTCAACTAAACTAATAATATCTACTAAGTGGTACAAGAACATGAAATCTATAACATCGAATAACAATACCTAACTATTTATATGAATCGTACACAAAGTAATCAGCGAAATTCTACCTTCCACATTTATTTAAGGATCAATGGGTTTTATTATTGTACCTACAATAGGTATTTTCGTTACTTACATAATGCTTGTAAGGTTTCTTGATTTTCCTACATAATGGCAATTATGTCTCTTTTTTGAAATTGTAATAGTAAGCGTAACTATATTCATTTCTTATTAAATGTTATAAAAGGTAAAATGTGAGCTTTATTATCCTTCTAAAAGCTATGCATATCGGCAACAGCCTTTAAATTTACAGAGCCGTCAGCCCAGGTAATTTTTACTTTAGTTACTCTATTGTATTCTAAAGCCGATACGGAAAATTAGAATTAGACTGTTTCTTGAATGACGTTATACAATGGTACAGACTATAATATTCAAGTATTACGTAATTAAATGTTCCACTTAATGATCAGGATCACTTGGCTTAAGAGTGTATTTGCTCTGTTCAGGAATTTAACAAGAAATCTACCCCTAATTTATAAATATCCCGTAATTTCACAAGGTATATGAGGCGCTCTTTGTTTCCTTAGAAATAGAGTTGTTTCGCATTCATATTCATTATCATATGAGGAATTTCCCAAAAACCGGAATTATAAAATCAGCTGTTCATCCTTCAAAAATAATATGTCCTTACAAGCATAGCTTTCACTGCTGAGCCACAGAAAATTCACATTTAGTCAAACAAGGGAGACAACAACTTAGATTTGTTTTTAAGGTTTCATGTGTAAGTACAGGATATGCTAAATAAGAGCAATTCATATTAATTTTATGTTAACAAAAATTCATGGTGGAGTCAGAGGCTCAAAAAGGGGTAGAGGTTGAATTAATAAAACGACTTAAAACCTCCCCTTAGACAATGATATTTAATAAATCAAAATTTAATGAAGCGAAAGATGATGAGTTTATGTAAAAAAATCATGTTTCATCTATAATTTTTAAAATGTAACTTTTTTGCCCCTTCAGGTGAGTGTATTTGAACCACATGTTTCTTAATTTCTAATTTTGCGTTTTGTAGACTTATCGCTTTTTGGATCATCTTACTTATGTAGTTTCTTGTATTAAGCTTGAGAATGAGACCGGATCGCCTCGAAACATGTCGCTTGTTAATCATTTTCATATAATTTTAATCAATTCAAATTTAAATGTTGCTCATTGCACACCTTAGTTTAAGGTTAAATAACAAGGTGATTGCTCCCTTTGGATTATTTTAGGATTCCTCTACGTTAATCAAAAACGAGGAGTTGAATGCCTAATTAATTCTCTTTAATTTCATTATCAGTCAGTTTTTGCCGTTGATGGGGCTGGCTTTTTAGTACTTTCGGGTACTTACCTAAAAAACATAAACTCATCATCTTTCGCTTCATTAAATTTTGATTTATTAAATATCATTGTCTAAGGGGAGGTTTTAAGTCGTTTTATTAATTTAACAAAAAACATAACTTTTCAATAATTTCTTATAAACAATTAACGGCGTATTAAACAGCACATATTATAATCTGCTTGTACAGAAATAAATTCTTTTTTCTTTAGTTTAAAGTCACCCAGTATGTTTCATAATTACCGAAATGTACATTCCTATAGTAAAGGCCGTAAAGGGTCAAAACTTTCACTCTCTCTCAGAGTTGTCACATCTATTAATTATGGGACAATTATTAAGGACTAATCGTACTGAACGGACTAATTTTGGAACACAATAAAAAAGAACTGCTTATTTAGCGGTTGTTTCGGCAAGAAATGAAATAATTAATACACACAGGAGCACAGTTGCACTTTTAATTTTTTATTTATTTGCGGCTAGGTTACAGTACGATGTATACGTCATTTCTGCCTGTGTACGGTACAACAATATAACGAAATTTACCTCAGTCTTCTTAAGAAAGGGATTAAGCAGCTACTTTGCATAAAGTTACAGAAAATATCTATCTATTTACACCAAATATGCTAACACTCTAATCTAACATTTGTAGTCTTTTCAGTAAATAATCCTCATTGACAATTTTATGGATTGAAGGTTGGGAAAAACAACCCTCACAACTTATAATTTTACTTAATATACAAAAAGATTATGGATATATTTAAAAAAAATAAAAACGTTTAAAGATGATTTTTGAAAATTGCGTTTTTCTTAAAGGATCCCCACACATTAACAAGAAACTGATACTTTCAGCCAATCTACAATTCATAGATTTAAACGATCTTACGTTATAATTACCTAAGTTTCAACATAAAACATTATCCCAGTGGTTTTTGTGCTGAAGATTGTATCTTGTACTTAAAACATAGATTCTGATTTTTTTGGAATAATTGTAGATTTTATGTTTCAAAAATAATGATTTAAAAGATCGTTGGCGTAACGTCAAGCTATAGGACCACCACGAAAAAATTCGTTTTCTGACTTTTGCGTTCCAAATTTTTCTATTGTGTTCCAAAATTAGTCCTTAATAATTGTCCCATAGGAATTTTCCGAATTGCTCAATGTGGGGGTGCTAACTGTTTGTGCAGTGCTACACTTAGAGTGAATGTTTTGACCCTTTACTAGAGGCATTTACATGTATATTACGGTAATTATGAAATAAATTTTAATGAAACAAACTGCACAGTGCACTACTAATAAAAAGATTTTATTTCTGTATAAACAGATTAAATGTGTACTTATTGTTTAATACCTACACCGTTATGATTTTTTTTCAAATTTTAGAAATGCCTCCTTTGTGGAGATTCGGCGTAGTGTCATATGCCCCTTTTGTATGTACTACTTATTTTAAGAAATATCGATGTGGTGGTCATAAATCATACTATCCATTACAGTCTTAATCTGCAAGATAATTTTACTTATAAGTGGCATTATAAACACCATTTATCTATAATCCTGTTAACTAAAATGGAGAAGGACAAAAATTCAAAATAAAAGATACATTTAATAGTATTAAATGTTCTTTTTGAAATTTAAAATCTTGTATATTACAAAGACAGAGAGTCGAATCGTATTTCCCACAAGAATTAAACACATGATTGCCGTTTGTAATTATGTTGGAAAGTAGATTTGCCGGAAACCTCACCCAGTCAAAAATAAAGACGATTAAACCATTAAAAAATCAATCTTCCCCTTTATACGGTATTAAAACAAACCCAAAGCCGGATATGAATTGCTGGTTATTATTTCTATACCTAGATGATTCTAGTGATTCTTGATTCATACTTTTTGTAAATTACGCAAATTGCCTTCCCGTACTCCCTCCCCCCCTCTCCATTCCCGTTGAATAGCTGTCGAATGAATTAACATTTTATTATTCAATTTTTGTTTAAAAATTTACAATCCAGTGTCGCTGCATATTTAAAATTTTATTGCAACTTGTACCGATCCTTTGTTTACCGATACAAAAAATCATCGACAGCTACCTCCCAACCGTATGTTTAATGTTGAAATTTCTTCTTTTTTTTACAGAAAATGCTGATTGTGAATCAATCATTATCCATAGAAGTATCGCAGCATGATGACGTCCCACCGCTCCCACCGAGGGGTGTTGTCATTTTTTCACCAATTCCAAGTGTGGCGAAGCCACAAGGTAATAATAATATTCTCACACTATAATTATGATACACGACTGTTACATTGTTAAATCCTCAAGGCGAAAATCATTATAGTGCTTTGTTTGACACGCGAGCTTCGGTCTGTAGATAAAGTAGACCTTTCTCCTAATTGTAACGTGTCAAATTGGCACTTAGTAATGGGACAACTTTTACAATATCAAACAAATCTTATGATGAACTGAAAACGAAATCTTCATTACCATACAACAGCAATTTATTAGCATTTAGAAAACCCGACCACAATTCCGATGACCCTCTTTGTAATTTTACCATATGATGTATGAGATTATGTTGATGGATAATCCTACATCTTTTGGTAAGGAATTCTGAAGTGAGAGTCAGTACGATCCAAAACGAAATTATACGATTACTCTTCGTGTGTATTATACGTAACATGAAGCCGGTGTTTTAACTCTCCTACCTGTTGCTAAACGCCAGGTGTAAAAGAAGCGGTTGGTTTTTAAACCGAAAATAAGTGCGTTTTTGTTCCAACTTAAATTTTAACTTTATAATGTGTTTGTGCGGTTACAAAGTTACGTAAATTTTGTTTTAGTTCTGTACATAAATTGTGAATTTGAATACTAAAAACTGGATCAAAACTTTTTACAAACATCCGGTAAGTACCTATATACGATGTTTAAGACTTAGCTGCGCCGATATTACAATAAGTCAACTTAAGAAGCAGAAATTATTACTTCTGTTACTTCCAATTGTTTACTGATTCTGCCATTACCTACACTTCAGATTGGGGATTATAAAATTGGTATCAAGCTGAGAATTCGGACGGATATGCGTTATTATGTAAAGTTATGTTGTGTGAACCCTGGCGAACTATGTTGTGAACAAAGAAATTATATGTGAACGAATGCGTAGCTAATTCCGTTACATTTTTTGTTCTTAAATGCAAACATTGATGTATGCAAAGTTGTCAATTAACATCGAGTTTGTAACAACAAATTATTTTATGCCGTCTTAAAGGTAATTGCGTCGCTATCGTGGTGTGTACTTTTACCTTGTTTTAAAAATTCACTTTTAATGATGCATTTACAAACATAATTTCGTTTTTGATTACTTCCATAACTGGTTTACTCTGCCATCCGTCATGAACATTCCTAGTACCTGCGTTTAATCTTTAAATATTTACACATTTACAGTCGGTGGCGTTAAGATTAATTCCATCCTTGCCATGGAGTAGGTATAGCATGGTTTGTAAAAAAATCTTGATAATAATTCATACTAAAATGAAAAGGGGAAGAACAAATTAACGTTGGGAATACATTTTTTATGTAATGAACCTTCTTGATGATTATTCTTGTAGCCTACTATAGGTACTATGAAGTACATCATTGATTTTAAGCTAGGCTAGGAATTGACCGTGACTAACAGTGGCAAGGGCTATTAGGGCAGACAATTTCATATTGCCAATGTAATGTAAAAGCAACACGTCAATTAAAATAATTAATCGTTTACCCTTTTCTCTACACTCTACAATATTACAATCAAGTGGTTACTACCTTGAAAAAAGAAAACATTTTTTTTTATTTTCTATTGTAATTACTACACACATAAATGTTAGTAGTTAGTTATAGATGTCGGCCTGTTTGTCTTAAATTGTTGAATTTGTGATGTCTTAGTTTCACGCTCGGGTTCATACCAATGTGAATGTGAAAGCGGAAACAACAAAAACAATCTTTTATCATTCACACAAAATATGTGAAAAGTAAAATTGAATATTCATAGAAACATTATTAATTCACCTAAATGTAGGCTATAACTTTTGGTCATGACACGAACGTTCTAATAAACGCATGTAAACCGGCAGTGTTTTAGTTTTAAACAATTTTTCCAAATAATATGGCGAAGAGCGGTTGAATATTTTCTACACATTTCAATGGTGTATTAAAGTTATTCTTCAAACACAAAGTTTTTGACGTCCAAAATTTCCCAACTTTTTCTAGTAATGAAAGCTTTTCATATTGATTAATTTTTCATTTTATGTTTATTCACCATCCTTGTTTAACAAAATACAATTTAGGGAATCTCAAATATTGTTTTCCCCTACATACTTTAACCGAGACTTTAACAGTTACTTTTTGTTACATATTCGTTTCTGATTTTTAACTTCTTCGAAATATTTCTGTAGGTAGTTGGTTTTCCAATCCAGGTTTCTAATTTTTCCTTCAAAACGCTTAAACAATTAAGGGTTAGTGAACTATAAGGTTTTGAATTGGTTCTGGGCATGGTTTAAGCTTCTGAAATATCTATTGGGTTCTTTTTTTTTGAATTATTACATTATCTATAATAACAACAAAGATTAATTAACAAAGCTGAAGAACGAAACACCTACATCATAAGGGTTACAGATTATCAGAAACAATAGCTACAAGTTACTCTATGTATTAGCACTTGAAAGATATGGTGACGTTAAATCCAAAAAAGGAAGTTGGTCACAACACACTTTGACATTTCGCTCATATTGAAACTTTCTGACAAATTGGCCAGAGATTGACACTAAATTTTACTTGTGTATAAGTAAAAACAGGTCGAGAATTTTTGCAATAAAGAATACAGAAGGAATTCATTTCAGAATCAACACACCCAAGGTTTACCTTGAAAGTTATTGTAATTTAAAAGGGTACGTGTATGGCGTTGAAAAAGGCAACATATTATTTGTTGATGTTTATTTATATAAACCTAGATACACACATGAAGCTAGATGTTCCCCTATTCAAGAATGTAACAAAAACATAATCGTGGCTTATTTTGTGGAAAATGTTGTATACCGGGTATCAACGAGTCTATTAGACCAGTCAAAACTTCAAGAATATTAAAAATGAGATTTGGTATAGGTAAATGTGAAGAGGAGAGTTTTCGCGTGCTTTTCACTTTCCGACCACTTCCGGATTCACGAAATCTTTGCGATTGTAATTTTCTGACATCCCCTGAGGTCCTCAGATTAGTTTACGTCCGATTATGGTCACCTAAGTGCCTAGTAAGCTTTTTAAAATGTGGCATTCCGATCCAGAATTGTCTCAGAAATCAAAAAATGTTACAATATACAGGGTGTTCCATTTAAAAGTTCCAAACCGGAGCCATTTTCGGTGAAACCGGAATTGACCGGAAAGTGAAAAATATGCGAAAACTCTCCTTTTTACATATCATTTACCTATACCAAATCTTATTTTGAAACAATAAAGTTATGAGTTGTCTAATAGATTTGTTGACACCCGGTATACTAGCCATTCAAATAACGAAAATACACAAAAATGCATGCCCTTCCTACACTGTTTGAACCTTTAATTATGATAATAATATAAATAAAGTTTACTGCTCGGCAGTAAACAAAATATTCAATTACATATGCCAATTTTTAAACTGAAGGCTACAAAAGCGATCAAAAAAGCTCACTCACAAGCCGACACTAGCGATGCAAGTAAACTATAACAATTATATAAAAAAAAGAAACAAAAACAAGTGCAATAAATTTAAATATACCAGGACATTAAGTTTTACTATTAGATAAGGCTAATATAATATATCTTAAAGTTGAGTAATAAATGTCACACATGTGCGATAATTTTTTTAAACTGGTACACATTGGCTATAGGTATTTGTGAATTTGACAAAAAAAAACTTGTATTAGGTTTAGAGCAATAAAACTTGGTGAATGAACGTGAAATGTAAGAATGTATGTATTAGTGATGAAATCTTAGTATGTCGGGAGTCGGGACTATCTATTTTATTGCGTAGGGTCATTGCATTAAAATACGTTCTTCTTTCTTCTAGTAACGTTAAGATGTACCTGATTAATATTATAATGGGGTGGTTTCTCCTTAGAGTATTTTTTCCGCGGAGACCTTCTCTGGAGTTTTATTTGGAAATGGGTTAACAAAACATCGTGTACCTCATTGTTGCCGAAGTACACGATCTTTCATTAACCCATTTCCAAATAAAACTCCAGAGAAGGTCTCCGGGGGAAAAATACTCTAAGGAAAAACCACCCCATCATAATGTACGACGAATTAACGATGGAGTGGTTTCTCCTTAGGGTGTTTTTCCCCCGGAGACTTTTCTGAATTTTTATTTGGAAATGGGTTAATGAAGATCGTGTACTTCATTGTTGCCGAAGTACACGATCTTTCATTAACCCTAAAACTCCAGAGAAGGTCTCCGATGAAAAAATACTCTAAGGAGAAACCACCCCATTATAATGTACCTTAACGATGGGGTGGTTTCCTCTTAGGGTATTTTTCCCCCGGAGACCTTCTCTGAATTTTTATTTGGAAATGGGTTAATAAAACATCGTGTACTTCATTGTTGCCGAAATTTTCATTAACCCATTTCCAAATAAAACTTCTGAGAAGGTCTCCGGGGGGAAAATACCCTAAGGAGAAACCACCCCATCGTTAAGGTCCATAGGAGTGTATTTCATATTATATTAACATTAATGATTGAGGGATGCCTCTTAGATGTCATTTCAAAAATGTTCCTTACCACAGATATGTTAGTAAATAGTTTACAGTCCCATGATAAAACCTACAGATTTCATAGAATGGATATGATGTATATGAACGGAGAACACAAAACGGAAGTCAAAACCTTTTGCAGAGGTAGCTTCTTGGGTTGAATATAAGGATGTGTCATTTAATGCTAAATGATTTGTGAAACTCCCATTTAGTGGTCGTAGTTACCGAGTTCAAAAGTTGCAAATGCTTGTCATATGGCAGTTATGTAAAGGGTCACCGACGGGAACCTGGCGTTTTTGGGATGGCTAGTACTCTGCCGATGGGATGAGTAGGGAGCCGAATTACCAAGAATTAATCTCACCATTCGTATGTTTGCGTATGACCCATTTGTGCAGAATGGTGAGTCTGATTACCGTGCAGCGACTTTGTCGTGTGCGTTTCAACTGTGGGATCTCTTGTGAAAAAGAGGCGACCAGGTCCAACTAAGACAGCAAGAACAACAGAAAACATAGAGCGTGTGAGAGCTGAGTCGTTACAGTGAATGTCGAACGCAACTCCAGATGGTGATCAATTTCTTGCGTCCCGAACTCCGCAGACTGCAATTGGATTTGGCTGTTTTTCCTACAAGATGGTGCCACCGCACACACCGCTCGTGTGTACATGCAAGTGGTTCGAGCCATGCTCTTAGAAAGCTTAATTTCACGTGTTAGCTATATCCCAGGGCCCGGAGATCACTTGTGACTTTTTTTGTGGGGGTATGTGAAATCTCACAGATTCCGCACACTAGCAGAACTGAAGGACATCAGAGAAGAAGTGGCTACAATCGATTGTCTGCGAAGGAATTCAGGAGGATGGACAACACTTACTCGACGTAATTTTCCGAGTACTGTTCATTTCAAAAACGTCAGATTCCAGTCGGTCACCCGGTATTATACATGACTCTCATTTTGGATTTAACGAGTTTACGGCGATGGTGTTTGAATTGTTCGAAGTCAGAATGTATCATAAAATTACACTACCTATCGTTTTAGATATTTGGCTGTTGTTGGAATATTAATAATTAAACGATTTGTATTAGTTACGCCTTTTTGATGCATAATATGGTACAAAATGATCAAAGATTTTGTATAGTTCAATTTTCAGAAGGGTGCGTGTACAAGACATTTTACTTAGTTTCTATTGTCGACAACAATATTGTATCTGTGCAAAATGTTGACGATATTGACAGATATAAAAATTCAACTATCCATATAAAGCTTTCTAAAAAGTTTCACTTGCTGTATTAATAACGTTATAATTCTATTCTACATCAAATAATGGCATCTATGAAATGGAGTCAAAATATTAACATTAATTTTTTTTAATATATTATCATTGTCTTATGCTTTTTTAAGTCTATTAAGCGTCTCCTAGACAATCATTATATTTTTAAGACTTAAGAGCCATAACAAGCACCAAATTATTACATCCTTATTTCAATATTTTATAAATAATTTCTTCTGCAGCGAGTAGAGTTATCAATCTTAAATTTTAAGAACAGGTTTTTAAAGTATGCCAAACAAAGTAAAAAGTGAGGATACAAAATTAGATCGAATAAAAATATCTATTAGGTACGATTCAGCGGTGATCGCGATTGCAGATCTAGTTCAGGAAGTAACTTAAGTAGGTATTGATCTTTTCAACGGAAGAATGCGTTCCCTTCAATATAAGTACGACGTAACGTGTTATAGGATCGGAAAAATTGTCGTCAAAAGAAAGCGGCTATTACTACAGTTTACATCGTCAAGAAAAATGTTAGCTTATGGATTCGATTATAACTGCACGTTACTTTTCCTACTGTGATTAATTGGAAAATCACGTACAAAAACGGCGTAGCGTGCTTTATGGGGTAATAGGTACTAAAAACACTTTTAAGGCAAAGGAGTTCCTTTTTACGTTGTTGTTTATTAAAATACATTCGTTTTCGGTGGTTAGATATAAAAGGTAAAGGTGTCTTCATAGTAACTGCACGACCTCGGCATCGATATTATTGTTAAAAATTCAAAGCTAAAAATAGAATAACCTATTGGAATAATGGCAAACCTTAAAATACTTTTTCAGATCCTGTATTTTTCAAATCAACATTATACCACATAAGCACAACTGCTTTACTGCGTTTATGCACGTACAATACAGTTTAGTTTTAAATTTGTGTAGGCGGTACTTCGGAGCTTTAAGCTTCATTGCATTAAGTCATGATGGTAATTTGATATGACACTCAAAATAAAACAAAGAGTTATCAAGAAGAAAAAGAAAAAGGCGTCATGTACCATCGCTCACCTACCCGGACTGGCCAGGCTGGTCGCGCTTTCCACAGCCTCTTCAGCCAGAGACATATTTTTACAACATTCGCTTTCTCGACTTCACATAAATACAATCATTATGCAAAGCTAATTATGTGCATGGAAAGCCTCATACAAAGCAAGAGGCTTCAGAACTGAACCAACTCATAGATGTACAGCTGTATGTACATGACCAATTTCATCCAGTCTATGGAAGTTGTTCAATTTATACGTAAAAACATAGCTTAGGTACTAACGAATATACAAATTTCAGTTTAAATAACAAAAGAGTTCATCCCTCTATCTCACATATTATCGCATACGTGAACTAAAACGGAAGGTTTGGGATTTTTTAACATCCTGTATAACAATAAACAATTTTTACGATCTGGATGCACAAGATAAAAATAAATTAATTAATGGGGGTTATAAATTTAAGAAACATAATGCTAACTTGAATGTTGAGAGAAAGGCAATAAAATAGTAGTATGTATATATTTTGCATAATGAGGTATTTCTAATAGTGCAGTTCGCGATGTTGCACTGCGAACCACGTAGCGGTTATGTATGTCCCTCTATTGTTAAACAAGGTATTTAAAACCACAAAAAAGACCATATTTCACATGAATTTTCACAAATATTTAAATTTCTTTTCCGGAAATCATCTTGGAAACAACATTTCCTGCTTATTTACGCGCAGGAAAATTGAATTTTTCGGACTAGTACTGTAAATATTTTACAAGACGCATAATATAATAGTTACCAACAAAATTGACAAACTTGATTTTGTGGGATTTCCGGAAAAATTTAATACAAAACAAGTCAGTAAAATCTCGTACTTGACTCGGAGCATTAAAATACTCAGCACAAAGTGCCTCGTATTTCAGTTTAGCTCCTCTTCAGTAATGTAAGATTTTCCTGACATTTATGTGATAGTTATTTACGTGTTTTGTATTAAATTTTCGGAAGTCCCAAAAAAAGACGAAATTTACAAATTTTAGAAATTTTTTTTACACATTCCACAAAAATCAAGTTTGTCAATTGTGTTGGTAACTAATAGTTACAAACTATATTTTGCGTCTTGTAAAGTCTTTATTACAGTACCTACTAGTCCGGAAAATTCAATTTTCCTGCGCGTAAATAAGCAGGAAAATGTTTCCAAGACGATTTCCGGAAAAGAACTATTACGTCCTTAATATTATTACAATGGAATAGGTTTTTTTATTGCAACTTACGTTTTGCAAACATTTATAGGGCCTAAAATAAAAAAAAAATCATATGGTTTATAGTATTTTCTTTCTACAGAAAATTCAATACCGACTAAACATTTGAAATTTACATGTTATAACAACAATTCATCGATGTTCAAGTGGCATAAATTTAACCAAACAATTTTGTAAAATAAGCCTTAAAAAATCATGTGACTAAACTTTTGACGCTGATAGTAGAAGAATCGCAAAATAACAAGGAATCATAGATGTAACATTTGACAATGCCATAATATATTGTCGATATGCGTGAATGTTTTGACTCTTTTAGAGGTAAAAGAATAAAGTTGAAAAGTAACGTTGATCTTTTGTATGATATAACCGAACAACATGCGGTTAAAGGTCCTATTAGAAATTTACATTTAATCTTTAGAGCTTGTACCGGAAGAAATAGATATTTAAATTTTATGTGCGTCGATGATGTAAATGCAAAAAATAAATCTCTAAAATTACACACATTCAAATCACATCAACGCTGTTTAATTAAATAGCAACATATTAGCAAGCCTCAATTAATGTACATATTAAAAAAAAATGTTGCACATATCAACACCAACGAGCAAAAAATTTATCAATAAATCTACTTGAAAATTATATTCTAATCAATTTGCAAATTGATGTAGCGTATTTTAATTAAATATAGTAAACGCCTCCTCATTATTAAATGTACATTTTTTCGATGTCAATTTTGATGAATTTAAAGAGCCGTTTGACCCCGCGTTAAATTTATTCTCTTTTTAAAAGCATTTCTGGCAGGAACAATAAAGTACAAACCTAAAATTCATTACAAGCGACGAAAGACAATTGAGTTGTGGACTTATCAGACATAACTAACCGCAGGATGAAACGTGAACCTGGTGAACCAGAGAATTAATAGGTGGTATATTATTTTTTGTATAGCAGGTATTCTTGTGTTGTCTAATCAACCGTTTCCGTTTTCTCACGGTGTTAAATAATTTTAATAACAATTTTACTCTTTTTGGTTTGCAAACACCCGTTTTTTTCTATTCACAACACAATTTAATGACTTTTTTGCGGCGCCTAATAACAATGTATAATAACTATGGGGGTAAGCTGTAGACATCTTTTTAGTCGCATCACAAATGGTCCTGCTGCACCATATGGTACCTACATAATAAAGTTCGTGTAATAATAATAATAGTTGGAAATAAAATGATGAAAAAGCTTTCCAAAAATAATTTTACGTCAATTGTTAAATTTGTTTACACTCATCGTTAAAATTTTAACGTTGTTTACATTTTTAATTTTCAATACTGTCTAAATTGTTTAGGTTAGTACTATAGTTCGTCTAATATCTTACTTTCTCTTTAGTATGGGTACTTATTGTACATAATTAATACATTGTTGCAATCTTTTTCCAATTCGCCTAAGTGTTACATCATATGTCTCATAATCAATCTTATGCGGTTCTAGTTTAGAGTACCTACACATACGATGAGGTAATAATAATAGTCATAACAGACATCAAGAAGTGAAAGGGAGTTAAGAGTATGTTATCAAAGTTTAAGTTTGGTGAGAACATACAAAGTTTAATTCGTCTGCTTACTTTGTATTTTACACTATTTTCTTTGGAGATTCCTGTTTTGATCCACATATTCGTGTGTGAATGTAATAAAATCATTTAGTTACTGTAGGAAAGTAGACAATGTTCGCGGCTTCAAAGTGTATGCAATGTGGCGAGAACTGGAATAAATTTAGTATGTAGAAATTATGGAAACCAATAATTTAACTGTAACACATTACAAAAGTAATCACACCTTACTTTCATGCAATAAAATGCGCATTTTATCGAAGGGAACAAGGTTATGGACAACATTTTGTGCCTTTAATCGTATAATGAATAAGTGATATTTATTATTTTTCTTGTAACAATATCCTTACTCCTTCAAGGATATTTACAGATGCCGATTTACATGTTAAATGGCAATAAATGCATTCTTCTGATATATTAAGTTATGAAATATTGAAATGCGCCTTGGACAGTATTTGAGAATAGCAACAGATGCACGGAATACGAAAATTGTTCAACGACGAATAATGTCCGTCAAGCTCTGAGAGTATATTCACAGCAAAGGGCAATATATAGCAGTTTGGAAAGCACCTGGAGATGTCGACGATAACCCAGAACTTTTTGGAATGTGCAATTAACTCAGTTGAAAATTAAACATCATATTTGATATAGAGTTGTAGGTACTGTTAATAAAAATTTTGCAGGACGATGGGCGGATTTCTCAGAAACACGAAAGGTTTTTCCCTTAAAATAATTTCACAAATAGGGATTCAATGTGTGGTTATAAAGCCCAATATTATGTATTCTGTAAAAGTAAGATGAGTTATTTTAAAGTGAAATCCCATTATAAACCCAAATGGACTTTGCCAAATTTTCACAAGATAATAATAACCTAATTACACAATTCTTCAACTAAGAAAGTAACAAAGAAAATATTTCTGAAAACAATAAATCGGCAGTAAAACGGAAACTATAGGACACAAAACAGCTGAAGCAAACCCTTCTAAAAAAGTTATTGTGCTTGAAAGTATTTTTGTGCAAAACTATTCAAAAAAGGGAAATTCCACATCCGAACGATTACAAAGGAGGTGATAAAAACAATTTAATTACTGATTATCTCGCAGAGTATTATCCGATTTTGGATTCAATAGATAAAGTAATAAAACCAGACGACCTCCAAGAAAAACGAAAAAGAACAGAGGAAAATGATCATCAAATCTATTTACCGAAAAACGAGAAGCACCGAATTTTTTATTGAAGTTCTCAAAGATAGAGTTTTGAATAAATCATCAAGTAATAAAACCAGATGATGATTTATTCAAAACTCTATCTTTGAGAACTTCAATAAAAAATTCGGTGCTTCTCGTTTTTCGGTAAATAGATTTGATGATCATTTTCCTCTGTTCTTTTTCTTTTTTCTTGGAGGTCGTCTAACGTACCAAACTCTTTAAAAAGTCTACCAGATGCTTTACCTTCCATAACGACCATTCAAAGTTACTTAAAAAATAATGTATTAATAAAAGAAGGAGAAATTGGGTTCGATGATTAAAAATATCGCTTAAGCGGAGCACTAAACATTTGAATTAACGAAAACCACACAAATATTGATAGCACATTTTTGGATATCAATGAGTCAATGATCTGTAGACAGATTGTAAAGCATATTATTAAATAAAAAAAAATTAGTATGTATTTTAGGCATATATTTGGTTGTTCTTTGTTTATATTGCCTTTTTAGAAGGAATTTGAATATATAGCAAAGGTGATTTTTTTATTCTGGTTTTTCCAATTACATGTATGTGAGTACGTCGTCAATTGATACAGCTTTATAACGTTTTCGCTAATCTAAATTAGCTTCAACAGATTTTTTTAATGTAGTCCAAGGGTTTTATACGTTGTATGGTGATGAAAGGAATTTATACATTGCTATTTATTTAAAAAAAATTTCACTTACAATAAATTGGTTGCAGTTGTTTTATAGCTTAATTAACAATGACAGAAATCTTTTATAACAAGAGATTTCTCAATAATTGATAATGAAGCTAAAACAACTAAAACCAATTGTAAGAGAAATTTTTTTAAATAAATAGCAATGAATAAATTTCTTTCATCGCCACCATAAAGGCCTTAGACAACATTAAAAAAGTCTGATGAACCTAACTTCGATTAGCGGAAACGTTAATTATCATAACCTGTAAAAATTGACGACGGACTCACATACATATGTAATTGGAAAAGCAATAATAAAAAAATTACCTTTGCTGTATATCTAAATTCTTTCCAAAGAGATAAGTATTTATGTACCATTCCCACCCCTTTGTTGAAGAATTATCAACTTGATCCCCGCTGCTTTCCGAGCACGCTCTAAGCTCGACTCTAAGTGATTAAGTGATAGTACCAAAGAATCGGAATCGGAACCTTTTATTGACCAAAAGAGTCACAAATTATAACCACATAATTATAACATAGAGTTAATAGAAGAAAAATACTATGCCATATTTTATGATCAAAATTGGTACATAGGTCGTGTGATACAAATGTATTTTACTCGTTATTTTATATTAAAAATATTAG
Source organism: Pyrocoelia pectoralis (assembly GCA_036250285.1). Classification (NCBI taxonomy): domain Eukaryota; kingdom Metazoa; phylum Arthropoda; class Insecta; order Coleoptera; family Lampyridae; genus Pyrocoelia; species Pyrocoelia pectoralis. The sequence goes on from CM070078.1 coordinate 43,062,710, forward strand.
TGTTTTGCAATTTCTTTGTTACTGTTTACCTTGAAATAAGTTTATTAGTTTGGTTTAATTTTATTTTTAATGTGCATAATTCAAGTAGTTAATATTAACTTTTCTTTTAATTGTTCAACTTCCACATTATTATGTTTCCCATTTTTTTTTGTACATCCCCAATTATGGTCCTTTGGAATGTCTGTACATACGTTTTTCCACTTAAACGTATGCCTAGGGATTTTACTATCAGGGTTTTTAATTCTTTCTTATCCTCTGTTGTTTACATGTTTTCGATTATAATTCACTCTACACACTCGCTACTTAGAACACTTTTATTATAATGAAATCACTTACTTTTACTTACGCGTAATATATTTATTTAACGAAGTAGAGACTGTTTACAACGCATAGCCAAACTTATCTTTTCCATTAATCATTCATAAATTAAAATTGTTTTCTCTTAGAAACAACGAAAGCAACGATTTACCGTGAAATTTGCCTGAATTTTTGTTTGTTTATTACGTCGAGGTCCTATACAAATTGATGAAGCTCGATTCGTCAAAGAAGAAAGTGGAATCGCGGAAGAAATTCGAGGTGGTTTCTTACCATGATTAAAGGACAGCGATGAAGAGAGAGAATAACACCAATCATGATCGAAGAATGAGCGGAATTAAAGCTAAAACACTTATATTAGCGAACAATATTTAAAATAATAGCTTACCTGAGGGGGAAACTATTCACATAAAAAAGTTCATGAAAATCATAATGAAACATAAACATAAACAACCGACAAAAGTTATAAGTCGCAATGTTAATTATATTCATCGTTGAAGGGGAAGGTTCTGCGTATTATTACCACCACTTTACTCAAAAACAATCACATCAATGAACATTTACTGAAAGGTAACATGCGAAATGGTATTAGATCTGAAGGATGAAATTTCATTTCACAAATTACATGAAATTCAAATTTGTGGTCCCGATTTATTATTATTCAATAAATAAGGATAATAACATAATTTCAAGAACATAGACGTATTGGTGTAGGTACCTACCTAAAATTGTACCATAGTATACGAATCTCGTTATACTATACTTAATATAAATAGTAAATTAATACTACAAATAGACCCGACTCTTACATAGGTGAAGTTACTGGGGTTGCGTGTGAAAAGTTACAAGGAATCTTACTTACAACATGATTAATACAACATTTATTTGTAAGATAGGTGATAACGTCAATGAAGTAATCTGAAACTTAACTCATAATTACAAGTTTTAAAATTAGAGAAATTATTTATCTCCGAGCATCCGTGGCGGCCCACACATGCAAACCCGCATAAATCAAATGTAACGGAGTACCTATAATCTGTTTTGTGATCACCGTCAGTATTAGAAGCACAAATGAATTAATCTTAGATTATAATGAAAAAGTTTTAATCGATTAATGACGGAGGTAGGTATATTAAAATTGTATGTACAGTTTTATTTTACATATGACCTGCTTTGTTACATACATATGTATCGTTAGTTATGTACAATTACAAGGACGAAAAGAAATTAAAGCAATAGAATTAATAAAATATCTAATGAATCAATGTACAGTTAACAGTGTTAACACATATCATTATACTCTAAGTCTAAGGTAAATTATACTAAATTATAACGAACATGTTTGAGGTAATCTGCTATTAGTTCAATTATTTAAAGTGCAATTATGTACTTAATATAGTTGAATAATAAGTTGGTATAAAGAGTTCATTTACATTTTAACAGGAGGTGGCAAATTCGAAAACTTTTCCAATGCACGGTCCTTGTGGCGAAGTCTAAATAAAAGTGGTAATTTTGAACTTCTGCTAACACCCCTTGGACTTTATGGATGCTAGATAACTGAAGAAATAGTGTTTTTACGTGGCGAGTTTGGTATTGGGTGTGCTGATTTTTTGTTGTTGATTATATCTCTTAGAAGGACTACGGTACACCTGTCGATTAACAAGTTCTAATGACCTAAGGGTGTTTTTCTGTTCTAATCGTACACTTACACATAAAGCAGGTTTTGCATTACTGTGAGGATCAATTAACCCTCGGTTGGTCGCATGGGGGACAGGTGTCATCCATATACTTGGAACTGGCAATTATTCTTATTGTGTGCAGCTTAGGCTAGTATGGTTTTTAGTACCTTTTAATTACATCATACCGTAAGTGTCTTCATAGCTGCAACATGATTCATACTGCACAAAAGCAATTAGCAGTCGAAAAAGTGTCGTGGTGACGACGCCGACGGCCACCCGAGCGAGTAATCGCGTTACTGTTTTTGTAGCAGGCGTTCAAAAATGTTGTTTTTCTTGTGGTAGAACGGGGGATAAAACCACAAGGTGTACTAGCTGTAATCGGTGGGCATGTAGCGAACATTTAATGGACGTGTGCGTAAAATGCTGTGAGACATGAATGAAACATTTAATTGTTTAATTTAATAAATAGTTATTAAAAACTTCATTGTTTTGTGAAACACTTGTTCAATACAGTTCTTTGAATCTATCTAGCATCTTCATTTTTGTATTGGAATCAATATAAAGTCACAATGAGCGAAAACAGTGGTGGTTGACATATGTCACCCACGCGACCAAACGCGCCACAAAAAGGTACGCGACTAACCTAGGGTTAATGTTAATGTAAAAATAAATTGTTCTCCCCCCTCTCGTCCTCCCTTGCTCAACTACAGTCACCTGCTACCGCTGGTTATTTATATCTCAATCGCCACCAACTTCCTTTTCGATAATCACATTTTTCTTATTGTCTAAACTTCCACAACAAGTCTGGCAGGTGCATTCCAGTAAACTTACAAATTGCAGCTTTTATAAAAATGACAATGTACATACTTCCGAGCGACTACACAAGGTTACAATTGAATCGTGACTTCCACCTCACGATATTTGCAACAGGAACTTTGAATCCTGAACACGGTCGAATTTTCTTCATAACGATATAAGATGAACTCTTAATTCCTACATCTGAAGGCTAAGTCGTCATTTTTTTTCGTTTTAAATCGAAATTGACGACCGAAGTACGAAATTCTTCCGACTATGATTTAAAACCGTACGCGAAAACTCCAAAAGCTCACCCCCTTTACGACATTTAGGGAAGTTCCTGTATGATACATTTTCAGTTTTATCCAATCTTGCCATCCACGTAAGGGATGGATAATTTCTGTAGCAAGGGAATCACTCTCAAGACTCAACTTAAAAGGTATACAATAGCAATTTTGTTGGTATTACCGCACGTAAATGATTGCATCATTTAAAAATGGAGTATAGATACGTTTAGAATTGCAAATGCGTATAATAACAGGTTATTGTCAAAATAACGAAGAAATGCTCTGACTTTAATTGTTTAATTTAATGTCTAACGTTTACAATTAGATAATAGTGGGCTCGTTCTTCAACTCTTTTTTAAAATTTGAACTGTTTGCGTTAACAAATTTCTTTTCGGATGTTACAAGGGAATTTTCTTTTATAATTTTTCGGTTAAACCTCCTATTCGAAAAAATTAATACTTTGCCATCCGGGCGCCCTTATAATAAATAACGGTTATAAATCAAATTTAAAGGTAAGAATGGAAAACCAGACTAGACTGTAGTGTAATTTTGAAGATCCTGAAAAAGATTTACTGTAAATGCAATATCGATTTTCTAAATGTTTGCGCTTTCCATCTTCGTGAATTCGGGCGTTCCTGTTTCTTAACCTCTAAACGTTCTAAACGTAATCTATTAGAGGTCTTCTCTAATTTATCTATTTATCATGAGAATGGTTCAGTGGGATGTGATCTCAAGATAATTGGAACACGTGATCAGCACTAGATAATTTCATCTATCATCAAAATGATCTGATTTTAACGTTCCTTAATGCTATCTACTCTTTCTAGTTAGGTATTATATTTTTTTATGATTCGTGACACAAGCGCAACAGGTTAAAGGTCATTTTCCTTCATAAAAATTTCTTGTCGGGTAATCATTAAAGTGATTTATGCCCGACCTCAGTATGTTTATGATTAGTAATTAAGTGTTGAAAAAAGCTTTCCTGTAATGCAAAAATGTACAAAAGGTACAAATAATGAATGTATGATATTGTACATTTTACCTACGTGTTACGTCCACATCTACGGAGTACGTCCAATCGCAAATTAGTGTTCTTGGATATGCTATCGACATACAGTATTACTCCGTGTTTTTTGGAACCAACAAGAATTGAAAATGGAACAGTTTCTTGTATAGACAACATTTATGTAAATGAGCATCTAATTTCTGATATGATAACTTGTCAAAATATCACTTGTTATTTGTCGGATCATCATGCCTATCAATTTAGAAATCTCTCTAATACTAATATTGCTACTTTTGTATAAAACTTGTCTTTTGGGAAAATATTTATAATCAAAATTGTCCTAATTTGGCTCTAGACATTTTTTACAGTTTATTTGGGAAAGTGCATGTACCTACTTACTACATTTTCCAATAAAAACATAATAAAGAAATAAAAACAAAAACAAATGGCTAACTCAAGCATTAATACCTACATATGAAATCGAAAATTACGTTTTTACATAATTTAAGTCAAATGTTTCCTGTGTATAAAGAGGAATAAAATTAAGGATATGTAACAATTACTATCAAGTAAAAATAAAAGAGGCTAAGAGAGAGTTTCATGATAACATTGTTAATAATTCATTCAACAGAGGCAAGTTAATTTGGTCAATTTATAAATACTAGTGCTGGCAAAAATGTCGAACGAATCGATTAATCGATTCGTTCGAACACGATTAGTGAACGATTTCCACAGACACAGAAATCGATTAATCGCGATTTTCGATTAATTCTCGATTAACCCTTTAACGGCTAGCGTACCCATATGGTAACACCGACAGGCGCACGTATTTTCACTTCCTACACTTTGTTTACTCCGAATAAGAACTGCATTCTTGCAGTTTATTGCGTGCAAGTGGTCCATAGTGTGAAGTGATATTGTTGCAAAGTAATCAGAAGCCATAGAAATCTAATTATCAGTGTGTTGTTTTAGGACAAATTTCTACCTCTAGAAAATCATGGACATAAGATTTGTGTAAGCATATTATTTTTTGTATGAGTAATTTTCTCCGTGGGCTACTTCTAAATTCCGTAGAATATACTCTAATCTTCATGTATTTGTTTTCAAATTAGTTGTTGCTCTTATAGTTTCCCGGTAAATCGCCCTTATTTTTTACTGTTACCGTACGGTAACGCTAGCGTAATGTGATATCAAAAATGGCAATTTCCTGTACAGACGAGGACATACACTAGAATAAGCACTGATTTGGACCCAGATGAAATCTTCATAGAGCCACCTGCTGCGGAAAATGTTTTGACGGACGAAGACTCTGGGGATGAAGATGAAGGTGGTTTGCTAGACAACCTGAGCAGAAGGCAGCTTACAGCACTGGCTGAAGTTCGTTTCGTTGATGGTGAGGATGGTGAAAATGCAGCTGCAGGTCGACCAGGGAAAGAAGACATTACGTAGGTTGACGGAGATGTGATGCCTAGAGCAAACGTATTGCCGGTTAGGAACTATGATGAATTCAAAAACCTAACCCCTCGTGAGTTGTTCGAAAAGTTCATTGATGACGACATAATTTCATTCCTCGTTGAAGAATCGAAATTATATGCATTATTTTGCAATCAGCCCGACCCAAAAATTACTCCTGATGAAATGCGATGTGCTATAGCCATTCTGATTCTCAGTGGTTACAATACACTGCCAGGCAGAGATTTCTACTGGGATTCGAAAATGATTTAGGAAATATCATGGTCATAAGTTCAATGAGGAGGGATAAATTTAGGCATATAAGAAATCGTCCAAAGTTATCTGGCCATGTTCGGAAAACCACTATGCGGTGCTGGGAGGCCATCCACATGTAGGAGTAGGAGCAGCGTTAGTGTCAACAGAGTGTCTGACGATGTGCGCTATGATGAAAAAACCACCTTCTGGTCCATACTGAAGGTAAAAAGAGACGCAGATGTGCTGGGGAGGGTTGTTCATCAAGTGTCCGAGGCATGTGTATAAAATGTGGCGTTACGTTATGCATAGAATGTAATCTCATATTCCATACCAAATAAAAGATTGATTTTTGAGAATCTCATATCTTTGACTCTTCATTTGGCTAGCGTTACCATATGGTAACGCTGGTTTTTTGTAAATAAAAATTATATTACTATGAAATTTGAATTTTTTTTGCCTGAATAATAAACATTGAACACATACAATTCCCATATGCAATTGCACTTGACAAAAAAAAATTTCGCCGTTAATGGGTTAATCGCGATTTTAGACTAATCTGCAATTAATCGATTTTCTCAGAATACGATTGATCGATTTTAGATTTTCACCATCTTTGCCAGCACCAATAAATATGATTCAAGGTAAAGCTATAAATAAGCCGAAAGTACCAACAGTACGTGATAATGCAGGCAGAGTGCTGTCTGCAAAAGCAACTTGCAATGCACTTACTAAAGTTTTTACTTCAGCGTCTAATTCTTTTCAGTTTGGTATCGATAACATTGTATTTGTTGAAAACAATATTCATTCGTCGGTAAACTCTTTCCTTTTACCTGTAATCACTGATTACGATTTCCTGAATGTGGTAAAAAACCTTAGTATCAGTTACTCTTCGTGCGAGAACAATATTACAAATCATTTGTTAAAGCAATGCATTCATGTAATAGTCAAGCCGGTTACACATAATTTTGTAATTTATTCTCTTCCACGGGCATATTTCCTAACAAATTGAAAGTTGCTACAGTACATAATTATCGATCTATAAGTTTATTATCAACTTTATTAAAAGTTTTAATAATCGACTAATTAAATAATTAGAAAAATTTAATCTATTTTCTAATAACCAACATGAGAATAGAAAATGGTACTCAATAAATACGGCTATAGCGGAGTATACTGAAAACATTTTTAAGAACTTGGATAAAGGGGTTATACCTGTAGGGATTTTTGTAGAGTAGACTTGTCGAAAGCTTTTGATTTTCTACTTTATAAATTGGAGCGTTATGGTGTAAAAAATCGGTATCAAAATGTCAGATGGTCTACGAATGGCAGTGCAATCTTTTCAGATAAATTAGATGTCAGTGTAAAGTCCCTCAAGGATCTATCCTTGGGCCTACACTTTTTTTAATATTTGTCAACAATTTAGAACCTTTTGTAAAAAGCCGATGTAATGGTGTACTTACCGTATCATAAATGCAGATGACACACATTTTTTAATAAACTGTAAGAGTCTGTATGATGCTGTGCAAATGGTAGCTTTGCTGTACAGAACAATTGTGGAATGGACTGTCATAAATGGACTATAAAGAAAAAACATCGTGTGTATTTTTTTGAACTGATCGATCAAATTTAATTTTTTCAAATCAACTGTCTTTTAAAATTAACAACGTTATTATAGATGTTAAAGTTTCAACACCACTAAACTACTACTTGGTGTGTATGTAGATTCTAATATGAAATGGCTGACGCACATCGACCATATACAGTGTGACTCATTTAGATTGGAAACACACATGTAAAATCTGAAGTTATTTACCGATTGTAACCAATTTTTTTTTTTAAATGTCAAATAATGAAACATCTACTTCAGGACAAAATTTTAAATGTTTATTCCAATTTTCAGGGCATACTACGATAACTTTTTCCTACTCAAAATGGAGAATTGTTATTAGCGATTTGTTTATAAAAAAAATATCTACGCCACTGGATCAGAATGCTTCCAAATATCTGTCACCAAAATTTTACAAAAATATATTTATTAATAACAAAGTTATGACAACTTAAAGTTCGAAAACTTTCTACGCTAACAGTTACAAAACAACACTGTATCAATAGATGGCCATTGAATTAAACTATTTAAACCATCAGTGGAGAAAACAATATTTAAAGTAACGTAATATTTAATAAAAGTAACGGAATCGCTCGATTGAGTAAATAATAAGACCTAACATTTCCATTTAAATCTTAGTTACCATGGAAATTATGTTACTGTTTAACTTAACAGTTATGATAGATTTTTATTAAATATTACGTTACTTTAAATATTTTTTTCTCCACTGATGGTTTAAATAGTTTAATTTAAGAATTATTAAGATAATTTCAATGGCCATCTATTGATACAGGGTGTTGTTTTGTAACTGTTAGCGTAGAAAGTTTTCGAACTTTAAGTCGTCATACTTTGTTATTAATAAATATATTTTTGTAAAATTTTGGTGACAGCTATTTTGGAAGCAGTCTGAATCCAGTGGGGTAGATATTTTTTTTATAAACAAATCGCTAATAACAATTCTCCATTCCGAGTACGAAAAACTTATCGTAGTAAGCCCTGAAAATTGGAATAAACATTTAAAATTTTGTCCCAAAGTAGATGTTTCATTATTTGACATTTAAAAAAAAAATTGGTTAAAATCGGTAAATAACTTCAGATTTTACATGTGTGTTTCCAATCTAAATGAGTCACACTGTATGTGCAAAACTGTCCGCTGTTTGCCACGCGTTACGTATAGCTTCATTACATTGTAGTACACACATTTTGAAAACTATATACTTTGCTAACTTTTATAATACAATGTATTACGCTATAATGTTCTGGGGGGAGGATTCCTTCTTGCATACTACCTTTATAAACCATCACAATTATTCAACACGAGAAAAAGGAGTGTTTCCCTTACCAACACATAAATTAAGCTTGTATGAACACCCTGTGCAATGAAATGTACATGTGTGTAAGGTGGGTCTTTTAATAACGCAATAGTGTATCTATATAAGTTTTAACTTTTTAGGTATAATCAAAGAGTATAATTTTTGGTATAATTTATCATTGGAACCACCATAAAAAAACAAAATCGATGACCTTGTTTGCTCACCAGATTTTTTTTGTGAAAATTGTGGTAGTTTCCATTGTTTGGACTGCTGTTTTCACATCATAACGATGAACCCATGTCCTATATTTGAGAGTTGCATCAAAATAATTACAGCTACAAACACGGTTGCCCTTTATAAACGAAAATGTCAATCATGGGGGCACATGATGCAAAACTGGGAGAAAAAGATCATAATCTAATTTTACAATAATTTATGCGACAGACCTTGCATTGATGTGTCCTATCTCATAAGGACATTTTGATGTAGCCATAATTTGTACAATAAACCTTGCTACAAGGTGGTAATTAACGTAACAAATTGATAGTTTCTCTGTAGGTGTGAACAGCTCATAATGAATGGATACCAAATAAGTCATAATTTATTGCGCTGAAACGACACTAAAAATATTTTAATAATTATTACAAAAGTTACGCTTTTGCCGAGTTTTCTTACTGTTATTTGCTTCAAAGTTCAATATGTAAGTAAAAACGTATTGACGGGAAAAAATTACTTTTCTCTATTTCCTCTTCTATATTCGCATATTTTTTTCTTATGCACTAATGCAAGTCTAAAAATTTACATTAACCGTAACTTAGAATTTCCATTGAACAGTGATCATAAATCGATGATATTGATAGAGGTATTAAACGATTTTCTTTCCCATAAATTACATTTGAGAATAAATTGTATAATACAATGCATTAATCTGGCATACGTAATCAATTTATACGCACGGAATACGACCGAGAGTAAACCTTTGCACAATATTCTTTTATAAGATTTATCTACGAAGCTGTAATTAATTTCCATAACTAATTGCATGTGAAGGGAGAGGCACTCGGCTTGTTAATACTTAATAGCATGGCTATATGTGCGCTATCCATATCATCAGACTAAGAAATGACAAGGTACAATTAAAAAAAAAAAAGGTTACCGTAAAACCTGAAATACCATAAAAATTGAAAAAACCTGTCATCTAATGACACTACATTCTTTAAATTACAGTAGCGATGCTTTCGCAGATCGAAACTTGTTATTTAAGATGCACAGTCATTTCAAAAGATTTACTTATTGCAATAAAATTTAGGGATTACAATACTCGTGTGGGTTTTTGGGTGGTTTAATTTCAAAATTAATTGCCTCCAATTGGTCTGTTTGGCGAAAAAAAAAACACAACTATGTCATTTTGTTTAAAATTCCCACGCATTCTGTTAAATTCGTGTGAATTAAAAATAGCTTGAAAAATGTGGTTGTGTAATAAATTTACAACTTAACTAGTTCATCGTAAATAACATTATAATTAATTATATTCCCGTGCGTAGACAATTAAGTGATGAACTGATCAGTACCGTTCCATTTTTACAAAACCTTTGAATGAGTTCATTTCTGGTTTATTAGAATGAAATGTTGTTCACCTCAAGGAGGATACAACAAATTTTAGATGTAATGACCCTTCAGTTACAGATCATAATCTCAAGTTACAAATCTTTCGGTGACGATCACTAATCCTGATATGCGGTACGATTTACATCTCATTTAAGAATTCCAATTGGTGTTTTTTTTATTTTGCTTTTACATTTCGTAAGATTACATAATTTCAAAAAAAACCTTGTTGTTGACTTCGGCGGAACACTTTGAAACATTTTATTTTCGTACTAAATGAAGCAATCGACGGACACTTGATACTTAAATTTTTCATTCGTTTGAAAATAATAGTGTAGTAAGGCAAAACTACATTTAATATCCTGCACGATTTACACAAAAAGTCTCACGTGTTGACGTGTATTCTCCCCGTGACTATTTTATTATGCCAAAATGTTGAAATGCAGATTCATGAAAAAGTGCTCTGAATTTCTTTATCGAAAGGCGCGTAAATAAATGCGGGGAGGAAAATGACATATGATTAGCCTATTTTACTTCACGTACTGATAGGTTGTTGGAAAATTTTCTGGAATCTTTAGGCATAGTAGTTTCGTCGTTTTTAACTGCCATATCAGTAATATTTGAAGTTTTTCCCTGAATTCATTTGTCCGTTCATTACATAGCGATGATGTAGTTTCACGTACAAAATAGTAATTTTTTGTCAAAATGGAAATCTCGCCTGAACATTTCCGTGTACGATTTTGTTTCATTTCACGTGTTATTGACACTAACGTTAATATTGTCACGAAATGATTAATGACATTATAAACAATATTCAAGATTTTGAATGACCATTTGAATGTACGAAAAAGCTCTCTATTTGTTGGGTCTCAGATAATTTGAAGGAAGCACAAAAGTTAATATGATTGATTCGTTTATCAAGCTAATTTATCAGTTACAAGTTATTTCCCTGACACTTAACATTGTAAAAATATCTTTGACATAATTTCATTATAGTTGATTTCTCAAGTTCGAAAACATATAATGATCTATAATTTTATTATGTTTAATGTAATTCGTTTAGAATAATTTTTTTTATTGTTAACGAATAGGTGTTACATTAAAAATCATATATCGTTTTGATTATTTCTGAAAAATGGCGACAGACAAAGTGTTTATACAACATACAGTGTGGTAGAAAAATCATAAAATATACACATTTGTGACAAGACTAAACGTGGTTATGTTAAGTGATAGAAAAAGGGGATACTATGTAAAAATTTTTTTCCGTCACTTGACAAAACTTTATATTTTCTGATTTTTTTCCACCTTAAGAATTTTATTTTTATTTACTAATACAGTAGGTACTTTTTGACCGCCTCAATTCTTATTTTTTGTTGTTTGGGAATCATTATTGTTGCTGTATTGTGACAAAATGCTTCCAAATTACTCAACAACTTAAGCCTACTAGCCCAGTAAAATGGGAAAATTTGGGTAAAAGCTTGCTTTGTGCTCCCCTTGAAGTGTTCAAAAGTCCCCACCCGCCCCCCCCCTCCGATCGAAATGGGGGGGGGGCAAAAAATAGGTTTTCGTAAATAACCGAAAAAGTATCAATTTTTGCAAAACAAAAACGTAAAGAAAGTTGTAGCTGACAAAATTACACAGATTTTCATGTTTTATTTTTGTCTGTACGACCAATAGGAGCCGAGATAGATTTTTTTAAAACGTCGACTGTTTTGGGGCGAAACGGTAACATGTGCGTGTGCGTGCATCGCGCGTATTTCACTTATATCTCGAGAATGGCAATTCGTATCGCAAAATGCTTCAAATAAAAGTTGAAGAGAATAGAGAATTTAATTATGAACAATTTCCTTTTTTAAACATTTCCAAACGATGAATATTGACAGAGATATGAATGTTTTTAACGTTTTAACGTTTTGTTTTTGATACAAGTGATACTTTTTCAGTTATTTACGACCTTTTTTAAACACTTTTTTGCCCCCATTTTTCTCGAAGCGGGGTACGGGTGGGGACTTTTGAACACTTCAAAAGGAGCACAAAACAAGCCTGTTCCCAAAATTTTCAAAGCTGTAACCATTATTTCATCCAAATCGTTAAATTTCTTTCCATTACGTTACGAAGATCGTTTACGGGTCGGGTTGGGAGAAAGCTCGCAAAAGGATAAAATTACACAAAGAAATCATTTCGGTGGCTTAGGTAGATTTTCAACTTACACAAGTGAAGGAGCCATTACTACACCTAATATGAGCGTGTTCTGTGAAGCACTTTGTTTACAGCAGATGGTCGAATGGTATGTTTACTGTTCAGTAGTGCATCACGGTTAATACAATCAGGAAAATGATTCAACAAAGGATTTATAATAAATTATGTATTTTCATTTTTTTCATACGTATAATTGTAATAAATGAAACTAATGGTAATGAATGTTTATATGTACTTTTTTTGATGTCATGAAGAATTAAAAGCTGTCGATTATTATTTTCTAGTATACGAGAGTTAACATTCTTTCTTCGTCTTCTCTAATAGTCGACTAAATTGTAAAAGAACAGTTTGCAAAAGTGTGAATGAAACGATTTTTATTCAAGAATAAGAGTCAGTAGAACGTATTCCGCTGAATAATTATACTTCCGTGGATACGCAAAAAACAGCGGAGAGGAGCGAAATTAAATAATATTTATTGCAATATTAACGATATCTCATACATGTTATGAAATGCCGAATTTGTCAAACGTACGTTAGCTTAAGTACCAGGGAGCAATTGGATCGTTCGCATGCAAGCGTACGCTTTGAACCAACAACGTCGCCAAACCACGGCGTTTTCGACCGCTCGCTGCATTCGCAGCGCGCGGCGAGTTATTAGAGTACATAAGCATTGGACCGTACACGTCATCAGTCTAGAGCGCGCTTAACTCTTCTAACTTCATTACTGTAAATAAAATAAAAAATATAAAAAATAAACCAAAAGCGCGCGTCTAGCGCCCTCATGTGTACAGTAATGCTAATATTACAGTGGCTCTATTACAAACAGTGACGACAAGCGAGGTATCGATTTTTATTGGTCGTGGTATATTTTGCCTCATAATGGCGGCCTGACTGTCTTTACCTTTGATCAGCGTGTAATTTTTATTTGAATTTGGCACGTTGCTAGGATACCACCGTTGAGTCCATAGAAACCCGCCCAAAATTTTGCCTCCTAATGGCGAATGGGTGGAGCTAATCGCTGCTTGTCGTCACTGTTTGTAATACAGTCACTGTAGCTAATATTACAGTGACTTTATTAGAAACAGTGACGACAAGCGTGGTATCGATTTTGATTGGCCGTGGTATATTTTGCATCTTAATGGCGGCCTGACTGTGTTTACGTGTGATTTTTATTTGGATTAAGAACGTTGCTAGGATACCACCGTTGAGTTCATATAAACCCGCCCACAATTTTGCCTCTTAATGGCGGATAATCGCCGCTTGTCGTCACTGTTTGTAATAAAGTCACTGTAGCTAATATACGCTCAACGCGGCATCTATCGTCCTCATGTGTACATAGCCTAACATATTTTCCAATAGGCAATGTCAAATTTTACATTAGGGTGAGACTTCAAACATATTTATAATGGATATTAATTCGTTACATGAATAAAATAAGTTGCAGTCCCTATAGGAACCAGATTCATTTCGATGTACAGATTTATATTGTATCGATGTAACACATTATAGTGGGAAAAGGCAGGAAATATTAATAGGTACCATGTTGTAAAGAAGTGCAAATCACACGTGGACGTAGGCCTTTTAGAAATTTTAGAAGATCATATTACTATCTATTACATTAACACCTGGAATCTATGTCCTTTTTTCTACGTGATTATTACTAATAGCAAAATTAATTACGATGAAGTAAAATGGACTTACCTTTCGCTATCACAGTATTTCTCAGGGTCTGTAACAGAAAAATACTGAGTTATAAATTACGCTCAACGTTTTACTTTACGTTAATCATTCAGTAAGTCCAAACCTTAATTCTTCTAAATCAAAAACTTACATTGATAGCAGGGTGTAGTAGTCCTTTTGGCCGCCATTGTCTGACACAATACTCGTAAACGATTTCGAGAAATACTTTTTCACTTTCACACACGTTAATTCCGATACGTCCGCGATCACTCAAACTTAGGATCTATTAAGGAATGTTCTTCAATTTAGTGTAAACGTGTATTGAAATCAACGCCAATCAGGTTATGCCTCTTTCTACGGTACCCAATTAGACAGCGGTAAAAGGTGACGACGCGACGGTGCACACGTGTTGATAAGAGCTACGTATTTTTCTAGAAATTTAAACAGATGTTTTCATAACAAATATGTAACTATCTTTAAGAAAGTAAATTTGAGAATTGAGGTATTGAAACTCCAACTCCATATGACCATCGGGAGTTCGTTCTCAAAGTCGAACATAGGGATTTAACATGGTATTGAACGTTTTTGCCAATTGTTGCTCGCCTATTTAACTTAGAGACAAGGTAATGACATCAACAGAAAGACAAAATTATTGCGATTCAAATAATGCTACTGGGAGGACTAAAGTGCGATTTATTCTTTTAAAATACTTTTGTAATCCAGGGATTTCAACTAGTTTATTATCCATTACAGACAATAAATTGTGTCTCAATCTTTTGATATTGAGAACCTAAAATCCCATTTCCCTAACTTTTACCGCTTTCGATTTTCAATTTTATTTCCTAAACAAGATTTTGACATTTTATTATTAAACATTTTATGACACATCAGAATGTGAAAAAAATTGCCTGGTTTGTATTTAAAATAAAGATGTTGATGCTCACTTTCGGTATTTCCGGAAGTGCTGCCATTTGGAAAATATTTCTATTTAATAGATTAAACACGGCATGTCGTATGTGCAAAATTTCAAATTTCTAGCTTCTTTTACAGTTCTTGATATACTTCTAACCAACGGTCACCGTGAGACACCCTGTATATTTTTTCCTAATTTGTGAATAACTTTTTCTTTTGACGATTGTAAGTAAAGTTTTCTTTGTATTTACAACACATGAAATAAAAATAAATAAATAACTCTCTGTACTTTCTTGACAGAATGTATGTAAAATATAACCATTAAATGTTTTTACAGTCTCTCTTCCCACTCTTTACATTTAGCGAGCAATAGAAATAGACGAAACTGTAGCTCGGTAGGAGTAAATAAGCTATAGTAGTAGATGAACCTTCAAAAGCTACGTAGACCTCCTATAATTGTTGATAATATCCATTCTATGTAGAGACCATAAACTACACCAGTCTAGATAACAGCCATCCGTTAAGAACGAAGTGAAGAAAGTTTTTTATTGCAGTTTCTTCAATTTGCAGTGCCAATCCAAATCTGTACACTGCACAATTATGCATCACCCTTGCTTGTTGCCCCCCACGTACACTTAGAATTTCACCCTTTGCAGCGAGTGACTAGTAGTAGTCCGATGAAAAATACTTTTCCTGCTACTTTCTCTCTACTTTATAGTGATCGTTCTTTTGATGGGAGACTTTTCCGACCGAGCGCCATTTGGTAGCATAAGATCTCTTAATCTTCAGTGACGCGTTTATAAAGCTGATGTGCTGTATATTTTTCAAGCAGTACCACCAAAACATTATATGTTTTTATTTAGGATACATGATAAAAAGATAGTAAATATGAACATGAATCGAGAAATACAGAAATTCCTAAACTTTGTAATTCTCTTGCAGTGCAGTTACTACAGCTTTCCCCTCTGTGCAGATTGTAGGGGGAATGTTATGCACAAAATATAAGAGCTAATTAACCCACTTTTTTATCTTTTTAAATATGATATACAATAGTAAAATTATAATTAGATAACCTTTGTTAAACGTGACTTGTCAAAAAGAAGTTAAATATGATGTTATAAAGTTAACAAAAGAACGTGGAAATCTTGGCTGATATAACTAACTGGGTGGCTTGTTTCTGTTATTACCTACCTACAAGTACAACAGTTGACACTATGTCACGATCTTTACGCTTTGTCCATCTACAATCAGATAATCGAAAACAGTCTATGGTAGCACAAAATTGAGCTGTATATTTCGCAATGAATGTGAATTTATGCAAATGACACCGAACCATTTTTCTTCGCTCGAGTTCGCTAATAGTTGTAAGTTTGCTCAGTGCATATGAACAAATAAAGAAATGAAATGTAAATTACATACACAACGACATACCATAACAGGTTCTCTATTCGTACTTAATTGCTAAAACTTGTAGTCTTTGTGTTGAAGGTATTTTTAGTAAAATAATGAATGGTTGGAAATGGCTTTAAACACAATAACATACATTCTCGACTTTAAGAGAACAAAATAAGAAGCAAACAGAGCATTCTTTGATTACATGTTTATTACTTGCGTTATACTGCCAAAACAGACACCCCCATTCGTCCAAAATACAAAAACGCCTTAAATTGTATTGTTGCACTTCAACTGTTGAAAGTAGGATAATGCAAAACCATCATCCTTTGTGCTGTCCCAACAAATCACTTCGATGAATTATTAATGAATTCGTATAATTATACATGCTTCAAGGCGTGATATATGTTGTCTACTATAGCTGTACGTGGCTGTACTTTCCTTCTATCAGATTTATGGTAACTTACTTGCATTGCAATATTGTAACTTTTCTTGTTTATTTGCGCCTGCCAGAATTGCGGGCGATTACACGTACATTTGGGGCGTTTCTTTTGTTCGTATTCAAATTTATTTTACTATGCAAATTTTAATCAAAGGTCAACATTGTGCCGTAAATTGAATTGATATTTATATGATTTTGCTTCTGATTTTCACTTTTTTTTAATTTAATAACGTGCAACCGTAAAAGGACAGAGTTCTGAACAGGGAAAACAACTTTATAAATATAATTTAAATGAGCCATATTTACATTAAATTTTACTTTTATTTTATTCATAAGTGGCCACTTTAAGATATAACTTATAAATGCCTAATTTAGTACCTACACATGGAGTTTTGCAAAAATGGTCGATTTTTTATATGCGCGGGGGGAGAGGCGAAGTACGAATCTCGATCATTGTTTTCATTATTTTTTATTGAACATTTAATGATACTAGGACTTGTATGGTATCGTTTTTGTGTAAAAGACACACAAGGAATTCATTTTTCATGCAGAATAAGTGTGATTCCATACAAAAAAAAACAATATTTTGAACATCATATCTTTTTAAAATCTTGATTAATATAAGTATAAAAAATAGTGTAATAAAGGATATTTAATCTAGTTTATAAAAATAGAGGATGATCATTAAATCGGGGGACTTGAAACAGCCCACCCATTTAGTATAATTTAGTTTATTTTACCTAAAAAAATATTATTTTCCTGCCTTAAGTTTCAATTTTCATAAAAATATTGCGAGAAGTAAAAGTAACTTTCACATTCCGTGATATTCGAATTCCCTACAATTTCAAAAAAGGATTGTCACCATCAGTTTGCTTGCAGGAAATTAATGAAGTGGTTGCTGAAGATAGTGTTTCAAAGACAGTTTACGAGTGGTACCAATACTTAAGATTGGGCCGAACATCACTGAACCAGGAGGAAAGTACAGGCCGTCCAACTGAAGTTGTCACAGAAGAAATTGTTGAAAAAGTACGGGAAATCATAAGTGAAAATTCTAGATCTACAGTGAGACAAATAGCCGAAGAATTTTGAGGATTTCTTACGGGTCAACCCATAGAATTGTAAAAAAGACCTAAAGATGAGACACGTTTATGTCAAGTGGGTACCCCATTTCCTCAATGAAAGCCAAATGGAAGCTCGAGTGAAAGCATACCAAGAAAACCTGAAAATGTTTCGAAAATTAGGACCAAATTGTATTAGCTGATTCCTGACAGGTGACGAGACTTGGGTTTACCTTTATGACAATTTAACTTCCAAGGAAGCCACATTATGGGTGTTTGAAGATGATTAACCGCCCAATTCACCCAAGAGAGAAGTCCATGTTGGTAAGATAATAATTTTTTCGATCAACCGATTTAGCCAAACTGTCAAATTAGAAAAGGGTGAAAAGGTCAACGCCAATTGGTTACACCACTGTTCGCCTACCGCAAGTCGTCCAGGCTGTCCAGGAAAGACGCCAAATCCATACCATTATCTTTCATCAAGATAATGCTAAGCCCCACACAGCATCGGCAACATCAACATTTCTGGAAGAAAGCCAGATCACTTTGATGATTCACCCGGCCTATTCTCCTGATCTGTGATTTTTGGCTATTTGGAAATCTAAAGAAATGTCTACGAGGAAAAAGGTTTTCAAGTGAAGAAGAAGTGGATGCTGCAGTACATGGGAGGCTAATTTTAATTTTAATTTGTATATAATAAAATTTAAATTTCTCTTATTATTTAACTAGAGTCCCATCCAATATTTCATTGTTGGACACATCATACAGCAACTTCAAAAAAAAGAGTCATTACGTGTCGACTTCCCTCAACATCTGAAAATGATCATAGAAGAACATCTTATCCATGGTAGAAATTTTTATTATGGAGCACCTCTGCTACAACTAAGAATTGTTTCTAAGCAATATTTGTTCAGGCCCTGCGAAGAAAATAAATCTTCAAACGACGCCGACGTTTAGGTAGCCTACTATCAAATATTTAGTGAAAAATGAGTGAGGGCAGAACATTCATTTAATGTAGAGTACAAGGGGTGTAATCTACTCCGAATGTAGAAAAAGCGTTAGTATGGGGAGAAGTAAAATAAAAAAAGCTATGAAACGGTATCGAAAAATAAAGTAGTAAGAAAAAAATATTTCGCACGAGAAAACAAGGGGATGTAACCTCCCCGAAAGTAGAAACAGCGTGAAAAACGGTAAAATACTGTCGGGGTTTCCTCTCAACAGAATTTTTATTTTACTACTTACTAGTTTTAAAGCACATTTCATTGTTACTTCGAGTTTATAATTACTTTTGAATCCTTTCAATTTTAAATTGGCCGCTGGAGGGAACTGTCTACTAAAGTTGAAAAGTCGCTACTGTGGCTACTGTGGCTGAAAATTTCAACATTTTGTACTTTCATATTAACTAATCATTCAAATTTATGATACCTTAAATACCATTTTGAATCTGAATCTCGTCTTGGCGTTGGTGGCTGGCGTAGAATAAGAACCATAACATATTCCTGTTCATTTGAGCTTGCCTAATTAAGGAATGGACCTTCACTCGATCATCTAGGAAACTTGTCATAAGGTTTTTAAAATTTTGTTAACCTTCTATATCCTTTTTTAGCCCATCTATTTAATTAACAGTTTATTTTGCTGTGTTCAAGCTTATTACGAGGGTAGATCGAAAAATTTGTGGAATGATTACAAAATACAACTTTTTACTTAAAGAGATTTTGTTAAAGACTCTTCAATCTAATCCTGTGAGAACATAGGTAAACTAAAAAAATTGTGTTACACAAATTTTTTAGTTTACCTATGTTAGCCTGATGATGATATCATCGAAACATGTCGCTACTCCTTTGTACATCAACTCTTTAACTCACTGTCATAATAAAATAGTCATCATGGGGAAGGTTATGAGTTATGACTGTAGGGCTAACAAAAATATTGATTTACACATAAAATATTTATTTAAATATTTCGGACATATTTAGGGTTCCATCCATATTTTTCAATTTGTATTCCTATTATCAGTATTTTTATCTTGTTTATTCCTTATAAAATTTCACTTGTAAGTTACAACAACTTATAAATGATACTGAGTGATGAACTGATGACAAATAAAACAATTTTGATGATCTTAAATTTGTTATAATTCGCCACTTCGCTTGCATTCCAATCGCCATCGAAACGCCGGAACGCAAAGGTATGCTGCTCATTGATGCAATCCAGACCTTCCGCGCTAATAGCTTAGCTATTCGGAAACGTACAGAATTCTGCAGAAATTCGATTTCGTTCACAACAAGAATCATGGTTTAAAAACGTTCGAAATTGTTAGCGAAATACTGACTGGCAGTACACCACAAGGTATAGAGCAAGAAAACCGAATCAATGAATTGACTCCAATCGAATTGGCAGCTTTTAAGTACGCTCCAATCACGTCTTGGTACTTTGAAAGATCCTTTTCAGTGTACAAAAGGGTGCTCGAAGATTGTCGTCATTCATTTGTGTTCGAAAATATGAAGATTTATTGCAATAAATTCAACTAAATGTGAATAAAAATCAATATTTTCAATCCATATTTTGACCGTTTTTCGTCCATAAATCCATACATATTTTGTAGGTTTTTCGTCCATCAGCCCTAGTTATGGGTTTTTAAATATAATTTAGAAGAAAATCATGACATTTTAATTAATTAATTAACTTTACAACTTTAATTATGGACCCTACGAGATTATAATTCGACTTATTCGTCATTATACGATCTTTATGCCTACGGATAAATTCAGGATTGATTGTATCTTAGTATCTGAAAAGTGTTCTTCAAAATAGCTTCGTTATTATAGTAAATGACGCCAAATTGCTTTCTTTAGACTGAGCTATCATGCAAACACACGAACTATCGACAGGGTCAATGGGAGTTAGTTCGGGCCCGGGGACTACGCTTGTGTCCAGGCCCCAGCTTACGGGCCCATAAGTTTTTACACGCAGGCATATCGTATTTTGCATTTAAAAAAATATCAAAAATAATTAAGTAAGTTATAATATGAAATAATGCAAATACCTGATGTAAAATAGTAATTACAAAGTGTACGAGTATATATCCCGGCTTGCGTACAGTGTACGAGACTTAAGGCTCATTTACATTTGTCACTTTTGATGATCATCTTGGAGGAATCATCCAAAGTGATAAGTGTAAATTGCCTTTCATTTCTGTTTCATCCAAAGTGTACACTAAAAGTGAATGATGAAACAATTCGACCCCCGACCAACTTTTGATGAAAGAAGCGTTCACGGAACCGATGATTCATCCATAATGAAAGCCTAGTGAAAAATGTAAACAGCGGCTTTAATTCATTTCACAACTACCAGTCAAATCCCGTAGTAGTTTTGTTTGTGTTTACTATTGGTTTTTTTAACTTTAAATGATTTATTAAATACTGAAGGGCAAAGATTTTATAACCATGTAGTTTAAATGGCAAGATAAACATATGGAAATATTTCTCGAAATATACCGGCACACGAGTGTTTATGGAATAAGAAATGCAGTGAGTATAGCAAAACAAATGCACCCTTGTAACTGTTCAGTTTTCACAGACACGACAATAGGGAATAAAGTGACAGTGTGTGAAGAGATGAATCAGCGAACTGGATGAAAATGTGTAAACAAGGATGATCACCCTGGATGATTTCACTCTGAGTGATTCATTTTGGATGTACATCAAAAGTGATACAGTGTAAATCCCGCTTTAGCTCGGGCCCGGGGAATTTATAATATATATTACGAAAAATATACCGTACAGTAAATTTTTTTGTAATTGAAATGAACTGAAACTGAAACTTCAGAATACTTACTGTTGTTATTGGTTACAGCACTTTGAAGGTTTCCTGCTCGTAATATCTTAGGATAAAATGGCTGTGTTTATTTCATTGTAATTTAGAACCCCTCCTTCTTTCTCGCATTTGCTTTCTACTTAAGCGTTTCCTTTATGTTCATTTGTTTTAGAGATATTTATAAATAATACAGTACCTACTCATGATTGTAAAACAATCCTTCTTACGCGTAAAATCGTGTTAGGTTAGAGACTTCTACCAGGTGGAAACCTGAAGGCAAAAATATAATGGTTGCCCATTTATAACCTCTATCTCTTTGCCACAACACCTCGGAATTCAACACATAAGTAATTTATTGACATTATCTCGATGGAATAACTCAGAAGCTATAAAAAAATGTGTCGGTTTACGGAAATATGACAACTGTGCACTTACCGAATTTGTGTAAGTGAAGAAAAATATGTTGATTATAAATTTATCATAAGATGGAACCTCTGCCTCGATTTATTATTCTATTGAGAATTCGCTGAAATTGAAGGTGCTGATAATTAAGATGGTCAATGAATTGATTACATAACAACTAGATTAAAAGAATATTAATATTGTACATTAACTGAGAAAGTAAGTATTATACCTAAGCTTAACAAGAAATAATTGTAATTTCCAGGGTATTTTAAATAGAATACATTGAGTGTGTCACTTATGTGGTATGAAACCTAGGGCTATTTTATCGTTGAAAATACCACAAATTGAATAGACACAGACGACAATGGCAATTGCAACAGGGTGCTCCTAAATTTCATATACATACGGAAGGGGGTGAACAACGAAAAAAATCTTCAAATTTCAAGACCCTGTAGATTGGTAAGGAAGCGTTTACGGACCTATGTTAATATGAACTTTTAGTTATGAAATAAGCCAAAGAATCACACCCTTCCGTATGTACATGACATTAAGGAACACCCTGTATAGAAGCCATATTTTTGTTAAACAAACCCAAAACCATTAGAGACAAACATTATAACAAAAGGTTGGTGAATCCTCAGTCATCGTAGGGAAGGAAATCTACTGACCCCAAACTGGGAAAAAGTTCATTTAATGTTGGGAATATGTTATTTCAGTTCAAAATACTAAAGAAAGAAGATCTAAGGCCCTAGTCTTTCAGTGCAATTTCTGCTTTAATAAATTGATAAATGAAATCATTTTCTTATACAAGAATTTTTATTTCTTTGTTTTAATTTTGCACTTGACCAACTTCCTGGATGTAAACATAAAAATAAGAATTGAAAATTATTTATTTTGAGTTAAACTGTGTAATGGTTTGACAATTTAGTTTTAATTGTACAATTTGTCAGTTTTCTTTTCCTTTAAAATTAAAATTAAAAATGAATTAACCACCTGTAAGTGGTGTCCGAAACGTTTAGATTCTTTTATCAATAAAAAACTATTACACAGTTTAACCCAAAATAAATAATTTTCAATAAATTATAATGAACAACTGTGGAAGCTTTCATTATTATATAAAAATAAGACTGCAGTAAAATATGTGGATGTATTAAATTACAAATTTATTATTTGTTGTGTTTGATAGTTATCATCTTTGTAGTCAGACGGTTCTAGTACAACAGGTAAAAAGAATACATATAATTTGTGCATCTAATTGAAATAATTGAGAAATAGTTACTCATTAGGAACATGATTGCACAGTTTGAATGATAAATTAAGTTGCTACTAAGATTTAATAGTACTCATTATTCAAATGTACCACACTGAATGACTTTTAAATTAATAATACTCCTAATTTGAAGTTCCTTGACATTTTTGTGAATATTGCTTACTTCGTTTTAAATTAAGTGCGGTTCATGTACCTAATTAAATAATTATGTAATACCAAAACCAAAATAGACAATGAACCGGATCACGCCTATGTATCAATGTAAATTTTCTGCTCGGGATCGATTACACCTTTCAAAACGAGTACCTGGGAGTTATCTCTGGAGTAATAATAAGCGACTAAGGAGCGCGATGCTAACCAGACCGCATCCCTGGAGATATTCTGTAGATATGGCCTATCTTCTAAGCACAATATTTTGATCCTTAAGGTGGAAAAGTTTGACATAAATAGATGAACTATTAGTTATTAAACACCGCTGACTCGTAACAAAGTGTAAATGAAATAAAAAGTTTGGTTCAACACTATTTTTTTTAATTCCCCCCTCTGTGTAAAGTCATAGGTATAGGAGTTATGCTTCAATTAAATATTGTTGAATTGTTCAATCTGAATTCAGAAACAGTTTATTATATTATTTTAATATTGTGTTATTACAATAGATACACAGTTTGTATTGTGGCAATAAAATTTTCTTAAAAAAATTATTTACCTCGTTTATTGAAGTTAATGTGAAGTATCCAGAAGCTGCGAAAATTAAACGGGGATGAACTCTGTTTGAGATCTTAGATTAATCTCCGTATCTTCGAAGGACCAGGTTAATTTCGTTACCACCGAATTTATTCTTTTGAATTTTTAATAATAAGATTTAAACTACAGATTTACAATTTAACTTAATATTAATCGATTAATGAGTGAATGAGTTGCCGACCGCCAAGTTACACATTTAGATTTTTAGATTGAGTGATTGTTATAATTGGCTGACTACTACAAACTTCAACAAGCAAATAGCAACTAGCAACTGACTTCCTAGTGGATACGGAAGCCCTTTTATTAATTATGAAGGGGTTAGTGTACCTTGTCGGTACTGCAGTATAAAGATTTGCAGGCGTAGGCGGCTCTTTAGGATGCTCACTTAAAACCATAAATCTATAAATAAGGTGACAAGTATAATCCTTTAGACCCAGCTTAATTCTTGTCGTCAGCCTGGGGTCCGGAAGCTGTCAATAACAGTTGAACGGTACATTATTGCTAATTTTGGAATGTTAATGTAATGGTCTAACATAACACCCCCCATGGAAAATGATAAGTTCGTTTTTCTTAATAAACTTAATAGTATAATATTTAACTAGGTACTAATAATAAAGTCCATAAAGAAAGTTATGTTCTAAATCTAAGTTACATGCGCTCACTTCACTTGTGCACTCACAAACAAAGAGTTCACGTATTTTCACTTTTCCTCGATCGGAAGGACGCACACCTTTGCCGTGGCTCGACGTAAAGTTTCATGGTGGCTCGTCTTCAAGGTGACCACACGGGTGACGTTGTCTCGGCCTGGATGCAGTTCGGTTATGCGACCCAACTTCCACTGAAGCGGTGGTTGATTATCGTCTCGTATAAGGACGAGCATGCCGATCTTGTAAATGAAGGTACGACTTGACGTCCACTTGTAGTTCGCTTGTAAATTGGTTAGATATTCTGTAGACCAGCGCTTCCAGAAGTCTTGCCGTAGTTTTTCGATGTGTTGCCATCTCGATAACCTATTTATGTTGAGATGGGAAAGATCTGGTTCCGGGAGCGCGTTAAGAGCGTCTCCGATTAAAAAATGGCCTGGAGTTAAGGCCTGGAAGTCATTTGGATCGTTCGATATAGGTATAAGAGGACGGGAGTTAAGGATGGCTTCAATGCCGGCTAATAGAGTGTACATCTCCTCGAAAGTCGTTAGCGCGTTCGCTAATATCCTTTTGAGAAGGTGTTTAGCGGATTTGATTCCCGCTTCCCAAATTCCTCCAAAGTGAGGAGCACGCGGTGGTGCAAAGTGCCATGTTAAGCCAAGATTAGCCGATTTAACAAGCATTTCATTATTTTTATTATAAAAAACAGACTGCAATTCATATAATTCACGTTGTGCGCCTTTGAAATTTGTGGCGTTATCACAATAAATGTCTGTTATCATTCCGCGCCTTGCTGTAAAGCGTTTTAGAGCGTTTATGAAGGCTGCCGTCGTAAGATCACCTACGAGCTCGATGTGCGTCGCCTTTGTCGCTAAGCAGACGAATAATGCCACATAAGCTTTTACCGTGCCCTTTGTACGACCGGGACCTCTTTTCACATAAATTGGACCCGCAAAGTCGATACCGCTTTTAAGAAATGGACGACTCTGTGAAATTCTCGTTCGGGGTAGTTGCCCCATGGGTTGTGTGGTTTTGATTGGGTTTGCGCGAAAGCATCGTATGCAACTGTGTAATATTTTTCGTACCACGCTACGTCCCGACAGTGGCCAATAGTTTTGACGCACGAATGCTATTGTAGCTTGCTGTCCCGCGTGAAAATTTATTTCATGCACTTCTCGTATTATTATTTTTGTTACATGATGGTTCGCTGGTAGTAACGATGGGTGTTTGGTATTAAAGGGTAACAATGAATTCTTTAACCTGCCTCCTACACGTACTACTCCGTTTTCATCAATGAAGGGATTTAAGTTTTTAAGTTTGCTTGTGTTTTGTGTGTTGCCCTTTTTACGCAAGGCATTGATTTCCTGTGCAAACTCGCGACCTTGAACGTATTTTATTATCACGGTTTTGGCATTATTAAGTTCGCGGCATGACAAGTGATCAATTTTTCTTGAATTTACGTTTTTTAAATTATATGAAAATCTCAAGCAGTAAGCTATAATACGTTGCAGTTTGCTAAAACTTGAAAATTTTGTAAAAACAGGAATTTCCGCGTCGATTGCGCTAACGTGAACCACTCGCATTTCAGGTAACTCGCTCAATTCTGTTAACTGCTCGAATTGAGGTAACGATTCAGTGCACAGAATTTTGGGACCGTGCCACCATAGCTGCGAATTAATTAGCTCCATAGGAGCGAGACCTCGCGATAAAATATCTGCTGGGTTATCTCTACCACTTATGTGATGCCAACAGGCACTATCGGTTAGGGATTGGATCTCGCGCAACCGATTTGCGACGAATACCTTCCAATTATGCGGGCTTGCCGATAACCAGGAGATAACGATTGTTGAGTCTGTCCAGTAGTGACAAGATCGTATATCTAGATTTAATATAGTTTTTATTTTATTGAGTAATTTTGCCAGTAGAACGGCTCCGCACAACTCTAATCGTGGTATAGTTAATTTTTTCAATGGAGCCACTCTCGATTTAGCTGCTATTAAATTCGCGGATGTCGTACCGTCAGAATTACGCACGCGAAGATAAACACACGCTCCGTACGCGACTTGCGAAGCATCGCAAAAACCGTGCAATTCATAGATAGAGTTCTTTTCGTAATTATCGATTAATTTTCTGTTAAGCTTTAGTTCCTTTAATGCTGGGAGCTGCGATATGAACTCGTTCCATTTAACGTCGATTTCATTAGGAAGTGGAGCATCCCAGTCTACCTGTAGGGACCAAATCGTTTGTAACATAATTTTTGCGGTAACTATAACCGGTCCCATTAGTCCTAACGGATCGAATAGTTGAGCAGTTACCGAAAGTATATTCCGTTTGGTAACGGGTTTGTTTTCGCAATTCTTTATATAGTATCTTAACCTGTCGCTGTCAGAGTCCCAAATCAACCCTAATATTTTAGTTGCTACGTCTTTATTTAAATTTACCTGCGTTTTTGTGCTATCACCGATTTGTGAAGCCAATTTACTATCGTTTGATGCCCATTTTTGCAATTTAAAACCTCCCTTTGCTAATACCTTATTTATTTGTTGTTGCAATGCAATGGCTTCTGTCATGTCGTTCGCGCCTGATAGCAGGTCATCAACATAAAAATGATTTAGTATTGCGTTGTGTGCAAGGGGGTACTCTGATTGGTGATCAACAGCTAATTGTTTTAAGCTACGGATTGCTAAAAATGCGGCAGGCGATGTGCCATATGTAACAGTGTTTAATGTAAAGATTTGCACCGGGTCGTTTTGATTGTTTCGCCAAAGAATTCTTTGAAAGTTTCGGTCTTTGGGTGTGACTAGTATCATGCGGTACATTTTAATCACGTCAGCAGTAAATGCATACTTGAAAGTTCGAAAACGCGTTAAGATACAAAATAAATCGTCTTGAATATTAGGACCTACTAACAATGTGTCATTCAAACTTACTCCACTGCTAGTTTTCATAGATCCGTCAAATACCACCCTCAAGCGCGTAGTAGCACTTGATTCCTTTATTACCGCGTGATGTGGTAAGTAAAAACTCGCTTCTTGTGCAACGTCAAGGTCCTTAACGGGTACCTTGGACATGTGCCCTAACGTTATGTACTGTTTCATAAAATTATGGTATTCAGTTTTCATTTCAAGGTTTTTGTTTAATTTGCGTTCTAATGCATGGAATCGGTTTAAAGCTTGATCGTAGGAATTACCTAAGGGAATTGACTCGGACTTAAATGGTAGTGTGACGACAAATCGCCCTGAATGATCACGCGTATGGGTTATCATGAATGATTGTTCACACAGTGATTGTTCAGAATTTGATTGAGCGTACAAATTGCAATCTTCAATCTCCCAAAATTTTTTAATCTGTTTGTCAATTGATTGAATAGACAAATGACAAAGTTTATTTTCCGACTGCCTTGAGCTTTCATATGATAGATTTCCTCCAATTACCCATCCCAATTCGGTTTCATATAAATACGGTGTATTGACACCAGTTTTGAATGGGGCGGTAATCATCAAGTCCCAAAACACCTGAGCACCAATTAAAAGATCTATAGGAGCACTTTTATTGAATAACGGATCTGCAAGTTGTATATTTTTAGGAATATTTATCCGTGTACTGTCAAACGTGTTTAGTGGTAAATTGTCCGTTATTGTGTTTATCACTAAGAAGGAACAGGTTGTACTGAAATCCTTGACGTGTGATTTTATGTTAAGATCAACGACATTGTTTATATGTGAGACCGAATTATTTATGCCCATAATTGGCATTGATATATGTCTACTTGATTGTAATTTAAGTCTTTTGAAAGCATCCGATGTTATGAAATTTGATTGGCTGCCCGTATCTAACAACGCTCGTAACAAATTGAATTCACCATCACCGCCCTGTATACGTATAAGTGCGGTTGAAAGGAGGATTTGTGAATGTTTGTGATTCCGTGCACAATTACTTACTGTGCTGGCTGGTACAATTTCAATGTTACAACTATCGCTTAATATTTGAGATCCGTGTATTAGAGTATGGTGTTTGCCTTTGCACTCCTTGCAACGCGTTGTGGATTTGCATTGTTCTTGTGAATGATTGTCCCGTAAGCAATTTGTGCAAAGTTTTCGCTTTGTGATCTCACTAGCGCGCGATTCTAAAGGTAATTTTACAAATTCTTCGCATTGATTTGTGTAATGTTCTTGTTTGCAAATGAAACACGATATTTTACGATTAACCGTTAGATGCGTAGCGGATTTTTCAAGCTTTTGTGATTTGTATTTATGTGAAGACCTATCGTTTTTATTATTTATGTTGGGCGTTAAGGGGTTAGATTTACCTAAGCTTAAAGCATCGAGAAGTTGACACCTATCGTTTAAGAAATCGGTTAACTCCTTGAACGTAGGAACGTCGCCGGCTATTTTATTGGTCTCCCAATCACGAATAACTTCATGATCCAATTTATTTGTGAGATTTTCAATTAATAAAAGGTCCCAGTGTTCGACTGGCTGATTTAAATTTTTTAACAGTTTTAGATTTAAATTGCATATGTTTATGATGTTTCTTAGCGACTCCGCAGAATCTTTTACAACCGTCGGCAAGTTACATAAAGCTCGTACGTGATTTTTTATGATTAGGCGTTTGTTTTCGTACCTCTCTTTTAATAACTCTACAGCAATTAAATAATTAGCATGCGACATTCCGAGGTCTTGTATCAAGGCAGCTGCTTCATTTTTTAGACAAGATTTCAAATAATGAAATTTTTGAATATTGTTTAATTTACAGTCATTATGAATTAACGAATTGAAAGTTTCAAAAAATGAAATCCACTGTTGATATTGACCTGAAAATTGTGGTAAAGTTAATCGCGGTAATTGAATTGCTGATTGCGATTGTTCTGGTAATGAGGTTGTGGTACTAATATTTGAATCAGAAATTGTCGAACGCTGACCAATGAAGTCCTCACATTTAGCTGTGAGTTCAAAGTATTGTTGTTCGAATAAATCTCGCTCATTTATTTGAACGTCCGATTTATCTAAATCTTCAATTTTGTTTTGAATTATATTGAATTCGTCCCAATTTTTTTCGAATTTTGCTACTCGAAGGCGCGTTTCTGTTAGGTTACTATTTTCGCTCAACGAATCGCAGTATGTTTTAAATTTGGTGACTGCCGCTTTGATGTGGCCACGGGCCTTTACCAAAGCTTGTAATTGATCGGTCATCTTAGTTAAAAAGGCACTTTCGTTTACCAAATTAATTTGACTCGAATTGATTATGAATAGTTAATAGGCGGCCCGGCGGGGAAAGAGGTATAAGTACAAAATTAAGGTTTTGAGATAATGAGCATTTAAGTTTAGATATTATGCATTCCGATACCAACTGTCTTAAGTAAAAATTATTGCAGTTTCAGTTTTTGTGCTTTTGACTTCTTTTTCTTTAATGCTGTTAAAATAGTCAAAAGTGCTTACTAAGCAACAAAAAATACTACTTATACCTTTTTACACTTTTACTTTATTAAAAAAAAAACATGTATCCTTTTTCTCTAAATAATACGCAGTAAAAATTCCTTAATATCTCAAAACTTATAATAAAAACAAAACAATATTATACATAGGTACATACCTTATGTATGTCAAAATTCAATAAACT
Organism: Pyrocoelia pectoralis; assembly: GCA_036250285.1. Lineage (NCBI taxonomy): Eukaryota > Metazoa > Arthropoda > Insecta > Coleoptera > Lampyridae > Pyrocoelia > Pyrocoelia pectoralis. Next base: position 43,093,207 of record CM070078.1, read on the forward strand.
TATACCACCGTCCACACTACTTTTGTAAAAAAGGGATTTGTGCAAACTGGTATAAGTGTAACATCTGTGTATTGTGTAAAACAAAATAGGTCCACTTATATCACTCTTCCCATTTTAGAAAACTTAAAGATCGTCGAGAATATTGATATATGCAAACATATACCAGTCTTCCTATTACTCTTGTGGAAAAACAGTAGATATACCGTTTAGCTCATTCAAGTAAATAAATATTATGCAGCTGTGATACTTATATCTCTATTCCCAAATGTAGATTAGGTGTTCACAGTCCTGAATTTGCACTTAACTCATTTTTTATAATTTTGTACTTATACCTCTTTCCCCGCCGGGCCGCCAATAGTTGATGTACACTCTACATGCAAGACAATGAGGAAATTATCATAGGAGAAATTATAAATAAGGAATATCTGACCTTAACTCCGATGCCACGATGTCTTGGATTCCTGTAGATGTAGCTTTAGATGTGTTGGAATTGTTGTCCATAGATTTCTGGATCATCCGTTGCTCGAATTGACCAATGTTTGAGATCTTAGATTAATCTCCGTATCTTCGAAGGACCAGGTTAATTTCGTTACCACCGAATTTATTCTTTTGAATTTTTAATAATAAGATTTAAACTACAGATTTACAATTTAACTTAATATTAATCGATTAATGAGTGAATGAGTTGCCGACCGCCAAGTTACACATTTAGATTTTTAGATTGAGTGATTGTTATAATTGGCTGACTACTACAAACTTCAACAAGCAAATAGCAACTAGCAACTGACTTCCTAGTGGATACGGAAGCCCTTTTATTAATTATGAAGGGGTTAGTGTACCTTGTCGGTACTGCAGTATAAAGATTTGCAGGCGTAGGCGGCTCTTTAGGATGCTCACTTAAAACCATAAATCTATAAATAAGGTGACAAGTATAATCCTTTAGACCCAGCTTAATTCTTGTCGTCAGCCTGGGGTCCGGAAGCTGTCAATAACAGTTGAACGGTACATTATTGCTAATTTTGGAATGTTAATGTAATGGTCTAACAAACTCAATAATGTAATAATGTTTATAAAGTGAAGCATTTATCCTACACGTCGTATTGACCCTCATTTGGCATACGTGATTTCTATTTTATACCTTCTACTGCCCCTAAATTATGCAAATGGAGATGTACTTTAATTATTGCATGCGCGAAAGTCTCCATTATAGTCCGGGAGCCAGCGACCTTTTCTAATGACCAAAACCGCAAAAGCTGAAAATTTTTCCTAAGCTTTATTTAGCATCCCTAGTAAGTAAATGGACCTCCAGCTGGCGCACTTGCGGGGGGTTTAGCTGCAGCAGCCCCCCAAACATGTAAAATAATAATGCCAATCACGCAGCGTGTGCGTGATACTAATATTTGTCGGGAGGCCGATCACGCAGATGGCGCGTGATGTGTATGTGTCTGTTTAAGGCAGGATATTTGCTGCGGCGTGGCTCACAAATAGTTGTTCTCGTGTCGGCCTACTGAGAAGAGCCTTAATAAACAAAAAGTCGACCGGTTTCTGACAAACATGTGACAAGCACTATGTAGGCACGGAATGTGTTAAAAAAACCAATACCACAAAAGCTGAAACTTTGCTAACATGTTGATTATGTTATAAATAAATGGAAAACCGTAGCCAGCTGAAGTTATGGTGGGGGATTATGTGCCAGCTGGACACTTTTCCCTCACTAAATGTAAAGCTGGATATTTGTTTCGTTTAACTTATTCAGTTATCTGTTGCATTACCAAATTTCAGCTCTTGCGGAATCAAATATCTATACTTTTCTCATTGAACACAGCCAGCGCGTCCATGCAGTTATTACACTACCTCACAAGTTTGTGAATTTAAAGGTTTTCGCATTAAAGTTCCGATGTTTGAAAAATATAAAATATGAATCCTTTTTCTAAACACCCTGTGCATAGAATCGAAATCCCACGTAGTGCAAATGAAAGCCTTAAAGGTCAAAATAAATCGATATAAATTTGCGTTGCTGAAAGTAAGTGGTTTCCGTGTTATTAGGCGTTGTTTAAATTGAATATTTTTCTTAAAATCACAATTTCCTCAAAATTGGGATTTCGATTCTATGCACAGGGTGTTTAGAAAAAGGATTCATACCTATTTTATATTTTTCAAACATCAAAAACTCACTTAACTTAAATGGAACTTTAATGCGAAAACCTTTAAATTCACAAACTTGTGAGGTAGTGTAATAACTGCATGGACGCGCTGGCTGTGTTCAATGAGAAAAGTATAGATATTTGATTCCGCAAGAGCTGAAATTTGGTAATGCAACGGATAACTGAATAAGTTAAACGAAACAAATATCCAGCTTTACATTTAGTGAGGGAAAAGTGTCCAGCTGGCACATAATCCCCCACCATAACTTCAGCTGGCTACGGTTTTCCATTTATTTATAACATAATCAACATGTTAGCAAAGTTTCAGCTTTTGTGGTATTGGTTTTTTTAACACATTCCGTGCCTACATAGTGCTTGTCACATGTTTGTCAGAAACCGGTCGACTTTTTGTTTATTAAGGCTCTTCTCAGTAGGCCGACACGAGAACAACTATTTGTGAGCCACGCCGCAGCAAATATCCTGCCTTAAACAGACACATACACATCACGCGCCATCTGCGTGATCGGCCTCCCGACAAATATTAGTATCACGCACGCGTGATTGGCATTATTATTTTACATGTTTGGGGGGCTGCTGCAGCTACACCCCCCGGAACTGCGCCAGCTGGAGGTCCATTCACTTACTAGTGATACCTAATAAAGCTTAGGAAAAATTTTCAGCTTTTGTGAAATGACTAACTCTAAACGGTCACTGGCTCCCGGACTATTACTGCCAGGGCTGGGCAAAATACATGCACTAACGTATTTCAAATACAAATTACAAAATATTCCTTGAAAGGTATTTGAAATACAAAATACAAGATACTTTTATGTATTTTTATTTTTTAAAAATTTACAAAATACAAATACAATATTTGAAATACAAGAATACATATACAGGATCCTTCGATTTCAATTTCGTCGGGCTTCTATAGTACCCAGACTAAAAAAGTTAGAAGTTTCAATCAAAAACAGTTGTTAATAAATTATTGTTAAGGACGCATTTCATGAAAATATTTTGACATATACAGGGTGCTTCAATAACGTGTGACAAACAAACAAAAATTTGTTTAATGGAACCCTCCTTGGACCCCTTTATTTATTCCTAAAATATTACGGCATTTAAACGAATAGTTTAGCAACAAATTTCTTAAAAGGAATGTAATTTTCATTACTTTCTCTAAAGACAGTGCATAACCATAAATTCAACTTCCATGTCAAATTTGGATTCAATTCTTGTTGTAGATGGTTGTCAGATGTTCTGATTAAATTTATGATATTTCATCTTTTAGAAAATTGCAATACAAACTCAACTTTTTAAATGAAACACCACGTATATCATCTGCTTGATCGATAGAGAATTAAAATACGAACATTTTTTGTAATCACTTTGAAATGTCTATTCCTAAGGGTTTCCGAATTAATTTATAAAATTGTTTCATACATATGAAAGTGAAAAGCCGTAATATTTTAGGAGAGTCTCAACATGTAAAATTATAGAAAAGGGTCCATTATTTAAAAAATTTGTTGTTTGTTTGTCACAAGTTATTGAAGCACACTATGTTCCTGAAATTCACCCTTAACAATAATTAAGAACTGCGTTTGAGTGAAGCTTCTGTAGATACATAAATCTACACAAAATATTTATTATGCTGTATGCATAAAATTCCGAACCTAATTTTAAAACCTGTCGCAACATTGCGGTGGGCAAAATACATACATTAATATACTTCAAATACAAAATTAAATATACTCATAAGAGAGTATTTGAAATACAAAATACAAAATACTTTAGGGGGAAATCATTAAATACAAATGTATTTCAAATACTGTATTTTGAATACAAGTATTTTGTGACTGCCCACCCCTGATTAGTGCAGATGAGTAAATGAGTTGATTGTTTGAAACAATTTCAAAAGTGATACTTACGTAATTTTGCTATTGAAATCAACTACGAAGAATTGCGTGCGATTAATTTTTTTCGCAAATGTACTTGGTAAGTGAATTATCCTCATGAGATAGAAAGTAAATCATAATGGTATTAAATTAATTAATCCGCAAATCATTTTTTGGGAATTGTTAATTAGTCCTCTAATTACATATCGCTAGTTCATAGAGGATGAAATATTTTGGGAAAAATTCTTGATTTTTTACCATTTTTAGGTTCATTCTGCTAATACACATCCATAAATTAATTATTTTTTGATTTCAAACTCGTCGACCTTTACGCTCTCTCTTTGCAAATATTATAGGTTATATTAATTATTGCAGCATGCAATATAATTATTAAAAATAATAATTAACGAAATCTTAGCATTCATGACCTAAATTACTACATATCGGAAAAGAAACTAAGATGAAAAATTAAAAAATGCCAATTCATTTCTGTTAACGAATTTATTACTAATCGTTAGAAGTAAATATAGTTACAATCAAAACATAGAGACTCAGACAGGTAGTTATTATCAAATTATGTCAATTAATTCTATGGTCTGGTTACATTTACGCCCGATAAACACGATGCCAATTTTCCCGACAAGCCGAAATAGCGCCAATTATCAACGTAGGTAAAATATATGATTTACTATTACGGTCATCAATCATAGTTTAAATGGATGTATTTGAAATGTAATAACATTTATGAAAACAAAGGAAAGAAGTCAAAATGTGAAATATAATAAGAGAGTGTGGGAATTAAGGTATATGAGAAATGAATTTTTAATTGTTATATTTCTTAAAAATGTTTGTAAATGGTGAAATATTAATACACACCATTTCGAATGCTAATAATTCTTTTTTTCTCAAATGAACTAATAACAATAGCACATTGCGTTAGTTAAGATAGTTAAACTTCGCAACAATAACGCTCTTAATTCATATAAGTAACAACGTTCTTTCCGCTTTTTATGTTAATACTGATATAATCTTCCCCTCCCCTAAAAGAAGAAAAATTAATCTTCCGTTGTTTGCCGGCGCTTGTTTAGTACGTTTTTTCTTGTAAATGAGATAACATTGTTTTAATCGCTACTGTGAGACTTCTGTTTCTGTGGGATTACAACGTTTTGAATTGTTGTGATAAGTGCCGTGATAGTAATTATAGTGATGGTGATGGGGACGAGTAATTGTTGTAGTGTTTCAAAAAGTTTAGAAAAAGGGGGAGAAAAACTAATGTACGAAATTAATAGTAACCAATGTTATAACAAAAATGCAGCCATCTCCCTGTAATATTCCCTTCATATTAAGGGAATCCGTCTATAATTTATTAATGATTATTGCGGTGGAGCATATCGTCTAGGTTTTTCAAGCATGGTTCCGCAATCCTACAAGGAATGATTAACGTGAAGCATAAAATAACGATTTCTTTCCACTCTTATACCTTTAATTTCTTTTATAAATGCATATTAAATTAATAATATGTGGTCGCGTGCTCGTTATATTCAAATTGTACCAACAAAAACTTCGTAAAAGTAAGTGCTGCGTTGACGTAGTACCTACTCAGAGTTACTTGCCAACTAGTTTCTTATTACAGTTTTCATACTGAGTGTTGGTTTTAAGTTTTCATCATCAAGCCTTACCTGAAATGTCTTGAGCCCAAAATGTTTAATTAATATTGTAACGAATTAGAAGGTGATGGATTGAAAATTTGGAAATACTTTCTATTGGTTTAATTATTGCAGAAATATAACAACTTACAAGGTAATTTTCGAAATTTGTTCAAGGCTAATTTGTATATTCTCGTAAATTTATGCCTGTCTACTTTGCATAAGCCTTGATGTTCCTCACACATCCCTAAAAGTAAAATGCGTACATAGAAGTTAATTATGTTATGGGAAGTGTACACCTGTTTGTTGTTAGTGTTTCTAAGTCCATGTTGACATTTCAGTTCAAGAACTCTTTTCTATAATCAAACTATTTTTGTGATGTTTCGATCTTTACCTACCGGAACGTATTATTCTATTTTCGACACGATTACGAATAGCAAAACTAACTATCGTACAGACAGCTAAATTGATCTGTAATTGAAAAATGCAAAGTTATAAATAATGGTTAGTGTCAATTTCAGATTCTATAACTTGAATCGTTCAAAGAAAATGTACGTAAGTTAGCTAAAACTTACCGCGATAGCATTGTATATTAATCCTGATTACTATTGTCTAACTTTTTAATTTGAAGACTTAAGATACCGAATTGTACTTTGACACTTTCACACTGCGCGAAGTCACAACGACTGTTAAGAAATCAAATGCAATTCGATGTAAACATGTTATATGTCACTTTACTGTACAATTAAACTGTTAACACGTGCTGATAACAACTCTTTAGGTATTTGTTATCATTCTTGTGTAGGAATTTACCTATACTTGTGTAGTTGCGCATTACCTCTCAGGTTCATATTCGTTAAGAAACTCAAAAAATCGTAGTATCTTAGAAAAGTCACGAGTCGGTAAAGGTTTTCCAAACGAAAAGAGTGAGGCACATTTTGGTTTACGCGAGTGTGTTAGATTTCCTTGTTATTTGACTTAAGGGTGCATTTTACTGTCAATTAGTCCGCTTCATTATTGGATCAGAAGGTATAAATGAAAATAGGTCCTTAGAATAGTTAGACCGTCAGAATCCTATTTTGGTCCCGTGCCGTCACAATAACTTCAGCGTGACACTGGAGATATTTCAGATGTGGCTGGGGTGAAAGTAGTTGGCTCTATTATACTTAGACACCCTTATAACATCGCTAGATGTTGCAAAAACGGAACGCTATTATTACTGCTACAGCATTGAAAATTTTAGATTAAAAGAAAAACAAAAATATTCTTGACGTTTAAACTTTCCACATACAAGGAACAAACATCTTTTTTGTGGTCCTCACTGTTAACGCCAGCACATAGTGCCGGTTTATACATTACGTACACTACACACGTGCGTAGGGCCCGGATAAATCCGAACTTTGAAGTTTATTCATTTATTGGAAGTTTACAGCGAAATCAATGCATTTAATATTAAGGAATTAAGGTGTGTCTCACTCACTACTTCAGAATAAATATGTATTATTAGATACAACAAAATGTTAAATAACAGAAAAGTTAAAATCTAAAAAGTAGCTAATAAGAATAAAAGGTATTTTTCCATTTAACATAGAAAAGTTTTAAATTTATTACTGGTCATATATTTTAAAAGAGTTTATTGCAGATTGAACATGTCCTTGTTCCTTTCTAAGTAAATAACCTTTGTACTTAATTATGCGGACGAAAAGGGTTTGTGAGTCAGGGGCGTAACTATCACTGTTTCGCGAGCCCCGTGGAACCCGGGTCTGTGATCTATGGGACCCGGATGTTACGACACTAATATTTGTATTTTCGTAAACATTCCTCTTATATTGCTGAAAAACGTATTTAAAAAAAATGCATTGCAAAATGTAAGTTTTATTTTCCAGCAAGTTAACAATAATGTGAAACATTCCAATTATGGAACAACATTTTTATTGCCACAATTTCCGGCCTACAGTTCGTTTACGTGCGGTGTTGTTTGTACTCGTACCATTCATAAACAAAGACAGATGCGCCGTATTTATTGTATTGTATAAGCTTCTGAGAGTTCAGACTTGTCGTTTCATCTTATGAAGCTATTTCAAATATATTAGTCTGAATGATTCTCTTTTTTATCGTCTCAAAAGCAACGGAGGTAGAGAAAAAATAGATTGTCTTGTATATCACTCAAATTCGAAGTCGTTGTTTTGCTATGTATACAAATTGTTGAGGGTGGGTGGTGTTGGAGGGGGGGGGGGGGCTTAATGTTACTTAGTGCGTACTACTAAATGACATGTAAAACCAGCACTGCTAGCACAAGTGTTGTTGCTGTTAGCCTATTTAAAGTAAAGTGAGGAAGCTATCCACCCTTTGTCTGCACCATTTTTATTATGAAGAAGAAACTTGCACGAGATTTCGTGTTAGGCGTAGACCAGATCTCTACAGGATTGAACAGTTCTTCTGGATCAAGTTTCAAGTTGTTTACTTCCTCTCTAAACTTCTAATTTGGATTTGTAAGGGTATGATGTTAAAACTGCTGTTTTCTCCCCTTTGCGACATTTCTTGTATTAATTTTGGCAAACTCTGAGAACTGTTGTAATGCTTTTGGAACTTCAGTAATTAAAACCTGTTGAGAGACCTTCGTAGATATGTGCTGGTACAGTTGATTGAACAAGATTGATTACTGGAATAGGTGTTGATGTCATGAGTTCACGATTGATCGTATGCACGGCTCTTACTAGGCCTTCTAAACAAGTTACTTTTTACATATTTCGGCTTTCTTCGAACACGCGTCATCCGGTCGAAGGGACTATATGGCTTTATTGATGATATAGCTTCGCGTTCTGTAAAAGTGCCTGGATAGGAAAGATTCGATCCATCTATTAAAGTAAACATCTCGAGGTCTGGGAATGCTTGTACTATCAGCAAGTGCAAAGATTGATTTGTAAAATATATCCGGATACACAGGCCAAATTCTCGTTTATCGTCACCGGGTATTGCACGCCTCATAAGTAAGCGGCACTAAAGAAGAAGAACGAGCTTCATGCTTCCCGATTCTGAGTAGCTGCCTTAAACACCATGCATTGAACATTTTCTAGTTATATGACCTCCTCCGTTGAAATTATTTTTAGCCGTCAATTGGAACGGTAGCCGACTAAATTCTGCCATCATTAAAGCGTAAACTCTTATGCTCAATTTCTGTTAAATATGTGTTCAGTTATTCCGCGTTTAAAACAGGTTTTCTACTGATCAATTTTTTAACTTATTCAGGGTTTGCGATACTTTTTTATGTATCGATACAGGGTTGTCTGAAAAAGATTGAACTGTACTGATGCTTTATGGTTTCATCATTTCTGTCTGAGTCTGAGTTTTACTCTTCTGTCTAGGAATTATATAAATATCAAATTGAAATGTTGTTCCATGTATGCCATGATAGTGAAGATAGAAGAAAAGCACTAAATGGAGTAAAGCGAGCAAGCGAAGTTTTCGCCATTTTTCCCGCATACATTGATTTGAAGATTAAGCATATTTGAATATTCCATCAATCCTATGTACCTCTTGATTAACACCCAAAACTTCAAAAACTGACCCCATGTACCTTTTGCCACATGTTCTAAATGCGGTTGCGCTGAAATTAAGCGTCTATAACACACTTTAGGTGTTCAAAAACGGGACTATTATCATTTATTTTTACTTAGATTCATTGAGAACGAAAATCAAGAAAATGGCTGTTCGTTATTGAAATGAGTTTTCTTAAAATATTATTTTGGTTATTGGCGGTTGCTATGTTTCCTTAGCCCAAAGGCTGCAAGTGTGTCAGTTCTTCAAATCATATATAATATGTATGTATAATCACACTCGATTCTTAAATAACTTCGACAAAATGGCGAGTGTATTTCCTTAAATGCCAAGTGCTGCTCTCCGCGTTAATAAATTCTTTTCGCAGGGATTTTCTTTTTCGTTCTAGAGTAAAGACTATTAATTTTCAGTGACGTAAATGTAAAATTGTCACCCTTATTTGTGCCGTCAATTGGATTGTGATAAAAGAGTCATACGTGTGTTACTCAAAATACAAAACTGTATTTTGCCTTGATGGTACGATGATTTTAAATAATGATCCTATTTTGTACTTTTATTACGTACTACTTAATTTCGGTTCAGGTGAAGCAATGTAATCAATCGTAACATAAGGACAATTAGTGATTGTTGGACTGAATAAAAAGAAGGAAACTAATAAAAAAGATCTTGATTAACTTCATTTTGAATGAATCTACATAATTGTAAAATTTTCCTTTTCATTTATTTATTTATATAAGAATGTATAAGCGCAACTGATACTTAAAACGGAATAATTCATTAATAATTACAAAAATTAAAATCTAACCGTACTTTTAAAGCACATTATGTAAGAAGATGAGGAAGTGAAACTCGCTGTATCGTTATCAATTGTTGTTTTAATGATCTCAGGTGTGGGAAGCTATAATTTATACGTATATTGTTACTTTTGTGGATGACTGAAAATTGGTTTTAATCAACTAACGGTCAACGGAATCTAATTAGAAATTTAAATCGCTGGAAATAAGATGTTGTGACAGTAATCTCTTTGATGCTTATTAAAAATCAATCAATTTATATTCGCCCTAAAGAATACTAATTAATTAATTAAAGCGCAGTTCGTTGATCTCTCAAACTGTATACTTTAGTCAGTAATGTTAATACTTCTGTCAATTTTTATTATTTATGAATATATCCACATATTATAGGAAATTATTTTTATTAGATAGGTACTTATTTGACAAAGAAAAATTTTGTTCTAAAATTATAATAGGTTGCGATCCAACAAAATTAACTTTATTAATAAAATACAGCTACGGTTTTCTCGACTATTTTTGATTTTCACATTAAACAAACTCAATTGTTGAATGGAAAATCTTAAAAGTAGCAACAACAAAAATGAAATTTAAAAACCGAACTAGGTTAATACAATTAATAGTCAAACCTGAAGTTATTTAAACAAATAATTTCGCTCTAATTAACATTTTTTGAAGAACTTTTTGCGTTTTTTCCGTAATAACAATTTAAATATTGACCTTGTTTAATATGCAAATCCAAAAGCTCTCTCAAATTTCATTGATAACATGTGAAATTACTTTTGTTTTTGAAATGCAACTTAATTCCACGGAATTAAATAAGTAAATAATACGCTTGTTTTTTCCGCTGAATTAAAAAAATAACAGTATAACTTTCGAAAAAAAAATGCGGAATACTAAAAATTAATTAATATTAAAACTTGGTAAATGGGTGTTAAGGAAGCTTTTCCTATATTTTCCAAAATTCCGTCAAATAAACTCGTTTAGTGTAGATGGAATTCTGTTATAAACTTTGGCTGCCTGAATAAATGCCTGATAGGGGGAACCTTTCTTGAAACAGAGCGATCTTGAATTGTAGATTTAATTTCGGTTTAAAGTCTGTCACGTTATCCATCTAACATGAGTGTTATTTAATTATTGCTTAAAAATCCCTCTATAAAAATGTTCTGATATCATTTTTTTGTAAAATGATCAGAAAAAAAGTTGTAACGACCAACAGAAAATTATTCCTCAGATTTTCATCGATTTTCGCTTATAACTTTATTTTTGGTTCTACGACTAAAAGTTACACGATCAAAGTTGTGAATAATTTTATTTGTAACAAAAAATATTTTAACATTTTTTTTGTGAGACCTATAGTTTGTCAGATAAACCATAAAAACCATTTGTACCCCTCTTTCCAAGATGGCGGCCGTGGGACAAGGGTTGCAACCCCACAAACTTGGATTTAACTTTACACTAACTCCTACTTGATATCTAAATAATAAAATTGCGTCCTCTGACAAACACAGCCCCAAATGTAACTTTTCAATGGACTATAACTAAGTCCAGGATTTTAGTAGGGCGAATCTTCGTTACTTCCTCTTTTCATTTCGAAGTAGGTGTTCCCTTGCCTTCGTGAATGCCTCACATTGGGAAATGACGTGATAGGGCTTTTCTTCAACCTCACCACAACCCCTGCATATAGGGGTATCGGTCAGTCCCATGTTATGCAGGTGTTTGTTCAGGCGACCGTGGCCTGTGATCTCTGTCGCAAGTTTTATCTTCGTCCTGGAAGGAGTGAATAATAGGTACTACCATTGAATAAATAAGAGAATGGTACTACATCTAATATATGTCATCAATGCACAACAATATAAGGGCAGTACATGCTTTGAGCAAGGAAATCAACATTAACGGCGACATCAAACCAGGGGAATTTGTTAGCGTAATAGAGAAACTCCCTAAAACGGCAGGATACAAAGCGAGAACAAGATCTTTGTGTGGAAGAAGAAGAAGAAGCTTGATGGCAGCTCCAGTTTATCAACAACTGGAATAACTTCATCATCATCTAATGCACTGCAAATGGCTTAATTTGATTTCTATGAATAGAAAACACTTGATTTTTATGAAAGCTTTCATTTAAATACTCAATTAAAGCTTTTTCTATAATATTTAGCACCCTTTCCAAACAGGACAAAATTTGTTACCAAAGTTTGCTGAGAATGATTCTTCTTAATCCTTAGTCGTCTTATTTGTTTTATTCAATGATATTTATTTACAATAGATTTCAACTGATTTGCTTCAACTATTGTGTTATTGACATTGTTTCCTACAACGTTTGAAACCCAGCACTTTTTTTTACAATGAGTTTTGATTTTAAACAATTTTTGTGTTTGAGATACATTGGTTTTTTTTTATTATCAGTGTTGTCAACATTACCACTACCTTCAATAATTTGTGGAGGAGTCGCTTGTTGACTGCCAGGACTTTATTGGAGTGCGTTTCGCAGTGAACACGAAAATTATAACATGATTGCATACTCTACGTTACTGGTTAATTCATTTTGTTAATTTCTATAATGTAATTGTTTTTGTACGGAAAGAATATCTAATCTCGCAGACCGAACGGTGGTAACTTCGAGTGTAATATTTTCCTCACTAAGTTTCCTTATATTACGACGTTTCTTCACTATAGATTTGGTTTTTACATTACAGAGTGTTTCATTAAACCAAGTCACCAATTCCTGTCGAAACCCCCAGTACAATCTAAGGAGACCGAATTCAAGTATGGGAGACCATTTTACGTTAATAATAAGTCTTTTCCTAAAGAATATATAAATCTTATTCTCTTCAAAAGAAAGTTCTTCGGCCTTTACTGGAATAGTACAAAAGATTTATTATGTTTTACTAATTTTTCAAGGTGTTTAATAAAAATCTTAAGAACTTATGGTACAACTTTACTAAAATATCTCACTAAAATATGTCTACCGCGATCTGTAACTCACATTTATAATTTTGCACGTCTTCTTCATCACATGGTTGTAAGATAAGGTCAAATGCATCACGAATTAATTATTTGTAAGAACCGAATATTAAAACAACTTCAATAATTTTACTTTATTCTTCACGGAAAGGAACCATGCAAATTTAAAACTTAATAAATTAACAGAATTCTTTTCTTTCTAATAGCAAGTGGTTAACGTTCCTTGTAATAAATAAATGTACTATGTAACAAAGTAAATATTTAAAATATATTCTTCAAAGAATGCCGCCATGTAATGGCTTCAGGTCGTACCGTACGGCAGGTAAAACATGGCGAACGTTTAAGAAGGTCTCAAAATTCCTTAACGCCGCCTATTTCGACTCCCGATAAATGTTTAGTTGGAATTTCTAAATTATCGTCTACTTGTGAAACGTTAGGTGAGTGTAATTACAATTACGACTAAATTACCTTATAATTAAAAGAGGTAATTTACCAAAACTTGTTGCAGTAAAATGAATGTGGATATTTATTTTTCGAAAAAAGTATTACGTAAAGCTGTTTTGATTGTTAAAAAGAAATTGGAAATTAGTTTAGACTATTCCATAAATTAGCAATCGACACAATACTAAACCCACTTTCTTCTTTCTGTTACAGTTGAGGTTGAAGGGCATGGGCCTTATAAACCTGTGCCACCACCTAAACCTCTACCACAACAAAACTCTACTAGCGCTCCACCTCCTCCCTACAGAATGCCACCGTACCCACTGTTTAACGAGCCAAGTATTCCAGGAGCTACCGGTTTGGAGTCGTCATCTGTAAATTTAACGAACTCGCAGGGATTACAGACACATTCCAGTAAATTTCCAGTAAGTAATTAATTATCGCCGGATTTAATTCAATCATTGCGTTGGTGCAACAACATATGTCACATGTAGGTGTGAAAAAAAAATTAGTAACCAATTTAAAGCACAAATTTGTCCGCAATTAATCAGTTCGGCTCCATGTGACAAATGCCGACCGTTTTTGGAAATGCAGTTTCTTAATATGATAGCATTCTTTAAAGTGCAGCAAGTCATTAACAGCGGTTAAAATTTTAAAGAGCTCGTATCCTTTTTCGGATACTAAAGATGCCATAAACGGCGCTTGAAACATTCATATAGTACAATGGTAATTTAAACGTATTTCTTAACTTTAATAATAATTATTTAACGATTATTTGGGCATTAAAATTAGACGCCGAAAGGTTTTTTGTGGGTTAACATGATGGATTTGAAGTGCGTGTAGTATGTTTCACATTTTTTCACGCACTCCAATAAGTGTAAAGTATTCAAGTGCACGAAATGCTTCTTTGATTTTTATTGTCTTTTTTAGGAAAGATAAATGAAAATAAATGACAAGAAATCTTCACAAGAAAAGACATTCCATTAGATCTAAAAAATGCGAATATCGTGATATAAAACACGATAATTTCAAGGTTTCATTGAAAATAACGTTTTTCATTAATTCCACATTCTCTTCCTCGTGGAGATATAAAAACAATCAGACGCTCATGGCTCATAACACTTCATCGTAATTTGAGATGGTAATCTGAAATCTTGGTAGGTACGGCAGATGGACAGTACTTCTTAGGAAGGTCTTTATTATCAAAATTACTATGCCGTACCTTTTGATCAATTCTGGCCGTTTTATGATCCATGACTCAAATGGATTTTTTGGTATCTGTTGCGATGATTATTAACGACCACACTTGGATGTAGAGGCTTATAATTCACCACATCTTCCTAATCGCACCAAACCCAGAGCATCGTTTTCTTTTTCAGTTTCTTAGGTCCTGTATCAAAGATAAGTACTGGTTTACCTGACTCACCTCATAGTTTTATGCGTTTTCAGTTCTCAAAATACTCCCCGATTAATGGCCCATAATTCAATACAAGAAAGACTCTTCTGTGCCCTTAGAACATTACGTTGATAACTTTTCGGTTTTTCATTGATTTTTCGTTCATTTCACATTTGTTTCTTTGACAATCTTTTCCATTCCATGGAAACTTTTTACAAATTCTTTATTGAGCAACGTTTAACAGTTCTGTAAGCTTTTGAGATTGACACGCATCTATCTTTCAATAATTCTTGCAATGGCTTCTCTCGTTGTATCTGGACTATTTTGCCTTTAAAGCGTTTGAACCACGGTCCATAGGTATCTTGGGATGGAGCATTTGTCCACTATAACCTTCTTAAGTGTACGTTAACTGCCAGTGCTGCCGTTGATATGTGTATTTGTGAGCATCCTATGAAATCGATTATGGAAGAGGTATAGATGAATTAAATTCTAAAACAATCATCTTCGCCCCCCGTGAAAAAAATGTCGTTGATGTTAAATATTCGAAAACGCGCTGAACATTTGGACATTTAGTCAACACACACTTTTTAAATAAGCTTTTCGTGCAAGAAAAATTTGAAGTTTTCATGGTCGTGTCAGAATTTTATACGAAGTGCGCTTTCCATTGTTGTTCACAATACCCTTGCACTTGGTTACTATTTTTTGTATTCAAAAAAAGAGACGTGTATCAATTAATGTACCTATTCTGATTTTGAAGACATTCCGAATAGGGACTTACGGACGACTTTTACACCATTATTCCCTAAAAGTGTAGGTACGCGTACATAAATATGGTAAATAATTGCTGAATATGCACATTTTTCACCAAACTAAATTCACGGTCATCTATATCTTCTACGCCGCTCTTAGTATCGTTAAAATATGAATTTTGCAAACAACAGAATACAAACTCAGCCGAGGACCACTATTCTGAATGAAACCAACCTAAAAAGTAGAAGTATCCGAATTCAAATCATACGAAATATTGTATATAACGTGATATTACAATATTGATCATTGAAATCGACGACTGACATAACAGGTGAAGTGCGATGGGCCGATGACCATCGGCAGCCTCTAAATGAACTAAGTGAAGAAATTCAGAATATTCGAAGTTAATATTTACGTATAGGTACATAAAGAACATTTCAAATCACGGAAATTTTCATCATTGCTATTCGGTGAACATTTTAATGTAGAATTCCCACTAATCAATTGGGTGATTCCTAAATTTGGTCATTTTAATGTCAGCCGAAGCAATTATCAAGTTTCAATAAAAAAATCCAACCCCTTCTTGGTGTTGCAATTTTTATGTCACTCAGTATACTTACAGGGTGATTCGGAAGGAAATGGAAGTATTTCAAAGACATGTCCAGGAAGCTAAAATAAGCTCATATGTTCAAATCCGATTTTCATTTATTTCAGAGATAATTAGGTTTTTCTTTTTAAAAGACTTTAACTGTTAATAAATAATCGCTCAGCACATTTAGAAGGGAATTCAAGGAATGTTACTTGTTATTGTTTTGCATAATATGTGACATGTGTGAATAAACCTATAAAAAGGATTATACTGTCATAACCTTCATAATATTCATGAACAATGAGGGATTTCCCTCGTTAAGGTTCAATGACAACATTTTCTGATGGCGTGCCAAAAACATAAAGGAAAGGGCAATTGAATACTTTTAATTTGAATCAGTTTTCCATAAAAAGAAGAGTAATAATGATGTGCAAACGTATAATACCATTTGTCCGAATTTTCATGTAAGTTATTATAAAATTCCAGAAACCACACTACTACGTTCGTAGTAACTGAATATTCCTAAAGCCAATCAGTTTTGTCTCCGTGGGATTGTACAAATGTTTTCTGTTGAAATAACTCAATCAAGGATTTGTTACTCTGGATGGATGATTTTGCCACATCATTTGTAATGAAAGTACATATATGTATTAATTTACAATGGCATTTCTTTCAACATAAAGGTGGTTGGATGGAAAACATGCTGATTGCTGATTAAACAATTAGACCAGTTGCATTACTCATATCAACATCACTTAAATCGTTTGGAATAACATGAAAAACAAAATGAAGTATTAACATAAGGTTACAGTAAATATAATAAATGGCGCAATGAGCGAGGGCAATGATTTTGGACAATTTCTGAAAATGGTGATTTTCAATCTAAATAGTTTGATCAGTTTTTTTTTAAATTGGCACCGAATAAGTGTTACGTATAACAACAGAAAAGTGTGATAGAAATGTTTGGTTATACTCGTACGTAAATCACGTATCTTAGTTCGTAGGTGAGATTTTTACGAGACCACGTTATGCGGTTAACAGCGATAGCATTTTCCTGTTACTTCTTCCATTCCTATGTAATATATAGGGTGTGACTCGTCATTTCCGATTATGTTTTTTCGAATAAACTCTTGATCCAACTCCAATGAAAACATTCTTCTCCTATTCAAACGATTTTTACTGGATCTGGATTTTTAAGATCCAAAGCGATTTTTTCCAGTTTATCTGTTATATTGATGTATCTTTTGGTCCATGTACCTACTATTTATAATTAGTTTCCGTTCAACTAATTTTATTATCCTTATGTTCTCTTGGTAAGAGAGCAACTGCTACATTTTTCTTTGATACGTACCTATAAAAAGATTTTGTTTTTCTTAAAAGCAAACATACCATACATACTGCTGAGTTTAATCTAAAAATGTATTATTCAATATTGGTAAAAAAAGTTATCTCGCTACTTCAGATCGTGTTGAATAGTGGTTTGCAAGGTCTATAACTACCCTTTGTCTTTGGCTTCTCTCTGGGTTCCTTCCATATTTTCCTAAAATTATAAATTCCGTAATAAATAGATGTCTATACAGGTTGTTCCAGGGAAAACAATCCACTCTAAAGAAACCAAAACCAAAAAAGAGGGGTCGAGTGATGCCTTCATTCTTGAGAAATAAGGATGAACGTTGTTGAACACTTAACATAACTTTTTTCCGGTAATTATTTTTTTACAAGTTGAAAATTTGTTCTTTCATTCATAACATTAATATTAATATACAAAATAAAAACTATAACATTTACACTGTGACTAAATATACACTTTAATAAATTAAGTGTTCTTACCTTTTAAATCAATTTATACCTCGTCATCGGCAGCTATTTTAGTCAAAATGTAGGAAAGAAATTCTTGGTTGTAGGGTGCAGTTGATACATTATGTACTATCATTGATTATATACTTTATATAATCAATGGTACTATGTACATATCTAGCAGTCTGATCCATTTTGTTGGTATAAGTCAGATATTTTAGGTAGTTACCTTAATTGTCAT
Source organism: Pyrocoelia pectoralis (assembly GCA_036250285.1). Taxonomy (NCBI): domain Eukaryota; kingdom Metazoa; phylum Arthropoda; class Insecta; order Coleoptera; family Lampyridae; genus Pyrocoelia; species Pyrocoelia pectoralis. Next base: position 43,111,419 of record CM070078.1, read on the forward strand.
TAAAGTACAGCATTTAACTGTTGATTGAATATTAAATTATTCAATTAACGATTTAACTACGAAATAAGTGCCATACGCGGTTATGGGGTGGGGTGCTGGACTAATTTAAAGGAGGTGCAAATTGCCCCTGTAAAGTAATTCGGGAATCCACATGTTTGCGCCAAAATTCATGACATCCCCATTATTCGGTATATTATTTGTTTGGGATTTATTTGTACCCCGGTTGCTCAAGACGAATAAGTGTTCGAAATAAGAATCTTTTTTAAATGCTTCATTTTTAAGGCGATTGTCAATTATTACCAAAATAAACTAGGGCTTCATTACAGATTGAACGAGAAGTGATTTTATCTAGCGCCGATAAAAATTCAAAAATACCAATACTTCAAGAGTACAAAAAAAGATCAAAATCTGCCATTGCACCTGACATACCACCAAAACAAATGGCCGCCTGGACACAAGCGCAACGACAAATGACACTCCAATCACAAGTTTTGAATCCAGATCAGGTAAGGTTCACAATCCCTTTTTTTCATCATTTTTAAAATGCAATTAAATTGTGTAAATGTGAGAAAATTTCCTAACAAGAGTTGTAAACGTTTTTAATTTGGAGCGATCGTTTAACTTGCGGCTATAAATTAAACTCGTTTACGATAGCATAAATTACTAATAGCCGTTATTGTGCCAAAAGACAATAATAAATAGATATGCGACTGCAATCTAAGGACGTTTTTATTTGTTTTTTGTCCATTTATTTTTAATGTTTACTACATTTTGTTTATGACTTTATCACGGTTATTCCATTTACAGTTTTACAATTTACTGCGGTAATGTAACTATACAATTTCGCAACATAATGTTATATTACTATTTGTTTAATTAATACCTTTATATTAATTAAGTTCATTGAATATCATGGTAACTGTTTCAGTATGATTTCTGATACTTTATTACAAGTTATATGTTCTTCATGCAGAACGCTCTTTTTTGAAAGTATTTACTTGCAATATTGGTAATGTAATATTAGCGATTCTTGTTTCAAATTAATTAAGTTGGTGTCAGGTTATCTCTAAAGTCAAGTAGTAAAATAATATTTCATTTAATTGCAACCAGAATCAATTATCTACGTAATGGATTACAAATCTAATTTGAAAGATATTTTGATTTTATATTTATTACATCACGTATTTTTAACGAAAGGACGATTTTATACTGACTTAGTAGTACATAGTTAATAGTATAGTTGTGATATACTTTCTTAGAATGATGTGCCTTATAATGATTTCTTAAGAAAAATTGAAACCAAGGAGCTTTCAACTAACCTTCAGACATGAACGTTTAAGTGTATAGGACATAACTATCGCCGTTGATGGCCTGAACCATAGACTAACTATGCCTGAACTTCTCTTCAAGAGGCGGATGTAACCTTAAATAATGTCGATTTAATTTAATAATACAAACAATTTATCTAGACACATGTCATAAACAAATCCAATTAGACTGAAAAAGGAGACATCCTTTGGACGGTGAATGATCCTTCCTATTCTGATGGGTTAATCCAGAGTAACTTCTTGATTGCAGAACTTGTCTTCAACTAAATTAATTAAAATATTCTTTGCTCGCTAATCCAGGCTCGCTTATGAACTTTTTGAATAAAAAATCGAGAGCTTTAACTGTTTTCTCTTAGCTCAAAGAGTTTTTATACTTCAGTACAAAGCTTCCATGGCACTTATGCGCAGGTAATACAAAATGAGCAAAATCGTTGGCTTTTTTAGAGAAACTTCAACGTGAAGTCTAGGCGCCCATGCCACTATGACGAATAAATTATTAACATTTCTTCAGCTGTATCACTGCCCTCATCAGAAATATGATATGGCACCGGTTTTTTGCCCACTCGCACCGTTTCCTAATAAACCCATAGGCACATCTTTATCAATAGAAAATCGCATGAAAGGTGCTAGCTTCGTTTTTATGATGTTTCAGAATGTGTCATGCAGTAACCAGTTAATTTTACAAAATGTTATTTTCATCGTACTCAAAGTTTTTCTTATCAGCTCTTACATTGTTTTTCCATAAGAGTAAAACATTTCCTTCCACACTGTCAACTGGACTTAAATTCATAGAATTTTGGGAATGGTAACGGAAAGTAGGTGAATCTTTGTCACACCGGCATTGAAATGGAGCATCCCTTGTTTCGTAAACGTAGCGCCCTTCATCTCTTGTGTTTCAATTGATTCTTTGTAAGAGAAAGTTGAGCTTATTTTTTTGGCAACAAATAGTGGAAAACAAGGTTAATCAACATCCCTTTTTGGATAAAATTTATTGAACTCCTGTCTGCCGTCAAAAGCGTGGGAGTTGTCAGTTCGGCATACTCAGTTACTTACAAGCGTGGAACGTGGAAGGGTGTTTATCAGCTTTCGTCATTGTTGCACTTTTTTATTTAAAGTTAACCTATTTGTTATCTCCGACATTGAAATTGAAAAAAGTTCTGAATTCTACATATTTATCTTATTTAAATTTTATGTCAAAATTTAAAATACGATCACTTGAACTTTTGAAGCAAAATTTCAGCTAAACAAATAAAACCATAAACGTATATCTGAAGCAGTTGTTATAGTTTGCAAACTTCATTGTTCTGGTTTTCTTAACCGGTTTACAACCGGTTTCTAAACGGTTTTCCTAACCGAAAAAAGAACGGGTTAGTAGTATTCAAGAACGGAAACCGTCACCAATAAAAATGTAAAGAACGAAACCGAAATGAAAACCGAAACCGTTATTTTCAGCTAACCGAAAACCGTAACCGAACCGTTATTTTTTTCGGTTAGATGGCCTGGACTCATAATATTATCGACATTTTCATTTCTATAGTATTGTCATAGCATTTAATCAAGGAGAAATGAAATTAAGTTTTTAGTGGGAATATTTTCTACATTTGATTATGGATAAATGACTAAAGTCCAAATCATCTTTTACTTATTATTAAACGCATAATTGGCGGTGATTTTGCGTGTGGCAAGTTTTCGTTCAAAAACGTCACTTAATCGCATAATTATCACATGTTTTGACAAAACTTTCTTAAATCTCTGATTAATTAATTAATGTTATTGGCTATACCAACACAATATTAAGACTTTAGTCAATTATATTTCACGAGATACTTGACAAAACTTTATAACATCGTGTACAAAAATTTTCCAAACAGGAGCCATACGAGCCCCGTCCCATCTCAATTGGCCCACCAATATTTTTTCTTTTCAAATAAAATTATGCTAATTCACGGTAAATTTAATTTAAGTATTTATTTTTATTATCATTTGTAACAACATTTTAAACAATTTAAAACATTTTATTGCAACATTTAACTTTAAATTATTTTTTAATTGTTAAAAACCAGGAAAACATACAAAATCCAAAAACCTTTACCACTGTGTGACGTCCCTTTATTTTTAATTACGGCTTGAATTCTTTTGGGCAAAGTGCTTATTAAGTTTTGACACTCATCTTGAGTCAAAATATTCCAAATATTTTGAAGTTTGTGTTTTAATTCGACTACATTTCTAGCTGGTTGTATTCGTAATCGTTTTTTTCATTGTGTGCCAAAGGGTTTCTATTGGTGATAAGTCGGGACTGTTTGCCACCGACTCCAAAAGTGGGACATTATGATGAGAAAGCCATTTTAAAGATTTTCGTAATGTATGGCAGGCCACCCCGTCTTGTTGAAACACAAAATTATTATTATTCTGCAATGCATCTGCCATTGTTGGAAGTAACGATTTTCTTAAAATTTTTAAATATTTACAATTCCATCAATGAAGTGAAGTTTTCCAACACCTCTAGCAGACATTGAACCCCATACCATAACTGAAGCAGGAAAGTTTACTTTCTTTTTTAAACAATCTGAATTGAAAGCTTCATTTTTCTGATGAATAACTCTGCTTCGATTGTCCCCAACACAAACTTCAAAACGAGACTCGTCCAATTAATGTGACTTTTAGCCCATTTGAGCCGGTTTTTCTTTTGTTTTAAAGTTAAATTTTTTTGGAAAAAGTTGCAATAAAATTACCTTGTAAGTTTTAAAACCTAACGTAAGGGCTTCTCGATGGCACGTGGATCTTGAAACACTTCGCCCCACAGCATCGCTCCAAAGAACAGATAATTGATCATAGTTCTAACGCCTGTTTTTTCTAATAATCCTCTTCAATGCCCGTCTATCAGCATCTGATATTTTGTATTTTGACGCATACCGAGGTTTTGTAGCTATTGTACCCGTTGTTTTACAAACTCGAATGATATTTCTGACAGTAAACTTTGATAAATTAACTAGATCGCCAATTTCCGCGTTCGATTTTCCCTTTTTAAATGAATTGATAATAATTGAGCGAATTTTTTCATCAACAACCTTTCCACGCATCATTTTTACTAATAGTAAAAAAAACAAACTTTCTTTTGTTGGACAAAGGCAAAACCTACTTGATTATTTCACATATTCAAAGATTCTTAAAAAATAATAACTTCGAGAAAAGCAAAGAACTATTTTTTTTTACAAAAATATGTTTCTAACAATTAAAAAATGATTTAAAGTAAAATGTTGCAATAAAATGTTTTAAATTGTTTAAGATGTTGTTACAAATGATAATAAAAATAAATACTTAAATTAAATTTACCGTGAGTTAGCATAATTTTATTTAAAAAGAAAAAATATTGGTGGACCAATTGAGATGGGACCGGGCTCGTATATATTGAGACACCTGTTTGATCTTTTAACTATCTATTTTATGCTCTCATGAGTTTGTCTGTCGAACAGATTTTTGCAACAATTGAGAAGCTGTCCGCTCAACAACTTTATTGCGAGTAAAAAAGAAGAAAAATAATTTATTTTTCCAAAGTGTTCTTCATAATTTGAATAATGATTGGATAAACGTATATCAACTTTTGTCCTAGAAACTCCTGAATTTTAATCAATTCAGTCACATATGTACTTCATAATTTTTCAGCCGTTTAACATTTTTCAATATTGTTTAGCGTTAGGCTTTGCTGCACAGAAAGCGGCTTCCTAAGTTCACATATTCAAATACTTTAATAACGGCAAAGGATTGAAATCTCGCTTTTCTATCTAGAAAACAATAAAGAAATTTTGGGAAATATTAAAATTCCATCGTTATGCAAATTTGAACTGTAACAGCCAAAGAGCATTGAACCAGATGTACATACTAAGTGCAACAAACGGTATTCCCGTATAAATAAACAAAAAAAAGTACAAAATGTTTATTTGGTACCTAGAAATTCCTATTACATGTGTATAGGAATGTAAAAATAAATAACCTTAACACTTAAAATGGATAATACGTTCATATTTTGTAAGTACACGCTGCATTTTAAGTAGGTACGGTGATAGCGTGTCGTGCAAATAAGTATACGGGTCTTCTTTATTTCCTTCAACATTTTTAATGCCATTTTATTGGCTGTGCAACTACATTTTCACTTAAAGATATTATCGGCGGGAATTGTTTATATTCTATGAAGACGATAGTGCCTTCAAGAAGTGTAGACGTCCTCACTATTGTTATGTGCGTTAACGTTCTTAGTTGCTAGGTGGTTGTTGTTGTGTACAAAATGGTGGAATTTGCTTTAAGTTCCGAATCTGCAGTAAGTTGAACTTTTTTTTTATTGAAGATTCGTGCGTAGGTATTATTCATATCCGGTTAATTACCTTCCATACTTTACGACCTGTTAAAACTGCAGATAAGGTTGGATGAACATGTATATTTTATTCCGGTGTTCATTAATCGCGCTACTTCCTTTAGAAGAACTCATCTATTTTAAAACAATTACAGATTCTTTATACGCAAGTACAAACAATGTCAACTCCATACGGTCTCTCTGTAATACAATGTGAGCAAACGGAACTTTTGTATTTGTAATTATCAGAGTAATTATCTGGGCTGAGGAAGTAGGTGGTTCGTAAGCTACTGCCACAGTTGCAACGTGAACCAATTCTGAAAAATTTTGCATATTTTAATATCTGCATTTTGTAGAAATCAATTTTATCTAGGATTTTGGTTCCCAGTTTCGTATCGGGCGAAGGTGAAATAGTTTCTTGACAGGAAAACTTCTGAGGATACCTTGGAGAAGGAGTTGTTAAGTATGAAGTGTTATCGGTTGTTCACTGTTTTGAACTTCAGTGGTAACTGTTTTTATGTGTTAAGTCACAGCATGAGGTTCGTGTATACTTTGAAACAGTTTCTCGGCGACAAATACCGTTTTCCCAACTTATTCCACCCGCTTTTGGGATCAAACCCTTTTATTTTTGAAGAAATTTATGTGTATCGAAAAGCTTTCATGGAAAAACTAATTTATCTGTGGGTTATTGTGACCATTACGTCTTGTCGAGCTGGTAGCTAGTTTGGGATGAACGGATGATGTTACAGCTGTTTTTTAAAGTTAAACCTGTAATCAATCTAAGTTTACCGCTAAGTAGAAAGCAAACTCGTTTCTGGTTAGTCGTTAACCAACGTTGGGTTTAGTTTGCACTTCTGATACATTTTTAATGACAATAACTCGTCGGTAAAGAGTTTTTTTGGAAGTTTGAATCTTTCCACTTCATTTGTTACAGCGCGCGGTGTTCCTCTGTAACACATTTTAGCGCTCGCGTTTGAATAAGGTTATTATCTGTCAAAGAATCGCGATTAGTGAGTCCCCCTTTGAATTTAGACATTCTAAGATGTTTAAAAACCATGTCCCGCGAATACCCCCATTTAGTCTATCCTGAGCTAAGCGATTTTCAAAGACATTCACTCAAATAGCGAATTACAGAATCCAAAGTTTACAAAAGAATTCTATACGTACTCATTCTATTTGGTTTGTTTAATTTTTCTTTTCTGGAACTCTTGTGCCAGTTGAACTAAACCATGGCATAGCAAAGTGGCAAAATATTTTTATCAAACAAACTACTTTCAAAAGCACGACGAGTTAAAAACTATATCGTTAATAATTGTTCGTTGTTTATGACAGAAATGTTGTTTAAACGTATTCTTTTCATTGCATTATTTCTTAGCTTTTGGTGCTGTGTTTTATTACTTAGTTATTTATTAATTTTGTGGGCCGAGATCTAGGAACATCGGATTTCCAAGTTATTGGTTTGGAAAACAGATTCAAAAATATCTATCACTAACTATGATATTTTCGATCGCACATGTAATGGGTTGTCTCTCAGTTGTTACATGTTACCTCACTGCTCAATATGTTTATAATAATTCAATTATGCCATAAAACCAACCAAGGATATTTTCGCGACGGCTCGGCTCTCAGACACTGAGAACCTTTTTGGACACATTGTGATTTATGTTCCATGGTACAGAATGACATCAGTGTCACTGTTTTTACCTCCGAAACAATAGTTAGCGTATTACAGGATGATGTAGATCTTCACCTATAACTGTCGAAATGAAGATGGCAACTAATTACGCGAGTAATCCTTTATTAAGAGAGCAGGCCATACTGGCAGCCTTGCATCTGAGAAATAAAGGGTTGTTGAACAGGAAAGGCATTGAGGTGGTCCACTCTGGAATTCTGGGCGAGGCTGTCAAGCGGCTACCTATACTAGAAGGACGATCTAACTCACTCATCCCTCGATTTAGACTAGGGAAAAACTACCACATCTTCTTTGATACGGAAGTGGCATCCCAACCAGACATATCCATCTTCACGGATGGATCTAAAACAATGAAAGGAACAGGTACATGTTCCCGAGAACTGAACTTCCCTATCAGCCAACCACTGGGCAAAATTTCGACTGTCTTTAAAGCAGAACCAGCAGGAACAACGCTGAGTGCAAAAACAATTATCATGCACAGCATAAAGAATAAAATCATCAGAATCTCCAGTGACAGTAGAGCAGCTCTGCAGGCACTAGATCAATACAAATTCACCTCTAGGCTGGTTTACGAGTGTCACCGGGTACTAGAGCAAGTAACAAACAGCAATACTCTTGAGCTTGTATGGGTTAAAGGGCATGCTGGAATAATATACATTGAAAAAGCCGATAAGTTAGCCCGACTGGCCTCAAAACAACCATTTTATGGTCCAGAGGCCGGCTCTTCCACTTACAGTATCAACTGTAAACAACTTCATAACCCAAGACACCCAAGCCCAGCACATGGCTAGGTGGAACTTGATGTTAGACTGTCGCCACGCGAGAGAGGCCTTCAGAGAACCATCTCGTAGCCTGGTACGCTTCTGTACAGGCCCATCCAGATGAAACCTGCGGCTATTTGTAGGCATACTTTCTGGACACCAAACTTAACAAGCATATGCACCGCATGGGCTTGGTGCATGTGCTTGGTAGATTCACCATCCTGTAGAGGATGCTACACAAACGATGAGACGGCGCAACACATACTGTGTGAATGTCCCATACTTGTCAAATTAAGACGATCCATGTTGGAAGAATCCTGGCCGGACATGGCTAAGATTAGAGCCGCTTCACCGTCCATCTTCCTCAGGTTTATCTCACGAGTGGGATGGCTTGAGTGATGTTGCAGGGTCGAACGACTCTAATCATGGAGGTAGCACAAAGGGCCCGAATAGGTGGCCTACGTGTGCGTGGACCTTCCCACCTTCCCATTGATATTCAGAATCCAAGCTGTTATCAATTATCTTTCGTATCACATACATACTATGAAGTAGTGAGTAAATAAAACGTATACTCAGTACTCATTGGTGAGTTTTTTTCGCAAACTGTAGATTTTTGATATTACCATTGAATCGCAAATCTTTTAAGTTTGAACTCAAGTGTTTTTCTAAAATGCACCTGTAGAAGAAATATTAAAAGAATTCATCACACCATAAGACACTTCGAACTGTATTTATGGAACGTAAATAATAGAGCACATTGGTTTTCCCGCTTCCTATTTGGTTCATCTAAAGCTCACATTATACCAACAGGTGCACAATTACACTTGTTACAGAGAGACGTTATCGTCTATTTGCCCATGTTAATGAAGAAATGTTGTATGAGAATAAATGAAAAAAGAATATATAACTTGCTAGCTCATTGGTATGAAGAAAATGAATGTACAGAGAATCATCGACCAGAATCCAAATGAAGAAACCGTTATTGTGCATACAGAGATGACGAACGTAATTGCTACAACGAACGTCATAAACTTTCTTGTGATTTTCTTATTCTGCAGCTGCTGTTTATACAATATACTTATGTGTAATCTTATATATATAAAAATGAATCGCTATTTCCTTGGTCACGCCATAACTTGAGAACGACTTTACCGATTTCAGTCATCTTTTTTTTAAAATGTTTCTAATGCTTTGTAGAAGGTTCTTACGGAAAGAAAAATTAAGAAAATTGCCCAGAAAATTGGAAAATTTCAGAAAACTTAACGCGTTTGACAGTTCGCCCATTCGACAGTTCGCGCGTTTGACAGTTCACGCGTCGCAAATGTCGTTTAACATCTGCATCGGTCGGCATCTATCGATCAAAAAATTCGTTTAAGTATTCATTTCTTGGTGTACAGTCCATTCGATTTGAACGTTTATCCAGTTTTGAGTTTGTTGAGTGATTTTTTTTTATAAGTGTTTGTTTATCGCAGTTAGTTCACAGCAATCCGAGCGGAGGATAATGAAAATAGTAGCGTTAGCATGTCCGAATTACGTTCGAGAGCGACGGGAAATGAACGTAAGCTAATCAATTCAAAATCAATTACTGTGCGTTACGTAGTCACGCAAAAACTCGAAAAGTAATCATGCAATTTTGCATAGTGGTTCAGGTACATAGGAGGGTTTAAAGCCATTAATTGAAGATGACTAATTTAAAATATTGTAAACAGAATCGTAACGTTTGTACTTTAAATTGGACAGATTGAGTGATTGTGGAAACAATTCGAGGTTGACATGTAGGTATGTCAAAATAGAGTTGAACCAAAAGTATGAAGTTGGAAGGTTTATTAGGGTTTATAATCGCTTATGAAGAGTTACCTTTTTAAACGTTAATATTTCGAAAACAATAAAATTTAGGAGTGGTGTATTAGAGAACAGTGTTAATAATCATGAGCAGATTTCGAAAATGTGACAATATACGCGGTGTTCTATTTAAAAAAACGATTCAAGATGGCGCTCAGACGCCATTTTGTAACTTTTAGCCGTCATCTCTACATATTTAAACGGATTAAAGTGATGACTGACTGACTGACTCACTCACTCACTGATCTATCAACGCCCAGGCCAAACCAATGAACCTAGAAACTTGAAATTTTCAGTGAACCTTCCCCTTATGATGTAGGCACCCACTAAGAAGCGAATTTCTAAATTCATCTCCTAAGTGGGTCAAAATAAGGGTTGAAATTTTAAAATGGTTGAAGCGATCTATGTAACGGGGGCAGATGGAAATCTAAAAATTGATCAAAAGCACCTGTATTGAAATCCATGAGACACGTATTTCACCTTTTTTCAAAAGTTACCCTCTAAGGGTTCCAAATTAAGGGATGACATTTTACATCTTTATATATAAAAATGAATTGACGTTTGTGTGTCTCATAAAAACTCGAGAACGGCTGAATCGATTTGACTAATTTTGGTTTTCAAATATTTGTAGAAGTACAACGAAGATTTAAAAGGTGAGACATAAGTCCTAGGAGTTTAGGGCTTCGCCCCTATGGGTTTCAAAGTTACCCTGTTTTTGTTATGGAGTTTTGATTTTATTAGTAAACATTGTAAACAAAAACGCAATGTTATTTATTACTGTCAAACTTAAAAGCTGTAATGTAGCAATACCTTTGGAAGTTCAGATAACTTTTATTGGCGGTACGAAGTTCGCCGGGTCTACTAGTATGATATAAAAATCGAATCTTTTATATAGATTTAAATGTTCATTTTCGTTTGGTTTCTTTAAATATGACCTGTATTTTCTTCTTAGGCACACATTTTGGACATATTCCATTGTACCATTGTTACAGAACGGGAAATCTGATGTTTTCTGGAAAAATAATGCAAAAGCATCCAGAAAAATGTAACGGATTACAAACCCAAAGTTCTTGTTCTGATTGTAATTATTGTATTGGAAAACGGTCGTAATTATAATTTTGCTTCTGGATACAATAAAGTAACTTCAGGAAACTTGATAACCGATCGTAACAGATTACTTCCACATTTGTTACTTAAAATGTAATACTGAATTCGAATTATTTACTTACCACGTCATATAAATCAGTATATCGAGATCGTAGGTGTCGAACGATCTTGATAAAGGTCGTACGGAACATTTCAAGAACGTAACACGCAAAATAATGAATAGTGTGATGACCTAGAACAGTCTAAAAAAAGAATTATATTATCTTGTTAAAAATTAGGTTAATGATAATCGTTACAAGAGAAGATTTATTAAAATCTACTGCCCATCACACGTCTCGTAACACGGCATATTTATAAAGGTTGTTAAACCAGTAGGTAATCGATCTAAACAATCCTTCGCATTACCGTGTTTGTAAGTAATGCATAAATGACCACCACACCTTCTTAAACAAATAAATCTAGGTTCTTCTATGAATAATGCCAGGAAGATATAAATTCTTTATCGTGATACATTGTATTCATTTTGTAAGAAATGTATGATCCGTTTGCTAAATAATCCCACACGACAATTATCAGTGCTTTGTAAGTACCTCACTTGTTTTTTTCTGTAGATTCATCCCACCCATACCCATCAGACCCAACAAAATAATTTGCACAATGGCGCAGACCAAACGGGCTTGTACAGATCACCGTACCTGTCAGTGTCAGAATTTTACAATGGCCAAAATACAGGTGCCGTTCCCCGTTCAACTTGGCAAGGTGGAGATATAAGACCTTCACCAGCACCACGCCAGTATCAGCAAAATGAAGAAAACCAAACCAACTCACCCAACGTGGCAATATCTATAGAAACTTCAAAAGATAATAATCAAAAAGATATATCGAAAGGTTCTAAATCAGTAACGAAAACTTACCACACCATCAAAGACTTGATTTCTAACCGATTTCGAAGTGGAAAAGATAACTCAGATGAAAAAATGGACGAACCTGGTTTAAATAATGTTACAGACGAATTAAGAAAAAGCGCGAGAAGCATAGATCGACTGGGTGACGAATTTTCGGATGATCATACTAATAACTTTAAAAAGACTGCCGGTGAACAGGGTATTTATGGTAAACCGAGAACTGAACCAAACATAAATATTCAACAGCATCATCATTACAATCAACAAATGATCCAGCAGCACATCCTTTCCCAGCAAGCTTCTCAATCACGCCAAACTATTCAGCAGTATCAACTAGCACAACAATTAAAGGGCCAACCGCAAAATTTTTACCCCAATCATCAGTTGACTCAAGCGAGATCTCAAGAAATTCTAGCTCCATGCACTCCCGAACAAATATATTACCAAAGTTCTTACGGTTCTGCTCCTCAACGACCCGTGCAGCGGTATGGAATGTCACAGGGATCGGAACAAAACTATATTCTAATGCATCATTCTCAGTTAGATGAGCGTGAGTTACCGAACGATAGGTTTGTGGATGATCGCCGGACAACAGTTGAAAAACGAAGCGCGCAGCAGCTTGAAAGAGATAATTTGAGGCAAAGAAGCTTTGAAGCACGTAGAACAGCATCCCAACCTCAATTAATTTGCGACGACGAAGTTAATGCTGACATGACTAATCACCCACACCAACAAGTTATTTCGGCCCACGCACGAAGAGGTTCTCATGGCAATTTAATCGAAACTATAGGCGCCGCCAATGAAGAAAATGAGAAAGATAGTGACGATGGAGGATTTTTAAAACGTAATACTGATAGGCTGGAAAAAGAAGGCGAACTGCACCTTATGGACAGCAATACAGAACTACACACAACAGATACACAGGAAAGTAGTGGGTACAACGATTCCAAAGTATCAGATGCGCTAATGGGCTCACCTAGAAAACGATTGGAAGGTGAGATTGGAAGAATAGAAGGTGTATATAATATTGGTCAGAGACCTATAAAACCTAAAACCGAAAAGGATATGAAAAAGATGACCGGAGAATCAGGTGCAAGCTCTGACTATGATAAACCCGGGCAAAGCTCATCGAACGCTGATTCTGGACGAGGAAGTGCGGCGTACAGTAGCGGAAGGAGACCTGGAACCAAAAGTATCCACGAATCCCCGGAATTACAACGCAACAAGGCAAACTTCAAGGATCTCTACCATTCAAGTAATTATTATACAATTCAAATATCAATTATTATTAAATGAATCTGTTTCATTAGGTCAAGATTCTGAATGGGTGGATGTTGTCGAAAACGAGTTACGCACAATCCTTGAACCAAAATTACACGAATTGTCCTTACAAGGAAATAGTGTAGGTATCTCGAACTCGACCTTAAGTGAAAGTATATCATCAATGACTCCGCCTTTGCCGCCTTTATCACCTGGTGATCAATCGTCACCTAATTTAACACCGAGAAACTCGACAAAATTCAAGAAACATAGCAGGTGAAAAGTTAAGATTCTTTTAATTTTTTTAAATGAATATTTGTAGCCTTCCGTACGGAAGCAAACCAGATTATGGACATGAGATGTACAATAAATTACACAAGGGGCACACGGCGGGGCCAGGTCGTTGGTCTAACGCAACACCACAGAAACAAAGAAATAAGAAAGCAGATCATAACTCAGCTTTTAGAGGAAAACAAGGTGAGCTTTTTGATGACGTAATGTAAAATAAATCATTGTTAAGGTACATTTTCAGCCTTTGGTTTTGATAACACCGATATTACGTCGACTACGACACGTTCTTTAGACTTAGAATCAATGCTTGACAATCAGAGTGATTCGGAGGGTGATATCAGCACAACGGACGCAAGGGCCATTAGAAAACAATTGGAAAGTTTAGAAGGAATGTATTCAGAGGTTTTAAAAATTTTAGGAGTTAAGAAATATATGGGTCGATATCAACCGTCTGATCCCCGTTTCAGTAAAAGGCGTTACGGTAGCATGTCATCGTTACCTTCCAGTTCTGTAAGTAGTAGACCAATTCGCGACAAACGAAGAGCAAATGAAGACAGGAAAAAAGTTAAGGACATACGCGGAATTAACAAACGTTTTCAACGTCTCGAATCTCATGTTGTTACACTAGCAAGATCGGTCGCCCATTTATCTTCCGAAATGCGAACCCAACATCTAATGATACAAGAAATGGAAACAATAAGGAGCGAAATTTCCGCGTTAAGAACACAGACAAATATGCTTAATGTAAGATCACAGTCTGCGACACGTGCCGCGAACGGCTCTAAGGATTTACCCAGCCTCACTAATCCAACACGAGTAAAAAAATTAACTAAGTTTTTTGGAGATGAGCCGCCATTATTAAGACTTTTCTTAAGAAAGTTAGGATACGAGGTAAGTTACTCTTCCGCATATGTTTGTTTTATTTTTATTTTTTCAATCGGTAGAAATATGCCAACGTCTTTGAAAATGAACGAGTCGGTATGGTCGAATTGCCATATTTGAGTGAAGAAAGATTACAGAAGATGGGTGTTCCATTAGGACCACGATTAAGGATACTACAGGAAGCACAAATTTCAGTTTGTAAAGATACTACCTTATGCATTGTGTAAAGACGACTTAGAAATAGTTTAAATGGCGGCTCTGTAAAGCCTCGGTTATATTATTGTTAATTTATTACACGATAGTAGATATTTATATATTTTTTACTTGTAGAACTACGTAATTATGAAAGGTGGTCATTGTTAAACGTTAATTGCCAGTGGTACCAAAGAAATGTATTAAGGTTATACACCTAAATTTCTAATTATCTTAAATGTACAGGATCTACTTTTGTAATTAATCATTATCTTAGTACTATAAGGTCATCAGTTAACACAAAATCATTTAAATGTACTGGCTTTAATTAGTTGTAGTGTAATGTTATTAGTTCAAAAGTTGTTTATAAATTACTTCTTTTTATTTTAAATGATTGATGTAGATTAAACGTAAATAATTATTATATTAATGTTGAACGAATGATTAAATCGTAGAGCAATATAATCGTATCGATTTATTAATTGCCGTGCGTAACAGGTGGAAAATATCTCGGAGCATATTCACTAATAAAGTTGAACTCAAACCTTTCCCTTAAAGTTCTTTCTTCCTGAGAAGCTTCCTGAGAATTGGAAGAAACATTAAATAAACCGTGGAAACTTATACAAAGAAATTGGCGGGGAGTAGGGAGAATGTCCAAGAAAATAAAACACTGTGTTTGGCTGTTCATCGCTTCTCGTAAAAGGCACATCTGACATCCATCAATCGTAAGTGGCACGTTTGTAATGAAGAGGTTCTTCCAGCATGACTTCCCTTGCTTTTATTTAAGCGAATTGTTTGCTTCCTATGATATCATTTTCTATTCGACAATTTTCCTAACTAATAACTTTAGAAAAAAAATTTCAATCAAAAGTTATTGAGTATTGTGTATTCTATATTATAGGTCAAAAAAATATTTTTTTTGTTCAGCCATTTTTGGTGAACAAAAAATTTTTTTATAATTTCAAAAAGAGAAAATTTTTCTGAATTCAACAATGTATAAATTTCAAATTTTGATATTGAATTTATTTAAATCAACAATAGTTTAATGTTTTAATTCAGAAAAATGTTCTCCTTTTGAAATTATAAACAAAATTGTCGCTATGTTCACCAAAAATGGCTCAACAAAAAAAATATTTTTTTCCCTATAATATAGAATAAGTAGGTACGTAATACTCAATAACATTCAATTTAAAGTTTTTTCCTAATGTTATTAGTTTAGGAAATATCGTCTGGACATTGCAAGCCAAACCACCCTGTATAAATAGTATGTTATCTGCGTACGCCTTTGACCAGACGCCGATTTGCGTCATACTGGTTACAACCAATTGCATCTTTCTGCTTGTAGCAATCAGAGTGGCTCTGCTGTCACTGGAAATTCTGATACTTTTATTCTTTATGCTGTGCATAAGAACTGTTTTTGCACTAAGCGTTATTCCTGCTAGTTCTGCCTGAGAGACAGTCGATATTTTGCTTAGTGTAATTCGTATATGAGGTGTGCGAATATTAATTCTACTAGGACAGTAGTGAGTAGCCTAATTAAATTTTACTCATTTATGTTTTTCATCAAATAGTTGCGTAGGGTTTACGCGGCGTTAGATCTGGCTCTAGATTAAACTTGTTCACTTGCCTAGTCAATTTTTGCCCACTTGTGTTGTAAGTATTGCTCCTATCCACTTAACGCCTGTATCATTCCAAAGATAATTTTCTCCCTAATAAATTCATGAATTTGCATGGTCCTTTGAAGATCTTTAGTATTTTTCTTTACCTTCCTTTACCATAGTAGACCATTCACTGGTACCCTATTATAGGTACTTCAATATGTTGTTATTTATTCTCCGACATTACTTTTCACGGTTTTAACAAATTATTTATGACTACACTCTCATTTTGATGCATGTAGTTCGTGTAATAGTTGTTTTCATCGCTTAGCAAACTTCGTCCGCAAGAAATTTAAGAACACTACCTAATGCCTTATCCGCAGATTATCATTTTGTAGGGGTTGCCAATGTACTGCATTCAGTATTTTTAAATAGAGAGGCGCAGTCCATCACTTTTTACTTGAACGCATCCTAGAATTCCAAAAATATGAGTACTGTGAGATAGTACTCTCTGAATATTCCTATGATTAGATTCCTCTAACACAGCACTCACTTAATCGTTATGACATAGCAGAAACTTCCTATGTGTGGTGTTCGACAAAGTATGACATTGTCCTCATTTAGTCCAATGGCTTCCCTCTTTTGTCTATTATTACTTTTACGAAATGTCACTCAATCCAATGTGCGACTTACATCTCATAATAGGAGGCAATAGATTAGGCTATCATCTATGACCGTTGTTAGAAGAATTTCAAGAATTGCATATAATCCTGCAATATTCAAATATGTCACCGTTAGAAAATACATCGAATATTGTTTTAATAATTTGGGTAGAGTCAGCCTCATAGTTTGTTAGATAGAACATTAGCAACGTCAAGCTGTCATAATCTCCAATTTCTAAGATGGGTTTCAAAGCAATTGCCTGTAGAACTTAAGAAAAAAATGGTTCAAGCATGCCTTGTTCTACTTTAGCGATATGCGAAAAACGACGATGCTTTTCTGAATAAAATAGTGACTAACGCCCAAGTAACACAAGACTGCCTCTTTAGCTAACACAGCCAAAAATTAGCTGCGACAAGGTTTTGGCAGCACCTAAATGGCTGTTTTTTGGCAAGCCGTATAATTATATTTTCGTTGTGACAGCGCTTTCAAGTAGACAATTTAGCTGAGAATCCCATGTGGTTGTGATGGAGTACATTACAGCCAAATGAAATTCTAATATACAGCTATATGGCAATTTAAGCCACTTAGCTGTCGCATCGTCCATGAAAACCACGAATATTACCATATAAGAGCCATTTAGGTGTAGGTATTAAACACCCAAAAACAGTTGATCATTACCTAACCCCATAATTTGCTTAAAATACACCCTCAAATTTGTTTAGAAGTTTTTTTAAAAATATAGGGGAAAGTTATATAGGCATAACTTATAACGGCAAAAATTGTAGTACCTTAGGTACCTTTAATTGGATCAGTATCCAATATAATGCGTCTAATTTCTATATAGAAAATAAATAAAATAAAATATCGTGGTCATTTTTAACATAAAGGCAGGTACCTATAATCAACCAAAATTTAAACTAATAACGGGAAACAGCGCAAAGTTATGAAGTACGAAATGAGAAATAGAAATGTTTCAGATTAGCGCAGCAGTAATGTCAGATTTCCAAATTTTCAACACCTACCCCCAAATGTTCGAATTAAGGGAAAGTTTCCAAGCAAGTATACCATATTAAAGTGTCGCCTTTCACAGTTCCAGGTAAAAACGGATTGGTGCAAGAATAATTAAGTACAGTGTGTACGTAAAAATGTAGTTTCTCCCTTTTTTTGTATGAAACTATTGAAATAATTTTTTATTATGCACAATCAAAATGTTAACTGTAACGAGGTCATATGAATCGTAGCGACGTTGCGACAGCTAATAAGTTTGGCTGCAAAAGTAGCTACCATTTGGTCATCGCAAGGTTTTTACAGCTATACATTTTGGATGCAATCGATACAGCCAAATTGCTGCAATGACGTCCTAGCAGCTTGATTATGACTCGCCATTTTAACAATGAGGACGTTTTCACATCGCTGCTAAAGTGCTGACACAGTTACTGCGGTAGACAACTTGGCTGTGCAGTGTAGCCTTGACGTTGTAATAACCAAATTACAGCTCGCAGTGTTACTTGGGCGTTGAATGCTTGGTACACTACTATTAATCTGAGCTTAAACAGTCAAGCAAAAATTAAAGGAATTAGCACCGTCTGTAAGAAAAGTGAACCTTAGGTACCTAAGTAAATGCAGTAAGTACAGTATTGTTTGTTGAAAGATATTCCTAAACTAACAATATGGATGAAACGAGGTGAACTTTTGTCATAAAGTCTTTATCTTTAACTTGATAAGTGATAACGCTCGTACCCAGAGTGCGAATTAACACGAAATTCTCAATTTTACAGAGATTGGACATGTACCATACTCTCCAGATCTGGTTCCAAATTATTGCCACCCGTTCGGTGGTAAAAACTCGTATAATAAAAGGTTTCGCACGTACCTATCCAAAAAAGTTTCTTCTGGAATGGAATCGGTCGATAAGTGGGAAGCGTATATTCAGAATTAAAGCCGTAACGTAGAGAAATAGTGATTTGGAGAATATTATATGGAGCTGAGTAGAGGTTAATATAATAGTACGTAGAAGAAATAGTATTTTCATCAGGATATTTATAGAATAACAGTTTTATAAACCTTATCCGGATTTCATTGGAAAAGCCTCGTATTATTACACAAATCTAAGCACATAGGTTAGAATTATTTGGATATCATTGTCCCTAAGAATAGCGTAGTCAAAAGTACGTCCAAACGGATGGACAAAACGCAAACTTAGGTTACGATATAAACTAATATTCTGCGACATGTGCCAATCACTAATATTTAAATCTAAATTATGAAACATGAAGACAGAGAGGGGTAAAGTTGAGTAGGTAACATTCTTAACGGAGTATATTATGTTTATGGTCCACATTGATTCTGTGCAAATACCTCTTAACAGTCCATCCATCAGGATCATTTTATTAGAATGTAAGTTTAGTTTTCTCATTTTATGAAACTTTGGACGATTAGTCAAGTAAACGAAAAGGATATACCTTATAGACCGAGAGCCAGCAACGTATTTTGAGTTGTGATTTCAAAAGTCATGAAAAGTCACTCACTGAATCCCTAAAGTTACTTCTGCCAACCCACTCCGGTCGGGTTGTACTACCCTAAATTTACAAAGGGGGTAAGAAATAAGGTTCAATGTAGGTAGTTAAAGTATCAGTCATAAAATTTCAGGAGGTTATTCTCACTTATATTCTTGATTTATGAAAATGTTGACAGAACATTCCCCCCCCCCCCTCCTAATGGCTGACAGAACGCTGTAATCTCTAAGTATACGTAAGTACATAAAACCGTTGATTGAAAAATCCAATCAACGATAAAACTACATTTACAAAGAGGGTAACAAATGAAGGTTCAATATAGTTAAAGTATCAGTCATAAAATTTCAAGAAGTCATTCTCACTTATATTCTGGATTTATGAAAATGTTGACAGAACAATCCCCCCCCCCCCTCCTAATGGCTGACAGAACGCTGTAATCTCTAGGTATACGTATATAAAACTAAAGGTCCTGACTGACATATCAACGCCCAGCCCATACCCCTCGACCTAGATGGCTGAAATTTGACACAGAGGTTGCTTTTATGATGTAGAGAAGAGATAAGGCCGGATATTCCAAAATTCAACCCCTAAGGGTGGTAAAATAGGGGACGAAAGTTTGTATTTTAAGTTAAATCCATAAAAATTGGTATATGGCCTTTCGGTTAGAAATTAAGACAGACGTCATTCAGGAATTTTCGAAATTCAACGCCTAAGGGGGTAAAATGGGGATGAAGCTTTGCATGGAAATTCGTCCTTTTTAAGTTACATACGTACATAAAAATTGGAATTTGGACTTTCTGTTACAAGTTAAGAAAGACGTATTTTAGGATTTCTCGAAATACGTTGTTGGCTCTAACTCTTTGTCGTGATCGTTGACACAAATTTCCAGAGAGTTTTTTAGTAATTTATTTATTATTATTATGAATTTATTTCTATTTTTCTACGAAGCGTGGTATTTCGACAATCAATTGCAACAAATGAACAAACTCCCCTCAATTACAATTTATTTCTGCCAAATCGTGACGTTACTATTTTTGTGGTAATTTTCTGTAATTGCAGAAAAATTTGAAATAACAAAAATACAACTTTTTTTATAAATAACTTGCAGTTGCCTGCGGCTTCGTCCGCACGGTAATTAGTAATTACTAATTAGGTACTCTAACTACGTCGTTCGAAAGTACCTTACGCCCGTTGATTGAAATCGGTCAAGCGGTTTAAACGTGAAAGTGTACGACGACTTTCATCCCCTATCTTCTACCCTGAAGGGTAGAATTTCGAGAAATCCTAAAATACGTCTTTCTTAACTTGTAACAGAAAGTCCAAATTCCAATTTTTGATGTATGTAACTTAAAAAATGACGAATTTCCATGCAAAGCTTCATCCACATTTTACCCCCTTAGGCGTTGAATTTCGAAAATTCCTGAACCATGTCTGTCTTAATTTCTAACCGAAAGGCCATATACCAATTTTTATGGATTTAACTTAAAATACAAACTTTCATCCCCTATTTTACCACCCTTAGGGGTTGAATTGAGGCCCATATACAAATTTTTATGGATTTAACTTAAAATACAAACTTTCATCCCCTATTTTACTACCCTTAGGGGTTGAATTTTGGAATATCCGCCCTTATCCCTTGTCTACATCATAAAAGGAACCTCTGTGTCAAATTTCAGCCACCTAGGTCCAGGGGTATGGGCTGGGCGTTGATATGTCAGTCAGGACCTTTAGTTTTATATACGTATACATAGAGATTACAACGTTCTGTCAGCCATTAGGAGGGGGGGGGGGGGGGAATGTTCTGTCAACATTTTCATAAATCCAGAATATAAGTGAGAATAACTTCCTGAAATTTCATGACTGATACTTTAACTACATTGAACCTTATTTCTTACCCCCTTTGTAAATTTAGGGTAGTACAACCCGACCGGAGTGGGTTGGCAGAAGTAACTTTTATTTTTCAGTAGATATTAGGGATTCAGTGAGTGACTTTTCATGACTTTTGAAATGACAACTCAAAATACGTTGCTGGCTCTCCGTCTATTATTTATTTCCTTAAAACTGTAAAAATAATTTTATTTATAGGTACCTAGGTATTGAGATAGAGAAAGCCTCAAAATGTCAAAAGGGTTTTACAAACAAGGGCCGTAGATAATTTTTTGTGCCTCTGTTCTGTATTAAGTTTATTAAAAAGTAATTTTTCGTTTGCAGGCTTGAAACAGCTTTTCTATTACAACAGGGGTGGCAAATAATGCGTAGCTCGTACGGAGGGCACAGTGATAAATAAAGCTAATAAACACTCAAAATTATAGAAAACGTTGCAAACATATATTTATTGTCAACCACCCTTGAACACTGGTACCAAAGCGTATTAATTAGAAAATTAGGAGAGTTGTTATTTATTGGTAGGACGTGTTAAGTTATACACAAACAATTTATTGACACAGCATCATTTACCTTTCTCACAGCGAATGAAAATGAACTTTAATTTCTCTGAGTAAAGGTAAATGCAAAATATAGTGGGAGGAGAAATCGAATGTAATCACAATCAGAAGACCTTGGCGCCAGAGTATCCGAATCCGTTATTGCGCATTAGAACAAACTAAAATAAACTTTAACACTCGTACATTAACAATCATAAGTGCCGGTGTTGTACCTTGTGTTTTCAACATACGTTTTGTATCAGGTAAATAGCATGATAATTATTATAATATCAAATTTATTCGATTAACTCAAATTTGAAATACAAATTGATGAAGGTACCTAAATTTTAAAATTTTCTGCATCAATTTGATACATGGATTGATTTTTTCTTAATCAGTAACGCCTTGTTTATAACAAGTCATTATTACTTATGGGGATGTATTTATTTCAAAATTAATTAAATGAACAGGTTCGGCTTGACCTAAAGATGGGAACGCCGATTATTTTTAGCGCGGATGACCTAATTGATATTTTTACCTCTTCATCAAAAATCATTTCTTTTATCACAAGGAGAAACATTTTTTAATATCAAAACGTGGAAAATCAATTACATTACGTATTTACGCATTAATTACTAGCATATTGTAACTTTTGACCTTTTACTGGAAATATTTACACTCAATGTTTATGTTATCGTGTTGCGTAGCTAATAATAGATTGCAAATTGTATTAATTGACTATCTATGTATGATGTTATATCACTGTAGTAGAGTAGTTTCAAAATCTCGTGGCACTCGAGATGTGTGGCGGGATTTATTTAAACGCGATACTACGATACTAATATGAAGTTCTATAAATAATTACACCTATATTTATTTACTCTACATATTTAGGATGGCATTTTACCTACCAATGTTTTTGGACGTATAATGTCGTGCCTATTTTTCGAAATTGTTGTAAATCCCGCCGCGCATTCCGAGTGCCACGAGATTCTGAACCTACTCTAGTAGACTTGGTTAATTTGAAAAAGCAATTAGAAAAATTTTAATGTTAAATTCAACTAAATTAGCATTTTTTTTAATTATACGAAGGTTATTTTATCACTTTAACATTGCTTTAGTTTCATCCTTTTTATTTGGGTTATAAGTAAAGCCGTCTAATGTGGAATATCATTTAATTTTTAATTAGAAAACAATTGAAGATTTCAAAATTATTTCTTAACCTTTTTTGTAGATGTACATCCAAGTATCTAAGATATACAGATAATATCACAAAAATATATAATCCAGTACAAACGACGAAAAAAAATTCAGAATGTAAAAAGAGAACTTATTAGATTTTTAAAAATAGGTCCCGAATGTGGAATACCTTCGCTCCTACAGTGAAATATCGTTATTTTTCAGTCTTTCGTATCCTCTTCAGCCCACTTGTGCTCTTGAATGCTTTTTAACGGCATTTATTTCTAAAACAATGAATTTTAAAAATAGTTTCGTAATGTGGAATATTTCACATTCAGGTCTCCTTTGGCTATTCCACAATAGGAGACTTTTATTTTTTCAGATCAACATACTTGAAACTAAAATGGTTACTGGTTTTAAACATTCACGATATTTAAACCTCCCTACTTTAACCCTACAAAATAACTAACCTTCAATACTAGAAACAACGAAGACACATCATTTTTTGTTACCATGTAGAAAAAAGTCTGGTGTGACCTTAGATCATATAATTAGTGTATATGGTCTAAGGGTGTGATTGAAATGGGGTTTACATCGGTGTCAGTGAACAACTGACGCTAGTTGTGTCTCATTGGCCGACGTACGAAAACTATTTACGAGGGGCGTTTGATGCGCTGACTAGTAAGTAGATGGCACATACAGGGTGTCCAGAAATGAAGGTGCCAAACGAAAATCCCAGTTAGTACACATTTTTTATGTCGATTTAACCCAAATTACCTTAGTCCAAAAATGCTTCTTAAGCGAGCTGGAGCTCCTTATAGATGGTGCCATGAAGTACTTTTTTTTGTAATACCTCAAAAACGTTTCGATCGAAAATGTCCAAATTTTGCACAATGACTTACCTTCTAATCACACATCGGTCGCTGTAAATAATACTTCCTTTCTGCGGCCATTAGCGTCCCATGTGGGAGAGGCCGCAGACATTTTGGATTGTATTTTTTTGTTCATTTTTTGTGTCAAATTCGAATTCTCTAGGGTGTTTTCTAAAAATAATGTGCTCTTGTTTCAAACCGTTAGGATGCACCCTTCTCGAGAAAAATAAATTTAAATAAATTACTTATATTTATTAATTTATTTAACTAAATTACTCTTATATCAAGTTATATCAAAAACAACAAATGCTCTACATGACGGCCGCCTGTTTCAAAACATAGTTCTATCTTTCTGCCTAGCGATCACCTAATTCTCCCGAAAAGCCCAGGAATAGTTTGAATTTCCCTACAGCTGTCCGTAATTCTTCTCGAAACCTGATGACGACCTTCTATCGGGGCAGCGTAGACTAATGATTTCAAGTAGCCCCAAATACAGAAATCACAGGGGTTTAGGTCTGGAGATCTTGCAGGCCAGCTGACTGGCCCTCGTCCAATCCAGTGGTTTCTGCAAATGTTGTCCAGCTCTGACGGACGGCTCTATTAAAATGACCGTGCACCCATCATGTTGGAACCATATGTGCGCTCTAATAGCTAGAGGTACGTCGTCTATTAAATTTGGTAACACATTTTCCAAGAAATTAAGACAACTCTGCCCCGTTAAACGATTTGCCCAGCAGCTGATTGCCAATTACACATATCCAGACATTTTTATTAAATATTTGCTGGTGTGTAGTCTCTTTTATTGCATGAGGATTTGCAGACATGTACTCATAATGATGCCCATTATGGAAATTAATGATTCCATCTCTGGTAAAAGTCGCTTCATCGCAAAATAGAATATGAAAGAAGAAATTAGGGTCTTCATTTTTTTATTTTGCAGCCAATTCGCAAACGCTACACGAGCAGGAAAATCCCCGTCTAACATCGCATGAACTTTTTGAAAATGAAATGGATAAAGATTTTCTTTATGGATGATAATCCATTTGGAAGATTTTGAAATGTTAGGATACCTAGCAGCTAGTCGTCTGACGCTAACCTCAGGATTTTCTTTAATTTCTTTCGCCTAAAATGTCTTCCTCGAAGGCCTCTGCTACATTAGCGTGCCTACCCGTTCCATTACGTTTAGGTAGTATTGACTCCGTTTGTCTGAAT
Source organism: Pyrocoelia pectoralis (assembly GCA_036250285.1). Classification (NCBI taxonomy): domain Eukaryota; kingdom Metazoa; phylum Arthropoda; class Insecta; order Coleoptera; family Lampyridae; genus Pyrocoelia; species Pyrocoelia pectoralis. The sequence continues at coordinate 43,136,491 of CM070078.1, forward strand.
CTTCGGTGTGCGGCTATAAATGTCTTGCGAGAGGGATGTCTTCTGTGTGGATATTTTCCTGCATATCTTCGTTCCGCCGCACGAGCGTTACATTGGACCTCACAATAAACTAAATGCATGTCAGCATATTCTTCACTAGAAAAATCAGCCATTCTTTGTATTTATTTTGTTTTTCGAAGATGACAATCTATAAGGCTTGATATAAGAGTAATTTAGTTAAATAAATTAGTAATTTACTTAAATTTATTTTTCTCGAGAAGTGTGCATCCTAACGATTTGAAGCAAGAGCGCATTATTTTTAGAAAAGACCCTAGAGAATTCGAATTTCACACAAAAAATGTCAAAAAAATAAATGTAAAAAAAATACAATCCAAAATGTCTGCGGTCCCTCCCACATGGGACGCTCATGGCCGCAGCAAGGAAGTGTTATTTACAGCGACCGATATGTGATCAGAAGGTAAGTCATTGTGAAAAGTTTGGACATTTTCGATCGAAACGTTTTTGAGATATTACAAAAAAAGTGTACTTCATGGCACCTTCTATAAGGAGCTCCAGCTCGCTTAAAAAGCATTTTTGGATTAAGGTAATTTGGGTTAAATCGACATAAAATAATGTCTAGTAACTGGGATTTTTGTTTGGCACCTTCATTTCTCGACACCCTGTACAGTTCGGCGTTTAATAGAATATTTCACATTAAGAACCTATTCCACATAAGGCGATTTTACTCTATGTAATAATTATAGCGATAACGAAGAACTTTGTTTTCCTATTAAATTTGTCAATATACAATAATATTGAATTGCGATAACATTCCAAAATGATAATAACATTCTTCTATGAAATGGTTGATTAGACAAATTTGATTAATTAGTGATGAGCAAATATTAAATTTTACTGTGTTTTCCCCAAATTCGGGGACCTTCAAAGGAGGTGTCAAGTAGATTACTTAATGAAACTCAAGTTCATCATCAAATATATTGCCGACGTTTCGACTGGTTAATGGCCCAGTCTTTTTCAAGGTTCAGAAGAGATAGCAGCTCACAAAGTGACAGGTATCTGCTCATTGATCCAGTACCGCGAGTGCGAAATAAATAAATAATGCCACGTGACGTGGAAACAAATTAAAATCAAACAATTGATAATTCAAAAAACGAAACAGCCGAATGGTAGTTGACGAACAAACAGAGAATGATAATCTACTTGACACCTCCTTTGAAGGTCCCCGAATTTGGGGAAAACACAGTACAATCAATAACACGAGGAGTTTCCAAATCTATTAAATTTTATTTAGGAGGTGTAGGAGAGCCTATCATGAAAGTGTCTATGGGTGATTAAAACTTCTACTCTTTAACACAAATTATTTATTGTTACTGAACGCTTTAATAACGATAATTAATTTTTCGGTAATGATTGCAAGGAACGATTCATTGGTATTCCAACTAGCTATTGATCCTATCCATAGAATAGTAATTTTTCTTCAGTTTTGGTACCTACCTACTTAAGACTATTTTTATATACACCGTCACTTAATGTTATTTTATCGTAACGAAAATTAATAAAGGAAAATGATAAGAAACACAATTGAAGGAAATGGCGTAATTTGTGATACGTTTGAAATAAAACCAAAAATTACGTAAGAAATTGGCGCTTGTCTTAATAATTAGGGTCCTTAATCGTGGAGAAAATTCAGTACGATACGCCCTACATTTAATTCAGCCTTCTTTATACATGATGTAATAAAAAGAAAAGCAAATGTAGTTCCGTTTTGTATGTAGCAAAATAGTCGAAAAGTGGGAAATTTCACAACTCCTTTCGAATGTTATTTATTTGTATCTAAGGCGTTGCAACATAGAAGGCCCAAATGTATATTATGTGTTTGAATCAATTAAAAGCTTTTAAAGGGCGTAAATTAAGGACAGATTGTACAAAAATTTGTTCATTTTGAATATTTTCTCTTAGAACTCCTAATTTTGTAATCATCTAATAATTCCACCATGTACCTAACTACACCTTATTTGGAATTTTATTTTGAATTAAAATCATTTTTATTCCACTTGAATGTACATTTTTATTAATTAAACAGAGAAACACTGTAGTTTTTATTCCACGCACATTATGTTTTCAAGGTAATAACAACTTAATTGGTGCAGTTAACTTATCTGTAATGAAAACGAAGGGCGTCAGAACGAAAGGTACAAATGTGCAAATATACCTATAAAGATCAGTTATAATGGAAAAAATGTTCTTTTGACATATTCAGGAGCACATAGAATGGAAGACTTTTTGGGAGATTATCTATTATGAAACTGTCGCATTACCGTCAAAATTCTAAAACTTCCCATATCGATTTTATTGAAACTTTGAATTGCTCATTGTTATTTGTTAGGTACCTACTTCCTTACTATTATTATTCAGAACGGAAATGGAAACAAGATTCTTTTAAAGGCAAACTATGTACAATAAATAACTGAAATCAAATTTTGCACAATTTACTCATTATATCGTACAGAAATTCTAGCAAATTCATGAATTTGTGAATGTTAACCACAAAGGCTGCTAACAAGCTCCACCTCCAGTTAGAATAATAGTCTTTTCCTTCAAGATTTTTATCGATCATTTTTAATAGCATTCAAACAGTGTTTGCAACATCGATGTTATCATACTCTAAGTATTCGATGAAGTTGATGAATGTCCTGGAAAATTCTGAAATCTACTAAAATATGCCAAAGGTTAATGTTTTTAAATTTTTTTAATGCATCCTCTACATTCATCACTAAATAGATATAATTTCCATATCTCGCCGACAACAGGAACATATTTTAAGATAATGAAGCATACCACATTTGTCATTCCCTTAGTCACAGCCACACAACCTCAAATACGTTTTACTTAGTAGTTTTCTAAAAAATTCAGTTATTGTAGTAGTAGTATCACAGTAATATAAAAGGAAGAACAATGTCAGTTTGAACGGGGCCGGAAAGGCGCGAGGACGAATACGCCAGCCACGTATTGCGCATGCACAAAACGGGTTTATTTTATATATAATCCTAGGTTTACTTTTTGATGCTCTTTCCAAATCTGAAGTCAAAATTTCAAAATTCCTTAACACAAAAAAACGACACACACGCACACTCACCCATATCGAATTTTTCAAGTTTGATGATTATAACGATTGATCTGTTGTAAACTAGTTCATCTCTTCCTAATCATGAATTAAGGAAAGTGTCATTTAAATAGTTTCCCATTAGTACATAGTTTTGTGGCGGTGCCCGTCATGTTGGAACCACTGTTACCTACTTGGTGTAGATTACAGGACTTTAATGTTCATTAACAAGACTAGGAGTACTTGAACTAAACATTAAACCAGATCTAATTTATAAATTGCTTTCTTTTTGAAGGTAACATTCAGTTATGTCTTCTTTTTCCTCATTCGAAAAATGCTTCCTTAACAGCATGTATTGTGAAACATGAAAATATTCAAAGAACTGATCCAAAGTCACTAACTATTCTTTCATCTGTAAACCCAATAATAAAACCGTAACATGCATTTAAGAAATATAAAAAAATCAATTTCTTCCCATGAATCGATTGAACTCTGACACTCTCTATTCAAAGAACTCTCGCTCCACAACATTTTCATAAAACAACAATAAATATTATGTAAATAATATTGTTGTTCCTAAAACAAACTAAGTAGAAGATATATTAAAACATACGTCATAATAAATGCATAAATATAATACCTGCTTATTTTAAGTACATTAAAAACAAGTTAAAAATACAATTTATTGTGTAACATTTGGTAAATTTAAAACTCCCATGTTTGTATGATAATTTAAATGTCTTATTACGAGTTTTATTTATTCCATTTATATTTTTTAGAACGATTTATAAAATGCGAAGTTGAAAGATTAAAATTCTGTCAACTTTTTCTACGTTTCAACTTTTAGATAAGGAGTGAAGGCCCTTTTAATTTTTAAAGATCTGCCAGGGAAGTTGATTTTTATTTCTAGAATCCCATATTGAAAAAATGTTCTTTCATCACTCACGAAATCTCACCAAAAAATGTTCCCAATGTTTCGAAGATCTCTAGAAACGCTGTAGAAGAAGCACATTGGCATCACTAAGGCCAAATGAACACGAAATCACTATGTCTAAATCGTTGAATCAGGAAAAGAGGTTTTACCAAAGAGTATATAATAGTAATACTCTTTGGTTTTACTGGAGTATACGAAATTTTGACGGATTTCTTATCGTCCACATCTTGTTCCTTCACAATGACCGTAAGGATAAGAAAACTTAGTGAGCGATATCCATTTTTCGCATAGGTAATTTATTTATTTATTTATTTATTTATTTATTTATTTTCAACTGAAATTACATTCCCATATACATTAATAATTTATTGTAAAGCCACTGCATAACAAAAACGGCTTTCATATTTACTACTACATTTTCAAAAATCAAGGTTCAGTATGAAAATAAAAATAAAAATAAAAGTTATAATATTACGTAATTAAAAGTAAGCAAAATATTCTGCAACATAAAGATAAAGATTAATATAATATAAACTAAGATTGTAAATATTTAGTACAATAAAACTTAAAAACAGGTAAACGATCATGAAAAATGTCACATTCTTTATATTTATTCAACATATTATTTAATTCTTTGAGACCTAATATGAATGGGGATCTTTCAAACAGATTAGTATTAATATGTGGTATGAAGAATAATTTTAAAAATCTTTGAGACAAATTCCTAGGAACATTAAGGCAAATTGTATTAGTTAGGTCAGAACATTCTATTTTATTATTAATAATTTTGTATATAAAGATCATGAGTAGCAATTTTCTTCTGTTTGCTAAGCTCATTACATTAAACTCACTTCTCAAAATATTAGTTGATAGATCCCTAACTGGAAAAAAGTGGTGTTTCTTAAAGTAAAAATATCTTAAAAACCTATTTTGTACTCTTTCAATTACATTGGAATATTTTTTTGTACTAGGAGACCACACTATTGAGCAATAATCCAATTTACTCCTTATTAAAGTAGTATAAAGGATTTCGGTTGACCTTACTTTTTTAAAATTGCTAGAATTTCTTTTAATGAAACCCATTAGTTTATAACACTCGTTAGATAATTTATTTACGTGTATATTAAAATTAAACTTGCTGTCGAAGATCACACCAAGATCCCTCATAAACGTTACATTTTGAAGTACATTATCCCCTGATTAAATCAAGTTCTACATTTTGTCTTGTAATGACTAAAATGCTACATTTTTTAATATTCAGATTAAGCTTATTTCTAATACACCACGAATTCAGTTTGTAAATATCATTTTGCATGATTTTCTGATCTTCAAAAGTCTTAATTTCCCTATAGATTTTTCCATCATCAGCATACCATAAGGAGTGTGATTCCAATTCCAACATAATGTCATTTATAAAAAGAATAAAAAAGAGAACACCAATTTTGGACCCCTGAGGAATTCCAGAAGGAATCAAAAACTGAGCCGATACCTGATTTTGAAATTTAACAAAACCAAATCTTAAGTTTAGATAAGAACACATAAGTTTTACAAAATCTACGCTAAACCCAAATTTCAAAAGTTTTGTTAACAAAAGATCATGATTGACAGAATCAAAAGCCTTCTGAAAATCGGTATAAAGCACATCAACTCTACCACCTTTGTCTAAAGTAGAATGAACAAATTTTGTGAAAACCATTAAATTAGACTCAGTGGACCTACCGGGGTAGAAACCATGCTGATATTGTGAGATTTGGTTTTTGACATTTTCAAACATAAACTTATACAAAATATTCTCATAAACCTTGGCAAAACCATTCAGTAGTGATACCGGACGGTAATTAGAAATGTCTGATTCCTCCCCTGATTTAAAAATTGGTGAAATTTTCACTTCCTTCCACTTGCTTGGAAATACTTTGTTTCTTAGTGACTTATTAAATAATAATTTCAAAGGCTCAGTCAATTCAGTTTTTAATAATTTAATAAAATTTGTGGGGATGGAGTCAGGTCCAGAACTTCTCTTATCTTTAAGTTCGTTTATCGCCTGTGCAACATCAAAATTTTCCACTCTATTAAGTAAAAAATTAAGATGATCATTTGAATTATTCACTGATTCAGACTCGTAATCAATTTCATAGTCACTAGGATTTGAAAAAGTGATGATGTGAGAGAAAATGATTACAGAATACGCGTGGATTTTGATTTGAAAAGCCTTTCTCAGACGATATGATCATATTTTTGGGATAATCCGCAGGATGATTGTGGTTTAAAACAACATTCCTAGCGTATGTTTTCATGTTTTTGGTCTTAGATTTAAGAAGCTAACAATGAAATGAACGAGAAAGAAATTCGTATAAAAAGATGAAATGTGCAGTGGAAGAACATCATGAGAAACTGTCTTCGAAAACTTTTCAAAATCTTTCAAATAGTTTCTTATGAAGTGATGAAGTACATTAAAAATATTTTGGGCTTTCCTTGTCAAAAAGTTATATTATTTTGAAGCAACTACATTGTTCGTGTTAGAAACTTTTTCGATAGTTAAATTTTTTTCGAAAAAACAGGTTGTTGGGAAAAAGACCTTGCAGAGAATTAACTTATATTTTTTTTTTAAATCAATATTTCGCCAATTGGTTATTGGTTTCATCAGGATACTAAAAAGAAAGGGACTGATTACAATAATCTACTTACAAACACAATGCCATAAGGTCACCGCTGCCCTTATGGCATTGTGTTTGTTAACTTAACCTTTTTTGTAAGTAGATTCCTTAATTAAGGTACCTACCTAATTGTAATCAGTCCCTTTCTTTTTAGTATCCTGATGAAGCCAATAACCAATTGGCGAAATATTGATTTAAAAAAAATATATAAGTTAATTCTTTGCAAGGTCTTTTTCCCAAACAACCTGTTTTTTCGTAACGCTTGTAGACCAAAATACTCGTCTTGTGTTAAATTTTTTTTTCATAAATTGTGCTTATAAAATAAGATGCCAGAAAGCGAGTAAGTGTTTTGGTAGAGTGAGTTTTTGGCACTCCGCCCAACATAATAGAATAACTAATAATTTACGATATAAAAATACTGAATATTCTATCGAACAGAAATCAACTCCTTCATTCTAAACATGAATAATTTATATAACAGATTACATTTACATTTCATAAAAAGGATGTTTTGGTTGCTCAAATTATTCTCCTCTTTATTATTTATTCATTTCACACGTCAATTCTGTGTTGGCTTGAACGGCATTTAACTACAAAATGAGCACCGGGAAGTTACCTATAATATGTTTCCTTACTGGCCTCTTTAGTGTGTTAATAAGTCTTTGATATTTTCATCAAGATGTCCGTCTATTGAAGATAAAGGACTCAATATTTGTCACTCCTTGATATGTTCGACAATGGCAAAAGTAGGTAATGGGAATAATGCGCAAATTTTAATTGTTTGTGATTATGACAAGACTATCGTGGAACCGTAACTATTAATTGAATCACTTCTATTTTTATACACTCCCACTATTCTCACATCACATTAATTTCTATTCAAATATTATTATTATACATTCAGCTGCCGGCCTTGCCTAGCATCCTTTAGGTAGGTATTATGACTACAAAGTAAGGTTAACATCTAAACTGGATAATACATTATATTGACTCACTTAAAAAATTTTTTAAATTACCTGAATGGAAAACGAATCATTTACAAATTCAATTTGTCATTAATAGTAAAGATTTTATAGAAATAGAAAGCATACATTTATTTGTGTTAGCGAATGAATTTTGTAATAGATAATCATCAGTCATCAGCTACAGAGTGTACGAAAATGAGCTTATGTAACCTGATTTTTTCTGCGCGATGGCCTATATTTTAACAGTGAGCAGCAAGTCTACAATTTTTACAGCTGTCGTATGAAGGCCGAAACAATTTATTTTTAAGTCAATATAATTTTAAAACTACTAACTAGTTGTACAGTTCATAAACTAAATAGCCTACACACAGAAAAAATGTGAAATTCTTTTGTTATACATATTCGAACAGTTGTGACCTAATTTCATAATTAAACTTTAAAATTAAATTTAGTGAATAAGATGTGTCAATTTTCAGCATTTACCTACTTGGTCATTTGGCAATACACATCGCGTGTACGCCTTCTACTCTGGCCACACAACTAGCATTACATTTACTATCAAATGACTGTGTCCAACTCTTAGACGGACCAACACCACTTGTTTACGTCTTCAAAGATTTAGTGGATATGCTGTGGTTTTAATGGTTCTCATTACATGTTTTTTTCCCGATTTAATTATTGCCTAGGTTCTTATAACTAAACTAGCAGACCCGGCGAACTTCGTACCGCCAATAAAAGTTGTATGAACTTCGAAAGGTATTGCTACATTTACAGCTTTTAAGTTTGACAGTAATAACCTTGCGGTTTTGTTTACAATGTTTACTAACAAAATTAAAAATCCATAACAAAAACACGGTAGGTAACTTTAAAACCCATAGGGACGAAGCCCTAAAATCCTAGGACTTATTTCTCACCGTTTAAACCTTCCTTGTACTTCTACAAATATTTTAAAACAAATATTAGCCAAATCGATTTAGCCGTTCTCGAATTTTTATGAGACATACAAACGTCAATTCATAAATGTCATCCCTTAATTTGGAACCCTTAGACTTATAGGGTAACTTTTGAAAAAATGTGAAATACGTGTCTCATGGATTTTAATACAGGTACGTTTGAGCAATTTTTAGATTTCCATCTGGCCCCGTTACCATTTTAACCATTTTAAAATTTCAACCCTTATTTTGACCCACTTAGGAGATGAATTTCGAAAATCCGTGGGTGCCTACATCTTTAGGGGAAGGTTCACTGAAAGTTTCAAGTTTCTAGGCTCATTGGTTTGGTCTGGGGGTTGATAGATCAGTGAGTCAGTCAGTCATCACTTTTATCCTTTTATATATTATGTAGAGATGTGATAGCTATTTTGATACCTGCTGAAAAACTTATAACAAAGGAATATCTAGAATCGTCACAAGGTTCGCTGGGTGAAATTGCGAACTTCGAGTGATTTAGTTTCGACAAAGTTTATACTGCCCCATTGCCGGTGGGCAATATTATAATAATATACAATTGTTTTGGTCCTTACTTTGAAGCTTAATTCAAGCTGTACAGTGACTTATTTAATTCCAACAAATTACCATCATCAGTTTTTAAATTATTCCGAGGATAAACTATATTTTTTGTATTAATAAGGAGTGTATAATCAAATATTATTACCCCTAATAAGTTTAACTTAACGTAACTTTGTGGAATGACATGTACAAATCTTGCTATTACGTCGAATGTCATACGCTGTGTTCATTTGATTTAATTATTTGAGAAATGCTGAAACACGTCAACTTTTAGCTTGAGGGGGACACTTTTTGGCGCTAATGTCATAAACGTCAGATTCACCCTCTCCCTACTGGAGATACGCCTTAAATTTTTTCAAATGGCTTTAGGTATCAAGTCATACCTCATTTAAAAGGTCTGGTAAATCTCTATTCAATCATATGTGTTTGCCTTTGATACCAGCCTTCCATTGTTTAAACTTTTCAGATCCCTTCGTGTTATGTTATGAGGTTATGACCACTGAATTATACTACAAGTTATGACATAAAGAATCTTTAAAGAATATAGCGTTACTACTCACACTCATATGAACTCTCGATAGATATCTAAGTTGCCGTAGAACTGAAAGTGACATCTTAGGTTAAAGTGACATATTATTCCGCTTTGGCAGTAGCAATAATTTATGAACAACCTTAGGATTTATGGTGCAGGTAAGATGAATTACGACAATAATTACACAAATGCTTCGAATAATTGAAAGCGGTCATCAGCGTTCGGTTCTAGGGAAAATAGCCTGAAAAGCGTAAATAAATTCTCGTTATTTTCAATTTTTTATTACTCCTAAAATTTGGATATCTTCACAATTTATAGGTCATAATTATGGAAAATGTTTTAAATTAATGCAAAATTAATGTATACTCTTTCAGAATCGTCCTCAAGTACCATAATCTCACGAACAATATGATTGTACGTAAGTGCTGCTTCTGTTGCAGTTTAAAGTATGGCTTTTACACTTGGGCCGTTATTAATTTGGTAAGACCTATTAACACTGTACTTTGTTAAATACGTGAAAAGATTAACTGAATGACATCATGGAGAGTAATTTACTGTAGTGACTAACATTAATTGGCTATAATTGGTGGAATTGCAAATTCTTTATTTAGTGCAAAAAACTGTTCACCTCGACCTTTATTGTCTGTGTCACCCAACTGATTAGCAATTTCTGTTTTATAGATTGTTTACCTACTAGCGACTTCCAAAGATATAAGAAAAACCCCTGTATAGTAGTTTTGAAGATTTTAACTGAGTAAATGACGTTTACTGATTTACATATAAAATGAGCATCACACAATATCGTTACACTGAGTACTCCAAAACCAATAAACCAAGGAGACAAATTGTTGAATTTTCGCTGTACCTATATTAAATTATTAAAAAGTCAACTCGAAAAAGTAATGTGACACTGACACTTTGAAGTTCTGTTGTACCGCAAACATTTCTTGTGGAAGTCACTTTGTAGTGATGCAGAGGTAATGGGGAAAGGGGGTTCGAAACCGGACGTATTTGTGTTACAAACTAAGAAGCTGGAGAGGAACCACAAGAGGTAAAACCAAAAAACCGCGATTGCTTGGGAAAATTTGTAGTAGCTATATTATAGGTAATAACAAGTAATTCCAGTAAATTTCTTTTACATAATAATCAATCGAGCTTCAGCACTTATTTATAATAAATAATTTAGTGGAATGATAGGCATCATGTAACCGGTTCGGAAAACATTGCTGGTATGTAGAGTACTCTACCAATGAACCAACAAGTACTTACAGATTGGCGAATATAATGTCCCTGCTATATTCCAAAATTTTATATGAGAAGCTGAGAATGGAAAAAGTTGATTATAGCAGGGTACGTTACAATTAAACAGAAAAAAATATGCAGAGAAACTATGGTTATTTTAAGGATTTATTTCTAAAATATAATAATGATAATAAGGATCCTGTGAGTGGATCCAACATGACCAAAAAAGTTTCAGCTTTTCATATATTATGGAGTGACACATAATAAAAAAAATAAAGTTCAACGTGGTAGATTTGAGATTGCGCTTCATCTGAATGCATCAAAAGGTCAATATTGCACTGTAAAGCTAAGAATTTGTTGTTTTTAACCACTTAAAAGCTCTCCTGCTCCACTACTAGTGAATTAAATACGTATTACATGTTTTGTTTCAGCTTTTTAGATGTATTAGTGCATTTGCTTTGTACTTTGGACAACACGCTACGGTTTTCACCAGCGATTCACGTACATCCTTCGTAACAATGGCTTCAATGTCAGGAGGTGCATTTGGATGGCAACTTGGATCTATCTTAATTTTAATCATCGCACTGAAAGGAATTGTAGAGGTAGGTACAGCAATTACCGTTATTATTTATAATGATTTGAATTTATTTTGTTTTCAGAAACGGTACATGCTGATTTACCCTTATATCGTGGTTCTGATTATAGAAATTATTGTACTGTTATTCTTCTCAGTGTACCTATCCATAGTGCAAACACCATGGCATGTTCTTGAATTCTTCCTTATTCTCAGTAAGATTTTATGCACATAATCTCAAAGTCTAATACTACTTATTTTACAGTCGTAAATGGATATACTATCATCTGTTTGATAAGTTTATATCAACTTATTAAACAGGAACAGAAAAGCCTGCGCCAAGTTGAAGCAATTCCATTTAAAAATGTGTGATCATTATGGCTTTCAGATTCTAAATAATATTTAACTTTAACGGTATTTTACATTTTTGTTACATTTTATTTTATAAGGAGGTTATAACACTAATATAATCTTAATGTTGTTTTTGTGAACTTGTATACTATTGATTGTTAAGCCATTTTAAGTACAATATAATGTTTTTTTGCTAATTACCTTTGAGTAAGAGCATATATACAGGGTGCCTACTCGCACTCCGTTCTTCAATAGTGCCTTTAATATTAATTTTAGGACAAAATGTCAAGAGACATTTCTTATTCAGATGTTCCTTGTTTACAACCTAAAAATATCTTGAGACCCGCACTGCTCCTGCTCTCGGTTTCGTCTGTACAGGATCGTACTCGATTATTTTAAATAGAACACGTTAGGCATAGATTTTTATATTTTTGAAATCCATATTCGATTCTAGACCAAGTTTGTTTGGTCTTTCACGTACTTAAGCAAGGCCACCTATAAAACAGAAGGCCGGTAACTGCATCCCCTCTCCTGTTGTGACGTCAGGATTGCCGATCCATTTCGGTGTAACAGCAATTATGCCACGTGCTTAATTTAAGTGTTTATGGCTGTTTCAGTCAGTCGTGAGGGCTTAAACGCCATGGAAGTTGAAGAATTGTGTAAATAACCCTAATTATTTCACTTTACCATGTGGCCAATGGCTTGGCGTGAACAGGCACGTACACACACAAGGGTGTACCTTCGCATTTGCTCTAAAAGTCAACCCTCAATTGATTCCCTTGGAGCCGCGCCTGGAACTGAACAGTTTTGCGACTATTTTCCCCACTGACAATCTTATTTGCACGCGCATCTAGATCTGTGCAGGCAAATTTTAACACTTGTCTCTAGTGTATGGGGCGCTTAAGACTTAATTCACAAATGACCAAAAGTTTTCGGCCTTAAATAACATTTGGTAAAACGTACTTGCAATATTTTAGATGCGTATTGCGTACCTTGCTGCCGAAGCAATTACAGAAATTCTGAGAAGGTTTCGGTATTTAGATTTCCGAAAGATGTAGTGAAATGAAATAAACGAATAAGTACACGCAATTCGTCGCAAAAATGTTGTACTTACAGAATCTTCAAGAATATGCATTAAACATTTTGCAGATAAATTTGTAATTCGCGAGGATCGGGCAGTTAGACAGGATGGTACCGTTCTAATTGTTCCACGAGCGCAATTATGTATATCCAACGATTCTTGAAAATAGTCCCCATTATATGACTGTTAATTTGCCAAAAAACGTAAGATCCTAAGATTAGAGCCAAGGAAATTTCCAAAAGGAAGAAATAAACCGACCGCTTGGCAAAAGAAAATGGTTCAATTAAAGAATTAGATTGTTTTAAAATATACCACAGGGAGCAGTTTGCGTCAATCGGCATCACAGATTTTCACGTAAAAATTGTTAGACTTTGTATACATTGTCGTTTCAGTTACAAATTACCGTATCTTGCTTGAGCACGCATTTACTTTATAAAACTGCATTTTCGTCACGCACAATTTTACTAAATAGAATGGATCGTCAGCTGTGACGTCACGGCGTGCAGTTCCAGGCCTCTACTAAAGGAGGCCTTGACTTAAGGTAGTTCCTCCGCGACAATCTCAACCAAAAGTTTCTTCCCATGTAACCATAGTAACTTCTATTATTAACCATTTTTGTCACGCCAGTGGAAGTACACTTTTTGTTCAGACTGTCCGCGTTGTCATGGAACAGATTGCGTATACAATCATTCGCTTGCCTAAACATATCTAATAATACCAAAAACGTCATGTTTCTCAAGGCTATATCTTCAAAGTAGACGGTAAACAATTGTCAAATGTTTTCACAATATTCGTATAATCCCTCTCTAGCATTCTTTAGTTTTTCATTAAATTCTGACATTTAGTTTTGACAGTACAATTGATAATGTGTCAGTGCCCACATAACACGAGATCTGCAAGGGATGTCCTGTGGCCTTATGCGGACATTCAGAAGTTCTCAGAATGTCTTTCGGATGTCCTGGGGACTTATGTGGACATATAGAAGTCCTTAGAATGTCTTTGGGACGCCTTTGAAAGATATGTGCTACGTGGGCGGTGTATTTTGTATATGGGTTATATGTCAATTATGCCAATTTTAAGTGTAAATATCTCGACTTAGGGACGGAAAACCTCATTTAAACTCCACAGATGTTTGGATAACGTATTTAATAACGTATACGCCAAGTTTGAACAAATTCTGTCGCAAATCGTTCCGCGGAGGAACTACCTTAAGTCAACTCATTTAGGAGAAAATAAATGTTTTTTAAAAATTGTCGCCGAAATCAACATTCAGTAAAAAAATCATAACTATTCAATCATTGGCAGCAGAGCAACCAAATTGGAGATTATCATTAACAATAGAGCGTGATATTTCTCGATGTGCTGGTTTTGAACGAAATTTGTTGCAAAAGGGCAGTACTGAATTTTTTCTAACAACCACAGAAGAAATGCCAAACCTCGACTATTTTAAATAGAATACCCTGTATATTTTCCCATTAATGAACTGCGTTTTAAGTTAGCTTTAACTTTTGTTCAATATGTCCTATATCTAAAGGTAATAGTTTCCGAGATAATAACCTTAGTTTGAATTATTTTGTTTTATCACCCAATTCTGAAAATAAAATTAAAGGAAGCAATAAACAATAACACTATTTGTATCAGATATTGTTCCGCCTATTTTTCAAATGGCAAATGGTATGTTGTGGACTCATATTTGGAAAGGATATTATATAATAAATGCTGTCCAACAGCGTTTCGTTTTTAAAATTTGGCGAGAAATTTGAATTTAAATATTTTAGTGAACCTCTGACTGCAAAAATCAGGGGCTTCGCGTCACTCGAGCTTGACAATGCTAAAATAATGTAAAAATATTTGAATTCAAAATTTTATTAATTCAGTAAATCAATCCTTACGTTGCCTAAAGTTGTCATGGAATCCTCACTTTATTTGCTTCAACTAAAATCTGTCGGTTCCGTCACGATGGGTTCCTTGTCATTGAGAACATTTTGGTTTCAAGTATCCTCTGGGACGCTGAATATAATACCCGAAGCTGCAAACATCTTGCGTGTAGGGTGTCTGGAGAAATCCTACATAAAATACTCGAATTAATTTGGGAAACAATTTTCCAAAGGGAGCAGGGTATTCGTTTCTCCCTTATTTTTAATTAAGAGCTGCTTAGTGTAAAATTCTTCGCCTTTTTTTCCCTCTATCACTTGCGTTAATTTTTATTATATAACAAATTAAATTACAACTATTCGTATTAAAACGGGAGAGGAAGTAAACGAAACAATCGTAGCATTACATAACAAGTAATTTTTTTACTTGGGAGTTTTTACTTCCTTAATTCCTTGCAATTTTATGATCCAAAGCGAAAAGTACCCTTTGAAGTTTTGCCAAAGCTTTAACATACTGCCGAAATTTTTTACGTGAACAATCTTCGACCACGTTGTTAATGATGCCATTATTAAAGGAACTTTGCAATATCAAAGACAATCCTTCTCCCTAGACAGCTCATCAAAAGCGGATACTTTGATTTAAAATTTTCCGTTTTTGCGGTGCCCACTAGGGGGATTTGCTGCAGTTGACTACAATCGTCCAAGATAATTAGAAAGTGTCAATACCTATTTATACTTTGTGTTATTCATTTGACTGACAAATTTGGTCGTTCGTCGGTTCGCGCTTTTTTTTGTTTTTCTGTATGTGTTAAGGAAACACTCAATAATAAGGTTATTTACTGCATTACCAAGGAAGCAGCACTTACTTACCTACGTATTACTTGTTTACTATTTGCTGTGGATTAAGAATAGACATACTATACTGTGGAATTCTATTAGTAAGGGCAGTGAGTTTGAAACATACCTTCAACAAACGAGCGATGCTACTGAACCCTATCGGATACATCAAAAAGTATACTTTTACTGGTATACAGTATGTAGCTGTCTATGGGAGAAGGATAGTCTTTGGCAATATGCATCGTAAACTTTTATCCGCAACATGGTCAATGTACATGCAGTACAACTTTTCTTTATGTGTGTCCAGCCATTTCCTCTACAAAGGCCTTAAATCTGCAAAAAGGGTTATTTAATAAGTAAAGTGATTAAAAAAAATTTCTCAGGAATTTGGTGATGAAGTTTCTTCCTAAAAATATGCTTAGCAAGCTATCAATATCACTAGATTACAAAATAACCGATACCGTTCAAGTCCTAATTTGTGGCAAGATTAAGGTCACTAATCATCTATAAAAAATAAAACAAGTAACGTAAATTGTAATATATAAACTTAAAAGAAATCTTTCTAGAACACAAAACAAAGCACAAATAAACTAAATAGAGTATAACCTCCTACATGTTTTACATTATGCGAAATCTAAATACTTAAGTCTAAAAGCAAAAATGAAATCTAATGAAGCTTAAATAATGAATTTGCAAACGGATTTTATTATATAGCGCTGAGCACATTGTGGCCATTTCCAGGTTCTTGATTTTTAAATTTTATATACAAGCTGTAAACGCACCAGAAGTGGTAGACGTGAATAACTACAACAAATATTTCATTTATCTTAATTTGAAAAGTTAGCCTATACTTACTACAAACAAATAGATAAATTGCAAAGACTGGTTCCTCTGTGACAATAGGTACAATTATACCAGCTCCGATAGTGATTATTATTTCCATTGGTAAAATAACAACATTTGGAAACAATAAATCTGCATTATTCTGAAAAACAAGAACTCTGTTACGTATTGCTTATCGTCGTTACCACAACACAGTGTGCTGTTTGCTGTTAAATACACTACACTGCAAAAAAGCATTAATTGTACTTGTCAGTTTAAGTCGCCACACTGATTTGGACAGTTTTAATACACGGTAATTTTGAAAGTAGAAGTAGATAGGGTTGAAATTCGTCTCAAAAGAAAGAAAAGGATGAACACGTCCAAATTGGCATCGGTTACAAAAATAAGTGTGTGGAAAAGTTTTTTTGGTGAGTCAAGCACTTTTTTAAGTGAACTTGAAGAGTGGCAGGTCACTGATTATGAAAAAGGTAAGTTACACAAGCTAATAACATTTTAATCTGCAGAAAATATGTTCTATTCTAACATTCTTATGTATATACCTTTTTCAGATTGAAACGAACATTGCAACTGCAAATGTTGCTCGAAGTTTTTGCCCCGATTGCCGATTTGCCACTCTAAATGAAAACTTAGTACTTCATAAAAATGTGCGAGAGAATGCTGACAAAAATGTCAACGAATGATTTGATCTGAGATCAATTTATAGATTTCTAGGCGAAAAACAGGTACATAATTTAGTTCGCTGGATTGTGACATTGATAATTAATAGCTCATAATTTCGAGTCCAAGTCGAAATTTAAAACAAGTAGTGGCAACCTTAAGGATCCTCCTACATTTCGAAAGTTTTGTGTGTAGTCTTTGGCCCACAATTTTCTGGTTTGCGTGCACAGTTCTTCCAAAAAAACAAACGAATTTTAGAAAAGAGGTAGTATTCTAGCTTGGAGCATTGGGCCTGGTACATTCCTTTACGATTTTCTTTTATTTTGCGTCAATTATAGGAGTGTTACTTTTATGCTGAAGGAAGGAGTACATTAAATAGCTATATAACCGATAAATGCATCTTGAATGATAATTTAAATTAAGGAGGGGTTCAATTGTCCTAAGTAACGAAAATTTCATAACCACACTCCCATATAAACGCCATGTTAAAATTGGACTTTGGCATGCATTTCTGGACAACTCGCTCTGACCATAGTTTTGCTCCGATCATGGGGTTTTATGTTTCAAAATGACCCTAAGAACATGCTACGGCTCATATGCCTAGTTTTAGCAAAGAGTATAATGTTTCAAGCTGTCTAGGATGTGTCAAAGTGACAGATACTGTTTTCTTGCGATATTTTGCGATTCTTTCAAAATGACAATAGAAATAGCATCCCCAATGCGATATCGATAGGCATAACTGCCGTGAGGGTTCATTGGGGTCATTTTCAGATATAAAAGTCAACAATTCGACCAATAGTGGTCACAGCGAGTTGTCCAAATAATGAAGTCCGAGTCTTTTCCAATGGCGAGTGAACTCTTGGAGTACTAGCAGGAAAAATTGGCGTTCCCTCACAACTCTTTACTTCAGGCTAAATTTCCTCGTAAATTGCTCTCATTATTGGAAAATTTTCGGAATTCATCAAACAAATTCGTTGAGATTTCTTCAGTGGAATGGGCCAACGTAAACCAGGATCGGTGCGTGCAGGTGAAAGAAAGGTGGCTAAGAAGAACACCAAACTGGGCAGACGTAAGAGAGCTTTGGAGGCCTTCAACGCAATAGAAATCAGGGTCAATATTGGATCGAAAAAAGTTCTTGAACCCCTCCTTAAGAGGTAAAATAAAATAAATTAAATAATGGTTGAAATTATGTAGGTAATCGCGTTTTTTACCCGCACAAACAAAATGTGATTCCTCACCCTGTTGTAACAATAACCAATTTCCATATAAAGGCAGTTGTGGTACAAATTGTATTACTTTATGTTACTTTTAAGCACAATTAAAAATAAACTTACTCTGTAAACTCCTCTTAATGCGATAAGTAATATAATTGTAGATCCAAAATTCCAAAAAAGATATACTACCAAGAATACATAGACGGTTTGACATGGTTTGATCAGAAGGTAGGTACCAGGTACTACAGCAAAGCTTAACAGTCTCAGCATCTATAATAATCAAAAATTGCTAAAGCTGCATTATAAGTCGCTAAATATCTTACCAACAAAATAAAAGCAAATGCCTTAAATCCCTCTTTTAAATTACAGCATCCACAAAATTTCTCGATCCCCATTGTTATTATAAGTAACGCTGAAAGTAAAGCATAATTAGACATACCGTATTGTATTCAGAATTAATCCAAGATTTTCATAAAACTGCATTGTTTGAGAGATTTTTTGCGCATAATGTGTCAAAATTAAATATTTTTTTCTCCACTGATGGTTTAAATAGTTTAATTTAAGAATTATGAATATAATTTCCATGGCCATCTGTTGATACAGGGTGTTGTTTTGTAACTGTTAGCTTAGAAAGTTTTCGAACTTTAAGTTGTTATAACTTTGTTATTAATAAATATATTTTTGTAAAATTTTGGTTACAGATATTTGGAAGCATTCTGAATCCAGTGGCGTAGATATTTTTTTTATAAACAAATCGCTAATAACAATTCTACATTCCGAGTACGAAAAAGTTATCGTAGTATGCCCTGAAAATTGGAATAAACATTTAAAATTTTGTCCGAAAGTAGATGTTTCATTATTTGACATTTTAAAAAAAAATTGCTTAAAATCGATAAATAACTTCAGATTTTGCATGTGTGTTTCCAATCTAAATGAGTCACACTGTATATATGGTTGGTCAATACATGAAGTGAAAAATATACAGGATGTGCCATTTAAAAAAAAGTGACATTTTCCTGCCAGGTGAAAATGCAACATAGGTACTGCAGCGATATAAAGAGATTTTTAAAAGATGCACGTTAAAACGTAATTCCAGTGGAATAATTATTTGCCTTAATTACACACTTAATTACAATTAAACACCTTAATTGTTGGTCGGTGTTTCTTCAGTGTAAAACGATTGATGGTGGTTAAAATTCAAACATTCACGTGCTGTGATTGGTTGTTTCCATTAATCTAATTAAACCGATGCTTTTACTTAAAACATGTTTCAAGATATTTTTGTTTTATTGGCGTATCTATGAAAACCGTAGTATAGCACAAAAATCTGTAATTTTATTATTACAATATTTCAGAAAGGAAATTTAAGAAAACAAACAAAAATATGAAGCCTCACATGAGTCACATCACACACAATGCAGCATAGTAACACGTGTTGAATGAGGGATGTTGTTGCTAAAATCTAGCGATTTATAACACTAGTTGTACCTGAATCTCAAAAGATCCCTTTCTGCCTTCTTATTAAGATTAAATAAAAATATGCTGCGCCAATAGTTGTTTAAAGAAACTAATTGAAGAACTTGAATCGTCATATAGACAGCCAGCTGTATAGTCTCATATTTCCCAAAAGAAGTGATTACAATGCAGTCGTTATCTTTAAAATTTTGATACAGTATAAAACTAACCTACTCTAATATTCATTTCTGATGCAAAATCTAATTATCAAATTCAAAATGGTACATGCCGCCATAGTGATATTTCGTAAAACTGCACGCACTTCAATTTGCTTTTAATACTACACAAGATTTCTTAAAATCGATCAAATTAACGAAAACGGCTTACCGTGACTGAGTTTCTTTCAAAATAGTGGTGGATGAGACGATTCAAAAAATTTTAAACAATCACTTTAAATACTGAACTTAAATGCGGCTTTCATTTAACTGCTAACCGGAATAATACAGTCGTACCAATTACCAAACGAAAGTACCAACCTGACGCAAATATAACGTCGGAATGGAAACAATGATTTACGCGCGTAGTTTGAATTAAAAATTACCTTTCTTTAATATTAAAAATTTGCAAAATTATTTGTTTGTAGCGCAGTTATTTATTGGAAAACTATTGAATAAATATTGTAAAGTTTTCATGCTGTTCGCAGATGCGCTACCCGTATAGATACGAAGGTGATTAAAATATAAAATTAGGCCTTAGACTAAGAAAAAGAGGGGATTGATAACATGCAAAGAAAAGTGTTACAAATTTGGCAACAAACGATATGCGACAGTGGCCTAAAATCTGTTCGGGCCAGAATACATTTTCCAGTACGAATATTCGAAAATACGGGCTATTATTTTACCAACCGCACCAAAATTGTGTGACCTTTGTTTTCACTGTTGCTCACAGAAAGGAAATGTACAGGGTGTACAGTACAACTAAGAAAAGAGGCCGGTCATAACTCGGAAACTATATTTGAGATAGAACAGTGAAATAAAAAATTTTATAATAAATGTGGCCAAGAGAAAATGCTGTGTCAAAAATGTGGTAATATAAGAGGCAATTTGAGGTATAAACAAATAAAAACGCTTAAAATGAAAACTTTATGTCAAAGCTGTAAACTAGATAACAAAGTGACATTATGTCTGCTTCGGTTGTTGTATTATAAGCAAAAATGCTAATTTCCAATGGAAAAGCATTGCAGCATATTTTGAATGCATGCAAAATACAACTGTTGCAGGACCACTGAAATTGTGAAAGACATTAAAGTTCTCATAGCCTACTTTATTATTTACGATTTGTTTATACCTCAAATTGTCTCTTATATTATACATTTTGACTATAGTTATCTTCGGTACTATAAGAGCTATTGACATATTTTTTTTAATTACTCCCTTATTAATTTTCCTTCCAATAACAGTGAAAAAAATATTTGGTACCATTTGAATTTTTTCTCGAAAAGTCGATCGTTTTGTTCTTTTTGTTCCTTCAACAAGTTGCGCCCTCTATTGGTAGACGGAGATAAGAAATTGTTGTGGTTTTGGATTTTTTGGTAATATCAATTGTACACCCTGTACTTAAATAAGACAAAATTATATCCTTTTACATCGAGATCAATCTTGACAAATTCAAGCAACCCGTTTCGAAGTTACACGATTTATTCCAGTAACGGCAGTAACACGTTTTTTTTTTAAATAATAAAATAATAATAATCTAAATAACAAAGTTTATGACGTCTAGATGAAAGCGCAAGACGATTGATTATTTCTTCGAGATCGATTTTAATTGATCTATTGATTTCAATGGACCTATTATAAAGCGGCGTCCACATTCTCGTGCTCGGGCTCGAGCGCGTGGTTCGGCTCGTGGCTCACACATAATGTGGACGGGAATACGAGTCGCAACACAAATCGGACGAGCAACACGAGCCGCTGACTCGCAGGGTTCGCTACAGACGCGGTACTTCAAAGAAAACGCGTGTGTAGACTTGCAAGCCTATGGACGGCGATAAAAATTTTTTAGTTGCCTTGAGACGCTCGCTGCATTCAGACGTAATTTGTTATTTTATATTCATTATTATTTTAAAAAACAAATACTGCACGGCGCCGACCGCGTGAGTTTTGAATAATTTCTATTATTATATAGTTAGTTTAGTGACAAAAACGAAATGGAGTGGACAAATGAATTAGTTATTGAATTTATTGGTTATTATGAAAAACATCCTGTTTTGTGGGACAGTGCTAATAAAACTTGCACTTGCACAAATCAGTAGATCAGTGTTATCACTCATTTTTATTATATATATGTAATATAAAAATAATTATAAAAAGACATACACCGAACCGTTCGCGACCAAGTCTTTTGACGAACTGACAAGTAAATGTAGACTGCAGACTTGCAAGCCTCGCAAACTTGTCGAGCACAGAGCACGAGAATGTGGACGCACCTTAAGACAGGACGTGCTTAAGGGCATGTGATACCCTGTTGAAATGCATAACATCTGAAGTATCTAAAGTAGGCAACACATCATGCTGAATGCATCCATATAATTTTAGTACACAACAAAAATACGTAGTTGCAAAGTAAGACTAAAATTTATTTAATCACTGAAACTGAAAGAACTATTTGTACGTATGTACTTCTACTTAGGTATGCATATTTTATAGAATACGAATTTCTTATCATATTTATTTTACAGGTCAGTTTTATATTTCATGTGATGAGCTATTATATCAAATTTATTGTAATTTGTAGATAAACTGCAATTTTTCTTTCTATCTGCTAAAATTCGTACGTTCTAATAGTCGTAGCGGTACATCGAGAAAATCGCAAATGTCTGTCAAATTGTGCGGGAAGTGTGAAATTAGGTACACTTATTAATTAGATCAAAATAAAAGATTTGACCCGCAGCACCCCTATTTTCAACCCTTAGTTTTCAAAAGTGTCCCGTATTTAGTTTTTTCCATCCCCTAACGATAACTCCTTTGTTTACAACTTTTAGAAAAAAATATATTAATAAAAGTTTTAGGAATTCTTATACGGAACATTTTATATAAGAATAAAATTTTCACAAATATCAACCCTTATCGAGATATGTGGAAGAAACTGATTTGTGCAGTTTCATTACAAAATCGGTCATAGTTTTCTTGTTTATCGTTTCTCAGAAAAATTATTCAAGTAAAAGATGTAGATATTAATATGATCAATATTTTAGTATAAGTATATATAATATTTTCACCACAGAAAGCAACCCTTAACAAGTTATTTCGATATTTTTGAAAGTAAGCAACCCTTAAGTATTAAATCGCTCATATCTTTTTTATTTGTAACTTATGAGAAAAAACATGTAAATAAATATTATAGAAAATTATCTTTTGGGCATTTTATGTCGGTATGAAAATTTTTCAAAAGTCAACCCTTAACGAGATATATCGAAAAAACCAGAAACTGTCAACTTTCACATAAAATCGAGCATAACTTTTCTATATTTCAGTGACATTATTGTTATATAATTCGGTAGCTATATGGATGTAGAAAATATAAGTAAGGGGTAATTTTTTTACAAAAACTCACCCTTAGCGAGATATTTTGAAAAAAAACAAACTTTCAGCCCTTTTTAGAAAAGTTTTCGTAACTTTTCCAATTACGATTGTTAATATTATTTCTTCATGGTTAATAATAGGCAATTACAGTGAATTTCATGAAATCATAGTGATTTTGACCCATATCACACTGGTGCGGGAATTTTCAACGTACAAAGTAAGGTTTATTCGCGGTAATCTAATTAAAAAGAAACAATCTAATTTATTGTACCCAAAATGCAAACATAGGTCGATTTTATATCAAGGAAGACATATTTTGATGTTATTTTCTTTGGGGGTGGTTCTCACCTCCAGCGCTTCACAAGGGGTGACATTTAGATGAAGGTACCGCTACGACTATAACAATTTTGACGCAATAAAAAATATAAACTTCTACAGTGTGTCCCCGGATAGGTGAAACGACTCTTGTGAAAGATAAAAAATTTTCGATATAAAATTTCATTGTTTGGGGTTCAGCCCTGCTTAGTTAAAGACTAATTTCTGGCATAATTTTAGTTTTCTAAAATCATGTATGCCTTGGATATTTTCAAAAATCTGATTTTTGGTTCTAGTAAACTACCTTTGTTAATGAAGATATAACAAAATTTGGTTAACAAAAGTTGTTTAGAATCATGAAAGAATCCTACTTCTAGAATTTCAAGCACCTAGGCCAACGTTGATGTTTTGGCAATTCACAATAATTTTTATCTGTTAGGTGATATGACTCTTGTAAAAGCGATAAAATTATAAATAAACAAAATAAATAAAAGAATTTCTTTAACAAGAGTCATATCACCTATCCGGGGATAAAAATATTAAACTATCAGATAAAAATTATTGTAAATTGCCAAAACATCAACGTTGGCCTAGGTGCTTGAAATTCTAGAAGTAGGACTCTTTCATGATTCTAAACAACTTTTGTTAATTAAATTTTGTTATATCTTCACTAACAAAGGTAGTTTACTAGAACCAAAAATCAGATTTTTGAAAATATCCAAGGCATACATGATTTTAGAAAACTAAAATTATGCCAGAAATTAGTCTTTAACTAAGCAGGGCTGAACCCCAAACAATAAAATTTTATATCGAAAATTTTTTATCTTTCACAAGAGTCGTTTCACCTATCCGGGGACACACTGTATATCTATGGAAAAGCGGTACAAAACTAAAATGAAAAACGATCAAAAATAATGTAATACAATTCTAAAGATCAATCAATAGCTAGATGTTTCAGGAAACGCAATTATGTACTGTATATTACTGTATTATGTATGTATTGCATAATTATACAGGGTGTCTCACGGTGACCGTCGGTTAGAAGTATATCAAGAACAGTAAAAGCTAGAAATTTGAAATTTTGCGCATGCGACATGGAGTGTTTCATCTATTAAATAACAATATTTTCCAAATGGCAGTACTTCCGGAAATACCGGAAGTGAGCATCAACTTCTTTATTTTAAATACAAACCAGGCAATTTTTTTCACATTCTGATGTGTCATAAAATGTTTAGTAAGTATGCTCAAAATAATCGGCGTATCAATTTTGATTGTTGAGAAAAAAATTTTTTTTCACTGAAAAATGTCAAAATCTTGTTTAGGAAATAAAATTGAAAGTCGAAAGTGGTAAAAGTTAGGGAAATGGGATTTTAGGTTCTCAATGTCAACAGATTGAGACACAATTGTCTGTCATGGATAATAAAAAATTGCACGCGGTTAAGTATCTATTTGACGTTATTTCCAGACTTAAGAAAAACTTTAAAAAGTCTCTTTTTTTAAATGGAATGCCTATTTAATTATCAGCCTATTCGATCCAGAAATAAATTTCCTTTAAATTGATATACCATGTTCCTATACCTAAAATCAATGATTACAGAGTTATTTACATTTTTCTAATTAAAATTTTAATTACATACTTTACAAAACATGGTTGGCTTTGAAAATTTTCAAAAAATTTTTATTCAAATGTTTCTTATGCAACTTCTTGACTATCCAAGGTCTCTTTCCGCCGAACGAACAGAACTTTCAGGGAAAACATTAAAATATCCCAATACATTGGTTTCTGCTGCGTCATTGGGGACAATTGGCTTTGCCAAATTTCGTGGCGCATTTACTTCGCCCAAATTTAGAAAATTCCTTTCAATCATCCTGATTTTTCGTTCTGTCATTGTAGGTAAATGCGGATATCTTTCGTTAAAGTGTTGAGTGATCCTTTACTTTATTCAATAGTTAAAGGTTCTGCAGGTCGGAAAAGTAATACGAGCAGACTCGCCATGAATGTAAAACAAATTTAGAATATCAGCGTTTGTGTATTCCATATTTCCCAATTAAAAACAAATATCACGCGCAAAAATCAAAATTCAAACAGATAACACTGATAACAAACGTAAACGTAGCATAAACTTTCAAACTGATTGCTAACTGACAACTGTCATCATAAGAAACAATTGAATAAAAATTTTTTGAAAATTTTCAAAGCCAACCATGTTTTGTAAAGTATGTATGTAATTATAAATTTAATTAGAAAAATGTAAATAACTCTGTAATAATTGATTTTAGGTATAGGAACATGGTATATCAATTTAAAGGAAGTTTATTTCTGCATCGAATAGGCTGATAATTAAATAGGCATTCCATTTAAAAAAAGAGACTTTTTAAAGTTTTTCTTAAGTCTGGAAATAACGTCAAATAGATACTTAACCGCGTGCAATTTTTTATTATCCATGACAGACAATTGTGTCTCAATCTTTTGACATTGAGAACCTAAAATCCCATTTCCCTAACTTTGACCACTTTCGACTTTCAATTTTATTTCCTAAACAAGATTTTGACATTTATCAGTAAAAAAATTTTTTTTTCCAACAATCCAAATTGGTACGCCGGTTATTTTAAGCATACTTCTATTACTTCTAAACATTTTATGACACATCAGAATGTGAAAAAAAATTTCCTGGTTTGTATTTAAAATAAAGAAGTTGATGCTCACTTCCGGTATTTCCGGAAGTACTGCCATTTGGAAAATATTTTTATTTAATAGATTAAACACTCCATGTCGCATGTGCAAAATTTCAAATTTCTAGCTTTTACAGTTCTTGATATACTTCTAACCGACGGTCACCGTGAGACACCCTGTAGAAGGAAAATTATTTGCAGTGGGGCACTTTTTTTAAGCACACTTTTATCTCTCTTATGAAAATATATTCAATATCAGCAATAAATCAGAAGATTTTTTAAATAAACACCGTAATTCATTTAAATTTAGGTATTCATATGTATATCAAAAGAAAATGCTGATATAGTATTTAAGATATAAAAGACATCACAAGGAGCATATTATCGTCGGTGACGGTGACCTGGCAATACCTCCTATCTGCCATTTTTGGCAAATTATTTGATATTGTGAAATTTTTTGTATCTCTAAAAATAAAGTCGGTACAGAGCTACAGACGAAAAACACATCAAGTGAGTATTCCGCAAACGAAATTCACTTTTTGAGTGACGTCATGCGAACGGTCTGATGAAATCTGATCGTCAGAGAATCCGGCCTTGCCCCTTACCTACCTTTGCCTTTGCCTACAGCGTTCAGTCTCAACGCCTACAGTTTCTTTAGTTTCCGTCTTCTTTTTCCTTTTTTGTTTCTTTCTAAATTTGTAAGATTCATTTACACATTAATATTTCAGACATTTTTAAGGACAATTTTGATCGCTGCAACTTTTTCAATGTATTTACGTATTCCTATTTCCACATAGCAGGGTATGACAAAATTTGAATTATATTGATACACAGGGAAAAAAGTTATAGTGATATTTCTCTATTAATTAGTGATTTTAAAAATTGAATTCATTAAAAATCATACTTAAATACCAGCAATCATTTTGAAAATTTGTCATACCCTAGCATACATACGTGTGCACATATATTCAGAAATTCAGCGATCTACATCCATAATTGTGCTTAAAAATATACGAAAACGTAACTCCGCAACGATTAATCAGATCACTTTTTTTTAGCATTCGTAACAAAGTAATAGAGTTAATCTATTCAATTAGTAGTCGGGAAACTCTCCAAATAGTATAGAAAACCAAAAAAATGCGTTTTTAAGGTAATACAAAACTGGGTATACCCCGCCCTTAACAAATAAGTTGATAAGCTTAAATAGGATTTACCGGAATGCTGACACTATGTAAACGAAATTATTAAATTTTAATTCCGCTTATTCGAACTACATATGTAATATAAAACTGTTATCTTTATGGGTGTCGGTTTATTACGGACTTTCGAATCGAACTGTGTAATCATCTTTATTACCTAGTTTATGTGTATATCGACGCGTATACATCCTGAAGTTTTACTTTAGGGTATTTATTATTTGCACGCAGGGCCGTCTTTACCAGGGGGTGCAAGGGGTGCCGGGCGCAGGGCCTTTGGGGGCGCAAGGTGACCACTATACCGGGTGAATATTCCGAAACCGAACATAGGCCATTAACATGGGAAAAAGGTTTTTGGCATATTGCTGCTCCGCCTTTTAACTTAGAGGGTTTATAATGACA
Organism: Pyrocoelia pectoralis; assembly: GCA_036250285.1. Taxonomy (NCBI): domain Eukaryota; kingdom Metazoa; phylum Arthropoda; class Insecta; order Coleoptera; family Lampyridae; genus Pyrocoelia; species Pyrocoelia pectoralis. Next base: position 43,164,482 of record CM070078.1, read on the forward strand.
CCAATCGAAAGAAGATTTTAGGTACAACAATAACATTAATACATTTTAATAAATGGCAATAAATGGAAGAAGTTACATCACATCATAAATTATACCTAATTAGAAATTAATAATTAAAGGAACTGTTCAAATAAACCTCCATTCTGCATTAAGCAATGACACATCCTATTGTAAAACGAATTTCTGACGTTTGCCAACTGCCTATTCGTTATCAACATGATTTTCCGAATTGAATTTATTACGAATTTTTGGCAAGAGAAATACAACTGATAAATGATAATTAACTAATTCGCATATCATTAGATGACAAAAAAATTTTCTTTCGATTGGTGTCATTATAAACCCTCTAAGTTAAAAGGTCTGCGAAAAACTAGAGTCCCTCGAAAAACCTTTTTTCCATGTTAATGGCCTATGTTCGGTTTCGGAATATTCACCCGGTATAACTACTATCTTGTATTGAAGTCACAAATTAAAAAATAATATACAGCGTGATTCAAAAAGAATACCACAATTTTAAACGTCTGTATTTAATTAAAGAAACATAATGGAACCTTGTGTTTTACATGATTATAACGAGTATTTAAAAAAGTTTTTATCAAACAAGTTCACAAATGTTCAATATGACCCCCTCCAGACACTCGAGCGATATCAACCCGATAATGAAACTCGTTCCACACTCTCAGTAGCATATCGGGCGTAACGGTTTGGATAGCTGCTGTTATTTGTCGTTTCAGATCATCAATACTAGTGGGTAGAGGTGGTTGAAACACCTTATCCTTAACATACCCCCATCAGAAAAAATCGCAGGGGGTGAGGTCAGGGCTTCTTGAAGGCCAGTGATGAAGTGAATTGTCACGGGTTGCCTGCCGGCCGATGCATCTTAGCATCAACTGACAGCGAACAAATGAGCAACTAAATGAAACTTCAGAGTTTCCTTAATTCGAGGACAGATAGTGCTTAGCTCTCCTTTTCTTCTCTGCAGAGTTATAGATGTTTAGAATTGTGGTATTCTTTTTGAATCACGCTGTATTATTTACATACTGGACCTACGATAGCATACACGGACTAGGCTATTTATTTGGGTTTTAAAATTAACAATCTATTTAAATAATTCTGGATATTTTTTACAAAGAGTTCTGTCTGGAAAATGGAAATCATCGGATGCCCAAAATAGAAAAAGAAAATTGGAAAAAGAAGAAAAAATTGACTTCCCCAATCGACACTTTTTTTCGACCCGGTAAGTTTACTTCGATTTAAGTACATATAAACAAATATTTTGAGGTAACACTAACATGGGCGTGTGTGTAGAGGAGATCGCAGATTTGGTTTGGTATAATAAAGTAAAATTCACATACGTGCCACGCCAGGTGCAAATTCGTCGGTTAGACATCAATAACATAATAAGTACATAGCATTACTTTTTTTCTTGACCAGGGGGCGCAGGCTGATTTTGGCACCCCGGCGCCATTTGTGCTTGAGACGGCCCTGTTGCACGTACTTATATTCAGATAAGTATAGGACTTACGTAATATCAATATGTTCAATTGTTCACACTACATGCTAGCCATGGTCCGGGAGCCGTCCACCTTTTTTACAATCAATTAATATACTTCTTATACTTCGTGAGCGGCTTTATTTCAACGAGACTCCAAACTTTTTCCTCTGCGAAAATTTTTGCAAATGGGTCCTACGGGGTGTGCAGGGGTAAAACACGTTGATGTGGTAATTACAAAAAATGGATTAATATCACTTAATTTTTTAGCTAACTGTTAAGTTTTTTTGTAAGTAATTCAAAATAACAATTGTCCTACAACAAAAATGAGGCCATCAATAGTGTCCCCATCTCAGATACATGTAGATATGATTCCCCCCACTTTCGCCTAATGTATTTTCGCCAATCCACATTCGCCAATGTCAATTTGGTCTAATCTACCTTCGCCAAAGGTAATCTTGCCAATACCACATTCGCCAAGGGTAGTTTTGCCAAGTAGAACTTCGCCAATGATATGCTCGCCAATAGCATTTTTGACAAATGGACACTGGCCAATTTGAAACGGGAGTTTTGAGATTGACGAACGGTCCCAAAATTATTTCTATTGCATCAGCAATTAACATTTAAAAATTCTATTATGGAAATAGTCGAGTTTTCACTTCGCAAAATTAATATAACGCTTTTCGAGCTTGCAATAAAGATTTGTAAACAGATTTAGCAAAGTCAAACATGATTTTATTTGTCACTGAGTGATAGAACAGTATAACCGCCGCACTTGTATCGTTCTTCCACTCATCTCTCAAACAGCGTTGTCGGTATTGAATCAAAGCATGAGGTTTATGTACTGCTTTTTCGCTCACTGATGGGTTGACGTGTTTGAATCATTTTGGCTATCTCAGTTAAAAATGTCAGTTTTAGCGCTTATACTGTTCTTTCATTCACCGATTCAATTGCATTTTTAACATTGGCGAAAGTCGATTTGGCGAAAATGCAAAGGCCGAAAATAGTTTTGGCGAAAATGGATTAGGCGAAAGAGGGGGTGGCGAATTTGATTTTGGCGAATTTACATTTGGCCAGATTAGAATTGGCGAAGGAGTATTAGGCGAATGTCCATTGGCGAAATTCCATTAGGCGTAAGTGGCGTACATGGTATATATTACTACATTAACAAAAATAATGAATATCAAGCTGATTTTTTTTCTGTAGCTTAGTAAATACATTGGATAATTAAATGCCCACTTTGTCCTACAAATGAATTGAGCCCTTTTCCCATGATATTCATCAATTTTTTGTAATTTCCAAATCAACGTGTTTTCCCCTGCACACCCCGTAGGACCCATTTGCAAAAATGTTCGCAGAGGAAAAAGTTTGGCGTTTCGTTGAAATAAAGCCGCTCACGAAGTATAATAAGTATACTAATTGAATGCAAAAATGGCGGCCGGCTCACGGGCTGCCAGGTATAGCCAAAAATCGGCACTCAGTCCGTCCATGACAGCTGTAATCTCAAAATTAACATTATTATTCTTATTCTTCTCTCTTCTATTAATTACGCCAAACCCGAAAATATAAAAATCTCCCTCATCGCAGATCACTTGTAGATTACAAAATAACCGATACCGACGATACCGTCAAGTCCACAGATTAAGGCCACTAATCATCTATAAAAAATAAAACAAGCAATGTAAATTGTAATAATAAAGTATATAAACTTAAAGGACTGGAACATAAAACAAAGCACAAATAATAAATAGAGTAAACTCCTACATGGTTACATGGTTGACATAATGCGAAATCTAAATAAGTCTAAAAGCAAAAATGAAATATAGGTAATGAAGCTTATAAAGAATTGGTAAGCGGATTCTATTATACAGTGGCGAGTAAATTATGGCCATTTCCAGGTTCTTGATTTTTAAATTTCCTATACAAGCTGTAAACGCACAAGAAGTGGTAGACGTGAATAACTAAAATAAATATTTTGATTTATCTTAATTTGAAACGTTAGTCTATACTTACTACAAACAAGTAAATAACATGCAAAGAATCCTTCCCCTGTGGCAATAGGTACAATTATACCAGCTGCGATCGTGAATATTATTTCCATTGGTAAAATAACAACATTTGGAAACAATAAATCTGCATTATTCTGAAAAACAAGAACTTTGTTACGTATTGCTTATCGTCGTTTCCCCAACACAGCGGGTTGTTAAATGCTCTACAGTACAAACAAGTATCAAATGTAATTTCAACCAACTGTAACTAATTAACAAGCACTCGGATTCTACACGAACGAGTCATCGCTTTTCTTTCCACCCTTAAGCGAGATGGGAGCGGAGAGGGTAACTGACAATTTGTAAATCACAAAAAAATGTTGGAGGAAAAAAAACAGTAAAGAAAGATCGTTTTTCTGAGGACTATGCAATTTCCCCCCCCCCCCTCCCCCCTCCCCCCCAAAAAGAGTTCGAGTTAGGGTGAAATTTGCAATTTGAGAATAGTTTTTTATGGAGAATCCAAAAGTGCAATAAAAAATAGGTGTTCCCATTTTAAGTTTTTAAAACATACCCCCGCTCCACCCCACAGGGGGGCGAGGGTGATGTTTACGTATAATTACTCAATAGGTTTCAAAAATTAAGGAAACGTGTTTTTTCCTTTTTGTAATTGGATGTGTCGTTCTCGAGATATTCAAGCGGGTATATTTTGACTTTAAGGGCCTGCCGACGGCGAACGGGTGATCCGATCAAAGAATTTACCAGAGATTTGGAATCAGTAAAGAATTTCCTATAAGAGGACACCACTTCCAGCTTTCTAAACCCTGTTAACATCGACTAATGCATAGATACACAGACACACAGACATCCGGACGAATTTAGTAGCCAACTTCTTGAAGTTGGTTGATAAAGTAAAAAATCGTTAAACTTATGTAAACGTGTTTTTTCACTCCCACAAACGTAATGTGATTCCCAAAAGGGGGGGGGGGGGGTCATATTTCTGTTCGGTAAATGGTAGCAGTTAGTATTATTTCCCAGCTGTACAAGAGAGATTTACACACTTCCCTATATCAAATTGTGATGAGTTAGGTTTCTGGAGATTAGGTATGCAGAACTAGGCATATAGAGGGCATCACAAATGGTAAAATTGTAACAATGACCAATTTCAATATAAAGGCAGTTGCGCAGTACAAAATAGTATTATCAATACTTTATGTTACTTTTAAGCACAATTAAAAATAAACTTACTCTGTAAACTCCTCTTAATGCGAAAAGTAATATAATTGTAGATCCTAAATTCCAAAAAACATACAGTATGCAGAATGCAAGGACTACTCCACCTGAATTGATCAGAAGGTAGGTACCAGGTACTATAGCAAAGCTTAACAGTCTCAGCATCTACAATAATCGAAAATTGCTAAACCTGCATTATAAGTCGCAAAAATATCTTACCAACAAAACAAAAGCAAATGCCTTAAATCCCTCTTTTAAGTTATAGCATCCACAAAATTCCTCGATCGCCATTGTTATTATATGTAACGCTGAAAGTAAAGCATAATTAGACATACTGCCGTATAAATGTTAGTAATTTTAACGATAATTTAAAAGCTTAAATGTGAGGAGCGATTTTTGTGCAGCAAAGATGCAACATAACATTTTGCGCTAAACTGGGAAAAATTTCAACAGTAAGTTTCAACTTTTAAAACAAGCTTACAGAGATGATTTTACACAATGTTGAGACTGATGATTCTCGACCAAATAGACTTGACTTCAACTGAACTTGCACAACACGTTGACATATCATTTGGGTCATATCATGAAGCATCGAGTTGCAGCAAAATTTGTTCCACTTTTGATGATAGTATAACTCCTCGAGCTAACCAATTAAAATCAATGCTGAAAGGATGCAGTTTTCAGACTATTGGTGAAATCAACGCAAATTCATCACAGACCTTAAAAACCATTCCGAATGAAGCTTTCCGAAACGAAAACAGTGTATGTATTGAATAACCATTCCCAATGAAGCTTTCCGAAACGAAAACAGTGTATGAATAGGGGAGAGAAGTAGTTTGAAGGACAAAATTAATGAGTAAGTTTACAAAATAAACACATACCCTATCCTATACAGGGTGATTCATGAAGAAAGGGAAAAGTTTCAGGAGGTGAATCTACATCTAATAATAAGAAAAAAACGTTCATATCAACATAGGTCCGGAATTGCTTGTTAGGCAGTTACAGCCAGCGAAAGAATTCGCCCGAATGAGCTGAAAAATTGAATAAAATAGGTATCTAGCGAAATACGCAAAACTTAGTCTCGAAAAACATGTTTCGTTTACGTTTGAAGTACATTAACTTTGTTAAATGGTTAATAAACACGTAAACGTAGAGAATTTAATTCTGAAGAGAATGATGTAAAATAGACCAATAACAAACAAATAACAACTTATAAAAAACATTTTTTATTACATCGAAATAAAACAGAACTGTAAACAAAAATTTCAAATACACAACAAATTTCGGGGGAACTGAAATCCGGGCGAATTCTTTCGCTAGCTGTAACTCGCAAAATTCTCAAAATGTGCATAATGCCATAACTTTTCATCCTGAACAACTTTTCTTAGTGACACTTTGGCTTACTATGAACGGAAAAGGTATTTTACCTGAAACGAAATTGACAAATAACGGATTTTTGCTCAACTGTAAAGGCCTCAACTTGATTTTAACAAATCGGAATACCAAAATATGAAATTCCAATTCGAAAATTTTTGTTCCATCTCACCTATTAATTGTGAACTCAATCCCGGGATATTCCCAATTATAGATTAAGGGTTCACTTAATGGACTCAATTGTAATTTATTGTTTTCTTACACAGTCCAACTGATAATAAACATTTAAATGAAGTAAATATGTATACAGTAAATAAAATGTAATTAATTAATAACATGAGTAAATGATTTAGATATTGAGGTTTAATCATAACTATCTATACAGATACACCCTCATGTCAGAGGAAAAGTTGGGAATATCGACTTGGTCGGACGGTATTGCTGCATGAGAACTTGAATCATTTTTTTATAATCTATAGTTTACGGCACTTTTATTTATTGAAAGTGAATTTATATTTATGGCAAACATTTAGTTTAAGGAAATAGTCATTTGCACATTCAAAGGCAAGGAAGGAAACCTTTAACTTTAAAATGAAAGGAAAGATATTTATTACTATCACCTACTTTTATTTTTTAGTAATTGTATATGTAAATATTTATTGGTTTCAAATACTTTATTTATCACTTACCTACTTTTCTCTTTTGGATAGTTAAAAAAAGCTGAATTTCATGTAACATAAACGGCAACTTATTAATAAATGCAATGAAAATTCAGTACCTATCTACAATAGATTAATATTAACTACAAAAATTGTACTTTACACTTACAATATATTGTACCCTACAAACAATAATAAAAACATGTTGAATCCAATATAGGTACATATAATTATTGCTAAGTAAGATTTGACTCGATAATCGCTGTCACAGATTTATTTCCAAAATATCGTCATATTTTGAAAGTCAGAAGCTTCTAAAACTACTGAATTGTAAGATTCTCGGTGTAGTATCGGCGTTACGTCTAATAAGAGTATTTCAGACGATATTTTTGCAAAGATATAAATAAAAATACACTTTCAGAATATACCACCAACCACACTTGTAATTTATTTATATTACGGACTTACGGTCTAATAATTATTAGTTTATTATTAGTATTACACATTGTCGTACCCAATTTCGATAATTTTAAAAACTTACCTACTGAAAACGGCTTACCGTGAATAAAAAGGTCTTCAGGAGCAGCAATCGACTTAATAACAAATTAGGTACTAAAACGACACAAGCGGAAGGATGTAAAACGCCATTCAACACAGTGCAACAGATAGTGTTATCTGCCTGTTACACTGTGACAGTCCTACCTACAAGAATCACGCTATTTTTTCACATAATCCATCGCAACGGCAACTGAACTCTTTTGATTTATTTAATCAATGCCCGCGCAGTTTGAATTTGAAGTTACTGCCAATTGATTCTGCTACAAAGGTAAATTTACACAAAGTTAGGTACATACATGTTTAACACATTTCGTCACGAATTACATTTTGTCTAACGTCTGGCATTCCTTTATACATGGTGGAGCGAAAGTCTGGACTTTTGAACGTTTGATTTGATGAATTTATATAGCATAGGAAGCGCTATTTCTTGCGCAAGTTTGGTCGGCATTAAGTAATTCGATCGCGTTCATTAACCCCTTCAAGCCCAGGTCGATTTTCTAAGGTTGTAGTGCAATCCCAGATTTTGTAAAAAAAACGATGTTTTTTAAAATTGTTTTTTTCTACTTATTATTAATTTATAGGTATAAGACCATGTTTTCTGCACTAAAAGTGGTTTGAAAAATCTTATATTTATCCACAAATCCACTTGACAAAATCGAAATTACTACTGCAAGGGAATGAAACACACTTGCTGTCGGTAAAATCGTTCGACCTTGAAACAGCCAATCTCATGTTAGTAAATAAATATGAGCCATCCCAGGGCATATCTACGTAATTGCAATATTATTCCAACTTAGTTATTCTATTTCAAATTTGTTGCCACAAGTGACAATCTGGGATGGCACTTCGATATTCATTTGTTGCCACCTTTGGCAACATGGGCTTGAAGGGGTTAAAATGGTATCTAAAAGGAAGTCCGAGGGGTGATAAAATATAGGGTGAAAATTGTTTGTTTAAGAACATTAATAATCACATTTCAAAATTGATTCCACAATTGGAAGCCATGATACTATAACTATAAGCATTTCCCTAAGACTTCGGTCTTCAACTGCTCCGCCGTAGCCCTCTCGAACTCGGGAATGGACTGAAAATGTTTTCCTTTTAGCACGGTTTACCTATATTTTTCGTAAGAGCCAGAAATCGCATGGTGCTAAATCCGGAGAGCCTAATGCGGATGTGGACAGAGAGGAACCTTTTTTTCTGCTCGTCGATTAAAAGTTTGGGTACCTACCAATTTTGCACTCGCCCGTTAAATGTAAATGATCGGTTTAAAATCTTTTGTACGAGTACGAATTCATACATGTTCAGTTCTGCGGTAACCTCTCGAATAAATTTCAGCTTTTAAATCACTCATTATAGTCCTGGCGGTATAGTCCGGGAGCCGGCCACCTTTTTTGCAATCAATTAATATACCTACTTTCCATACTTCGTGAGCGGCTTTATTTTAACGAGACGGTAAACTTTTTCCTCTGCGGTAATGTTCGCAAATGGGTCCCACGGGAGTGGGGAGGGAAAAACACGTGGATTTGGAAATTACAAAAAATGGATTGATATCATGGCAAAACGGCCAATTAATTTGTAGGACAAAGTGGGCATTTAATTATGCAAATATTTAACAAGCTACAGAAAAAAAATCAGCTTGATATTCATTATTTTTGTTAATGTAGTAATATCTACATGTATCTGAGATGGGGGCACTCTTGATGGACACATTTTTGTTGTAGGACAAATGTTATTTTGAATTACTTACAAAAAACTTAGTAGTTAGCTAAAAAATTAAGTGATATTAATCAATTTTTTGTATAGGTGAACGACACGTGACCATGTCGCAGGTAACTATAATTCGTCAAACTTTTATGTAGGGAACTTTCCTAAAAATATCGTCCGTCATTATGAAACAATAAGCACGCGTAATTATGACTGAACAGTAAGTAAATAATAGTTATTTACGTAACCAGTTATGAAAAGACTAACTTTATTTGACGAAATGTAATATTTGCCAAATCGAGCGAGCGAAGCGAGCGAGTTTTGCAAATTACATGAGTCAAATAAAATTAGACTTTTTCATAACGTGTTAAGTACAAAACTTTATCTAATTCCGTAATTTTATCTACCTTTTGATTTTTTAATGAGAACATTAATCTGAAATCAAGTAGTTTTAAGTTCATGGTTGCTATGGAAACAAACATCGAATTTTGTCAAATTAACCAATTACTTATAAGTTTCAAATTGTCAGTTGTGTAATATTATTACATAACTACTTTACATAACTGTGATGAGACAGTTTTGAAAAAGATCACGTTACCTAATTTTAAAAAACAACGTAAACTATCACTTTTATTAACGGAATTAGATAAAATAAATTACACGATAAATATGAAATTTGTTGATATATGAGAACGAGAACACATTATTTACATTTTAGCGCCTTTTCCAAAGTAAGTCGATGTTTTTATACTTCACTTACTACCAAATTTCATAATTATGGCTCCTCCTACTCGCAGCTACGCGGTGACGTGTCGTTCACGAGATAATCCAAGACCTATAATTACCACATCAACGTGTTTTACCCCTGCGCACCCCGTAGGACCCATTTGCAAAAAAAGGTGGGCGGCTCCCGGACCAGTACATCTAATAGCGTTTTCCACTGAGCTGCTTTTTAGAACGCACTAGTTCGCACCAACACCGAACGCGTATGAGTTGCTCTGCACCGGAACCGCTCTTTTGCACTGACTACTAACCACAGTTCTAAAAACTTGCACTGAGAGCACTTCCAGTGCAGTAACGAAATCTCAGTGGAACGCATTACCCTCGTACGATGCCCACCGAAAAAGACAGTGGCATACGATGCCCTGGATCAGGGCAGTTTTAGTGCGCACCAGTGCAGTCAGTGGAAAACGCTATAAATGTCTGTCAAATTGTGCGGGAAGTGTGAAATTACGTTAGTAATTAGATAAAACTAAACGATTTGACCCGCAGCACCCCTATTTTCAACAGTGCTGCGTATTAATTTTCCTTAATTGTTCCTTACAATTGCAAAACAGCATGTTCAGTAGGTATCACCTCTGGAACAAAAGGTTTGTTGATTCAAATTGGCTCCATGACATTATTATTGAACCAACAGAACTTACCAGAGCTTCGCTAGGTTAATTCGTTTCACAGCATTTGTTGATAAGTATTTAGAAAATTACGTGCATTGTTGCAATATTTATTTTCGAAAAGCAATCACTAATTTTTTTGGATGTAATTAAAAATGCTATATAAAATTTGGGGCAAACCTTTAAATTTGCATTATTGTTATCAACGTTTGGTTTTCCGACGAAATAGCTCAGGCAACACAATGTATCGGACGTGTCCACTCCAAAGGACGATGTTGGGGGTGATGGATACTTCAGCGGTTCAGACGATCAGACCTTTATTTCGAGATGGCAAGGCATGGTAGCAACAGTGCAAGTTATTCTAATAAAATAATCTAAACAGGAGAATCAGCAAGTTAAAACATTGGAATTAACCTTTTCTCACTTCGGGTAGATCGATTCCATCGTAAGTTTTACAGATCGCTTAAATCCCACGTTTTTAATGTGGTTTGGTATTGCGTACATGATATGACCAATTAATTGGTACATAAGATAGCCATGTTCAAACAACAAATAAAAAGTGAGTTCAAATTTAAAAAAATAAGATTAAATGATACTTTATAATTCATAAACTTAAAACTATTACATTTCATAAACTTAAAAAAAATTCTAGCAAAATAGAAATATACAAGAATAGTTTAATTCTGTACGTTATTTGAAACAATCTAATACAAACAAAAAGGAACATTAAACGAACTTATCATAAAAATTCAGTAAGCAACAATCTATTATACAGCGTTGTGTACACTTTGGTTGTTAGCGCAAGTAACCGTTTCATTTTTAAACTTCTTATACAGGCTGTACATGCACAGGAATTGATAGATGTGTATAACTAAAACAACATTCAATTTATCGCTATGTGCAAGGCCTACATACTTACGTGAGACTAGTAAATACAGAGCAAGGAGTGCTTCCTCTGCAGCAACAGGTACCGCTATACCAAACAGGATAGTCAAGAAGATTTCCATGGGTAAAATAACTAGATTTGGATACAATAAAGTGGCATCATTCTGAAAAACAAAAAGGTATAATCAAAATAATAATAATAATAATATTAATAAACTTGCATTTCCCACAGACAACATCTAAATGTATAAAGTGTATAAAAACAAATCACAAACATCAAGAAACAATCTTGTTCGCAATGGTTAAAAATAACATTAAAGTTTAAAACACTTTAAAGTGCTAATCAGAAATGGATTAATTTCTGGTTTTTCGAAAAAAAGATCATAAAATTTACTAAGCATTTTTCTAATCAAGTAATCATAATTAAAGTGCAGTAAAAAACTTACTCTGTAAAGTCCTCTCAAGGCAACCAACAGAGTGATTGACGATCCTAAATTCCAAAAGCAGTATAAAAGCACTCCATTAATTCCAATGATATTCAAATATACGATAGGCACAGCAGCAAAACTGAATAGTCTTAACATCTGTAAGAAAGCAACGTTATTAAACCATTCCAACTGCTAAAAGTATCTTACCAACAAAATAATAACAAAGGCCGTAAAACCCTCTTTGAGATCGAAGTACTCACAAAACTTATTCAAAGCCATTTTTATTGAGAACACTAAAACAAAAAAAAGTACGTTGTAAATGCCATTTGTAAAATTTGCTATATACTTCTTCCTATAATCCGCATTTATTAAGAGAGGCTGGGTTGACATCCTTAAGAATTGTATATGCTCGAAAGAAACGAGATGTATAGTATAACTAATGAAAAGGAAAACTACAACTTATCAAACTAACCGCACATTATAGGGCACACAAGCATCATAAAAGCCTATTTGCAAATTGACAACGAGTAGAAATACTGATGATGGAGATTGGAGAAGTTACTAGTTAAAAAATAAAAAATTAGCGAGAATCATCAACAGCCTGTCCCGCAACATACATACAGGGTGTTGATCGATATTTCGATACCGTTTGAAGGTGCGAAAAAACTTTTCAAAAAAAAGTTGTTTAATTTTTAAAGAGTACGGCCTAAAAAAATTGTCGTTTATATAGGTCGCCTCATAAAAGCAGTACTGAACCTAACTTTATTTTTTCAAACGGAACACCCTATATTTTATTCCATTTTTAGAGTCTGATAAAATCGACATGCTTTTCATATATCATTGTCTATACCTAACCGTAATAGTTTCTGGTTTGATGGTTGACGTCCGATTCTGTAACAAATGTCACCCCTTACAGAAAATGTTAACTATTTCAGAAGCTATTAGGTTAGGTATAGACAATGATATATGAAAAACATGTATTGAATTAAGCGGTTCCCAGTGCCGGTTTTACATGTCATTTAGTAGTACGCACTAAGTAACATTGGGCCCCCCACCATCACCAACCACCCTCACAACAATTTGCATACATAGCAAAACTTCGATTTTGATACAAGCCAATCTATTTTTTTTCTCTACCTCCGTTGCTTTTGAGACGATAAAAATGGGAATCATTCAGACTAATATATTTTAAATAGCTTCATAAGATGAAAACTCAAGAAGCTTACAATACAATAAATACGGCGCATCTGTCTTTATTTATGGTTGGTACAAGCGTTGATTGAAATATTACAAACAACACCGCACGTAAACGAAGTGTAGGTCGGAAATTATGGCAATAAAAATTTTGTTCCATAATTGGAATGTTTCACATTATTGTTAACTTGCTGGAAAATAAAATTTACATTTTGCAATTTTTTTAAATACGTTTTCAGCAATTTAAGAGGAATGTTTACGAAAATACAAATATTAGTGCAGTAACATCCGAGTCCCATAGATCACAGGCCCGGGTTCCGCGGGGCTGATAATTACCCTGATAGTTACGCCCCTGATTCACAAACCCCTCTTGTGTCGACATAATTAAGTACAAAGGTTATTTACTTACAAAGGGACGAGGAAATGTTCAATCTGCAATAAACTCTTTTAAAATATATGACCAGTAATAAATTTTAGTCTCAAACGTGTTAAAGGGTGTCTTCTTATTATTATACCTTCTTTTCAGATTTTAACTTTCCTGTTATTTAAGATTGTTGTATCTTACAGTATTTATTCTGAAGGGAAGTCGTGAGTGAAATAAATACACCTTAAGTCCTTATTAATATTAAATGCATTGATTGATACCTATAATTAATAAAATTAAAACTTTAGATTTGTCCGGGCCCTACGCACGTGCGTAGTGTGCGTAATGTATAAACCGGCACTGGCGGTTCCATCTCTCAAAGGGGGAAAGGATAATTTTCAATAAACAATCTCGAAACCTCCCCTTTAACCAATTTAATGCATAACGAAGATGATGAACGGTGAAATGATAGTTATGTCTGCAACCTTGTCTGTAGCACACCTACTAGTATGAAGGTGAGCAACGTTGAAAATTATGTTGAACGAAGATAAAATTATTATGTTAAACTTGGCGACATGTTTCGAAACTTTCGAGACTAGTTTCATTTTCAAGCCCTTAAAGAATAAAATATGATGAAGTTACATGTTGATGGCTGAGGGGAAAAAACACATACTAAGAAATCACAGGTGACTAATAGAATGAAAACAATTAACTAACTTAACATTTTAGAGGTAAACTCTCTTTAATGAATAACAAAAAAGCCGCAAAATTATAACAAATCGTCATCTTCGTTATGCATTAAATTGGTTAAAGGCGAGGTTAAAGGGGAGGTTTCGACTGTTTCGAGATTGTTTATTGAAAATTATGAAAAACATGTCGATTTTATAGCACTTTCTAAAAATGGAATAAAATATAGGGTAATAAATAAAACAACGCTAAACCTCCCTTTAGACGATCGTCTAAGGGGAGGTTTAGAGTTGTTTTATTTATTATTACAATTTACCCCCTTTGTGGTATCTGATCTATAATGGATTTATGAAATATTGGGCGTTTCATTTGAAAAAATAAAGTTAGGTTCAGTAGGTACTACTTTTATGAGACAACCTGTGTAAAGGAAAATATTTTTAGGCTATGCCCCTTTAATAATTAAAAAACTTATATTTGAAAAGTCTGGTTGTTTCCATTAATCTAATTAAACCGATGCTTTTACTTAAAACTTAAAACATGTTACAAGATATTTTTGTTTTATTGGCGTGTCTATGAAAAACGTAGTTTAACACAAAAATCTATAATTTATACAAATAGAAAATTTAAGAAAACAAACAAAAACATGAAGGGTCGCATGAGTCACACACAATGCAGCTATTATTAACACGCGTTGAATGAGGGATGCTGTTGCTAAAATCTAGTGATTTATAACCCTAGTTGTACCTACATTATATCTCAGTCAAAACATCCCTTTCTGCCTCATACATTTTCTTATTAAGATGAAGCAAAAATGTGCTGCGTCAATAGTATTCCTTTACATAAAATAATTGAAGAACTTGAATCATCATACAGCTTGCTGTTTATAGTCTGTACTGTAGTCTCATATTTCGCAAAAAAAGGGATTACAATGCATCTTTAAACACTATAAAACCATTGTTTATATAAATTATGTAAACAAGGATAAAACTAACCTACTCTAATATTCATTTCTGATTCAAAATCTAATTATCAAATTCAAAATTAGAGGTGTGTTGATACCGATATTTGCCGATATTACCGAATACTAATATATTCACATAGTGATATTATAATACCTAAACCGATATGTAAATATCGTTGATATTTCAAGTCGAGAACGTTATGTTACAATGGATATTAGGTTAAGTTACGACTAAAGATGTTTAGTTTGTGGCCGAATACTTATTCGATTTTCGAAAGATGCAAAAACCAAAAAGGGCCTTTTACATGCTTACCGATTTCTTAAAAAAGGAGCTTTCGCTTGTCACAGGTCATATGTTTGTACGTTTTTATTGCATAAAAGTGCAGACATCTGGAGTTTTATTAAGTCACGTTAGTCACGTAGAAGATAAATTAAAATTGCCTCGTTGTAAAAATAATACTTTTGCGAAACTTTCAATATTTTAAAAGATGCAAACAACCGAAAAGGGTCTTTTACAAGGGTATATAAATAATGAGAAACAAATCTGCCTTTTTTGCTAATGTTCAACAGAATTCGAACTGAATAAACGAAATATTAATTTGAGTGAACTTTTGAAACCAAGTACCTACCTAACATCCGCTATCTTATAATACATATAAGTGTAAGTGCTGAATGCGACAAACCGACGGTTGTAAAAACTAAAAAGTAAAAAGTACTTACCTACTGAATACCTATCATATTTGAAAGTAATCGTAACGATTACATATACGAGTAGGTATTGAAAGTAATCAGAATGAGAATTCCCACCTCTAAATCGCTTCAACCAAAACGAAAAGCGTCCCATCTTATATTATACGAAACAAAATATCATATTAAATACAATATTCATATTCGTTGATCATTGTAACGTATTGTATCACCTCGAGCATACGCGATTCCGTTCGGACTTCAAGATATTAGCAAACTGAAAATATTATGATACCTCACTTCAGATCTATTCATGATACGAATATCACTAAATATTACTAATATCGTAACGAATACTAATATATTCATCCCACCTCTATTCAAAATGGTACATGCCGCCATGCTATTTAGTGATAAGTACCTATTTCGTAAAACTGCACGCACTTCAGTTTACTTTTAATACAACACAAGGTTTCATAAAATAGATCAATCATCAATTTAAAAAATTAAGACGAAAACGGCTTACCGTGAATGAGTTTCTTTCAAAATAGTGGATGAGATGATTCAAAAAATACGAAACAATTTACTGCACTTTGTTGCTTTCATTTGACTGTTAACCGGAATAATACAGTCGTACCAAACGTAGTACCAACCCGACGCAAATGTCGTCAACTAACGTCGCGGAATCGGAATGGAAACAAATTATTATGATATTCACTTTACGCGCGTAGTTTGAATTAAAAGTGACCTTTCAAGAGAGATGCGATTTGAATGTTGTTACAGTCCATTATTTAATATTAAAAATTACGCGGCGAAACCATTTACGTTATTTGGATCGCAGTTATTTTTATTTATTGGGAAAACTATTGAATAGGTGTTCGCAGATGCATTACCCCAAGATCAGTATACTAACAGGTTGTCTCGTAACTCCGGACCAATGAGCGTTCGGTGTATATGACGCGGAGTGACGTCAAATGTATAACCTTTCCCATGTCCGGACGTTAAGAGTCCAAAAAACGCGAACATTACCCCGATGTTTATTGGGTTTTTAATTTATATTACATATCCAAAAGGACCTTTTTTGTATGAAACATCATATATTTATTTTTTAAGTAGATTACTGTCATTATTATTGTAACTAGAATGTAATCAAGTTATTTACTTGTTTAATTATTCTGGTCTAGAAAATACACTTTAAGCAATAAATTAAATTTGCTTATTGTATTAAACTATATTTCAAGAAGTTAGGCACTTTAATTGTTTTGTTAATTTTTCTTATTTGACAACACAGTTAAAGAACGCACTTTGTAGCCCAGTCCATGAAGGTAAAAAATGAAGCTTTGTCGCAACTTAGCAACTAATTAGGAGAAAGCCGAATTTTTGCAGGGTGTTACTACATTTTATAGGAAATTTAATGGGCTACAACTTTTATTCCAACAGTTTTTGCCTTAAACCCAATACTTTAGGAGCTTGGACACAATATTTGCAGAAAAACGTCGTGTAAAAATGATTTAAAAAAAAAGCCAATTCTTGACAGCGAATATCTCTTCAGCGGCTAGAGATAGAGAAAAAACGCATAGAAGTAAACTTGTAGGAAATTTAAACTCCTTTTATTTTGTACTTGCCCATTTCCCACTATGAGCACCCGTTCAAGAGATACAAACGGAAAACCAAACAAATCCATACATTTTATTACGCTACAAGTACGATACAAGTGAACTAAGTATAAAATTTTATAGCAAAAAATTGCATTTTGGTAGTAAAAACTTAAAATGAACGTTATTACATAGTTGCTCCATTTCGTGAATGCCTTTTCAAGATCATGAATCAGTGTTAACGGCCCTGGTAGGATCGGCGGCGCGATGTCCACTACTGTTTCACCGGTCTCTATGAAGCCGTAGTGTTACCGTTATGTGTTATTAGACATATCATTTTAAAGCTAATCATATTATCTATAAGTTTTGTTGAAAACATTTCTTCCTAAGACGTACGGATATATAGCTATAATTTGTTGAAGTTACTTTTTGTTTTTTGCAGTGACAGTTTTCTATATATGTTTAAGTATTACAGCAAAACGAAGCTATCTACATAAAAAGTGTATATAACATAATTTGTTAATAATTTGTTAGGATTAAAATAATATAAGAAGCAACCCGGTAACATCATTAGTTTTCGAGCTGTAAGCATATAACCAGAGTACTGCTGCATTACAGACATATGACAAGTTAATAAGTTATACACATGACGTCACATAATCTCCGCCCTAATCCCCTTCCAGAAGTTACCACGCAACCTGTTAGTATACTGATCTTGGCACTACCCTATAGTTACGAAGGTGATTATTGTCATCGGATTTTAGTAAAAAAAATCAAAATAGTCACCTAAATAGGCGTTTATAATGTTCACAATAGTCCGTAAAAATTTCTGTTTAGGCCTATTTTGTATTAGGTACCTACAACAAATGTTTGAGAAAAAAATCATTGGGATTATTATTAATTTAAAACCTCGGAAATTTATTTAAAAAGCAGGAGCAGTAAATTTTAATTTTTTATTGAACTAAATTTGCGTTAACAATTAAATACTTTTCTAAGTCTTCTGAAGTGAACTTACGACAATATCAGCTAAAACATTTTTATATCTCGAAAAATTTCATTCCACATTACATGATGTAATTGGTGCAAATTTAAACACTGAACAATTATTCTCGTCCGCATGTTCAGCTGCTGTGTGGAAGAACAACCAACCAGTGCGTTCGGAAGTGGGTTTCATGTGATGGCCACGCGGATTTGTTAATTTCTCCTAGCGACTCGTCTCCGTGAACAGACTTTAGATTGAAAAATGAACAGAATCTTAGAACATAGTTTCACTTTAGAGTCTTCAAAGCACACATCAAAGGTTCAGTATTAAGATTTGTGAACAATACATTTACATCCGGCCTACAATAAATCTCTTCGGAATATATCGGAATAAAATAATCGCAATAGTCGGTTTTGCTTAGAATCCGATGCCTAGCTGAATAAATATAAAATTAGACTTTATACTAGGAAAAAGAGGGGATTGATAACATGTAAAAAAGTGTTACAAATTTGGCACCAAAGGATATGTGGCAGTGGCCTAGAATCTGTTCGGAGCCAAATACTTCTTCTACGTAACAAAAAGATAAATTAACATTTTAATATTTACTATCTATAGATATCTGATCGCTGTATAGTACCTATATTATGTTATTTTGAATTATATTAAAAAATTTAACGAGTATCTCCAGAACGGAGGGGGTGAAACTGATGTTTATGACATTAGCGTGAAAGAGTGTGTTTCTAACACGGCGCATTTCCAAAATATTAAGAGTGGTTCCTCTATCATAAGAATAATGTCACGCCTGCGTAACAGTCGTACTGAGAATGATCCTTTTATAGTGATTAACCCACAGAAGTTGTTGTTCTTGTGTGTTTAATCATCAAAATCAGTTGATCCGCAGTATCCGTTTACCTAAAAGTATCTGGCTTAATAAGCTGGTCAAATATGGTTTTCTGATGGTTTTTATAATAATCTGTCATTTCTTCGAGCTTTATCTGTAGATCTTTGAGGAGATCCCTAAGATTGGAAAAGAAAACTATTAAGATTTTTCTTATCCACATGCCACTCTTTACAAAGTGTATTTACTTCAGAACGGTAACGAGGTGAGTCAAGGGCGCCCATAAGAGGGGGGGCTCGGACTCTAAGCAGTAATAATTTCTTAAATAACGAAACTTTTAATTTAAATAAAACTAGTTGTTCAATCTTCCCCAAATCGCCCCCACCCCCACCCCGGAAATTACTGTATGGGCGCCCATGAGGTGAGTTGTCTGACAAAAGTTAATTTAAATTTAAATTTCTGTAATTGATTGGTTAGGTAATATTTCGAAAAATCCACATTTAGCAAATACCTATACCTATTATGTATATGCGTAGGATCGTAGGATGCATAGTTGTTATGCCAGGGCATGCCAAGATGTCACTCATGGAGCATCCTGTAAGGATTGGGGTGCTTTATTCAGATCCGATGTAAAACCCCAATCACACTTGTTACACAATTAAAGTTATCAATATAAGAAATAGTGATAGTAATTATATAATTAGAGCAAAAAACGTATACATAATATAATTAGTCAGATTACACTACTTTAGCTACTTTAAGGAATACACACAATAAAACAATACTTGAAGTAAAAAATAAGTCTTAGCTACTCTTACATTTTATAAAACCTATGTACCTAAGCGGGATTCATTATAATGTTGGTACAAGCATCAGTTGTAGTTTCCTTATTCTCAAGTTTTCTACGCAATCTAAAAAGGTCGAGGAAACGACCTATGTGGGTAGCTAAAAGAAATATTTCATTTATTGTAACATTTTGTACCACTTACCAGAAACAATTGGAAATAGAGCAAGGAAGTCATCAGCCTTCAAAATTGGTATAGTCATGCCAACAAAGAAGATTTGAAATAGTAGAACCACTTGATTTAGTAGGAATAGTTGTGCATCATTCTGGAAAAGAGATATGAAATGGATTATTAGGATGTGTACAAATTGTGACACAAAGAAAGAAGAACAAACGGTCTGTTGCCTTACTTTTGAATAAAATTTGCTTACTTTGCTAAAGGCGGCGATTATTCCCGTAATCGTAAATACCACGCACCAAATTCCAGTAAAAGTGTAAAAGTTGTGACTCACTACATAGCCGGTCAGGAAGTGTTGCACGATTGGTAATACAATAAGTGAAAGACAGAATAGCTATTGACAAGATAATTATTACACAATAGGTACCTTCAGTTGTTACAAGGTCTTACCAATAAACAATATTCAGAACAATTACTTGAGCAGCTTCCATTGCCTTGTTTTTTTGTTGATTTGTGTGTATCACTGAAATAGGCAAAATGTATTATGGTGATGCATTCAAAAATTATTTAATGATTTTTTCCGCTATAAAGCAATACAAATTTTCGATTGTCGAAAGTAGTTAACGCATTATCCTTTTTATGACTATCATCGGCTTAGGTACAAGCGTTGAGTGAAAAGTCAAGCATTGAATAAAGAATATATCTTTCACTCAACAGTCAACGGTACAAGCGTTGAATACTTTTCACTCAACGGTACAAGTTAAAAGCTCAATTGTACCTATATGTGTGAAGTATCAATTAACTATTGTTTTGTATAAAAAAAAACATATAGCAGAAAATACATTTTTTGAAAGATTTCTAGCACGCAAACAAACGTCATCTTAAATTAGTCCATAACAAAATAGCGAAACTTACTTGGAAGATTCGTTCAAGCGTTTGTCATTAGCAGGAGCTATGGTTTTCGCACGGCTAAGATTATCATATAATTTGGAGAGGTAAAATAAATGATTTATTTGGGTACCTGTAATAAAAAATTGACTTACTGTAATCTTGATTTTGTCTAGACTTACATGAGATAAGTGCATATACAGCAATAAGTTCTTCTATTGTCACAATGGGTACAATCATGCCAATGAAACATATTTGTAGCGGCAGTATTATTGCGTTTAGGTGAAATAAACCGGAATCATTCTGAAAAAAAAAGTACACGAGATATTAGTTATTAGGCATGTGCTCGCTATTGACAAATACTGAAAAATACCTTGGATCAAATTGTTGTCAAACGTTCAGAAAGGTGACATCTGAATGTTAATTGTGTACCTAATAATTGAGATGGTTTTTAAACGAGACTATACATGGTTGAGAACTTGAGATAAATTCGATTGAATATAAATTAACCAGCAAGCGAGCAAGGCTCAGGGAATAATGCGCTCAATAAAGAGTCAAAAATTAACGGTAAAGAAGAGCAAAGTAAACCAACATTATTTAATCATCTCTTAGAAGTAGTTATGGCCACAAGGGGTTTCATTGACTTGCAAAGGGATGGAGGGGGTGTAATGAACTCCGAAAGTGTTTAAAAATTGATAGACAGGGAGTGCAGCGCCGGTTCATAATAAAATTGTGTCAGAAAATTCCCTCTCAGAAGTAGTTGTAACCACAAAGAGCTTGATTGACTTGAACGAGATTGAGGGTGATCCCGATCAGACGGTGCTTTGCGATGAGGGAGAATTTTATATTTTAGTGTTTGGTGTAATTAATACACGGGCGGTAAACATTTTTTTTATACAGATGAGTAACGTATGGTCCAAAAGTGTTGGGAAAAAATTCACCTGGTTTGATTGAGTGACAAAATGCATTTAATCAAGTGATCATGGAAATTAAATGTCACCAGTCATGTCATTCTGTCATCTAAATCATGATGTCTAAATAAGCAATGCAAAACTTTTTGGTTTGCGCTTACCAAAATTTATCTTCGTCCAAGTATTTATAATCTGGTTGGACGAATGGCGAAACGAGAGATTGTCGAGATTTGTCAAGATCAGAACATAAGTAAATCGACAATTTATCGTACAATCAAAGAGTGTGAGAGCGCGGGTTTTGAACCAATTAAGAGGGGGGAGACTCATTCAAGCAGCTAAACACAGCATTGGAATCTCACAGCGAAAACTGGCCAGGAGATTTCATATTGGAAAGACTACGATGTTCAGGACTCTACCAAGAAACAATGTTGTCTTCCGGAAAAGGAGAAAAGCTCCAAAATACACATAGGCTGCATTAGAATGAATTCCAAGATGTAGCCGCGCGTTGAGGCGAGTGCGTTTTGTCAACAAGTTGATCGTGATGGACGACGAAAAATATTTCACTTTGGCCAAATCTGAGATGAAGGGCAATGATACATGGACGATTACGTAAATGTTCCTGACGATGTGAGATTAAAGAGCAAAAAGAAGTTTGAGGACAAACTTTTGGTATGGTGTGCCATTTCTGATGCTGGTTTCATTTCACAGCCCTACATTGCGCATGGTGTTGTTGATGGCGAGGCCTTAAATGCAGAGCGATATATTGAGAGATGTCTTTCTAAATTGCTTCAGTTTTTGAATACAAATCATGCGAATGACGAAATTATACTTTGGCCAGATTTTGTCTCATGCCATTATGCGAGAATCACAAGAGATTGGTTTGGGGCTAACATCAACTTTGTACCGAAAGTACCCCAACCTGCCTCAGGCACGCCCAATTAAAGACTTCTGGGCAATATTGACCCGGAAAATGTACAGCAACGGATGGGGAGCACAAAATCAAGAGCAACTTCGACGTCGTATATCGGGAAAAATTAAAAAAATCAACGCTGGGATTGTCCAAAGGATGATGTAACTTAGCCAGATCGAAGATAACGGTCCCTTGTCAATTATTTGAACTTTAGGTTGTAATAAGAATAGTTAAGGGATTTGTATGAATATTTGTTAAGATTATAAAAATATTTTTATAAGAGTTGTCAGCATCTGATTTTTTCCAAAAACTTTTCGACATACGTTACTTCTATGATCATTCGGGTGTACTCGGAAAATTTGGATGCTATATTTTTGGGTCTATATCACAACGGCCACTGATCATAACGGCCACCCCGGTTTTTGCTATTTCATAACGACCATCTTGATCACAATTCACAACGGCCACTAATATTATTTGATCATAACGTGAACAAGGTGGCCGTTATGATTAAATAGTATTAGGGGCCGTATGTGACCAAAGTGGCTGTTATGAAATAACAATGACCTAGGTGGCCGTTATGATCAGATGCCGTTGTGATCAGGTCCCATATTTTTCTGCTGTTTTCACAGAGGACATGTAATTCGGCTGACATCGTACTTATCGTGGTTAATTAATTCCTTCGTAGTGTACCACCTGTATGAGAGACAGAGACAAAAGAGACCCATTAACGACTAAAATTGTAAGTGTAGGTTGGAGCGAAAATGTTGAAAATCAATTTAAATCTTTTATACAGAGTAGGGGTGAGTCGGACAGCCATTTTTCGTGTCCGAATGCGTCCATCGTCCGAAAAATCTTGGACTTAAACTGTCCGAATCCGTCCGAAGTTTGTCCGGATCGAAACTTTTGTGTCCGTGTCCGAACGTGTTCCAACAAATTTTCAAAAAGTACGTCCGAAGCTGTCCGAATTATTTTTTGTTGTCCGAGTCCGAGTCCGTGCGAAAAATGTTAAATGAAATTCGAAAGCAGTAACGTAGGATAAATTAAATACAAAATTACACATGCAACAAACGGCGTAATTTATTTTTGTCATTTACAAGACAAAAAGATTAATTAAATAGCAATTAATAATAAACAATTGTTTATTATAAATTGCATGAAACCGGACAAACACAAAAATATCCTTAACATTCCTCGCAACCGATCCATTTCCTTCTTCTCATCGTTGGACCAGGTGGACCTGAGATGAGAAGGTTCTTTTCTTCTTCCAGGGAAGCTTCCATTAATTTTACGTCATTGCATTCCAATGTTTCTCTGTATCATCATATAGCACGTATAATAGCACACAAAATAAATTGAGAACATCACAATTTTTTGGACAGTTTCGGACAATGGAATTGTCTGAAAAATTGTTCGGACATGTCCGTGTCCGAATGTACCGGACAAAATATTGCCTCGGACAGTCCACGTCCGTCGGAAAATATGATTTGCCTGTGTCCGTCCGGAAATCTCGAACAGACCGCTCACCTCTAATACAGAGATATAAGTTAAGTGTTCAAATAGTTGCCTTACATAGGGAAGAAATATGAAATTAATTAATCGATGAACGTCTTATGACAAAGTTCAAGTGAATTTTTTTTCAAACTGAATGTTTTTCTATTAGATGCAACATATAAATTATTTATTATGAATGGTTGAGAAAACAACTGAGAAATGCATTTCCTTTGTATGGCTTAGGTACATGAAGTTATGGTCGCAGGACGTAATTCTTCTTTTAATAATAACCGATTACATACACTTTTCAGGTGAAATGGCATCACGATACCTCGAAACAAATTAAGTACCTACCTAGGCATGATCCATTAAAGTTGTTTAAAAAAGCGAAATAAAGAGGAAACACAAAAAAATAGTTACGAAAAGAAGTATCAGTACCTATATTGAAATGACGAAAAGTTGTGAATTCAAAGAACATAATTAAAAGTGATCAGAACGAATTCCTACGAAGTGTTAGTAAAGGCATAGGGTCACATTATACAGGGTGTCTCACGGTGACCACCCATTAGAATATTTCATGAACTATTACGATTTGAATTTTGAAAATTTGGGTGATGGGGTTTTCGGGCGTGGCCTCCTCAAATAAAATAATGGCGTCTACGTAACACTTCCGGTTTTTCCGGAAATGACACCAACTTTGTTATTTTAAATGTAACACCCTATATATTATTACGATTTTGGATTCTACGTAAAATTTTAGGTGGACTTTCATCAAGTTTTCTTATTCCTAAAATTAACCGTTTCCGAGATATTTAATTTTTTAAATAAAAATTAAAATAAACACTATCTGGCTTAAAACCGTGTGAATTCTACAGCAAGAAAGGTGAAGGAACCATATTGATACTAGAGATAGCTGGACCCCTAAGCTTCCCATCCGTACTTTCAAAGTGGCTTAATTGCATACAGGGTGGTGGAAATTTAATGCCGAGTTTAGTTAACTTCAAATCATCATAAGTTGGTTTTTTCAAATGGAACACCCTGTATGTTTTGTCGTAGTCTGATGCAAAATTTCATTCTCTTTCGAACGGTACTATGGTTCCCTATACCTATCTCTTCTAGTTTTTGAGATATCTACTGTTTTTTGTGTAGTCAACTAAGGTCATTCAATTTCATGCGAAAATGGCTTAGCAGGACTTCAAAACAAACCACCAGTTATTAGTTGTCAGTCTAACACCACTAGTGACAGTTAAATTGAATACTATTTATTAAAAAAATTGAAAACAACAAACGCAAGAAATTGAATGACCTTAGTTGACTACACAAAAAACAGTAGATATCTCAAAAACTAGAAGAGATAGGTATAGGGAACCATAGTACCGTTCGAAAGAGAATGAAATTTTGCATCAGACTACGACGAAACATACAGAGTGTTCCATTTGAAAAAACCAACTTATGATGATTTGAAGTTAACTAAACTCGGCATTAAATTTCCACCACCCTGTATGCAATTAAGCCACTTTGAAAGTACGGATGGGAAGCTTAGGGGTCCAGCTATCTCTCGTATCAATATGGTTCCTTCACCTTTCTTGCTGTAGAATTCACACGGTTTTAAGCCAGATAGTGTTTATTTTAATTTTTATTAAAAAAATTAAATATCTCGGAAACGGTTAATTTTAGGAATAAGAAAACTTGATGAAAGTCCACCTAAAATTTTACGTAGAATCCAAAATCGTAATAATATATAGGGTGTTACATTTAAAATAACAAAGTTGGTGTCATTTCCGGAAAAACCGGAAGTGTTACGTAGACGCCATTATTTTATTTGGGGAGGCCACGCCCGAAAACCCCATCACCCAAATTTTCAAAATTCAAATCGTAATAGTTTCTGAAATATTCTAATGGGTGGTCACCGTGAGACACCCTGTATGCATGAGAGTCATGTGGAAAGATTATTTTTGAAGAAACCTTTGTAACGAAATGTCAACTTGAAGAGTTAAGAATCGAAAAGGTACACAAAAAGTACATACACAGCTACTTACTTTACAAACCATTTTAATTGCGATTATAATAATCAAGATGGATGCCAGGTACAAAGTGCTGTATAAAGTGCAGAACTCGAAGCGCACGCTGTAACCACTCATAAGGACGTGGATCAGTGGTAAAGCACCAAGACTATACATTAGCAGCTGCAATAACATGATATTATTAAACAAATTTTTCAATTGCAAAATGCGTTTACCAGCGGACCAGTGTCAAATCCCCCACAACTTAAGTACTGATGTAGATACATTTTTTTACGTTTCTTCTGAGCTTTTTAGGCACTGAAAAAAATATTAGGTAATGTTCCAGTTATAACAGCAAGAACACGTAGTTTATTTTAACTATTTAATTATTTCCTAGCTAGAGGACTAAGTATATTACGTAGGTAGGTACAAAATAAAAATCTTGTTCAGGGAATTTCATTGTTTCCAACAGTACATTTTATCTTTAGACATAAACGACGATAACTCAATACCTAAACAGACTGATT
The DNA here is from genome assembly GCA_036250285.1 of Pyrocoelia pectoralis. Taxonomy (NCBI): domain Eukaryota; kingdom Metazoa; phylum Arthropoda; class Insecta; order Coleoptera; family Lampyridae; genus Pyrocoelia; species Pyrocoelia pectoralis. Next base: position 43,191,197 of record CM070078.1, read on the forward strand.
AATAAATGGTGAGTAATAAAAATATTGCGATAAGGTGTAACACAAGGCTTTCCTTTCCTTTTAATTACCTACCTAAATAAACAAATTAATGGCAGCGATAAAAAAAATTTTTGCAATTAGTACCGCGTTTGAAAATACTGTGGACAATGAAGTCATACATAATTATGCGAGTTTCAATTCAAAATTTTCAATTTTTTACCCGCCTTGCAAACTCTTACACAGTTCTTTTCATAATGTAAATCATAACTAAGGTGATCTGAAATTGAAACCATTTTTCACATAGGTACTTCAAGCAAAGAACGTACGTTCTTTGCTTCAAGCATTCAAATTTCATTGAAGATGTTTGCTTTTCCTTAAGAGTTTTCTACTATACCAAAATGTTGGAAATGTTGGGGTGTAATGCGAAAGGTAACAAATAATTCAAGTTATTCACTTACAACGAATATAGGTAACTTCTCCAACCACAATTTATGTACTTAATAAACTAACTTGCAGTAAACTTTCTCTTCAATATTAGAAAAAGATGTTACACTAGTGCTTACTTGAGTTGAGTACAGAATGAGTGGAATTGAAAATTTGTTCGATTCTATTGGTCCTAAGTGATTGGTACTATTTTCACTTGCGCGCGCAGTTGGAACTACAATTATGGGGAACGAACAACCAGTTTTTTGCATATAGTATTTTTCAGTTCATTTGTAAAAATGAAATACGGAATGGCTAAAAAGATCCATTCATTCAAAAAATTGAAACTTAGTTTGAAAATTTAAGAAGTACTTAATACCTGGAAAGGGGTTACTATATAGTATTAAACATATGATACGGCTCCTGAAACAGCGCCACCAATTTGGATCGGTAGACAAGTGGTTTTAGTGAGCGCTTCTTGATACCCCCATAAAGCATACACAGAGAGGTATCTAATATGGTCTAATAGTGGTAGGATCTTCCCTTTAAACTTTATGTATTTATCAAATGGTTTTAAAATACCAAAAGGATGATTTGGCGATGAACACATTCATAATAATTATTATGAAAGTTAAAAAAATATTGAGTAATGCTTCTCGTAATACCACAAAATTTCCTAGAAATCATTAAAAATTGTTTACAGGTTACAATTATAAACAAAGCACCTTTCATAAGGTCATAAATCATGACTGTCCGTTACCAACATACCATTGATAAAGTTGTATACATATAAGCCACGGACGTATAAAAAACAAATGGACTGCTAATTGGTACGTACCGGCAACATTTATTTGTCCCCACCATGGGAGCCGCCATACTGTGCTCTTAGTTAGTTATTTTCTTGTAGAGATCGATTTTAGTTGGCAATTTCAAACGTCAAATCGAAAGTGGTCCAAACTTCAAAGTCTTTGACTTAACCTCAATGATTTATATCTTACCTTTCGTTGCTTTCATATTTGACATTTTTATATACATAGTATGAATAGAGCGTGATGTTTCGTTGGAAACGATTGTTGCTATGTGTCGTGTGTAAATAAACAAGTTTTGTTGGTTAAATGGTTACACATAATTATGCCATTTTGGAGTACATCGAAAACCACGTTCCAGAAGAAATTTTACAAATACTTTCAACAGCAGAATCGTCGTTGATACCAAGCAAGTGATGATGAAAATATAGTTACAGAATTGAAATTCAGAAATAATGAAATGACAAATTATAAATTGCAACTTTCAAATATAACCGCTAAATTTTCAGGGTTCATTATACTCGCTTTGATTATATATATAATCAAAGATTACTCCACAGACCACTAATATTTTTAATGGTCTGTGCACAAATCACTTTTTTGTTAGTAGTTTGTGGGTCTGTGGATTACTCCTTTAGAAATACACCAATACAAAATTGAGCCACAGAATAAGGTCTCCTTACTTATTCTGTGATTGAGCACAGTATGGCGGCGCCCAGGCAGGGGACAATTATTTCAACATAATTAGCAGTCCATTTGTTTTTTATACGTCCGTGATATAAGCTTACCGATTTGTAATTAAAAAAACAATTCTTTGTTATAATTAGAAAATTTCAGCAAAATTATTTATTCCTTTTTTATTTATTCTATTTATTTAAAGTATTTGTAGTACATTGGAAATTCGAGTTTCTTCTTAACTATGAGAATTTTTGATTTTGAATCGTTTAGTAAATAGTTTATATTATATATTTAATTTATTAACTTACATCAAATAAGTGATTTCCTCCAAACGAGACACCTTACACTAGTAAATGAGCGCACTACCACACAAAATGAGCTTGTGCAAATTCTTTTGTTTCATTGGTTGTACGAAGTTAGTAATTCTGCACATGAGCGTAGACTGAGAATTGCCATAGCCACAGCTTAAATGTAAAATAAACAAATTAAAAAGAACCCAGAAGCAGAGACGCCTTGTGCCCTTGGGCACACACAAATTTAGGAGCCCTTGGGAACGCAAAAAAAGTTAATTACAAAAATTGGTACAAATCAAATATTACATTGTTTTAAGCAATAGAACTTAGGTCAGGTACATTATTACATAAAACGCTCCAGGTTGGTTACGATAATGATTCTTTCGGGATTCTGTTCTGCAAAATCTTCTATTAAGTATACCCTCAAAATTTTTTATTATTAAAATGTTACAAAAGCTGATCTGGTGTCAAATTAATATTTCAATTTAGAAATGTTGCCGATAAAATGCGCTATTGAGCACCAACGTTGTATCGGCCTGCCAGGGCTCCCTGAGATGAGAGGTGTATGGTAAAGACGGCCAGGGGTTGGTAATCCCAAGATTTTAGCGTTTGGATTACGGATTACGGATTACACATAAATTTGGTTCATGTTGGATTACGGACTACGGATTACACATAAATTTGGTTCATGTTGGATTACGGACTACGGATTACACATAATTAGGTTCGTGTTGGATTAAGGATTTCGGATTAAACATACAATTAGCGTCATATTAAATTAGTTACAGATTATAGACTTGGGTGAAGCAAAAAAGTAAATACTGTGAATAATCAAACAATTGTATACATTATACAACTGTGGCCATTTTATTATATTTAGTTTAACGCACCGCAACGAACGTATAGTATGGAGTATGGTACATTCACTAAAAATGCAACTGTTTATTTCTGCTTTGCTCAACCCACTGCACTGCTCTGACTAAGCAGGTCTGGGGGGAAAGTGAGACAAAAACCACGCTCAAATGATTTCCCAATTTAACATCACTTGTTTTATTCGTGTTGGTAGAATGTGTGAATGTAATCCACAAAATCCGCAGTTTTAGTAAAAACTGGATTACGGATTACGTGGTCAATAATATGATTGTCGGGATTACGGATTACGGATTACGGATTACGTGGTCAATTATGATTGTAGGGATTGCGGATTATGGATTGCAATCCGTAATCCAAATCCCGGATTTTGGATTAATGTAATCCGGGATTTGTCTAACCCCTGAAGACGGCATTCCCCAGAAGTAAACCAAAAAAGTTTATCAATACCTTTATTTTTAAAAGTTGGAGAATTAAAAATATCTTCATTCAGTCCACGTTCTAAGATGCGAATTTCGCTCAATATTTTCTGCCTTTGCGTTAAAGATCTAGCTTGCGGAATAATTTGTAATACATTCTATTATAAATAGTAATATTAGTAATAGTAATAATAAATACTGGGGATTTTCAAAGATACACAAAGGGCTATTTCACGAAGGTCATTACTATATGAAAGTTCTATAGAAGAATTCGGCCAGTTGCTCAGTCTGAAATGGCTACTATAAGTCAAATGAAAATGTTATCAAATCCTGGTAAGCCCTTATAGTCCATAAGTTAATTTTTATACTGCACAGCACAAGTTTGAGAATGTTTCACGAAGTAATATAGGAAATGGGCGTAACATGCCCTTTATGACAATTATAAAGCCTTTTCCTTATTTCATTTTTTATCTTTGATCGTTTTAAGTCCTGGAATATTGCAAGAAAAACTACATATAGGTAGGTACCTCAGGCATGAATGTATTATCTTGCAATACTGCTCAGATCTTATTTGTGAGAACGTAAAAAATGAAAGCACTTCTGGTGGTCGCAATTCCGAAGTCTAGAACAAACAAATCAGTATGTCTCCTGCTTCATTTTCATTTTTGCAGGAAAAAGCTGCCAAAATAGATTATGACATGAGTTACACTTGCCAAAGAAAGCATAGATGAAGCATCTACACGGCTATGTCAGAATCAAATCTCCATCTTGTAAACTGAAATAACAGATGAGGCTGGAATCTAGAGACTGGATAATGCAGAATACTATATGAAAACAGTAACTGTTCACACTTGCTGCCACTAAAAAAAATGACATTCAGTTACTATTATAGTAGGTATTACTGGATTGGTCAGTTTGCTGCAATATTTGGTAATTTGTCACAGAAACTAGAATTTTATCTTAATTAGACGAGGAAATACTCAATAAGCTTCGTTTCTTGCAGGATCCTTGGGTCCTCATATTCTGTCTACGTGTAGAAATAAATGCGTATCATTCGAATTTGAACCTTCATTTCGTGTTTTTCCTTCCTAACTTTTCCAAGGTAAACATGGCGAGAAAATTTCAGGCCTACATCCAATAAAATCGGGTATCCCACAAGACAGCATTTTAAGTCCAATTCTCTACCTGCTATTTACAGCTGATTTTCCGATTAATAACTATACTACCATCGCTATTTTTATCGAAGATAAAGCAGTCTTAGTTAAACATGAAAATCCAGCAATCGCAGCTTCACTCCTTCAACGGAACCTACACGAAATAGGAAAATGGGCGCAAAAATGGAATGTTCAAATCAATAACGAGAAATCAGTAGTACATATTACCTTCACAAAACGTAGAGGGATCACACCACCAGTTACTATAAATAACGAACCACTGAATCAAGTTCAAGTAGTGAAGTATCTAGGACTACACCTGGATAAGGGGTTAACGTGGAAGGATCATATGTATATGGAAAAAAAGGAGACAGCTCTGCCTCAAATTCTGTAAACATTTATTGGCTATTAGGTCGCCAATCTTAACTATCAATAATACTGCTAGTCTACAAAACTGTTTTTAAACCAATATGGTCCTACGGCCCCCAAGTCTGGGGTACCGCAGCCAACTCCTCGATACAATCTATAGAAAGATTTCAAGTGTTACGGGTTATATGATATGCGATGCGCCCTATTTTGTAAGAAACACTGACATCCTGAGTGATTTAAATATAAACACAGTGCGTGATGAAATAAGTAAATGACTTCCATGATCCATGGCCAGGCTCTAACTTCACTGTTTAAGTCACTCTCCTGATTCGTTCATCAGATTTAGAAATACCAATATCGCAGATCTATACATTAGGTATACAAAGTTATAGTTTTTGGTTTGGTAGTAGGTACAGACATGTAAAAAGCAAAAGCACGATCTCCAAGGGGTCAACGTTGTTCACAGAAGGACAACCATTCGAACTGGAGCTGTCATACTTTTCTAACTCATTGAAATGGTTTTTTGTTTCGTTCCATTGAACACTGTTAGAATACCACAAAGTTGAAATCATATTTTGTCAACCTCTATATCGACGACACAAAATTGATCCCATCACGATATTGATTACTTGTATCTTAATTGTGCACGACAGGAAAACTATGCAAATATTCATAAACGTATGCAAAAGCTTGTGAAAGATTTCCCGGCAGTGCTTTATTCAATTTGGGCATACCGGGGCATACCATATGGTTAAGTCGCATTCAACGAAACTAAGTGAACGAAATACCAGCGTGTGCAGTAAGGAAAAATATCCGCGTAGATGAATTAAAATTATTATAAACAATCGCCATTACATTTAGAACTTGAAGAATTTTTATTACAAAACAAAGGTCCCGATCATATGTTGATGACAATTTTCATCTTGAGGAAAACTCATTCAATCGACATTAGTGAGTAAAATTCGTGTAATGAAATTAAGTTGCCAGTCATTTATACATGCAGCATTTTTGAGCCACATTACACATGATGCCTTGATTTACATGTGACCATCAAGACGCTTCCTTTATAGTTATCAGCAGTTATTGATTGCAACAGTTATAATATTCTAGCAGGAAATGAGTTCTTATATGTGGACCTTATTACCAGTTGTAAAACTATTTTTTGGGTAAGAAATAAAAATCTTGGTATCTTGTATATCTGATAAGATATAAAAATGTAAATGTAGGTAATTAAAATTGAAATTGAAAAATATTCAAAATGAGCACAAGCTTGATGATTTTTATAAATTAATTTCTTCTAATTTATAGTAAATAATTTGAATCGAATTTTGTTAGAAAAGTAATATTTTGCTACCAGATATATAGAAGGGGTCACTAATTTTCACAAGTTTTCTATAGTAAATCTTGTATTTTCCGTTGCGCCAGTCTGTCTGGCGCTACGAACGTCATCAGATTTTCACTCGTGGAAGCAGGAGTTCTCCTCTTTCTATGAATGTAATGTTATAAGCGGCAGTAGAGATCGTTAGGTGATAAAATTGTACACTTTCTGGGTTCTTACCTAAAAGTTTATTTGTAAGAAAGAAGTGTTCGACAGATGCAGCTTTTAAATTCATGTTGCGGATGCTGCGACTTGAGAACTGGAACAATTATTATAGGATTTTGTGGATTTGTAAGTATTATTGTGACCTTATACCTCCTATCAACCTTATACTACAAAATGTTATTGTGATATGTCGTCAAACATACCTAATTCCGTTATCTCGCAATTTCCACTAGGGTGATAGGTAGAAATTACACCAGATTTGACTATTTTTAGTTTGTTCAAATGCAAATGTACTTTACACCCTTAATTTTCTAGATAATAAATTAATTGAAACAAGAGAAGCAAGTAAAAATGTGTTTCATCTCTTACTATTTCAAATTTTTCGAGTAATCGATCATTTCACTTCTCGCCATCAAATTTGAATGTTTTAGGGTTGGGTTATTGAGGTAGTAACTCAAGCTCATATAATGACCGTAAGTGTAAATTGTCCGAATATTGAACTGATATGTTGTTTACTCCACGCAATTATCCCTCCCTTTAACTGAATTTTTATTTACTGTTCATTTAGTAACAATCTGAGATTTATAACTTAAACCGTTTTGTACTTAATATATTTTTCAGAACAAAATTGTTGTGTGAAAATAGTTAAGAAGGTGATTCCCGTCTGTTAAAGTATGAATTGTAATTTAAGGTCGTAGGTGAAGGAACGTTATCGGTCATAATCTGATTCCTTTGCAATGCTCATCCTTTGATGGCCGTGAACTTGTGTACCTAACGAACGCATCAATCGGCTGTTATTTGAGTTTCACTGCCAATGATTATAATACACTCCAGAAGTGCTCCCCTTCTTGGGGAAGTGACAGTTGATTCTTTTATCACGATCAGCAGTCTTCTTCTTTTCTGGGAAGAGTGGGTTGATTAAATCAATTCACTATTTTTTTTACACTTTGATTGTCTCTAGATCTTCCACTACTGAAATGTATACCACAGAATTTTTCCATTTTTTCGTGAATGTTGTTGCAGTGAAGTCATCTTTTGCAAAATAATTTCGCGTACACTTCTTAGTTGGGGAAATGCAAGACACTCACAAAGTCGTTGCACCCCGGAATCTCACGGCAATACTTAATTTAAAAATTAATTTAGAAAGCAGTGCATGCCACTTTTCGATATATTCCTCCCCTAGATCAATGCACTTATGCCATTTTCTTGGTAACTTGAAGATGCTGTCTTTTTAAAAACCTTTGGGTCGCGTGTTTAGCCAGTTTTGCACAAATATTTGCACATCGCGCTCATTTGTAAACTTTATATAGCTTCCTTGAGTGGCCCAAAAAATTTGGAAATCGCAAGGAGGGATCAAGACTATACGGGGGATGAGGAAGCGGTTCCAAATGCAAATTGTTCCCGTTCTTTTATCGAAAAGTTGGCAATAGTGCGTATTTTTCTAATAAATAAATTACAATAAGGTCTTTAATGTCTAAAACACGGTAGCCATAATTTTACCTGCTGAAGGGTACGTGTTTGCCTGCTTTTCAAGTCTTAGGCTATGTGTCGCCACTTCATATGCGATTTCTTGAATTCTGGAACAAAATAGTGAACCCAGATTTCATCGTACGTCTTTATACGCGTCAGGAATGCTTCTTGTTCGGAAAGAAGCGCTGTTGACACGCTTTTGAGCCTCGGTAAGGAGTTTCGGAATCCATCTTGCACACACTTTATTGAACTTTAACCCTTTATGGACAATATATTTTCTACACTTTTCACAGTTATTCGCGAAATTTTCTCCAAATTGTAGATACTCTCCTAAAGTTTTCGCTTGGATTCACATATTCTTTTGGTGGAAATGCGTTGCGTACCTGAGTATGAACTATGCTTTCGTACACGGCAAAATTAGCGAACAAAAGTAATGACGACGCTAATCACAAGGCAGTCGGGACCAATATTAAGGTTTCAATTTGAATTCTCCTCATAGAGTACTAGAGAACACCTTTTCTATAGATTAAGGTCAAAATCCGGTTATCTTCATCTTTTTTTTTTAGTATTTTAGGTTTAAAAAAAAAATGCATTTCATTGAACTCTCTCTAGCTTCTGTAGTTTACCAGATTTACCAGAGATGTAACTTATACCAAAGAACATATTGGTCTTTGTTTATACTAAATATAAAAAAGTCACGCCATACGTCATAGAGTAGTACCTAATGATTTATTTTATTTAGTTATTTACAATAGGAGGGATAATTACGCAAACCGTCTTTTTGGAAAGTATTGAAGATGAAGATACGAAAAGCCATGTAAGGATAATAGTAGTTTACTCTTACCTTTATGCAGTAGTCAATATTATGGTGTTATATGGGTCGGTAAAGGTAAATGGGATGAGTACATTTTCATAGTATATACACTTACAGATCTTTTTCAGGAAAATAAACACTTTCTGTTGCCTTGGATAGTATATGTTGCATTCGGTCTTAGCTTATGTTCACTGTTTTGCCTTATATTCATGTTTTTTGTACCTGGACTTATTGCAGGAACGTTGATATCAGGTAAGCAATTCGTTTATTTCGCATGTTGTATTTTGATTTTCTATTAACAAGGAAATCATTTATTTATTTACATTATTGTTACATATTATTGAAGAATACAAACAAACAAAAACTAAATAATTAGCATTACCCATTGCAGAGGTTCTGCCTCTTTTCCTTTAAAACGGTACGTGACATCTCCTCTTCTAAATCCAATAAGGTTTCTGCAAGTAAAATAAATGCTAACACGACAGATATTTGAGAAAAAATCTACCATACGTTTGTCACTCTCTTTTCCACTTTCGATAATAAATTAAGCTACTTTTACAATTTTTCTAAAGCTTTAAGCTCGAATGTCAGAGTGTAGCCAAAATGTAATAAATTTTTTGAAGTTAAATCGCCGTTAAATTGTATAATAGGTAATTAAGTTCTGATATAAGGAATTTCGATGCGATAAGGAATCAAGACAAAAATGTCTATTAAGGCAATAAGGAAGGAAAAAATTAAAGAAGAAGAGGATTAAACTTCAACTTCAACAAGAATTGTTGTATTAACATTATATGTATTACAATAATGGAATAGCTTTTCTCTGCTGTAGGTACTCCTGGTTTTGTATCATTATCATTTGGTTGTTTTTGATTGGCTTAACATAGGGTTAAATTCGAATCAGTGAGCAGTGGTCGAAGGATACGCAAAACTAGGATTCGAATTGGCAGAATGTTAGGGTAATGGGATAATGTACTATTCGGTATGGGTAGGTAAATCAGTGGATATAAAAAAGAATAGTTACCCAATAAGGCATCATCATCGGTGTCCTCTACCTTCATGTCATCACGTTTATTGCAGAATTTGCAGGGGGCGTGCAATTGTATTTTTACATTTTCGGTTGTATTGTCTCCTTCACTTAAATACATTTTTAAGAGGTGAATACGAGATTCTTTCTTCATACCACTAATCCCGCTCATTATAAACTGTATAAATTATTTAACTATAACAACTAATTTGTATTGTACGTTTTGTATGTGTATGAAAGTAACTGACAGTTAGAGTGATGCTAGCGCCATCTGTTGGCTTATGGCTGTTGGCGGAACAACTGTTTTTCGTCAAACGTCAAAATATTAGGTCATCGTTCGACCTTCGTTCGACTGAGTAGGCGTCAAAGTTTGAAATTTTCATTTTCCTGTCTCCGGAAGGAAAAGTTAAGGAAACACAACATTTTCAATTATGGAATAGTATATTATTTGATGTGGAGGAGAGTACTACTTTTCATGGCGTGCCTAGAAAGCAAGCAATCAAAAGTAACTTCTCCTCCAAATAAAATATGCTATTTTTTCTTCATTTTTAACGATTTGTTTTTAAGGGACATTATTGGTGTTCTTTAAATTAAACGCCATTGTCAAGTAGGTATAGTATTTTCAACGAGTTCGCCAATGCACGTCATTAACAAAATAAAATAAAATGATTTCGTTAGCCCCGGTGAGTCAGTCATTATACCAATCTAAAATCTTTCAAAATCGCTGTTTTATTTTCTTGCCAAGACACGAAAATGCCATTTTCAAGACGATTTAGGCGAATTCGAAATCAGTTTTCTAGATGGAGGGCGAAAAAATACTTTTCACATGATTTCGACGGTCCGAGGCACGATATTTCTTCAACTAATTTAGGTATAACAACTACCTTTTTACATTCTACAATACATTAACATACTAAATAATCATGTCAGTCCCAGACGCACACTATTTGGGCATGGGAGTTGTTCAATAATGTGATGTGTTAGGTTGATGGAGTATCACTGGCTCAATCTTCATCTACTTAAAAGTAAAGGCGATAAAAGTATTTGCTTTAATTACTAAGCATATTAATCTTTTGTTAGAATCAGAATTCATTCAGTAATTGAATCTGTGGGTTTCCTTTTTTACAAGTAACATTATCGTGTGTTAAAGTCGTCCCGTACTTCTTCATGTTCATGTTTTGACTTGTTCTCCCTATGATCTTGGAATATCTTTAGTTAGCTAATCATTCAAGAAAAATACACATAGCTCTTTATAAAAGTACTGACTCTGTTGAGTCCAGCATCCCTATTTTTGCAAATGTGCCAAACTAAATACTTAGTTTTTACTCACTAAGATGGTCCTTTTTAGTTGCCTTTTTGAAATCCCCCCTTCGTGTGATGCCAGTTACCTTGTGGAGTCCATAATTTGAAATGTCTGAATTATTGAAGCGAATCTGAACGTGTGCTCTGCAGTACCTTGTTAATGAGTCGTTTCAACGCTGAGTTCTTCAATTACGCCACCAAGTTTGGGTTTGATTCAACTGTTGTTAGCTAATATTGTATACTGGAGAATGTCAATTGAAAATTTATCAAGACACTGCGGCCCTGTTTTATCTCGATTTGTACTGTATTTTACTTTGATGATGAGTTCATGAATCATTCAGTTTTTCGAATTGGTAGCATCAGGGCCGTCTTTACCAGGGGGTGCAAGGGGTGCTGGACACCCGGACGCAGGACCTTTGGGGGTGCAAGGTGACCACTATATAACTACTATCTTGTATTGAAGTCACAAATTAAAAAATAATATATTGTTTACATATCGGACCTACGATAGCATACACGGACTAGGCTATTTATTTGGGTTTTAAAATTAACAATCTACGTATTTAAATAATTCTGGATATTTTTTTACAAAGAGTTCTGTCTGCTTTTGGTGTTTTAGTTCTGACAAAAGCCACTGATGAACACCGTTCTTTGATAATGCCGGCACCGACACCGTCGGCACCGAACCCGACTCGCGGCCGAGGCCGACCGCTATTATTGTAGGGTCAAATTAGATTTTATTATTTCATTTCATCGTTTGTATATTGAATCTTCCGTATGAGTAAATCAAATAAAACAGTACATAGCATTACTTTTTTTCTTGACCAGGGGGCGCAGGCTGATTTTGGCACCCCGGAGCCATTTGTGCTTGAGACGGCCCTGGGTAGCATAATAAGTAAACATGCTATTTATACTGAATTACAGCTAATTATCTGTGTATGATTTCAGGAGGCCTGTGGTATGTGTGGTATGCTGTAGTTTCATTTTATATTGAAATGAATAAACCCACAACAACGATAGTCACAATTGGTGGATACTCTGGAATACCTCAGAACAGCTACATTGCGGCTTCTTCCGTTGTATCGTACGATTCACAATCGCCATGTTATGCCAACTACAATAATAATCCCGAACTAGTGTAATCTGAGTGATACTTGGTGTTTAAGATGCATTGTTATATGTAATATGTTATTAATACGTATCTACGAAGATGTTTGTTAACTGAATTATTGATATAATATGTCCAAGAGTTGTAAATGATTAATTTGATTTGTTGTAAGAAATTTTTCACTATTTACACAAATTGAAGTGATTAAGGTTGCACTTATGTAAAACTTATCCAACCAAATTTCCGTAGCACGTCATTTGATGACGCCGCTGTAGTGCAGCATTGCCAATCAACTATTACGAAATCGTTGCAACAACTATCGGCAGCAAGAGACTGAACTATTACTGATGTAGTTAAATTGTATTGAAGAATTACTACAAAACATTGAGGTTAGATCACCAAATTCTTGGAATAAACGTAAAATCTAAAAGAAACAGAATTCAGTTTGGCATCTTTGATTTGGAATACCAACATTACAATAAAAATGTTACTTGATTTATCCAATTGACAAAACATTGTTAATGGAGTGTTAAGGTTGGTACGTCAATTTATGCACCGGAAATTTTGTTGGATAAGCTATATAACAGCGATTTTGAGTGATATCGCGGACAACTGTTGTAAGTAGCATTATATTCAATAAAGTTATACAATGGAACCCCTTCTTATGGTAACAAAGGTCACAGATAGAAAAATGGTGGCTATTCTTAGTCCATATAATAATGGATTGCAAATGCAACTTTTAAAAATACACCGACAGACCGACATGCAAAAGAGCGAAAATATAATAGTATAAAATCCGCATGCGTCTTGCGTCATAAAATATAAATAGGTACGCCCTTCATGTTTTATTTGTTTCATGTTAAAATCCATTTATATTTGAACATTTTATCAATTTAATTTAATTATTTAACATCCTTTTTATGTTAATTCAATATCTACCCAAGTAGTTTTTTTTATAATGAACATGAAAATTATTTCATTTGTAGTACCTAATAGGGCGGCAGCCCAGCGTCATTTTAGGTAGTGATCGAACCGCGTCTGCAAATCATACTACGTTGAAGATCATGTCACACATTAATGATTAATAGCATAAAAACGGTCACAAGTTCTGAACCTGGGGATAACATGTTCAAACAACCCTTTTTTTGTGCATAAAAAATCACTGTTTTAAAGTGATTTGAGCGCGTATAATTCTTGTACGAATCGAAAGGACAAGTGAAAAACGTCGCGTCGTCAGAAAGGTATTTGCAGACGGTTTCGGAGGTACAATAACCTTGCAGGCGGGGTTGAAGTTCCATTATTTTTATAGATTTTTAAAAGTCGTTTGAGCGCGTCTGCAATTCAGGTTAATGATTCATGTTCTTGCGTATGTCACGAAAAAAAAATTGCAGACAATTCGGATCTGGTGCAGTACTTTGTTAAATATTTTGTAGTGTATTATTATTATTATTATTATTATTATTATTGTTTTTGAGGGTGGTCTCAATAGGTTCCTGCACTTCGACCTTTTGGTCTATTGTGCTCCCCGGTGTGACTGTGTGACTAGTGTGACTAGTGTGACTGAGTTGCACTTACCTAGTGCGTTTAGCATTTGTGTGCATTCAAGGACTAGTCCTGAATTGACCACATATGAGTCTACTGCTACAATCGCTGCTTAGCTGTCTGTCACTATACAGATTTTCCTTTTGATAAGGTCTCTTAATAGCTGAGCAGCGGCTGGCGCTGTCAGGAGTGCATATAGCTCGGCTTAGAACACGGTCGCTTGTTGTCCTAGGCTTACAGAAATTCTGCAGCCCCGCCCATTTGCTCCCGTATACTCCAAAGCCAGTGCCCTTAGTGGTTTTCGAGCCGTCTGTGTAATACACGATTCCATTCAACTTTGCTTTACTGGAATTATTCTCCCAGTCGTGCCGAGTGGGGATTGTTGTCTTAAACAGTTTGGTGGGACAAATTGTTTTGGGTATCCTCTCAGTGTTCATACTAAGGCTTTTATCTTTGGAGTCAAAAATTAGCGAGTGCCCCGCCCTTGACGATCCCTCCTCACCGTTAACTCTCAGCCAGTGTGCCCCTCTGAGCGCCTCTGCCCTAATTATTAGGTTTAGTGGCGGTAGGTTCAAGAGGGTCTCCATAGCTGCAGTCGTTATCATTGCCACCGTAATTCCCAGACAAGCCCTACGCCGAACTTTGCTAAGTTTCTGTATGTTCTTTAGGTTGGGTCATTGCTTACATTAGCTATCTTTAGATTATTATTAATAAGGTCAAAGCGAGCATTTTGTCCTACAATTAGATATAAGGTGGTTGTTGGGAATAAAACCTTGCGGTGAATTAACTTTTCATTTATTTTTATTCTATATTTCGCCAAAGGGTTTTTGGCTTCATCAGGAACTAAAAATGGCGGAACTGATTACAATTACAAGAGACATGATTAAAAATCTACTTACAAAAACGTTTTAAGTTAAGCATCACTCTGCCTATGGACGGAAGTGGAAGCGACTTTACAATTTAACACACTATCATTACTAGTCGCTCCCGCGCATAGAGAAAACGTTTTTGTAAGTAGATTTTTAATCATGTCTCTTGTAATTGTAATCAGTTCCCCCTTTCTTAGTTCCTGATGAAGCCAAAAACCCTTTGGAGAAATATAGAATAGATATAAATTAAAAGTTAATTCACCGCAAGGTTTTATTCCCAACAACCTCCTTATATTTATTATTAATAATATGTATAATCATTTTAGGAGAGACTCGCCTCTTTGGTTGATGTCCGTGCTACCCCACACTGTGTGGTGCGCGTTGGCATCACATCCGAGGAGGATTTGCCATCCTCTCCGCTGGCAGTGTTTCACCAGCTTGCTAACCTCGGTGGTTGGTGGCGAATTTTGTTGGTCGTAGGGAAGGTATGCGAATCCGAGCACAAGCTCCCTCTCGCTCCCATCCCTTTCCACTGTCAGCATCACTGCCACTAGGTCTTTGCCACAGAATTCCCAGAGTGGTAGTAACTTAACGCTATCTAGCTATGATGCACGATCTGGGATTGATTACGGTTGGCTCAGCAACCATCCGCGCCCCTTTCAGTCCCAGACCTCGTATTTGCCCTTTCTTCTTGAACCAGGGCTACATCAATATGATGTTTACTCATATATGCACAGAGGGCGGCGGACGCCGCTCTGCTATGATGTAGGTTCATTTGTGCTAGTTTAGCCATTGAAACTGTATCTACCTACTGAGGTGCGGCGGTTGACGCAGTTGGTTGTGGTTCCTCTGAGGGCCCCTCAACCACTGTTGCCTCTTCGCACTTCATGTTTAATCTTCTCCCCTCTCTCTACCTACGGTTTGGAGAGGAGTTTAAACGTCACCCTGGTGAAGTTGACGTAGGGTCGATGGTTGCACTTGGTCCCCATCTTGTCCCAGGAAGTTGGTCCATAAGGACAATCAATGTTTGTCCCTTGGGGCCTCCCTCCTGTCCACCATACGCCAGTTGCTGGTTTCCACGCCTGCATTTTGGATCAGGATCCTTTTCAGGATCTTTCCCGGTTCCTCTCAGGTCCCGGGGATCTAGCCGTGTGCCCTCACTGGTTTTGGGAGGTTCATCGCTTCGACGAATCGAAGCATGGTTCCCTCCCACGGAACTGCTCTCTCCAGCTCCGATTTCAACCAGCCCATCGATGTGAGGTCTGCGAATGTGATTAGCAATTTGTAGTTTAGTGTTCTTTTCTTCTTATACCGTAGTATTATCGTTAGTGTGCTAAACTGTATATTTTATTGACTAATTTTTTCCCTCATTTACATAATTTTTTGTTTCACATGTAATTTATAGTCTAAGTACTCAAATATTTTAAGTACGGATCTTATCACTCCTAACAATTAAAATTTCTAAATACAATCCTGACTTTCTAATCTGTTTTACCCCATAATAGAGAATAATTATTCCTATTGTGGAGTTTTACCTCTGTGGTATATAAGCATTGTTTATAAGTAATACCTGTAGTAGTAGGGGAGGAAGCGTATTGCTTAACGTCGGCCGACAGGGAGCACCAACCTTTAATTTGAAAAAAATGCGAATGGCTCTTTCTTGAATTAGAAATGCTCGATTTTCTGTAGTCGAATTGGGTAACTTCCTTGCCTCGTGGAATTAATTTCATCGTTATCATTTCATCTTCGGTGTGACTTAATTGCTTTGTTTTGTTTGTCATTTTTGTCTTATCTTTACATTAGTATGAAATCTTGTTATTTAATTGATTATTATTTACAAAAGTGGAAGATAAGTAAATCCTTCACTGTTTTAATCAAAAATAATAATGATTCGGTGTTTGTATCACCAGATAAGTTTATTTTTAAGAATTATTTACGTCGCGATTATGTAGCAAGTATTAAAAACACTTATTTCCTATATTTCTATTTCTCTAGCAGCAATAACTGAAACCTTTACTCGACGCCGACGGTCAGCCAACACCACGCTACCAACTTTTCTGATCATTTTTTTAATTCATGTTTCCAAAGGACTTTTTAGGCGTGGTTTCACTGTTCATGTTAAATGTTTCACTTCTGATCTTTGTAGCGACTTACTTCCCCAGGACAATTTTCCAGATATTCGATAACCTTTAGGTATCATCTTTGGTGTTGATGTTTAATGATCGTCAGTGACGATATTGGTTGACCCTTCTGTACGGCGTTGCGATATTCTACATTTCTTATATTGCTGCGCCTATTGATTTGTTCTATGAATGTTTGTGTGTGGCCTTTGCGCGGTATCCGGTAAACCCCTTGTTCTTCAATTTTCCTGCGTATTCGATATCTTCTCTTGGATGCCAAACAAATATACTCGTATGCACACTTGCTATGACTGACTTTAGGTAATTGTCGTCAAAGAATTGTTCTTCTGCGCCCAGGAACTTGTCCAACGTTGTTCTCACTGCACTGCACTCTTTGCAAACATAAACTTTATAAAATTTAAATCGAAACGACTGAGACGTGGCGTACTCACATTCAGTTTGTAATGTTTTTTCCGATAAGGTTCCAATTCAATATGACTTTTGATTGTATGATTTTCCGCCACGCTACGTGTAATTTGAGGATTCGTGTTTAGACAATAATGCTCCATAGTTGGAAGTGTTGGAGATGCAGTTTGTCATGACACTTGACGGTTATATAAAAGCCAACAGCGTGCATTTCTTAGTTTATATTTTTGACGTTTCTACTGAATCTTTTATGACTATTAATAAAGATTTAATTGAAACAAAAAATTGTTACGTCTTGATATTGATATTTAAAGTGAATTAGTTACGGATATACTATCGATCTGGAAGCTTTTGGGTCACCAATTTTTAGATTTCCCGTTCCTAAGTACTTTAAATATAATCCAGTAATTAAAGGCTTTCTTGGCTTCATGCACTGAAACGTCCTTCAATTCCAAAATCACTTCAGGTACCAAGCTGTTAATTAAACAAGATTTTTTGCAACCTTTCAAGTTAAGAATAATGGTGGAAGATGCTAACTTTTTTTTTGAAACGTAAAATTTAAGTTTGAAAGGCAATACTGCTAAGCAAAATGAAACTTTTGGATTTCAATTTGACAATTAGATGCTTCTAAAAATTTGAATACATTTCTAGTAGGTACACAATACTCAGTACTTTTGTTGCAGATCTGTAGCTTCGCATTTTGAAGTATTTAAATTTAAAACAAACATGGGGGGGGGGGGTCGATTTGTAACTTTTGGACTAGCAACTTCATGTTTGGTATAGTAGGTTCCATGTGTAGCTGTCGGGTCTTAAACGCGCCAGATTAATAGAGGGCTTTAGGGAACAAGCAAATGTTATTAAATATTCATCATTTATTATTTTGAGTACCCTAATACATGATATCAAACAAGTTCAATTTTTAATAATTAATTAATTATTACCAGTAGCTCCTCTTCTTTACCCCTGTCCTTTATTCCCTTATTTGTACATTACACAAGTCGCCCACACATGTTCTGCAGTAAAAGTTCATGTTCGCTGAAAAAAGGGTACACGTAGCAGAACCTAACTCTGAACAACCTCTTGAAACCATTCTCTCACCTATTTCGTTTCAAAGACGAGTTAAATGACATGAAAGGATTATTTGATGCAAGATACTTACTTCTATCTCATGATGAGGTCCAGACACACAAAGGGGTGATACTCGAAGAAAATTAAAGGCTTACAACCTCCCCTTGAAATATATTTAATGATTGAATTGAAGTCAAAGATTATAAAGTCATATGCGACATGTTTCGGGATGCAACTGCTCCCATTATCAAGCGAATTACAAATGTCAAACGTTAAAAGTAGAATATTTAAACTAGAACAAACACTAAAATAACCTAGGTTAGAATGATATTCACAATTTTTATTAAACTAACCAAATCACACAAGATTTTATAAAATATAATAAAATTTAAAGGGTCCTCTCAAAGAGGAACCCGGGTTGGCCTGAAGGGCAATGGATGAAGGGGGATGAATTAAAATATGAAGAAAGTTAAGGTGACAGCAAGTGAAACAAGACCTTGTTTCACTTGCTGTCACCTTAACTTTCTTCATATTTTAATTCATCCCCCTTCATCCATTGCCCTTCAGGCCAACCCGGGTTCCTCTTTGAGAGGACCCTTTAAATTTTATTATATTTTATAAAATCTTGTGTGATTTGGTTAGTTTAATAAAAATTGTGAATATCATTCTAACCTAGGTTATTTTAGTGTTTGTTCTAGTTTAAATATTCTACTTTTAACGTTTGACATTTGTAATTCGCTTGATAATGGGAGCAGTTGCATCCCGAAACATGTCGCATATGACTTTATAATCTTTGACTTCAATTCAATCATTAAATATATTTCAAGGGGAGGTTGTAAGCCTTTAATTTTCTACTTCTATCTCGTGAATCGAGATAATAGCAAGCTGAATGTTCTTCCTCGCATGTTTCAACATTCATGAATTGGGGAATGGCGTTAGCACAATCACAGTTTGGTGATCCTGTACATGAATAACACTGTAGGGCGTCTAGAAAACGTTGTAAGTTAAATAATAAATTAATAACAAAAGGATACGTACCTGTTGTCAATATGAACGCCAAGAGCACAATTCCAATTAAGACAATCTTGACCTTCTCCATTGCGATTACTTGTAGTTTGCGTAGCAATGCGTACGTACACGAGCTGGTACAGTTTATATACCTACCTACATTTAGACTATCTCTAAATATCAGGAAGCGCCTTCGATAAAGGATACGATATTAGTTGTTATCAATGTCGGTTTTTTGGTGTACAATCGGTAGACACCTCTACGTTGGATAGTTTTAATTATAATATTTGAAGTTGCATAAGATCACCTTCAAACTTTGTAAGTAAAATCACTGAATAAAATATCTTTCACTCAACGGTAAAATCCAGACGTAAAATAAAATAGCGTGTGCGAGAATTAGTTTCAAATTCTGTTTTTCTGTAGATATGTTTTAGATGGAAGGTTTCGTAATTTCGTATTGTAGTGTAATGTAATATTATACATTCTTATTACATATTGATTTGTCTATTCAATCTTGAAGTTTTGTACCACTACTGTACTGTGTTTTGTACACAACGCTATTGTGCTACTACTGCCCCTAGGTAGTCGACGTCAACTAATTGTTCTTCTGTGCCCAGGAACTTGTCTAACGTTCTTGTCATGCCGAAACGTTCAGCTTGTAATGTTCTTTTCGAAAAGGTTCTAATTCAATACAACTTTTGATTGTATGATTTCCCGTCACGCCCCCTACAAAAATGTTACCATTTTCTTTTTAGACCCTTCTTCGATTATCACATCCCTCTTACTTTAGTTATAAATGATTATTTAATTATTTATCCTACTTAATTCATATTACTTTTGAATTTGCTTGTAATTATTATTATTAGGTATCTTCGGTTCCTATAGACACCCAGGCCCCTGGTTAACTAACCGCACGAATCGAAATCAAGTAACGATTAGTCCTGGTAATATACCCTACCTATACAAATTCATTTAAAGTAGGTGTAAAAAAATTACATGGAAGCTGAAGGCACACTTCGAACATTTATTAAAATAAGGGTTGAATTTGCATAAACTGGTTTTATTAATTACCACAAGAAAAAATTAACCCTTGTTTTTATTTAAAAATTTAAGGGTTGTTTACCCTGTACCCAAGGGGTGAAACAATGTTGTCAAATATCAGTAAAAGTACCTAGCTTCTCTAAGAAAAAAACAATTGACCTGTCCGAGCTTTTTTGAGTTTTTAAATGCCTCAATCTCTTTCCTCATTTTCCATTTTGGAACTCCAATTTTTTGGTTAAAAATAAAAAAAAATATAAAAAAAACTAGTGCACTGAAATCAGAAAAGAAAGATCTTTCAAATGATGTATCACTTGCCCCATCATCCCTATTTAAATTTTAGGGGTTGTTCTCACAGCGCTAAGGGATGAAATCACTTCAGGTTGAAAATCATGGCGAAAGTTGTCCCACTTGATATAAAAATTGACGTGTTTTTACGTTTCCCAAAAAATAATTCCCTCTGGCCAGAAATAGGTACGTCTGTTACCTTTTCGTTGGGCCACCCTGTATTTATTATTTATTTCAAACGGGACACGCCCAAACTAGAAAAACATGTACAGTACAATACCTACATAATATACATGAAAATTATTACAAATGTAATCTACATAATTTCACATTTATTTTTAATTGTTTTGAAAATTGTTGTAATATCACAATCAACACATAACATATTAAAATTATTACAAATAATATTTAAGGGAATCTTTTTTAATGTTTGTTCTTGAAAAGATTGTGTAAAAGAATAAAGATTTTCGGAAATATCTTTGGGGTACATTGATGTTTATTTTTTTAAATAGTTGTGGACAATTAATTTTGTTTCGTATTAAATTGAACAAGAATTTAGTACTATAGTCTTTAGTGAAATCAAGTTATAATCAATAAGAGCTGTAGAATATTGAAAATCATGCTGCGGATAAAGTCCTGAGGTTAGATATGTTAAATATTTCAAAAACCTTTTTTGAATTGATTCCAGATTATTAAGATGAGTATTGTATACAGGATACCAAATTAATGATCCATATTCCAAAACACTACGTACAAAAGCACAGTAGGTATAATACAATCACACAATGGGTCTCAGTAAAATCCCTACAGATTCTGTAACTAAAACCATAGGTTCTGTTAGCCCTTGATGTAGTATATGTTATAAATATAATATGATCAATAAATGATAGTTTACTGTCAAAGTATATACCAAGATCTTTAACTTTACTCGTACGGATTAAAGTTTGTTCATCAATAGTGTATTGAATTATGAGTTCTTATATGTCATAGTAGAGAATTTTCTTATATTAAGATGTAGACCATTATCTTTGCACCAGGTGTTTACTATATTAATATTCTGTTGTAATTGATAGCAGTCATCGATAGTTCTTATGTGGTTAAATATTTTCAAATCGTAAGCAAACAATAACTTTTGACATTTTAAGCAGTTGGTAGATCATTAATGAAGATTAGAAATAGCAAGGGTACTAAATTTGACCCCTGTGGAACTCCTGAGGTAGGAATGAATGTAGATGAAACAACTCCTTTGTATTCGACACGTGATTCCCTATGGAATAAATATGATGTGAATAATTGAAGTAATGTATCTGAGAAATCTATGTTTTTTAGTTTATATAACAGTAAATGAAAATCAATTTGATCAAATGCTTTAGATATGTCTGTGTTGATTACGTCTACCTGTCCTCTTTTATCTAACACTTCAGAAATATACTGCATAATACAGGCTAGGTTAGTTATTGTAGATCTTTGTGATATAAATCCATGCTGATATTCAGAAATTAGTGGATGAATGCAAAAGTAATTTTTTTCATATATGATCATCTCAAACACTTTTCCAAAATTACACAAAGTTGATATAGGCCTGTAATTATTAATAAGAGCCGAATCACCACTTTTGAAAATAGGAGGAATACGTACCTGCTTCCAAGTTGAAGGAAATTTACAAGTTTTCAGTATTAAATTAAACAGAAAATTTAATGGTTTAATAAATGTTGGCATGCAGTCACGTACTAAGAAACTGGGAAAATTTTTTTTTAATTTGAAAATTTGAAAACCACCTCGAGGAAGGAGTTAATCAAAATGTCACCGTATAATGGCTGTATACTTAAATTTTTGTTAACTTTCAAAATGTTTTTTTTTATTTAACCCGGCCCCTTAAGGCTTCGGATTTAGTTATTATGTCTAATTTTTAACTAGTGTTTTTGTAAATTTCATTTATCTTCACCCCTTTGACATTCATTTCTGATGGAAGTTGTATCATTAGTTTGTTAATAATCACCCCCTTGCTTGATAATGAGACTAGCCAGTCTCGAAACATGTCGCATTCTCATTTAAATTTTTGTTAATTAGTCAAACTTTATGATTGTTTCCACCTTCGTTGATAGTTAAATAACGAGGTGGTTTTCAAATTAAAAAAATTTTACCTTTTCCGATTAATGCTGGTCAGTTACCTACGTGAAAGTGAGTATCGAGGTACTACCAATTAATCGCTTTAATTTCATTCGGGACAGTTGGCCGTCGGTCAAATTCGCCGTAGGGACGATTCGCCGTACAAATCGAAAATTGAAACTAACTTTTAATCTTGAGGGACTGTTATCAATTGAAAAAAAATATACTAAACCTACCTCTAACCTAAGCGTCTGAGTGGCAATATACGTTTAGGTTGGCATTTTTTTTAGTTTCAAATGCTGTTTAGTATCATATTTCAGTGTTTGTATCAATTGAAAAAAAATATACTAAACCTACCTCTAACCTAAGCGCCTGAGTGGCAATATACGTTTAGGTTGGCATTTTTTTTAGTTTGAAATGCAGTTTAGTATCATATTCACCTTTTTGTATCAATTGAAAAAAAAATACTAAACATTAATTACAAAATAAAACAACCCATTTTATTAGCTATAATAACAGAGTGAAAATACAAATAATAATGTATATTTAATTAATAATTAATTTCATAAATTCCTCTAAATCATTCCCCGACGGCGAATCGTCCCTACGGCGAATTTGACCGACGGCCAACTGTCCCGAAGGCGAATTGGCGACGGCGAATCGGCGAAGGCGAACCGGCGACGGCGAATAGTCCCAAACCCCACTTACTAAAAACTTAAGATGTGCAAGCGTATTGCACTTATTTTGTAGATATTCACTCAAATTGGGAACTTCTGGTTCACGCACAGAACTATATACAACTATAGAAATATGTTGAGGGAAACATTGGTGTTGCAAGCAACTCCAACCTGTCTGATAAATTTTACTACTCGGACCACATACCTTCCAAACTCTAGCCTTTTTCCTTTTTGTACTAAAAAGCTTCCTAATACCCCATTTTTCGATATCATATTATGTTATTACAAAGATCCAACTAATTTTTAGACAAAGTCATAAGAACAGTGGAATCTATCTAACATACAATCGTATAATGAGGAGGTAAGAAAGGTAATTTCCTACAAGAAGTAAAAATGGAGCAATTAGTGCCACGGCACGTTGTAAATAGGAACTACTTACGAACCGCCTGTTTCAGTTTTTGTTTACAGAGATCCTATTTATACGTCTAGTACAGTTTCCCAAAAAAAAGCGCACCTTTCTAGCTTCATAACCTTACAATTAGATGGAGACCGTAACCACGAAATTTATGTTGCAGCTTTTATGCTTGTAATTGTTATAATAATAATTGTTTCCACAGGCTTATTCATCAGCTGTCCGAACGGAAGGCGCAAAATACGTCCAGGGACATAGCATAATCAACATATTTAAGAAAATTCGAATTTTAAGACATTCGGCTGTAAAAACAACTTTCCTATTAGCATAAATTTTATTAAAGGAGTTTGATCTCATAGAAAATTTCTTTGAGGTTAACTAAGCTTTTCATAAGTTGCCTTTTATAATAATTTCCATCCATGCTCAGAAAAGATCATTACTGGCGAATGAGTAATAAATATAGCTTTTCAATAAATCACTAATAAGAAATTTGATTAAGCTTTATGTTCAGCTACGTACCTAAATACAAATCTATAGGCTGAATATTAAATGCAATTTCAAGATTTGACGAAGCTACAAAATTAAATAAAATATAAGTAAAGATAGATATAAATTATATTAAACAATTTTTCACTTGGATACGATTTTGGAACGTAAATGCATAAACACAAAGCTTCTGCAACGTGCATACTTTGTGCTCTTCGTTGACCCTTAATAGAAGTAGATACAGAAACTACTGGTAAATATAATCTGTAATCTACGATAGTGTCGAGAAAAATAATTGCAATATAATTTTGCTCTCGTTGAGAGGTCAAATTGGGTTCATTGTCTCTGTGTTGTGAAAGACCTTGACAATCAAATAGGTGGTCTCCTGACATGGGTTGATCTCCACAATCTGGTGTACTTCCCCTTCTCTTCATAGCAGGCTCCCTGGAACTATTGTCCCTTAGAACGTGTCATTGTTTTCCCTCGGACTGTTTCATGTGAAGCTCTTCTGTTAAAGATTTACCTTTTGCATGGAGTCTTTTGACGGTATCATAAGGAATTTTTCCCGCAGGTTGAGTCATATTTGCTTCTAACTTGGCCTCATTTCTGCATTGCAATACCACCTTTTTATTTTTCTGTAATACTTCGGAATTCAATAACATGAACCCATTGATTAGTAGTACAAGTACATAAAGCGCTAATTGTAGCCTGTGATGGTACGATTAGTACCTGAGCTTATGGATTATAACCTTAGGATAGATTGTACTAAGACAATGTCATAAGG
Source organism: Pyrocoelia pectoralis (assembly GCA_036250285.1). NCBI lineage: Eukaryota > Metazoa > Arthropoda > Insecta > Coleoptera > Lampyridae > Pyrocoelia > Pyrocoelia pectoralis. The sequence goes on from CM070078.1 coordinate 43,216,276, forward strand.
ACTCCGTCACGTTTCAAATTTTAAATGAGTAACGCCATATGTTTTTACATAATTAGATTCCAAATCAAATTCCGGCTACAAACACTTACATTTCGTTAATTTCTTTCTATCAGATATTCAAAAATTAGTGCTGGAATTTGATTATCGTTTTAGAATTTTAGAATAGTTTTGTATTTGTTTTAAAGAAATGTTTTAAGGTCATTATGATAATTCAAATCAATTTCAGAAGGGAATTGCAAAGGCTTTTGACCAAAATTCAGTATGATAAATCGGGAATACATGGAATCTGTAACAATTGTATTGTAACCAAGTATTATTGACCAAACTAAAGACAAGGGCGGATCCAGGGAGGGCATGGGGGCCATGCTCCCCTCCCCCGTGGGTCATTTTTTGTTTCCATATTACATTCAACTTTAGGAAAAAATATTTATGTGTTGTGGAAGGCCTATTGTGATCACGAATTGTATCGGCGATCTATTTGTTGAGGAAATATTTAGAATGTTACTGTTACACATTTTCTTGAGTTTGCCAATTAGCATGGCTTCTGCAGAACGAAGATTTTCAGCCCTGCATCGGCTGAAATCGTGGCTCAGAAACCACATGACCCAAGATCGTCTCGTGGGACTCGCGTTAATGCATTTCCATCAAGATATTCCACTGATACCTGAAAGGTATTAGATAGATTCACGAAGTCAAAAAATCAACGTTGCTACATAATTCTTTAAGTACCTACTCCTTTTATAAATATATCTGAAAATCTGATTCTTTTAACCCTCTTTTTTTCCAGGTCGATACCGAGTGATGATTAAGTACAATTCGGTACCGACCTATTAGTTGGCATCGTTGGTACTGAATACCGACCCTATTCAATTCAATATCTACAATAATTTGAACATTTTTCAATATTTTTCAAAAACGGTATGTATGAAACTAAACGATATTGAATTAAAAGAAACCGTCGGTACATCAGGGGTTCAAGTCTTGTTGGACAAAAAAAAAGTTATTGACTCCCCCATAGACAATTTCTGGATCCGCCCTTGACTAAAGATCATTCAAACTTTGAACTTGGCTCACCTTAAATAGAATACTTGGGATCATTCTACCGTTGCCTTAAGAACTCAGTTCTTATCATTTTTAAGAGGCAGGGAAGTGTGTTCCTAACAATAGAATTGTCCCCAAAAATAATCCAAGAAAGTTCCATGCTGTCCAACATTTTGTAGTATGCAATGGACAGAGAGGATGGGTAATGTGAAAATTGCCCTCAAAAAATATGAGCATCACTCTGTGGGTAACGCCCATGATATCTATGATGGAGTGGAACGACAACATGCAAATTCATGTGTGTCATTCACGAAGTATATGGGTGGACCAATTAATTGAGGAATGAGGTTATTCGTGTATACGATTCTTTCCGAGCGTGCCAGTTCAACCATGTCGCAACGCCTGAATTGAGTGCAGCAATATATGTCTCCGTGAAAGAAAATCGTCGACTTATTCTTAAGGAAATCCAAGTTTTGAATTTGAACATCTTCCATTTCCATAAAGAATTCGCAAGGTGAGCCCACTAACTACATGATTGAATAATGACTTACGGTGATATGATGTAAAACAAAATGCACTTGTGGCACGGGTTGATACTGGATAAACCATTGCCAATTCGAAGACAAGGGAGCAAACAAAGCACAATTATCAGCAAAAAGTTTATGTTGATCATGCACTTTGTAAAATAAAAAAGTTGAATTTTTAGGAGGTTGGATGTGGGTGTTTTAGATGGTTAATAATGTTACTAGTGATACATAAAAAACTTCTAAAATGATTACAAACTCTAAATTTAAATTACATTGTTTTTCGGAGACGGAAAATTAGACTGGTTGTCCAAAATGAACAATGAATTCTACAATAATAAACCTAAGGAAGTCAAGGCCCTTATCTCACTGCAAGAATCGGGAAAGGGAATGTCACAAAGACGAACGTACAGGTGTATTACTCTGGCGAATAGGTTTGCATACATTATTCTAAACTTTAGAATAATGTGTGCAAACCTATTCGTATACAAAAATTAAAAATCACTTGAGCTAAAATTCTTTATTTTTTCTAAAGGCTATCGATTTCGGCCTTTTAATAGACCATCTTCAGGCCATGCGTTTGGTGATAGTACTTCCACAGATAAGTAACTTATCTGTGGTACTTCATTAAATGGCCGACGTTTCGACTGGCAGGACCGTCGGCCATTTAACGATGTACTTGACGTCTCATTAACCTTACTACCAAACAAACTCCGCTAAAAGGTGTACAATATTCCCCGGAGAAATCACCTCGTTCATTCCATCCATAGGAGTACACTAAGTAGAAAGAATATAGAGTGTGAGGAGGATATCTTAGCAAGCATAAACAGCTGTATAGTAAATTATTTGGATTTTTGCACCACTGCGGTGAAGGGAGGTTGGAGAAGGGTGTTTAGTGAAAGAGAGGAGTGGATAAAATGGATGGAGTAAGTGTTTGAGAATAGAAGAAGGAAAAGTTTGAGATTAGAGAGGAAGGGGTTGTTTTAATTTTGTAGTTTTACATTGTGTAGTTTGTTCTTTGATTTAAAGTTGCTTGTTTTTTATAGAGGATACTACACAGACGACGAGATAACGCAACACAACTTTGTAAGTGTGCCGTACGGTTCATAACATTCTGACCCTTGATCTAGCCACTTAGCGAACACTAAACGACGTTTGTTACTAAAAAAATGCTAACCTAAGCGTGGTTTGTCACAAAAGCGCTTAGGTTATTTGCAGATTTAGTATATTTTTTTACAAAAACGGGAGTTTAACACTAAAAACGACGTCGGCAAGCTCCGCCCAGTGGCTAGATCAAGGGTCACCGTACTCGTCGAATTAACACGATCCATGTTGTGGCAATCATACTTCTAAGTAAATGTCATAACCTTAGAATATAAAAGGTCATAACAAATCTGTTACAAGTCATAAGTACGTAGGTATGTACCTACCAACGAACCTTGTAATAACATCTACACGTACTTCTATTTGTTGTACGACTTCTCTCCATAGGCGTCATTCGGGGGTGGCAAGGGGTGGTAGTTGCCACCCCAGAATTGACGTGTCCAGTACAACTTGAAAATAAGCTAAAATTTAATTAATAGAATATTTCAAATTTAAAACATTTCACCAATATTAAACACATAAATAAAAACAAAACAAATCACATTCGGAAATGTTCCCAAAATCGATGCAGTGTTTCGTCTTTGTATTGCTATAGAGATTCTTTGTTTCAAGTAAAGTTTAGATCTGGGCTCTCTTGTTGTGGAACAAATTTTGTTTCCTAGATTGTCAATGCACCTTAAAGCTTCTTCACACCAGGGACCCAAAGTTTCCACTGCTAAAGGCACGAAATAAAATTCTGATTAATGAGACCTTTGTATTTTTCTGTTTTTCGTTTGGCTTCCAATTCAGCCACAGATCTACTAGATAAGCTAGAAGAACTTAGACAAGATGAGTTAGAGCATCTAAACAGGTTGAGTCGCATATGGCATGTTTACCTTTAGACCAAGGGACTAATGACATACCATCTCTCTTTCCATCGTCACGAAAGGTGGCTCCAATACCGAAGGAAATTTAGCAGTTTGAAGGGCACGATACATAATATTATTTAATTCGCTATGACGTGAATGTCTTCCTATGCTCACAATTTAACCCGTGTATTCTATCAGTGTTGACTTTCTGTCTACATTGACATTTATGAGACGAGCTGATATTGAGGCCAAACCAAAGGGCTAATGAGATACGGAATCAATTGTTATCCAACATTGTTCCTAAAGATCGGGAAGGAAGGACCGTCAGCTAACCATTGGATTCAGGTTTCTGGGCTGCAATCAGTGGAGCCTGATCTTTTTGATCACAGAATGAAATGGATTCAATTTTTAGATTATCCCAATTGGATTGTAAATTAGGAATAAGTGGTAACTCTTGGCCATCAGCTATCTATTTTTTAGTTCCTTCCTTGTAGACAGTTAATGATTGTTCGTCTACACCAGGGGTGAGCAACTTTTTTATCAATGGGCCAATCCAAATTTTGAAATTTTTTGGCGGGCCGCACACATTATTTTGCAAAAGGTGCTGTTTCCACAATTTCGAGCATTCGTATTGAATACAATATGTGGTTTAGTAAATAACTTGTTGTAAAAATAATTTATTTCAAAAAGCTTCAAAACCTAACAAATTTGAAGTCAGTTTTTAACATTTTTCCCGGGGAGGACCTTTGGATTCCCCTTTCAACCCCAGGCCATCCGATAAGTCTTGCCACCCCAGTTAAAAAGTTAAATGATGGCCCTGTCTCTTTCTTCACTTTGATGGCTTCAAAAGATCGCGTAGAACATCCAAACTCTTGTACTGACATTCCCAAAAATTAAAAAAAATTTTCGTGGTCACTTGTACGGAAGTACACAAACTTTTGGTGAGCACCCAATAATGTTCTCACTTATTCCTTGAAATATGCGGTTTTACACACCATCTTTGCAATTTAAGTCAACATTATGACTAGATTTAAGAAGACATGCAACATACCGAAATCGATTTAACTTTATAACCTCAACAGTTTTGTAATTACGACTATAATATTGTAGAATACGAAAAATATTTTACGTCATACGACAAGCGATAAACGATTCCCATTTATGCAGACTTTCACGCGGTAAGTAATTCTAATTTACATAGGAAAAGTATAAAACTCTTAAAACGAACAGCAATAATCAATAACTACAAAATGCCATTTTTCTTACCAAGAGAAAAACATTTACTACCAGGTAGAATATAGTTCGAGAACTTATTTCCTTTATATTGCGTTACACTGTGACAGCGAAGAGGAAAGTCACTCGGAATTTTTGTTATAACTTTATACCAGTTCCGTACTCCATAACCTTTGACAGCATCACCGTGGCTTCGTAATTTTGGTTTGAAGTATAAAAAAAATTATAAATCGAATAATCCCTTTATGTGGTAATTTTATTGTCATAAAGTTGGTATAAAATTTATTATTAAATACTTAAAAAGGGGGAAGATCCGTCCTTAAAACTCTTGGATCGGTCTTTTTTAATAGCCATTAAGTTATTTTACTGTTTATAAACGAGCCCGGTCTCTACAGTATGCTCATTTTGTCATTAAGTAAATTATCTCCACTTTCCCCCTTTTCACATGCTAAAGATCATTAAACCAACCATAAACAGATGCTTTATGGAGGGGTTGTACCTAGCAAGTATTGCATTAGTCCTTAATAGTTAACGTTGAGTAAAAGTAGGGACGTTGTGTAGGAAACCACACGTGTATAATCCCCCTTCGTACCACCGTTACCAATTTCCGAAGGGGCGAATCTTTAGATGTTATGAATCACGCGACTGGTAACTTTTAGATATGAAAGGCTCTCACAATAACCTGTCGTTAACTTTTAATGTTTACGTTGAAAATAAATTAGTGAAGATAATGACAAAGACGTTGAATGCACACTCTTAAGAAAATGAGCTTTTTTGTATATTATATTTTACGAAGATGCTAAAAGCGGTATCTACTGTTTCAATTACGATGTAATATTATTACGACCCTTGGAAATCACTTAATGCGCATTAGTGTTTGTCATGCTTTCAACTTCTCATGTTACAGATACATTGTTGACTCAAAGTTGAAACAACATCCAATTTTCTAACAGGATTTTAATTTCTCTACTTATACGATTTAAAATGAGGTAGGTACTTAAAAACTTCGGCGTATACAAATAAAGCTTAACGATTCTTTCTAATTGGAAATGTGAAAATCTAGCGCGGTACGTGTGCTGCAATAATTCAACTGAAGGAGCGGAGTATATTCGATTCTTTGTGCAATCAGTAGTTTTGATCGACCTCGCAATTAAGGAAACTCGAGGAAAACTTAACTAATATGATTTAGAAGAAAAGCGTCGCGCATAAGATCTCGATTTTGACATCATCCTAGGCTTCAGATGCATTATAATAAATTACAATGGAAGCTAGCAAGATAAACGATTCAGTCAGCACTTAAGCTCGGTGATTCTTTTTATACGGGGTGACTTTCTTTTCGGTTAACTTAGCAGCAAGAAGGTATTTTTTCTCGAAGATATATAATTTTCTGTTGCATTTACTGCCAGATTCAATTTTGTTTTTTCTTATTCCATTTCGTGTCTACCCCTTAGAATTTGATTCCTCCGTGATGTATTTTACTGATCTGTATCTCATACAGCCGTTTCAAAAGTTTTGTGTGATATTAGTTTCTTTATAAAGCGATTTTCCGGAACAGTGGTGCTACATCCCCAACTAATAAGGCGTACGAAAACTAGAAACGATGCTTGTTTCCGTTCTAATTACTTTCTAATTTGGAAAAGTAAACTGAATTTACTAAACCTGAACAAACTTTAGCCTTCTTGGATAGATTTTGTAGATCCGCTTTGGTTTCTACACGACCTTGCTAAAATTCTATTTGCTAGGGTTTACTATTTATCTCTAAAAGAAGGACTTTTATATGTTATTTTGTCATCCGAGGTCTTTTTGTGGTAATACTACCGCAGTTACAATTCCACTGAGTCTTTGTAAAAAGATAAAGACTAAATTTAACCAACTCAAAATTGGGGAGAACTCGACAAATCACTAATATTAACGGAAAGGGGAAGTAATAAAAGACTAGTAATTGCTTCACACAACGAATAACAAACCTTGATCTTGATTCATATTGTTTGATTGTTTGATGACTTGTATTCTCTCGGGATTTTTTCCATTAAGTACTATAAAAGAAAAGTTTTCTATTACGCACATTTTCCAGTAAGGAAATAAAGTAGATTTTTCTCTCTAGTTAACTTCAACTATTCTCTTGAGTGTTTTGTGTGTCACTCATTTTTGGCTATGTGTGTGCTGATTTTCGACATATTCTTTTTTCTTCGCTTCGTGTGAAGTCGATTTTACAGATGTTTATTACATTTTTTCTTATTTCCAAACGTGTATAAGGCTGAATTATTTTTAATATTCGAAACGTTCGCCTTTGTTTAACAAATAGCTTACGCTGAAATTCAATTACGGAGAAATTCAAATGCCGAATGTATTAATAATATTAATTGTACAAATTGGCATTTCTGTAAGCCCACTTTAGATGTATTACGAGTTTTGCATTCTAGCGCTTATACAGAACACTGAACAACAATACTTATCAATATTGGTAAAAAAAAGGGAAATTCAATGTACGTACGGGGATTGATTTTTTTAGTTAGCTATTGGCATCTTTTTGACATATTAAAAGTCTAGAAAAATCTAACTATGAAATATGCGATTTTTGGCCTCCATCTGGAAGAAACGTCAAAAAAGTGTAATCGGGGAAAAAGTCGGGGAAAGTTTACACTTGGCCATTTTTTTCATTATGGTATGAAATCCTGAATTTCTTAAACACAATAAGTTGCCGGCGCTGCCATCTTGTAAAATATCGGCAAAATCGGTTGTTTTGAGAATATCTCATTGCTGATGCATTTTAGTGTGTACATATTTATACCTTGTGTCCCACGCTAGGGGTACCCCATGGGATTTAACATGGGAAAATTGAAATTATTTTTTTCCTGCTTCCCAAATTAAAAAATCGCAAAAATGTTGACGCAGATTTAAAGTGGCACTTAAAACGTTTCTAAAAACAATTTTTGATTACAATTTGATAATTATTAAATTAATTACAGGCATTTGAAATTCGAAATTTTGAAGGTTTTTCGCGCATGCGATTCAGATCGGCTATCTTCGTTTTTTAAAGCAATATGGATGCTAAATTAAATTGTAGCCGAAGATAGCCGATCTGAATCGCATGCGCGAAAAACCTTCAAAATTTCGAATTTCAAATGCCTGTAATTAATTTATTAATTATCAAATTGTAATCAAAAAATTGTTTTTAGAAACGTTTTAAGTGCCACTTTAAAAAAAATAATTTCAATTTTCCCATGTTAAATCCCATGGGGTACCCCTAGCGTGGGACACAAGGTATACAAAGTTGTAGTGAATATAATTTTTTACAATTTTTGTATGATACAAGTTTTTTTTCAGATTAACTCTTTAGAAGTTATGACAGAGTTTGATATCTCCTAAGACAAAAGTCGCTCCAAACATAAATGAAGTTACAATACCGCAATTAGAACTTTGCGGTGCAACGCTGGCAGCTAAGCTTATGTCAGAAATTGCACAAGTTATGAGTGGGTTATGTTTGTGTGAACCGATTCAACTATCGCTCTTTCATGATTGAAATGTGGAGTGGGCCCTTGGACCACTTTTGTTAGCAATCGCGTATCGGAAATCTTAACAATTCTTAATTTCGAACAATGGGGGCATGTGGCCACAGACATGTATCCTGAAGATTGTACCTCACGAGGTCTTAATCCCGTAGAACTTCAGATACATTATCTTTGGTGGAATGGGCCAAAATACCTGCATGAAATGAGAGTTAAGAAAGAAGTGCAGATATACCTGACACACATGAAGAGAAGATAGTTATAAAGTTGACAGTAACTGGAAAGAAGCGAGATAAACTAGAGTTGACAAAGTTTTTGGACTTAGGAAAGATGTTGAGAGTCATATCATATTGTAGGAGAACATGAGAATGGAAGGGAGAAAAACCGAGCGAAAAGACATGCCAAATTCGAAGAGACACATCAATTAAGGAAAGGGCAATGGGATTCCCAGTAAAAGCGTGTTGTACGCTCTCTGCCCAGTTTTGGATAAAAATGGTCGCACAGATCTTGCCCAGACACATTTGGAGAATCGTCATCCAGTTATTATTGCTACTATCTGATGCGAACTCTTCGCGGAGGACCACAGATCATGTTAAATTGTTTATTATCTAAATACTGGATTCTACGTGCAAGAAATCAAGTAAAGATGCATTACAGAAAAGGTGTAACATGCGTTAGACATTCTAAGAGTAATAAAACACAAGCGATGGGACAGATCCACAAGTGAAACTCGCACCTAGTAAGCCTTTAAATCAGGGGGGGTTGACTAGGCAGGACCCATCAGTTTGAGATTTTCACCTGGGCGGGATACAAAATCATACAAAGGATACATATACCTACCTTTTCGTATGCGCATGTTCACTCACACGTGCCATTCATTTGGAGGTTGTTTCAAATCTTACTGCGCAAGGCTTTATTGCAGCATTCAGACTATTCACGTCAAGGCGTGGACATTGTAAAGATATACAGGGTTATTAGAAAGTTTGGAGACGGCGATTTATTGTCGTTAATATTCATTTTAGGAAAAATTGTTCAATACAAAAGTTGTTTATGTAATTTTTATCTATACTTGGGAATAGTTCAATTTTTGTGATCTGCAATTGTTTCTGAGTTACCCCGTTCCGCATAATTTTTTTAAATGCGAACATATTCCTTTTACCTCACTATTCGATAGAGGATATTTTTCTCTATAAAACAGCACAAAAGAAATTTTTTTAAAATTTATTTTAATAACATTTTTTTCAAAAATACGCCGATTCAAGTATTCACATGAAGTAGCTATATGGAAACAAAAAAAGGTTATGAATCAAAATCTTATCACTAAAAACAAATGAATAACTAAGTAATTTAAAGTAAGTGTTCAAATTGTCCTCCATTTGTCATTTGACAATGGCTCAGTCGAATTATAAAACCACCTACCTACTTGATGTAGGCGTTTTTTGGAAAAAAAATGTTCTTAAAATAAATTTGAAAAAAAAATTCTTTTGTGCTGTTTTATATAGAAAAATATCCTCTATCGAATAGTGAGGTAAGGGTAATATGTTCGCATTTAAAAAAATGTCTCCAAACTTTCTAATAACCCTGTATACAGTGACAATGGCACTAATTTTAGTAGAGGAGACAAACAGATTCAAGTGATGTTTGATCGTGTCAAGTCAAAGTTGCCTGAGGAGATATCTCAAATATTAACTGTTGAATCGACAAAATCGCACTTTACCCCTCCTCATGCGCCAAATTTTGGCGGGTTATGGGGAGCTGGTGAGTGAGATGTGCTAAGTCCCATCTAATAATCGGTGACAGTTGTATGTTAGCGTTTGAAGAGAAAAATGAATTGGAGTATAAATATTTTTACACACTACCACCTACTTCATGTTCCATACGAAGGTAATGTGGGGTAATAGAGAGAATCCAGATGGAAATTCTCCTATGCGGTAGAGGCGTGAGATGACCGACGCACGTACAGAACATTAAAAACCAAATGATTATTGAATAGCAGATAAAAGGAATAAAAGGATGCATACACATAAATTGTTAAAAAAATAGAGAATATTAAATGCTGTTGTGATGCTTGTGAATGATGTTGAAGAGTAAGCAGTTAAAAAATAATAAAATAAATAAATAAAAAATATAAACTTTCCCCGACTTTTTCGCCGATTTTTGACGTTTTTTCAAGATGGGGGCCAAAAAACGCATTTTGCATAAGTAGTTATATTTTTCTAGACTTATGCTAAAAAGATACCAACAACGAACTAAAAAAATCAATCCCCGTCATTGTGGGAATTAGTATGAGGTATCATCTATTTTGATGCATATGTCTCCTGTACTAGTTCCCACACTATTTTACACTTATTTTTAGTGATACCCACGAGACTCGCACACGAGTAATCAAGTCTCATCTCGTCTCGTGCGAGACTCTCGCTGTCGCAGTCTCGTCGTATACAATCCTTGCAGTTCCGTGTAACTACCAACAGTCCATTTCAAATAAGTTCCGTTGCGCGTCATTATTAAAATAAAGCTTGATGCCACACGTAATTATTAACTAAACCTAAAGATGCTGTCTTATAGTGTAATTAATTGCCTGTTCAATTATACAATATAGTTGTCAAATCCAATGTCAATAAATACAAGTTTTAGGTTAACGCAAACAGCAACGATTATTATTATATATTCTTCCTTTTATAATTTTTAATCTACCCCTCGCCCTCAAATACACGCCGAGGAGGTCCCCGTTACGCCCCTGGGTGGAAAGGTCTCTTTATAAATCCCAGATAGGTACTGTTTCAAATCCGATACAATTTTATTATACAGTATCGCACTATATTGATGTGATCATTTACAAATTGTTTAGAATACTTGGTAAAACTTTAGTAAAACCCAAAAAGGCACGAGGTCATCCTTCGATTAATACCAATAAATGATTGTTAAACCACTCACATGACAAAAATATGTGGCACAAGGTACGAAGTCATTAATGACTATAAGTTGAAAATATATTACAATATGGACACTGGACAGGGTATTTTAAAATCGGATCAACATTAAAATTTATTTAATGAAACACCCTGTAGATTTCTGGGAAGTTCTCCGCTAGAATGGAACGTTTTTGTCCAAATTCCATTTAATCTTTAGGTGATACCTATATGTATAAAAAAATGTAAAGGGTCTTAAATTAAAAACATTCAAGCCTCTGTGGTCTGGCGGGGCAGGATGGGCTTTCAGTTACGTCTTACAGCAGGTTATTTAACTAGAAAAATCACAAGAACTTCGATCGTTTCTTTTCCTCTTAGATCTGCTCATTTCCATTGAATTAAAACAGTTGTGCCCCCTGAGACATACGAATACTAGTATCCGAGCAAACAATAAAACTTTTTTTATATTGTTGTTAATATAGGCTTTATATTGAAACCGTTCGTGCTTCTACTATTGCCAGAAGAAAGCATCGAGCAGACCTTGGGATTGTACAAATTTTCTATTGCGATTAGTCACGATCCAGATAACTGGAATTTATTTTCTTGGTCCTCTAGCTTAATAATTAGGTTAAACTTTCTTGAGAAACACTACTTCAATGACTAGGTAATTAACAGAATTCCGACCAAGCCTAGCTGCAATTTAATAACACGATGAGAAGAACTTACAGAGACTCGACCAGTTTCTTAAAAGAGGACTATCTTAATTTAAAACATATCCAGATAAAAGTATAATACCTACGTAAATCACATGCTCAACCGAAGAAAACTGGAACACTATCAGGAATCCAGTAATTTAGTAGAAGCATTAAATTTCAAAACGGAATATTGGCAAGTCCTTAGGTGAAACCAGAAAACCGATTTACACCTCATCCAGTTAGAGAGTTATTTTAGTTCCAAGTATTACCCTTTGGATTATACCGTTCAGTGAAAGATTTATACTCAGCGCACTCGCTATAACCCAGAGGTTACTTGATCGTACCTTTGGACTTAAAATGGTCGACAGGACATTCGTCTATTTAGATAACATCCTCATAACAATTAGGTAAAACGTTGGATGAACATTTTAGTAATTTGCGGGAAGTATTACTGGGTCAAACACGAAGTGGTTTCAAGCTGCGGATCTGTAAATGTTACTTCTGTCGTGCCGATTTAAAATACCTGGGCCATATGGTTGCCTATAATAAGGTTACTCCTGTGGCTTAGAAAGATTTTTAATTCCTGTTCACAAACACCAGTTTAGTTCCACAAATTCACCCCTAAGTGCCCTTCACTTGCCGAAGCGCTATCCAGGTTACTCAAGGAGAGCGTCTGCGATGATCAACAACAAGAAACGCTTACCAATTCTGAAGACGCACTAACTCTTCATTCCTGACTCCAACAATCCTTAGAAGGTAAGCTGGTTTTAGTACGACAGGACTAATTGCAGGATCCGAAAAACGACAACGTCTGGGAAATTACTAAATTTAAAGGTTACCGAAATGTACATACAAGTGTGTAACAAGGTAGCACATGCTTGGTTACGATGGTATGAAGTTGCTGAACTCGAACAGTGGGAGAACCTGGAAATACACGATTTAGAGGATATGAAGAACAGTCCTCAAAACTAAAGAACACAAGGATAACGAGATGATGTACAAATTATATTGGTAAAGGCATAAAAGACTAGGGAAAGGCACAACTCACAGTGGACTAATATTCGAAAGAGTTTTAAAGTTACGTAGGGTCGTATATTACTTATTATTTATTTAAATAAAAATATGCTATTTTAAAAACACATGGACCTGGTCATGAACGGCGCCGGCGGAAAGTTAGGGTGTATTTTACTGAATGTAACTTCAGTTAACGCTTTGTTATCATTAAAATTGTAAACGGATACTAGGAGATGGAACCCCTTTCATTTTAACAATACCTACATTTCGTAAAAATTGCACTTGGGTCCTAATTCATTTACCTAAGCCAGAAATTATGAACAGAAAAGCACCATGTACAATATTTCAGTCAGTCCATAAATGTTATATGTACTACGTAACGAAAAAGTATAATTTTTCTGCTAATGGGTAGTCCCCAAACGTTATATAACTGTACACAATTTAAGCTTTGGGAATTCCACAAGAAACGGGTAGTTTAGTAAGTTTAATCATCATTTGCGTTTAAAAAGTTTATAAATCTGGAATGGTCTCACGCACGTTTTATTTTTTACCTTACCCTTCTTTAGCATACTTTTTATTTTGTCAATTTCCACTTTAAGGGTTTAATTAAAGCCATTCAGGATAATGAGTTTGTTGAGGTAATTGAGAAAAATCGTAAAAATGGCAAACGGCTAGGTTAAAATGTTACTAATAAGCTTTAATTGAGCTTTAATGTTCGTAATTTTAAATTTGCATTAAATTTCCTTTTAGCGTACATTAAGTATGCATACTCTTAAGATTTATATTCTGTAGAGGATCCGGGCTTAGAATGTGTCTCAAATTAATCTACGTTATTGAAACGCCCACAAATAATAAAAATTCCATAGATTTTGTATTCAACACGAAAAAAAGGTCTAAAATTGTAGCTTAAAATTAAAGCTTACAGTCATGCGGCATTAAGGTTAGATGCTAAAGTTTAATGCGAAAGCACGGATTCCCAAATGGGATACTTTTAGAAGCTGAAGCATAATTTTCCATTCCGTTTCACTGAGGTATCGTTTGCATAACATTTTCTAAAAGGGTCTATGTGCAAGATATTTTTGTAAACTGTGCGTGCTTAAAACAAAAACAAAAGAAAACCGGAATGCATATTTGTCCTTTTAATGAAGCTTAACATGTTTTTATGTTTAGCTATTTCCATTTCTAATATTCGTAAAAAGGACAACAATAACTTATTCCGAAAACATTCATTCATTTTCCTTAAAGGAATAAGGGTATCCCTCAAGAAATATTTTACAGGAAATACGCTTGACGCGTATTGCCCCAAGATAATTGACATTCAAAATACCCACTAGTTTAGCAAACACATCCTACGGAATAATTTAATTTATGACGTCCGACTACCTACGATAACTTAGTTAGTAGCAATTAAAATCAAGTGCAGATACCGACATCGCATTCTCCCTACAATTCCTCTCCGAAAAATAATTTGTATTGACTATTCAGTTTTGAAATTTAACCTAGTTGTATAAATTTATGAGATAAATGTAATAGGTACTCGGGGTTTATGGAGAACTTCAAATTAGCGGGAACGTTTCGGAACAATTCTTTTTCTAAACTTTGGTTTGTTTGCTTTATGTTGCTTTCCGATGCGATGCCGCATTTCGATCCCTCTTGTTGCTACTATTTGCTTCAAGTTTCCGTCATTGATTTGCATATTCCTTATTTGTAACAATTCATACCTATGCCTTCGCGAACTTTTTTCGTCACATATTCGTTGGAAAATTATACGAATTCAATTACTCAAAATGTAAAATAAGAAAAACCCGCTTTTTTTTAATTTAAAACTTTGAAACACTATTTTTATGTCCTATAGATTGTCCTCGTAGACTCGCAGTTGTTTATGTAGACTATTGGATTGATGATCTGTCTTCGTATGCAATTTGAAGTTGATTACTGGAGTTTTCTAAATTGAATTATTATGCTGATTGAACAACTAGAATATTTCACTGCTTTTCTATATTCAGAGTATGGTTAAGTAGTCATTTTGACAAATTCGCCGTATGGTATCACTTATTTGTTAATTATAGTTGTGAATAGCAGAAGTTAACCAATCGTTTACTGCAGAATGAGATTAATTTAAGCATGGTAGAGTAATTATTCTACTGTACTGACTTTTATGCGTTTCGGAAGCCTATTCGTCCTAATTCGATTATTATTGTTTTAAAACAACCTTCCCCCGCCTGAAAATAATATTTCCCTTAGGTACATTTCTGACCCTTCGGGTGTATTATTATTTATCGCACTACCTACTAGTAAATAACGTAATCTCATAGCCGCCTTTTCCAGTAACTTCAGATACTATACCATGATGGTCTGCTTTATAGTATCAGGCTGGAAGTACGCAGAAAATGTTTCCATATGCAGCAAGTTATTTCAAAGCTTAATCGAGAGTGTCATTAATCTCTTTATGGTTTTACCGATAATGAAAGGCAAGATAGTTACGGTTTTTCTAAATTGCATTGTCTGCTACAGCTATTCAGGATAGACATTGCACACCACGTACACCATATCTTATCTTTGTAGAGAACAACTTATTGTTAAATTTGGTCTACCTAAAATTCATAAATCAGAAATCCCCATAAGACCAGTGGTCAGTTTCTCAGACACTCCTGTTTCTAGAATTACTGCTTGGTTGAACCTAATCCTGAAAAATCATATCAACCCTCCTCAATATTTCGCCATCAAAAATTCCGTAGACCTAACCACTAAACTTACCTCCCTGACATTGCCACCTCATTTTTCCATGATTTCCTTCGACGTCACGAACCTCTTCCCGAGTATCTCTTCACAAGAATGCCTGAAAATTGTTTTTGTCTACATTAATGCTTCCAACCTCTCAGACGCCCAAGTTGAATGTATCACGACCCTTCTAAAACTCTGCATCCAACAAAATTTTTTTAAATTTGACAACAATTGCTACTCTCAAAACGACGGCTTCCACCCCTCCTCTCCGAAATATTCATGAACCACCTAGAAACTAACCACATAGCCAACTCTGATTTTTATAAAAACCATATCATTTTTTGGGGCAGATATGTCGACGACATCATCTGCATTCATAATTCCGACCCTTACAAAATTAAATCATTTCTCGCTTTTCTTAATCAGATCCACCACAACATCAAATTTACTTCCGAAGATGAACAGAATAATCAACTACCCTTTTTAGACATTCTTCTCCACAAAGGCTATCAAAAAATTAACTTTAGCATATACAGAAAACCCACCACCATGGACACTGTCATCCCCTTTGTTTCGACCCATCCTTTTTCTTACAAAGTTGCAGCTTTCAACTCTTTACTCAGGAGAATGTTTGCCATTCCCATGTCGCCTAATCATTTCGAACAAGAACTGAATATTATTAAACAGATCGCCATGAACAATGGGTACTCCACTCACCTTGTAGATAGCTTGTTCAGAAAAATTAAACGTTCCATCAATCGAACTTCCCTCACCGCTTGTACCGCTATTTCGGACAATAACAAATTCAGCACCCTTACCTTTTATCCCCATTTGTCTTTCGGTATTAAAAACATTTTCAAAAACCATAACATCAACATATCCTTCTCCAGTAATAATACCCTTAATACTGGCTTAGTCAAAAACAAAGACATTATTAAACCGACGGATAAGTCCGGTATTTACAAACTACAATGCCACACCTGCACTTCCTTTTACATAGGCCAAACCGGCAGATCATTTTCCACCCGCTTCAACGAACACTTTCATTGCATCAAAAATAACAATTTGGAAAACAAATCATCGTTCGCTGAACACATCCTTTCCACTGGCCATTCCTTCGACCCGAATTCCGATTACAATATCCTCTATTTTGGCAAAAAGAGTCATCTCCTTAATGTCTTAGAGACTTTCGAAATTTCAAAAAATAAACACAATTTGGATTTAGTCAATGAAATTACTGACTTTGGTAACAGTTTAATAAGTGCTAAGTTCACCTAACCTTTTCATTCACCCTATATATTAAGTTTACAATTTTATTTTTGTCAAAGCGATTGTTGTTGTTCACCTAGTGGGGCGCCATCTCGTTATAATTTTAATTCATTCACTTTGATCAGACCGCATATTGCGGCTTTGCCTTCAAAATTTTGTTAAAATCATATTAATCATCAGCCTTTTTGGCATTTTCATTAGTTATTAATCCTATGAATTATTAGTATTTTTATTTAAGATGTTTTACTTTTATTGAGTTTTTTAAATCATTATGTTTTTTCCTTAAGGTGAGTGTAATTAGTTACTTAAGGTTAGTTTTAATTAATTCTTTTATTGTAGCTTTCATTCATCTCTTTTGTCAAATTTTTGCTTGAAAATGAAACCTGTAACGGTTTGGAAACATGTCGCCAGGCCCCCCCCCCCCTCCCCCATGTAAAATTTTCAATTTTCAATTTTATAATTTAATTACATTTTTATCGATTGAGGTTATTAAATCATCGGTAAGGGGAGGTTGAGAGTTTTATTTACTATTATTGTTAAAGGTTGGTAACCACAGTAACTATTTTGTGTAAAAGTAGTCTTTGTTATCAGGTGGCTGATTTTATGGGTCACTCCAGTCTTTTTCGTAGTTATCGTGCGGTGAGTATTGCCATACTATTTATTCAAGCGAAAGGTGTTTAGATTGTTACTGTCGATGTGTTTTGTATCCAAATTTAATTGTGCATTACGGTCCAGTTGTCAATATTGTAAATATTGATTAGATGGCCATAGTGTGGTGTGCTTTCTATTTCTATTAATGATAAGGGATTAGGTGGATTATCCTAGAGGACAAACCTTGCTTTGACTTGGCTAGTTACTGCATTATTTTGTATCTTAAAATAGTTTTGTTATAATTTATTATGCTGAACTCTGTTCCCGGTTTTCTCTATCAATTTGTGCGGATTTAAAGGTTTAAAGAAAAGGCTGTGTACGGCCTCCACCCAAACCGTCATAACACTTTGTTAACCAAACAGAGGTAGAGAGAACATTGGAATACATAAAGGAAGGTCCATTGATGTTAATATACAGTGTGTTTACGGTTTTGTGATTTTATTTTTAAGGGGTGATTAAACATCTTAAAACAATGAACTGTATACTACGTTAGTATACAGTTCATTGTCTTAAAACACGGTTATTAACCTAAAATAACGTCTTCTATCAATCGTGGAAGTTTGTTGGTCTTATTACGACGTACTTAAGATCATAAGATACGACAATGAAAATTACGATCTAAACTAAACTATTCAAATCGATATATATCGTAAACCGTTAGAAATATCGATATGAAATAAGAGTATATTTTTCTCGTAAAATTTATTGAACTTTAACAATACCTGAAGAGAATTCGAAAATACGGCGCTGGAAAAAAAAAGTAAAATTTAAAATTTCAAAGCAGGTTAAATCCGGTTCTGTTGTTCATATTTAGGCTATCTGTAGCTATCCTCAAATGTGAAGTTTGAAAACATTGTTTTGAGGGGTTCCAAAGTTACCATTATTGTTCTGAAATAAAATTGTAACTTGACAGGACCGTATCTTCGCAAGGAAGCATGTTTGATTAAGACATTTTAACGGTAATGACCTTTTCTTAAGATTTTTAATCATCCCTTAAAAATAAAAACACGAGACCGTAAACACCCTGTATAATATGCATCTAGGAACAACAATAACATTTAAAAATGTATTGCATATATTTAGACAAATAAATATAAAATCCCCTTTGTAATATCCGATGAGCAAAAAAATGGAATAAATTTAAACTTCTGCTCACCTATAAAAGAATTAGGTGACTGCGCTCAAGCTTTCAGTAAATGGCGGTGGTGAGTGGTGCACACTACAAAATGAACCAGAACTGTAAATACAGTAAAACAAAAAGTTTTAACAAATCAGTTCTACTGATTACAGTTATACTCCCCTATATTTGCCCCCGTCCTGATCCTATGTTTGACAGGTGATACATATTACTACCCAACGTTGATGGCAATCCTGAAAAACCTATATTATCGTATGTTTCAGGGTAGAAGTTTGTTGATACGCTATAATTGCTAAATATTATATTTTACATTCTGAGAAAAAGAGATCTAAGATCTTCCGGAAATGTTTGAGGTTGCCACCTTGCTAAGGGTATGTTTGCGATTTTTTGTTTGTCTTTGGTATTAATTTCTTTTGATACCGGATTGAGTAGATTTGTTGTGTTATGTTTGTGGTTACACGGGGGACAGAGGTAAAACAGCGTACCATCACTTACTACTGCAGAAGAACTAAGTCCGACAGCCTTATTTGTTGCAAATGTTGGAAGATAAGTACCCAAACCCACAAAACCCTTTTGCTTAAATTACTTAGTTTCTTTGTACTGCCCCAGCTTAGATTTTCTGAATTATTGCAACGCACTGGAGCAGGAATTGTTAACTGTTTTGGTCAAGCTCTTAGGCGAATAAAATATCAGAATGAGGTCGATGCAAATTCGCAGCACCAATTATTGTCTTAACAAAATTTTCATTTTCTTCAGATTCTGTTAATTTGTTCACTATGTTTGGAATTTTTTCTAGAAAGGTCTATTATGATGACCATAATTAAATAATGAAGCTGTAAAAATCTGTAATTTAAATCGTTTTTAGGTCACACTTACCTCAAGGATGATTTCAGTAAAACTGATATACAAGAATAACTTCTCCCAATAAAGATAAAAAGACATATTTATACATAATCGTAAAAATCATTTTTTTTCAACAATTAATGCCATAAGTCCAGGGTTTTTCCAGTAATCCCGGTAATAAAATTTATATTGGTTTGGTGTATGATACAAATAATATTCTGATTGCTAGTGTCATCTAGTGACACGTAAAAATATAATGTAAATAAATGTCACGTTTTATGCAGTGTAAAAGAGGTGCAAATGGTACTAGTAGCGGTTTTATTCAAATGCAATCAATATCAAGTAGGTCTTGCGATCATGAAGGCGTTGTGCCGTTGTTGTAGAGTACCCTGAGTACCTTTTTCGGTAGTATGAAATTCAACAAAACATTTTTGAAAGAACCTGAATAAAATTAACAAAATTTTGAGCATGAAAAGTGAAAATGAAGAAAGTAAGTGTATCATTTTAATAGGTTACATTTTTGTTTTAGAAAATTTTGAAAAAGTCCACTGTAAAACCAATCTAAATGTATACCTACCTAACTTTCTGTTTAAGATATCGATGTTGTTCCTGACACTTATGAAGCTGATGAGGGCAGCGACTTAATCTGATGACGATGTGAACTGAAGACCAACCAATAGAAAATGTCGAAGAGGAGGCATCAAACATCATCAAAAACTAGGAAAAGGAAGCGATGTGCGAGTGAATGGAACAAGAACAAAACTCTCCGGAACGCTGGAAAAACATACATAGGTTATAAAAATAAACCTCACCTACCGCGGAATATAAAATCCTATGACCACACTTGTAGGTATAACCGCAACAAAAATGTATCCGAGGCGCACAGGCAGGATCTTTTTGAAAAATTTTATAGTTTAGCATCCTACGATCTGCAGAATTCTTTTCTGTCTTCGTGTATAAAGAAAAAACAGTGCAGAGGAAAAGCGACACAAACAAAGGGAAAAGTTTTAGCACTGAAATAACGTTGCTAATTAAACGAGTTTGTAAAATGTTTTTTTAACAACGTTTGATATAAGTAATAAAAGATTTAGCACCACTGTTGCTAAAACCAGTGCTGTTGGTATTTGTGAAAAAGACCGAAGGGGTCAGGGTCCTGGTCGGAAAATGGATTCTCCACGATGCAAACTTATTATCCAGCACATCACTATGTTCCCTAAATACAGGAGCAATTACTCTAGGACAGCGGTTCCCAACCGGTGGTTCGCGAACCCCCAGGGGTTCGCAAGGTGTATAAAGGGGGTTCGCGAAAATAATATTGTAATGGCGGAATTTTAAATCGCTAACGTGAAAAAAATAGTGAACTAATAAATTTACATACATATTTTACTGCACTGTTACTAATTCGAAAATAAAAATAGGGTACTAAATGAAATATGTGTTAAATTGTTAAATATTAGCTCATCTCCTTGCAAACTGTCGCATTTTTTACGTGACGAAACTATACCGCTGACAATGCGACATTTTCGTTTTATGTGGAAATTTCCACTTGGTGAACCGAAACCACAGCATAAACAACTCTCAGGCGGTACCTTTGATTTAGTTTTACGTTAGAATTTGACCTTGACGCCGCAATTACGTGCTAAAAGACAGAGCCTGACTATAACTTCAATTTGAGTAATAAAATTGACAAAATCTTTATGCGACGTACACACGTAATTTGTACCAAATTATACCTATGGGGCTTTTTCAAGGATTTAGCACCGAATGGCGGACCTGCGCGAAGATATGCACAACTACTCCCGACAACGAAAGATGTCTTGCTGATTGTTTTATATGCTGTGCCGAAACGTCTGCTGATTTCACCTTTTTACCTGTTACTAACGACTACACAAGGGGTTCGCCAATTTCCATCGGATTTTAGAAGGGGTTCGCAAGGAGAAAAAGGTTGGGAACCACTGCTCTAGGAAATCAAACTTGAATATCCGATATTTGTCACCGGAACTTAACATCACAAAAATGTATATCCTGTATATCGAATTCTGCAAAGAAAAAAATGTTGTTTCTCTCAAAGATTCGTATCATAGACATACTTTCAATACTGTATTTAATTTGAGATTTCACCTGCCAAACTCCGATACCTGCAGCAAATATTATTGAACATTCTCAAGATGAAGCTGCCGTTATCAACGCAAAGACAAATCAATCTGTTCATCAAAGAAAGGCAGAAAAGCCAATAAACATCTGACGCAAAATAGGATGAAAATGGGCATATGACACTACGCCGAATGCCCACAACGCCGACACGCTTTTTTGATGGTCCATATCGCCGACAGTGTCCACATCGTCGACAAGTGTACAAGGGACACTTCGCCGAATTTTTCTCTGTGGACACAACGCCGGCAATTTTAATTGTAATTACCTAACGTAATATCATTATTTTTAAACTTATATTTGCGTAATGAAATGTTGCACTTGACTATGAAAAGGTATCAATTGAGAAAAAATATACTAAACCTGCAAATAACCTAGGCGCTTTAGTGGCAATCAACGTTTAAGTTTTGTATTTTGCATTCTGCAATAAAAATAAAAATTCGGTGTCCCTTGTACACTTGTCGACGATGTGGGCACAGTCGGCGTAGTGTCCGTCGGCGTAGTGTCCCTAGTCGGCGATATGAGCCATCAAAAAATCGTGTCGGCGTTGTGGGCATTCGGTGTAGTGTCCCGGCCCCATGAAAATTCACCCGATCTTCGATGTTCATTAGGCTTTACCAACCCCGCTAATAACTTCTTCAAAAGTTTTCTACCTAATATATGCACGACCTCGTAACAAGCAAGGCACACATGTATGTCTGGAATGAAACTGTTTCCTCCAGAGGCTCTCAAAAAATCGGGTCATATCTGATTCATTTGATCAATAATGATCTCCCCCAAAATGTTATCAAGCTTATTGCCTACAGTGACTCTGGCGAGGGGACAAAATAAAAATAAGAATATAGCCTAATTGTTTATGTTTCAGAGCACTGGAGCACAGTGATCAAGAAATCTTCTAAAAAGTCGTCCACGAGAAGGCTAAAGAGGACTTTTTCAGTTTTTCAGAATTGAATGACTTAAGCCCGTCTTACATGGTCAAATTTCTACATGTATTACATGTATCTCTGTTTTACATGGTGATATTTCTACATGTACTTAAACTTAACACAGAAGATTTTACATCTAAAAATTCATGTAAGAATAGGTACATGTAGAAATTTGATCACGTAAGACGGGCTTTAATCAGGGATCCTAAAAAGGATACGGAAAAACATATCATAAAATGGAGAGAAATTCAGTAATTTTTTAAACATTCGTCGGGCGAATTTCACTTTTCAAATACATACTTACTCAGCGGAATGAAGATTATAGTGAAAATCAACGAAAAAAAGTGGAAGAATTTGCAATCTCTCTTGGAGTATATTCCTTCAGTATATCACGAAACAAAACAAGTACACATTTTCAAATAATGTTGCTGGAACTCAAGAAACAGAAAACTACCAAGCAGTTGAACGTGAAGCAGAAGGGGGAGATATCCATAATGAAGGTCGAAATAGCACAAAGGGGGTAAATTGTAATAAATAAAACAACTCACAACCTCCCCTTAGACATAAAAATACGTCTAAGGGGAGGTTGTGAGTTGTTTTATTTATTACAAAAGGGGAGGATGCCACTGAGAATATTGACTTTGTACTGTATTCTGATTATGAATGAACTTTAATGTTAAAAATCAATAAATATATATTTCAAAACAAAAATGCGGATAATATTAGTAACAAAAGAGGTATAAGTACAATTTTCAACATTTTTCTGATTATTTCAAAATTTTGAAGTGTATAAAATATAGCATTAAATAAAACATTAAACTACATGTAGAAAATTGGCCCAATATTCGGCTGGAATTTTGATATATCACTGAACTTTGAAGATAAAAATCTGAAAAAGTTAACAAACGTACTTATACTTCTTTTATTCTATAGCCCTCAATTACACTACCAAACGAGGAGGTAAAGCATATTAGCCAAAAGAAGCGAAAGGTACAGAAGTCGTAGCTGCGGTGGCGACTCCTACAATAGCTTGAATGGCACTTAGTTTGGACAGTATCGGTCATAACCGCAATATTGTTGGATATGCGTAGATTATTAATTATTCTCTGGAATATGTGGATTCCTCAATTTGTTGCTCCCTGAACTATTCTTGTAAGGCAACAGGAGCAACAAGATCTTTTTCTTTCAGAGGAAGTTTAAATTACATTCGAAGTAAAATTAGAGGTGGAATGTCCTTTTCGCGTAGCTTTGATGTCTCGATATAAGACAATAGTACAAACAAGATACCTACTCTGAATTTCCTTTAAATATATTAATTATAACTAAACTTTTCATTCGAAGTTTGTCAAGCAGAATAATGAAGTTTTAGCGACAGTCGAATCTCAAATCTAACGAGTTAAATGACAAAAGGGAATCCTTAATAAATTGTGTCCTATAAATCATTAAGGGTTTAAATACGCGAACGATTTATTGTGAAACAGAAATAAAGCTTAGGTACTGTCAGAAAAAATAAATAAAATCATAAAAAAAAAGAAAATTCAGCAGATGTATTTTATGTCGCGACAAATACGATTTATTACTAACTAAATCTGAAAATGTAGATAATCCACAAAATTTAACAATTTTGTAATGCATTCTAATTATTTATGTGACATATGCGAGTATAAATTTTTTCATAAATGAAACGTTTAAAATTGAAATGTGTTGCGAGTGTAACAAAATTTCAGCAATTCAAACACTCGCACTCTCGTAATATTCGACCTAACAAACTACTATAGATATAACATTTTAAAGCGAATTGGAAAAGAATAATTGGACATCATTTAATTAATTTAGCTTGAATTATACTTAATTATTTGAAATCTGATTAAATTATTTTCTTGTTAATCGATCATTCCATTTCGTACTGAAAAGTTTTGTAATTTAAAGTGGAAGTTTGCAAGTGACAAATTAATTTATACACGAAGTTGCTTAAAAGAAAATTTCTAAATATAACCAAAAATGATTTCAACTTGAGTACGCGGATATAAAATGCGGTTCTTTAATTAATCAAATACTGTGGAGAATGGTCCCTCTACTACTCAAAAGGGCCATCATTCGTTATTTAGTGGGATATAAAAAAGCGGAAATGACTATTTGTTACAGTAGAAAATACCCGTTGCGTGACGCAATTTTAGTACGCTCGTAGAAAAATTACTTGTTTTTGTATCCTAACGCTTTTTTGTAACTAAAACTTAATAACATATGCAAAATCTAGTATTAACTACGAGGAAATTTGTAATTTCATAATGGCTGAAAAAAAAAGGTTTGAGTAGGTATTAAAATACAGAGCAAACTTTAAGATAATACATAGAAACTTAAAAAGTAGCGAGATAAGGAATTTAAATTTGAGCTTGTAAACGTACGTATGAAAGGAATAAAGAATGATGATTGAACGAACAGTGATCGATCTGTTTTTGAATAGAAAAGGATTAGCTTTCCATTTGAAATAGTTCAACTTTAATGTGTAGGTATACACTCGTACTTACCCCTATTGAAAAGGTTTTAAGAGATATTTCCGTCGTATGCCCCTTTTGTTCTGCTTGAATATGTTTTTAAAATGGAATAAAGTGAAACGAAGCAAACTTGATCAAAATATTCAGACGTTTTGTTGTAAACTTGAAATAGCCGTTTGGAAAAAAAATTAAATCACTATATAATTTGTGCTTGTTTTTTGGAATCCTTTGTTATATGTATAAAGCATTGGATCGATTTAACAAGAAAGGGTTTGCTTATATCACGGACGCAAGGTAGTACTGCAATATCTGAGATGAAAGGCACTACAATGTCTTACAGGGCGTGTCACGTGTAACCTTCTGAAGGCAAAGTTGAAACATATGAAGCTCCATCCGATGTGCTAAAGTAATGCTCACGCAAACTATTTCAGAGGATTCGTCACTACTGTGTTACACTATCATATGCTTCCCCTTTTTATTTCACTGCATTATAGGCAAAAGGTAATCGCGATGTGCTACTCGGGTATTTTATGGAGAACGGTGGCCTTTCACAATAATTATAATTGGGCAAAATTAACTTCTTCAAAACTACTTAGAAGAATTTAAAACGATTCAATCGGAATTAGAAACTTGCGGATTGCTTAACGGATTAACAAAGGAAGATGATGAAAATAAGTATAGGGAAACATTTGAGAATGCATATTTTGAATTAATTGCGAGCTTTAATCAAGAACTCGAGCCATTAAAGGGTTCAAATTGTATGCAACCAACTCCAATTCTAGATCTTCTAATGTTAACGGCAATAATTACGAAACCAAGCTTCCTACAATCAAATTATCATGTTTTAATGGTCAATACGATCACTGGTTAGAGTTTCGCGATGCGTTTAATGCTCTTATTCATAATAATGACTCATTGCCACCAATTCAAAAAATTGTATTATCTGCGTTCTTCATTGGAACGTGAGGCAGGGAATATAATCAAGTCAATTGAAGCTACGAGCGATAATTATTTAATTGCGTGGGATCTTTTAAAAGACCATTATGAAAATAAAGGTTTGATTATCCACAATCACATAAAGGCAATCGTGGAACACCTTAACGTGCCCAAAGAATTGCGCGCCATTTATGTAATTACTAGTAGTTAAATTAGACCCGGTTACACGGCATGAATGGGAAACACTCAAAATAAGGAAAAAAATTCCTAATATGTCCGATATGAATGAATTTCTAAAAAATTCACTACCTACGATAAAAATCCCAAAATTAGTGACTTTAGGCTCATCCAAGTTATAATAAATTAGCCAAGTGCAAGTTTTGCTAATATCAAATATACCTGTAATTACTGTAAGGGCGACCACGCAATTTACAATTGTAGCGATTTTTTAAAATTAACAATACAAAAAAAAAGGTTACAAAGTTACAAGTAATAATACACATTTTAACCCCCTACAACTTTGGGCACGCAAGCGCCTTAGGACTACATTGGCGTGCTATTATTCTAGTTAGGGCAAGTCGCATCATACCGCCGCCCCTGAAATATTAACCTGTAGGGGGTTAAAATGTGTATTATTACTTGTAACTTTGTAACCTTTTTTTGTAAGTCAGTAAATGTAACCAATACAGTCCACACCTATTAATATTCTACATACTCTGATTGATTTGTTAATAAGGGTTTTGTTTTATGTTGATAAATAATATAATATAAAATAACGTTAAACGAATGAGGCTCGCTTTACTTTCCTAGTTATAAAAGTGGCGACGAGGTTTTTAAATAGTGCTTTATATATTAATTAATTAGTGCGTGAATAGTTCACAAAACGCGTATTCACAATGTCTGAAGTTGATAAATTAATAGCTTCTATGCAGAGCTTTGTCACCTCCATGCACACCCCTCCAGCACCTCCACCTATACCTGCAACTACAAATATTACTAGTAGGTACACATATTTCATTTGAAAATTACAATCCAAAAGAAGAATCATTTGAACGATTTGAAATTTTTTTAAACTTGAAACAACTTAATGGCACCGATGATGCAATTGAAAAGAAGAAAGTGCAAACATTCATAAACTGTATGATTACTAAAACTTATCAATTATTATATAAACTTACATCCCCCGATAAACCTACAGAAAAATTATACAATAAATTGGTTAAACTGCTTACAGAACATTTGGAACCAACTCCAAATCCACTGACAGAACAACACAAATTTCATAGTTGGAAGCAACAAGTAGGTGAGTCCATTTCCAAATACGTGTCCAAGTTAAAAGGGTTGACAAAGCACTGCGAGCTTGTCTGTTCTAAATGTAACCAACACATTGATGACTTACTTTTAGGGATGCAGCTAAGTAGTTCAGTAATTCGAGAAAAAATGTTGCAAACGATTGATAAAGCTTTAAGTGTAGAAGTGTCAAAAGTGGAGGGAGAGCAATTTATAACACCTAATCATGAATCTTTAATATATTCCGATGTACACTACAATCGTTTTGGCAACACCAGACCTACAGTACCCCAAAGTATGCTGGGGGCTGGTAAATGTTACCGGTGCGGGGATCTTTCACACAGAGCAAACAAGTGTGCAATTGCTCAAGAAACGGTCTGCTTTCGCTGTGGACGTCAGGGCTACTTATCAAAAGCATGCCTTTCGTCAAATACTGAACGGGAGAGTGCCGACAAAAACAAAACTCCTGCGATTAATTCAAAGCAAAAAATTTGATTTGTTGAAACTGCCGAGCCAGATTCGGATAGTGATCAAGCCATTAACCACATAGGTAGTAGAAATAAATACAGTTAATGACAGTTCAAAAAAATTCATGGTTACGTTACAAATTCAAGGTAAAAGCTTAGAATTCGAATGCGACAGTTCCGTGACTCTGATGTCATATTCAACCTTCAGAATAATTTCTCCAAAACTTACGCTCCAAGGTACACCAATTACATTTAGAATCTACACGGGCGAGTTTTTCAAGCCAATGGGTATGGCAAAAGTACAGATAGATTACAAAGGAAAGTCAGTAAAGGCTGATACATACATTCTTAATAAAAATACAAGTAGGTACAATATTAGGAAGAGAGTGGATAAGGAAATTACAGATTGATCCTAATGAAATTCATAGCATTTTTGAAAACGTTTCTCCGAAAATGATGGAACAAATAATTACAGAAGTTACAAGTGAATTTAACGAGGTATTAAAAAAAATCGGACTCATGCCTTATACTTGTAGTCTACAAACTATAGAAAAAAAATACACCCGTTTACATTAAGACCCGATCAGTTCCCTTCGCCATAAGGGACCAGGTAGAGGAGGAATTAGATTCCTTGGATTCCTTAGGATATTTTGACGATTAGATCGTACAAGGACGTACATTACAAGAATGCGTTACACGTTACACAAATGGCGTCTCTTTCTGCTGAACAAATGATAGGTTTTTGTATTTTACCTTTTCAACGATCCTGCCGTCTATTCTTGGGAGGAGTTACGAAATTTCGTAAGTGTATAAGAAACTGAACATCTTACATTAAGGCATTAACATAAAAAAAAGAAGGCATGGGACCCAGGACTGGTACCTATAACCAAAGACCATTGGTCTTTGCTATAACACGATGTTATGTACAGAGAATGATGTACTTAAAGTTAAATTTGAAATTTTCACAAGTGTGATATTATTTACAAATAACGCGATCTAATTTGAATCCCGCCCGTATTTATTTCATTAATTGAAAATTGCAAATTCAATTAATTATTTTTAATTTAATTAGCGCATTAAGCAGTCCATCTTGTATTGAATGCATTGAGACTCGTAATTCGATTAGTGCGATCAAAGGGTCACTTTAATCTCTCTTATAATGGTTGCCTGGAATGAACTCGGGATAAAACACCTAAGTAACCAAGATTCCTGTTATAATTTTAGCTCGCAACTGAATTTTTACATTCCTACGGAAAAATTTAGTTAAGTACACAATTACACATCTCTGTTACAATGGTGACACTGACAAACAACATGTACCTCTAGTTTCCTTTTTACGTTACGTCGTTACCGTAAAGCGGTACAGGATTATATTTCTGTAAACCAGTTTTAGAGAATGTTAAATGTTTTTAGTTTCAATTTCTTCCGTGGTTTCATTCATAATAAAATACCTACTAAATGGCAGTTGTATTAATATTTAATTACAAAAGTCAATCTAGACAAATATCAAAAATCAAAAACTATTATTATTCGTAAACATAGAAGCCTCAAACCAAAACATAAAATAATCTCTTAGTTTGTTCTCCTTGGACAGGAGCCTTCAAGAGGAGCTATGTGTGGTGCAGGTTATTTATCCACGTGTTTTGAGAAAATAATCTGTACAAATATTACATTATCTTGATACGCCACATTTCAAATGCGACAGATTTCCTTTTAACAGGTGTGCTAAACCTTCCAAGGATGTTAAGAGGGCCTAAAACCTTTTTTCAAACCATTTTCATTATGTATGCCCACCAAATAATCAGACGGTTCAGCTTTATCATCAGAATTGGATAATCAGACTTCAAGTTTCTCATTATTCTCACACTGTTCCTCCATCTGAATCAGTGGGAAAGTTCTACAAGAAACAATAATAGGGAAAATCCATGCGACTCGTTACCATTTGCAGATGTAATGTTTCTTAGACGGAACTATTGATATCCTCCAAATCTTATTCTACACGTAGGTATAGCGTCGTCCGATCCACACAGGTAGATGTCAATACAATACAAGGGCGCCGCCAGAAAATGTTCCCAGGGGGGGCAAGTAGTATTGGGGGTTCGTGGCTCTGGCGTTTTTTTAAGATTTCGTACAAAGTTTATTTTTATTTTTCATAACTTTTGCCTGTTTCCTTTTTCGGCGGCGCCCTTGGTACAATAGTACAATTAGTGCTGTACAGACTATTACGTATTTTGGCACAGACTCTGTACATATTCAAATTCGTTTGCCTTTTACTACCTCAATGTATTGAATTTGCATAATTCTACGTTAGGGAAGTGAGAGATCCTTATTTTCTTCAAATTCAAGATGAACTAGGCGAGTTTGAAATAATAGTGCTGACCATCTAAGTATAAAGTTGAAAAGCTTAGGCACGTACGTACCTCAAAATAAACAACACACACATCGTGATAAACAGTAATTTGAATGATACAATTGTTTAAAATCACCAATTTTAAAGCTTTCAGTTGTAAGGTGAAATTTCGTCGTTTTAAGGTTTTCCGCAATTTTACTAAACGGTGAAAGATTTATTTTCATAAATAAACGAAGGAATGATGAAAGCACTGCTTATTTTATGTAAAAGTCTGACTTTTTTAGATGGAACATCCATCACTTTGTCAAATCTGTTTTTAAAAGTCTGCGTTTTAGATGTTTTTCAATATTATTTTGTTTCTTTCTTTTAAAATTATTTAAAGATCGTCTATTCTCCGCAGATTTTAACTACATTTGATTTATTCATGTTAATTGTAGTGTATTGTATACATGTACGGCACTATAGTTGTAGAAGTACATATCTAATCTTTAATCTTTTAGGTTTAAAGGGGTTAAAATGGATTTAAAAAGAAGCAAAATGTATTAAGATTGTTAAGGCTACTCTACTACCATGATTATCGCTCGATACATGGACGATTTATTGGTGAAGTAGCAAAGCCTTGAATTCAAAAGTAAACATGAATACATTATACAAGGTCGGCACTACGAGCCTTAAGGTTATTTATATAACACAATACCTACTTATGAATTTCTAACATTTTCAGCGGTTACATCCTTTCAACAATATAGGATATTGGCTCTATTGTCCGAAAGAAATCTTGACATTAAGATTTTTTGAATTTCCATTGTGGATTCGGAATTTGAGTCCCATCTGTATTAAATATTATCAAATACATTTCTCTCCACCACTAGTTAAACCATTTCGCACACTACACTAGTGTAGAAAAACATGAGTGAAAGATATTCCACAAAAGTAAAATAATGGGAAAATTGCGAACAGAAAGAATTCAGATAAGCAGGTCCTGAAAGCAGTCAAAATGTGAAGAGGGCGAATGAAGAGACGAACATATGAAATATAATAATAATGGAAGATCTGGCAATGACCAACCCAACAAAGTACTGGAAGTTCATGTGTAGAAGTAGAAAAATCCTAGGATTGTATGTATGTAAAATAGGGACAAAGAAATTTTCAACGATGCTTGTAATGCAGGGTGTGTAATAAAGGAAGGGGGAATAGGAATATCCTTCCCAATATTGAAGAAGCGATGCACGAGAATTTGTTTAAACTGTTAAACATTGTTATATGTTATTGTCAACAAAATATGTTATACCTACTGTCTAAGTAGATTTAGAAAAGCGAACTCAAGGTCAAAGAAAAAAACATACAAAATCCCTTCATAAAATCGAATTCAAAAAAACCTTAGTCGAGTGAAAAAGTGATAAAACAATTCATGCAGTTGACATTAGAAGCATATAACAAGATTTGCTCATAAAATATTGATCTTTCAGGTCGTAATGCAAATTCTCAATTTTTGCCGAGTGAATTAGTCAAAGAATTTGTACAAGCGAAAAACCGCCATAAAATACTTTATGAAACAATGTAACAAACTGTGGAAAATTCGAAATAACAGACTAACAAAGTAGGATGGATTTTTTATGCCGAAATAAATTTTTATTAGCGAAATAACGTGAATTTTACAAATTACTAAACTAAATTGGAGCACGTGTATTTGCAAGTTATATAAAATTTATTATTCTCGATGTCATCTTAGTTTCCCTCCTTTTGAATGTAAAATCTCGGCAAGCACATTAACGTAAATATTTCGACTGTAAGCTTAACTAAGGAATAATTGAGAGCTTAGTTATAACTGTGAATTCATATTTTATGGATATCTCTTCTTTACAATCGTAAATATATAATGATAAAAATATGAGAGAGCTTACTTTAATATGCAAAATAAAATTTTCTTTGTAACAAATTTACGTTTCCATATATTAGGAATGCCCAATATAAATGAAGAAAAAACATTGAAAGACCTCACATTTCTCTTTGTAAGTTTATTACTATAATAAAGGCATTTTCGTGTTCTTTAGTTAACTTTTATAGAATGGAAAAATTAAATTAAATTATCTTGAAAAATTTAGTTTACTTTGACGATAAGAGATACAGGAAATAAACTGATTTGAGTTTCGTTTAGATTTAAAAATTATTATTAACTTACCATTACCTTGGGTTTTTAACGTAAAGGTAAACTATTTTGGTTTTATTAGACCAAGTAATCTAATTTTATTGTTTAAATTCATAGGTAATTCCCATTTCAAACCAAATGTTGACCTCATGTCTGAATTTGTATAATATCTGCGCGGACAAAGATACACCTACGTTTGAAGTAATCTTGGGCATAGAAATATCTAAACACTTCAGTGTAAAGGATGTGGGAATAATTTTGCTCCAGAAAAGATCTTAACGTTCAGAAGCAAAGGTAGCCTAAAGGTCTTATAATCTATAGAATATCTGGGTAACTTGTTTACTGGGGTTCTTTAATTAGAAATTTTGTTTCATACAAATTTTAAGCAATTCAATGATTAAGAGTGTTTGAGAGTCTGAAAGTTCTAAAGAGACCAAATGTTCAGAAACAATTTTAATACAATCATCTGGGGGAATGCTGGGGAAGAGATTGGTAACGTTGAATGAAATCATGAATAAACTTGTGGGTAAATTAATTGAAGCTAACTTTAGTAGCAAGGTCAAGGGAATTTCTTAAAGAAAAATTGGGTTGGGAGTTAAAATGAGTTTTTAAGATGGAATTGAGCCAAGAAGTAACTCTGGAGGCAGGGGTATCAATGAAACTGACAACAGGTCTAGTAGGTATCTCAATTTTGTGAATTTTTGGTAAGTCATATAACAATTGACTAGGAGAGGTTTGTGTTGAGTTGAAGGAAGGGATCATGGGTCTGAGACTTAAAATTGTGCTTCTAAATTTTCTTGTGAAGGTATTCATATAGTCGGTTTATTCTTAAATTACTATGGATAGGGAACTCCTTAAAATTGCTGTAGCCAATGATAAAATGGGTTTCACTTGCAAATAAAAGAATAAATGTCATACAAAACGTTTCAAGCGAAAGTAGTACATATGACTACAGCATTATGATGGAATTTCCTTTACACTCCCTCATTACCTCCAATTCTATTGTATTCCTAAACCCTGACAGAATAAAGCAGAAGCTCTACAACATTTTTTTAAATTAACGTTATTCCATAAACGTATTATGTCCTGAAATACGAAAAAAATGTAGAACTTCTGCTTTATTCGGTTTGGGTTTAGGAATTGAATAAACATGCAGGTAAACAAGTGAGACACAATTTACCATTGGCTACGGCAATTTGAAAGCGTTTCTTGTCCGTAGTAATTTAAAAATAAACCGACTATAGGATTGTTATTCAATTTAGAAAAACCTGGTGATTCAATAAAATCAATTACTTTAGTCAAATAATCAGTCTTGTTCAAGATGACAAAGCAATTACCTTTGTCAGCTTTCGTACACATAATAGACGGATTGGAATTGTTAAACAGTTTGGACAATTTTTTATTATCAACAACTCTTTTGCCAAAACGACCTTGAATATGTTCATTAACGAGGGGGTTGGTAGTGATATTTCGTCGTGTTAATTGTACTTAATCACCTCTAATTAAGAGTTTTTCCCCTCAGGTGGGTTACTGGTAACAGTTGCCATTGGAATTATTCTCATCAATGAAGTATTGGGAGTGTAATTTTATCAGATTCTTTCACCTGTTCACCGTGCTTCTTACGAATTTCTTCGGTCGGGAGAATATTTGCTACCAGAGTAGTTCTACTAATTATGCGATAGTTAATATCTAGAATATTTTTAAATGTAATTTACACACATGGGTCTTCTGATTATTATTGTACCAATAGTACAAACCATTGTTCGACAGAAACTAAAGATACATCCTTCGTGGCTTCAGGAGTTCAGATTTGTTATTACCTGCCATTCTGCTGTATTTTCATCTGCTCTAGTGGCAGCAATTTTCTCCTATGACTCTTTTCTTTCATGAGTTTCTTTATTTGATTACACTTTAACGAAGTAGAATCGTAGTAAAGTTTCGCACTAAGGGTACAGTAGACTACTCTAATCACAGTCGTGGGATCACCAAAATAATTTGTGGTATAATGACTCTTACGAAAGCATTTTCTGCAAGATGGCCCTATTGACAGTGGGAATGGTTTTATATGTAATAGGTAATGTTCTATCACAGAATTGTTCACCAATGGAACCCAAAAATTTGTCTATGTTGAAAGAAAACGTTTCTATATTTATTAGACTTAATATACGAGAATGTAAACTAAAATTTTTATTAATTGTTTTCTTACAGCGATGAATTTCGGTCGTCAAAGACCATCAACAGACTTAGCTCAAAAAATTATATTAATGAAATGAATTGTTATTATTATGTTATGTTATACCGTCGTTGTTGTTATTTGGTGAAGATGCTGTGAACGAATGGTGTTGAAAATTGATAGGATCTGTAAAAGGATATGTTAACTTAAAATTATAGAATAAACGGTAAGTAAACTTGCTCGTTTAGGTGTGAATAAGTTAGTATGATAAATACAATAAATTATACAACTAAAGGGTGGTTAGTTAAGACGGGTGTTTTGAATTTACCTGAAGGGTAGAGGCAGTAGAGCTGTGTTTGAGCATGTGGTGTATAGAGGTTATGGTAAAGTTAGTATTGTTGAGGTTAGTATTTATTTTTGGCGGGTATTTGTAAGGTCATGGGCGTGCTGTTTGTCAGTGGCTAGGGTTTAGTCTGGGTCCGGTGGTGGTGTATTAAACGAGGGTAGTAGTTTGTAGTTGTAGATGTGTTGTTCTGGGAAATGCGTGATGTCGTTGATGAGGTATTTGTTAGTGTTTCTTATGGTTTTGTCGATTTCATAGTGTTCAACGATTGACAGTTTCTTGAAATTGTTAGAGTGATAGAGAAGTCTAATGTTTTCTAGTGAGATGTGGTGATTATTTTCTAAGGCGTGTGTGCCGATAGCTGATTGTTTTTACTGTGTTCCTTGAAGCGAGTTTTTAAATTACGTGTCGTGAGCCCTATATATGATATCTTACAACCGTTGCAAGGGATTTCATAGATACCTGATTTATTAATCGTTAGTTTCTTTATTTATTACTATCGGAGTAAAAATGCAAGGCCTCTGACTTTAGAAGCTTGTATCTCAGTAATTAGCAATCGTAATTTAATGAAATAAAGTGCACTTAAAAGACCATTTATTTCTACAAAAAGGTGTACAGTTTTAGATTTTTACAATACATCGTTAATTTTCTGTATCAGTGTATGTGCGAAAAAGCGCTAATTATGGCTCAAATCGCACAAGCGCTCCACTTTAAAAATTAATTACGGCTATATTATTGAAACTGAGTGGTAGATACTTATATATTTCAAAAATGTATACTTATTTGTCGATGTGAGATGCTTTTCAGGCCAATTGGTTTATTAGTATTAAAGCTATAATGAAAAAACGACATCTTGTGTAACTCAGTACCTGAACGTTCGATATTAATAATATTGACACTAACATAACAAGGGTAAAGCAATTATATTGTGGTCTAACACTATTCACAAAAATAATGTCATTATACATCGTTTTTTTAAAAGAAATTTTGAAAAAAGGATGGTTGCTTCGGTTGGAGAGGTGAAGCGCAGCGTGCGGGGCAGCTGTTGTCGTACACTATTGCTATAAAGCGCATGGTTTTGTACAATGCAAAAGAAGAATCACATTGTTGTGGGTTGCCGCTCGCTGCTTACGATGTGGTAGATTACCTCTCGCGGGAATATGTGCGTCTTTCTTTCGCGATAAACATAACATTTACGTTGAATTACAAGAAAACAAATTT
Organism: Pyrocoelia pectoralis; assembly: GCA_036250285.1. NCBI lineage: Eukaryota > Metazoa > Arthropoda > Insecta > Coleoptera > Lampyridae > Pyrocoelia > Pyrocoelia pectoralis. Next base: position 43,252,279 of record CM070078.1, read on the forward strand.
TATTTTCAATAAGGGAATAATGCAGTTGGATTTGAGTAATACAAACTTAGTATTTAAAACAAGAATTTTTTCTTTAACTTCCGTATATTGCCAAATAGCTCATTTTCGGTTAGGGCTTATAAAACCAGTTAATTATATGAATAATCAATATTTATTGGCTGTCGACTTTTCAGAAGTATGTGTGCTACAACATTTATAAATTTGGTAACAATTTATGAAACAATAACAATTTTATGATAAGTTAAAACTGACCGTCAGCCAGGAAAATACTAAATACAGCGTTTTTATTGCTGTTAATTAAAATAAAAGTTAAACAAGTGATTCTACCATTTTGATTTTTACACATGTTAAACATATATAAATGACTAATGTACTGCCCAAAAATGAAGAAATTTCACCCTTCAGTTTTTTCGTTATGACCACTTAAAGTCAGAGGCCTTGCATTTTTACTCCGATAGTATGTAGTAACAATTTTTTGCAATAATAATATTCGCATTTTCGTCCGCTTCATCTGAGTTCTAATCCGAATGTCACACGTGCATATCTATTGTTATAACAGATTTTTTTGTAACGGCAATAAAGCAAGTTCAGGAGGTGTTTTCGAGCAGATGGGTCACACGCACATGACGCACAGCTATACAAATGAGTAGTACGTTCTAACGCCAGTTGGTAAGATCTAAAGTATTTTCAATCTATTCTTGTTCCTTATCAACTGATTTTAAGTCTAGGTTATGTTACATTGGCCAATATATTACCTGTAGAATAGCCTTTCAGTGGTTTTTTATACTTAGGCACTTTACCATAAAGGAAACTATGACGCGGACAAGCTAGAAGGGGGAATTTTTAGGATATGTTAATAGAATATGTTGCCAAGCATCAGCTCCAAATATTTTGTTGGGGCTGGTCTAACTTTTGTTTATAACGCCTGGGCTGTAAGAAGTAAGAACTAAAAAAAATATCAATAAAACGGTGTTAATAAATGGTAGATGACGCTTGCTGATGTGGGCCCTGTAAACTAAGCGAGTATATGCACGATATTGAGAGGCATGGTATAGGTTTGCAATCAGACGACGGGAAGGTGCACCACATGCTTTGTAAATGTTCTATTCTTGTCTGAATGAGAAGATCCTCTGGTTTAACTGACGTGGGGAATAGCTTGAATGGCGTTGATTTCGGAAATTTGCAAAGGTATAAAAGTCGAAAAAGTATAGCGCCAATGACATCCATTAATCTACTTTTAACAATAACGTATTAGCAAACAAATAAAAACAGTAAATACAGAAGACACAGTAAAGAAAGTAAGAAGAGAGAAGAGCGATAAGATCATGGAAAATACAGCAGTGCACAATTGAGAAAATACAATGGAAATGAACCACCCGATCATAACATTATTACATAACATTAAGAAAGTAAGAAGAGAGAAGAGCGATAAGATCATGGAAAATACAGCAGTGCACAATTGAGAAAATACAATGGAAATGAACCACCCGATCATAACATTATTACCCCAGGTAGTTCATGTTGTAGTGAACAATGAATTTGTGGTTACTGGGAGTTTACGAACTTCCTGATTTTCTTTATACAGTTATGTATGAGATTTATTCAAATGAAATGTATCTTTGACCCATAAAAAACTTGAAGAATTCTTCTGCGTCTGATTGAAAACGGTTGGGCCGTTTCGTTTTTCGGTGGTCCAAAGATATGGAAATCATAAAGTGATCATTTTGGGTTAAAAGTTCGATCGCCCAAGATTCCCCAATTCTATCCTGACCAAGCTACTTTTCAAAAGAACAAGTCTCGAGGAGAAACTCGACTATTAAATTGGTGGGATCTCTTGCTTGCTTTCATTAAGTACTCAATTGAAAAAGTGGTTCATGGGAAAAACTTTCAAACATGTGTGACAATGTAAAAGATAAAAAGTTTATTGCTTCGTGACTAAAACCAAGTAGCACAATGAAGGATAATTGTATTGAGGACAGATGAGAAATTAGTGAGCGCCTGTTTAAAGAAAACTTCCACATATCATATTTATTGCTGTGCATAACTATAGGCAACGTTTATTTATGTTGTGCTCCAAAATGAATATATATTACCACATATCCAAAAATATATGTATTTATTATCGTATACCAGTATAAATTAGTATTAACAAAAACCACCGAGGCGACACTAAATTTATTCTCAAATTTAGGTTAACTGCCTTAACTTTAATCCGCGTATAAAACATGACAAGAAAAATTTATGGGAGTTTATGCACATACACAGTGCAATAAAAGTGTGATGCAATTTGCAGACAAAAGATCTTATGGTTATTACATATTCAGATACCTTCAGTGTTAAGGTGACATCGGTGGTTTATAGGTTTATCTATATTTTACAAGGAAATAAGAATATACATAGCTGTTGGCAATTTTCCAGTAAGACCACTGCATAGTATCACATTTAAAATGCCTTTAAATGTTACAGTTTTTCACGAAAACGCTAAAACAGCCAAAGAAATTAAATTTGCAAATTTCCACTTCGTACTCCTGAAATTTATCCGTCCAAAATCGAACGTAAATGCTAATTACATTATTCCGTCACTGACGATTTGGAATAAAACGAAAGGAAAGCGAATAACATTTAATTTCACTTAGAAATAATTTCGATAACATTGAATCACAAAAATAAAATCGAATAATGCTTAAAATTCTCAATACATTTCCTTCATTAAACTGCAAAGATTAGAATTGCAGGAACAAAAACGAAACGTAGTTTAAGTAATGATATTGAGTCAGACAGTATTTGTAAGTCTTAAAGTCAAAAGTTCATCGCGCCATTCGAAGAGGAATTGGAGAATAAAGTTAAAAAAGTTATTAAATTTCTCTAAGTTGGAGATTCTTCTTTGTACAAGTTTTATGTAATCTGGGGTAGTTGTGATTTGCATTATAAAATGAAATGGTGAATACATTAAATGTCGCATGCATTAGATCGTTTTTTAATCCATTTTTGTTTTTCTCTCAATTGATTTCCTTATTTTTCTATTGTATAAGTGTAATTGCAAACGAAGTTTTCACGACAATTTAATGAACGGCTCGGCAGCACCATTCTAATTAAATCTTAACCATTGCTTGGTTACATAAAAGTTTTAAGGACTTAAATAGGTTTTATTTATCCTAACTAAACAAATTGTTTCGTTTATCTTTATCTGAAAGGACATAAAATTAATGCAAATACGGCTAGCGTCACTTCTAATTAAATTGAAATGGAAATAGCGACCAGATATATACGGCAATAATTTCAGAACTTTTTATAGTGGCCTTTTCATAAGCAAATATTGCGAATCGCAACTAATATATTATATTATGTAGTTTTAATTGTCGTATTTCGTTTTAAATTCATCATTGCACATTAACCATTTGTTTACAATTATCAATTTTTATTTTAATTTTTATTTCTAAATCATACAATCATACAATAACCACCATAACATGCACTTTTACGTAGAAGAAAATCTTCACGCTGTAATTGAAAAAAATCACCAATACAGTTTTAAAGTCAATGTTTGGGCCGGAATTGTCGACGAACACCTTTTGGCCCTTTTCATCATCCAGAAGTCATGAATGGTGAACACTATTTATAGTTTTTAAAAAATGATTTGGACGAGTTAATGGAAAATGTGCCTTTAGACATCAGGCAAGGAATGTGGTTTCTTCAAGATGGAGCGCCATCACATTATGCAAGAGATGTCAGGAATGTGCTAGAGGTCGTCTACTAGCGGTTGGCGAGACTACCTGGCTGTTGGAGCCAAAAATACTGATTCTTGAGCTTCTTAGGATAATTGACATTAACGTATATTAACATATTAATGAACTAATGAACATTTACTGTTGTCATGTTAATCACTGTCATTATAATATTCATCAAGAATGAGTATTTAGGGTCCCAACAACCAGGTAGTCTCGCCAAATAGTAGACGACCTCTATCTGATTCGTTTCCTTTGCGATGGATTGGTAGAGGAGATGACGCTTCTGTTGCTTAGCCGCCCCGTTCTCCCGACTTGAACGCAATGGATTTTTTCTTTTGGAGGTACCGTAAAGAAAAAGTGTATGCAACACCCATTCCATCAATTCAGGAACTCAAAAGAAGAATTGAACATTACGGAAATGAAGTTCGTGTAGCACGTTTAAGTAGAGTTCAGTTAAAAATAACAAACGAAATGTGTCCACTCATTAGGGTATTGCATTGTGACGATTGTAGGCTTTACCTTCTATTTATATTTTGAACTGTGTATTATTTTGTAAGCAGAAATTCAAATATTCTATGAGTATATCAATTATTCAAAGTATATTATCATACTATTGAGATGATAATTTTGTATATATAGACATGTATTTGTTTTTGACGTTGTGTCCTATGTGTGTGTTAACCTGTGTAAATACCCTAGCACATTTAATACCCATAAATATTTAAAAAAAAATGACCTACATTAAGATACTGAAAATCCCTCTTTATGAAGAATTTCTTTTCACATGTCCAAAAATGGTTTTATACTTGGACGCACTGTATCATTTTCAATACACTTAACAAGCACCTTAATAAATATTGCGAGCATAACAAAAAAATCTCCTACCTTGCGCCACTGTTCCGTCTGCAATGGAAAACCGCAGAAATGAGCAAATTTAAGAAACAATTGTTAACACCAACTTACCCATAGTGACGCCTTTATCTGCTTTTATGGTCCAGCACATTAATTAAACAACGTCGACGATTTAATTATTAATCACACAGACACAGATTTTTGAATCCGAAATCACGAACGCGAGAACAATTTCGAAATTAATTTCACTACATTTTCGATCGCCACGAAAGTCTTCAACATACTGATCGGTAACAACTTCGAAAATTTACACAAACGTCTTTTATCGTTATCAAAAACTTAATACTAGTTACTTTCACATTTTAATAAGAACTTATGATTTATAGTATATTATTCAACGAGCGTATAATGATGGCTATTATTCACGAGGTAAGGCATAAATTACCGAGAGAATAATAGCCATTATACGCGAGTAGAATACTATACTTTATCCACGACTATCAGTGATTAATAAGTTATTATCATTAGCAACGTGTGTAATGAATATTACTCACTGTTATTTTATATATTATATTTATATTATTATATTATATTATATTATATTATATATATATAACATTAACATTAAGTATAGTTGCGTACACACCGGTTCGCTCAGATTCAAGGTACCATCAAGAAAAGTATTTTATCCACGACTATAAATGTTAATTCAATTTAAATATTTATTTGAAAATTCTCTAATTGACTGTATTGGACGGTTACCATGGAAATATATAAAATAACAGTGAGTAATATTCATTACTCACGTTGCTAATGACAATAACTTATTAATCAACAGTAAGATCATAAGTGCTCAACTCTTGTCGGCAAGATTTTTATTTTGTATGAGCACTGGTTGCTTGGCAATTAAACGAGATCAAATTGACGAAAAGACCCGAGCGCAGAGCGCGAGGGTTCTTTTCCCAAGAATTTGATCGAGTTTAATTACCTTTTAGCAATCAATGCAAATACAAAATAAAAATCTTGCCTGACAAGAGTTGAGAACGAATGATCTTCGGTTGGAGAATTAACTGAATGAAGCGTTAATTTACTTTTGTCAAAATGCCATTTGATTTTTTAAAATATTAATCAATACCTACTAAAACAATGAGGTAGCGGCAAGAAAAGTAGCATACATTCTTTTCAGTTAAAGAAATTTGTGATTGGTGCATGTGACACTGTTCTTAATGTCTCATTGGTCTACAATACTATGAAGTTAATTATCACTGATAGTCGTGGATAAAATACTTTTCTTGATGGTACCTTGAATCTGAGCGAACCGGTGTGTACGCAACTATACTTAATTTTAATGTCATTAATGTATTGGCAAACTTGTAGCGTACCCAGGTGCAATCGAGAGCGACTGCGCAACTCAAAACCAAAAACAGACTCTTCCGCCAACTAACCGAAACCCCAAGGCACTTGATCGTCAATTACAAACCTGTCAAATGATGGGACTCTACGTTGTAAACGAACTGTTCGAGATGTGTGTCTGCGCTGCTCTTATAAGGAACTAAGTATTAGGCAAACATAAATAAAACACAAGAAATGGGGGGAATGAATTGTTAATAAAACATCAATCAAGGTTTGCCTTCTCAAACTAAGTAGAGATACAGCAAGTTAATGACCATTTCGGCGGAGAAATGACCATGAAATAATGAGATGTCCTTTTTAAAATGGTAACGATTCGTGTCCTTATGTCCCATTATAGAATACACTAATAATAATTGTGATCATTTTTTACAGATTGTGGGCATGTAGAGAAAAAAGGAGAAACTGTAAAGATATTTGTACAGATGAACCTACTCAATTCTTTATTCTCATTATTGGTCCTGTGGGTGGTCCTTTGTCTTTGTCACTTTGTTTTTGTCTATCCTCTATCCTTAACGAAGTGCAGCATTATGGAAGGATGAGTCTTCGTTGCTACCTCTTGTGTAATCTTTGCATCTCCATCTCCAAGTAGGTGTTCCTTTGCCTTTGGAAATGTCTCAAATTGGCAGATACTGCTAAGTTCCCGTTTGGGTTTTCCAAGAAGATCTTGGAATGGTTTTGTCTTAGAATTTTCGACCAATGTCTGCCATGCTGTTTGGTGAGTATTGTCTGAATTTGTCTGGGAACATTCAACAGACGCGGGTCTAATGCAACGTACTAAGGAAATTAAAAGTTACCAGAAACATCGTACATTAGTGATATGGGTTCTAGAGAGCACATAGTTGATTTTGCACGGTACTCGTATTAAGCGATGCAGTCCATCATTATTTAAAGGGCTTTTGTGAGTTGCCAAAATTGTCATTTCAGGTGGTGCTTAAAAATGAAATAGGTAATTCTTTCTCAACAAGTTACTTTCTGGTATGCACTGCGAGTGCGAGGAATCACCAACCTCCTTATTTGCGGGTGTAGGTAACCCTGTGCCTGTTACGGTTAATAGTTTACTTTATCGGACGATACTAACTGACGTTTACTTCAACAAACCGAAGAGTGATATGTGGTATTATATGGGTGGAACCATACGACAGATCAAACAGTAACTTTAATTCAAACGAAAGTTCTTGTGATGTTATCTCTCAGGGGGGTAACATCGATTGGTCACTAAGGTTTTGCGATCAAACCCCGTTTTTATTAATAAAATTGCCACCATTCTAGAGCAAAAATCGACATTCTCAGAAGTGCAATATGCGAACGGGTTGAGTAAAACTTCAACAAAAAACTGTATTATATATGCGTCGTTGAGGGCACTTGTAAGAGTAACATCATTTTTCACTGCAACTCCGGAATATGTACTTTATACTGATAGCAGTTTAGTAACACTCGTACTATTCCAATGTTTTATTTTGTTTGGAACACAAATCATAAATTGTAAATTTGGAGCAACTTTCGCAAGAACTTTTAGTATAGGTAGCATTCTAATTCAACTGTAATGTACTCACAACTTTAGTGGACAGTCATAAAATATACTTTTAATAACTGCTACAACAGTTCTTGTATGTGTTAAAAGTATAATGTTGATAAGTGAATATTCGGAATTTAAACTACGAATCAATGTTTAAGTGAAAGTAGATATCTGTAAACGTCGAATTTCGAAATGTGACATACGCCTTCTCATTTGTAAGCTCATTGTTTTCAGAAAGCTCCATGTGAAGTTTGTTTGTAGAAAATAGGTTTTCTGCGGCATCCAATCATATTCAGTGTGCCGTATCCTACGGGATCTTGTTACAGTACCTGAGAGACGCGAGTCTGCATTCATTATAAGGCTAGGCCTTTTACCTTCCTTTTCTACATAAAGATCATTTTAAGGCACCGTCTATAAATTTTTGAGTTGATACGTGAAACATAAATGTTTAATTGAATTCTAAACGTTGTCTCTCGTTTTCATTTTAACCAGAAACGCCGCCGCCTGGGCTTGCATTAAACGGGTATCGAGTTACCATAAACCCTACTTTATATTGCAATCAGGATTAGTAAATACACAAGCAATTGTTTGTTTAAAAAATGGAAAATTCTCCCGAGAATAATTACACATCGTTATTAAATAAATCGTTTACAGACTCTTTCAACACAAACACATAATGAACGATCGCGAATGTGATTGCAATACCCTTATTTGTTTCCCACGGGCATTCTATCTTACTTATGGGAAATCCAAGCTTTGCTGCAATTGTGCAGCGGCCACGCCCTTTGAAATTGCGTGATCCCGCGGGCTAAATTAAATGAACGTTGCTACATTTCGTATTTCTCTTAGTCTCATATTGTAGATTTAATTAGGTTTTAGGCTATTGATTAAAACCTGTACCTACGACGTGAAAGCGATGGAAATGAAATCCTCATTCGTACTGTGATCGGTAACAATTGAATATCACGGCTTGGAAAATTGGTCTTTAAATGTTGACGCCAGCTAGTTTCATGCTAATTAAAAGCTCTTAAATGATGTTTGTGTTAATGCAATTAATAAAGAAATGCTTAATGCTCAAAATAGGTAGCCATTTATTGTTTGCGTATTAGATACTCAGCAGGTATCTTCTGATTGAAAATTTGCATAATAAAACACTAAGATTTCATTTCTACCCCTGCATTGATCATCCAATGTAACAAAAAGAAATAACAATGAAATTAAATTTTCAATAAAGCTCTAATTCTCAAGAACTTCTTGCTGGTCATAACATAATCATTATTAGCTAAAACCTCTCTCACATTTTAAGGTCTAATAAATCAATGAGTATTATAAATAGAAACGTGTCATCCAGAAATATGAAATGATTGTTGAAAACAGTTTACAGTTATAACGTGTTTTGAAAATGACGCCTTCTAAGTGATGATAGATACACATTTGAAGATCACCACCGTCTTAGCCGCTTTTGGCACTAAAAAAAATCAACGGAAACATTAAAATGACCTTTGATTAAAAGAAGACTTTATTATAGTTAATATGGTTTACACCTTCGAATATATAACAAAAGGAAGGAATATCCTTATAGTTTAGTAGACGGTACAATGTAACGGAAGTTACGCAGGCTTTACGTCACAGTGACGTAACAGTAAACCATTTATGATTGGTTAAACGGGTGTAGCGTGCAGTTTGTCGATTTAAAAGTATAAAATTACCAGTAGCGTAGAATTAATTATACGGTTAAGAACATAGAGAATGTGCAAAAAATTAGAAATATGCATACCAAATTAACTATGTTTAAAGGGCAATAAAATTTAAAAAAAATTTATGCATTTTATTTTGTTTATAGCAGGTGCGTAAACATACAAATGTTGGATTTACGACCCTGCTTAACAGTACACCAATGACTCGACGGAATACGTCACAGTAGGTAGCCATATTGGTAAACCATTAATGTTACTCATTTTGCCATATACATGTTCCTTCCTTTTGTTATATGTTCGAAGGTTTACACACAACTGCACGGTTGCTACGAATATAATGTGCCAACCCATATGCTATTTAAAAAATACCGGCAAAATTAATCAGACTAATAAAGATGACACTACAAAACACACGAGCCGCAGTCAAGGGTGGAACAAACCATACCTCCGAATTTAAAATAGGGAAAGGATTAAGGCAGGGAGATCCATTATCATGCGTGTTATTTAATTTGGCACTAGAAACCGTAATTAGAAAAAGCGGGATAAATAGAAAAGGGACTTTGCTTAATAGGAGCCACCAGTGCCTCGCCTACACGGACGATGTAGTGCTAATGGCTAGAAGTAGAAAGGAACTTACTGAAAGAGGTTACTGAGAAGGTAATGAATTCTGCAGAAGCAATGGGGCTCCAATTTAACGCGAACAAAACAAAATATATGGTGCTTAAGAACAACAATGTAAACAAAGAAATGCAAAATCTCTACATTGAGAAACCAAATAGAAATGAAGGAGTCGTAGAATTTGAAGAAGTGGGAACTACATGTATCTGGGCATTTGGGTGACCAATAAATGTGAAGAAGAAAAGGAGGTGGACCTAACAATAGCAAAAGGAAACAACTGTGCAGGAGCCCTGAATAAAATATTAAGGGCAAAGGAGTTATCCAGAAGTACAACGCAATACAAAAGCCAACTGTAACTTATGGATGCGAAACTTGGACTGTGAACCAAAAAAATCACTGATGAAGATAGAGACCTGGGAGAGAAAAATCCTAAGAAGAATACTTGGTGGCAAGAAGACAATAATGGGTTGGGAAAGAAGAACGAATAACGAGCTATACCATATGTACGGAGAAAAATCAATAGAGGAATTTGTGAAAAACAGAAGACTGCAATGGTTACGCCACCTGATAAGAATGAACGACGACAGAAATATGAAGAATATGGCCTGGAGAGCGCCAGAAGGGAGAAGGGTCGTTTCAACTTCAGAAAAAATAACCAATTCTTGAAGCCTTACAGCAAATCCATATCGTTCTTTTATTCTTGCGAAAACTTTAAAAAAGTACCGGGCGATGAAAGTCATTTGGTCAACATAGAAGAGATTTTATAGAATAGTATTTTGTAGCTTTTACTTAGTTTGATAATTGCCGTTCCATTGCATTTAATAAATTCATTGTAAATAGTTGCAGACATTTTCTTTCCCACAATTTCCGCAATTTTGTATATGATCGGCAAAAAGGCCCAAATTCGCTTAACAATTGTAAACCTCCCGTTATTTTGAGACCCCTACATTTTATTGTCACAGCCTTGCAACGATGCTTTTCAACACATTCTTGCAATAAAAAGGCAATCCACTCGATCAGTAGTTTTGCTTTTTGAAACATAATTCATCATTAATTATCCAGGCTGTGAACTGTTTTCATGTTTCATTAGTAAGTTACTTATATACTGCCAATCTTTATATCCACAGGAAGAAGTGTTGTCCATAATATTATTAAAAATACGCCAGCAACAATTAATACATGGATTTTTTCGGCGGTGAATATAACATCCACTTTCTTCTAAACGTTCGTTAAATTACGAGTGAAAATTAATTGAAAACTTGATAAAAACCATATGGCTATTTGTTGTAACATTTTGGGAATGTCAAGAAGCTCGGGATCTTGGGCTAAATATCCACGTGCAAATTAGGGCAAAAACGTCGAATTGAAGATGTACTCTAAAGGTCTACATCACATGTCTGTGACTTTTCCTTCGTCGTCAATCTGAATAGACCTTAAATTTAAGGTAACCCCACAGATCAACTCATTCACGTCAGATAAGCATTAGAGCCATCTCAAAAAAATCACACAATAAGGTTTTGCAATCCTAAATTATGAAGTTGTGTCTGAAAGAGGTTCTTCATCATAGTGTTGGGACGTTAATGTAACCTCTTCAAAGAATGAGAAATCTTTGTAAATTACACCCCATCACTTCATCCACAATGGCTTTTTGTGCAACTGCTTAAGAAGTCCAATTTTCTTAACCAGATAAATTTATCTTTGAACAATAAAGCTGATGATTGAAATTTTTGTAAACTGAAACATTTTCATAAATATTGAACTAAACCTCTCCGAATTTTTCCAAAAGGTAATTTTACAAATCGTGTGTTCTTATACGAAACGACCGTAGGAAGGGAAGAAGATAACAACACTCTGTCATAAAAAGTTCCTTAACTGCTTGCGCAGGTGGCGATTTAATTTGATCAAATTTATCGAAGGAGGGGGGGGGGGGGGTAGCGTATTAGAAGTTATGGCCGACTTTTGAAATAAAAGTAATCTAAACAATACTCAAAGGTTGAAAGTAAAAATTGCTGGCTCTTAACACTTTATTTGATTCAAAATCACATTTCAACTCTCTGTGAGGGTACTTTCTTATACTTATGCATGCAGGAGTTTTAATACAAAGTAACGTAGTCTTTTCAGAACAATTTCTTTGGTTCTTATTGCTTGCTGTGAGATACAATTAATGCCAAACTGTCAAAATGGTAAATTTTGTGTGAACTTTTCAACACGTTCAGAGAGAAACACAAAAAAATGTTTAGCGTAGAAAGGTTTTCCAAGTTTTGCTACAGACAACGGCAGCGTTAAGTAGACTTTTTTACCTTTGTAGGGTACGAAATTCTCGCCTATCAAATCCGGTAGATGCTACAGTTTAATTTTATTTGTGAATTGCGTTGCCTGATTAAAAATACTTAGAATTTACTTTCTTCTGTATAAAAGTTTAAAAGACGGTACTCATAACGTTGTGCTTTTCGTACTATTTTCCCGAGGCAATTCCTTCCTATCTTAGACGTTCAAATTAATATTTTCGAAATGGTGCATTTTAGAGAAAAGTTTGTATACCTATCGGAAGAACAGAAGTTTTATTATATACCGTTATCCAATTGAAAACTCAACTTTGGAACTTTTTGTATAATTTAAGCTCACGATTTCCTGTTTAAGTATTTACTATTATAAGAAAATAAATTTGAATTGTTAACGTGGTGATATAAGAAATGCCTTTACATTCATAGTTTGTGCGAATGAGAGAGAACTCGTTCAGTGTTTTACAACTGGAAAACCACAAGAGTGACGCCTTGAATAAGTAAAATATCACCATTATGTTTTATATAAAAAAATATTTACTACACCTACAAATATTTAGACATAAAAAATTCAAATTTGGAAATAAACTTTACAAAAGGGAATTTTGAATTAAATCTGAATTGCCAAGTTTATAAAAGTGCGAATGGCATAAACGACTGTATATAATAAAAACAAAATAAAGTGAATGTAAATCTGTTATAAAAATAAATAAGGAAATTTTATATAAATATTTATTTATCTATAAAAATATTGTTAGATACGCGATAGAGATAAAGTTGAAAAGAGATTTTCTCTTAGATTACATTGATGTAAATTGCTATTCTAATTCGTCTAACATATTTCATTCTACTTTATCCTAAAATATTATATTTTAGAATTTTTATTCCTAGCACGCATTTTTTGAATTATGACGTCGTTTGGGTATACACGGAATATAAACCACTTTTGACGCCTTAATGTGCTTTATCTAATCCAAACTTTACTTGACAGATGAAATTCAAATATTTGACTTTACTCATAGATGTTTCTTGTCAAAGAAAATGTGTGATGTTGTTTTATCTTTCCCACTTCTTATAATGCAGATAGTAATAATTACACTGAATACGCCGAGTGCAATCTACTTTTGGCCCGTATTAATTTATTTGCATACAAGATCGCTTGCGGAAAGGAGACGAGAGATGTGACAATAATCTGGGTTAGCACTAAGTTAGCAGTTCACTAACATTTTTAAAAGACTAATTTTCTACGTATTGGCAGTCAGTATTAAGAAACTTTATACAGTTAGGAAACAAAATAGCTACTCTTTCAGCCTACCTGCCCTAATTTCATTACTTTCATTACCTTATATCGTCCTTTCTCTTTAAACGTTTCATTTGCCGCCATTTGCCGCCTATTTAACCCATTACCTCCCACGAATATTATTTCTTGTTTTCTTTAGTCTCTTTTGCGTTATCCGGCTAGTTTTAACATACTAAAAGTTTACAAATAATGACGGGTAACTTCTCTAATAAAGCTAAGCAAATCTGTGTTATCATTATGAGCAAGTAAATGCAATCTCCAAGCATTTACTATTGCAACATTTAACGAATGGGTGAAAAGAAACCACCGCAATTTCTTTCCGTGGATTGATACTCTACAGTTTATTTACTGCTTGTCGAGCAGGTCTACACCACCCATAAATTAATTATAATTTGAAAATAAATGAGGCTGAGACACATCAATTTTTTGATTTTCTTTGGAAGACCAACGTTTTACCTTTCCGAAAGGTTCCACAGTATCATAATTTGTTGCCATAGTAATAACACTATTATCTTTCCAACGCACAAACAATGTTTTATTTTTTGTATCATACGCTTTTAAAAAGTACCACGTTCCATTTTTTGCATTTATTTTATTGAAGATAGGGGACATTTCTTGGTCCTATTTTCGCGTACAGTGCCGATTGCTCTAAGATTCATTTCTTGGAGCGTTTTCATTAGATCATAACTAGAAAAGTAGTTATCAAAGTACACAACATGGTCAGAATAATGTTCTATGCATTGAAGCAAATCCAAAACGACTTTGGAACCTAATGGTAAGCTAATATTCTGCTTGCAATTTTTTTGTTTGACACCACAGTACGTATCGTAGCTATAGCAGTAACCAGTAGCGCTACAAAGCATCCAGGTCTTGAACTTGAACCTACAGGTTTCCCCTTTATAAATTGCTTCCCGAGTGGTGTCCGAAATATTTTACCATTCCTTCTTCTATTGACAAATTTTGATGAAAAACTCCCCATTGCCGAAAATTCTTATTTAGCAAATTCATCAAAGGACGCAACTTGTATAATTTATCAGATTTATCTATATTAGTATTGTCTTCTGGATATACTACTAGCTACAAAGGGTACATAAATATCTTCGTCAACACTCCAGAATTCTTAAGAAGACAAAATTTCTGTGATGCTTAAAGGGTTGATTGTTCAACGATCAACGATATAAGATTTTCGTCAAACAATCTTTCAAAGGTCTGTTATGGATTATCATATTCTATCATTTTTCTAAGATTTTCTTGATAGTCCATAGTTTGATTATTCATATTAAGATCTGTATAATGCTTTATCCACATGGGAGTTTCTTTTGTTTTGTTACTTTTTGAACATTTCTTTATTTTGAAAATAGTATCTACCAATAATGGTACCTACATCATTTTCGCTGTCGCTTTCTGCAGGTTGCCCATTTCTCTTAGCCATTCTATTCCATTCAGGATTAGCTCCGATAACAACCCACTGAATTCAGTGTAACAACCATAACCCTGACTTATTCAGTACAAATGCAACAAATATTTGTAATACATAGTATGTGTGCGCTTCCCTTTAGTGAATCAGAGCTATTAAATTGTTTAAAATGCCTAAAAAATAAAAAATCGTCTGGTCCCGATCATATACTTACGTCTTTGCTACGATCTATAGTCTACCATTCATTATAAAGCCTTGTCAGGAAGGCATTTTTCCGAAGGAACTCAAAGTGTCAACGGTTCACCCTATTTATAAAAAAGGCAATACTCAGGACTGGGCCACTTATAGACCAATTTCAGTTAGCTCCTCACTAGCAAAAGTTTTCGAATATGCTATGTTGGAGAGGCTGAACACTCACCATTTCAAACATAGCATTATATCTGACAAGCAACATGGATTTCGTATCGGTAAGTCAACTTTAACCACCATAACCAGTTTTGTAAATGACATCATTTCTTTCCTCTATGAAAACCCCTCGCTTCTGATTCAAAAATTGAACGCTTACGGCATAAGGGGCGTCGTTGCAATCTAGTTTGCTTCGTACCTTACTGATAGATGTCAACAGGTCGAGATTAAATTTAACAACTATAACTAAATTTTTATCGTCACTACTTAGCGTTAGAGTTTCACAAGGATCTGTTTTGGGACCAATCCTTTTCATATTATTTATAAACGATATCGTCAATTTTCTCAACTGTCTAGTCTTATATGCAGACGGGTTTTGACATACTTGCTAAACTCAGTTACCGGTTCAACCTGAACCGATTGTTTTTAAATTCCGATAAAAGTTTCTTGTTCCACTCTCATGTCGCAATAGTAAAATATCCGTCGAATTAACACGAAGCCTTTAAGTTCATGGTGGAGTCAGAGGCTCAAAAAGGGGTAGTGATTGAATTAATAAAACAACTTAAAGCCTCCCCTTAGACAATGATATTTAATAAATCAAAAAAATTTTTATATGAAGCGAAAGATGATATGGTTTATGTTTTTTAGGTAAGTACCCGAAAGTACTAAAAAGCCAGCCCCATCGACGGCAAAACTGACTGAAATTGAAATTAAAGCGATTAATTAGGAATTCGAATACCTCGTTTTTGATTAACGTAGGGGAATTCTAAAATAATCCAAAGGGAGCAATCACCTTGTTATTCAACCTTAAACTAAGGTGTGCAATGAGCAACATTTAAATTTGACTTAATTGACTTAATTAAATAATATGAAAGTGAATAACAAGCGACATGTTTCGAGGCCTACAGGTCTCATTCTCAAGCTTAATAAAAGAAACTACATGAGTAAGATGATCCAAAAGTGATAAGTCTACAAAACGCAAAATTAGAAAATAAGGAACATGTGGTTCAAATATACTCACCTGAAGGGGCAAATAAAAGTTACAATATAAAATTATAAATGAACCATGATGTAAAAGATTAAAAATTAATAACAACAAACTAATTAACGGGGGCCTGAAGGGCCCGACGCCAATGTTAACATCATAACTTAATGAACAACTTAAATTCCAACCCCACTAACAATTTTAATCTCAAAGTCCGTCATTTAGTTTTTTCCTACCGGGACATTCTTTCATCCCTTAACATTAATTATAAGTCCATCTTGGTTATGAATCCCAGACCCCCGTTACTTTACGGTTTACCAAACATTCATAAACCAAACGTCCCCATCCGCCCTGTGGTGAGTTTTCTTAACACTCCTGCATCCAAACTCACTTCGTGGCTTAATAATTTCCTCAAAACCCAGATTACTCTTACTCCAAATTTGGCCATCAAAAATTCTTTGGACCTTACCACTAAACTCAATTCCATCACTCTTCCTAAAGACTTTTCAATGGTATCGTTTGAGGTGACGAACTTGTTTCCCAGTATACCACCTCTTGAATGCGTTAATATTGTCTCGGATTTCCTCCATTCGTCTAACTTGTCTGACCCTCAAGCTTATTGTGTTCTTCGGTTACTCAATCTTAGTGTTCAACAAAATTTTTTCTTGTTTAATAATAGCTTTTATTCCCAATCCGAAGGCCTTGCTATGGGGTACAACTTGTCTCCTATCCTCGCAGAGATATTTATGAACACTTTAGAGAAGAATTATTACATCATTAACAATAAATTTTTCATTGATCACATCCTGTTCTGGGGTAGGTATGTTGACGACATCATAATATGCCTTCACACAGCTGATGACACTTCCCTCAACCTTTTCTTCGACCACCTGAATCAGATCCATCGGAACATCAAGTTTACCTTGGAAAAGGAAATTAATAACCAATTGCCGTTTCTAGACATTCTCCTAACTAGAAACAACTTTCATATTGATTATAGTACCTATTTATCGTAAACCAACCACCACGGATGCTCTTATTCCGATGGACTCGATTCACCCCTTTTCACATAAATTGGCAGGCCTTAATGCCCTTCTCAGAAGAATGGTGGCCATTCCCATGTCGCCAGTTAACTTTCATAAAGAAATTAACATTATACGTCATATTGCTCTAAATAATGGCTACACCAGCAATTTGGTTGATACCCTCTTAAACAAAATCATCAGATCCATCCACCCCACTAGTCTCATATCTCAAAAAACACCTCATGACAAAGTTATTTATCGCTCTCTCCCCTTTTACCCTAACCTTTCCTATCAACTTAAGAATATTTTCAAAGCCCACAACATTTGGATTTCTTTTTCCACCACTCACACCCTTAATTCTATGTTAGTTCACAACAAAGACCCGATTAATTTATTACAGAAATCGGGTATTTATCAATTATCCTGTCAAACTTGTGACGGTTTTTACATAGGTCGTACTGGTAGATCCTTCTCCATCAGATTTAAGGAACACCTGAAAGCTATCAAAACTAACAACCTCTCCCATAAATCCACTTTCGCTGAACATATATTGTCCTCCGGCCATAATTTTGATCCTCTCGTTGATTATAGAATCCTTCACCTATGCAACAATTAATCTCTCCTCCTAAATGTCCTTGAATCCTTGGAAATTGCTAAACACAAGAATAATAGAAGTTTGTTAAATGAGATCACTGACCTACGCTCAGATTTAATTAGCTATAAGTTTATCAACAATTAACTTGTTTATTCTTGATTACCCCTCGTAGACTGTTAACCTTCAAATTTTGTTTACCATTTGACTTGTCCATTGCGCCACCTATAGTTCATAAATTAAGCTGTCTTATCTATAACAAGATGGCTATAGGCTGTTATAAAAAATTTTTAAGTTGTTCATTAAGTTATGATGTTAACATTGGCGTCGGGCGCTTCAGGCCCCCGTTAATTAGTTTGTTATTAATTTTTAATCTTTTACATCATGGTTCATTTATAATTTTATTTGTAACTTTTATTTGCCCCTTCAGGTGAGTGTATATGAACCACATGTTCCTTATTTTTTAAATTTGCGTTTTGTAGACTTATCACTTTTAGATCATCTTACTCATGTAGTTTCTTTTATTAAGCTTGAGAATGAGACCTGTAGGCCTCGAAACATGTCGCTTGTTATTCACTTTCATATTATTTAATTAAGTCAAATTTAAATGTTGCTCATTGCACACCTTAGTTTAAGGTTAAATAACAAGGTGATTGCTCCCTTTGGATTATTTTAGGATTCCCCTACGTTAATCAAAAACAAGGTATTCGAATTCCTAATTAATCGCTTTAATTTCAATTTCAGTCAGTTTTGCCGTCGATGGGGCTGGCTTTTTAGTACTTTCGGGTACTTACCTAAAAAACATAAACCATCATCTTTCGCTTCATATAAAAAATTTTTTGATTTATTAAATATCATTGTCTAAGGGGAGGTTTTAAGTTGTTTTATTAATTCAAGAAGCCTTTGTAATGGAAACTGTACTTTTCAGTAATAGTATCGCAGCAGTTTTATTTACGTTTATTTAATGGATCATCACGTAAGTTATTTTTAGTTAAATCATATTCTTGTATTCAATTGAGGTTTTCGATCATTTATATACTTCGTTTATTAAAATGTTACATTTTTTTGTTTTGTCAGATAAACCATAAAAACCATTACTACCCCCTTTTCCAAGATGGTGGGCATGGGACAAGGGTTGCAAACCCACAAACTTGGATTTAACTTTAAACTAACCCCTCCATGATATCTAAAAAATAAAATTGCGTCCTCTGACAAACGCAACCTCAAATATAACTTTTCAATGGACTAAGTTGAAACTGTCTTCAATTTGAAGAAAGTTAATATCCTTTCTTCCACCATAAACATTGCTTAAAAGATTTTAAAATTAATTAAGACTACGAATTACTACTTGAGTTAGTGTAACCAAAGGTTTTTTAAGTTTCCTTCACCTAAATCTGTATCAAATCGGAACTACATTACACAGTACAGATATGAAGGACGTCCTTCATTCGTTCAATTATCTAAAATAACACCGATACCTAAAGAAACGAGTTTACCTAAATGATATGGGCGTTCATTGAAACATAAGTAGGTAATCGGATTGTAAAGGTTCAAATAAATTATACTTAGTAACAGAATACAACAGTAAATTTTCAGGTAACGATAAATATGCCTCAAACTGTTTAATTTTGCTAAACGAAAGTGGTTATATTCTAATGTCGAAAAGGGGGTGTACTAAAGAAACGTTTTCAAGTGTGAACTGAGTTTGATAAGAAATTTTTAAATTAAAATACGGGAATCAATTTGTAAAATATTTATTCTAAAATGAAACTCAAAACGCCATCGTCCAGTGAGTATTCACGTACACCGTTTGAATTGCCACAAAAGAATAGCAATGAATATATAAAAGCAGACTAGGTCGATAAAAGTAAATTAAATTCTTGTTGAAATCCAATGAAAAGCTGGTTGGGAATATTGTTGGATGTAGAAACACAGCGTTTTATCCCATGAAATAAAAGGACATGCTTATGAGGCGGTTACGAAATGTTTTGTATATAATATACGTAATCCAAGAGTTTTTTTTTTGTTCAGTTTAACTGAAATTATTTTACGAGCACTTTAATACATGCTCGAAACGTTTGCCAAAATGGTAACTACTCTAAATGTACGTAAGTTCGTCCAAACTTTTAATCGCATTAGGTACCTTATCCAGAGTCAAGATTATCCATAATTGTTAACTGTGTAGGTTTGGTGGATCGAGTCTGATCATAATCGAATTTATATTCTGTCATTTTACCGCTTTCGTATTTTTAAACAAAAAACGTTGCTTAAATCCAAATAATACACAAGTTTAATCACTGCCATTTTCCACGTCTCTAAATTTACTTTAGGTGTTAAATGCGATTTTAATTAAAGTAACCGCTTTCAATTCTCATTTGCAATTTATTTTCCTAAATACTTCTGCTTCGGAGATTACACACAACATGTGGTCATCATTATGTATTAGCATGAAGCATGAAGCTTTGATGTTTTATTTGAGTAATATGTGTCGCCAGTGATTGTTTTTAGTGCTTGCTAACACTTTTTCCCGTAGTTTTGAGATATTAACTTCTAAAATTCTAATGCCAATATAAGAAATATGTAGATATGATAGCAGTCGATTATTTACCATTAAAGACTGCTAGCTTACTACTAAAAAAAATAGTAGACTCCTTTTAAATATAACGCAATAACAATTAAGCGAAAATACTTCATTATTGAAAGCTCAACATACCAACATCAGCAGCAGCAAACACATGTTTGATGTGCAAATATTAGCTTTCCTTGGAAATTTACACTTATTGTTTTTCCTTTCTCAGAATGAATTCAACAGGATATTTATTGAAAACCAAAACTTTTTCATGCATATTTTAATAAAAAAACCCTCTTTGTTCATATCCACCTGCGAACGAGGGCAACACTCAGTAAGTTTAGTCCATGTTTCCTTTTGTTACGTCTAGTATATGAAAAGGAACAACATAATTTAAAAAATATATATTTGTGGGGAATTTTTTTAATATACCTATACCGGGTGTACCATTTTAATCTTACCAGAGGAATTTCTCGAAATGAGTATATCTGACAAAAAAAGTTGTAGAATAAAAGTTTGATAGTTTGGAGGGGGACGTCCGATTCTGTAACAAATTTTACCGCCAGATAAGGGGGTGATTTTAAAATCTTAAATGGAAACCCCTATGGAAACTTTTTCTTTATTTACAACAGGTGGCGCTGCAGACGTAATAAACACGATATATTTAACCCTCAATGGGCCACTCCTTAAAAAAGGGGTGTAGTAGCGCAATGTATATTCAGATATACAACTAAACTAAATTGTGAAGGTTATGTTCTTCTTATGTGAAACCTTAGCCGCCCAACGTATATTCAGTTATACATGAAAAAACAACTAAACTAAATTGTAAGGGTTATATTCTTCTTATGTGAAACCTTACCCGATCAACGTACATTCAGTTATACATCTAAAAGTGTATATTTCGATATACAGTGATCGCTTACGTCTCAACTCCCATATAACAATTGTATAATTGTATAATAATTGTATAACAATACAATTTTTTTTTAATTTTGTATATTCAAATATACACGGTACCATAGAGGGTTAAATACGCGCCGAATGATCCGATAATGCTCTCCGACAAATCTATGAAATCAATACCAAATTTATAATCTTAAGCCGTAACCAACATTCAGAAGGAAAACTCCAAGTGATTAGTGTACAAGTTCAAAAGAGATCAAAAATACACACATCACAACGGACCAGTTAAATCCAGACATCGAAATAAAACACAGAAATGCAGTGACTAAAATCACTTTAAAAAAAGTATTGCCCTACAATGACTAAGAGAAGCAATGGTTAAATGTTATATTTGGTATGTGCCGTGGAGTGGAAGCGTAGACGCTAAAACTATCAGCAATGAATCGAAATGAAGCATTGGAACAATTCCTTGGGCCGATGAATTTATCACCTGTAGTTAGTCAATTATTGATAAATCTGTTGTGAAGTAAACTCAACCACTACCTCCTTTGTTAATGTTTTATCTGTCAAATTGTTCTTCAGAAGAGTCACTAGAAGACTCCCCATAAATAACCAAACTCTTCGTCAAAATTGCTTTAATAGGACGCAGCACATTTCCTTGGCGCAATTGCTAATTTTTTATTGGTTGCTCTATGTTTAATTTTGTCGCTGTACCTTTTAGAATATCAGTATATGAATCATTAACAGCTACTGTTTCTTGGCCCTTCATAGTTTCAGTCGATAACCCATTGAAAACTTCTTCCCTGTTTTCTGTGTATTTGCAGCAATTTCACTTACTAATTTATGTAATATCTGCATACAGCGCATTGAATGGAAGTTGGTGACAGAAAAAGGTCATGTTAATATTTTTTTCCTTTAAAGAATAAAGAATAAATTTATTATTATATAGAATAGTCTACGCAGACACATTGTGCTACCCCACCGATTAGAGCCGTGCGGCTCCGTAATATCACTCCCCATAAGATAGAAAGATACTTGAGGATGCTAGAAGTAAAAATCTTCAATCAGGATTCCCCCAACGTGGGCAGGGCTACCTTAAGTTTTTAGTTAGTCACAGTTAGTACTCTAAGTAGAAGTGAGCAATCTTTGATCCAAGATAGATACACTTCCACCCATGCAAGATCGAGGATACTGCTGTTTGCAACTTTAGTGTGTGGTGATATTATTCGGTTGAGTGACATAGATGTTCCTTCCGTTGCCCCTACCTAAAAATCTCCACCATTCTATGGCTCCTCCGTTTTCAGACGAATAGTTTCCAGCATGATCTGCGTTTGTATGTGGAGATCCAGCGGGGACAGCCGCTTCTGGGCTATCAAAACTTTACGCCGTAACCAAAGCCTTAACACTGTAGTAAACAGCCGAAGAGCAGCCACTGCGAAGCTTTCGTTAATAATTCATTTGTTTGCCATGAGTAGACAAAAAACTAGACGCTTCAGTTACCATTATAATCTCGACAGCCTGAGTGTGGCATAAAAAAATCAAAATTTCGATGTTATCGGAAATATTAAGAATCATTTCATTAAGATCTGCTTCTGAGATACTTTTTGTCAATGGAGGTTCTGTAACTTCATCTGATTGCTTTTTAATTAAGTCGGTATAATCGGTAGCATCAAAGTTCACTTCTGGCACTTCAAAATCACGAACTTGGTGGTTTTTGAAGCTCGATACTTTAAAATTCGACGCAAGGCCAACACTCTAATGTGTTTTCTGTCATCGCCCAGAATTGCAATTAAAACATGTTCCGAATATGCAAAAAAAGCATTTCTTTTGATAACCTTGTTTACAATGTCTTTGAATTTGGTCGGTAAATATCGAGAAGCTTGGATTAAATGAATTAAATGTTGGGGTCCATACTTACAAGCTGACTTGTACTTTACAAGAAACCAGGTTGTTAACGTACTCGGTTAATATATTTAATTCATACGACGGTTCTTTTATTGTAACATTGTAGTCTTAATACTGTCTGTTGTTAACCAGCGTGGATGTGACAGTTTTCCCGGCTGTTTAGTTATCAACTGGGGGGAAACTTTGCCTTCTTCTATTGCCATAACCATTTCGTACAAGTACCTTTGGTCTGTACTTAAATCGCTAACATCTATTGAAGGCAATTCAACGTCAGATTTAATTATCTGAAATGGGACAAGAGGCATCTTGTCACAATTACTTAGCTGCTTTCCTATAGGGGCGGTAAAGCCTTTTGGATCATTAGTTTTTCCATTTATCTCATGAACTAAATGACGAAGAGGAAGTTCATTACAGTGTAACAGGCATATAAACCAATGAACTGGTGTTCCTAGGGACACTTTTAATTGTTTTATAGCACCATTCTTGAAGCCTGTATTTACTATCTACTGTACCGTCACAACCCACTGCCACAATTTTGTTTAAATTTTCACCCAAATAATTTTGAAGGCAGTTAAAAACACTTGTCTTAAACTAATTCAGTAAAGGACAAAGGTAAAGAGCACTAAAGCCTCCCATAGTGCTTCCCGTGGAAGGGAAGGCGTGTGAGTGTGTGGGTGGGGGGGGGGGCTGTAGTTGACAAGACAATAACTTTTATTCATGTTATTTTAGTTATTCATTTATTTAATTTACGTTTAGTTTTAGCGTTTAAACATAATTTAAAATTGGGGGTTTTTATTAAAATTTTGCATCAAAGAAGGAACCTGAAGGTATCTTCACGCAGGACTGATTTTTTTTTGTGTGAATTTTAACTTCAATATATACCTATTGTGCACCCAGGGATACACGAAATCGAAAAAAAAACCAGTTAAGTAATTTAAAAATTTTAAAATTAGCTTTTTTTATTAAAATTTTCAAATTTCACATTCAAAAAGGAACGTCAAGATGTCATCGCACAAGTTAAATATAATTAACCTAAAAACACAACTAATTTATACCCAGGGATATAATATTTCAAAAATGTTTTTTATCGCTCCGCCCTAATTGTACATACTACATTTAGTTCTAAGGAATGTGAACTACTGTACTGTACTCGTACATCAGAAGTGACTCTGCGTGCTTTGAAGTTGGTAGATACACTAATGTAGCATACTGTGTACTGTGTAGGAACGTCTTAGCAATCATAGCAGTTGTGCTCCTTTGCCAACGTTAGTTGAGTTAGTAGTAATCAAAAGTAGAATTAATAGTTACATTATGTAGTTAATTAGAGAATATTTATAACAAACATTAATAAGCGAAACAGTAAAAAGACGATGAAACAAAATTTAGCCACTATGTATTTCAAAAAGTAGAAAATGAAGATTTTTAACCCATATTTACCACTAAGTACATACTTGTAATAAAATTCGCGCTTGTTAAAATAAAAATAATTGCATAATAATTTAATACTACTGAGAAGGTACATCCACAATAGTTATGTATAAGTATGAAGGAAACTACTAAAACCGAATAGGTATATCACAAAGTGGTCTCGTAAGTAAGTTTTAATATTGTCTAGAATTAGAGTTTGCGAGCACGTTTAATATCACAAATGTACTATACTAATAGAATAATGCAACAATTTATCTCCTAATAAAAATATACATTTATTTGTGTTTTGCCATTTTCTACGTAACTTCAGCACGTTCCACACAGCTGGCGCAGATGAAGTTACGATTTGTTACCATATAGCACAAGGAAATATATTTCGAAATAAAGAAATATAGAGGATATCCTTACAACGTTTACAAAGAGAAAGGAAAATCAAGTAGATATCCAGGAAGGAATATATCTATAAAAGGTTTTAAACTAGGTCATCTCATCCTACGATATTAAAGCGTTGCTGTTTTTAAACACACATATAAAGCTCTAATTTACATAAAATAATGACCGTGTCTGTTTTGTACATTCAATTTCATATTTGTTATGTTCTTGTTTGTTATTATGCGCTATTGTCCTACCGAAATTAACTCTGTTCAACATACTTGGAGATAATAACACCCATTCAGTAGCCTAACTACACCCTTTTGAAGGTCCTAGTGTCGTATAATATATAGAACTCTCGCGAAAAGGACAATTGCTTTATGTAAATAGAATACAAAGCTCAATAACTCATAACATGATATAACTTTAATCTCGATAACTCGAAGGTACAACGTAAGGAGCATTAGCGTAATTATCTGCTATTTAAAAGAATGTTCGATTTAATTTAGTAAAAGAATTTCGGTTGCGAACAAATCCTTATGAACAAATTAAAGATCGGCTAGTATCTCCCATTCTCATCTTGCCTAATTAGATAGGTATTCTACTGAAAATATCTGGGCTGCTACGTACAGCTTTCAGCCTGAAAGAAGTTTACGTATTATGATGACATAAAATGGAACCCATATTTTTGTCGTTGCAATAGGAAGTCGTCCTCTCCTGATTTAAGGAACATGTCCGGGGGTTTCACTATAAAGTACCAATCAATGAAGAAATTCTTTTGTTATTCCCAAGATGAAATAAGCATAGATATCTATCATTCTCATTGGGGGCCATGATTCGAGTGTTTGAAATACATCATTCCGGTATTACACAGATGGCGCACCAAAACATTCGCGAAACTCTTCCAGTAATGGTAACGTCCACAGAAAACCTCTGAAAATAAATTTTGTGCTACATAATGTTGTGAGCACCACTGTACATGAGTTGCTTTTCAGCATAGATGAATACAAACTTAGATCCGAATGAAACTGAAAACTTGAACAGTCACCATACTATGCAAAACCTTTGTCAAATCATTTTTACATTTCTCACTATTTTCTGTTCACCACACTTTAATAGTAACAAATCGAGAAGGAAAAGATTATGTTTACAAAGTTAGCTGAGGCTAACGCTAACATATTTTACCCAGTATCAAGTGAATTAATGCTGACGTAACTGAGACAAGTCAACTTTGTTTACACAGGACCTACTCTATTATTTCTAACTTTACTATGTTCCGTATCCTGCTAGTTACCGACTTATGTCGCAATGAATACACATGGTGAATCTACTGAAAATGTCCAACCCTGTACGTGGTGCTAGTCAGAAAATGAATTCATTCAATATTGTTTGCATTACCTACATGCTTCAATAATAGATTTTGTTTATACTCTATACTAATACATTCATCATGTAAGCAAAGAAGATCATCGTCTTAAAATAACGAGCTGAAGTAATACAAATGTTCCACTTTGATTCCAATTATTTCTTAAAAAGGTTTTGCACTACAGGGAAAATTGCAGATGATGAAACTAAAAGTTTATTGAAATATTAATGTACGTATTTTGTTGCAACATGAATAATATTTTCTAAAACGTAACCGAAGCGAAACATTAAAAATGATAATGTCCTGCCGGTGCGGCTAAAAAAACCTTTAACTCAATAAATATGCCGACAAAATGTCAAAAGTCAGGTATCCGTAATTAAAAATAATGCCGTATATAAATTCAGAATAAAAGAAAAACCTAAACACCGTTTTGAGTTCTTTTCAACCTTCGAGAAAGCAATAAATTCAAATCAAGATCAGAATCAGTTTTTACGATCGGAATTTAGTTGTGTATCTGGGACATTCTGGAGGGGAAGTTTATAATAGATCCCTACATCCTGCTTCCTGCAATTACGATAGTTTTTGGAAAAGGAGATAACATAACCCTTATAATATCCACATATCGAGAGGACTGAAATGGATTTTACATGATAATTACTTATCGATTTATAATACGGCAGCCGCCATTAAAGCTGGATTACTAATTTATTAAGGTAGAAAAATTTATGTATAATCAATAATTAGTGCCGATAACTTTATTTTGAAAGTTAAAATTTATAATATGAGTACTCAATTAAATGAATTTTTATGTTGTTTTGTTTGGAAAAGTTTCGGTTTAATATTGCATAAAGTATAACAGTTTTAATTTAAAAAGACATAAAAGTTCGAAGAAACGAAAAAGTTCAACTTTAAGTTATTTTATTGTTATACGCTTACGTATTGCAGGTTATATGAAATAGGTTTATCGGTTTGGCTGACAAAACATTCGTCGATTTTCGAGTTCGCTTCCAACACATATTTGCTGCAGATAAATTCTCCCTTGGGAATTGGATGCTCGGATTTGATTATCTCGTATGAGCTGACAGTTGCAATAGTTTTTGCTGAATTTACAATTTTAGAAAAAAAAATTCTTGATCTGTGAATGTGGGAAGTCAACATAATCGTTGACACGTCCTACAAACGTTGACAAGCCGACGTTAATAATATACAATCAACTCGATTGCATCGCTTATGTACATTTTGAAGGGCTTCCCCTGTTTTAATTTGAACTGGAAATGATTCCCTTTTTTTTACGTTTAAGATAATTAAATTCGTACTATGAGAACGCTAAATGAAATTGGCTGCCGGTAATTGAAAACGAACTAGTGTAACATCCCATTGAAGTTCATTAATTTGTCGCACAGCAGAGAAAATTCATGTTATATTTGGGATTGGTGATTACTCAGAACACATAAGCAATAAACACATTTAATTCAATAGTTAGTGTATGCATTTTGATTCAGTGTTCTGCATCTAGACTTCGAACTATTATAAAATTATGTACTTGGTTAAAGAAACAATTCTTTACATTACCATGTCGCCCTATTTGCCAAATTTCGTAAGCTCTACAATTATAATTATTGTTTTAATAATGGTTTTTCATTCAAAATCTTATTTGAGAGTAAGGGTAAGAAATATTATTTATTACAAGCAATAAAAGTCTAGTGCAAACGGAAATGTAAAATTATTTCCTTGGCATTACCATTGATTTAAAAGCTTTAATTGGTGTTACACTTATCCTTAACTCCTTCACTTGATTGACTATACAGGGTGTGTTTCAAAAAGTTGTAACGGGCTATGCATATAACCGGATTCTACATATGAAAATAAGTCTAAAACGTTCAGTAACATTTTTATGATTTCGGCCATTTTGTTAAATTGGAAAATTT
Organism: Pyrocoelia pectoralis; assembly: GCA_036250285.1. Lineage (NCBI taxonomy): Eukaryota > Metazoa > Arthropoda > Insecta > Coleoptera > Lampyridae > Pyrocoelia > Pyrocoelia pectoralis. The sequence continues at coordinate 43,280,580 of CM070078.1, forward strand.
TGGAAAAAACTATTACACTTTTGGAAATTTTAGACTTCTGAGAAAGGAAAGATATGTGCCACAATTTCATAAAAATATCTTGAAGGGTTTTTGAAATAATAATTATTTTCAAGAAAATAGAAAATAGCTGATTACGGCTAAAGTAAGCCGAAATCATAAAAATGTTACTGAACATTTTAGACTTATTTTCACATGTAGAATCGGGTTATGCATAGCCCGCTACAACTTTTTGAAACACCCTGTATAACTGCACCCCAAAAATGATTTCGTTTTTTGATGTAGGTATGAAAATACCAGTAAATTGCTTATGTAAGTGTTCTGTTGGCAAGTTTTCGCTAATTACCGAGTAATGTCACGAAATATTATTTCGTGGTAATGTTCCGTAGCAGCATTTGCGATTCGAATCTGAAATGAATGATGCTCAAACCTTATTAAATGAAATTTTAGAAACCTTAAAAATGGAAATTCAAAAAAAGCTAAGTAAATATTCGCGAAAGAAACCACAGCAGTTTCTATATCATGTCAACGTAATTTCTAAAAGAGAGACTTTTATATTTCTGTTGCAAGGGCTTTTTCTCTATAACACGTACTCCCGCCCGTACGGCATAGAGTAAGTTTTTTTCTTAACTAAGCTAAACAGCATTCAGGGTGAGCTTACTACTAACATTTCCCGCAATGTACAGTTTTCATGAATAGCTGAAAGAATTAATGAAATAGAAGGTGAACTATATTATCTAGTACAAGTAAAACCCTTTGTCGAAACCTAATAATTTGTTTAAGTGGTACTCATAAAATCCATAATTTACCAAAAAGAACCAATATTCGTTGATTATAGGGATGTAACTCACCTTGTAGGATTAGAGTTTCCAAACCTGTTTGCTTATGAGATTTAAAACCTAACCCTTCTACCATTTTCTCAATTTTATTAAATTCCGGTAGCTTAAATACCCTAATCTTTTATCCCAAGTTTCCAGTTCATCTCCACAAATACCAGTTTCAACTTCCTTTTCCTAATTTAAACTCAACCATATACTGATTAAGATTATTAACCTTTTTACCACGAGCTATTATTTTGACTTCTTATTAGTTATTCTTACATAGTTGTTGTCAAAGTTGACACTAAAACGTTCTTTATCTAATTTATGTACCTACAGGCAATAAATTGTACCTAAGATTTTCAACATACGACAAATCATTAATTTTTGCATGTCTATCATTTTCTAAGGTTATGTTTACGTTTCCAGTTTTGAAAACACTTGGCTAGTTGTACGTTCATTAGTTACAGTCAAAATGAATCAACTGGTTAAGAAATTTGATTGGTTGAATGTTCAAAATTGATCCAATCAATATTTTTGATCTATTGGTCAACTTCAACTGTAATTTAACCAAAAGACGTGCAACTAGTCCATGTTTTATTAGTTATTAGGAAAGAGTATATACTTATACACTGTGTCCAAGAAAAGGAGAGCCACTATGGGGATTTCGGAAATGGTCTGACCATTTTTATATGGGTGAAGCGTTTTTCATTTTATAACGAAATAATATAAAATTATGTTGATATAATTAAAAGTAAATTAATAAAAAGTTTAATTGTTAAGTTCATCAAGGTATATTTTTTTCTTTTTTTTTTAGTTCGACAAATTACTACCCGCTACCTATTAATGTTCCAAATATTTCCAAATTACTTCAGAAATAAAGATATACACTGTGTCCAAGATAAGGAGGGCCACTATGGGAGTTTCGGAAACGGTAAGAGATAGAGTTTCGGTTAAATGGGAGAAAAGTTGGGCAATTTTGAGTTTAGTAAAATGACATTTTTAAACTGACGAAATTTCGAACCGTTCCGAAGTTATGCGACAATAAGCGCATTTTCAGGATTTCGTTTTTGACAAATTGTAACTTTGTCGTTGTCGTTGATCTTAAATAAAAAGCAAAAAAAGCGTCTACAGGTACTTTTTAACGCTCTATGGCATACAGCAAATTGGAATCCAACCTTTCGTTTTCAAGTAACTATCATCAACTTTGTTTTTTTAAATACGGTCCTCATTTTTTTATACATAATATTAGGAGAACTTTTTATTCGGCATTCAAGCATGTTCAAGCAGTTCCGCCTGGAATACAGTTGAAAATTTGCCTAACGTTGGTGAAATCCAAGTTCAACTCTTTGGACTGGACAACAGTACCTGTTCCTTTTATTGTTTAATATCCACCCTTCAAAATGAATATGCATATAATAAAAAATATGGGTAAATTAAGGAATGAGGGAGTCCATCTCCCTCCGATAAAGACAATTGTTTGCATAGGGATGGGTCCCAAAGTCTGCCGATCGCGCGGTAATATTGTCGTAAGGCCGTATTTGCTTTTTACGCTTTAACCTAGGTCTGCTCACCTTATTTCAGTAGTTACTTCATGGACTCTAAATTTGTAAGTATTTTTGTAAGAGCACAAAGCTCTCTACCGCCCATTCCCTTGCGAACAAAGCTATTTTCGTTATTGCCTGATTAATGGACAAGGTGTTTTTTTTCTTTACACCATTCTTCTGTAATTCTGAAATTCTGTATCGCACAATATACTCAATTGAGTGATATAAAATACATAGACCCAAATGGAAAGGACAAGCAGGTTAGCCACTAGCATCTCCTTCCACACGACACTGTCTTCATCTATCACAATTAACTCTGTTATTTCAAATCAATGAGATTCCTTTCGCAATTTTAATAATAAAAAACTTGCAAGGTACGGCCGTTGAGTGATTTAGCTGACAGAATCGTGCGGATTCAAGATTTACATCGCATGCGTTCCGTTCAAAGAAATTCGAAGTATGTGAAACTCACTTGCTAACAATGGACGATCCACGGTTTACCTGTAAAGTAATTTTTCGTAAAAATTAAAAAATGTATTAACAAAGTTATTTGTTTGTTCACTTACCATTGCAGTTGGAAGGCTATTCGATAAATTATAAACTTCACAGAATGCCAAAAGCACAAGATATGCTAAGATTTCTGTTGTAGGTATATAAATAAACGTCATATTCACTCAATTATTAAGTTAACAGAAAAGTAGTCTAGACTTGTTTGTAAAATCAGCAAGATAGCTGTATCCGGTTTATATTATATAAATCGTGTTCAGAACCAATAGCCAAAGTATTCGTTTCCGGAGATGCCAACCACAAATGGTGACCATGACACATGATATGCAATAAAGCTATTCGGTAAGTGCTTTTAGAAGCATTGCGTGATAGTTTCCCACTATTAGGTGGCGTGTTTCCTTATGTTTAAGTGGGCATGAGGTTGAAAAACGTTGCAATGTTCTGCTTGGTGTGTTATATAATAAGCAAAATTTTAATAAGGCATAGCATAAATTACCTTTAAAAGATTTATGACAACATGAAAACCAATTTAGCTTTCCCTATAAAGGTTTCTCATTTCCAAATGATTATTAAACTAGAAAGAACACCAGAAAACGACTTCGTGCAATTTCGTAAATATGTTTAATGAAGTTCATTATGTAATTCACGTATTAAACCAATAAAACACAGTTAATTGTTAATAGGTTTGCGTTAATTAAGAAGTTTGTGTTATATAAAACTACGTTACAGCTCAAAAATCAATGCATTTTTCTGTTCCTATGCCTAGAAAATAGCTAATTACTTTTATATGTAGAGAACTCGAGTACTGAAAAAAATTCTACAAACTTTACCATAGAATGTACATTTCTTTATGGGCGCATCGTATAAAAATAATTTTATTCGTGCCCAAATAAAATACTGGGCGTTAATGTGATCTTGTCACAATGTTTTAAGGTTCATAAGGCAGTACATAGGTGATGTTGTTGACAAAAATAGTCGAAGATGCCTCCTTTTAGCGATACATGCCTACAAACGTTTCTTAGCTCTAGCATTTTTAAACTGATCCTCTCAAACAGACCTGGAGTGGTTTAGATGATGTCGGTCATTTACCATGCTATTCATGTGTCTCCACAAACAAAAATCAAATGGTAACACCTCGATCAAACGACTCATTAAATATTTTCGAGCAACAAGAAAAAAAATGCGACACATCCCTTAAAAAGACGTAAATGTAACCGGTCAGACGGAGAGGTAGTAACATACTAGTCCAATTAACCTTCTTTCAACAATTTTGGCCCAGATGTTGATTGAGAAGCGCTTCTGGTAAGCAGGGCATGCGGATCTTCCACGAATTAAAATGGCCTTTTCTTGCGAAAGTAATGTGGTTCCACATACGAGCGAAGAAACCAACCGCAAAGGCGACAAAGAGAGACAAAATCAGCTGAGATTAATGTTTATACCTTTTGAATAATGAAGAAGTTTTCCTTAAGTAGTTGATTTGTTCCCATGTTATGAGTAACCTGTTGGGTACTTAATAATTTAGTTCATCTTCGAAGTGTTCAAAATGCGGATTTCTCCGGTTCCTTTGAGCGCCATTATTATGGTGAATTAGCTTTAGGCAACATACTTCCTTTAGTCTTCACCCGCATCGAACATTTCTTCAGAATTAACCAATACCTGAGATATATCATCCATACTATAGTCAACCTCTTCCCCGACAAACGCCGTTCACATGTGAAGATCCTAAGTTGTATAACAAATGCCCAGAGCTTCCTACACGGTGCGCCGGCGTCGAAGGGTCCAGAAACACTCTTCTTCTTAAATAGGTCGAATTCCACCCGAACCGACCCGTGTCTAGGACCATCCTATCCGACCATCTTATGCGCGCTAAAATGGCCAACTGCTTTTTCATTTCTTAGTATCTTTCGAACCCCAAGAATGCATTCCTATTCCTTATCTAATTTGTACTGACGAATCGCCTCCCCAGATCAAGCCCAGCAGCGTCTCAAAAACCCTCCTGCTTCGGCACCCGATCATCGGGGGATTAAGAAGCCAATTGTAGGATCTGATACAATAACTTACTTTGGGATGAGCCTCAACCGCATCTTCGCCTGGATAGACAACTTATCCTTAACTCTAGAAAAAAAAAACGAAATAGATACTATTTACTCAATTCCATATTAACCATGTTCCAATTGCAATAAAGTCTATTCGGAACCACCCCACAATCGTTATAAGATGTGGGACCGCCAAATATTAACCCATAACGTCTAACTTGTGACAATGATGTGTCATCAGTTCCTATTCTTTATAGGTATAAAACAAAATGTATCTGTAACCGAAATTCATTTAAAGGGGAAGAGAACTAATAGAAAAAAGGGAAAGCTGTGCATTTCTGCAACGGACGGGAAGACAATATTACCCAAGGGTTAAAGCATTGACAGAAGCAGTGGGTGAATGTGGCACAGAATGGTTCTTAGCACCGAGAATTTTTGTCCTGCCCTAGCCCTTCATCAATCCAATCAAGCGTCTATTGGACATTCGATCATAATAATTATAAATTTGTATTCAATTAACGACGAAGTAGTACCTTTTATGGGATATTTTTAAAATAATAGTACAATACATAGTTTTGTACAAATTTACATCCTTTGGAGGGATGTCTCTTGACACCTGTTACCTTACTCAATTACAAGATTTGAATACTTTTTAATTTGATACCGTTAATTTCTAGGCTTGCTGAGCAATGAAGGATGTTCAGTAACCATATTCAATACATTCATCTTCGTTTACGTTACTCATCTAATAAGAAAAGAAAAATAAACCAATGCATTAAGTGTTCGTACGACTCTTGCATGCTAAATACGAAGTTTTAGCATGGTTGGAAAAATTGAAATTGACTAAAAGTAAATTTTCTGAAAGAGTCTATTAGCAACTTTTATATGATCATATTTATGACTCCTATCAGTTCATAAACGCCGGAAGGAGAAACACAAGATAAAAGTTAAGATAAACTTTGTAAATCATGAATGCATCCTAAATTTGCAAGTATATTGTTTGACTGTAAGCTATGGAACAAAGGGGGTGTGTGCGCTGGCGCGCGACCCTGCAGACGCGTCGGGTTTGGCAGTTCTGCCCGGAACCCGGAATAGCGCGGATCCAACTTTATCTCCGAAAAGTTGTTACTGTCACGCCCACTTATACGCTCAACTTCCATACAAAACGCCAAAGTTATTCAAGAGTTCGTCGTTGATTCTAAAAAAAACAAAGGATACTTTTTAAACACATAAAAATATTATTGTCGACTTATTTAAGTGATAAAAATAATTTTTGGAAGACTTTTCCCATACAAACTTTCGAAATTGTTTCCAACTTCTTTTAATCGAAAATAAATTTATCTTAACGAGTTGAGTTGAGGAACATTTTATTTTCTGTGTAACTTTCATCGTATACAATTTATATAAGATAAACTACCTAAAAAGAAAAACCGTCAACTTTTCTCAAGTGTTATAAAAGAGTGGGAGTGGCAATTCGTTTAGTGATATATATGACTGAAGTCAGAAATGTGATTATGTGGAAATATCGTGTAAGATTACTAATGCATATTATAACAAGGAACGATTTCCTCACTAAATCTTTTTAAATTTAATACAATCACGCGATTTCAGAAAATTACTTAATAATGAGTGGAAGATTGACGATTACTGCATCAGCAGTGATTTCTGGATTTATGCCAATAGTGATTCTTTTTCTTCTGGCTGTCAATTTAGGTACCTTTAATTCTTCTTCTTGTCCTAATTGTATGTAAACGTAAACAGAAATAGTAAAATAAGTTCTATAGGTAAATAAAATATTACCTATTCGTCAATCACAGCTAATTTCAGTTGACCCCGCTAATCTGATTAGATGACATTTGCAAACGGGTGATTTAACACGTACGAGATTACCTTTAATCAGAACTAACGTTAGCTGTGAACGCTCATATTTCAGTTGATGCAGTTGGCAAGGTATTCGAATCGGCGTTTACCATGAAATATTTTAGTAAATGTCAGAAATAGTAAATAAGAAGAAAAAATGTGGAAATCGAAATTTTTACGTGTTAAAGTCAAGATGTCAAACGCAAAAGTTTTCAGGGTTGCGTTGACAAGTTAATGAAATGTTAAATTTGGAAAAAATGTGATTATAGCGACGTTTTTACTGAAGAAAAACGTCAAGATGTGTCGTTGTTATGTAATGAGATTTCTCAAAATTAAAAGTTTTATCTTCGTTGCGTGTACGATTTGAAACTTTTTCGGGTTTATTCAAGCGATACCGCTATAGATTAACTCTAAAATTTACACAAGGGTGCATTCTTATTTACTTTGATAAGAATCTTCGACGGTAAATAGACAAAATCGATAAACCATCAAATATGTATGCAACTGAATACACTTCTCTTTCAAATCGCTTTTCTTATCTTCTGCCATCTTGTACTAAAAAAAAATAGATATCTAACAGAGAAATACTCAACATTTAGGAAAGTCGATCCGTATAAAATTTATGAAAAATTACAGTGCCAACTTAAACTCTTTTCCAGCATCGCTACAAAGTTCTCAATCGTATTCTATTCCCTTGATAATCCAACTTTAATTTCGAAACATGCGATGGATTTTTTAACAGTCTTGTCGTTTGGAAAATTCGTTCTTAGAAGATTTGATTTACAATCAATTAAACTTGTTGTTAAAGTCATAACGATAATTTCATTTAAACTCGGTTACTATAATGTAAAACGAAAACAGTTATTAATTTTCGAGGTTTTCAATTTATTATTCGATGAATCCAATTTGAATGTAAATTTTACACTTGATAAGACGCTGTTTGAGGATTTCCTTCATTCCCCAAAAATGAGAAATGGCAAAACGTTTTACCGAAAAAAAAAATTGTAATTAAGATATGTAAATAGGTTCGCTGATTTTTTCTTACTATTCTAATTTAGAAAAGGTGCTTTGCGCGATTAATTTAATATAAGATGAATGAGATAAGTGTTGTAACTGTTATGAAATGATGTCATTTTTGGAAAGGGTTGTTGTTTGGTATTTCATGCATACGGTAGATTAAGAACATACCTATTCTATTTATTTTCTTCTTTTATGTTTCTTCTTTTGATTCTGTATTGATCACTACTTACCTGTAGTTAAAGAACAACGTACTTGTAATTATGTTATGAATATTTTTAATACTTATAAGTAGAGAGCGGATTATATGCAAAATGCATATTGTTGAATATACATGCTGTAATAGTACCCTTCCGTATCTAGGTGAATCACATTGATGCGAGTTATATGACACCAATTTAATTTTGCATATTTTGCATATATTTGCAGCAATGTTCATATTTTTGTAAAATGTGTATATTATTGCATAATTTGTGCATTTCTAAATAAATCTGACATTTTACTTAAAAAAATTTCTCTCATCTCCTCAAACGAGCACAGTAAATGAAACTTTTTAAATAAAAGATTAAAATCTAAAAAAGAAAACCTTTATAAATTCCTGTAGAAGGTAAGAGAAGCAGCACTGCTATAATTTCGCCGTAGCATTCGATCATATCGAGATTTAGATGGAGCTGCCATGCATTTCTTACCGAGATTTCTCAGTCGCATCCCTACATCCACTTGATCGAACGGGGATATATTTTATCTGATACGCGACAAGGATTTAATTTAAACAATTTGGAAAAACAACTTATTGTAAATTGTTATAGGCAGAAAAGCGATGATCAGAATAATATGTTTAATTCTCCAACTGATCGTAAGATTATTTGTAGTTATTATTACACATACATTATTATTATTTTAATTACTTAATTTTTTTAATTTTATCAAGAACCTTTTTCACATAATAACAGTTTTTGTTTAATACAAGTTGTTTATTGTTTCTTGGTATGCATATTTTGCATATAATGTTGCATATTTTAACAAACTGACTGCATATCTTTAACATATTTGGTGCATATATATGCGCATATATGTGACTTTTTATGTGCATATTAATCCGCCCTCTACTTATAAGATACAAAATATTGACCCTTTCATGCAATTACGTTACGGCTGAAATTGTGGAATAGATTCAAACTATTTTATACGGTTTAAAGTCTCTTTTTGGACTATTTCATATGGCAAGCCGTTTTACCATTTATTCACTTCAGACGTTAATCTGTCATTTTAATTCAATTCTATTTCCATGTCACTTGGTACAATGAAAATTACGCTATTTTCGTTAAGATGAATGCAATTTTTATTTTCAATGAAAATACATATTTTCATTCTAATTACGAAAGAAATACATAAAACCTATAGGTCCTTATGGAAAATTTAGGAATTTACCAGAACGAAAGTATATTTTTCATTAACCAAACTTGAATTTATCTTTTAAATTACCATAAAAATGATTTTATATAGTACAATTTAAGTCCTACTCCAAATATTTAAAACAACTGTTTTGTTACAACAACTTTAAGGTAAAAAAAATAATAAATTTAAAGTTTAAATAAGAATTTAAATGCTTAACTTATTTGATGTCAACATAAACTAATTTGTTATGTTTATTTGAAAAGTAAATTCATTTTTCCTTAAGAAAAATGAAATTTAATTTTTAAGTAGATGTACCTAAATGTGTAGAACTTAACTACTCGTTTACTTATTTAGGTGTTAAGATAACCTAGCCAATTAATTTACCTGTTATCATACCATTTCCTCTATTAACTCGAATCTAGGGGTCCATTTTCATGGGATATATGTTTCTTTTCTCCATTTTGAATTTAATTGTCTTCTTCATGTTTGTTACAATTCAATTTTAATTTCAATTCAATTTCTTATGACATACAGTGTATTTCCATTTTAATTTAAAAATTAAAATGTTTTCTTATGTCCTACAGTTATAATATTAATTTCTATTGATCATCAATTTTTATGTCTTTTGACTTGTTGTTATGATAATTCTATTCGCATTTGTTATAACTACCAATTTTAATTCTATTTGAATTTATTATGACATTGGTGTATTTCCATTTTAATTTAAAAAGTAAAAATGTTCTAATGATATATTTATTTTAAAGTTTTATGAATCCGTATTGCCATTTGAGATTCTCGTTTAGTGTTTTTATTTCAATTTGATATTTATTTCCATTATAATTTCATTTCCATTCGACTTGAAGGTGTTGAGTACACTCATAAGTCATAAGAAATGTAAATAAAAATGAGCTAGCGCCCTCTACTTTGCGGAGGCTAAGCTACGAAATCACAAAATGCATGGTGTATGAATGAGAAACATTTTAATTTCTAAATTAAAATGGAAATACACTATATGTCATAAGAAACTAAATTAAAATTAAAATTGAATTGCAACGAACTCTATGAATGTATTCCAATAAAAAATTGTTAGAATGATATCCCAAGAAAATGAATTTTTGTGATTAGATATGTCCTGAAAGCTAATATGATGTAAGAATATCATGACATGTGCTACAAGAAAATCTTTAAAGCAAAAACAATCATTTTCATTTTAATTTCAAATAATTTTTGTATTTAAATTTTAATTAAGAATGAAAATTGCATTCTTCTTAAAGAAAATCGGGTAATTTTTATTATCCCAAGTGATATTTAAATAGATTTGAATCAAAATGACATATAACGACTGCAGTGAATAAATGGTAAAACGGCTTCTACCAAAAGAAGACGAAAAAAGCGACACAATAACACATGTTTATACTTATTAAAATAATATACTCAAAAAATGACACGTGTTTTATCCTTAGTGTCCTCCGATCCCCCTCATTTGCAATGTTTGCTTTAACTGTTTCATTAAAACTGTCCATCTCTATAATGTAAGTAAAAAGCAAACAAAGGAAACAGGATAAAACATTTTTATAACACCCGAGGGTGTTGTAGAAATCTCTTAGGTAATTTTTTCCTCGATTTTAACATCCGCAGCTTCAATTGTAATGTCATGTAATGGCCTTTTTTTAATTTCTCGCACGTATATTTTTATCAAATCTTTCGGCCCTAATTTACAGATCTAATCTACCCTCACAAAAGTAAGTACTTAAAATCTTTTGGAAAATGCAGCACGATTTACCCCACCGGTCTTAATTACCATAAAAACTATTATTACAACGAACATGGAAAAATTTATGAATGTTGGAAAAGGTTGTCAATAGGTACATCGACAGGTAGACTATTTTGAATTGTTTCGATTGCTGAAAGGCTCTTTGAATTACAGCACAAAGCTTAGATAAAATCACGGTTTCGTTTAGCGGCGCTGTAGAACTCGGGCTCTAAACCTATGTTAGTTGTTCAGTAAAATAGCGAGGTGGGCTGCGTATCATGAACGTTGCGTTGGTTGAGGGTATATGCGTTAAATATTGCCTTCAAAGCAAATTCGATTTATTTAAACATTGAAAAGGTTAAAGTTATTTAAGCCCTCAATTACAGTCTTAATTTTGTTTGATAGTGCGACAGATTTTCAACACATACCCACCAACAGCCACTGATCCACGTTATACACTCGCCACGCCGGCACAAAAAACCAAGCAGTTGAATTTTTTAAAACAAACATCAAATTTGTGTGATGGATGTTTTATTATTATAATATCTTACACACAAACAAAGCACCTATTTTTTAACAACAATCAAACCTTTGTTATTTATTACGAAACAGCACAAATTGGTGTTGTGGAAAAATTACCTTACATTAATCAAAACTGAAACGACTTGCTAGCAAAAACTAGGGAGTCGCATTGTTGCCTCCCGTGCTCGAATTACTGCCTGTATCCTTCTGGGCATGCCTAACATCCAGTGGCGAATGTCCGCTAGTGGAATAAGTTCCCATTCCTGCAAAAGAGCTTGTCGCAACTGATTCATAAAGTTAAAGGAGCAGGAACACCACTTGGCATCCTTTGCCCAAGCCCAAACATGCTCTATGGGATTAACATCTGTACTTAACGCTGGCTACTCTATAACAGAAATGTTTACTTCGTGTAAGTACTGTTGAGTTATTCTCGTGGCGTAAGATCGCTGATTATCATGCAACCCGAGGGCTGAAGGTACATTCTGGAAAACGCTCGTATGGTCTTTGCCATACTCTCTCACGACCATCTGGAGACCGTAGGCTAAATCTGGACTCATCGGTAAATAAAACGCGCCTCCACTCATTTTTACCCCAGTGCTCATGAATTTTAGCAAACTGAAGTCGCGCAATACGATGACGCCTAAGAAGTTCTGGGCCTGTGGCAGGTCTACGACTGGTAAGATTGGCTTCTCCGAGTCTACGTCTAACTGTCCGTTCGCTTACGTTGGTTTGAGGGACGTGCTGAAGTCGAGTTCTGATTTCAACAGCTGTAGCATGACGATTTCGCAGACTTGCACAGTGATTGGATACATGATACTGTTGGCCAAAATATCGCTCACTTCTTCCATCTTTAAGCAACGCGACAATAGCTGTTTCGGGATTCACAGCCATATTTCTTAGATTAAATAAACGCAGCACTACATTTTAGAGCAATTTCTTTAAAAATGCAGCATCAGAAAGAGATGGACACAAAACTAGTATTTTGTGAAATTTTGGAATTTGTTTTTGTAAATTCGTAGATGAAAGTCAGAACTACTTAAATAGTCTAAAAAAAAAATTTTAATTCGCCATACCTTTTTTGTAAGCGAGCGATAATTTTCAAATTTTTCAAATTGATGAAACTCATTTTTTTAAGTGATACCCTCGATTTCTTTCAAATTTTAAATTATTTTTTCTATATTTGTTGGTTTTTTAATGGTCTACCTCTCTGTGTTTTTTAGAAAAAAAGTATCGATAGAGAATTAAAAGTTATATTAGAAACAGTTGAAAGAAATATAGGATGCCATTAAAAAAAAATGAGTTTCAGCAATTTGAAATGTTTGAAAATTAGCGCTCTCGTACAAAAAAGTATGGCGAATTAAAAAAATCTTTTAAACTATTTAAGTACTTCTCACTTTCATCTACGAATTTACAGAAACAAATTCCAAAATTTCAAAAAACACCAGTTTTGTGATCTTTTCTTTCCGATGCTGCATTTTTAAAGAAATTGCTCTAAAATTGCAACGCCGCAATCAATTTAAAAAATGTGAATGGTATTTTTCATCTAAATTAAGCCTTGATCGAACAGCATAAAAAATTGATGGGTTGCTATTTAAAAAAGTGTAACTTTATGTTACCCAGCGAAAACTAAACACTCTGTATACACAAAAATATTTTTAAAACATGCAGCTTTTCAATAGATATGACTACAGTACTAAAGCTTTTATGCTGACATTTATGCTGATTTCTGATAATAGTACTCATCTATCCTTACTTATGGGAATAAATAGAAACCCATTTGCACATCGATATTTGATAGTCCTGTGTCGTTGTTATATAATTATACCTTTTCCAGTTTTCCTTTGGAATATAAAGTATGAGTGTACCTTAAAGAAAGTAACAATAAAGTGTCATTTTAAGTGGACTAATTTTAGCTTAATTCAGTAAGGGTGGATCCATCGAGCTTTAAAGAAAAATATTTCGAAAGGTATTATGGATGTAATATTAAATGATATTATGTCAATGGAAAGAGAAATTTTGTAAGATTTTGAGAATATCATTCCAAATGTTTGATGTAATAGTTCAGTTGCACCCATTCACGCTGTAATGTGTCTCGATCGATACTGTTAACATAACATGGGTTGTGTTTTCAGAAGTTATCCATTATAGCTGAAAAAAATTGTACTTACTAAACTTGTATTCCATCTTTACTTCTTCAATGCTATAATTGTTGATATGTCTATTATCGTATTTAATACACAAAACTTAGCATGAGGAGAAACATTCAAAATAGCTCGCAGTGCTCAAATATGATAAGTCGAAAACTTTACATAATATTAATCGCACGAATGCGTAACAAAATTCCAAAATCTTTCGTAAAACTAATAATAATCCTTTTTGCACTTTTAACTTTTGTCGTTTTTGATGGCTCTGGGCCAATTTACCTATTTACATTACATTAAATTACCGTTTTCTAAAAACAACGTACATAGAAACCTTTCATTAAATTTAGCACTACTGTACATTATCTTATTATATTCCGTTGTTATATGAGGTAATTCATTAGGAAAACAATGGGGATCGCTATTATACTGTAACTCAATTATGTAAAGTAATGTAAAACATTACCCCAAATACATATCCTGCCGATGTTCGTAGTGTGCTTTTATTGCAAAAAACTGATTTGTTAACAAGATGTTCTTAATTTTACAATTATTGTTCTGCAGAGTTTAATTTTTGACAAAAAATTAAAGTAATCAGACACTAATTTGTGTGATCTAGATGTTGCTTGTGTACAACCCTGTGAGTTTTTGGAGATAAAATGTGTAATTATGACAAGATTAACGTGCATTAGAAGAGTAGGTACGTGTAAGATAAAGAGTTGTAAATTTAATTAGGTACTATAGAGAAATATTGCAGAAACCATTGTGTTGCCTTTGGACTATTTTCAACTGAAAACGTTAGAACTAAGTTTTCTGGGGTGTCGATTAACCTAGTCCTGAAAGATGCACATACAAGGTTCAAAAAATTGCGCCAGGTACCCATCTTGCACAACATTGCTCCACTTTCTATTTTACTTACTCCAAATTAGAACCAAAAATATATTTTGAAGTAGTGCACTACAATTTTCGTTTAGATACTCAAACAACATCTTGTAAATTTCACAATTCACAATTTTATAAGGTGACTATTGTATTCCATATAAGTTTTTTCAACTTGTTCCATATTTAGCTACTTTATTTTTATTTTATTTTTTTGATAAATGAGTAAAGAAATATTTCCCTAGTTAATTTCCCGATTAACGTTTCATAAGTTGCGGCAACTTCAGCACAATATAGCTTATGCTATATCGAGTTTTTTAAATTCTTCTATCTTCGTCATACGCATGAAAATAATTCTGGTTGAATGCGATTTAAATTTGGAGGTTGAATCTCTGTTATTAACCTTTGACATATATAATCCTCAATTGACTGTTTGAAAATATATTAGGCACTCGAACGATTAGCTCACTCGCCTGTGGCTCGTTCCGCAAACAACATTCTCGTCATTAATATCCTTTCTTATATGCTCGATGTTACTAAACATGTTATCGTTTTATAATACATGTACTTATAATGAAAATGTAACCGCGAATCTGCTGTATACGAGTACCGCACTTTTGACTTTTGCCTACCATTTAATGAAAAAAAAATCGAGAGTAAGTTCTCCTCTACTTTGTTTATCGTTATTATCGTTACTTGTAACGATGAAGATCATGTAGATTCAGATAAAGCAAGAATTGAAATGAACCGAAAACATCTTCGTTGAGAAGAAATAATATCACCATTAAAAAATTCTGGCAAGTTGCCACGAGACTTCCCTCGTATTAACACTTTTTTCAAAAAATAAATACTACTGAATTCAGAAAAAAATACTCTTAAACTACCTACATAAAAAACTGCAATTTTATCTTATAAAAAAATGAGTGCCGCCATTTTAGCTTACACCGGAAGTGACGTCATCAAAGGTAATATCAGCATTTTCGTTCTTGGCCCGAATGCAATCGATTGGCGAAAACCGCATTTCGATAACTTTAATAGTTTCTGAGTATAGAGCGTTGCAGTCATTTTTTAAAAATGATTTTTTTAACACATTTTTCAAAAAATAAGTATAGCACAATATATTTTGCTGAATTCAGAAAAAAATACTCTTTTAAACTACCTACATAAAAAAACTGCAACTTTATCTTATAAAAAAAATGAGTGCCGCCATTTTAGCTTACACCGGAAGTGACGTCATCAAAGGTAATATCAGCATTTTCGTCCTTGGCCCAAATGTAATTCATTAGCGAAAACCGCATTTCGATAACTTTAATAGTTTCTGAGTATCGAGCGTTGCAGTCATTTTTTAATAATTATTTTTTTTAACACATTTTTCAAAAAATAAGTATAGCACAATATATATTGCTGAATTCAAAAAAAAATTCTCTTTTAAACTACATAAAAAAACTGCAACTTTATCTTATAAAAAAATGAGTGCCGCCATTTTAGCTTATACCGGAAGTGACGTCATCAAGGGTAATAACAGCATTTTCGTCCTTGGCCCGAATGTAATCGATTGGCGAAAACCGCATTTCGATAACTTTAATAGTTTCTGAGTTTAGAGCGTTGCAAGGAATGTGTACGTACAGACTACAGACTACAGACTACAGACTACAGACTACAGACTACAGACGACAGACGGAAAATTTTTTTTTGCATATTTTGAATCTACGTATTCGGAAACGCAAAGATATGTAAAAATTTCCATAGGTCAAATTTTTTTTTTTGGAAAACTAATACAATACTTCCCTTTTACTTCGTACTCGGGAAGTAAAAATGAAGACAACACCAATAAAAATGGTTCTTGCAAATAACTAAACTTCTATTCATACTAAAATAACTCTCATTTTACTTTTATCACTTAACTTGCATAAGTTATAGCCTGAAGATGACAATATCATTTTTGTCGAAACATGACGCAGTATGATTTAACGCAGATTTATAAGCGGAGAATATTCTAATTAAAATTTATTTATGGGGAAGGTTTAGTGATTTAATTCCTTATCAAAATTACATTTCACCCCATTTTGAGAAGTTTTCATTTACAAACCACTATGGATCTCACTATCGCCAACTATCGTTGGTGTCGTTGATTTTCGCAATGATTGGACGGCGACTTATTCGTCGCTACCTACGTCTCCTCTGCCTTCACTGAAATGTGTGTATAGTCCACGCTCGCGCATCGGAAATGCAACCTTCACCTTCAACAATTATTGGCGGCGAAAGTTTCGTGAAATCCTACGCACACGATTGTGACACAAAGGATTAAAAAAATTGGTCTTTATACAGAAGAAGGAAAGTAAAAATCGTGCAGAATCATGCAGACAAGCGCATCAAAGGTGAAATATGTGGGGATTTACTTTGACAGAAACATCCGTATGAGAGAAAAATATAGTATAGATGTCCCAGGCGGCCTGTAAAACTCTCGCTGTCCTGATCATAACGAATCACATCGAAGGACCAAAGGCGCACAATTTGGCTTGGTGTCGATAGCCCAAGTATGGACTTCAGCACTAAAATACAAGACTGAACAATTACTAGAAAAATTAAACAGCAAGATGGCGCTGCGGCTTATAGCAGGAAACCGCACCTTCTGTGCAGATATGTGTATTTTTGTTATCACAGTGAAATATGATATGACATAAGTAAACCATATTTATTTAATGTACCTACGTCATAATGTCATTGATCAACAGTTTCAGACTTCAGATATTTGTTCGAAATTGCCTTTTATTATTTTATTCTAATTTGAGTAGTCTTTAAATACATTTTAAACCTTAAGTTTCCAGAAAATATTAAAATATGCTATTCAATATGATATGGTTGGTATCCGTTAAACCTTTTCGTACTTTTAACAGATCAATACGTATAGTAGGGGGGATATCCACATTTCTCAAACTGGTCATTCCAAAATTGCACATGTTTCTTATCAGGTTTCCTTGCTAGAAGTAAGTCACTTCCGATATCGAGATAAGATTCACTACCGCAGAATGTTGGCCATCTTACATTTTGTAACAGTGGTTCTTCATAAGGGGTGGGATTACTAAAATAAAAAGGTTGTTGGACAATTTCAGTGAAAATTAGTGACCGATTACCCCCACGTGGCAAAGTTTGTCCACATTTTTACCATTCGTCGCCGAGTTAAACGATCGGATTCCGTTTCATTCGTGCGCCAAATTGGATCATCTGGATAGAGTAGGTAGAATACTTCAACGTAATGGCCTGCCCCCCCTATGAATGGCGAAATGTGAAGTTTAGGGTTTTAGTTGTGTGACTATTGAATATACCTAAAACTGATGTATCGTGGCTTCCTTCGTATGAGAATTTATAAAAATATAACGGATATTGACGTGCTTGGCAAATGAATTCGGTGGACTTTAATATCCCCAGTATAAATTGTTGGTATCCCATATACTGTAACGTTCCGTAAACATAAGTTTTCAAACAAAAATACCTTACGTTAATCCAATACTCAGTTACGTTAAATGGTCCGTTGTCAAAATAGTACTTCCTTATTTTAGACACTGTTTGCGTTTCACAGAGAGAACCACCCGCAATATTCATAGAGGTGGGTATCATAAGTTCTGGCCGTTCTTCATACAAGCCAAAATCTACCCTACCTCTGGTAATGACTAAAATTGAAATATATCTAATTGCCCTTGAAAGTGTTTGGTTATTTACATAAATAAGGATATGACCCTTCTTCTGTATTGTATCCCATCATGTATGGAACTATTTTCGTAACATTTTTTTCTAACAATTTAAAAGCTCTTGCGGTTATAAACGCAGTAGGAGATTCTTTTTCTATAGATGGAAGGAACGCAAACTTCAAGAGAGGTAAGAAGGGTCCCTGCAAACCTAAGTTGTAACTCTTATCTCTCCCATGAGGAGTGAAAACAATACCACAATGGATTCGTTATACGCAACTGATAGAAGATCTTCCGCTGAAACTTTTTGTAATCTATCAACAATTGTTTGGCTATCATTTGATCTAATTCCAAGTCCTTTTGCTAGTCTTAAAGTGGTTTCAAGGGGATCCCTTTGAAAGCTCCACGGGTTTAGGGGAGTACCACTTTCACTGATAGCTCTGTGGAATAAATCGCGACTTTTGTGAAATAACATATGAAGTTGTACCGACGAGCCACCCGCGCTTGATCCAAAAATGGTAACCTTCCCAGGATCACCCCCAAAATAAACAATGTTGTCTCGCACCCACTCTAATGCGGCAACTTGGTCTTTTAAACCGGCGTTCCCCATGGCATACTCGTCTTGCGTACTCAAGAAACCAAAAACGTTAAGTCTGTACTCTATTTGTACGACAACCACCGATTCCTCCATAAAAGTGTCCGGTCCTAATTGTTGCCGGGATGCGTACGTAAAACCACCTCCATGTATCCATACCAAAACGGGTAACTTCCCATCATTCGCCTAGGAGAATATAGGTAAATTGTAAGAATTACAGCTGTTGTACCTTACCCGCTTAGGTGTTGCAAGATCCAAATAGAGACAGTCCTCATCCCCAACAATTTGATCAACAGTCATCCCTTGGAAGTATTGTGTACAGATAGGTTTCAGTTTGATGGCATCTTTTACACCTTCCCACCTTTCCAATGGTACGGGAGCCTAAAAAAATTGAGATGAGTTTGCAAGTAAATGTTGCAAGCAAACCTGGAAGCGCAATTTCCCAACTGGCGGTTTTGCGTATGGAATTCCGCTAAAATAATAAAATTTCGTCGAAGAACCAACGACGCGACTCGATTTTACTACACCCCTGATAAGTCCGTATTTTGTATTTCTTGTAACGTACTCCTCATTTCCGTACGCGTGAAATATTATGACCAAAAATATCACTAAAACTGTTTTGCACATTATGAATATTGCACGTACGTTTAACTTGTTATCATTTACTCCGCTTAAATTGTTGTTCGAGGGCCAAGTAAAGATTACGTACAAGTTTAATCTTTATTTATCACACAAGGCGCAAATATTTATAATAATTAATTATTTACAGTACACTGTGATTAGCATAACTTTAGCTTTTACTTACTTTGTTCTCCATGGACAGGAGCCTTCAAGAGGAGAACAAACTTAAGTGATCAAATTAAAGGAGACAATATTCCATTTAGCTTTTACATTTATTCGTAATCGTGAGTAAAGGAACTAATGGTAATAAGCCCTACGAAATTGTAGAACTACGAATTACAGTTTAAAAAGCGAGTGGCATAGCCACGAGTTATTTTAAAGAATGAGTTCAAGGTTTTATGAAACGTGTTATTTATACTATTTTATGCCGCTTTTAGTAAACAATTTTTTTTTATTTAGTCGATTTAGGAATTTTTGTGTTGGTTGGTAATTTATTAATATTAAAATTGAACATTTCATCTAGTCGCCTTTTGTTTTATTTTGTGTTATCACAAAACACGAACAAGGAAGATAATCAATGTATGCCCCCTGAAATACCTACGTAAACTTGGCAAAAATATGGTTGCAAATCTGATAGATCCTCTGCAGAATGTTCTTGACACATTTTGTATTTTAAACTGTTATGCATGACAAGATAATTCAGTATGAAAAAAATGTTCGTAAAATGTTCCGTGAATTAATGGCCATAAGGACATCGCAGATGATGACGTCGAGTTTGTTATATGTGTATTAGAGAATCCAAATGGAGGCAAATTGCAGAAAGGGATATAAGGCCACTCAATAAATAATATACAGAATTATAATCGAAAAAGTTGACAGCGATTCTCTTGGGCATCTGTTATCGGGGCAACTTAACTATTATATTTTGAGTTATTATTTTGTGCATCCTAGGAATTGTCATTCTCACCCCCAGAATTATTATTTTTACACCAAGAATTATTTTTTCTACCTTAGCTTTTTAATTATTTTGGTCGCAAGATTTTTGTTCCCAAGAATTATTATATTAGCTCCCAAAATTATTAATTTAACCCACATAATTATTCTTTTGGTGCCAAAATTTTATTAATTTTATCCCATGATTTTACCCCATGATTTTATTCATTTTACCCCAAGGTTTTATTCGTTTCACCCCAAGATTTTTTTTATTTAACCTCAAGATTTTATTTATTTACTTATTTTATAGAAGTATTTAAAACTTAAAAAAAAATGTCACCCTAAACGTATATTGCCACTGAGGCGCATAGGTTAGAGGTAGGTTTAGTATATTTTTTTTCAATTGGATATAATGAATAAAATCATGGGGGTAAAGTGAATAAAATCTTGGGCCCAAAAGAACGATTCTGTGGGTTAAAATAATAATTTTAGGGGCTAATATAATAATTCTTGGGATCAGAAATCTTGGAGACCAAAATAATTAAAAATCTGGGGTCGAAAAAATAATTCTTGGGGTAAAAATAATAATTCTTGGGCTTAGAGTGACAATTCTTGGGACCGCGAAAATTACCACCCATTTCGTATATATGTACACAAACATACTGTTTTAAATATTCCAAAAAACCTCATTCATAAAAATAACCTCTAGTGGTACGCACCACTTAGGCATAGAGCTTAAATTTGTTTTCAAACTCACTCACTTACCAAGTAAAATTCCTTTTTCAATTACTGTTTGAAAACTTATCAAAAATTGAGTTATGTTGATCTACGTTACTTAACAAGTTGACTGCGTCACCGGTCCGCGGGGACCGGTGTGGCGTAGTTCGTTGGCTTGCGGTTGCGTACATCCGAAATTTCTCGCAAATTGCGGAAATTGTATTTTCGTTAATATAGCTTTCCTTAGAATTTTACATGTACGTTTGGGTTTATCGCTACGTGTAGTTTATCGCGATACCACTCGCCCGGGACCGGTACTGTTTTCAATGTAATACGGGTGACGACGCCTATACTCGGTTCCATACATCAGTGAGCATGGCTGTCATAGGGCTATGCAATCCTTACGAGAGATTTCTTGTCGACGTTGCCAGTTCTCGGCAACAAGCGATGTTCTAAGTTTATGTATTTTGGTGAAATCTGAGGTTCTCAACAAGTTTCTCAGCCGATGGTCGATGTCCGCGTTGTAAGATATCTACTTACAATAAATTACAAATTTTTATTATAAATACATGGATTTTGTTGTTATTATTATAATTTAAAAAAATAAACTACATACCACCCATCAGCGAGGAATGCTTTTAAAAAGGTACAAACAAATTTAAGCTAATACCTAAATAATTTATTTGAATACCGCTGACAAAAATGTGGTTAGTCAAGGAAAAGGCATTAATAAGTCATTACTACCTGATAAGCGCTCGGGAATACAAAAGAAGGATTTATTTATGATTGACAGGTTGTAAACATTTACAAAATAGTTTTGTGCTGAAGTGTGGCTACATCGCTTTGCATTAAAGTCCATACTGACTCTGATGTATGGAATAGAGTATAGGTATACAATATTAGTAAACAGTACGTGTTGTAGTGTGTAACAAAATGTTGTCTCGTGCAAGCAAAATTTTGTTTTATCCCAGCGCGAGTTGGAAAATTATAACAAAAAAACAGTTAACAGTGTGCTGAACAGGAACAAACTAATGATGTCGTTAGTTATCCTAGCCAGTGCGAAGAAGCTGGCTCGTCGAAAAATATTTCAACTAATAAACCATTAAATGATGCTATTAGTGATGAAGAAAATGATTCTGATGCCGATGTATTTGATGACTCAATTCTTGGGAAAAATTATGTTCCATCGTCTTCAGGCTCTGAAAGTGATCAAGAACATGATTACATGGAATACATGAAAAATGATAACGTCGTTTTAGAATATATTCAGAATAAAACACATCCTTACGGAATTAAATTATATAAATTATGTCAATACTGGCATAAACGTAACAACCCCAGAAGTAACCCATTCTGAACAAATAGAGCACGACCTTTTAGAATGTATTGAAGATAAACCTAATAGTGTCCATCTATATGCTGACAATTTCTACTCCAGCTTGGGTTTACCAAAGTCTCTATTCAATCAAAATGTAATTTACTGTGGCACACTAAGATCAAACCGAAAAGGTATACCTATAAAATTGCCTAGCAAAATGAAAAAGGGAGATATTTTTGGTACACAGAACGGCCCGCTAAGAATTATTAAATGGATGGATAAGCGACTTGTTCTAATGCTAAGGACAGATCCAACACACCGCTACCTGTATACCCACTGGTAAGCGGACTAGGCAAGGTGATAATATCATAAAACCAAAAGCAGTTATTGAATACAACAAAGTCAAATAGGGGGTCGAATTGAGCGACCAAATGTGGTCATACTACTCAGTGTTACGCCGAAGTTTAAAATGGTACAGAAAGTTGGCGTTCGAGATTTTATTTGGAACGTTTGTTGTAAATTCCTGGATCGAATTTAGAAGAAGATTAGCGCAAGAGTTAGTTTTTACTCCTCAGGAAACCCGGAGCAAAAGACACGGAGTTTCGCACACCTTTGTAAAGCCATCAGGGCCAGGAAAAAAAAGAGGACCGGTACCGCACAAAGAGGTAAAGGAATTAGCGGTCCCCCTGGGACCGATATCGCACACATTTTTAATTTTCACAAAGTCAAAGGAACACCTACTTCGAAATGAAATGATTACACAAGAGGAGATAATGAAGATTCGCCCTACTAAAATCCTGGACTTTGTGAAAGATACAGGTGTTGTTGAAAGGTAGGCAACAGCGAGGAGCACAATAGACCAAAAGGTCGCAGTGCAGGAACCAATTGGGACCACTCTAGCACAATAATAATAACCGTCAAAATAATATCAGGTATACGTAAAAAGGCGTAATAGTCCAAAATATATTATTCATTAGTACATAAACATAGATTAATTATTATTTATTAATACGTGTAGTACGGGGGATATCCACACTTCTGAAACTGGTCTTTCCAAAATTGCACATGTTCTTTATCAGGTTCTCTTTCTAGAAGTAAGTCACTTCCGATATCAAGATAAGATTCACTATCACAGAATGTTGGCCATCTTACATTTTGTAAGAGCGGTTCTTCGTAAGGGGTTGGATTACTGAAATAAAAAGGTTGTTGGACAATTTCAGTGAAAATTAGTGACCGATTACCCCCACGTGGCAAAGTTTGTCCACATTTTTACCATTCGTCGTCGAGTTAAACGATTGGATTCCGTTTCTTTCGTGCGTAAAATTGGATCATCTGGATAGAACAGGTAGAATACTTCAACGTAATGGCCTGCCCCCCCTACGAATGCTCAAATGTCAAGTTTAGGGTTTTAGTTGTGTGAGTATTGAATATACCTAAAGCTGATGTGTCGTGGCTTTCTTCGTATGAGAATTTATAAAAATATAACGGATATTGACGTGCTTGACAAATGAATTCGGCGGACTTTAATATCCCCAGTATAAATTGTTGGTATCCCATATACTGTAACGTTCCGTGAACATAAGTTTTCAAAGAAAAAGACCTTACGTTAATCCAATACTCAGTTACGTTAAATGGGCCGTTGTCAAAATAGTACTTCCTTATTTTAGACACCGTTTGCGTTTCACAGAGAGAACCACCCTCAATATTCATAGAGGTGGGTATCATAAGTTCTGGTCGTTCTTCATACAAGCCAAAATCTACCCCGCCTCTGGTAATGACTAAAATTGAAATATATTTAATTGCCCTTGAAAGTGTTTGGTTATTTACACCAATAAGGATATGACCCTTCTTCTGTATTGTACCCCATCATATATGGAACTATTTTCGTAACATTTTTTCCTAACAATTTAAAAGCGCTTGCGGTTATAAACGCAGTAGGAGATTCTTTTTCTATAGATGGAAGGAAAGCAAACTTCAAAAGAGGTAGGAAGGGTCCCTGCAAACCTAAGTTGTAACTCTTATCTCTCCCATGAGGAATGAAAACAATACCACAATGGATTCGTTATACGCAACTGATAGAAGATCTTCCGCTGAAACTTTTTGTAATCTATCAACAATTATTTGGCTATCATTTGATCTAATTCCAAGTCCTTTTGCTAGTCTTAAAGTGGTTTCAAGGGGATCCCTTTGAAAGCTCCACGGGTTTAGGGGAGTACCACTTTCACTGATAGCTCTGTGGAATAAATCGCGACTTTTGTGAAATAACATATGAAGTTGTATCGATGAGCCACCGGCGCTTGATCCAAAAATGGTAACCTTCCCAGGATCACCCCCAAAATAAACAATGTTGTCTCGTACCCACTCTAATGCGGCAACTTGATCTTTTAAACCTGCGTTTCCCATAGCATACTCGTCTTGCGTACTCAAGAAACCAAAAACGTTAAGTCTGTACTCTATTTGTACGACAACCACCGATTCTTCCATAAAATTGTCCGGTCCAAATTGTTGCCGGGATGCGAACGTAAAACCACCTCCATGTATCCATACCAAGACGGGTAACTTCCCATCGTTCGCCTAGGAGAATATAGATAAATTGTAAGATTAACAGCTGTTGTGCCTTACCCGCTTAGGTATTGCAAGATCTAAATAGAGACAGTCCTCATCTCCAACAAGTTGACCGACAGTCATCCATTGGAAGTATTGTGTACAGATAGGTTGAAGTTTGATGGCATCTTTTACACCCTCCCACCTTTCCAATGGTACGGGAGCCTAAAAAAATTGAGATGAGTTTGCAAGTAAATGTTGTTGAAACCTGGAAGCGTAATTTCCCAACTGGCGGTTTTGCGTATGGAATTCCGCTAAAATAATAAAATTTTGTCGAAGAACCAACGACGCCACTCGATTTTACTACACCCCTGATAAGTCCGTATTTTGTATTTCTTATAACGTACTCCTCATTTCCGTACGCGTGAAATATTATGGCCAAAAATATCACTAAAACTGTTTTGCACATTTTCAATATTACACGTACGTTAAACTGGTTATCATTTACTCTGCTATCTATATATCTATCTATTTACTGCGCTTAAATTGTAGTTAGAGAGCCAAGTAAAGATTACGTACAAGTTTAATCTCTATTTATCACACAAGGCGCAAATACTTAAATAACAATTAATTATTTACAGTACACTGTGATTAGCATAACTTTAGCTTTTAGATTAAGGAAGTAATGGTAATAAGCGCTACGAAATTGAAGAACCACGAATTACAGTTTAAAAAACGAGTGCCGTAGCCACGGGTTATTTTGAAGAATGAGTGCAAGGTTTTATGAAACGTGTTATTTATACTATTTTTATGCCGCTTTTAGTAAACAATTTTTTAATTTTGTCGATTTAGGGATTTTTGTGTTGGTTGGTAATTTATTAATACGAGGCCTGACAATAAAGTAAGGTCTCCAACACTGCAACTTCGCCGGATCACGCGCTAGGCGAAATCTGGCAACACCGCCGTGTTCCTTGGTTCCCCCACTACCACTTGGCTGCTGGGTGAGGCTTCCCCGACCGCTCAGTCTTGGCTGAGCAGCCGTCAACGATGGAGGTACCCCTCGCGTCAGCGTTCAAGTGCGAATTGCGTTCTGTAATACGTTTTTTGAGTGCGAAAAAGGTGACACCTATTGAAATCCATCGTCAACTAGTTGAAGTTTACGGGGAAAAGTGTATGGACATAAAAAACGTGCGTAAGTGGAGCCACGAGTTCAATTCCGGGCGCACTAATGTTCACGACGAGGAGAGAAGTGGCCGACCGTCGGTCTCGGATGCGATTGTTCAAGCAGTGGAGGCAGAAATGCTCAAAAACCGCCGTGCGACAATTAGGGACTTGGAAAAGAAGCGGAGGTTCAGAAAGAGGTCAACACCTGGCTGCGCGAGGCGGACGGAGAGTGGTATTCTGCCGGCATAGACAAGTTCATCGTGCGGATGCGCAAGGTGTTGGAAAAAAATGGCGATTATGTAGAAAAGTAGCCAAGACCTTGGCCTTTCCAACGGTGTATCGCTTTTTGTAAATAAATGTCATTTTCTATGAAAAAAAAAATTGGAGACCTTACTTTATTGTCAGCCCTCGTATTAAAATTGAATATTTGATCTAGTCACCTTTTTTTATCCAAATTCCATCACAAAACCCGAATAAGGAAGATAATCTATGTACGCCCCCTGAAATACCTACGTGAACTTGGCAAAAATACGGTTGCAAATTTGCTTCCTTTTAGATCCTCTGCAGAATCAAAATTGAGGCAAATTGCAGAAAGGGTTATTAGGCCACTTGACTGAATAAATAATATACAGAATTATAATCGAAAAAGTTGTCCGCGATTCTTTTGGGCATCTGTTAACTATTATATTTAGAGATATTAGTTTGTGCAGCCTAGGAATTGTCTTTCTCACCCCAAGAATTATTTTTTCTACCTTAGCTTTTTAATTATTTTGGTCGCAAAATTTTTGTTCCTAAGAATTATTATATTAGCCCCCAAAACTATTAATTTAACGGTTAAGCTTTTTGACTTCCTGTAGGATCCTTTGTTCGTTCATGTACTAGAAAAATCTTTTTTATCCTTAATCCTTAAGGACGAAGATGTGATTCAGCCAGTTTGATCAGTTGGATGAAACACAGATTGTGTTTTTCCGGCATTTTATCAAATTAATTTTTTTAATTTTGGATTATTCACTAATCGTGTTAATTTCACTGACTTTAGATCCATCAGTTTGCAATAGTTTGTTCTTTGGAAAACGTAAACGAAGGTTTCCTTACTCATTTTATAAATGGAAAATCAGAACTTATTCCCTTTTTTCGTGTAAAATGCTATAAATTCAAATTTGCCTGTAAATATTCTCAACTGTGCATGTGTCGTTAGTAGATTGATCGCATTTTGTTTCCCTTGGTAATGCAAGTTCAGAAACCTACTGCTGATTCTTCAAGATTTTTACGTGATATTTCGAAAATCTCCCTCGAGAATTAAACTATTTAGAATTGAATAAGTAAACTTTTACTCCGTCAGTTTCTTACTGGATCGGAGAACGTGTAAAACTTCACATTCGGTGTTTTTGTTCGACAAAAGATATTTAACGATTTGAACTTCGCATAAAAGTACTAAAAACAGTTTAATTTGAAATTAACTGAAATTACTTTTCTGCAAAGGTTTGGAGTTGTTTTCCAAATGAAGGGAAATAAGTTCTAATTCGTATTTAAATTTTATATTCGATTCATTAGTTGAATTTCTTTTCACTCCATAAAAAAATAATAGGGCAGAATGAATATCGAGGATTTCCTTAATTAAAGTTTGTAATAACGTTTTCTTAATTTATGAAAGTACATTAATTTATTTCGAGAGTAATGAATTTGCAGATACTTTATAAACATGGAGTTTCGGAAAAATCAAGGGATATTTCATTCGTAAAATAAACAACATGAAAGATGGATTATATTTTTTTTTGCGTTGAAACTGGAAAATTATATCCTTCTTGACAGATATGAATACCTTGCAACAATGAGAACGTTACACAAATTCATTTCTCGTTACATCTGTTCTGAATACCAATAAAATTATCCACAGTTTCATCCTTGTTGTGCGTAATAATTTGTAAACCTTATTTTTACACTTTGCCCAATCTATGTAAAAATGTTGACTCTGAGTAAAAATGCAAAGCCCCTGACTTCTTTGAGTGGTCATACTGAGAAAGTTGTGGGGTGAGTTTTTTTCATTTTTGGGCAGTACTAAAGTTAGTTATGTTAACCATTTACAGTTCCAGAATACTGTAGCATGTTTTTCTCATCTTGTCCATTCTGCATCACGTAAAGCTTTTAGACAGGCACAATTTTTTCTATCAATAATTTAAAGAGTTAAGCATTTTAAGTGGACGCAAACGAAAAATTAAGTGAGAACCGAAGGAAAATTCACGAATTACCAATTTTTCATGACAATGTTTGTATGTACGCTTCAATTGAACAATCCAAGCACTTTAGTAAAGACAAGGGTACGTATTTGTATACTGCATAGCAACTCCATGACCTTTTTAGTAACACATTTGCCTCAGTTTCACTCTGATACATCTAAATTACGATATTCGCATGAACACGTAGTTATGCTGCAAGTGCCAAGCGCTTGAGATGAATACTTAGTAGGGAAAAACTCTAAATCGATGTTTTAAAGTGCCATTATGTAGTAGGTGAATGTATTTTACATAAATCCTTTATAGATATTCTCACAACGTCTTCGTGGAGGTACATTATTGTGGTGACATTATAATAAGACAAATCTACAATACTCAACCGAATTTCTCGCATCTTCCCAAAATTTTCGTTCATCTTACGCAGTTTATTAATTAATAAACGCTAAATAATAAACGGAAAATATTTCATCATTTACACGTTCCTTAAAATTCTACGTGCTTTTACTTCTAAGCGCAGGTCATACCATCACCTTACACTTAGATTAACATTTAAAGATTAACCGTTACAGGTAACATAATGTTATGCAATTGACTAACTGCGCCATCAAAATATATATTAATAATTGTTATAGGGTTGTATCATTATAAAGATCAAAGAATTTTTGAAGGATTACTTACTTTAAAATGTGATATCCTTAAAACAAAAATGGTTTGTTTAAAATTGTATCCACGAGGGGGTACCTCTTCCACAAGCGTAACCTGTGGTCTTTATTTTGAAAAATACACGCATAAGAATCGTTGTCAGTGTTGTGTTCAGTAAACCATATGCAACTAACCATACACCATGCTACTATTGATGTTACTTGCATCAGTTAGGTCCTAGACAAACATTGTCTAGGAGTTAGGTTTTACGCGCGTTCACGTCCAGACGTGTCTTTCATGTCCATTGGGTAATTTGCCAAGCGTACTGGAATCTATCATAAAATTTTTAATTTTCGAAGTGGAGACCCGCTATCATAGCCAGTAAGTAAAATAATATTGCTTCTTATAATTTCAAGAATCACTTAACCTAGATTTTTGATAGTAGGTATTCATTAAAATATGTGGACTCCTTTTGCCCCGTTATTTTTTTCATTTGGGAAATTGGATCCTACCGAACGGGGCAATTGTTTGATAGGTTCCACTTTCCCCATTTGTGAATTAATTAATTGTTAAGTATTGTTACCTACAGTTATCGTACGTAATTACAAAAAGAAGAAAGATGTGCCATCATATTCCAACGAGGATATGAAAAAGACTATAGATGCTGTAAGAAGCAGTCATCTAACCACATATAGAGCATCAAAGGTATTTAATATTTCAAAGGTGACACTGTTGAAGAGAGTAAAAGGATTAAGGGGCGTTAAAAGTCAAACTGCTGGTAGACCAACTGCGATTCCTTTTAAAGATGAAATGGCAATAGCAGAATGCGTCAAATCAATGGAAAAATGGGGCTTTGGCCTCTCAAAAATAGAATTTTTATTCCTTGTTGGGGAATATGTCAAACAAAATAAAATTAAGACACCTTTTAAAAATCGCATTGTAGGAAATGATTTTTTCCAACGTTTCAAAAAAACCCATAAGCCGAGCCAAAAAAACGCCACAAAGTGTGGAAGTCGCAAGAAAACGGAACATCAATACATTTATCATTTCGGATTACTTCCAAATTGTGAAAGACGTCTGTCACGGTATTCCACCTGAAAGGCAAAGAAAACATCAACTGAAAATGGTTGGATGGAAGTTGAAACGTTTTTTAATTACTTCGTGAACTCGTTTATGAAGAAGATTGGCGAAGAAAAACCAGCTATTTTGATCTACGACAGTCATGTTTCTTACGTAAGGCCGACATTGATTAAAAGAGCCTTAAGTACAAGAAAATGTTGTCATCTTGAAACTACCGCCACACACCAGTCATGTGTTACAGCCGATGGACCTTGCTGTATTCAAACCACTCTAAACCATTTTAAAATGGCAGCGAAGAAACTTCGGCAGTAAATTGCCAAAATCCGTATTTGCATCTATTATATCGAAAATTTGGAAAGCTCTGGATCTAAACCTAATATGAAACGGTTTTAAAAGGCAGGCATTGTCCCATTTTCGAAGGATGTTGTTCCGAAAGAACTTTATTATCCAGAAGCTTACAAAAGGTGGTGTACACATGATGATTGATGAATCTAATCGTACGTCAATTTCAAATGAGGAAGCTGAGAATGAACATGAAAACGAAGACCCTTCTACATTTCGTAACAACGAACCTCCAAACGAAGCGCCTTCTACATATCGTAACAACAAAGAGCCTTCTACATCTCGTAATGTACAATCTTCGTCGTTAACTTCCTCTGTAAATAGAGTGCCTTTTGAATACTTGCTACTACAACTAAAACAGTCTCCTAAGGTTCAACAGAAAAGAAAACGAGTATGTGGAGGGGCTGATGTCATTACTTCGTCCGATGTTGTGACGAAACTCCAGAATACATTATGATGCGAAAAATAAAGAGACCCGAAAGAAAATAATGAAAAAGTTGGAGGTCACAGATGACGAAAACTTACCACACTTGAGTGACTCTGATGAGTATGATTTTAATGATGAAATAGAAAATGATTGAGAAGAAATTGACTTTATGGACGTTTTGAACAGTACCAATGTTAAAATTAATGATTGGATCTTCGTACAATTTTATCACAAAAAGAAAGCACACCAGTACGTCAAGGGCGCCGCCAGAAAATTTTTCCAGGGGAGCAAGTAGTATTGGGGGTTCGTAACTGTGGCGTTTTTTCAAGATTTCGTGAACAATTTATTTTTATTTTTCATAACTTTTGCCTTTTTTCTTTTTCCCAGGAGCGGCGATTGCTCCCCCCACCCCCCCCCTGGCCGCCCCTTGGCGGTGCCCTTACAGTGCGTTGCACAGGTTGTAGAAATTAAGCTCTGCCTAGAAGTTAAATTTGCTAGACGTATACGCACAACATCGACATTTCGTTGGCCTGACATAGAAGATAAAAGCATTGTGAACCACCACGAAATATTTCAACAATTACCACCTCCAACGTTTGATAAGAGAGGACGATCCACGTCCAACGTGTCCTCCGAGACTTATGTGTTATAACATTACATCTTAATGAATATTATCAGTTTATCACCTTATTTTCAAAACTTTTGAAATAAAAAAAAATTTCCTTTATTCATTTCCACTTCCCCCGCAAAAAATTAACGTTATTCAAAGGTAAAACAGTGCATGGGTTACACTTTCCCCTGACATTCCGGAAAAGTGGAAGTGAAAAAGAAATCATTTCGAAATATCAGTTTTTGAATCCTACAATGGATAACTAGTTAATTGGTGATAACGTAAGTAAAAAAACACAAGAATAAAAGATGTATGATGTTCACAATCTTTATAGGTACAAAGTTGAAATTAAAATTTTTGGGGTTCCACTTACCCCGGTGAGAAATGCGTTGTGATCGCAGAAAATGCGAACAACAAAAGTCTATCTTCAGTCACGTGCACACTGTTTTCAAATTCGATATTATCAAGTCATCGCGAGAATAATTAATAAATAGTCGATTTGTCTGCTTTGTCGAAATCCACAAGTTGACCGATTTCTTGCGCAATGTAGCGAAACGTCGGATTCCAATTTACTGTATGCCATGTTAAAGAACGTTAAAAAGTACCTGTAGAAGCTTCTTTTACTTTTTAGTTAACATAAACGACAAAGTAACAATTTGCCAAAAACGAAATACTGAAAATTCGCTTTTTTCCGCATAACTTTCCTCAGTACCTTCCTACCTCTCCGACTACTACCGGTCAGTAACTTTACAATTATTATCGTGCGCGTAGGTTATGTGCAGTTTGAAGCATATTGTATCCAATTGATACATTGCGACTTAACTTGTAAAGTGTTTTTCCTGCTGGTTTTAAGTGGTGTTTTTTGTCTTATTTGTTCACAATATAATGGCGCAGAAGGAATCTTTTAATCTGGAAGATCCCAGAGATGTGGAAGCTGTTTTAAACTTATTTTTCGATGACAAAGCGGATGAGAACCCTACCGATCCAGAAGATTTTGGAGACGAGGCCGATACCGACGCGGAAGATGAGCTAGCAGAACAGAGGGTTGGTGATTCTGATTCTGAGGAGAGTGGGATTGATGAAGGACCTGTTCGAAATGATAGTTTGTGTTATATAGGGAAAGACAAAACCACAAAATGGATGAAATTACCACCTCAGAAGAACCGTCGCACTCAATCACATAACCTTCTCAGGAGTCTCCCTGGCGTTATAGGTGAAGCACGAAAAGCTAAGTTAGCTATACAGTGCTGGAGTAATTTTTTCCCTGATGAAATGTTGGAAACAATTGTGGAGTACACAAACCACTACATTCGCTTTGAAGTAAGGGGTCGTTTTGTTCGAGAACGCGACGCAAAGTACACAGACTTGATTGAAATGAAGACCTTTATAGGACTTTTGTACATTGCAGGAACTTTAAATGCCAACAGGTTGATGCTCGAGGATCTTTGGGGCACTGATGGACATGGAGTGGAAATATTTCGGCTAGTAATGAGTCTTAGGAGGTTCAAGTTTCTTGTAAGGTGTCTTCGTTTTGATGACCGCACTACAAGAAAAGAAAGACAAGCTGTTGACAACATAGCGGCAATTCGTGCGCTGTTCGACGCCTTTGTTGTCAATTGTAAACAGAGCTATTCTCTTGGACAGTGTGTTACTATTGATGAAAAACTTGAGAATTTTCGGGGGCGTTGCCGTTTCAAACAGTACATTCCGTCCAAGCCTGCAAAATACGGCGTCAAAATTTATGCTATGTGCGATTCAGCCCTATTCTACACTTATAACCTTGAGATATATGCTGGCAAGCAACCAGAGGGACCGTATCAGCAGAGTAACAAACCAGTTGATGTTGTTAGAAGGTTGGCACAACCGATTTATGGTACGGGCCGCAACATAACCGCTGATAACTGGTTCACGGATGTGAAACTAGTTACTGAGCTGAAGGAAAATAGAATCTCTTTCGTGGGCACCATAAAGAAAAATAAA
Source organism: Pyrocoelia pectoralis (assembly GCA_036250285.1). NCBI lineage: Eukaryota > Metazoa > Arthropoda > Insecta > Coleoptera > Lampyridae > Pyrocoelia > Pyrocoelia pectoralis. The sequence continues at coordinate 43,313,948 of CM070078.1, forward strand.
AGAGAGCTCCCACCAGATCTATTGAACGTAAAGATTAGGCCTACAAGATCTAGTATTTTTGGTTTTGGAAAAAGTTGTACGATTGTTTCCTATGTGCCAAAAAAAATAGAAATGTTGTTGTTATATCAACCCAGCACTTTGACGATGCCATTGACGAAGAATCAGGAGAAGCTTACAAACCTGAGATTATTACATATTATAATAAAACCAAATCAGGAGTCGACGTGGTCGACAAACTTTGCGCCGCATACAACGTTGCAAGAAATACACGACGTTGGCCAATGGTGGTCTTTTTTGCGATGTTGAATGTTGCAGGAATCAACTCGCAAGTAATTTGGATCGGTAACGGACAGAAAAAAATGAGACGTCGACTTTTTCTTAGACAGCTCGGCCATGAATTGGTCCTACCACAGCTACAAAGGAGAAGTCTTCACACTCAGGGCATTCCACACACCCTCAGTGTAGCTCTAAAAAGATTCAGACCACCTGTGGAACTAGATGAGGAAGCGGGACCAGCAAATATAGACGAAACCGCCCCTACAAGACGTCGTCGCTGCGCTCTTTGTTACACATCTCGAACTGCGACTATTTGTAGTAATTGTAAGCGAAGTATCTGTGGCGAGCATACCGCCAGAGTGTGTACAGATTGCTATCCTCAGCTCCAAGAAAAGGCAGAAAGCTCAAGTGACGACTAGGTTATTCATTTTGTTGATACTATTGATTTGACGTTTTTTTATAATATTTTGTAGTTACTACTTGTAATGTAAAGTACCTAAAGTTCTGAAGTACCTAGTTATAATTTTGTTAGTTTTAAAATTTCCATTTTGTTATTATTGTGTTACATTATTTTGAAAAAGTACGAAAAAACAATAACTAAGACACACACATCATAATGGTTGCCTATTATTATATACCCACCCGTGTATCAACTTGATTCATTGCGACCGCGACGGTCACTTATTTTTCCCGTGTTTTAACGTACTTTTTAGAAAAGAAAATTATACTTTTTAAAACAAAGAAGTAGGTGTTAAAATGTATAATATGGGAGAGGGAACCCCATAAGCTCAATAATAATAATAGAAGTGTTACTAAAAAACTATTGCTTTAGCCGTAATTTCCAATCCAAGTATCATTATGATACGTTGCGACCGTTTCGTAAAATAATTATTCTGCGACCGACGGAAGGTTAACCGAAACTCTATCTTTTACCGTTTCCGAAATCCACTTATCTTGGACACAGTGTATACACATCTCTTTCAACCTTTCCTTTTCCTCTTCACACAACTTGGCGCTCCTCCTAGTCAAAAATAAACATCCTTGGGACAGATCAGGGGTTTACAGACTCCATTGCAACTCCTGTGGAAAAGAATATACCGGTCAAACGGGCAGATCCTTCAAGGCTCTGAACCAACATCTAATAAAGAACCCTCTACTCAGAGCCGTGCCAAGGTGGTCCTGCGCCCCTGGCAGAACGGCCTAAGTTGCGCTCTTATCTGATATCTCCCCCTTATAAAACTTACTTTAGCTTCCAACAAATTTCTCCATATAGAATCAATAAATATTTGGTAAATTAAGACAAATAAATTTTATAATGGAAGGTTAATCAAAACGACGTATTTAAAAAAAACGTATTTTAATAAATTGATTTTTAAAACAATACACAGTAAACGTAATGGTTCACTAAGACACTAATCACTGTAATCTGTAATACATGTAGTCTTAAGTCTTTACCAAAAATGTTTGAAAATGAAAGAAGAAAAACCTCTTTCCAAATTAGAGAATGGGGCTTTATCCTTATCGTCTTTTGAAAAAAAAAAGGCAGGGAAAACAGAACAGCCTATCGTTAGATTCGCTGTACAATAACCATTGCCTTTTTACTTTTTCCCCGTTGGGTAGGTTTTTCAAAAACCATTTTTGAGAGAAGTGCCTTCCATCATCGGAAAAAGGGAACCTACAAGTAGTATTCAACTCTATCGTTTGAGCGCCCGTTCAACAAGTATACAACGAACGATGTATGTATTGTATACTGTATTTGTAGTTTCACATTAGTTGGGGTAGACACTTCATTTATTTTAGATGAACAGGCTTCACTGAGATCTGGAGAATGGCTGGTCGTTCGCGTTCCGAAATCACTTGGTTCAGAATTATTTTCTTCTTCAGAAACAGAGTGAGTAACCACCTGTAATGGAGTGAGGAGGCTGTCTTGCTCTATAGCAGTTTCTACCTCTGAAGCAGTTTTGTTGTGGTTACGTCATGTTATGTTCATCTGCCATCGTGTCCACCACTCAATGTCAATACCATTAATTTCTTACCTGTAATCAGTGCTCTTTTTGTCATGCAACGCTTGGGAACGGCGTTCCACCACCTGTTTTCGACGGTTTTTTTTTAAATATCTGTTGGTCTAAATAAAATTGCCTTGTTGAGCAGAGCAGATCGGATTTGATTTTCAAGAGCTCCCTAATTACACCACCGTTTAACCGACTCTGCATTTTGGTTGCCTAAACACTGAACGTCCGAATATTGGGCACATCCCGCACACCCTCGGATTATATTATAAGATACATATAATAATTACATTACAATTATAAATAATATAAAATTGCAAAAAAAAATTTTAGCGTTCCACTACCTTTTTTTTACAAAAAGAGCACTGCCTGTAATAATAAACAGCAAATGCCAAAGCAACGATCCAACGAATTTCACTTCACAAAAAAATCAAAAACTACACTACCAATCACATCAAAATAGTAAATTTAATACGAGCGCCCCAACCTCCTGAATGACACTAGAGGAATGAAAGTGGCGAGTGCGCGCGCGGTTGATTCCGGCCCTCGCCGGCGCCCTTACCTCGTCTGCGCCCCTGGCGGGAGGCTTCCTCGCCACCCCCTTGGCACGGCCCTGCGGGCTCTACTTGCCCGTAAGTCTGTCTTCTCTAACTATATCGTTTCCCACAACTACGGTTTTAACCCAGACGTCGACACGAAGTTCCTACATTTCCTCCCCAAAGGACAAATCCTCGACTTGTTTGAAATCTTAGAGATACAGATATCATTCAAAACCAACCAATTCAAATCAATTTTGAATTTAACAATTCCCACCTACTTAAGGATAAATGCTGCTATTTGAAAACATTGAAATAAGAGAAATTGTAATCTGATTGATTAACCATAAATAATGGTGTTTGAATAACGGCTGCACGGAAAAGTAAAAACAAACACATTTCGTAAAAAATTTAATTGTTCTGACAAGGCAAATATTTATGTTCCATTATGAACGATTAAGATGCTTAATTTAACATTTTTTTTGAACCGTGAGAAATTGTGCTTTTTATAAAACAAAAGCAGTAAAATAAATAATACTTTGTGAGTTTAATAGGAGCATAATAATAATAATAATGATATATTTAATTAGCTTATCGAATAACGGGAAGCGCCTTTTTTATGTTAACAATTGTAGCAAATGATTAAACTTGACAACTAAATCTAATCAGTAAAGCACGAAGGTTTCTTAGTCGTAAAACTGAAGATTATAAAATTTCGAGGAGAATTAAATCGCACGAAAATAAATTGGACGATGCCAAATTTCTGGTGCGGAATATTAATGGATTTTAAAGTTAGGTTTGTCGTCTGTGCAACAGATAATTGAACAAAAAGTGACGTTCTTGTTTTTATTAAAATTTCATTTAACTTGACGTTACATCATGATCCGTACATAATAAAAATTTCACATAAGTACCTCACAAACTTTCAAAATTGGCCTCACAATACTATAACCTTTCGGGTGGTAATTATAAAACGCAATTATTCCTATTATACTTAAAATCTTCTTAAAATGGGGTGATGTAAATTAGGCTATTATGTGAGAAACATTTAAACCAGTTTCTAAAATTGTTCCAGCAATTTCACTTCATTTTCAAAGTTAGAAAAGTATCAATGATAATTGGATAAAATTAGCTAAAGAAGGGTATAAAATGGAATTACTGGAAATAATTCTTCCAATGAAATTTCGGATTTCTCATTCTCTGCATTGTGGAAAAAAAGTTTAATTCTCGAACAAATATTTGATACTTCAAAGTAATTACGAATTTACTTGTATGCACAAGATTATTTTACTGTTTACATACAAACTCATAAATTACCAAGTGGTAGAAGTCAAGCACACCTGAGCCTTTTATTACATCACTACAAAGAATATCGTGAGAGTTAAGAAGTACCATTCCCTTTTTTCAATGGATGATATAGAAACGTAAGTGTTTATTACTGTTTTAGTACAAGATAGATTCAACTAATTTATCATCTTCTAAATTAAAACTTCTTGCTGCCATTTTCTATAAGTTGTTTTACTATCTTTTCAGCTATGAAAATTGCCGTTTTACTGTACTCACGAAGTAAATTAGTTGTTTTAGTACTCAACAGCTCCATTAAATCAGGACTTTCCAGTTTATTTCCTCGTTTGACCAAAACAATGTGCATAAAGTAGTTTTTTCCTGGCAAATCTTTTACATGTTGATTTTTTAGGAAATTGTGTATTAACTTCAAAAGGATACTCTTTTCAAAACTCATTACAACACTTTCATTTAATACAAAATTTTTGACATTTCTACACTTTCAGTTGTTTACTGTAATAATTTATTTGATTATTAGAAGCCTGTGCACTCAAGTATTTTCCGCCACCCAAAGTTAATGTGGCAGATCTAATTTATTGGTCTTGTGCTTTTAACCTACCTTTGATGTTATTCGTTGTTACTTGCTTTATGTGTGTAATACAAGTGTGGCGATAGTCTCACGCTACTTAATTAAAGGTGTGCAAAGAAAGTGTGCTTAACAAGAAAGTTGAACTGAGTGAATTTATCAGACTTCGGCAATTTTCAGTTTACCTACTCTCTTAAGTTTCTCTCTACAGAATTTCTACCCGTTTCAAAAGTGGTTTGCATTAGGTTACTTTTTGGTATTTCTTCCAGAGGGGTTTACTGAAGACCCCTTCATTGCAGTCATGGGACTTATTGTACTCTCCAGTCTTAAATTCACCCTTTCAAGATGTTCGCGTCCTTGCTGTGAAGGTTATTTTTCATTACACAATAGATCAGTCAGAAGATTTATCTCTTTCTTGTAGCAGGTTTTTCGTTCTTTTGGTCGAATTACACGCTCAGTAGAACCTTGGTTTACCTTTGTCGAGGGGTAGAGTGTAATTAATTTAGAACAGAGGAAGCAATTTTTAGTAGTGTCAAATAAACAGGCCATCGTAACCATTATGTAGAATTTTTTGGATTATTATGGAGTTTTGAACCAAGAAGTGGCCCAGCATCCAGATGGAGGTATGATTAAATGTCGCTATTTTGCTGTCTACTTTTGTGAAATTTAAAAACATTTCTTGGTATATTTTTTTGCCGTTCTACTCTGTTATACCGTCTCTACCATTTCCTTATAACCCTCTGAATTCATAATCAACAACAATAATACCTGGTCTCATTTTTTGAACATTTTGCGATGTTACCAGATAGTCATTTTGGGAGACTGAGTTGATCTTGAGGAGAAAAAGATGCCAAAAGCATTTTAGTGGGAACGGGAATCGAACCCATCCCAATACCGTCGAAATCAGCTACCGGATAGCTTTTGGGGATGGATCCCAAAGTCTTCCGATTGCATGGCGACATTATCAGAACGCCCTGTTGGTTTCTCCGGTTTGAGCTGGGTATGGTTGCTCCAGTTCAGTTTATTGTCAAGATACTTCACTGACTCTGAAAACTGGAGATGTTTTTGGAAGAGTAGAGGAGCTCGAAAGCTCTCTATCTTCCGTTCCCTTGGGAAGAGAACTACCTCCGTTTGTGTCGGGTTTATGGACAGGGAGTGTTCCTTACACCATTCTTTGAGAGCTAATTGCATCAGAATGCACAATGCACAGAGTAGCCTCAAATTTGCCGGTTATTAGGATGGATATATCATCCGCATAACCTAAGGTATAGTAGCTGTTGTCGTTAAGGCGATTGATTTGAAGATTGTTTTGTCAAACGCCCCTTCTATGTCTATGAATGCTCCCAGTGTGGACTGTTTAGAGTCCAGCGATTTTTCAACCAGCCCTACACCTACAACACAGTGCAGGGGTGATTCTGTAGATTTTCCTGGGGAGTATGCGTGTTGGTTAGGGTGCAGCGGAAATCGTATTAGCGCCGTATCCCTCATGTGTCTATCGCAAATCTTTCAAGTGTCGTTAGAAGAAAAGACATTAGACTGATTGGACGATATGCTTTGGGTGTGGAGTAATCACCTTTGCCAGGTTTGGGGATAAAAACAATTTTTACCTTCCTCCATTGTTTTGGTATGTATCTGAAAACGATACAGCCCGTATAAATTCTCACTAGGTGGACAACGATAACATCCAGTCTCCATTGCAGAAAAGCCGGTATCATGCCGTCCAATTCTGGTAATTTGCATGATGAGAACGATTTCACTGCCCAGGTGACCCTCGTCACGTCCACCATCTGTTCGGCATCCACGCAGTCAGCCCCTGTAGTGACGGAGGAGGCTGCCTCTGGTCAAATAGGGTATGGCGTAGTGGTAGCTCCGGGAAAGTGAGCGTCTCTCAGTACCTCAGCTGTCTCTAGGAGGTTGTTCGTATAAGAGTCATCCTCCCTTCTGAGGCTAGCTGGGTTATAGTACGGATCTTTGGTCAGGATTTTGTTTAGGCGGGATACAGATGAGGAGGATTCTATAGAGCCGCAAAAGCTCTTCCACGCCTCTCTCTGACGCCTCCTAATGTCCCTTTTGTTTTGTATTGTATATTATCAGGGGTGGTGGTGGGGCATCTTGGCAGTTCTCAGGGGACATGTCTGTTCAAACGACCCATAATGGAGTTGGAGTTGGTGTTAACCAAACTGGCAAAGATTTGAACTGATCGGGTTAAGCAGGTTGAATGTCCAAAAAAAAAGCCCCGTGTACACAAAAATATCACTTGGCTATGTTAGGGAACAAAATGTGGAGAACATGAAAGAGAAGAAGTCCACTGACTGGCTGGAATCCCAGATGATACCCAAACTGAAGCACTTAGAGCCGAAAAAATGTTCTGTGTGACAACCTATTGCCGCGAAAACAAAATAGGTTTAATCTCTACGCCACACAACAGTAAGCACTTAATCCAGCCTCTCGATGTGGCGTTTTTCGATCTTTAAAGGTCGCGTGGAGGAAAGTGTTTTCACAATCATTCAGAAACAAAGCCTCGTAGTATTGTTATTAACGCTCCAAAATTAATGCCCCAAATAATGGAGAAAAGTTTAAATTTTGCTTTCGAAATGCAGTGTTATTTAAACGCGTAGGAAGCTTTAAGCGATATAGGTACCTAAAAGTTTTTGCAATCCAATTGTTCATTTCAGATTGGGTTTCTAAAAGGTAGATTTGAAGTCATAACAATTATAACAAGGCACAAATGATATTGACCCAGTGGCCTTTTCCAAAAGGATGAAAGAGAAAAGAAGTTTGTGAATTTTATGTAAAAGGCAAAACATCAATTTAATAATTGAGAGCGTCGTCCGGGAAATAGGACGCTTTGCAGTATTTTCATAAAGTCTTGGACAAATGATAGTTGATGAGAAAGTGCCACTAACTCAATGCAAAGATGTGGAAATGGTTTTCAAAATGAGATGAGATGACCTACCGGTCGCCTAATCTAGCAAGAAATACCAATTATATCCATTCATTAAAATTTTTTCCGGAGTTTAGAAAGTAATTCTTTAAAATGGAGCAAAGTACCTCCAGTTTACGGATAATTTTATAAAAATAAATTGAAAACCATAAAAATAAGTAATTCATATGAGATTTACAACTGCAGCTAAAGAATTGATTTCAGGGTGATTTTATGCCTGAAATATTTGGAAATACCGTGACTTCATTACAAGGAGGGCGGCTTTTAATACATTCTACGAAAACCAAGCATGAGACAAAGCCATTACTAAATCCTTCCGTTCATTAATAGTGGAAAACAGGTTGTACAATAAACCATCTTAAGTTCAGAGTAATCTATTAGCCTTAAGGAACAATTAGGTACAAATGACAAGGTTTGAAAATCGACAAGTACAATAATGTCCCGTTTTCTTCTATTCCCAAATATCCTATATCGGTTTTACATCACCCAAAAAAAGAGATTGTACTAAAATATTTAGCTTCATTAGTGTGGTGCCAATATGAGGCAAACCGGAATGATAGTATTTTCTATAATGAAGGTTGGCAATACATCAACTTGAAAATGTGGATCCCCACGAATCAGTAATGAGATACATAACATCTTTTCAATATTTTATAACACGTTAGAATTTCGAGCAGGGAATAATAATCGATTTTAACCTATTATGTAAATATGGACCGACTTTCCAGCGTATATGTACGCAAGCAACAGCGAATATTAAAAATTTATCATTTGTTAGCACATTTCTCTTTTTATTAATTTCTCAACAAGAAAAACAAAGGCCCTAAAATAACTCTTTTTCAGTCGAGGGTTTCGAGAATTGTTGATGCGCGAAGATTTCGTTACTAAGGCAACGAACCGAGAACGTGAATTTTTGATTAGCTTGGATATTTTTTACTTATGTTCTTATAAAAAGATGAAGACGACGATAATTATTTTGGCTATTATAAGTTTTTCCTCCAACTTAAGTGCATTTTTATCGTGATATCTGTAGTGGGCTTAAGTGGCGCTTTTGTTTGAGTTACTTTCAAGATTATATTAAGGAAGAGGGTGTGAGAGCCAAAGTAAATACGTTTAATAATATAGAACAATGTTACCGTTGAATTACGGAAAATGTCTGTATTTTCAAGGGATAAAATAATATTTTCCTGTTGAAATAGAGGCGAAGAGTAAAAGCACAAAAAAAAACGTAAAAGCTATCTGTTTATATGGCCAGCAGTGAAAACGTTGATAGCTACAATTCGTTTAGGATAGGATACATGAATGTCAAATGCTAGATAAATATCAATGAATATCACATGCGACAATGAGTTTGTACACATTTATAATTGTTATCTCAATGAGAAAACTCGTACAACTTTATGAAACATATTTTTAATTAACTCCATTTCTGTTATTGCCAAAGTTGACTGGATATTACAGTAAACAATAGGTGATATATTGTTCCAATTCTCAATTCCGAAAGGGATGATAATTGATTTTAAACGTTAAGTATTAAATCAAAATATATTTTCGATACGCGACCTTAAAATTTTATTTCAGCTTTATTCGGGGTTTATTCAGTCATTAATTTTTGTTTCTTTGTTTCAGGTATATGACTCAAAATTATTCAGCAGCAAGAAGTCTCAAGATTAATGTTGCGTATATTTGAAAACATCGCGTTACTCGTAACAAAGTTTTCAAATTTAGGTACATCATCCATCCCTGTAAATTATATATGTGGTATGTCGCAACCTACATTACACATTTTTCTGTTTAATTTGTTACGAGGTACACTGTGAAGGGTGAGTCAATGTTTGTTTTAATATTTACAGACAATTTGCATTTTCTCTTTATTTACACGTGTTGATTTCCACTTACGCTTTTTGTGTCACATTTTGATTTTTGCGACTATATTGCTTTTTAAAACATGTAACGTTTTAATTCATCAAAATGTACCAGAAAACTCGCTCATAAAATAAATGCAAAGCACTTTGGAGGGGGAGTAAGCTACTGAAATAGTCAAAATGGAAATGATGAGATTTTGGATGCGCATGGTTTTAATTGTAATTTTGACATTATCCGATACAAAAAGCCAAAAGAAAAATTTGGTTTCCAACCATTGGGTCGTTTGTAATATAATGTCTAAATAAGGAATTTTGAAAAGTAAAGAAAGAGTTTTTAATGAAAATGAAATCGGTACAATAATCCAAACATATAAACCACTCAAAACACTGTAAAAAGGTTTTTGAAGATTGTGCATCGGTGGAAGAATTTTCTTCTAACGCACTTAAATCCAACCTTTCTATAAAAGGCAATTACTTTGCTTTATGAAAGGTAAATGTTACCTTTCTTTAGTTATTTTTACGTCCATCTTCATTAACTTTAGTCGATTTTCATTAAATTATTTAAGTTATTTCAAATTTAGAAGTAAACATACCTTTAGTGTCTGATGTTTTTTTCTTGTTTTTCAATATTAAAATGATATCATCTACCCTTCGAACATATAGCAAAAGGAAGGAATATCCCTATAGTTTAGTAGATGGTACAATGTAACGGAAGTTACGCAGGCTTTACGTCACAGTGACGTAACAGTAAACCATTTGTGATTGGTCAAACGGGTGTAGCGTGCTGGTTTGTCGATTTAAAATAAAAAAATTACCAGTAGCGTAGAATTCATTATACGGTTAAGAACATAGAGAATGTGCAAAAAATTAGAAATATGCATACCAAATTAATTATGTTTAAAGGGTAATAAAATAAAAAAAAAAATTTATGCATTTTATTTTGTTAACAGCAGGCGCGTAAACATACAAATGTTGGATTTACGACCCTGCTTAACAGTAGGTACACCAATGACTCGACGGAATACGTCACAGTAGGTAGCCATATTGGTAAACCATTAATGTTACTCATTTTGCCATATACATGTTCCTTCCTTTTGTTATATGTTCGAAGCATCTACCCGTACAAAAATATAACAGTTATTTCTATGGTACAAATTACTCAAAATGATTACCAAAAAAATATTGTTTAAGACAATTATTCCAATCTTTGAACAGCATAAAATAATTTGCACCACCTCTCAAGTTGCACGGCATGCTTCGTGCACACGTCACATTTTTGTTTTATGGACTTGATCGGCTGAAAACTGGTACCACGGAGTGACAATTTAGGTTGGTAACGAAAGGATTAAATGTGGTGACCACGTTGGCTGATCGATGAAATTTGTTGCATCTTTGGCTTGAAATACGTAAACGTTTCAACGTGGTCGTCTATTCTTCTGGAACGAATTTCTGCGTCCTGTTGATTAGTTGTAATGAAAACACACAACCAACCCCTTACTTTTTCACAGGGGCGTACGCAGGATTTTCGTTCGGGGGGGGGGGTGCTCGGGGGGGGGGGGTTAAAAACAACATAAAAAGAAGCATTTTTTTTTAAATAATAATAATCTAAATAACAAAGTTAAGACGTCTAGATCATAGGTTCCCAACCTTTTATGGACTACCGCCCCCTTTACAAGAAAAAAAAATCCAACGCCCCCTTTTACATAATAGTTAATTATACCAAATTTATGCCTATTATCTATTAATAATCAAAAATTAAAAATTTATCCTCTCTCTCTAATCGCGCTCCTCGTGGTCGTGGCAGAAGGTCGTGATTATTAATTAATTAAAAATACAAAAACATGTTATAATAAAAACATTTAATTCAAATAAAGACCATACAAGGTGTTAGAACAAAATTATAACTTAACCAACAAATGCAATACAATACAAATGCACAAAGCTGGAGGACCCTGCACTGGGGCACCGTCATCAGTATTAGAGAATCACCCGGTATTATATATTACATATAAAATTATATTATGGGGTATGGTATAATGTAGATTTCCGGTATTTTTTTAAATTATTTTTGTAGATTCAGGCAAAAATATTAACACCCAGCCCGCTGCCGCCCCCACAAAAAGCTCCAGCGCCCACTGGGGGCGGTACCGCCCCCGTTGGGAACCTATGGTCTAGATGAACGCGCAAGACGATTGATTATTTCTTCGGAATGACAGCTGTAATCTCAAAATTAAGATTATTATTCATATTCTTTGTGTTTAGAAACAGTGATTCAATGAAAATTTCAGGGGGGGTTTTAACCCAAGAGCCCCCCCCCCCTCCCCTTCGGTACGCGCCTGCTTTTTCATATAATTCGATAAATCGTAATTATAGTTCTAAAGTGGCGACATGTTTCGGGAAACATTTCCCATTATCAAGCCTTTTCGAAAGTTAATAATTAAAGAAGTGTAACATTAAGAAAAGCTGAAGGGGAATAAACTAAGGTTATAAAATAGCATAATAATTATAATAGAACATCAAATCGCACAAAATTAGATAAAAACTAAAGGGGTTCTCTAGAAGAGAGAACCCGGGTTCGTTAAAAGAGCAATGATGAGGGATGAGGAGCAATTAAAATATGGATAAAGAAAATGACTGCAAGTGAATAAACTAATGAGAAGTGAGTTGATTTATAATGCATTCCATGAATGTAGGATTAGGATTCACGCGATCAGGCATGTCTAAAGGTATCTCTGTTTGCGGCACTGTTTTTGTAGATGTTTCAACTCTTTTGGAACCAGTCCAAATAATAATCTGTACTATATGTGGCTTAATCTAGTAGTTTTTACTGCTGTTCCATTTAAAATAACAAAGCTTTTCCTATTCGAAATTTACAAAACTTTACGAATTATTGCAAATACCCTATATAATTAAATCGATAAATATTTGTATATTCACTAAGGAACGACCTTTACTAATTAGTGCACCAAAAATTGCTCCAAAATTTTAAAACTGAACGAGCCTAAGAATTTTTTAATCAGGCCACGTTTTTTCAAAAAGTGATGAAAAAAATTCATAACTTGGGAACGCTGCATTTAAAACAAAAAACAAAAATATGAACATAGAGCATTTTAAGAGAGCAATCGGAACATAACATTAAGTATAGGGTGCTGCATTTAACAAAACAGGTCGGCTCGGAGCCACGATTATTCGAGGCATCCTGTATGTTTATAAATATTTTAAAAATATGCAACATTGCAACAAAAATATTTTTTAATCCGTATGATATAGAATGAAATATTGGACTTCCTCGCACTAATGGGCTACCTTGTATATGTATAGATAACACTCATTTTAAATGTTTTATTAGTCCTAGAAATAATAAGTTGTAATATCCTATCTGTCTGGAAATCTTACAAATCTTTCCTACAAATATAAACATTCTTTGTCGAGCAAGAGATCTCAGCTATAAAATTGAAACACGTTGTTAATCAGTTTGTGCGTAAAAATTTAACCAGCCGTTAAATTACCTTCGGTTATTTATTATATGTAGCCTTTCGGAAAGGTCGAAATAATAAATTATCTAATTAATGCTGATGTAACAATATAGATTAATTAGATGATTTATTATCTCAGCGTTTCCTAAAGGATACATAATAAATAACCAATAATTCGGTGCCGAATTGAAAATTTACCTGCAGAAATGTTGGTGACACTATTATTATTATTATTATTAATTAATTAATGCTCTCTATATTGTACTATAATTATGACCACCTTTACGTGCGTGATTAGGGCGCTTATGGTATTAATAGAACTTCTTATTACGCAAGTACTTACAGACGAAAATGCAATGCACTTTCGCTGAGAATTTCCTAATACTATTAGTATGGGGTTGATATATACAATTTAAAAAAAAGTAGATACGACTAATCTTGGTTCTACGCTTTCTAATCTGGAGTATTCGGACTGAAATTGAAAACGCTACTCCTTACGGTACAAAATGGTTGAAGTGCTTCAAATGCGAGAGAGTGCAATAAAAAATTAAAATCGTGAATAACTTATCTATCTCTGCATTTATAATCTTGCATCTGCTCTTGTAAACATAATACTTTCAAGAGAGAAGAATTTTCTTTTAACTTCAGATATTTTACTAATTTTAACGTCCACTGAAAATTTACACCGAAACGTTGCATGGAAAATTGTTAATTTTCATAAGGCGAATTTGTTACAATGAGTGATTAAATTATGTAACCTACGTTTAATTTTGTTCAGATCTCTACGCTTCTTATATTTAATACAGTTTGTTGTGATGCAATTAATTGTATCCCAGTTAAGTAGCCAAAGAAAAAAGGATAAATTGTATATAAATTTTGGAAAAGTACAATCGCAGCTAGGTAGCTGTGAGGGGTTTGGTAATGCACATAATTCACGAAAAGTTTTAGCGACAATAACAGAAATTTTATTAAGAAAATGGATTATCATAGTATCTTGTTTATTGAATAAGTTAGTGGAACATTTTCGGCTGGCTACATATCCCGTTTCATGAGATTTTAGTCATTCCTGGTAAAAATTGTAGCTGAAGTTTGACTTGACAGTGTATGAGCTTCTAAAGAATTATTTAAGTTTAATATGAAACGACGAGGAACACTCTAAAGCTCGGCCATGATACATGTTATATTTCGCATAACATAAATACTGGGAGGAAGACTTTTCATCGTTTTATACTTCGTAATACGCCATTTTAAGTTTCATCATTCAAGAATGATCGGCGTTATTGCTTAAATTTAGTAGTGGTTTTGGCAAAATGCTGCTAAATTTCAATGTCTGCTGGACTCATAACTGCACAAGTTAACCAATAATTTTTCTAACTTTAATAAACGCAATAATCGAATTGATTTCTTATCTGTATCAAAAGCTTCCAGTATTTTTATGTATTACATACTTGTTTATCCGCAAATCTAGTGAAGATATCATCTTGGACAAAATCTTTGTAAGTAGAACTTTGAATAATTTGACTCGCTATAAAGGAAATGGTTGGAGGCACTGTTTTAATGGGAAATGTTATAGCGTGTGTATCGTTTAAATTCTCCCTCGTTAATGTGATTTTAGAAAATATTATTGCGTATAAGCCCAATACATTAACATTTGATGATTCTACAAAAAATCGTCTAACGTGAATGCGGATGACCCCTACAACCGTTATGAAAGCTTCCTTCACTGGATCTCACTTGAAAGAGCGATTTATGAAGGTAGTTTTGCAGTTGAAATGCAAGGGGCTGAAACAGGACTATCTTCTAGACGAGGCGATCAAGAAATTTCCTATCCTGGATGGAAGATCTGACATCCTTTATCCCCAATTTATAGAAGGGAAGAACTAGGTTGATCGAGACGATACCTTAACGTACGTTGAATTGTAATACCAAGTGCTAATAAATAAGCAACCTTATAATTGAAGAGACCAAGGCCCAGTAAAAGACCGGACGGAATGTTAGATTATCGTCATGCGAAATTGGCACGTTTCTGCACTTTGACATCAATGACGCATTTGCGCTTACTCATAAGCATACTTTTGGGGTGCTGTAAACTGAAGAAGCATTGCTCTGCATGGGTTTGGTTGATTTCCAATTTTGTAGAAGATGCTACACAAACCACGACACACCGCACCACAGTATTTGTGAGTGTCCCGCATGTCCTTGTTGGGTGACATGTGGGGTTATAAAACTCTAATCATGGAGGCAGAGATTGTCCAAATATGAGACACCTGGACTAACCCTCCACTCGTAATCCAGAATCCAAAGTAGCCTGTGTCACTACTTATCCCAAGTTTATGAAATTATAGAACTCTTATCAAAGTTGATTCATCTCTTCAGTCTTTCCAACCATTTTCAAGAAATAAAATTCAGTGTTAATATAATGGTATCATTTACACGAGAGAGGTTCATTTGACAAACAAAACACGTTTGGTAGATAATTATTATTAGATTATTACATGATTTGCCAAATTGTTAGACAAATTAGTATCGGAGCAATCACGGTGGATGAGCCTGAATGTGTTAATCGCGAACAACATGAGTTTGCCGCTGGTAAGTCTATTGTGACTAATTTAATGAATTACCATACCTACATTACAAAGCCTTCGAACATGGTTATCAGGTTTACATCGACTTTAGCAAAGCTTTTGATAAGGTATCTCTCACTACATTACGTAATAGGTTGATTAAATATGGCTTTTATCTATCCCTCGATTGTTAACTGGTTGAGCTCATTCTTAGAAAATCGTGTCAAAAGAGTGAAAATCAAGAACATTGCGTTTAAAGACATCGTGGTATCATCACGTGTTCCTCAAGGCTCCCATTGTGGCCCTTTACTGTTTTCATTATTTGTCAATGACATTAACAGTTGTTTGAAGTGTTGGAAATTTTTATTGTTTGCTGATGATATGAAGATCTTTAGGACGGTGAAATCTATAAAGGACTGTGAATTAATACAAAAAGATATCAACAAGCTCAATACCTGGTGCGTCTTAAACAATATTCATTTAAACACAGATAAATGCAAAGCAATAAGTCGAAAACCGTTCCGAAAGGTTTCCTTATATTCCAATAATTTTAACTTACTCATGCAAATTCCGTGTCCATTTTGAAGAACCTTTTTAGCACCACTCGTATTATATTTCTCTTTACACATAAAATAAATACGAAGCATTTGCACAATTAAAGGGAACTAAGCTGGGTCTCGCATAGCTTTCTTTCCATTAAGTAATTGATTAGATTATACTACTCTAGTGAAATTACTACAAGCAGTAATCAAAAAATAATGTCGAACATATCACACCCATCTAAGGAGAGCTTTGACTTATTGATTATTAATGTTGCGAGTTCTTTCCCACACGCATTTTCCAATGGCATTTAGTTATATTTTAAACAACAGCACAAAAATATTTTTAGATTAAGGAGTGAAGTGGAAAGGAAGTAGAAAAAAGCAGCAAGTCTAATTACACTAACACGACGATTTGTTGAACAGCTAAAATAACTTGGTGTACCTAATGAAAAAAGGCAAATTTGTTGATTAAGCGTGACCGTACAATTTGTAATTATATTGAACCGACAAATTGAACGTAGATTAATTTTGAAAAACATAAACAAGAGTAATTTGGAGTTAATTACACATACAACAGTACAATACAGCAAAATTAATTAAAATAAAAAATAAATAAATAAATAAGTGTCTTTTATTAAAATGCAACATTTATCTGTAAATCGTAATACGAAGATTTTACACCGTCTTATTCTCATTCTTAGATGTCTAGAAGAAGTTATACAGGGTGTAACAAAATAAGTGTAAAACATTTCAGGGGGTGATTCCTCATCGAAAAAGAGATAGGGTATTTCATATAAAGAAACTTCATTGGAGCATCCCTTGTTAAGATACAACCCCTTAAAGGGGTTACATAAAATTTGTTTTACAATTTTTCTCACAAACACTAAAATGTAATTTATTTGGTTTACTCCATGGTTGTAAGGGGTGGAAAACGCAACCCCTAAAATTTATTTCCAATAGCTTGTTTCATTCTAAACAAAAAATGTCTCTTGAATTTTTTGCCCAAAATAATCAGTTCGCAGCAAAAAATTATTTTACGAACAACTACAGAGATACATCGTCATAAAACGAAAATGCAAAACTAATTTATCTAGGCCGCTATTAGTGATAGTGACAAATAAATTTTAGGGGTTGCGTTTTCCACCCCTTACAACCATGGGGTCAACCAAATAAATTATATTTTTAGTGTTTGTGAGAAAAATTGTGAAACAAATTTTACCCCCTTTAAGGGGCTGTATCTTAACAAGGGATGCTCCAATGAAGTTTCTTTATATCAAAGACCCTATCTCTTTTCGATGAGGAATCACCCCCTGAAATGTTTTACACTTATTTTGTTACACCCTGTATAAAGAAATAGTTCAATATTTGCAGCAAAATCCATGGCATTGGACGAACAAGAACTCTGAGTAGTATTATATCGAGACAATCATTCAATTTACTTATTGAATATCTATGTCCATAAAACTTTTAACATTGTGGTTATGTTTACCGAGGCGCCTTATCACTTACAAGAAAACTGCCAAGTACGTTTCAGATGGAAAAGCTTCATATTCTTATGATTGTCTAAGTGCAATTTTTTTAGTTCTAAGGAAAATATGCTACATTTTTTTATAAACAATCTTTTTACGAGCAACCTGCTTCTTTACACATTAATTAAGCCTACATTAGTTGAGTGTTCGAAAATAAAAATCGCAGACCATTAGCAACGAAGAAGCTAATAAATAATCTTTGTTGAACATACAAATTCTCTGGATTTCAACAACATAATCGATTATGTACTGTTGCTGTGAAGACGTAACAAGGAGCTAAACAAGAAAAAAATGAACTTACTTTTCCATGCATAGTAATATATATTAATTGCGCTCTACTGGCACCAAATTACGACGTATATTGTTCATGAGACCCCCTTATATTCGTTGTGGCTCCTTTTCGTGGAGCCTCTACGTTTCCGCTCGGATTTAGGGTCCAGAGTAAGTCAGGATCATGTCCACGAAGTTTCAGGAGGGCGCCACTTTGACCATACTTCGCCAAAAATGAGAATTTAGTTCAAGGCATATAACTAAAGAGGGCATAATTGTGCAAATATTTATTTTCATTTTCCTTCAGACTCCCAAAGCGGTTAAGCACCATCACACATTCAATCGAAAAAGCAGGTATGTAAACCGAGCTGGCTACCTGTAACCTTTTTCAAACTTAAATAAGAAAACATTTCGATTATCTTTTATACTTTTACCGTTCACTCAACGCTTTTACACAAATTACTATTCAAATACTTGTATAGGTTTTAACTGACAATATGAACATCATTTTACAGTAATTCTTACAGTAATACAATTTTAATGGTCTACATATTCTGCCTTTACTCTTGTTTTTCAATTTCAAAATATCGAATCTATTTCACTTAAAGGTTGGTTATATTTATATATTTTATATACTTTCTCTGTCACTAATATGATGAGAAATTTGCAAACCGTAATTTTTACTATAATTTTAGAAAAGTAGCTTTATTCCTACTGATCATGTCGACCATTACAAATTTATGTAAGTCCATTACTGATATTAATTTATTTGAAGTTGATCATGTATAACAATTAATTAATGGATATCTCTCCAAATCAATAAATAATTTACATTGACTTACATACAAATATGTATGTATTAATTAAACTTATGAAATTGTTATTAATTAAAAAGAATGAATAAGGGGCAATATGAAGTGTCAAAAAATGATAAGTTTATTAGGTCAAATATGTATCCCTAATTCCATCAGGAAATGAAAATTAATTGTGATCAATAGATTACCTTTTCCATTACGTTCCCAACAAGATGTCTACAATAACAACAACAAAAAAAACAAGATCCGATTGATTTGCATATTATATAACGATGTCGCCTTGCTTGGATTTTACATTGATAAATCGCTGGGAATTTTTATTAAAAGTATAAAAAGGGACAGGTTCATTCAGTTTAAGTTCAATTTGAATCTTCAAAATGATCTGGAAAGAGGAAATAAAAAATTCACAGGAAAACTTTCAATAAAGTAGTATGTGAGAGGAAAACCACGCCCGTGGGAAATCAAGGTATTCACATTTTCTAGCAGATGTAGGTATATTATTTCTTAATTTATTTTGATTAAACTGCAAAACTCTTTAGCAAAAACCGTTTTAAGGATACGTGTTGTTATAACTTTAACAAGAAATGGTTTAGGTGGCAAACAAAAAATGTTAGGTTTACTTCACTTCATGATGATAGTAGTCGAATATTTTATCAAAATATGTAAACGAGCAAACTGACAACAGAATCAAATACATCCAAGCTTGAACACTCTACTAGGATCATCACCTACAGGACTCACGTGCAGAAAGAAGACAAAAGTAGACGTAGTAGACCTTAGAAAGGTTCAACTCAACAATATGGGTCATTTACTATATAGAACATAAAAGGGTTATGAAATTTGAAAGGAGAAAGGAAAAGAAAAGCTCACACATTTGGTGCAAAACTTAGGATAGATACTATATTTTTTTTCATAGGTCAAATTTTAAAATAATTTCTTGTTACATTAAATAATATTCTTTGAAAAACCTTTTTAGTACCTTCAACCTTCATTGAAATCAAATTGTAACGAATAACTCATACAAATGTCATGGTTTTACAAGGGAAACTAATTAAATGTGATTCATAATGCCATATTTACTTATAAAATTTGGTTTATTTGAGAAGCATAATCGGAAATTTATAATATACGTTTAATAGTCTGTTATTTACATAAAAGTTAGGAAAATCTCACATTACTGAAGAAGAGCTAAATTGAATTTAATTTAAAGCTCCGAGTCAAGTAGACATTTTACTGACGTGTTTTGTATTGAATTTTTCCGGAAATCGCAAAAAAAGACGAAATTTACAAATTTTAGAACATTTTTTTACAAATTCCACAAAAATCAAGTTTGTCAATTTTGTTGGCCACTCTAGTTACAAACTATATTTTGCGTCTTGTAAAGTCTTTAAGTAATTAAGCAGGAAAATGTTGTTTCCTAGACGATTTCCGAAAATGTCTATTTTTCGTAGTTTTTCTCTACATAGCTTGGTACTAAAAAGAATCCAGAACGTTATCACCTTTGCAATAGTAGTATAAATTTCCTTTCCAGGTGTGCTACGTGGTGTATTTTTTGGTACTCTCCTCTATCGGGAACTACCTACTAATTGCTCTATTTTCATGTGGTGGTACTAAATCTCAAGCAGTACTTCTTCTAATGTTACGAATTTTTTCTTCTATCAACATTTTCTATTGTTCTCCACTTTTGCTCCACTAAAAAATGGAATTATGGTAACCATCAAGTGGCTCATTCTGTTACGAACCTTATTTTCAGGGTTTCCACAATTTGGGTGTCATTTTCTCTATCATGATTTTAAATTTCAGTCCACCCTAGTTGTCTGGTGCAATTAAATTATTCACTGGATGAATTGCGTCAGTTGATGTTTTACCGTATATAAACCCACACGGGCAGAATCTTGTACTTTTCTTTGTAACGTCTCAATTTCTCCTTTCCAGTCACGTATTATTTTATTCTTATATTTATATTCGTCTGATTAGTGTGAATATGTGTTCACGTAACTCTTTTGAATGTCATCTTTCCCATTCTTTTCGATTTCCTTTACTTTGTTGTTTATCCATTCGCTCTTGCCACTTTCCTGCAGTGTTGTGTATGATCGTCAGTTGGATATTTTCTCATATGGGGATATGCCACTTTCTTATTTACATCTTTCATTTTACCTAACCTTATTTATTATTGCATCCAATTACCCTTTGATTTCATTTCACCCTGTCTCTGAATTTACACCAATTTTCATTAACAGTTTTTCTACGTAAGTTGCGATTTCCTTGTTTCGATTTTTTAGTTCCATCTCAATTGTTTGTTTTCATTTTTCTGTATTTTATTTTCGATTGCTGCTGTAGAATTGCAGTTTCATTCAATGGTGCGATTAAGCGCATGCCCCTCTGACCATCAGAAAATCAGTAATTGAGAATTATAGTTAGTATATGGCCTATGTGTAGTTTATCCATGTTTTGGTCTCTGTTCTCACCTTCTTTTCAACACTTTCCTTCAATTTTGTTCTAATGCAGCTCTTACATCTTATTTTATTTTACATTATTATTATATTTTGTTTCTTTAGTATTTCTGTTATAATTTGATTCTAGTTAGTTTTATTAATTATATTTATCTTCAACAGTGTAGATGAACTGTTTCAATTTACAAATCATACGTTTTACATTTTGTTTCCGTAATTTTTCTCTGCCGTTGGTGTTAAGAACCTTTAAAACATTGCAGCTTTCGTAGTTTTTGTGCGAAAATCCTCTTAAAATGATTAATTGGTTTATTTTCATGCATTCTATTACCATTTTCTATTCTCTTCCACTCATTACCCCAATAAAAGCTTAAAGATATTTGATGGTAACGTTTCGGTAGCTGATGATTCTGCAACATTTAACTTACGATGTTGTAACTGTAGAGACACTTTTTTTCTTTCGAACCCTTCTTCTTTGTCTCCAGGTTTTCCATAATTTGAGGGTCATTTCCTCTTTTACCATCTTAAACTTCTACCCACTCTAGTTCATTGTTTTATTGAGTTCACCTTGATGAGCAATTTCTGAATTTTGCAGTCGCCGAAATCTTGAGGGCAGTAATTCTCCCCATAAGTGGAACGAAATTTTGCAATGGCCTTTATCTCATTAGTTGACTGTTGACATAATTACTGCTCATTGTTTATATTTACTGGGTAGTTTATTGTATCCGCTATCAACATTACCGTTTTATTGGATGTTTCCGAATCGATAAGTAGCTCACTACCATTATTACAAGCCGTACTTACACAATCGGATTTAGCATGTGAATAATCTTTCCAATAACAAACAAAAGGAGTACAACAAGGTAGTATCCGCAGTCCTCTTCTATTTTTCATATTTATTGACGATGCAAACATTTCTTACGATGATAAGTGTATTCTATAAGTAAGTGTTATACATTTTCTCGTGTAATCCTTTGATAAGTTTATGATACTTCCTTTAGGTCACCATAAGTAATTTTAATTATTATTTAAATCGTTACCGGTTTGAAATCAACTCTACGCTGACGACACGGCCGTCATGGTCAGCGGTCGTATCGACGCGACGATAACTCATCAGCTACAGCTTTCACTTGATGCACTTTAAGACTGGTGTGCAAACTGGCGGATCACCATCAATTCCGCCAAAGCGTGGCCATGTTATTCACATGAAGAAGACAACGACCGGCGGATAGCCTTGCAATATTTGACCACCAGATACCGTGGGAGAGGAAGGCAGGCACCTTGGTATCATCTTGGACCAGCAGCTTACCTAGAAAGCACACATTCATCACAAAACCGCCCAAGCATCCGGTGCCGCCGCGAAACCTATGTTCGCCAGAAACTGTGCACTCAGCATCGACAACAAGGTTCTTCGGCCATGACCTACGTATCGCCAGTCTGTGCATACGCTGCAAATACTCAGACATCGCCAGATTTCAGATCGTCGAGAGAACAGGGTGTTGAGGATGATAGTAAACGCGCCATGGTTTGTCCGTAATCGACAAATACACAGGGATCTTCAGGTACAAACCGTTAAGGAATTTCTTCAGCAATCCGCGGAAAACTGTGCAGTTTTGTTGGCGGACCATCCCATCGAAGAGGTGAGAAACCTATGGGAGTACGACGAGGTGATCGTGCGAGGATACAAGTACGTACCCACCAATAACGAAAACTTCTGTCTGTAGGGTGGGAAACCCATCGGCTTGCCCGCAATACCAACGTCAATAAATCACCCAGATGAAGATATAGAAGAAATCAACTCCAATCTTATTTCGTAAATACTGTTAATCATTCACCGAGTAGTACCTATGACTATTTTGCTTGTTCTTGCAACAATTGATTCTTTGCGAAATTTACACTCACTTTTATCGGGATGGGACTAGTGGCCGCGGCCGACCGGCCGCAGTCGATTGGCCGCGGCCAATTGGCCGCCAAGACAACTAGCCGCCGAGACAACTGGCCACCGAGACAACTGGCCACCGAGACAACTGGCCGCCGAGACAACTGGCCGCGAGACAAGTTGCTGCCGGGACAAGTGGTCGTCGCGTTGCTGCTAGTACAACTTGACTTCAAATAAATAAATGGCTAGTTTCATTTATTGAAAACAAACAAACACAGCATTTCGAAATGCCAACC
Source organism: Pyrocoelia pectoralis (assembly GCA_036250285.1). NCBI lineage: Eukaryota > Metazoa > Arthropoda > Insecta > Coleoptera > Lampyridae > Pyrocoelia > Pyrocoelia pectoralis. The sequence goes on from CM070078.1 coordinate 43,337,269, forward strand.
TAAGCGTATATTGCCACTCAGGCGCTTAGGTTAGAGGTAGGTTTAGTATATTTTTTTCAATTGATACGAAAACGTGAATATGATACTAAACAGTGTTTGAAACTTAAAAAAATGCCAACCTAAACGTATATTGCCACTCAGGCGCTTAGGTTAGAGGTAGGTTTAGTATAGTTTTTTTCAATTGATAACAGTCCCTCAAGATTAAAAGTTATTTTCGATTTTCGATTTGTATGGCGAATCGTTCCTACCGCGAATGACCAACGGCTAACTGTCCCGACGGCGCTTTTTAGAAGCAGTTGGCCGCGGCCACTTGTCTCGCGGCCAGTTGTCCTGTCGGCCACTTGTCTCGGGGCCAGTTGGTCGCGGCCACTTGTCCCGCGGCCAGTCGTACTAGACCGCACTTTTATTATGGTATTTTTATAAAAATAAAAACAACATCGATGGTAGTCATTGATACTCAATAACATCTTTCTGGAATATCACTCCGCCAATTCATTGAATTTTAAAGTCTGAAATTAATAACTAACACCTTTCTTTAACTTCTATACGAGTTATTTTATATGTATTAGTCAACGTACATGTCGTACGTCTGGCTATCTGTTCCCTTTTGCTTTACTTTCCAGTTTGTTGTCAGTAAGCAATTACTTCGTGTCCTACCTCTTTACTTACTTTTTTCAAAGTTTACATTAAATTGTGTTGCTTTAGGGTTAATTTTTTTTGTTATTCTCCTTCCATAGAGTTGTTTAAATTGGCCACCTTCTAAATTTTTAACAATACAGTGACGATACACTGTCATTTAATTTAAGGTACACTGTAAACTGTAGAAATTCAGAAATGATAATTAATTACATACAATACAAACAATCATTTATTGGCAACGGCATAAATTTTGTAATACCTACATACTATTTTTATTTAAATGAAGATTGCGTTATTTAATCTGAAAGTGAAGGTAACATTAACATATAAAAATTTATCAACTGTATTGATCGTCAGCAAGAACTTGAATTAAGAGGGACAGCATTTTTCTATTACCTCGAGCTTTTACACACCTATACTAAGAAGTCTTTCTATTCACTTCATTGAACGTAGCTTTAATCAATTAATTTCTTTGAAAATCTCTCAAAGTAGTTAGCGAAATGCTACAATTCGAAATAGTTATTAAATCACTTTTGATAGTAGTCTTAACGATGATATTCTGACGCCCATTTATAGCTGACAAAAAAAAGGGTTTGAGATTTTCTGTTATAATCGATCATTCGAGAAAATGTAAGACAGTTTTTCTTACTCACACAACTAATGTAAAAACAAAGCGTTTAATTGCATATAGAACGTTAAATAAAAAGAATTGTGTGTATACAAAGAATTAATTACATAATGTCTGCCTGTAATTGACAAGCCAAAAATTAAATTTGTAAATAATATCAGAGAGTGAGGTGAAGCGCAGTTCGTATCAAAACTGAAAACAAAAACATATAAATATATAAAAGGGGCATGTTTGTAGAAGCAATTTATAAAACACTACACTGAAAATTGGTGTTCGAATCCATAATCCCTTTTAGAGGATGAAAAGCTAATGCTGTTTATAGCAGGGTACTGTCATATGCCTTCACACAAAATATACGATTTACTTCCCACAAAACGAGAAAATGTTTCCAACCCCAAAAACTCACCGATGTGTTAAGAAATTTCGTATAAATAACATTTATTCATGACCAACCGTCATAATAATGTTACAGCCTACTGGCGTAACATTGACATTTAGAATCCAACTCATTATCGTTGACGACTTTTTGTTGGAATTATTCACAGAGAATAATCCTTATAAAATAACATTCGCGTTATACGCTGCTTTACGCAACTTTTTTTTTTAAATTCTAATAGTTTCTAAGAAGTCTTAGATGTAAAAGATATATTGATTCAGCCAGTTTAGTATTCTACTCCAGTATTTTGTAAATTAAGCACGTGCTTAATATAATCTTCAATAGATTAACGGACGTTTTAAGTTATAGAGAAAATTCATGGCAGACTAATTGTAGCACATTTTCATTTTAATAGTGTTATTATAACTTGAGTTTTTAGGGTAAAATGTATTAATAAACTTAAAAGGAAAAACCTCCGTCTTAATACCGTGATAAATTTGCTACTTCTTTCAATTCAGTACAGGCAAAGATTAAATGTTCTAATAAACTAATACTACTACTACTACTACTACTAAAACTAATAACATTACAGTTTAGATCTGGAAAATTCATACATACTGCTCGTTTTGAAAAACAGATCCCAAAAGCATATTTACTTGCTTAATGTATTTAATTTTCTAATTAAAATTTACCGATTAGTTTACGTGCACGGGATTTCAGACATTGGTACTATGTATGTGTGTGTTTTAATTATCTCTAATGGATCTACCAGTAACGAGTCGTGAGATAATAGCTTCTGATGAGGTTGCATAATTTAACAGCGATCGTTATAAAATAGAGTAATTTCAACATTATAATATACTGAAATTACTTGATATTATATAAATCAGTTAATGGAGAATTAATAGCATCGCCATTCTTATGCAGCAGATTTAAATATAAATTCCTTCGTTACCAACCTTTGGATCATTTCTGACTTCCAGCAATAAACATGAAAATTTTCGTAATTTTAATTTAAGCTACTTTATAAAAATATGATCTACCTTTCGATTGTAATGCACCGTTCAGATTGGGTAGGATCACTAAACTGCCAACTCTTTACGTAAATCCTTTTCTTTTCCTCCCGAGAGCCTGACTGTAACATGAAGAATATTGTTCTTGTCTCTTCTACCCTTCACACATGATCTAACCATTTCATTCGCTACTCTTTTGTTATCCTTACAATATTCATATAATTTATTTTCTACTAGTTTTCTACTAGTTACTTTTCTACTACATACGACTATTTACCCTTACCTCCGTTCTTCTAATTGTTTGCTTTTCTGTATATTTTAAAGTATATTGTCAATAATGTCGAACATAGAGATTTTTCATTTTTTCGAATTTTGGTTTGTCTAAATACTAATTGATGTTCCATTTATACTTATAGTGGCATGTCTCCTTAGTGTTATTTAATGGAAGTTGTCATCCTTGATCGAGTTAAAGTCTACAACTTATATTTTGTGCCCATTTAATTTTCATATAACTAGTTTAATGCTTATTTTCTTTTCCTGCATAAAAACACACCGGTATTCAATAGTATAGTTGCTTGATGATTCTTTTTGTATTAATTTTCCAGACAAAATCTTGCGCAATTGTTAGCATCTATGTGGGTTTTTTATTGTTGTTTAGGGTTTTTAACAATCTTATTAATAGTCCAAGAAAATAGACCTTTAAATGCGAATTTTGAGATAAGTACAGGAATTTTTGATAAAAGTCACTCTGAAGTATTTCAAAAATGATAGTGAAGAAATGGTATTTTCTAAATTTTGAAAAAACGGTAAGAGCTAGAAAAAAATTGTTAATCAAAGTTGTAGAACTATAAATTTTACACAAAAATGGTCCTTAATTGTTTTTCCGTATTATTAAAATTAACAGAGTTAGGGTGGTTAGAAGGTAGGGGATGATAGTTACAGTTTCAACTCGCTAAAAAATGAAGATATTCTAAATTTTTTTTGTATTTCTTTAAAAAATTATAAACGTTTATTTCAGAGAAAAATTTTTTTTATTTTTTGTAGCAAAGTTATTGAAAATTTCAAATTGTTATTTTAAGCGACGCAACTCAATAAATTTTTTTTTTACTGTTATTGTATTTACTATTTTATAAATTGCTTTGTAGCTTTGGAAATTTTTTTTACCTTTCATTTCCAGGCAGGCATAAATTACTTTACCTGGTACAATATTTGTTGTGGTGGCAATAGTGAGGATCGCAAGACGTATTTTATTTAAAGCGTATGTATTTAGAAGTGTACCTACTATCATTTATGAAGGTCCTAAATTTCTCTCTCATTTCCTATACTCTTTATCCTCTCCTCTACTTCTTTCTTATATTCTCCTTTTCTCTCTTCGCATCCTTTGTACTTTCTTCACAATTCTGTGTACTCCTCTAAGCATCCTTTTCCCCATTTCTTCCTCCCTTTTCTAACCTCTCTTTTTGCCTTTCCATATTTACCATTCCACCAATCCTTTCTTCCTACCCCTTTATCACTTTTTCTGTACCTTCTCATTTCCACTCCTTCATTCATTATTCTTACTATTCTTTTTACTTCCTCTCCCACCTCCTTCTCGCTTTCTTGCTCACCCTCCAACTTCCTTTTATACCTCTCTATACTTTCTTCTGTCTGTATCTTTCTCTCTTTCTATTCCTCCCTTCTTCATCTTCCTGTTCCACCTCCTCCTCCTTTAGGGACACTTCTATAGGTACATGGTACATGGAAAACCTTGTTATTATGGTAAAACTTTTATAGAGTCATAAACATAACATAATTGACAGGGTATATAATGAATATTGAAACAATCAGAACTTGTCATACCACTCAGAGTAGAGTCCTCCACATAGACACAGAACAGTACACCGCAAAGACACCTTTTGGAACTTGCACTGTCCTCTGCAATCTTTCTTGCAACCACACCTAATGAGCTCTCTACATGCTTGTGTTGCCTCTGGTCCAGCATACTTCTCAATCCTATGCACTTGGAGATGGCAGCTCTGGAGTTCGTGATCATCATCTGGGACCAGCAATGACCGCTCTGATGAGAAGTCCGCTTGATGTGCTCTAAGAGTGAAGTCTGTGTAGGGGGAAAACCTTCAATAGCTCTGCCTTTTTGAGAGAACAGCTGCATCCGTGTCTCGTTGACATGTTCCTGGGTACTTGTTCTGTCATATAGTAAGTCAACAAAGCGTTCTAGTGGCCCCATCCATTGCTCTATACTTTCTGAACTTGGTTTTGAACACAATGTAATGAATGCAGGGGTTACATCTCCATATGCATGCCAGCAAGACCTCCAAAGTAAGACACGGTGTCGCAATCGCACCAAGTGAATAAGTGGTACATTGACAAGGCAACGCACTTTTCAGGGCCCAATGCTCTTGCTATCTCATGAGCTCTTAATCAGTGCAAACCCAATATCTTCCCTTGACGCGAGGACCACATCTCGACCTTGTTTTTATGAGCGCTTCCATGTCTGGAAAGTTAGCGAGTAGTCTGTCCTTCAGTTTCGTCGAGTGAATACGTCCTACTACTTCAGTTCCAAGTTGTTTCAATCTGTCTCCATATAAATTACCCAGGTCTATCACTTTGAAGATTGGCGCAACTGCATCTTCTATGCGGCTATCTTCAATATATGGTACCAGTTCAACAAATGCTATTCGATGATTCATTGCATCCACAGATGACTCGTCAGGTCTTTTGGTTTCTCTTGCTGTATTGTACAATGAAACCAGACATTACAAATGGTACTGGTCATCGTGTGCTATTAGGTCTCCAGCACTCAACTTTGCAAGGAGTGGTTTGTCTTGTAGTTTCATCGTACATTGACCGACATCCACCCCAAATGTTGCTCGAGTCATCTACATCTTCTACTGGTGTTATCCTTTTTTCTACGTATTGCAATTTAGTTTGGTTGTATTGAAGTTTACATGAGTCATACAACCTCGCTTTGTGCCTCTGTAATGTTGCCTCGATTCCATCACCATCATATACCTAACTTTGAAAGATTGACTGTTCTTGGCAGACAACCAATCGCATTGAAACCCTTAAGGAGATCGGAAAGTGTCTAGTAGCCTGTTCCCTAAGTGTTGTGTCTGGACACTCCAGCACTTCCGGTGTTTCTTCTTGGCACAGAGCACACTTACTCCAATCTATATAGGGTAGGCCATTGAAAAGGAAACACACCTGTTTTGGGACACTTAGACTAGTTTCTTAAAAAAACGGTTGCACACGTCGACTTTTGATATCAAACTTAAGATTGACACATCAACCCCCTAGCTCCAGCAACCCCTAGCTGAAGAATTTAAATAGGGAAAGTGAGTCGAGCGACCACTCATTTGAAGCGTCTTTTAATTTTATATTCGACAGTATGAATGAAAATTAGTTTTATTCAATTTTTTTTTGGCCCCCATGAAAATCACCCTATAGATTAACTAAGGTGGGGGTGTTGTTTAGGAAAAATCCTGAAACACTTTGACCTTTTGAACGGCACAATACTTATCTTAATATTATTATCTAACTTTGTGGCGAATTTTTTGACAATAGTATTTAACCAATTTTAACATTCCTATCAATAGTTAACGATAATTTCCAAGTATTTAAGCACAAACTGAAGAAAGTTGCTAAGGGGTTACTCCTGATAATGACATATTGTCATTAGTGATTAACAAAAATGGATTTTCTAACTAACAATAACTACGTACATATTAGAACAAACTTAAAATAGCGCCAGTAGTTTATGCTGCCAGTTCTAAGCAGCCTGGATGGGAGGGAGGTTGACGCTACTGTTAATAAATGTAGTTTTTTGAGATATTTAATGTGCACATTTACCGAATGTGTCTTTAATAGTAACATATTTTCGACCAAGTGATTTTCGGTCTATTGCCGCTTCGGCCCCAATGACGTTTCTATGAGGAGATTCAAATTCAATGGGGCACATTTTAAAACATTTTCCTTTACTATTCGTATCACCTGAAAATCTTCTAAAACCGAGATAATAGTGTCTTACTTTAAAATTTATTATTTTGATTTATTCTCATATATTTCCACCACCCGGTATGCAATTAGGCAACTTTGAAAGTATGGTTGGGAATCTTAGCGGTCTAGGTACCTATCGTGTGAATATATGGCTCCTTTATATCTTCCTTACTGTAAAATTCACATGGTTTTAAGCTAGATACATCAAAAGTAGTATCTGAAATATCCTAATGGGATAACACCCTGTATTATAATAAACATTACAATATTCAAAAACAAAGTTAAAAGCTACCTTGAGAGCATTAAAATAGAAATCAGTAAGCAAAATATCATAATTGTAATAACAAATAATCAAGACGCACTTGATCAAAATACTAAATGTTTTGAGGACATGATGCAAACAATTAATATAAAAATACCACAAATTACTTCATTAAAAGAGTACAATTTTGCACAAAGGTTCTATAAATTTCTAATATAAATTTTATTAAAAAACATTTTTCAAAATAAACGATGGATGTAATTGAGTTTGTTTTTTCATGGACGTTGGGTTTTATACAACATGCTCTTGTTGGTTCCTCGTTATATTAGTCGAAGAACTGTATTTTTATTTAAAATAAGATATTTATTGTACATCTAATGATTTAATTCGACGTTTCGCTAATCTTTGTTAGCTTTTTCAAGTCTAAAAGGAAACAATGGATATGATTTACTAATTACACAAACTTATGTATTTAACAATTGTAGTAGGCAAGAGAATTATTTACCTTTTTTAGTGTACCTAGTTGAAATTGATTTTTGTCATTTAATTAAATTTTCTAGCAACCACATGGTTGGTGTTTTTGACGTTTTGTGAGGTTATAGTCAAAACGTCAAAAACACCAACCATGTGGTTGCTATAAAATTTAATTAAATGACAAAAATCAATTTCAACTACACTAAAAAAGGTAAATAATTCTCTTGCCTACTATAATTTGTTAAATACATAAGTTTGTGTAATTAGTAAATCATATCCATTGTTTCCTTTTAGACTTGAAAAAGCTAACAAAGATTAGCGAAACGTCGAATTAAATCATTAGATGTACATTGTACAATAAATATCTTATTTTAAATAAAAATACAGTTCTTCGACTAATATAACGAGGAACCAACAAGAGCATGTTGTATAAAACCCAACGTCCATGAAAATCCCAACACATGCTGGTAACTTCAATAATGAATTGAGTTTGTTTGTTCGTATGTGAGCTTTTTTAAATTTTGGTTAGTAATTTAAACTGGCAATAATTCTTATTTTTTAATCTACATTCATTCAAATTTGTATGCATTTTCATCAGAGCTTTTTGATCATCCCATTGAAGGTATCAATTTTAGAGTGTATCTCAAAAGTAGGTATTATAATAATGGGTAGTTAAAGGAACGCAAAATAAAGGAAACGATTCGATTAGTGTTTAAAAAATGGGATTGCATCAAAGGCTTTAATAAGATCCCATTTTAATTTGCTTCATTTAACTAAATTTCTTAACTAAAATTAATCAATAGTAATAAATTAACACTCCACTAACTCGACGCGTTTCGACACTATACATATGTGTCAATATCAAGGGTAAGAGATTAATTAATTGCTTAATTAACGTCGAGTTACCCTTAAAATAAAAAAAATATTGGAATTACTTGTATTTATTGTTATAATTAATTATGGAGTTCCATAAAGTAAGTTTGAAGAAAATTAATCAGTAAATTTGTTGTAAACTAAATGGTTAAACCTTCAAATTAAACTGAAAATGTCAATTGCTGCGCGTTCAATCTGAAAGCTCATTTACAATTTTAAAGAAGTGCGCGTCAACGCAATTGTTCCAAGTTTACGTACACTATAATCAAAGGCTAATAAAGTGAACGATAGTGAAATCTATTCATGTGGCTACACCGATGAGTTTCTGCGAACCTCTTATGTCGTTTCAAATGTTTACGGCTTCAATTTCTGAATTCTTATTACGTAATTTACTACGACAATGACAAAAGGTTCGAAATGTAACATTTACGAATTACGTAGATGGAAGAAAAACCTGTTTTCGTCGCCATTTTGGACAATTACCCTCATTTCCTTTTTCTTTGACGATTACCATTAGAAAAATGCGTTCTGCGTAGTCAAAGTAAGTCTAAATTGAATGTAATAACTTAAGACGACCCGCTGTTAGTAATATAATGTGAAATAGAAATGTATACTATAAATGTTTTCACGTTTCATTAATCAGCATCTATGGCAACGAATGTACATTTATCTTGTAGCTTTTATTTTCTTCGACATTATTCTTTCCTATGGCCGCATTATGTGAATTTCCGATGTTGTCAATATACTATCATAAAACTTCCCGGCATAAAAGCACGCCTTGAATGTGAGCGTCACATTTTTTTTCTGTGAATGAAGCGTTACAATACCAGAATTCTACAGTTATTCTGAAGTCGACTTTGTAATAATAATTTTTCGGTTAAAGTTCGAGATTGATCTTATAATCTGTTACGAAATCGTTAAAACTCATCCATTTCATTTATAAATGTCGACAATTTGTAAAAGTTACCACCTGTTGTATCGCACTACAAAGCCGCGGTATAAACATGACAACGCGAGACAAAGAAAATTTTACAAAAAATTCCCATTAGAGTTTACTATTAACGAAATGTAATTCTAGAAATGAGACTTCTAATGGCTTCCTCTATTTCAGAATGGTATGAATATCGTTCGTCTTATATTTTTGTTGTCACGTTTTTCTTTTTTTTTTCTCTGTTAGCATCAGCGATACGATAAACATATTCTGCTGCCTTTACTACTTTTCTTTGTTGCCCGATACAACTTCATCGAGACGAGCCAACAATGTTTTTTTAAGTATTCAGTCTACAACCCAAAAATCAATAAATTGATACACTCATATAAAGACAGGGAGATCAATAGAAAACAAAAGAAAGTTAATACACATTTACCAGTATAAAAGAATATAAAGAATGGGAGATTTATTGTGTGTTTCTTAAATTTATAGCATCCAATCTCTATTATTGCAATTCTTAAGTATCATCGATCGTTTGCTCTGAATTTTGGGCGGCTCTTCAATTGGCACACACTACATACGCAATATCAAAGATTTCAGTAAATTTCTATTAAAGTATTTTAATTGTGAAACTTGGTATTCAATTACAATTTTTTACTTGTGAATCACATTATGAATTTTCAAGGAAAATAAATTAATTAATTTTGTGCGCTTTGTTTTACGACTTTTCATTTGTTTAGTGGTCCTAGTTTTGTCTTTATTCATTGTTGTAACTTTAAACTTGTACCTTTAACTTAAAAATCGAGCAACTTTTTGGCACTGACTGTTGTGTGAAAAGCTTTTTTGCTGTCGTTACTGATAACTGTTGCTCGAGTTCGAATAAGTACTGAATTCTAAAAATGAGACATTGCCGAAATATCAAAGAAGTAATTTATGAAAAATCATTCTCTTCAGAAATGTGTTACTACGACATGAATACTCTTTAAGATCGCAGATATGGTTCGAATAGCATCACTCGCTTTCATTATATAGTATCAAAGGGCGAGATGTAAGGGGGGGGGGAGAGAACAAATAAACAAAACTGTACAGGTACTGCAAATTATTCCAGGTAGGTACATCATATCTTGATGGAATAGATTGTATTCTTCCTTATCTACTCAGCTCTTTAAAATTCCATTTTACAGCAGACCAAGGAACAGTTCTTCGATCAAATTTTGATCACTCAAACAGCTATTAATCATGACTCGAACTGTAACATTTATTAGTAGATCTGTTGCTGAATTGGGAGCCAAACGATTAATCAGAATCAGAATTAATCAGAATTTTTTTTCGTGCATTTGGGAGTGGAAACTTTGGGTGCCTGGTGTGAAGAAGCTTTAAGGTTCATTGACGATCTCGGAAACAAGGTTTGTTCCACCACAAAGCGAGCTCAGATCTAAACTTTACTTGAAACAGAGAATTTCTATAGCGATAGAAAGAGGAAACGCTGCATCGATTTTGGTAACATTCCCAAATAATATTAAAATGGAAGAAATTTTTTACATATAATTTGTTTTGTTTTTATTCATGTGTTTAATATTGATGAAATGTTTTATATTATTGAATAAAAATTTATCAACCGTCTCCCAGACGGTCCCAATGTCGGTTCGTTGTGGAAGAATCGATTTTATGAAAAGCATGTAGAACAGAATAGAAAGAATGTAACCAAATATTATGTGCTTAAACCATAGTGTTATATAAAGAAAACTTTCAGCACGAGCCTTCGTGTTTGCTATCATGGTACTTGTAAATAGTAACACTCTCTTACCTGTAATTTCTACGGTTCAAACTAAGAGAAAGTATTCGTGTTCCTTCCAAATCCCATCCACAAATATAATAGATTCATACAACTCACTCTGAGAGGATCGTCCCTATGAGTGCACTTAATACATCAGTCACATGATTCGAAGAAGAAATACTGAAATCATGGATGAAAAATTGTTGAAACTCATCCAACAAAGAGGCAAGTAAAAGGTTACTTTTATCCTCATCATGACTGGCGTACTTCTGTAAGTTATTAAAATCATTTGCGAGTATTACTGCTCTCAACAAGTAATGTTTTGGGGAAATTTTGTGCTCTTGGGATGCGGTTTTATTCCAATCATTTTAAGATCCTTTCGAGCTCGATTGCATAACGTATTCTTTCAAGCATGTATAACTACAAATATATACGTATGTTTACATGCCAGGAGCTTGTGAGAATGGCAAACGCAAAACCATTCATAGTACCCGAACCGGCTTGTGGGATTACTTACAGCCATAAAGGAGATTCAGGCAATACTCACGAAAGAGCATTGCAGACATTGGTCGAAAATCCCAGGACAGGAGTCATTCCAAGATCTTCCTGGAAACCCCAAACGGGGACCCAGCTTCGTCCATCTTAAAGTTAAGCAAGACGAAGATAAAACTTGCGACAGAAATGGTGACGGGCCACTGTCGCCTGAACAAATACCTGCACAACATGGGACTGACCGAAAGCCCGACATGCAGGGGTTGTGGTGAGGCTGATGAAACGCCCTATCACGTCATTTGTTAATGCGAGGCATTAATAAAGGCAAGGGAACACCTACTTGGAAATGAAAATATTACACAAGAGGAAGTAACGAAGATTCGTCCTACTAAAATCCTGGACTTTGTGAAAGATACAGGTATTATTGAAGGGTAGACAACACCGAGGAGCACAACATACCAAAACGTCGCAGTGCGGGAACATATTGAGACCACCCCTAGTATCAATAATAATAATAATACATGCCAGGATTATTTAATGATATTTTTTTGAACATCGCAATAACTAAAAGCCTTTTGAATTCATGTTATTCGCTATTCTCAAAGAATTAACCTAAATTTCCCACAAACTTAGTTTTTTTGAAATCGCATTTGAGAAGGCAATAGCTAAAAATTCTTCGGTTGCACATTTGCACAATGATTATTCTCTCAAACGTACTTGAGCAGAGGACTCTTTGTTTGTTTAAGTGTTTGTGAAACCTCTATGAAGGATAACTGTAATTCCTTTGAGCAAACATATTCCATGTTGAAGCTTCATGTGCAGTGCATTGGGGGGTTTGATAGGTCCTGCGCGGTGTGTTCGTGCGGGGTAACTTGGGAATGTATAGTCTGCGATCAGTGTGTGTGGCATCAGTGCATGTACAATTGTACATGGATACAGTGCACCAAACAGAAACATTCAAAACATTGATACATAACATTCCATGTACAGTTTGAAACACATCTTGACTTATCATCGGGGATCTTTAGTATCCTTAGTCGATGATAAATGGAGACATGAAATAATACACCTCACGCCAGATAAAGTGAGAGAAGGAACATTTCTCCTTGCTGCTCAGGTATCCACCGTTTATTAGGGTTTGAGGATTGAAGCTTTGCTTTAAAATGCGAGCTGTGACAACATTGACCTACCATTCTAGAATAACAAGCTTTCCCAATCAGATGATCCACCACAAACTTATCTAGGACAGAAATATTTAGGAAAAAAGGTGTCATTCGAAATAGTAGACATATTACGCAACAAGTTTAGAATCTTAGTTTTACTAGACGAGCCCCACGGGTCTAGTAAAACAGCTTTTCCCTGATGAATTACAACGTCGCCTTCGGCTCGTGTTGCAAACTGATCTTCGTAATACTTATGCTGGTTGAATAATATACTATTTTAACAAGAATCAGTTTCGAAAAATACTTTTAATCGTATTCAGAAACGCGAATCTCAATCTGCAGGGAGAAAAAAGAGGTTCTGCGGATATTTTGAGTGCTGCTAATGAAACCTATTCCAGCTTGCTTCCCGTGAAATCAAAAGAAAGGTATGACAAAATCGTTGCTGTGCAGTTAAATGCTTCATTACTAAACGGTTTGGTATTTAGTGCAGTCATTTTAAACATGAACATTGCAAAAAATCCTATGTTAGGTTTGACTTTTTTATGTTGTTAGGTTCAGTCCCAGTAGTAAATACTCATTTTGCAACTTCGAAAAACTTGTGGAAACTGGGGGGGGGGGGGGGCAAAAACCGCGATTTTTTCGGACTTTTTTCAGTTTTAGCCTCGTAGCTCAAAAATTACGAGTTATAGTGCAAAGAATACGATTATCTTTTTTAAACTAGACTAAATTTTCTACAATTTGAGCCTAACCGGAAGTATGTAAGTATAATAGTTTCCGAGATACAGCTCTTCAAAAATAGGCAATTTTTCCCAAAATCTTTTTTCAACGTATCATCCATGTTTCGAGCCAGATATTGCCACAACCACGTGCCGTACGACTCTTGTCACGGGGGAAAAAATTGTAGGACATTTTATCACCTTTTATTTAAGCATAGATCCATTCCTCTGGGTCTAACAGTTCTCGAGAAAAAGCCGGAAAACCGGAAAACAGTGAAATCCTCCACATTTATATGTAATAGCATTAGTATGATTAGAAGACATTTTCTGATTATTCTTATTTAGCCTAGCGAACGAACGCTCAAAAAGGGCTTGTAGACAGACTTTTTGATCCTAAAGATTTTATTTCTGGGATGTGTTTGGAGGTGTTTGGTGATAATTATACGAAAAATCCCCGGCCCTACCGTATGAGCTAACTTCGTAGCGTAACAAAATTTGCGGATTTGTTTGGTTTTCCCTTTGTATCTCTTGAATAGGCGATCGTAGTGGGAAATGGCCAATTATAAAATAAAAGCTGCCTCGAGAAAATACTTTTGTTCTTTTCATCAAACATTAACCCTATCATAAATGTATTAAGAAAAGACTAGAGACCATTAAACATGGTGGCGCATAAGACTGAAATTGTTTGGCTAAGGATGCAGGTAATCTGTATTTAATACTCACATATCAGATTTAGCTCCAAACCTCCCACAAAACTAGTTATTCTCTAAAATAACTATAACATCTAATCTATTTGAGATACAATATTAAACTGTTATGTATTTTATAGCAAATTTTATGGTCTACAACTTTTATTTCAGCAGTTTTTGCTATAAACCCAATACTTTAGCAGCTAGGACACAACATTTGCCGAAAAACGTCGTGTAAAAGCGATTTTTTAAAAAAATGTCAATTCTTGAAAGCGAATATCTCTTCATCGGATAGAGATAGAGAAAAAACGCATAGAAGCAAACTTGTAGAAAATTTAATCAGATTTTTTTTATAATTAGCCATTTCCCACTACAATGTCCTGTTCAAGAGATGTAAACGGAAAACCAAACAAATCCGCACATTTTGTTACGCTACTTTTCGTATAATCATCACCAAACACCTCCAATCACATCCCAGAAATAAAATCTTTAGGATCAAAAAGTCTGTCTACAAGCCCTTTTTTAGCGTTCGTTCGCTAGGCTAAATAAGAATAATCAGAAAATGTCTTCTAATCATATTAATGCTATTACATATAATGTGGAGTCGTAGCGATTTCACTGTTATCCGGTTTTCCGTCTCGAGAACTGTTAGGTCTACAGGAATGCATCTATGCTTAAATAAAAGGTGATAAAATGTCCTACAATTTTTTCCTCCATGACAACGGTCGTAGGGCACGTCGTTGTGGCAATATCTGACTCGAATCATGGATGATACGTTAAAAACAGATTTAGGGAAAATACCTATTTTTGAAGAGCTGTATCTCGGAAACTATTATACTTACAGACTTCCGGTTAGGCTCAAATGGTAGAAAATTTAGTCCAGTTTAAAAAAGATAATGATATTCTTTGCACTACAACTCATAGTTTTTGATCTACGAGGCTAAAACTGAAAAAAGTCCGAAAAAATCGCGGTTTTTGGTGCCCCCCCCCCAGTTTCCACAACTTTTTCGAAGTTGCAAAATTGAGTATTTACTGGGACCGAACCTAACACCATGAAAAAAGCAAACCTAACATAGGATTTGTTGCAATGTTTGTATATTTTTGTGTTTAAATTGACTGTACTAATTTATCAATGTAATCGATTACTTTGTGAAATACGAAAAACGACTATTAAATAAATGCGAAAGAAAGAGCTCTTAATAAACAAAATTGGCTGATATCTACCAAACTTCTTATAAGTAACAGCAATTTAAGTATCCCATTATTATTTAAATTAAACTTTTAGTGGAAACACACTGCACATTCCTTGTTGATACACGATCGGTATGTTGGAGCTGCATAACAGTCCGTAATAAATCTTTATATTTCGAAAAACATTAAATGTCAGGTTTTCCCAACTTTTCTCCTTCACTTTAATCTAATTTGAGAGGAACTATAATCCTTTTATTGTATTACGGGAAGAAGGCTTTCGAAGAAACTCTGAAACGCAATTGCTACATCCTTTTTTCTTAGGCAATTATCAGTATATTGCGAAAAGAAGTCGTACAAAATAAATAATTACTGTAGAAAAGCGGTTCAGAATTTCTTTAATAAAATGAAAGGTAATTCAAGAGAAATTCAGCGTAAATTGTAACTGATGATTGTCATACTCTTGAAGAAATCTCTCTTGATATTACCATAAAAGTAATATTTAGTATAAACAAATTAAAAGTGAAAAGGAAATCAGGTTAAGAAAAGGAGATAAATTTTATGAACTTCATAGAAATGTTGCCTAGATAATCGAGAGTAGTGGTTTAGTCAGAAAATCAATAGACGCGGTTTCCAAATGGTTTGTTAATTATGAGTAGGGATGCTCATGCAAAAGATCTTTGAGTGTTTATGTTATGAATAATGTAATGTACAAACAGGAATGATTTAATAACCGCCATTCAGGCTACTGATTAATAGCTGTATCTCCCGGACATAATCGACCAAATAACCGCAAGCTGTTATTTATTGTTCAACTGCAATACAACACCACGAAAGTACAATTTATAAAATATTTGTGGTACTTGGCCCTTCGTTCCATCCCCAAACAATTTAAAGCATTTGTTTCTTTTACCTTATTTTCTATAAGATAAGCGACGAAAATGGAATTTTGGTTTAATTATGCCTTTAAGGTTCACTTTCCTGTTATTGATGTTTCATGATACGAAGCGTAGAATTTCGTGTCGACTGACTTTCTATTTTGTGAACTCATATACATACTAACGTAAAGTAAATAAGGAACGTTGGAAGGTAATGTACCCTTATAATATTCTGTTTAACAAGTCTCTAGGAAGTTTTGATATCAAGACTTGACATACGTAAAATACATATTAAAATCAACAAATACCACTTTAATGTGTTTGTATGTACCAAGGTAGTGGTAATTATTGCTCTTACATTAATATCCTTAAACTTTGCCTCATCACAATAATAATAATAATAATAACAATAATAATGTCTTATAGTCTACAGAAAAAATTCATTTACTGAATATATTGTTTATCATTACCGCGTATAAACTAAACTACAGTAGTAGGTACTAAATTATAAATTACAGTTTACAAAATCATAACACAGTAAAATAACTAAGAAATTTAAATAATACACTAAACTACATTTGTTGTGTTGATAATTAAAACTTTCAATAAAGTTGAAGTATTTATATCACTGCGTGTGCAATACGTATTATAAATTCGCAAGATGTTGAACGTGAGTGATTTAGTTAACGTATTTGTTTTAGGGGTTGGGTTGTAAAATGTTTCTTCTGAATCTAGAGGATCGTTTTGGAATATAAAAGTTAAGCATTGATAAGTCTATAGTTAGATTAACACGACCCACGTTGCATTTTCTGGTATAAGAAATTACTTTACACTTGTCGTCATCACGTATTGCATTTAGTTGTTCTTGTAATGCATCGCAATCTTTTAATGAGGAAATCTGACAATATATATTTAAGTCATCGGCGAATAATTAGTCCAGAAACGAAATTATGTGAGAAATGTCATTAACAGATATTAAACGTAAGATTGGTCCTAGGTTTGATCCTTGAGGAACCCCAGAAGACACAATAAAGTGATTCTACTTGAAACTCCTGTAGTACACGTACTTATTACGGTTGTGTAAATATGACATTAGGGATCCACTGAAATCAAAGCTACATAGTTTATCAAGTATAAAACGATGTTGTACAGTATCAAACGCTTTTTGAAAAAAAAAAGTTGCTTTGCGTTAATGTGTGGCTTATGAATTCATGTTGGTTGCTCGAAATATAATTCTTTGCTAGAGAGATTTCAAACACCTTCGAAAACGCATAAAGAATACTTATAGGGCTGTAGTTATTGATTTTTCAGCGGAATTCTCAAATTTTAATACAGGGCAAACTTTTGCCAAATCCAAGTATCCGTATAGGAATGAGATGCTAGATTGAAAGGCTGAATGACATTACTACAATCCTTCACAAGCAATGACGGAATTTCATCGTTTCCAACAGTTTCATTAATTTTCAGTTGTTTTAAGGCGTTTTCAATCATTTCATTTGTAATCAAGGGTAGGTGAAGTGAATGCAAAGGAAATTATTTGACTACAAATGCAGGGAGTACGTATGCGAAAGTCGTGAGAGAAATATATTTTAAAGGTGTTAACTATCTCCTGTGAACTGGTAATAGTTACTCCTTCAAATTTCATTACACCCGTTGTTCTGCTATTACCTCTTATTGATCTGATTTAAGACTAAAATAGCTTGGGGTCAGTTGCGAGACTAGAAACAGGAAACCAGTTCAGAATCAAGTATGACACTAAATGCTATGTGCTAATAGTACTCCCACTTGAGCATCTTGTTTGGTATTACCTACAGATTATATTTTGAATGAAATAAAAATTTTCAGAGGTGTTACTATTACCCTCTATCGTTCCTTGTTAATAAAGTGAGCTTATACGGGGTCGGGGTGTTTCTTTGGGAGCGTTACTTAAACGTTTTTGAGAAAGTGTTATAGGTAGGGATTTTGAACATTTGTACTTAGGGGTTACTTTGAAATCTGAATCGATGTAAAATATTTTCAAAATGGCAGTACTTACGGAATGACCATCAAATGGGCATATTTGGTATTACATATTCCTATACCTATCTTCAATAATTTCTGGCTTTCCCCATTTCATTGCATTGATAGCACTTTTTTCGGATTTTTTTTAGTAGTCTGATACGGTCTTATGGCAATCGAATTTTAAACAAATCCGTCATCTGTCATACTTAAGGATTAGTATCTTTGGTCATACGTTAACATAAGTTTTTCAATAATCCAAAAATGGCTTGCAATGGTTTTACGAAAATGCTACGAAAACTTACCCTCCCTTTTAGAGTGGAGAAGGGCCAAAAGTTACACTAGTTAAAATGCTCGATAAGAAGGATGCTATACATTTCTTCATCAAATGTTCGAGTTATACCTTTGGGAATATCAACTCTTGGGCATTGTACCACGGGATATCAAAAACAGGTGTGCAAAGTCTGTTGAACCTCTCTGATCCTGTGTAGAAAATGTTCTGTTTCGGACGGAAATTAGAAAAAAAGTAGGTGTTTTGGTTTTTGTTTTGAAAAATGAGATTTAGAGAAAAATTAAAATTTTGAGGATTTGACGTTTTGTAAAATAAAAAGGTTTTTGTTGAATAAAGAAAGGTTTTACGTCAAAAATTAGTTTGAAATTGTTGCTCATGACGAGATCCCTCCGAGTAAGGTACGCCCGAGAGTTTTTATAAAGAAATAAGAATCTTTATCCTGAACATATAATGTAAGTAAAAATTGAGTAATTACTCTAAATTCTTGTGATTGAACGTTTAACTAACCTTGCATTGCCCCTGAACTGAACTGGAGTTAGATATCCGGTTTAAAACCGACAAAAAAATGCGGTTTTTTGCTAATGTCACTACGCCATTGGCAAACAGTGGTCCATTTATAAAAGTTGTCTTTTAGTTGTACACTGCGGTTATTAGACCAATGTTTTGTCCGAGACAATCTTCTGGTAGACCAGAACCAAACTTTCCGCATGCATGGCATTTCTTAATCAAAGACTACTGAGCCGAACGGGCGCGTGCGCAATGTGGACAACCGCTAAAGCCACCATGGAAGCTCTTCAAGGTCTGCATTCACTGGATCTCACTTGCAACAGCACACCATGAAGGTACGTTTGTGATTGAAAGCCAAGCCAAGCTAAGCTTGACTTAGGAGAACCTTCAAGGAGATACGGACAAGCGGAATATCCTGGAGGCAGTATCAGAGTCGTTTGTTCCACTGTTTATAAGATGGAATAATTGGAGTGATTTAGAAATGAAAAGTACATGTTTAATAGCCTGCGTAAAATACGAAATTGTGTACGGGAAAGTCAATGATAGCTTTTAAGGGGAATACAGATAATACCTTGAAGTACGTTAAATTGTAATATCATTGTGCAATTATACAAGAATAGCTTCTATGTCACTGTTGGGGGTGGTACGCGCAAGGAATGATATGATCCATACGCACTTTCTATTTTGATACCACTTTACCGTATCTTTATTGGTGCGGATATGGCATTCCAATTTGACGGATGGATCTAAGACCATGGTATTTCAAAGAGAAGGGAACTTCCAGATCATCCAACCGCTGCGCGAACTGGTCTCTGAAGGTCTCCACATACTACAGTAAGTGGTCCAACGCGCTCTTCTGCTTATTGTCATTAAATCAGTATTTCGTAGAAGACACAGACGACGAGACCGCGCACCATATTATTTTTGAGGGTCGTACGACTCTAATCATGAAGGCAGCACAAAGTGCCCCAATATGAGACAAGTGGACTGACTCATAATCCAGAATCCAGAGTAACCTGGACCGCTTCATATTCCACATTTATTTTGTGAAGCTTGGAATACGATAAATTCACAGAACACTTATCAACAAACAGTTGATTCATCTCTCCGGCGTTACCAATAAAACATAAAGAAAAAAAACTAAAACTCAGTGTTTGCATTGGTATTAGTATTAGAAAGAAGCTTTATTGTACGAAAAACTGTGAAAATGTAAAACATGCACATGTTTTCCGTAGTCGAGCTTTACATTAGTCCAGTAACCTTATACTTCAGACCTTGCGTCAAATCCGGTAGTTCTGATTTTTTGCTGACTTATTTATGATGTTGGCCCAATGAATAATCCAAGTTTGAGACCTCGAGCGCCGAACGCAACCATGGCATAAATCGAAAAAACCGCAACATTTTCGACTTTATTTCAGTTTTTGGCGATTATAAGCCTAAAGGACTAGCTTTTCGATAATACCAAGCAGTAAGTTTTAAAAGTAGACTAAATTGTCTACAATATGAGACGAAAACTGTCTCTGCAGACCCAATAGTTTCCGAGATAAAGCTTTTCAAAGTTTCTCATTTTTGTCGAACTTTGCAATTTTTAGCAATAATTTCTTGTTCTGAACGAATTTTGATCCTATTTCTTCGGGCCCCCACCCTCGATTATATTGTTGTGTATTCTAAAGAGGTTTGAGGAATACGCAGACTCCCCCCTCCCCATCTTTTACATTTTTCATATTTCTGAAATATACCCCTGTTATATTATCGAAGCTCTGTACGTTTTATGGTGGGATGTTAAAATTAAGTTAATTTTGCCTTCTTGGAAGGGCCCGGTTGAGGTTCGTCCGTATGTGGATCATCGTACCGTGATGGCATGTCCCTATCAGGGGATCGCGATGTATCGTCGATGTCTTGTGCCCACAAGACAACCTCCATGTCGACATCGGACAGATCGCCGCCTTCTGGGGAATCGAAGTGTATTTCTACTGCAATATCCGGTACGTTGTCAAGGAGGGCCCGCTGCAGTGCCTGCAGACTGATGAGAATGGGCGAAGTTAGGTGAACAGATCGCGGGGGGGGGGGGGGGTCAAGCCCCACAGATAATATGAGAAGAGGTATGATATTTGTATAACGTCTATAGTTTTTTAAGATGTCACGGTAAGCTAGAGGGGCTAAATTGAAGTTTGAAAGGGCTTAGCCCCCCCCCCCCCCTTCGTCCATGCTGATAAGCTTGTCATCCCTGTCTTCCTGCAGCTGCACTCGTTCCTACAACCCCTCTTGCAAACGCAGGAAATCATCCAGAAGAGGTGTTGTGGGGCTGCGCCTCTGGACATCATTTTGGGGCAGAGGTCTGTGACTTCGATATCCACCCCCAGGGAGAGTGTACAGTGTGACTCCCAACCACACCTCTACCTGTGTAATTCTAAGAACCTCTGATAGAGTCCGCCTGTGTTACTTGAGTGGCGCCTAAAATATTGCTAAAAATTGCGAAGTTCGACAAAAATGAGAAACTTTGAAAAGCTTTATCTCGGAAACTATTGGGTCTATAGAGACAGTTTTCATCTCATATTGTAGACAATTTAGTCTACTTTAAAAACGTACTGCGTAGGTATTATCGAAAAACTAGTCCTTTAGGCTTAAAATCGCCAAAAACTGAAATAAAGTCGAAAATGTTGCGGTTTTTTCGATTTATGACAAGGTTGCGTTCGGCGCTCGAGGTCTCAAACTTGGATTATTCATTGGGGTAACATCATAAATAAGTCAGCAAAAAATCAGAACTACCGGATTTAACGCAAGGTACCACCCCTTTCAGGCGACAAGGTTACTGGACTACATGGGGTAGTTTCCAAGACAACTTCATTAAATGATAGATGTTTGCGAAATCAATCCTTTGAAATGTCATGACTGCTACCAACTCAAAAATCCTGAAAATATACCGTAGGTTATAAACGAGGACAGTATTGCACAAATGTTGATATTGATTCAATAGTTACGACTTTATTAATTTGTATTTAGATAATAAATACTAAATATAAAATAATTCGTTCAAGTTATTTTAACTCTATTAAATATAAATAATTTTCATAAAGGTTATATATCTTTCAATCAATATTCGATTTAACTCTAACCAATCGAGACGATTAAAATAAATAAACAAGGAGAAGACAAAAATAATGTGGTAGCATCTTCAATAAAATTTTAAAACAAATCAAACCCGTCTCACGGAACTTTGACTTATTGATTATATTAATGTTGCCAATTATTTCCCATGCGATTTCCAATGAGATTTGGTTATATTTTAAACAAAAGCACACGAATGCATTATTTATCGAATCCCTAAATACAAATGCTATGGAGAACAGTAGAAAAATGCAGTTACGACCAATTAATTGTTGGACAGCTAGAATAACGTACTGTAGTAAATACAGAGACCAATTTGTTGATTAAGCGTGAACGTATATTTTGTAATTATATTGAACCGAAAAAGTGAACGTAGATTAATTTTTAAAAACATAAACAAAAAGCTATTAAGTAGTAATTTGAAATTAATTACACTCTAAAACAAAATAATTTAAATTAAGACAAGAGACAATATAGCTAAATTAATTAAATGAATGCACTTTATAATAATGCAACATTTAGCTGCAAATCGTTGTAACACGAAGATTTTACGCCAGCTTATTCTCGGTGACAGAATCCGCTTTAGTAAATGATGGGATAAGTACGTATTATTCAAGTAGGAGATACTAGAAAATTTGTTTAAGCGACAAATTTTTGTTGTACCTTTTCTAGACTAATTGAAGGAGATATAAATATCTTTAAAGGTAACCCTATTTGATTTTTCGATATGGCCGTGTAACCGTCATCAAATAACTGAAAAAAATTTCAATTCCGATCCCTTTGAGTTCAGGTTTTCCAATACTGTATATTAGTTTGCCTGAATGAACATTGATGTCCAATCGCAAGCTTTTTAAGAACCCTCAAACTTGTATCAGCGTCCTTTTCCTAATCTTTACTCAATTTTCTCGATTTTCATAATTAAAGTCGTTCGATGCCAGAGTTGTATTACATTGGCGCGCGCACCTCAAATGATTGCAGTGAACCATTAATCTTATCTAGAAGTTGTCACTCGTGTTAAAGTCAGGAGAGATATATGGAGTACAAGTAAACCAAAGGTTAATGCATTTCGTAAATTTATAAGGCTTACGCGTTTTTTTTTCATACACTCTTTGTGTGATGGAAGCATCGCTCCTCCTCTCGTGCTTTTCAGTGGAAGTATTTTCCTTTTAGTTGATAAATGTATAATACGTCTACGAAATGAAGGTGAGATAGAGCATTTCCGAAATAAAATGAATAGTACATCAAAACCTCAAGACTGTAAATTACAAAACACAATGAAGCGTTGGAAATGGAAAAGTGCAAACCTAATCACGCAAATATTTCGTGTTGATTCATATTAAACGAAGAAAGGTTCTAAATAATTACTGTTTTCATTTCTGCCAGATAGCATAAAATTTATGTCGCGCTTAATAACTTTTAGGAATCTAATCCTCCTTTGCTTTGATAATTCGCGAATTCTACAGGAATGAGTTGCTTGAAAACGGATCGGATTTATGAAAGAGATTATTAAGGTTTATCTTTTATGAATAAAATGGATATATAATAAACAACATTTTCTTTCAATTTGGACGGTTTTCCTTATTGGACATGTCACCGTATCTTCAGCATAGCGGCTAGAACTTAGATCCTTAGATAATACGACCGTTTTCTTGTGATAAATTTAGCCCACGGTTTTTTCCCTTTATTATACATATGTGCAGTATTTCAATGGATGAAATTAAACAAATTAACGTTAAATAATGATTTACCGTTTGTATCAATGCCACCGGATTACCAAACATAGGTTTTTTGAACTTCTGTCAGTTTGTAATCTGCATTCCGCAATAAAGTTCTATTATTATTATTATTATTATTATTATTATTATTATTATTATTATTAATATAGACTGTGGTACATTGAAGTCTGTTTTGGACAATGCTACACTAAGTACACGATATACTAAAGACATAAATACAGCCAAAACGGCATTGAAACTAAAAATCAAATTATACTGTGTTTTCCCCAATTCGAGGACCTTCAAAGGAGGTGTCAAGTAAGTTACTTAATGAGACTCGAGTTCTTTATCAAATATATTGCCGACGTTTCGACTGGTTAATGGCCCAGTCTTTTTTAAGGCTCTTTATTAGAAAATAATACAATATTAGTACATCGGTAAGTTATAGACACTTATAGATAATTTTTTAACTGCATTACAATTGTAGGCACTTACCAGAAGAGGTAGCAGCTCAAAAAGTGACAGGTCATTGATTGATCCAGTACCGCGAGTGCGAATGACGAATGGTAGTTGACGAACAAACAGAGAATGACAAGTTATGTCGTGATTACAAAGATAATTAATTAACATCATAAGCAACTGATAAGTACAACAAACGTGATCAAACGAACTAAAACTTAAGTAAGTTAACAAGAGATGGCGCAAACTAATGAACAAAAATCAAGAAAATAACCTTAAAATACAAACTAAAATACAGGGTGATGACAAAGCAATGAAAGTCTTGAAACAAATTAAAGTGAACACATAAGGCTAATGTAGTTATTCTGAAAATTTGTGATCTCATTAAGTAACACCGGTTTGTTTTTGTGTTTATCTATTTCCACAATTTCAAGGATATTAAGAAAATGACCTTTTTTTACATACATGAAAGATCTAATTTTGGGTCGAAATTGTGACCAGTCGAAAGGATGTGATCAGTGAAGGATGATTTACGGTCGAGGTGTTGGATTTGATGACGTGGGAATGTTCTTTAAATCTGGTGGTAAAGGATCTGCCCGTTCGGCCGATGTAGAAGGCCTTGCAAGTATGACAATTAAGTCTGTAAATCCCTGATTTGTCTAATTTGTGAATAGGATCCTTGATCCTAACAAGTGACGTGTGAAGGGCATTGGAATTAGAAAAAGGGATAGTGATATTGTATTTACTAAAAATCTTCTTAATGGAGTAGAATAATTCGGGGTAAAATGTAAGGGATCTGTAAATGAACTTGTTACTATCTGGGGGGAAGGGGGTAAGGAGGGTGGGGTTTATAGAGTTTATTACAAGTTATTAAAATTACCACATTTTAAGACAATTGATGATGTTTATAATCTCATGTTGAATTTTGTACTTTCTACATATTACTGACAACTAAATTGATTAATTGAACTTTAGAGAGCTTTCAAATTAACCAACCGAATACAATTTTACAAACTTCAGTTGCTCTCTTATTTGACATATCGGCCATAGTGTCTATTATTCATTAATATTGATGATTGATGTATTTAGTAGGTATATTGTTTATAATTTTATGTAGTTTGAGTGGTTTAAGTCTCAACTTTGTTGAATATATGTAAATTAATTTATTCGTTGTATACCTATTCTAGGCATGTATTACAATTTAATAAACTAAACTAAGTTAACTAAATTAAACTAGAAATACATCAATAATGTATTTTAAAAAAATACGAAATTATACACATCCTGGGAAGTATTTTTAATGAAATAAAATGAGCTAGTAAAAGATAAACTGTTCTAGTGCACATTAGTAAACCAAAGCTTACATTTGATGTTAACGTCTGAAACCAATAATAAAGGCAAAATAAAGAAGGTGCAGAAAAGCAAGTAATTTGACATAAAATCGTCTTCACGAATTGTTCAGTAATTGTTGTTTGGGAGAAATTTAGAAACCTCTTGGTTTCAGAATAGGTTAATAGGTACAAAATTAATGGATGTTTTGTAGCCATTAATCTCTTGGTTTCAGAATAAGTTAATAGGTACAAAATGGATGTTTGTACCTATTAACCTATTCTGAAACCAAGAGGTTTCTAAATTTCTCCCAAAAAAGAAAAAACTACTACTTTTGATTTCACTAGAACCCAACCTGTTGCCTTAACATACTTTTCCTTTGTGCAACCATCAGATTAACAAAGCATCATTCGCAGGTTATATGGAAAAACCCGATTGCCTTGAGGCAACGATAAAACCATTTTCCTTATTTTTGAAAATTGAGGAGTTTTATAATACCGTAATTAAGGCACAAATTATCCTAGATAATAATATCTTATTTTGTTGTAGTTACTTACACTAATGGAGCAATAACATTTTTACTTTTACCGAACGAATTATTAAAAAATTCTTTTGAAGATTATTACATTTGTTTTCTGTCTTTTAACGCGTCAAATTCATGCACTTAGCCTTTTTGTTAACACGAAATCTGTTGTTTCTCCAAAAAAAACCCGAAAGCAATGTGATTACTTCGTCAACACATGCGTCCTCGATAAATGGCAATTCATGACAGATGTCAAACCGTTCGTGAGAGGTCAATTTAATTGTGAAAATGGTCCAATATTCAACGTACTTTTGCTGTTGATGAAGCTTATTTCACTTCTATTGCAACCCAGTGTCCAAATTGCAGTCATTTTCATTTAAATCAACGAGGTCCAGTTCCTAATTGAGTTAAGTATCGGAAAGTGGATACAGAGGTTCCGCAGTACTGCTTCAGCCACCAGGGAAAAACCAAAATGGAGAGCTCGTTCTGTAAGAGCAACGGAAAATGATGAAATGGAAAGGGCAAAGTTCTAAACGATCTGCTAAATGACAAATATTAACGCTCAGTATTACGAATAGAAGTTTCCATCGCATTCTGACTTACACTTCCGTCCCTACAAAATTCAAGTCGTCAAAATATTGAAATACGCTTTGACTTTTGCGATCGTTTCAAAGGGATAATTACTGAACACCATAATATAACCGATTGTCAGAGGTAGCTCATTTTTACATAGATCTTTCGTTACTATTTTTGGCCCGTTATTTTTTGAAGAAAATGCATTAATTGTTACTGTTACATCACCAACGTTATTAACATGTATTGTAAAATTTTGAACAACTTCGTAACGTTGGTGTAGAATTCCGAGGAATATTGTTTCAGTAGGAGGGAGCTACTTCCCACATTGCTGGGAGTCTATGGCAACTCTGCAATCACCGGATCTGTTAGCGTGTGATTTCTATAGGGCTCCCTACAGACAAAAGTATTCGCTAATCGACCTCAACTTTGTAACAACTCTTTTAATCGCTAGCAGAAATTAGAGAAATAGTAAATAGAGTCATACTTTATACTATTTATGATGATGGGGTGGCGGATGAAGATGATCATATAATAGTAGTGTCAGAATTGACGGGTAGACAGGATCGGTTATGGCTTCTCTCCAGAAATTGTAACAACTCTTCTCGACACGTCCTACATAATTTTGTTGGTGACTAGAAAACTAATGATCACGTTAGTTAGTTAGTCCTAATTACGCAAAAAGAGGAACGAAATTTTAAATAAACAAAAAGAAAACAAAATATAGGTTATACATATAGAACGCCATTTCTTCCCACTTTCACCTGTTTAACACCAATTTCCTTCGTGAAGAAATCATGTTACAATGTTAACGAAATGGAAGTTTAAAAATTCTTCCCTTTGAAACTCGAAACGTTCATATCGACCCAGAAACTACCAATTGGTTCAAAGTGAAAGTTCAAAGATTAAAACTCATTTTCTCTTTGGTTTTAGTACCCTTGCCTTTAGATTTTTGTAGAAGAAATAAGTTAAAAGCTCCAGCTTCAGCGACGATACAATTGGCTCGAGTTCATTCTGTTTCTATCATTGAAATGGCTGTAGCACCACATTGGTAAGGTTTTGGGACATATGAAACGTCAGTGTGCGTTTCATGTACCGTTAATATAAATAACAAAAACCTCTTCCTACCTTGCCACTATCCTCTCCACTTTATGTTATTTTCCATTGAACATTATTATGTCTTCAGTCTCGTCAGCAATATCCTGTTTGTGCATCTAAGGAGCTACCTTGAAATTGTCTTCCACATTGGAATAATTTCTGAAGATATGCCATCTTACGATATCGTGTAGTGTAAATTACCGTCAGTAATGGCGGAGTTACACTTTATGACACAAATAACAGGTTAGATCAAATAAGATTACTTAGGGCATTCCGCATAAAATAGATATTCTGTATTACTTGGAAAGGTTAAATTAAAATGCAACAAAATCTTTATTAAATCCTGAGATATGAATAGAATTATAAGATTTTCAGGTGTTTTCCAACGATGTAATTAAATTAGAAGTGTGTAGTTTGTTGAAGTGAACTTTTCGTTTCAAGAAGTCCAATTAGCGGTTGGTTTTTTGCGCTACCGCTAACAACCAAGCAAGAAAATGTGTTATTTTGCCTAAAACCTCGTTAGTACTTTACAAGGCGACAATGTTGTTAGCAAAATCATGTTACGTAAACGTATTAAAAAGCTCAGCATTAGTGTATACAAACATTTCAAATCTTTTCTTGAAATTAATTACAACTTACTTATTTCAAACAGAAAGGGTCTACCTAATTCGATCTTTATTCATCATCTAAGAAAATTTGGATAAAAAGTAAATTAATTAAGAAAAAGAAATTACAGCTACTTCAAGATGAGATTGTATTGGTTTAACTAATGATGGAATAAGGAATAAAGACTTCGATTTATTTTATACTTTGACGCATTTCTTTTGTGAATTCTTTTATCTTAAGGAGTAATTTAGATATTTATAATTTAAATTGTAAATTTTTTTTTATATACATTGCAATCATTAGCTAATTCGCATGTTCACCAGTATAATTGTTTCCATAAGTTACTCGGAACTCAACGTTATAAAACAAACACGCAAGTAACTCTGCTATAAAAATATGACCCCGATTCAATAAGTCCAAAAAATGTTTATACAAGCATATCAACAACACATTGTAAATTTAGTGCAAACATCGTAAAACCAAAATTGGATCTATTACTACAGAAATTTCGAAACCACTACCTACTAGAATTTTTATTTACACAAAATGTTTGCATTTAATTCCCTTTGACATGTTTAGCTGTAAAACTTGATTTATGTATATAAAAGTAATAGTAAATCATGAAGGTTTGGTTATAGTAACATCAAAAGTTGACGTTTAAAAGTAATACCTATTATAGAATGGAGTATTTTTTTATACGCGAACACTTTTTAAGTAACGTCAATTCGTTATGCTGTATAATACAATTTTGTCTCTTATATACAAAATAATATATAAATGATTCTCTTATGTGTGATGTAGGGCTACGAAAACGTTACACAGTTAACTATACGAAGGACGTTCTTTCACCCTCCTCCTCCTCAGTGTTTCATCTATGTGTGCGATTTGGAATTTTTCGAAGAGCCGTAAAAGGTATCATGAGGACGTTCGCTGCCTTGAAGTCACATTGGATAAGGATTTCAACATTGTCCATAATTTTACATTTTTCTTTGTCCATATTTAGAATAATGGGTAGTAGTAATAATAGGTTTGCCACTTTTTATCTCCACTACTGAAATAAAATGGACGCCATCTCAAAATTGCAGTGGTATCTTCCAGATGGTGCTTACTTACCTCATTATCCTTCGTTGCCTGCATTTGTTACAGAGTGTGCTACGTAATAATTTGGAATTAATTCGTTGCTGCGTATTCATTTAAACATCAGTTAGTTTAAAGCGTAACTCACCATTGATTCCTCCCCCTCATCACGGATCGAGGATCCAATAATGTTTTGGACTATTAAGCTTATGGCTAGAACCGCCTTAATAAAGTTAATTAAATGTTCTGTTATTTTCTTAACACTAATTCAGTTCCCTTCAAAAAGAAACAGACGGACAAGATAAAGGGCACGAACTGCATGGTATACACAGTAAAGGCAGAGACTGGGTGGGGGTGTCACTAATTTTCCAATTGCAATTCCCGAAAATACCAAAAATATAAAGGAAAACTCAATATCAAACAAAAACAAGTAAAAATAACGTAATAAGCAATCAATGATATATTTATTTGTTGGCCAAAATCTGCAATTAGGTTTTTGAAGTGAACTATAACCGTTTCATTACGTCTTGATCAAGACAGTTGATGTTTTAGTATTTTACAAATTTTTTAAAGAAGATTTTCTTTATTAGATCGGGCCATGGAATGACATTTAAATATTTTACCCATTTAACGTACTTTGCAGGATAGTTGGTCAACCCTTGAAAACCAAATTTTGTCTGTAGGTACATTATTCAGTAAAATCGCATCCATTTTTCTTTTTCCCACAAAATTTGTTTCAAGCATTCAAAATTGCAACTGAAACTATTTTCCCGTTGTAGTAGATTCCTTTGGTTCTTAAAGTAAATGTCTTTTTCAGTGTATTCTTTACCGGCGTTGTCCATAAGTCAAGTATTTCCATCAAATATATTTCTCTTTGGTTCGTGTATTTCCTTCGACTTTAATTTGTATTTACAGTGGAAGTATATTTTTACGAAACGGGACCAGTCAGCGCCACCGACTCATCTCGAGCGATTCATCGCCAAGCCATCTCATCGCCGAGCCATCTCATCCTTCTTTTGTTCTGATAGGAATTGCGAATAGCTGCAACACAATTAATAGCAATTATTCCCTTAATGTTGAATGAAGTACTTCCTTTTAACAAGCAGTTTGACTGGTGGTGGCTTATTAAGTTTACACTAAAATTAAATAATTTGACCCCACCGCTCTGGTCTTTTGGCTGCCATTAAACTTGGGGGTGCCAAAGTTGTCTTAACCCACCCCGAATGTACGGTAGTATTGTGTTTATAGTACGTGTCGTAGGGTGTTGTAATTTGGCAGCCAGATGGTGGTAGCTCAAATTCAAATGTTATATTTCTTTGACAGCATTTGGGCTTGCGGGGGGGTCCAATTTTTTTTCTTTGTGAATTGATTACGACGTCTGTCGGGTAGTGCTAGCTGTATAACTTATGGAGCTAGACAGAGCTAGCTCGAAGCAATTCGGAGCTAGATTTTGAGAGGTCTAGAACCACTGTGAGGGGACAGCGTTAGCTTAGCCGCCTCCGAAATGAAAATACTGGATTTTTTGCAGGACAGTGGAGCGAGCTTTGGCATTTGAGAGCTAGCTGGTGCTAGGTAGAGAGAAGCGGGAGCACGATTATGGGGTCATTTCCGACATTGGGGGTGGCTAAGCTAACGGACCCGACGTTATTACAATGTGGTATCCTGTACGCCACACACACTTTGTCCTTTTTACAGGTTCATGTAGTTTTAAATACAGGTGGAAGTAATTTAAACCGACTGTAATCTTCTAAGTCGATTGTAACTATATCTTACCGTGTTCCTGAATAAATAGATTTTATACATTTATTTTTGAGGTCCTTTAAATTCTTTTTCGAATTTCAAATTCCGCAGATTCAGAAATGATTTTTTTGATATTATCTGTAAGTAAAACGCGTAAAAGGATCATAACCAAATTTTAGCTCGAAGTCCTTTATTTAAAAATGATACGGAATAACCAAAATTACTCAACCTTGTCTTAGCTTTATTTATTATATTTACACGTTTAGGGTTTCAGGTTACCTACACAGATTACACACCTACACAGATGCGAAGCTCAACGATATTCGTGAAGTCAATTTTAAAATGGGCGTGACCAAAATAGGTGGTTTTACTGTCAAACCACCAAAGCTAATTTCTAGATTCTGTCTGTTGTTAAACTTAAATTGTGCGTTGTGTTACTTTGTAGTTACAGTATAGTTGTTTAGGTTAGCTTAAACTTAAAAAAGTTTCATTTACATTACATTTCCCGCTTTAAAACCACCTATTTAATGGCGCAAGGTCACAGAATTTGGCTTCATAAACTTCAAAGAGACCGACTAGAGCGTCGTATCTGTGTAGGTGTGTAATCTGTGGTTACCTATTCAAACAAAAAATGTAAAAAAACGGATTTAAAAGAGCTTGCAGGAAGTGGATTCCGATATTTCTGACTGTCACCACGAGCGCTATAAATAAACGGTATCAGATATTCTCCCGTTCCTTTCTAGAAGGTTTACGTTCTGATACGAAACAATAGAACTGTTGGGTAATTTTAAAATCTTATGGTATTTTCTAACTGATATTATATCAAGTTAGCCATTACGTTGTGCTCCAATTTATTGTCTAACAGGTACATATCGTCTATTTTTATAAATAAGATTTTCTATCCTATACGATGGCGCACAAACACAATTACAGTGATCACTAGATTGTAACGTATTATACCTTTAACAACTTGGAAAATGTTACACAGTACACGAAACTATTTGAAAGATGTCACACGTAAGACAACGTCAGACAAATTTAGCGTAATTGCATTTTCTAGGTTGCTTACGATGCATTATCAAACCGTGGAAGGTTTCTAATTAATAAATAAATTGCGATTCCCGTATAACGTCACTAATTGAAAAGTAAAGTTATATGTACAAAAAACTGAACTGGTAGATGTTTAATTAAGGCAATCAAAGTTGAGCGTATAAAACTAACCTCATAATATTTAATATATTTAAAATTAAATTACTTCTAATTTTCTGAAATGTTTTATACCCGCTATGAGATCTGTGTGTATCCTTTAATTACTAACATTAATCATATATTCCCCTGCAGCTCAACCCTTCTTTACGGTAACAGGATATAATCTTGTTATGACTCACTGTTCCCTAATCACAACAGATATCTAAGATATCTACTAAAAGTGTGTCTTGTTATTTCAACGTGAGCGGAACAAGTTTTTTTTTATAAGTAATTACTTGTTCTAGTTCCGCAGTAATAAACAAAAGTAACATAAGGGTTAATTACAGATTGTAAATATTAGAGAATATAATACAAAGCGCCATGTTTTAACACTTATAATCCATTGAGTAACAAATTACCGCTATATTTTGTTCTATATAATAATATTATTTGAACGTGTTGCTAGGGCATTGTTTAAGAACTTATGCAAAGTTTGTATGAAAATTTATTATTGATGTCAAGGGATCCATATATCATTAAAGCATTCTAAAGGGAGCCAAAACCGCAAATGTTGCAGAATTCAGCAATAAATTTAAAATATAGCGTGGATTCAACTAGAGCACTGAATCAACATTAACATATATAAGATGTTTCTAAATGTTATTTTAGAATATACGATCAAAGAACATTCGCTTTGATATTATAACGAAAAGAAAGCATTTAATCTTAACCACAATACTGTAAAAATATTTATAAACGCGCTTGAAGTTGTTTGATTCTTAAAATAAGGTTTTTAGTGTATCCGAATTTCATAAAAAGTTTAAAACTATCTCGAACATTTTATTGATGATCCCTTTATTTTGTAAGCCTCTCTTGTACCGTTTCGTAGCATAAAAGAATAAATCTTTTCTTTTTTGTAGCGCGCTTCTTGCTCGTATACAAATGAATACACAATTTTTTCAAATGAAAATAAAACTATGTCTAGGATTTAAAGGCTGCCTAAAATAATAACCAAGTGTATTTAAATTAACCCCTTCTCCAGAAGGAAGCAAAAAACCAGAATACTGACCATTAAATTCATTGATATAATTCAAATATTTAATTATTTCTAGCAATCTGTGACTCGTTACTGACTTTTATGGGAATGGTAAACAACAGGTACAATAATAATTAATAGGTTGGGATAGTTAATTAAATTACAACAATTAGATTAATTCATTCACACCTATTTTGTTATTCAAAAGCCTTCGGCACTCTTTAAACAGAGAGTAATACCTTTCCGTCCTTTGCTAGCCATAAATACGTTCGGAGTAGTCGTCAAAATACAACAGAACCGATAGAAGGAAAGGTGGTTAATAACACCTGTAGTGAAAATTAACTATTGGAGTAAAGTCAAACATTATAACCAGGGAAAACATCTGGATTTCTGGAAGAACTTTTTACGTGTTTGGCGGAAAGGATTCTTTGAGATTTGTTTTGAATTAGTACCAGAGTGGTGGGATAGTTCAAAAAAGTGCTGTAGGTAATTGTAAAGCGCTAAGTAGCTTATCAAATGATTTACGTATCAGCAAATCGAATAAAGTTAAACGGATGCACAATTATTATGTGTGGGGAAATCATCCACTAGGGGTGAGATATTGTGTACCACTCCCATATATTGCTTTTCGTAGAACTTATTGTCGCCTGAGTGTATCAAATAATATATTTCAGAAAATTTGTAATTCCACCTTCCTTATTGTGAGGTGACAACTTTTGCTGGGGGTAGGTTTGCAGTTTTCTCTCTTAAATCGCTACGCTATCCCACCCTTGTTGTTCTCTTTTTTTTAGGAATGGGAGAGAAACAGTAACAGCAAAGTGAATCGAATTGTGTATTACACAGACGGCTCGAAAACCACTAGGAGCACTGGCTCTGGAGTGTACGGAAGAAATGGACGGGGATGCAGAATCTCTGTAAGCCTAGGACAAAAAGCGACCGTGTTCCAAGCCGAGGTCTATGCAATCCTGACAGCAGCAGGCTGCTCAGCTACTAAAAGAGAACCCTACCAAAAGGAAAATCTTTATAGTTACAGACAGAGATTGCAGCAGTAGACTCATATGTGGTAAAATCAGAGTTAGTCCTTGAATGCACACAAATGCTCAACGCACTAGGCAAGTGTAACACAATCACACTAGTGTGGCCATCTGGGCATGCGGGAATCGCAAGTAACCAGGTTGGTAATTAGCTACAAAAGTGGCAAGCGCGAAACCATTCTTAGGATCCGAACCCGCCTGTGGGATTACAACAATTAGATTAATTCATTCACACCTATTTTGTTATTCAAAAGCCTTCGGCACTCTTTAAACAGAGAGTAATACCTTTCCGTCCTTTGCTAGCCATAAATACGTTCGGAGCCAAAAGGAGATTCAGGCAATATTCACGAAAGAGCACTGGTCGAAAATTCCAGGACGGAGTCATTAAGATCTTCTGGAAGTTAAGTAGGACGAAGATAAAACTTGCGACAGAGATGGTCACAGGTTACTGTCGTCTAAACAAACACCTGCATTCTAGAATAGTAGACAATAGCAGGCACCACAACAAATCAAAAGGTTACAGGACCACCCCTTGAACAATAATAATAACAGTAAAGTTTCCGATTTCGAAAAAACGTTTATCTCCAATTACCGTCCTTAGATTGGCCTATCTGCATGTCCTACAGCAGTGATACAAGGTGAGTTCTGGATCCAAAAGTCACTCGATTAAGGTCCCTAGAAAAGTTACTAGATTTTTTAGGGCGCATTCTGGACCTAGGTCAGTAGATTGGCCACGCCCCTGGTTTGCAACTTCGTGGGTATATTAAATAGGTAAAAACAGGTATTGAATAGGTTCATTGGAAAAAGTAGAAATTGAACTTAAACTCCAAAATTGACTTCACGTGAACATTAGATCAAATGCGCTTCAGCGTACAGCTAATGTTCACACAAGAGTTATTATGCCTTTCTTGTTCTAAGAAACTCGTTCGCACTATTTTTATAAGAACTCTCAGTCCACTGTAACCGTAGCCTTAGTCGAATTTTGGCCTGATACAATCAACTACCCTATTAATCCGAATTTGGTTCCTATTAGTATTTATATCCTCTTTATATTTCGAGAGAAAACCAAATAGGATAAGCAGAATTTACGATTGAATGATCTTATTAGAAATTTTATTATGTAATCCTTCTGAATGGATATAAATTTTTATTAAGACATCTAAAACGAAGCGTGTAAAATGTAGTTATGAGGATAATAATAGAATTTTACACTCCCTACTGGATAAAAAAAGGCCATTTCACAATTCTCTAACTTAAACATAAGCCACCCTTACAACACTTCCATTCGAAACAAATACATACTTACAAAATATAAACGTCTAAATTTCGATAATCTGAACATATGGCAATGTAACAGTCACTAAATAGAGAATCAAGTGGATTAGTCGAAAGAATACAATATAATTCACCGCGATACAATCAAGAATATAACAAAATTCGTAGTAAGAAGCTTTGCCAACAATTTGTGGTTATTTCCAAATACTAACATAAAAGTTTCTCCAAGGAACAATTTACTTCAAATTTCTTGTCATAACTGCTTCCATATATCTCCAGATAACACCGCACAGTTTAAATGAATAGCAATGCAAATATCTAACTAACACGTTTACTTATTTTCTTGAGAATACTCCGCTACGTTTATATCTCTTTAGAAAGAAAAATTGTACTCCTTTGTTTAAATATAACAAAGTAAAGCTTTATCGAAAGATACATCTGTTAACAATGTTTGCAAATCATTATAGTACAAAATGGATGTTTGAAGTCCTATTACAGGATGGAGTTAACGATATATGTTATTTGTCATTTTTCGGTTGAGTGCTTCTCGAGAAGTACTTTAAAATTGATATGGGAAAAGATAGTTTTTAATAGATAACGACAAGCAATGACGACCAGACTTAAATTTTCGTAAATTTTAGTCTTGTTTTATTATCTTGTTTTATGTTGGAGCTTTAGGATATGTCGTCTGATCTTATCAAAGTATAATCTTAAGAAGCGTATAATAAATGTGGCTTTATGTAAGGTAGACGGATTTAATTTTATTAATATTGTTGTCTACTTTACGACACATTTATCATACGACTTACGTAATTGTGGACCTTCATCTTAGTCTCATAGCCATTATAACTATCAGATAGGTATCCCAAAAGTTTCCCCATTAATGGTAATTAAGTAAGTAGAAAGATGGTCCCTTCTCATTGGGACTGGATTCACTGCAATGGTTTAGCTCAACTTAATTGAAAATATTTTGAGCAAATTCACAATCTACCTAATACTAATGAAAGTTTGGCAAAGGACCAGAAATTTCAAATAGTATTTTTTTGCTATTTTATATACGGCTTAATAGTAAAGTAATGTATAAAAAATCTAATTTAATTATTTGCTGATGAAGTGGAAGAGATCGATGCTATGCGGGAAATATAAGAATTGTGGCGAAGGAAACTCGCGCGACCTTGAAAATCAGGAAATATTACTTCGGTATTATGTATATTACTCATGTTTGCCTCCATTTTATACAATGATTTCTTCTTACCCCAAAATATTAGGAGTAACAACCCATTAAGCCAATCAGATGAATGAACCATCTTGTTTGTTAAATAACTGGACAATTGCCCATCCAAACGAGTATTACTGAAAACGATTCTTTATAAATGTTATTAGGAGGTTAAACGGCAGTAAGTATTACTGATTAGTATATTATGTAAGGGCTGAGGGGTTTCTGCCAGATGTTTTTATTTATAATAATAGTTGACAACGTTTCGCCATTTATACGGCTTCTTCAAGTCTATAATAAATTGTTGATATTTGTGAAATATGTTGACAACATTTAATTTTCTTAAACATAAAGGGTGTAAAATTATGTGTTGCAACACAACACATAGCAACTTGCTATAAATTAGCATTTGTACCATAATAGGGAGATCTCAAAAAATGTAACATATACTTTTCACACATTAAAATCACAAGTAAACCTTTAAGAAATCTAGTGGTGAAAAAATAATTGTAAATAAACAATAATTAATCTCTAAATAAAGCAATTAAGTTTGAATAATTGTGGTGCGACAGAAAACGATTTCTGATTCGCTTGACGTCAGCTACCTGCATTGACGCTCCACCTTCTCCGCTTGCCGTATAAACAGCATGGTTACTATTCGGACTGTTGTTGCGGTGAATTATTAATCATCACTTGAATGCACTTAGTGGCGGTCTCAGGGGTAATTACCCCCCTATGAATTTTTCGTTCGCTTATTTATTTTTATTCATAAAAAATTACCAACATTTCAAACAAACAAGTTAAGTTATGGTAAATGTAGTCGGCGATCTATGACTGTGAATTTCTCAAAAACTGCTGGAGAGTCGTGGAAAGAACAAATACCCGATACTTTTTTTAAAATTACCCCCCCCCCCCGCTAATCCAGTTGCCTGGTGCCATGGTGATCGCAATATTTGCACCCCCTAATTTTACCCTCTTCCGTTCCCTCTCAAGTTGTCCCGCCAAAACCAATTGATACTCCAATCCCAATCCTCCCTAACCCGTGAACCAGAACCAGACCAGCCCCTTAGCTTGTCTATTCATTAAAACCCTTTCCCTTACCCTGATTACCCTTCTTCCAGACCGACGACAAGAGGTGATGTTAGCTATCGATTTAGCGTCTTCGGCGTAAAGTGGTCTTCGTAACAACACAATGTAGATTTCTCCGACACTTCCACGATATCTCGTTGTACTGCCTCAAACCAATTTTGTCCCCTTTTTGCATCTCTGGAGACCGTTAGAAACGTCTTATCCGGTGTTGTGTAGGTTGTATTTTTACAATTTGGTACAAAGCAACACTTACGTGCAGGAATCTGTAATTAATTTAATCCACTTGCCGTCAAAGGTCTCACAAACTACTAAGCGCGCATATGTAGCTGAATATACGCTGAACTCCGAGCGATTAGGTGACGTCACAGACGGTAGTCTCGCCGAAAGGTACGTTTTCTAGCCTCGCTCGCAAAACAAATTTGAATTGTGTACTATAAGGGTTAATTTTGGTTTCTAATTTTTTTAGTGGGTGATACGATAACCTTGGATACATATTGTATCGAAATATCACCTCAACAAAAATCATGAGACTTCCCTATTACACACTGTTTCAGATTTTTTGACTATTGACTATTAAATTTTAGTAAGAAATTTCCAGTTTACTAAATGCCTGTAATTTATTTAGAATATTTAGATAATGGTTCGTACGTACGTGCGCAAAAAAGATCGTCAAGGATGGTCAGAAGGGAGTATGAGGCAAGCCATTGATGAAGTATTGCAAAAAAGAATGGGATTCAGGAAGGCTGCTTTAGAAAATCACGCCCCACAATCGACATTAAAGCGCAAAGTTAAGCGATTTAGGGGAGCAGAAGCAGCCGATACGCCTCCACCCTTAAAATGCAGTTTAGGACCAAAACCACCGTTTTTACTCTCGAAGAAGAAAGCACTCTTGTATCGTATTTAAAGACAATGGAGGCGAGGTTGTTTGGTCTTACCACACTAGACTTGAGACAATTAGCTTACCAACTAGCTCAGAAAAATAATACTACAAATGGATTTTCAGCAGCAAAAGAAATTGTTCCCCTAGACAAGATGAAGGGATTTTTGAAGAGGCATCCAGATTTATCGCTTCGAATACCAGAGCCTACATCTGCTGCTAAGGCTATGGGGTTCAACAGAGTAGCCGTAACAAATTTCTTTGAATTTTTGGGAGGCATTTGGACAAATATAAATTTTCAGTTGATAAACTCACAAAAAACTATCCATACCATTTTGCCCCGCAATGCAAGGGGCAAGAATGATATAAATGACTTCTTTAATTTTTTTTTTCTGCCACCCAGATGTTTCGAAATGTTGGCAAATCAATTTTTATTATGACACTACAAATGATGACAAATGAGTATGAATTCTTTTAGGTCATTAAACTATAAATTTACCTATTTATGGAATTTAAAACCTTAGCGTCCGCATCTTACCCCCCCTCTCCCTACTGTACGCAATGTCAATAGAGCTTTATAATCCAGGAGGAACCAGTATGTTTGCGTTTCATGAAGTAGCCAAGTTAGTATCATACATATCCCTTATCCGCATAGACCGAATATCTGTGTCGGATGTATCATGGTAGTAGGAAGTAGAAATGGTTCTATATTCGAAAAGTGTACAATCTTTTTCTATTGTAATACAATTGACGAGAAAGGTTCTTGAGGGTCAAGAAGAATATGTTTGCAGATCTTTGCAGATATGAGAGCCGTCCAAAGTATATGAATCAAGATTAAATAGTAAACCAGCAACTACTTTCATGACCTATCACAAAATATATTAGTTTGTCAGCCACCAATTTAATACAAAAAATTGTGGAACAAATATAAACGAACTAAACGTCAAAGAATGATAATGACGAATGGCAATTTATTCGGTGGAAGTGGTGTGGTAGCACTACTGAAGTCAAAATATAATTGGTATCCATACAGCATAAGCTAAGACAAACTTATGCTTCTACACACAAACTAAACTGGTATCAACGTATTTCTAAACTTTCAAAACACGCATATTACAAGTAGCGTAGCATCTATCTTTGTTTTTGGTGCGTAATAAGAACCTAAATTGTGAGGATGTATATTGTTGTATATTTTCATACATCGGCAAAGATCCCCTGGACCAACTGTAAATGGTTGTATCTGTGAGTTTTCCATTCTTCTTTTTTATCGTTTCAATGAGCGAATTCGGGGATCTTCTTCTAAAGTATGTGGTTTTAGATTCAGTTCCTTTGTGTTGTTGGCTGTACTATATGATTCTATTCAGGCCGCGGATGATATGGTAGCTACCTTTCCAGAGGGAAATTCGGAAGAATGACGTATCTTTTATTATGCAGAACAGCCTCTGTAATGACAAAAAGATGATGGTCGCTTGAGTAGTATAATTCTATTCGGATAGATACCGATAGGTGTTTGGTCGATATTGATGTGGCATGATGTAAGGGTAAGTTGTCTTTTCTATCACCGCATTAACTAAGTTTCAGACGTTAGCCCATATTGTGATGGTTTATAAGGTTATGACTTCCCAACTACAGACCCACATCATTTTTACGGTAAATGCTTGGTGAAGAGATCATGTGAGATCACCTAAAACTGACGTATAAAAAACTTTACCTTATTGCCGTAAAAAGGACGTCATTATTTTTTCTGTATAATAAGAATTTTAACACATGTTAATTCCGTGGTTGATTTTAATTATGATTCATTCATCATTTTCAGTATAAAAGTTGCGTTATGGTGTCGTGCAAGGGGACGTCATTGTGCCGTCGCAATGTTACGTTATTTTTCCGTCGCAAAGTGACGTCAACTTTCTGTGACATTAGTCCATCAATTTTTGTTAGAAAGGAACTTCATTTTATTCGTCACTTATATCCAAAAATGAGGTTAACGTGTGTTTGCTACCTGGGTTACAACTTCTTCAGATAGGTGCTTTCAGTAATATTTGAAATGAAAAGGTATGATAATCTATAATAGATACCATGCCTAATGGTTTACTTACATTTTCCACCACCTGGGTTTCGTTTGGAATGATTTGTAATCCACACTAGTCCTCCTCATTGCATATTCCTTTCAAGTGATTGATTAATGTCGTTTTTGTTTTATTTGCCATCTATATACTAACTAATTCAGTCTTGTGTGATAAATAAATTAGTGATTTCAATCTTATATAACAGTGAAACGTTAATTGCGTACTCGTTCCAAAAATGTAATCCACCCCGAAAGCTGTGTAGTATGTAGGTAAGGGACAAATACTACTAATTTGTGGAAGTTTCGGAAACAAAGTGTGGAAAAATTAATAAAGTTTAAAAAGATGTAATCTAAAATTGTGGTACGAAAAGGTTTACTGCTAGTCGTGAATAAACCATGTAACTGTAATATTTATAACATGTGGCAAAGAATATACTGAATAGAAGTGTAATGATCATTTCGACTTGTTGTGAAGTTGGAACAAAGTTATGGCATGAGTTTTCAGTTCATGAATTTCGCATTGGTTTGTGCACATACAACTACATCACCTTTTCCACTATCTGTAGTATCTATAATAATAATAAAATTTCTGGGGAACGTGAAAGATAACAGTTTTTTTTTAATTAAACGTTAGGTTTACCAATTCTTAAATCCCTTAAGCAACCAAAAGGAGGAGGAAAACTGAGAGAACGCGTACTAAATAATGAAATTTTATATTTTAGGGTACAGGATACTCTGCGGCCGCTAGAATTAGTAGCAAACAGACGTCTGTGAATGTTTCGGTTGCGAGTTATTAAAATGGTAATAGATTACCACAGTTCTTACTCAAGTTTTGCATATCATTTATTTATTTAACTTCCATCCATTCTAAAAGCTCTATGTGAGCTTCGCATTTTTTTTAAAACAAGTCTTGAACATACATTAAGACCACTAATTAGTTAAAGGCAATCCCGCACTAACCACATTGTAGCGCATACAAATTGCAAGATACTCATCGGGTTTACTGTAAGTGAGATATTAAGGAGATAGGGTACAGAAAGAAAACAATAAATTACTCAATTATTCCTCCTGTTGAAGTGGGACATTCATTTAAAGGAAAACAATAAATTAATCTAAAGGTTTTCCTTTATCAACAATTCGTTTGGACAATAAACCTTCATCTTATTGATTTCCACAATTTTTCTTCAGTCACATTTTTCAGTTGGATTGATAGTGACTTGATGTCTCCGTAAAACGAAAACTATTTGTAATGTCAGAGATTTTTATTTCAACAAAGGATATTGAACGTAAAGAAATGTTAAGATTATGATATGTGTTTGTCATAACCTCACAATAAATAACGAGTTTGTTGACGTGATTTCTGTGCTTAATATTTTTTACAATTTTTAAAAATAATTCAAATTTTTCTCTAAAGCTTAAATTTAAGTAGCCGAAGAAGTGCTATAAATAATAAGCGCTATAATTTTAACCTAAAGGATATGACGTGCAATTTAGCAAGGGTTTAGTCTTCTTTGAAAGATGGGATAAAATTTAGTTAATTATATCTAAAAGGGCGTGTTAAAAAAACTCGCAAATTAGTTAACACAATGACACGTTCTTTTTGCGAAGAAAATATATCTGTTTTAAGTGTCATACATTATGTACCCCTTCAAGTGTCAAGTGTTCAAATTATATCATATAAGCTAATTCATCTTTATTGCTCTACTATGATAATATTGCAAGGCAGAGAAATTTCTAAATCTCAGTGTCAAAATTTTTCGTTATTCTTTATTTTCTTTGTCACGACTTTGTGTAGGTAGGTGTAGCTTACATTATACGATCTCGATTTAAACTTTTGCATGCAAAATGTTTGCGAAGGTGGTACTTTCCTACAACGTAGTTTAGTAAGTCCAATGCAAAATTACAAGTATGACATTCCGTATACTGTAGACAGGAAAAGTTTTCACCTCCACTTTAAAGATTGTTTCCCTTTGTCAATTTTTAAGTATATTGTTTTTTCATGCACATTTGTTGACTTTGTTAATTACTTTACAGTACAAATATGTGTATCACCGTGTCTGTTGTAAAATGGTGGCAATACATGATATGGCTTACATTTTTACGAATTCTTTTAAATAAACATGCCCACGTTTAATATAGCTCAGTAGTACAGCTGAGAGAAATAAACTATACGTAAGTTGTAAAGCTAATATCAGAAAATTGACCGCTTTTTAATATTTTTTCAAACACATTCCCTCCTCCTGGTAATCAACTACAATATTATACTCTACGATAATCTTAAAGAACCAAGGCAAGCCCTTTTCCATCAAACTTCTGTAGACGAAGCTTCACGATCTGGGAGAGTCCGAATGTCTCCATTCCATTGAATGTTGTTTCGTCCATGTCATTTCGCAGAAATATAGCATGGTTTCATCAATAGTTCAAAATACAAGAATCGGGATCTTCGTAAAAAACACTATTTTCGAATCTGCAGATTGAAACTGTCGACCTTTGACGAGTACTCTGAGATGGCATACTTTTTGAAAATAATTTATAAGAATTTTATTTTTTGTAGATGAGTATGTAATGTAGTATGTTTTATTTTTGACAAAAAAATGTTCACAATAATATATTACACGTTAAAACGTACACTATTACAAAAACCGTCTCGCCCATCCCCTATGGGTGAGATGGCATACACTTAAAACTAATGTGTTTTATTTACAAATATCGCAAATTATAATTTTTGCACTTCTGGGTAGGCCAATACAGTCTGCATGGTACCATTTTTGGCACATTTGGCAACGTAGCCACTACTACTTCGTGACATAGTGTATGGCTGAAGGCAATAAATGCAGGGCGGATCTTCTTCTTCTTCCGATCCAGAATAGACCGGCTCTTCTTTTTCACTCCCGGAGACGATGGCATTCGGATTTTTCTTTTGGCCGAGCGGTTAGCAGATTTTCTTAAATCGGGAGCTTTCTTACAAGCCACTTCCAACTTCAGTTCTTCAATGTCCGGCGTGGTATTTAGAACTTTCTTTTTTTCGACTTCATGTAGTTGTAACAGTTGCCTTTGGCAATGGCGAAATTTCGGATATACATAGGTCCTTGGACGAAAAAGGACCAGGTTGCTCTTTGGCGGTTACTGAAACTCCATTTGGTTCTTCGGGTACCACTGGCTCTTTAGACGATGAACGACCAGGTTGTTCTTGGGCAGCTAATGAAAGTCCATTCGGTTCTTTTAGTACCACTGGATTGACGATGAAAGAACAGGTTGTTCTTGGGCGGTTACTGAAAGTCCATTTGGTTTTTTTAGTACCACTGGATCTTTGGACGATGAAGGAACAGGTTGTTCTTAGGCGGTTACTGATAGTCCATTTGGTTCTTCTGGTACCACTGGTTTTGGTACATCAGTTACATGCAGGTGCAAACATCCAGTCCGGAAAAATATTTTCATTAAGTGGGAGCAGACGAGAAACCCCTTTGGGCATTTTTTATTGTTCGAAGATACGCTCTCTTGAAAATTCCTGCGACCTGTTGGTGAGTTGCCGTTCAACCAGGGTGGCTTTCGAGCCAAACATTCAATTCTTGATTATAGAATGTGTTTAAAGGCCCAAGGAAGCTAACGTTTAGTGGCTGAAGGCTGTGAGTGAAATGTGGCGGGAAGCAGAAAATTACGATGCCATACTGATTTGCAAATGTTAAAACATCTTTGTTTTTGTGGCTAGAATGACCAATGACCATCCAAAAGCAACAAAATTTTGTTTTGAGATGAAACATTGCTATTTTTTTATTTTTTGAAAAAATGTTGCAGTCATTTAAGAAATACCACTCCATTCATCCATCCTTTTTCCTGAGCAAATCCTACGGAACCCGTTTGAGCATGGTCCATTAAATCTAATTTCATAT
This sequence comes from Pyrocoelia pectoralis, assembly GCA_036250285.1. Classification (NCBI taxonomy): domain Eukaryota; kingdom Metazoa; phylum Arthropoda; class Insecta; order Coleoptera; family Lampyridae; genus Pyrocoelia; species Pyrocoelia pectoralis. The sequence continues at coordinate 43,382,056 of CM070078.1, forward strand.
TTTTTTCTGGGAAATATAAAAACAGGCGGAATGTGTGTTCCTAGAGCGTTTACACAGCAAACTGAAGTGAAGTGATGGCCTCTCTCAGCACTTGTTAAAACACCAGCCTATTTTCGACCTTTAGCTGCGAAAATCAGAAAATCCTTAAACCCAGCACGCCTTTTACCTACCAAGTCAGAAGATTCTAATGTCACATACAGATCTCTCCCATTTTATCCCAATATTTCATATGCCATACACAACATATTTTAACATCATAACATTCAGATTTCCGTTTCCAATCAACACACTTTACGTAGTTCCCTTGTTAGAAATGAAGACAGTCGCAACTTACTCGATTCCTCCGGTATATGTATATCAACTCATATGCAACTCCTGTTCCTCCATTTACATTGGACAGACAGGGAGATCTTTCGTCACCAGATTTAAAGATAACACTCTTTACAACGGCTTTATATATGGACATTTTCGATATACTTAGCTTGAGAATGGGAGCAGAGAATCCCGAAACATGTTGCTTCTAGTTTTAATTTATAAATTTTAAATAATTAATAAACTTCGTAATTAAGGGGAGGTTGAGAGTATTATTCCTCTAGTTATTTGGTGACTGATAAACACAAGCTTTAGGTTTATCACTAGCAGTAGTACCTACTTACAATACTAAAATTACTAGCAACTGCCTTATTGGCTTTATTCATTTTAAATTTGCGAATTAATAAGCTAGTTTCATGAATTACGCCTTCTTACTTCTTACTGCTCTTCTTTACACAATCAAAAGTTAAAAGACAGTTACTTATCCAAGCAATCAAACCATTCAAGGGCTAATAACTGTTTGTGCATTCACCTGTTTTATTATAAATATTAAAACACCGCGGATCAACAATTTATTTATGTATGAAATCTTCTAAAAATTCACTTATTTTATAGCCACATTATTTACAATGAACTTACCTACTTGAACACTGTATTCGGATGCCAAACAAGATATAGAGCTTTTGGGGTGGTACTTTCCCTTTGTTTAAGATATTATCGTAAACTAAATACAATGCTGTCATTATTAACTGTAGTAAGCTGAGTGATACCTTATAAGTTAAGTTCGATGAGTTGTTAAGACGTACCTATGATGTATTTAATCAATTTCGTAGACAATAAATAGTGTGCGTTATTGTTTACTATAAACGTTAGCATCGTATACTATGGCAAACTTTGGCAATAAGAATAAAACGTTATGCATAGTGGATACTAAAATGTGTTTTTCCGTTAAGATTATAACAGTTATCAAGAACTTTATCAAGATCGGATCAACACAGAAAACGTTTCTGTTAAAAGTTTGTTCCAAATTTATTTATTAATTGTTAATAATCTAAGCGAGCTTACTTCGCCTATAAGTTTAAGAGCACTTATGTATTTATACAACTTATAACGTGCAGAATATGCTGAGTGTTTTAGAGCGGTTACAAATCCCTACATGAGAGAGATGGTGAAAATATTACCACCCATCTATTTTCAAATTTACGAATATGAAACAGCCATAAATAATTAATAGTTATAAAAATATCTTACAATTACGCTTATCGGGGGTTGACAAATTGATTTAACTTTATCCGCCTATAATTAATAACATTTAATACAATGGCAGCTTATAAATTATTATGAACATTAATGACTGCGGGATATTTCTAACAAAAAGAAAATCGATATCTATATTTCATATAAATCTGGTTTATATAGGTCACGTTTTATTCTCAATTGAACTCCTAACACACAGCTACATTGTTAGCATGTCCTACATTGTTCTATATTAATCCTTCTGTTTAGTGTAATTGTGTTTGGTACGGTAAAAGCTTTTTTGTTGAAGATTTTATCGTAAATGTTTCGCCAACAAGAATAATTGTATAGGTACGTCTATTCAAAGGCTTATGTAACTTTAACTAAATTTCGCTATCGCTTGCAGTTTTGCAAATAATGGTTGAATTGCAACTTTTTTGGTTTACAAAAAAGCGAACATGTCAACTAATTTACGTTGCGTTCAGTTAACCACCTCCCATTGTGCAATGATTTAGGCTAACTACCTACTGTCGACGAAAATTACAAAATATCTATAAATTGTTAACGTGTAGATGAATGTTTTTTAAAATTTAGGCGTAAACGCCCATTCCTGCTTATAACCCAGGTGGAAAATCAACGTTGAGCAAATATCGCCACAATATTTGAACAACCTTGGACAAATATCGTATATTGATATTGGCCCAAGTTAATAACATTCTGCAATAAGAGGGTAATTTCGTATTTCAATACTGGTCAAATAACAATTACCAAATTGTACCAATGTAATAGACAGAATTAGACCAATGTTGCAGAACAATATTGAACCAATAACATTATAGTTGCATGAAACGATATTGGTGTTGTATAGTATTGCAATATTGGCATTACAGAAAATCCTAACCAGGGATTCACCAAGCCAAGTACCTTGACTTGAAATATAATAGCTTGGCTTGAGCTTGAAAGGCAAGCTTTTTAAGAAGAAAAGCTTGGCTTGGCTTGATGTTTGCGAATGCAGGCTTGGCTTGGTTATCAAGCTTTCCCAAGCTTTATCAAGCTTTTTTTAGTGACCGTTGAGTACTTAAGTAAGCGATTGTTAACTATTAGTTCTAACAAATTATCTGAAAATGCCGAAGAACCGTTATTTAGACCGTACATTTTTCAGAATGTCTACGCATTCACATTTTCTAATTTATAATTTTTATGATTTCTGAGTTGGTACAAATAAAAAACCGTTGCAGGGCATCACCTGATAGCCGTATCATTTTACAATTAAGAACTAATGTTACAGCGCCAGCGCGACGTTGCAACAGATTTTGTACAAGTTACCGTTGCGCCCATTGCGATTTTGAGAAATGTATTATGTAATTTTTTTACAAGGATTTTAAGTAAAATATTCTTTTCTTACTAAATCGAATCAACATATCTACTAATGGTATATTTTGTTTGAGTAGAGAGCACAGACTATCTCAACTATACTCCGAATTACACGTGAGTACTTACTTCTTTTATACAGAATGAATATATTTTGTGGTAGAATGCAAAATCATCAGCTGGATCTTCTAAGAATTATGTTCCATGGAATAGTAAAAAAATGCTTAGAAGTATAAGCTTGAAAGCTTGGGAAAAGCTTGAAAGCTTGACTTGGAAAAGCTTGAAAACTCAAGCTTTTCCACAAAGAAGCTTGGCTTGGATAATACTTAAGCTTGGCTTGGTTTTTTGTAGGCTTGACTTGATTTTATATCAAGCTTTAAAAATTCAAGCCTAGCCTGTGAATCCGTAATCCTAACATCACACCGATATAGATAATACAGGTACCTAGTACACATACTTATACACCAAGTTTTAATAAATATTGTTTTTCAGTATTGTGTGGCCTCATTTGGTTAATGCTGCTTGAATCACAATAACCAAATGAACAGATTGAAATTACAACCAGTACATTTTAATACAATACTAGATTCTTGTTAGTCGACGTGAATTTGTAGATGATCCATCATTGTAATTGCAGAAGGAAGAATAAATAGTTTAAATGAAGATCTTGAGATCATGAGATCTTATAACTTTTTGACAGTGCGAGTCACATAGTCTCGTCTTGGTAACATTTTACATGAAAATATTTTTGGTGGGATTTCAGTTCTTTTTGTAAGTTGCTTATGACAATATATTTTTTTCTTTTTTTGGGGTGTATTTCTTGCACATCATTTCAATTTTCAGACCTCTAGCATCAAAATTTGCGAACGTCTCCTACAAACTTCCATCCCCTAGTTTTGTTGTTGTTTGTGTACTAATACTAGCTTACATACACACTTTCAGCGTTCTAGGACTACAAGAAGTACCCTATGAATTTTGATGATGGTCAGTGAGTGAGTCAGTGACGAAATTGGGGTTTTTTAGATATCAATAATGTAAAAATGTAAAAAGATTCCCAATTAAGGGAAAAAAAGAAAAGAGTGACAATATAGAGGTGGAAGACGAAGAGATGGGTAAGGTGCTAGAAAAGCTGGATAGTATGACGAAAGAAATAAGGTCCGATTTAGAAGGTGTGAAGAGAGGCATCAAGGAGAACAACGAGGAAATTATAGGCCTCAGAAACGAGGTAAGAGAAATGAAGGACGATTAGGAGAAGAATTAGAAAGAAAAATAACAGTGGTGAGAGGTAGTAATCTGAGCGAACAAGATAAAGACATAGGAAAGTTTATACAGGGCAAATTGGGAGTGAGTGTAGTGATTAGGGCGGCATGGATTATGAACAAGGGGACAAAAAATGAGTTAGTAGTGGCGGAGTTGGGTAGCTGGAGTGAGAAGATGGAAGTAATGTGGAGTAAAGGGGTCCTAAGAAATACAAATGTATACATCGATGATGATCTGAGGAGGGAGGAAAGGAGTGTACAAGAAAAGATTGCCAGGAAAGAAGGAGATAAAGGTACAAGGGTGAGGGTGAGTTATAGAAAAATAGGAGAGATACGATATGATTTGAATGAAGGGATAAGAGCGGTGAGAGCCGTACAAGCGGACGGTAGAGGTAAAGGGTAAAAAACTAGGGAGTAAGGGGGGAAATGGGGAGGTAAAATGGGAGGGGTAAATAAAGAGAGAAAGGAAAAATGTATGAGAAGGAAGATCAAGTTCTGGAATGTGGCTGGTGTAAAAAATAAGGGGAAAGATCTCGGGAGCTATTTGAAGAAATTTGAGAGTGGATGGAGGATGTAGTAGAGAGAAGAAAAAGGATGGCAAAGATAGTAGGAGAAAGGGAAGAGTATTGGGGAAGGGAGGTCATAGATAGTTTACACATACGTTAAGGGAATGCAGGTGGGTTTTTTTTTGCTTGTAAACTATATTCTGTGTTAAGATACTTTAATTATTGTATATACTGTTTGCTTTAGATTTCTTTTGTAAAAAGTTTTTAATTTTTAAACAAAATAAATTTATTAATTGATTAATTGACAATTTTGTTTATCTGGTATAATCCAAACCCATGTTATGAGGGTTCAATAAAACGATGAAGCGCTTCGATAAAAGCTAGGTAGTGCCCTTGCACTTGGCTCGTTTTGGCCCCCGGATAAGCACAAACTTTTTGTTTCGATGTTCTCTCTACCACCCCTAAAAGTTTGTAGGTATATTTAGGAGATACACTGTTCACAAAAAAAGTGTATTGCGTAAAGGTGGTGTTACTCTCGTGGCAAATTAAGATTCCGTGCATGCCTTGCAGAAGGTCCTAACTTTTCCAAACACTTTTTGACGTATTATTTTTCCCATACACTTTCATCATAGATTATTCAACCTTTTATTTTGGATACACGTGACGCCGATTGGTTTTTCGTGAAACACTATACCTAACCATACATTTCATTCATTTTGCTCTAGTAGGTTGCAGTCTCAGGTTTCATTTTATCTTTTATTGCGGAATCTATTGCTTTACTGTGGTACATGGTTGAGAGTAACAAAACTAATTATACTTTCTGCGATGTATGCTATACCAACCATGAATTCAAGCTTATTTGAAATTTGAAAAACTCTATCACTCCGCCAAACTAATGTATAAAATTACGCAAATGAACCATTAGAAGATGAAGCAGAATTTTGTTCTTGGAAATAATTTAACTGGTATGTATTTCTCGTGTCTACCGCTGTAAAATTGTAGTTTTTGTCAGTTTTTTTAACGCTGCTGAACCAATCATTCATGGACAAGTGCCGGTCTGTACTCGAAACAGGTAAAATCAACCTCTTTACTATTTCGAATCGTGTGTTGTCGGGGTTATTGTTCGTAGTGTGTGTTTATAAGTATAAAATAAATGAAATGAATCTGAGTCAACCATACAATGAAGAAAGCCTCAAGTCTAGAAATTAAGTTAAGAATAGTTTAAAAATGTACATAATGAAATCAAAAAACATAATGGGTGTATTCAAAGGCAGTTACTATGGAGGGACGGTGCAAACATGTGAGTGTTAGGGAATTCTTCATCAACAACAAAGTAGTGTGGATATAATTTACCCAAGCACGACCATACCCACAAAGTAAGAAGATGCAAACCTGGATGTGTTGCTGAGGAAAATCCTTGAACATCCTTCGGGATGCCTACAATCACAAAAAGAGTAGATCTTTTAACTAAATTATTGACCCCGTCGGCGTCGTCATTAAAAACGTAGAAAATGCAATTTTCAGTGATTTCCCCACTAATTTATTCGAAAACCTATTCTCCTAAAATTAAATTACATTTATTTATTTAACGGATACATACCTTAATAAACGGCAGCATATTTCCATTTGATATTTCCTGACCATATCTATCAGGTAATTCTGTGTTTTAAAATATTTAGTTTGGAAAGGCAAGATAGCTATGAGCACCTTTCACCTTAGTTCCCTTGTTGATTATGAGACGTGTTAAAGAAAGAGGATTTTCCACCTTCCATAAATATTACAAAATACTTCCAACGTTCAATTAGTGTGAATAAATGTGAAACTTTGTGTTTGCCCGTACCCGTGTTTCGATTCAAGAAGGATTTCCTAAACGACATATTTTATAAGTGAGAGATAATGTAATATACATATGATCAAGTTTCAGCTTTAGTGCCATTTATTGCAACGATTTTGGGTTAAGTCTTCGCAACGATTTATTTCTAGTGAAAATGTCGAAATATCACCTCCGGCTGAAACAACGTACCTACCCACAAATATCATCCAACCTTCATAGTGGAAGAAAAGGGATAAAAATACACTTTCTAATAAAAAAAACTGCATTCGAAAAAGAAACAGACAATCAAATAGCATCTCGAGGGATTTCCGGTTCTTTTGAAACGCACCTCCAATTTCAAAGGTTTTTATAAATACTTATGCCTTTAGGAGGATATACTGGGGCGAGCGTATCCTTTGGTACTAATTTGAAGTTTGAGTTTTCATGTGCTTACCGTATTACTAAATTGTGACCCATTTTTTTCTATTCAGAACAGCATTTGCGTAAAATCCTGAAACAAATTATTTAGTTGAAACTACCTTTTCGTCACTATTATTAAGGATACAAATGTTGCTTTTAATACATTTATTTATACTTCCTGTACGACTACGAATTTTAAAAATAAGAATATTTTTCGTGACGAATAAAGGTAATCAGTATATGGATTTTGAGTTTAAATGGAATGATTGAGGCGACTTCCGGAGTAGGACCGTGTTAATGTTGAAAAGTTAACGTTTCGCCCACTTTCGTAAGGGGTTTCATCAGGACAAAAGCCTTTTTTTCCATATTGACACGGTCCTACCCCGAAAGTAGTCTTAATCTTACTGACTCTGGTCGTGGAATCCTCCGCCCTGACATTTAAATAGAATTCTTCTCATGAATTACATAAAATTAAAGTTTCACAATGAACTAATTCAAAAATTGCCTCCAGATATACGAATACAACTTTTTCCACTGGGTGAAAATTGGCAGTCGACAAACTCTAATTTCCAATACTTAAACCGAAAAAGAAGACAGTTTAATTAAATTGCATTGTATGACAAAACTACAACGAGAAATTAAAATAAATGAAAACAAATTAAATAAACTTCAAATATCAATTATTAATAATGGGGAAATTGCAAACACCGATAAATGAAAAATAAATTATGTCTGCACAACGTTTTCTTTTTTCACTTCCTCTAATGCACGTTGAAAATATTACCGGAACTACATTGCGATGCTTTTGTTTACGTTTCCTTATTTTAAGTTTATGAAGTGGATTACGGAAAAATATATTTTTCAACGTACTCAACACACTTCATTAATTTTATTTACAACCAATGCGAAATCTGTTAAATCCCTAATGCGTTTGAAGTTTTTCGTAAGGCTTTTTCAAACAAAATAAATCAGAATTGTTTTTATGTAAATGATTTATTTTCATGAACTAATTTCGTTTTGAGTTTACAAGCAGCGTATGAAAGGTTTTCTTTATTTATACGAAGTAAATCCAATCAATTAGCGTTGAATGACAGGGCTTGCCGCCATTACCAACAATACTTTGAAAGGGAGACGTGTCTTTGCATACACAACTCTATATAATAAGCTCTTAATTTTTTCGGAAAAATGTTGAATAAATATAATTCTCTTTCTTTACATTGTTTTCTGATGAATTTAAATATAGTTTTGGCAATTATTCACTCCGTTGTTGTTTCTTAATCGGAGTCTTCGTTTTGGTATTCTGCCATAACCATGTAGCATTATTGTTTATGACATACTTTGCTTTACGATATTTAATTGTAGCTATTAATGTTAGAGGATGTTTCACAATAATTGTGGTTTGAACATCTTGCGTTTTATCATTTAGTGTAACGCACTACTAAACGTAACCCTTCACTATCTGAAATTGGCTTCGCATTTGATTACAATGCTTTTATTATCTATTGCTATCGATTACTGACCTTAATTCGTTCTCGAAAGTCAGTTTCCTGTTGTCATGGAAATGAAGGTTTTACGATCCTTAATAATGTAGTTTGTATTGGGGGGAGGTAATAATCTTATCATTGAATCAATTGACTTTACGCACGTTTAAACTATTTATTGGTGACCTTGCATTTAATTTTCCATTATCTGCGTTATGAATATTATGTGCAGCTTTGTCTCACGAGATCTTAGTGACTGAAGTTGAAGTTGAGCAAAATTAAAATCTGTGCAAATAAAGTATCTCTCTACCAACTTCAGATACCATACATTATTTAAACAGTCTTTACACTTTCTTATCTTCTTTTAAAGACTAATCCAAGACATTCTTATGCTGAGATTATACAGTACAGTACACATACAGTACTAACTCCAACAACATAATAATTAAAGATATCCAAGCCCAGCACAAAGCTAGTTTAGACTATCACCATATGATTGAAGTATTTAAAAACCATTTCGCATTCTACGCGGTTCTGCACAACGTTAACAAGAATGAACATTCGGTTGCTAATGGTCATACTTCCTGGTCACTGTAAACCAAACGGCGCGGCGGTCAAGAGGGTATGGACGAAAACTACTCTAGTTAAGGACTCCTTGTGTTCTAGTTATATTTTCTAAGCCTTAATTAGACAAACCGCCCTCGTTCTCTTTTAATAATAAAGATCAGTAAATGTATTCATCTAAGGCCGAATTAAAGGAAAGGGCCGATTTGACTTAAAAAGGAGAGCTCTCACCGCTTTAAGGACCGAGATGAAGCAAAAATTAGAAAAGTTAAGTAGAAACGGGAGATTGTTATTGTTCTGCAATGGTAGAAAGGCTAGACAACTCACGGTCATCCGAGGATCTTTACAATGCTTTTAATAAAATAGCTAAAATTACTTACCGATGGTTAAGGATATACTTCCCATCAGTCAAAAATGTACAATAACTGTTCGAATAGCTTTCCTTTTCATAAAGTCTTCTTGCCTAATGATAAGCACCACCTACTCTCAGTGCCTTCTATCACTCAACCATTATCTTTTTGGAGTTTCTACAACGAGAATCCTTAAGCTTCTCAGTTTTTTTTTATTCAGTATCAGTATTCTCTTTATTTGTTATAAATATTATTTAACAAATGATTCTTATTTACTCTTGCATATCAACATTTAACCATAAGACACAACCACAATATAATACATAAAACTAAATACATTTCCAAAAAATAAAAAAACTTCCTCCTCTTGCCCCCTTCTCTCCAGCACCCCCTTCATCCACTCCACCCCTTCCCTCCCAAAATCACTTATATTTCTCTCTCTCTTCCCTTAGATCCCCACATTCCCTCATCATATGTCATATGTTTTCCCTCCCTTCCCCACACATTCTAAATATCCTTATCTCATCCCCCACCAGTATCTGTTTTCGTTTTCCTCGTTCCCGCACCTGAACCTTGCTACCATTCTTTTCTCCTTTAAACCCATTTCACCCAATATGTAATCGGCCTTGCCTTCCTCCATTATCTCCACATATCCTTCATTATATCTTCCCTCTGCAATCCTCTCTCTCCTTTCCTGACCTTGGACATCTTTATCTCTCGTTACTAATTCCCCTACCATATCCCTTCCTTCCTCTCTTCTCCTTTCTATCTCCTCCCTCACATATCCCACTCTCTCATAAAACAACCTCGTCTCCTCTTGCCCATACCGTATCCTTCTTTTCTTATATCTCTCATACACTGATTTACCCCAATAATTCCCTCCCTGATCTCCTCCTCATATTTCACTACTCTCTTTCCTGTCTGGATCCTTATTTTCTCTGCTTTCGTCTCCTCCCCCACGATATAACCTGGCGCCTCTCTATCTAACCCCAAGGTCCATCTCCAGTACTTTCCTGTATTTTTTCTATTTTCTCCCACTCCTTCCATCTTCCATCCCCATATCTCCGCTCCGTACCCCATTACACTCTTTACCAACTTATTAAAAATCCATCCTCTCTTCTCCGTATCCTTCCCAAATACTCTTCCCCCCACTCCCCACATTTTCACCACTAGTCTATTTTCCTTAATTGTCAATTCCCTGATGTGCGCCACATCCTTGTTATTGTACCGTAAATCATACACTAGATATTTCCACTGATCTACACTTTCTATCACCTCTTCCCCACCACCATTTTTTCTTTACACTCCTGCCACTTCTCTTTTGAAATACCATCACCTTTGTCTTTTTCACGTTCGCGCTCAAACCCTTCCTCTCTAAATATCCCATCATCACTCCAATTAATCCCTTCATCTCTTCCTCACTGTCCGCCATCACTACCACGTCGTCCGAATATGCCAACACTCACACTTTTATCCTCCCTATCACCACCCCTCCCCGTTGATATCTCCGCAACTCCTTCTCTAAATCCCCAATGTATAGCGAGAAAAGACTCGGGCTCATCGGTCATCCCTGTATCAATCCTTTCTCCATCCAAAACATTTCTCCTTTTTCTTCCGGAACCCTCGTCACGCACATTGTCTCCTCATACACCTCTTCTGTCAATTTGGTACAATTTTGAAAAAAGGAGAACTGGTATCATGTTCATGGGTCCTTTCCAGATGGGTGAATTAAAGAAGTTCCTATACCGAATGGTGATATGTAAATTTCCTTTTCTGATACACTGTCCATTCATTGGATTTATTCTAAATGACGGTAACATAAAAAACAAAAGGTAAAGCATAGGTAGCGGCCGGTATTGTATATTAATCTTTGGAATCTGGAATCTGTGAAGCCCCACTACTTAGCTTTAAAACATAATATACTTTAAATCGGTTGGCATCTATTACATTACACATACAGTGCCCGTCTAAAGCCGTTCCCACGGTCTTGAGCCGTTCCCTCCCTACTAATTTTTGAACCAACGAAATTTCGAGGGCTTAAATAGGACATGAAAACCTAATTTTTTATGGAAAAATGACAGCTAAAAGTTTCAAAATGGCATCTTGAATTATTTTTTTGTTTCAACATTTGAAGAGTAACATTCCGGTACCTACCTATGAATTTTGGTCACTTCACGTAAAACATTTTGCTAAGTAAATCTTGTTATTAATTTTTAGTTCAATCTCTTAAGGAATTTAACTCATAAGAGGCGTAACGAGGGCTTATTAAGGATAAACAGTATCGTTTAGTGTTTTTGTTTGGTTTCAAAATGACCAAAATGTCACTATTCAAACGTTATAATATTTCGAAAGCAATTAAATTTATGAGAATGGGAATATGAAGAGTGTTAATAATCATGAGCAAATTTCGAAAATGGAATAAAATACAGGGTTTCTATTTAAAAAAATAATTTAAGATGGCACTCAGCTGCCATTTTGAAACTTTTAGCATAAACCATAAAAAAGTAGGTTTTCAAGTCCTATTTAAGCCCTCCAAATTTCGTTGCGATATACCAGGTGGTTCAAAAATTAGAAGAGGAGGAACAACTTTAGACGCGTAGGTACTGTATAAAGTACAATAGAACATTGTGGATTGTACAATATTATAGGATCTTCACTTTTAAATGGATATTAATTAATTAACCTTACTTGCAACATATTGACATTGTTCAGTTAAAAATGAACCATTTAATGTAAGCAGTTTCTGTTCGTTGATTGATCAAGAAAGGTATGATCATCGTAAAGGCTGTAGGTATTCTGCAATAATGGAATAGCTAGTTTCGTGTAACGATACGCGCCACTTTGAAAGTCGTAGGGGCGCGTAAGAAACTTAGTAAGGTAAATGTACAGAATAGCACGTTTAGTAGATATCATTAAACATAATCCAAATGCATTAAATACACATATTATTTAATCGTAGGAAATTGTTTGCATTTGAATATTGAGTTAGCTCTATCGGCAAATGTTTCGTGGCTGCGGTAAACGTACTGCCAGCAAATTAATAACTCGCTTTAGTCGTACAATTTCCGACTACAAATAAGTACCTACCAATCGATAGTATTAATTATTCGGAACCCAACCCGAATTTGCACATAATAACTTAAACATACCGTGCTACACCTCAAAGTTAGACTTATTAATTTTATTACTGTTCGTTTCCATTGTTGAGTGCGGTTTCGGTATACGTATACCTTTTCACAGCGAATTTCTACATTTCGTAGTCAGAATCCGACTGGGGTGCATGAAATTAATGAGGCTTGCAGTGTTTTGCATTTTCAGCCACATTACCGTTCGTTGAGCACGCTGTTGGGAGTAGCGGTATTTCTGTTGTCTGGTTTAGAATTAAAATTAAACGTCGAGAGAAGGTGATACATCTTATTCAGTAATAAATATTTTATAACAATGCTTTAAAATTATTCTCATTAGGTACTAACACAAGTGGTATCGATACTATAATATGAGAGATTTGAGAATTTTCATATAAAATTTATACATTGTAGGCCAAGCGTGGCAAATATGAAAGTTCATGAAAACTGAAATCATTTCAGCTGTACAGCGAAAACGATCCATCAAAGTGAACACTATTATATTTGCTTGTTCACATCGAGATTTCCGTTTTCCATTCCGCTCAGCGTGATTAAAAGTTTTTCCTGAAATATTTTTTTAATTAGTATTTCTATAAGTTGTTAAAAAGATTTTTTTTTTCGGATTTAAAAAGTTTGAAGTTTACGAAGCGGGGATTTATAAAGTTTACTGTAAAAACGCAGTTTTCTACTCAATGGGTTTAGGGGCTTAATTGTGTACTGGATAATTTAATCTTTTATAGGGACTTCATTATCTCGATTATTTTCTAAAATGGTTTTTGTTTTACATTTAGATACAAGAGGAGAATTTCGCGGTTATACTTTTTTTTATGTTATCCAACATTCGAGAAGATTAAAAGTAGTATCTACGGAGGGATTTGTAGACATTTTGTAATAATGGTTGATTGTTTAACGTACAATTACTTTTGTTATGTCATCCATGGAATATTATATGTATTACGATAGATTTCAAATGAGAAGATAGTAAGCCGTAAGATCAAAACTGTATTTAGTAAAAAATGTTGGAATTCATTCAATGTGTCTAGCAATTTTTGATGAAAAATTTGTAAAGAGCCGATCATGCATAATGCATGATGGGTAACTTTTGGATTGATCCACATATCGAAGTTCATTTCGTTTGTTACAATCCTTCATTGTAGAGAATTTCCAACTAAAGTGAAGTAAACTGGAAGAAACCTCATTTTTATAACAGTACATCATACTGGGTTTACTAAGATTTATTATAAGGTCGTTTAGTTGTTATTTGATTAAAATATATTTCATCTCTACTTAAAACATTTATACATATAATACCAGTTAAGATAGGGAATACGGAAGATTTCTGAACTAATAAAAATTATTTCACAGTAATCATAGTAACCATTAAGAGTAGTAAGAACTAAGCTCATTGGAGCGACGATTGGACGACGTAATAGATTGAAATTTTGATTTCCGGATGTGGAATCTTGCTGACTCTGTCCATAGCGCCATTGTGATAACGATTCTCATTCTTACTTGCGTTATTTGAGTTCAGTTCAAACAACGCAATGCAGAGCAAAAAAGTTAGAGTGGCAGATCTGATTCCCCCGAAACGTCATAACGGTTCTAAATAGAGTCGACAAGATTTTATACGGAAAATCAAGATTCCACACTCGTAGAAACCTGAAAATCATTATACTCATGTAATTAATTTTATCTACATCTATTTTGTGGAACTCCATAAGTACTTACTTTATAATAATAGTAAGTAATTCCCCTATGTTCATAATTTTAAGACAACTCTTTTTATAAACATTATTATTAATTAATAATAAATAAAATAAATTACAAATATGTTATTGACCCACCTATTGACCTCGGCTTGTAAACGGCAAAGAAACCAATTCAGTGGAGTGTGTTATCAAAATCAATATACTTCCATAAAATCCATTCAGTATTTCACAACGTCTTTCAATAAGCGGATTTGCTTGGTGGTCCTCAACCAATGCCATTATAAAAACAAGCTTTTTGGACTTTATAGAAAAACTGGGTGTCACAAGCTTGACATTAACCCCTTTTTGAAATTTGCAAGAACTGTACCTAGTATTGTGTACTCCCATAGAACGACTTTATCTTCATTGAACATATTAACTATAAATCTCTCCTGGTCATGAACCCGGTTTGCCCATTGTTGTACGGGCTTCCCAAAATTTACAAACAAGAAGTCCCCATTCCACCGGTATGGCTTAATGCTTTTCTTAAATTTCACATAACATTTCAATATAACTTTGCTATCAAAAATTCTAACCAACTCATCGAGAGCCTCATGTCGATCAAATTTCCTACCACTTTTTCTATGGTTTCATTTGATGTGGAGAACCTCTTCTCCAGCACATCTTCTCAAGAATGCATCCATCTTGTTTCAGAACACTTGATGAATTCCGACATTCCAGACGATCAAATGATTGATGATTTTTCATTTTTGCACTTGCTTTCATCTAGTTGTTCATATTTTATCCATTTTCATCCCTCATTTGCCTTTCAGGCCATCTTGGGGTTCCTTTTTAGGGCCCTTTTTAGTAATGTAATTTGACGATTTATATATAATTTTATTTATTAACCACTGTACGATTCTTTTCCTCTGTTTTTTGTAACTTTAATATGTACCTCATGTGGTTGAAAATGGGTTTAGTTTTGAAAACCCGAAACATGTCGCAACAGATGTGATTCTTTGTCAGTATCCACATTCTTCGCTTTCACACTTCGTTAATAATATAATCATTTATTACGGGGAGGTAGTGTTTGTTTTATATTTATTCATCACACCCCTTTGCGAGATACGAACCCATCTACAAATCTACAATTATGTCTTTAAAGACCATTTTAACGTTATTAAAAACAATAACTCTGGTCATAAATCTGCTATGGCCGAACACATCCTTTCTACGGGTCACTCTTTTGATTTGATTTGATATCAACGCAAGATTTCACCTTAAAATTATTCAAACATTTATTTTCAATTTCGTCATTACCTCTCCTTTAGGCAACCCTCCCCTCTTTCACCCTTCACCCCTTGGATTAATAGTTAATACATATTCGCATTAATACAAGAGGTGGAATAGTATATTGTACAAGTGATACGGCTAGACTAATAGACCTGAGGTCATGGCTAGCGGCATATACTGAAAATATAATATTTCTCATCTTCCGTTAGATATCAAATTTTCTCAAAGTAACATTCTCATTTTCCCCCCATTAGTATGAATAAATATGTATTACCATTTAGGAGAAAACTTAAAAAAATAGTTATTCAAGAAAACCAATTTAATGTTATAGAATTTAACAAAAAATTATACACTTTTCTACCATGATACAAAATTTAAATAAAGCATTACAAATTTTATTTAAAAAAATCGTTTACAGGAACTAAAGATAAATCGATCGAGATACTTTTCATACCTACGGCATTTTAGGCTAAAAAAAGTAACAATAGAAATGTACAATAATAAAACAAAATAGTGATTATGTATGTACAATAACTAATAGAGAGAACTATGTACAATAGATGAAATCACTTGACTCTCAGTCTCTTCCTCGTAGAGGGTCCTGCAGTTCGAATTTCATGATCTTCTTGTCGATCCAGGGCCGGCGGAAACGGGCCTGCAAGGGATGCGGCGCAGGCGGGCGCCGCTACAGAAGGGGCGCCACCACAAGGGCTTTGTTCATAATTTCATTCAAAAAAACTTTCAAAAATGAAAATTAAAAAACTAATGTATTCGTTAACAGGGTTATACAAGGTGTTTTTTGGGAGCTTTAGTTAGACATTTCTGGGAAAGTTTTATAGATAGATTTATGAAAATTTGAACGTAGATGCTTCTTCTGAAAGCCGAATCGATGTAAAATATTTTCGAAACGGCAGCACATCCCTATTCATCCTGTATACGCTGGTGAAAACCCGGTTGCCATAACTACAACGGTTTTCAAGTATCTATAGAACTCCCAAAGTACCGTCTAAATCCGCCATAATTTTTTGAAAAGTGAAAATAACTGAAAAACCATAAATTGTAGATATTGACATGTGGGTATCAAAAGGAGTGAAATTGCACGTAGAATCCAAAAGTGGAATAAAAAGTGGGGGTTGACGTTTAAAATAACGAAGTTACTAGCTACTTCGGCATTTCCTGAAGTGCTGCCATTTGAAAATATTTTACATCGATTCGGCGTTCAGAGTAACCCCTAAGCAAAAATTTTGAAACTTTTGAAAATGTATTAACAATGTCTATTACATACCAATTCTTATAATTATAATTACATTTTCTAGTTATTTTCAAATTTTTTCCTTATCTGAAGTTTTTATTTTACTAAAAGAAAATTTGAATTGAGAATTTGCTGAAATTGTTGACAATTTCTCGATGATTTTATGTGCGTATAGTTTGGAGGGAGGGAGGGGCTTCAGTGGAAATGCCAGACAGGCGCCAAAGACTTCAGCACCGGCCCTGTGTCGATCTACTGCATTATCTGCCTAAAATAGAGCATAGCAAATTAGGTATTGTGAAAAATCCTATGCAGGAAGCATAAAAATATAAGTCAATCTTACCTGATTTTTAATTGAGGGTCCTGCCCCTTCAACCTCTTGATGCTCAAATGGTGCTGATTCATTTGCTTCCTCAAGAGGTATGAAAGAAAAGTGTATAATTTTTTGTTAAATTCTATAACATTAAATTGGTTTTCTTGACTATTTTTTTAAGTTTTCTCCTAAATGGTAATATTTCTTCATACTAATGGGGGGAAAATGAGAATATTACTTTGAGAAAATTTGATATCTAACGGAAGATGAGAAATATTATATTTTCAGAATATGCCGCTACAGTGCCGGTTTATACATTACGCACACTACGCACGTGCGTAGGGCCCGGACTGCGTAGGGCCCGGACAAATCTAAAGTTTTAAGCTTATTAATTAATTATAGGTATCAATCAATGCATTTAATATTAAGGAATTAAGGTGTATTTATTTCACTCACCACTTCCCTTCAGAATAATACTGTAAGATACAACAATCTTAAATAACAGGAAACAAGGTATAATAATAAAAAGACACCCTTTAACACGTTTGAGACTAAAATTTATTGGTCATATATTTTAAAAGAGTTTATTGCAGATTGAACATTTCTTCGTCCCTTTCTATGTAAATAACCTTTGTACTTAATTATGCCGACACAAGAGGGGTTTGTGAATCAGGAGCGTAACTATCATGGTAACTATCAGCCCCGCGGAACCCGGGCCTGTGATCTATGGGACCCGGTTGTTACGGCACTAATATTTGTATTTTCGTAAACATTCCTCTTAAATTGCTGAAAACGTATTTAAAAAAAATTGCAAAATGTAAATTTTATTTTCCAGCAAGTTAACAATAATATGAAACATTCCAATTATGGAACAAAATTCTTATTGCCATAATTTCCGGCCTACACGTCGTTTACGTTTACGTGCGGCGTTTGTTGTACTCGTACCAACCATAATTAAAGACAGATGCGCCGTATTTATTGTATTGTAAGCTTTTTGAGAATTTAGACTCGTCGTTTTTATCTTATGAAGCTATTTAAAATATATTAGTCTGAATGATTCTCATTTTTATCGTCTCAAAAGCAACGGAGGTAGAGAAAAAAAATAGATTGTCTTGTATCAAATTTGAAGTTTTGCTATGTATGCAAATTGCTGTGAGGGTGGGTGGTGATGGTGGAGGGCCCAATGTTACTTAGTGCGTACTACTAAATGACATGTAAAACCGGCACTGTGCCGCTAGACATGACTATTAGCCTAGTCGTATCACTTGTTGTACAATATACTATTCCACCTCTTGCATTAATGCGAATATGTATTGTATTAACTATTAATCCAAGGGGTGAAGGGTGAAAGAGGGGAGGGTTGCCTAAGGGAGGGGTAATGACGAAATTGAGAATAAATGTTTGAATAATTTTAAGGTGAAATCTTGTGTTGATACTTTGTATGCAAACCGTTAATATACAGCGCTAACGTGGTTTTGGAAACAACCACTAATTTTCAACACCCTATAACTCGGTCAACTTTAAGAATACAAAAAAATACATATATCCAATTTTGTAGCAAATTTTGTCAGCTTTAATTTTGTATATAATCACGTTTTAGCTCTGACCAATAGTTTTGGAGATATTAACGAAAAACCAAAAAAAGTGACATGTTTCCAGCCACTGCCGCTAGAGCTCGCCTCGGATTCTTCAGGACTTTTAGCATATTTATCACTAGACACCTACAAATAAGTATGTGAAGTTTCAAAACTATTGGATTTTTTCGGAGGTGATGCTCATTATAGGTCTTTGTTGACTGGACTATTTCAGGTGACTGGTTGGGCGATTTTCTGCTTTTGGACTTTGGTCGCTTCGGAATGGAGTTTAAGGAGGGGGTCTTGGGTAGGTCTTTGGGGTCTGAAACCATATTGGGACGCAGGAAGTAGGTTGTTTGTTTCGGTGAAATCACGAAGGGGCTGAGCGATGATTTGATCTAGACATTTACCAATGCAATTCAAAAGGGAGATGGGGCGATAGGAATTGGGTTTGGTAGGATCTGCGTTAGGTTTATGGATCATTACTGTGGTGGCGGTTTTCCAGAGGGTAGGAAAATACGATATTTGGAGACATCGGTTAAATATACGGGAAATCACTCCCAGCGCTTCGCGGGGGAGGTGCCAATATTCGTGGAGGTGCCAATATTCGACCCCGCTGAAAGTTTTCGAAGATTTGATTTGGATGGATCGGACTGAGAAGGGGATCGTTTTGTGGAAGCTCGCGTTCGAGTATTTGTTGATCCAGGAAATGAGTTAGAAATTATTCAATTATACTAACTTGAATTCGTCGTCAAAAGGCGGGAGGTCTGGAGATCGAAGAGTGGCTTGTAGGTGTCGTGGGAATAGATTGGTCTTATATTGGTTGGTAGAGAAGAGAAGATTTGTATATAATTTAGTTCTACAGTGTTACCCTTATCCGTTTTGTTTAAGTTGGCTTGCCTGCGCATGTCATATTTTCTGTCATTTCACCGTTCGTCCATCCGTTAATTTCATCTTTTCACTTGCGTTGTTTCAAATTTCCATAATTTTATTCGTCTCATCCCCCTAACCGTGGCCCTTGAAGCATAACTCGGGTTTCTCATTTTGAGAACCCTTTCACCTTTATCATTTTTGAATTGTGATTTGAACTTTTTGTCGGTTGTTTGACAAAAGTTACATTATCATCTTATCCTTCTTGAAAGAATGAATGAGGCTGTCTAAACGGTGAGTGTCAATTTGAATACAGAATTGTACAAAATGGAAGAAGATGCGAGAATATCACAGCGTAGAACGGCCACTCTTATGAAGTAATTCGTTCAAACAAAGCATGTGCGGGAAACTGGAAACTTCATTTCGACGCCGTCAGCAAAATGCTACAATTCTTTTGTTCAGTGAAACAATTATTGTACGCAAAGGGTGTACATCTGCAGCTGGAAGATACCTACAGCATCTATTTGTGAATGCGGATGCTTGTATAATAGATTTTGATCTGGATACTGGACGTTCTTAATCATCGGGAAGGTTTTTAATATCTGATAATTTCACCTAATTGTTGTAATATAACTACTAATGGGGTTTCACAACGTAAAGGTAAATAATGTTTACTACAAAGAAGAAATTTTTACGTAAAATTGGAACGCAGCCCAGTAGTTACTAATCACAGGTTTCACAGTGCTGTGCCGAATTTCTGAGCACTTTTACAAACAAGGGAGAACGAGTGATAGAAACCGTTCCAAAGCTGAAGAGCTTTCTTGAGGAGTACGTTGCGACTCAGCTACAAGATTCGCTTGTATTTTAGTGCTGGGGCTACTTAATGGATGCGCATCAGTGAAGATGTTTTGGCTGCAGTTTCTTTCTAATTTCTTTGCGGAATATGAATGCGAGTGAGTTGTTCTATGTGCACTTTAAAAACGTTTTGGGAGTGCTCCCAAGTGTGAAAGTGAAAAGTGAAGTGTATATCAAATTACGGTTTTGCGAAATAACTGCACACATCCCAAATTGTGTCACTTGAACTAGATCATCGCAATCCCGAACTCGTTTCTTTAACGCTCTCAGTGTATCGTTCAGAATTCATTGTAGCTCTTGTTGAACTCAACTTTTGTTGACAAAGATCAAACGAGCTTCCACCCGATCCCTTTGTACTCGCCGGTAAGCTTGTCTGGTACGCATCGATACCTGCAATGCAGAATGATCCTGCTTGTTTCTTGGTAATTTCCAACGTATCCGCTTTTTCTATTTAAAAGCAAAATAAGAACAAACTTTGGTTCGTCTTTTTAGTTTGAACAAAGAAGCGAATGGGTTTTAACTATATGTTATGATTGTTATGAATTATTACATCCAACCATCTAAATCCTTACACAAAGATTTTAACATCCCTTTCTTAAATCATAATTAATGAAATGGACGCCAGCCATGTTCATATGATTGCATTAGCGATAATATGTTAGGCAGGGTGCAAAAAATGCTCTAGATTCCTTGTGACTTCGGCGATTATACAAAATACGGTGAACGTCTTACATAAAAATAACTTATCATTCTTGCTGACGTCTCATCATAATATATAATAAATTCGACAGAATTCAGTATCTCAAGCAAATGAAACGTATATCCCTAAGGATAAAATTGATATATACGCAGATACGAAATTTGATTATGATCAATAGCATTACCCTAATAGTAAATGATTTAAGATATACGTGTAGGGGGAGCTTGTAATAATAATAACAGGAATGGGAGCGTACAAACTAAAATTATAAACTTGGCATTACTCATTCCTTATATAAGCGTGGTTAAATATAGTCAAGCGAGACACGTCAAAATTAATAATACTTGATTAACGAAAGAGAAATATGGAATGTTAAACTAACGTGGCAACCCTAATACTATCACTTTCATTTCCCCATTTTTCATCGTACAGTCCTATTTCGGTAAGTATCTTTTCGATTCGAGTGACGTAAATAAATTTTAATTAAATTTGAAAGATTTAAAGTAATTAAGTAAACATTTATTATCGTGCCACTTTTCTAATTGGAATTTGAGAGTTAATGATTTCTAGCACGTGGTCCATATTCGACTACAGTAATGAATTCTATGAAAGGGGGTTCCGTTAGTCACCCTCCTATAATCAGAGTAATATACACATCAATTTTCAATATAGAATATCACAATACAACCAACATTACGTTATCGCAAAATCGTAACAAGTATTAAATATCACATGAGATTGTCTTCTGATATGATAACTAACAGCCATGCATTTGAGTTAGAATTTGGACTCCGAGTACGCGAAGTCGAAAATTAGTTGGTTCGTTTGCCAGTACTTGCATCTCCTGAAAAGTCCCTCTACAAAGCAAGGTAAGTACCATTTTTATAACATTTGAAGATTTTTAAAATATACAACAATTGTCCAAATGTTTCTGAGGTGCATAAATATAACAAAGCTGTCATAAAATAATCTGCGAGGGACCTAAGCTTCCGTAATAATTTTTGGTACAGTTTACATCAAGAGATAACGTAGTACTACCTCCTCATTTTTGACGTTTGCCGGTAGTTTTCTGATAGTATAGAGCCTTTATGGTCGTTGAACAAAGAAAATACCAAAAACGGACGCATTTCGACTGTAAAGCTGCCATCGTCAGCGATCAACTCTAGTTTTATTAAAAGGCGAAGTTTAGATTTTTCAGAATGATTATCACATATACTTACCTAACTTTTATTGTAGATTAACTATTCGAGGAACCTATTGTTCATAGTTTTGTTTGTAAGTTAACATTTCGGTATTATACAACAGATGGCTCATAACAATGGTTATCCCCCTACGTTAATCGATAAATTATTTAACAAAATTAAATCCTCCCTTAATCCTACCCGCCTCACTCCTTTGTATAGACAAAAACCGAACTCCATTTATCGATCCCTGACCTTTTACCCCAATATTTCTTACAGTATCCAGAATATTTTTAAACAACACAACATCACGATATCCTTTTCGAATAAATACACTCTAAGATCATCCCTGGTCAGAAATAAAGACATTCGGAATCCTTTAGAAGCATCAGGGATATACCAATTGAACTGTAACTCCTGCCACTCCCTATACATCGGACAGACCGGTAGAGCTTTTCATATTAGAATAAAAGAACATAATAAAGCCATCAGCACTAATAATTTGGATTGTAAATCATCTTTCGCAGAACATATATTAAAGACTGGTCATTCTTTTGATCATAACACGGATTTCCAAATATTACACAGATGTAAAAAAGGCCATCTCCTTAATAGTCTGGAAATGTTTGAGATATCCCGTAAAAAAGAGAACCCCGCCTTGCTCAATGAAGTCGTTGACTTTCAAACCTTTCAAATCAGTTCACTGTGTATATAACTTTTGTTGGTTATTTCTTTTTTTTCCCCTGGTCTCCAGTTGGTACCATTGTTGTTTGCTTTCATCATTTCATTCATTTATTCTCGCTTGTTATCATCGTCAATTTTCCATAATTTAATTCATCTTCGTTTATCATAGCCCTTCTGGCACATCCTGGATCCCCTTTGTAGGGGATCTCGTTATTTTATTATAAAAATTGTGATTTATGGAAACTATCGCCTTTTTCGATTTTCCATTTTTAACGTGTTAACTTTACTGTTAGTATTAATTAATCAACCTGTAATCTCCTAAGGTGAGTGCTTTGCTACACAAAATGTATATTAATATCATCTATTTAATAAACGTGTTTTCCCCAATTCAGGGACCTTCAAAGGAGGTGTCAAAGGACACCTCCTTTGAAGGTCCCTGAATTGGGGAAAACACGTTTATTAGATATCTGCGAGGAGTTCCCAAACCATCTATTTAATGTTTATATAATTAGACGCTTGTTATATCGGCTTGAAAATGGGGTTTACCCGAAACATGTCGCCGCCAACATTGTAATTGAAAATTAAATATACTTGTAAAAAAGGGGGAGGTTGAGAGTTTATTAATCCTCTGTATCATTATAAACCCCTTCGTGAAGTTCGAATTCTCCATAATATGTTTTATGTAATATTACAGTGGTTTTCAACCTTTTTGAATCCACGGCTCCCTTGACAAATTAAAAACTTGTCGAGGCACCCCTGTTAATTTTTAAGCAAGCAGTCGAACCTTAAAAATGCTTAAAAAATTATTCATTGCCCTGTTATATGTTGTTTTTGTAAATGGAAAAAAAAGAAAAGAAAAACAATTTTAAATAATAAAAGAATAATTTGAAAAAAAAAAATATATATCACAAAAAAATATAAGCAAAGTGCACCTTGAAACATCAGATTTGTCATTATTTATTTATTTCTTATAATCCCATGAAAAAAAAAATAAATCACGTTCATTCGCGGCGCCCCGAACCATCGTCCGCGGCGCACCGGGGCGCCATCCATGGCGCACTGGTTGAAAACCACTGCAATATTATAATAGCGTTTGGTAGTTTGTAAAAATTTCTTCACGTCGTCTATTGCACGTACAATTACCAAGTCGATGTGCTTGTCAATTAAGGGGACACATCTTTTGAATAGTGCTTGTCCCGTATAATTGATCCCAATTCATCCCCTAACTGCAATATTATAATAGTGTTAGGAGATGAATTGGGATTAATTGAAAGGGCATACTTAATTCCAGCACGACCATATCTGTAGTAAATCCATAGCCGCCCATTACTACTCCAGATAAAATCCGCAGGTACTCATTTTTTGAAAGCTGAATCGACTTCAAGGATGAAAACGGTGCCACGAGCTTTCCGGTCCGTGATTTCGGTTTCAATACTACTACCCCCTCTCCCCGTCCGTTACAAGCAAAGATATGGTAACGTTTTTACCAAGTTGTACAAATTCATTCCAAATGTACTGCTGAGTAAACAAACATTGTTAATTATTCTATAAAACATCTATTCCCTCTCATTTCCATCCATCAAATTCATGTATCCTGTGTTTTAACTTTAATACTTCACACAATTACCCTTTGGATTATTCTCCCCTTGCTTTCGTAGGTACTGAATTTGTTTATTAAGGGTTCACGACATTTACATTCGACACGTTTCTATCGTCAAGCAATTATAATGCTTTGCCTCTCTACGCATAACCCACATAATCATCTTGAACATGCTTTGTACAACTTACTGAAAGCTTCCTTTGCGATTTTCGCACAAAATACCAATTCAAACAGTTTCGATACTGCTTTTACAAAAGTGCAGAAGTTAGCGAAGAACATAAAAACCTTAGATCTGAACAATTTTTCTCGTTAGTATGCAGACAAAGGATTCCTCAGGCAATACCGTCGGACAAGTCCAGTTTCTATTTTGATGTTCCTTGATAAACTAATGCATCTATTTCTTTTTGTTACCGAACATGTATAACTGACTTTCCCAGGAGTACATTGTCACAGACTTGTGAATAGATAAATTCTACAAAATTGACGCGTATCGTCTAAATTAGATTCTAATCAAGCATTTCCTTTATTCAAACGATTATTATTTGCAAAATGGACATAAACAATTTACTAAGTGACCAAGATTCAAAAATTGGTTTTTCTAAATCGCCTTCTATACCTTATTTTTCTGGGGGTGACGAGCCGATGTCCTACCCACTTCATTGCAGTGCTTGTTACTATTTTTACCAAATACTGAGCCACACTGCAACCGACTATCACTCAGAAAATGTAGATTATCGGAATCCTCGTCTAATAATGGTAGACGGGATGCCAAGATATCTGAAGGGAAGGATGGGCATGAAAGCAACAAAAATAGTGACGAGGTTTAGGTGCGGAAATGAGGAGAGAGTGAATACAGGTATTGCAGA
Organism: Pyrocoelia pectoralis; assembly: GCA_036250285.1. Lineage (NCBI taxonomy): Eukaryota > Metazoa > Arthropoda > Insecta > Coleoptera > Lampyridae > Pyrocoelia > Pyrocoelia pectoralis. Next base: position 43,407,366 of record CM070078.1, read on the forward strand.
AAAAAGGGCTTGGAACATATGATCAGGGAATGTGGAGAGTTTAGAGAGGAGGAGGGAGGTAGGATGGAAATATTGGGTGATGTATGAGAAGGAGTGGGGTGGATGAAGGAAGTTAATGGAATTTGTATAATATATAGAATCGAATTCTTTGTTTAACTTTGTATAGAAACAAATAAATGCTTACTTAGTTACTTACGTAGGTACTTAAAGCTTCAGTGTAAGTTGGTTTCATGACCAATATAACCTTAAAATTTAACAAGGGCTACATCAGTGTATGGTTACGAATTTTAAGATTTCGCACTATACGAAAGTATTTAATTTTTTTTAGACATGATTGAAAATATTATCTATGTATGCAACATATGCCTTTAAGTACCTATACGTGTTTACCTTAGAATATACTATACTTGAAGCCTTATAATCTCTTAAAGGTATCGATTTTGTGTATGATTCTAAAAAATATTTGGTGAAATGTAGTAACAAGAAATTGTCCGTGCGAATCTTTCACCGTTTTCTAGATATTTCAAATTAAAGGGGGTAGTCGAATACATCGAAGAGCTTGAGAACTAACCCTTCTAGGTTCTATATGTTTTAGACAAAGTCAAATTAGAATAAGGGATCTAAAAAGGTATTTGAAAAAAAAATTGTCCAATTTGTCCTGACATGAAAATTATCTCGTTTTAAACATCGAGTTGGTGTGTTACGCATTTACTTTACTTGCTAGCCACGCTGTAGTATCGATAAAATTACTAACACGTACAACATAATAACATGACACTTTGGAAAAAGTTGAAAAGATTACTTCAAACATTATCTAAGATGAAATTTGAAATATTAACGCAATAATAGTCACGTCAGAAAGACTTGAGTGACAAGTATTGGTGATAAGTTAATCTGGAAAGACAAATTGTCAGATAAACCTAGGGTTATTCACCTAATAGATTCGGTATACCGCTGAACAAAAAACCAGGCCGTTATTAATTGTCAGCTAAGTTTAATTACATTTTCTTGTAGCAAGGGTTGAAGAAAAATAAAACCGTTTCGTATAAAACCTCTTTTGTGTCGGTCGTTGATAATTTACTACGGTTTATTTATAAAGGTTCGAATTTTAATTCGACAAAAAGTTGGGCTTCCATATACTTATTGCTGGCAGTGACCATTTTATCTAAAATGCTTTCGGGGGTCTTAACAGAAAAAAGGTTTTCGAAACACAAAACAATTACTCGCTTTGAAAACCTTTTTAACTTTTCAATTAATACTGTAGGTATATTATTGGCCACAGAGCAGATTAGTGTAAAATTCGATTATAACCCTTACGGGTATCCGGTATCAGATGTAGCCGTTCAATGATATTTTTACAAAATTAATTTTTAATAGTAAATTTTAATTACATTCCTTAGCTTGCGGGTATAAATTTCCATAAAATATTAAATTTAAAACAAACTTGAATTTCGCTATGTATACTTTTTGAAATAATTTTGTGTTTGTTTAAGACTTCCGAGTTTTGTTCGATAAAGAATTCTTACCAATTAATCAGTAATTTTATATAATATTGAGTGTATATTTAAATAAGACTTGTACGTGTATAATTAATTACCCCATCAGTTCTTGTTAGCATAAATATACCCACAACAACAATGAAGCTAGACATTTGTTTGAATTTTGTGGAATATTTCATACATTATGTATTTTCCTTGACGAGGGTACGACCTAATCAAACGTTCACTTTTTTGCATTCGCAATTGTAACATTATTATTTCATAATTTTATATAACAAGGAATGTTATATTCCACCCTACGACCTTTTTGTCTATTTCCACATGTAACGTAACCTAGTAACACGTAACCGCCATTACGTCTATTAATGCAACAAAACTAACTCTATATTACTCAACATAAGTGATAATTTTCAAAAGTTGTTTTCTTTTAATGTTAAAGTGGTGAGTGCGGTCTACGGATGTTAAATGTACCAAGGGTGTAAACTCTACAGTTACATTACCACAGATGAAAGGTGGGAAACTTTTGTACGAAATGAAATGATAATAGAGTCATGTCCATTCAAACGAAAATCTTACAGATTTAGTCCCAAGGGAATAACGGTAGATATAAGAAAGACAGATCCCATGAGTAAAACTGGTTCGCTTCATTGCTTATAAAATCGATTTATGAATCCTTATAGGAATTTATTTTATAACCAAGAACTTATTTCACAGCTAATTTTGAAAGAATACCTGTTACGGCAATAATTAATGATTGGTAGGTAATGCGATTTAAAATGCAATGGCTCGTAAACTCAGTTATAGGGGGCGATATGGGTGTGGATTAGATATGAGCAATTGAGCATAGGACTTAAACGCAGCAAGCAAAAGAGGGTAGTCAAAGCTAAAGTTAATTTATATCAAGTTGACATTTAGGGCGCCACGATAGTTCTTTAGAAAGTTAAAGCTGGTAAACAGAACTACGAAGATCTTAGCAGCTTGAAGTGACAGTGAGGTGATTACTGAAAGGAAATGTGGGTATTCGGTAAAGAAATACACTGGAATAACGGTAGTTGTGGTTATAATGAACCAAAATATAACGGTTAACACTGGTAACAATGAACAATTAAATAAAGTTTTAACAAAAATAATGAAACTTAGCGAATGGTTTCCAGAAGTTGACGAAAGATGGCAGCGGATGAAAATCTTGAACTAAATTATTTCTTTAATGCAGAAATTTCGGAGATAATTAACGCGTGATGTGACGAACAGCAATTAACGTTGTTTATCAGGAATCTATAATGGCTTCTTCAACAGTAAACCTTAAACTTTGAGGCATTGTTTAATTTGGTATTTAGATAACCTTCTGTCAATTGGAAGGTGAAACGTTTTAAAAACTTTGATCTGGATCCATAACAAGATATTTCCATTGTTGAGCTTTCATCACGTTAGTCGAAAAAAATTAATATTAGTCTCTTCATTGTTACTTTTGCGCATGACAGAGTATACCAACAACCTTTGCTTAGAGCTCGAACATTTTTCAATTTTTACTTGAACAATTGTCATTAAAAATTAAACCCTAAACTGAAAGGGAGGTGTGGGAGGAGACGAGGCTTCATAAATGATTAAAACAAACATTTTTACTTTGAGAAAATTGTATTGATCGAATGCATTCTCGCTGGTGTCATTATCTTTTACCATAAGTTACAATATAAAAATGTTACACTACTATATAAATATTTGATTTTTATTTTCAAAAACCTAACCTAACCTAATTGGCATGACTTACCTAAGTTCCCTTAAATAGTTTTTTCTCGTACCTACTTAATTTTTCATGCAGTATAAATATTTAAACAAAATAAAAAGTTGTCAATAAAATCAAGTCATACACATCTTCTTTTGCGTGATTAGTTTTTCAACTTTCCAACGTTTTCTACCTTAAAAAAAGGACCGTGCATACATAAAATTTGTTTGGAAAAAAAAAGGAAAACCACATCCACCTAATTTTCACCTTTCCTTAATTTCGAAATGGACCAAACATCTCTAGAAATCCCTCCTTGGGGTTTGGAAATATCCAAATAAATGCATGGTTTAAGGAATTCGGACGTGAACGAACTACAGTTGATCACTCATCTGTGAGAGCAATAATACACGACCACCTTTATCTGAAAATAGTCGTTTTGTACCCCCATCATCTTACACATTTTCAAAAAGCAGAACAAGTCTGAATTTACCACTAAACTCTAACATTGCTTAAGGCTACTTTACGGTTAGAAAAAGATGTACTAAGTCGTTATTAAAAAGAATACGCAAATCGGCAAAAGGCGTGCACTTTACAGATGATAACGTTAATTTTTATATAAGTAGGAGTACAAGGTACACTCCACGTAGCAGTTTTATTTTATTGTTTCATTAGTAACTTCTTTACGCTGCAGTATGAATGTATGATACGTTTTGGTTAAAACCTAACAACTTTACGTATTAGTCATAGGGCCAATTTCATAATCAATTTAAAGGCGCTTTAACTTTAAATGCTCCTTTAAGCATACTTTAAAGTAGGTATGCTTAAAGGAGCATAGCTTAGGTTAAAACATCGAATAAACTCAACGGTTAAAACTACCAAAAGAATCTTCGTTTCAAAAACTTTCTGTCGTATAAATAAATAGTTTTCTTTATTATTATAATATTAGCTGTAGAGATTAGGTCTAGTGTAGTAGATATTTTAAAATTTCTGTCATAAGTCCAGGTATGGTTTGAAAACTTATGACTTGTTTCCTTAGAAGGCACTAGGATTTTATTTTGTAAAAATTCAGAAAAGAAATACATTTCAAGATCAATTTATTCTACTTTTATTTACAACTACAATAGGTACCTACGTGTAGTAAAAGTTTCCTTCTAATTTTATTTTCTTGTTTGTTTTTGTAATAATTGATAAACATTAAATTCCAAGATTTGTATTACAAGTTTTTAATATTTTATCATAACTATACAGTGAGGACGCGTGGGTTGGAACAAATCATTTAAAATTCAGGGTTCTGTTTTGTGGAAGAGCGCTAGGAGACGTCGATTTGTATTTTTTGGTGGTTTTTTTTAATGGTAAATTCATGTGTAGGTACAGGGTAGCCGAAAAGTAAGTTACAACCATCAACTTCATTTTTTCAATTGGAAATACCTATATTTTATTTTATTTTTGAATTTTACGTTGAATTGTTACTGTAAGTATGTTTCATGTACCATGTTCTATACCTAAACTCAACAGTGTTCGAGAAATTTATAATTGAACCTAATAACTAAGAAAATATTTCAGTCGATTCTTTTGTATCGAGCAAAACTTACTTTGTTTTTACTTACTACCGAGTACGAAGTAAAAGGGAAGTAGTATTGTATTAGTGTTCAACAAAAAAAATGGACCTATTAAAATTTTTACATATCTTTGCGTTTCTGAATACGTAGATTCAAGAAATGAAAAAAAAATTCCGTCTGTAGTCTGTAGTCCGTCCGTACACATTTCCTTGCAACGCTCTCAGAAACTATTTAGCGAAATGTGGTTTTCGTCAATCGATTACATTCAGGCCAAGGACGAAAATGCTGATATTACCTTTGATGACGTCACTTCCGGTATAAGCTAAAATGGCGACGTTCATTTTTTTTATAAGATAAAGTTGCAGTTTTTTTATATACCTAGTTTAAGAGTATTTTTTTCTGATTTCAGCAATATAATTGTGTTATACTTACTTATTTTTTGAAAAAAGTGTTAATACGAGAGAAGGAAGTCTCGTGGCAACTTGCCAGAATTTTTTTTTGAATGCTAGTATTTTTGACTCTTCACTTGTTACACTTCCTAATTACCTCCAGTAAAAAGCTTACTATTTAACTTAATGAAAACGTCTTCTGGGGCAGGACCGTGTCAAGGTAACCGAAATTGCCAACGTTTCGCTTTTATAAGAGGCTTCATCATGGCAAAAGAAAGTAAAATAACACTTATGAAAGCGGGCGAAAAGCTGGCAACTTCGGTTACCTTGGCATGGTCCTACTCCGGAAGACGTTTTCATTTAGATAATGGCTCCGGCCGTGGAAGCCTTCGATCTTACAGAATACCATTTGTATAGTACTACATCTGTACAGTAAACCCTCGTTAATCCGAACTCCGGTGATCCGAACCGCCGGATATTCCGAACAGAGCTTTACGAGTCGTAAGGATGCCCATTTGAAGACCATCCCAAAAAAATTTGTTTCAAACAGTTTAACATTAAAACACTATTTTCACTAATCCGGAGTCGGTGCGGAACCATCAAGTCCGGATGAACGAAAGTTTACTGTACCTACATAATTGGTTTTTTTATTATTTCCGGCATTAAAGCAGTAAAGAAAAATTTTGAAAGTTGTGTTTTCATATTTTCTTGCCAAAAACGATCATCCTTCTCTATTTTTTCGATAAACATATTACCTACATGTGTCCATATAACGAAGTAGCAAAAGCTCCTACCAGTTACATGCAATTGCCCTTGAATTTGGTAAAAATAGTTATCATTACATTTCAATGTTAAACGATCGTTATCGGTACATTTTAAAAACTTAATTTTTTTATCGGCAACTCCCTGTTGGAGTGAAATGTGTTTTAAGTTTGCTGGACACTTTATTTCGCTTTTCGTCAACAATATTACAATTACTAAAAGTGCAGCTAAACTATGGCATATGCTGAAATGTTTGTAATTGCTTCCAGAAATGAGAAATGTCAACAATTCTTCTTCCTTCAAAGATAAATTGACTCGATAGTTGCTTCTACGTCTAAATCACTTTCAGGTGAATTTTGGACATCTTCGACATGGTACCTTCACGATTCACGTCCAAATTTAAACGGTCTTCTTCAGAAACATTACCCCTTCTCGTCATGACTGCACTGCACGAGACTTCCCTCGTATTAACACTTTTTTCAAAAAATAAATATAGCACATTATATATATTACTGAATTCAGAAAAAAATACTCCTTTAAACTACATAAAAAAACTGCAACTTTATCTTATAAAAAAAATGAATACCGCCATTTTAGCTTATACCGGAAGTGACGTCATCAAAGGTAATATCAGAATTTTCGTCCTTGGCCCGAATGCAGTCGATTGGCGAAAACCGCATTTCGATAACTTTAATAGTTCATATTCTGCACTTTTTTCGAATAAAAAATTTCTTCAAATTTTGTCCAAAAAAGCAAGGTTAACCACTTGGTTTTTTTTCTGGCTAAAAAACGAACTCTCGAAATTCGACCAAGTAAAGACTCCTTCTTTTGGATCATTACACGCTAATTAAATAATTCCAATGCGTTCCATTGTAAGTGGAAGCGTTTCGGAGATATCGCTCTTTTAAGATCCAAATAGACTAATAGAGGGTCCCCTCGCAGAGCCCTTTCCTCCATTATCGTACAAATGAGACACTTATAGGTGGACCTGGTTCTGAGTATAGAGCGTTGCAGTCATTCTTTAAAAATTATTTTTTTAAATACTTTTTTCAAATAATAAGTATAACACAATATATATTGCTGAATTCAGAAAAAAATACTCTTTTAAGCTACATGCAAAAAACTGCAACTTTATCTTATAAAAAAAATGAGTGCCGCCATTTTAGCTTATACCGGAAGTGACGTCATCAAAGGTAATATCACCATTTTCTTCCTTGGCTCGAATGCAGTCGATTGGCGAAAACCGCATTTCGATAACTTTAATAGTTTCTGAGATTAGAGCGTTGCAAGGAATGTGTACGGACAGACTAGAAGGAAATTTTTTTTTCATTTTTTGAATCTACGTATTCAGAAACGCAAAGATATGTAAAAATTTGCATAGGTCAATTTTTTTTTGGAACATTAATACAAACTTCCCTTTGACCCTTTTACTTCGTATTCGAGAAGTAATACAAAATCGATACTTTTTCGATATTATTTAACTGAAATGTATTTAAAAAACTCATCAAATTGACAATTAAATATGAATCGCCTTTGTACACATTGTTATTGGTTTCAAGAAAAGCAAATCTTAGAAAGTTTACCTTATTGTTATTGTTACATAAGATAAGATAAGATGTGATATACAGAAAGGAAAGTAGTAACTATTACTATCGGAGTAAAAATGCAAGGCCTCTGACTTTAGAAGCTTCTATCTCAGTAATTAGCAATCATAATTTAATGAAATAAAGTGCATTTAAAAGATCATTTATTCCTACAAAAAGGTGTACAGTTTTAGATTTTTGCAACACATCGTTAATTTTCTGTATTAATTTATGTGCGAAAAAGCGCTAATTATGACTGAAATCGCACAAGCGCTCGACTTTAAAAATTAATTACGGCTATATTATTGAAATTGAGTGGTAGATACTTATATATTTGACAAGTGTATACTTTTTTGTCGGTGTGAGATGCTTTTGAGGCCAATTGGTTTATTAGTCTTAAAGCTATAATGAAAAAACGACATCTTGTATAACTCAATACCTGAACGTTCGATATTAATAATATTGACAGTAACATAACAAGGTTAAAGCAATTACATTGTGGTCTAACACGATTCACAAAAATAATGCCATGTATACATGTTTTGTTTAAAAGAAATTTGGAAAAAAGGATGGATGCTTGCGTTCCTGCGGGAAGTGCGGTACGGGCTGGACGATGGTGTCGTACACTATTGCTATGAAGCGCATGGTTTTGTACAATGCTAAACAATAATCACATTGTTGTGGTTTGCCGCTCACGATTTACGATGTGGTAGATTACCTCTCGCGGGAATATGTGCGTCTTTCTTTCGCCATAATAATTATAACATTTACTCTGAATGACAAGAAAACAAATTTTGTTTTCAATAAAGCAATAATGCAGCTCGATTTGAGTAATACAGATTTAGCATTTAAAACAAGAATTTTTCCTTAAGTTACCGTATATTGCAAAATAATCAAATTTTCGGTTAGGGGTTATAAAACCAGTTAATTATATGAATAATCAATATTTATTGACTGTCGACTTTTGAGAAGTATGTGTGCTACAACATTTGTAAATTTGGTAACAATTTATGAAACAATAACAATTTTATGATAAGTTAAAACTGACCGTCAGCCAGGAAAATACTAAATACAGCGTTTTAATTGCTGTTAATTAAAATAAAAGTTAAACAACTGATTCTACCAATTTGATTTTTACACATGTTAAACATATATAAATGACTCATGTACTGCCCAAAAATGAAGAAATTTCACCCCTCAGTTTTTTCGTTATGACCACTTAAAGTCAGAGGCCTTGCATTTTTACTCCGATAGTAGTAGTGCCTGCAATATATTATCTTGCATCTTAGCACTGATTAAAGGAGCAATTACAGCAGTAAGAAGTACCCTATTTATTGAAAAAATTCACTTAGGTTAGGAGTACTGTCTTCTTAACTTTTTTACTGAAGAAAGCAACGCTTTTGGTTTTCTATTGTTTTTATTGCCCATAACTTCCACTTTTCACACACACACAAAATAATGATAAGCAAACTCGATAAATATTACAAGGAAAAAATGCAGTAAGACGATACGGCAGCCCACGCGCTATTGCGAATGTTTGATATTTATTTTTATTTCGTTCGGGTTGGGAGTGTACCTTAACAATAGGTCCAAGTAACCGCGCTAGGTAGCGCTATTTTCCGGATACAAAATCACGGAAATTTTAAATTACAATAAAATAAAAACTATTTCAAATAGAACAATGAAATTTTAAAGTTAGAATAACCTTGATATTTTCTAGCATCGTGAGTATAGAAATTAGTATATTTGATTATATTTCTTAATTTACACTCTGTATCTTCAAAAGTATAGCTTCAATTTAAAAAATGATACTCACGTTTATGGGTCTAATAGAATTATACACGTATTTTAAATTTCAAGTAAATCGAAGAAATAATAAAGGAGCTGTGAATTTTTAAAAATATAGTACAGCAAACAAGTCCCCTTAAGAATGGCGGACACCAAATTTTGTCAAATATTGTAACATGCGATGAAACTTACATACTTACGTCGAACATTGTTTGCCGGAAGTGTTTAGAGGTCCAAAGAAGAGAATGATGATAATGCTTCTTCCCACACTGCAGAGCTAACTCGGTCGTATTTGACTGCAAACAAGATCGAGCACCCTCCCTATTACCGGATCTGGCAATGTGTGACTTTTGGCTGTTTTTGGGGCTAACGAGGAAGAAGCTTCTTTTGAGAGGCGGCTGCTTTATTTTAATAGGATTCCTAAAGCTGCTTGGCTTGGACCATTTTAGCAGTGGAAGGAACGAATGGCTAAGTGCAATATAGCAGAAGGCAACTACTTTGAACATAATATCTAAAATAAACTATTTACACAGGTTCTCAAAAATAATGGATTGTCCCTCGTATTATGTTTTTTTTATTTCTTCAAGTTATGAAAAAGTTCATCCCTTTGTTTCATTAAAATTTAAGTGCTTTAAGTTTAACCCGGCGTTAGTCGCTACATCAATTGTAACGCGGTTAGTCGCGCGTGAGGGATTCCCTCACCTTCACATATTTGGTCAAATTATTATTATTTTTAGTAGGTACCTGTAAATTGTTAACTACCACATATTAAACATGATATAGAATGTCGATGGACATAAAGAAATTGGTTCAAAATCATAAAAAATATAACAAAATTTTCAAACAAGTTGTTGCACGAATTAGTCGCTACGTGGGCGAATCCCCGCCTTACCCGCTTGAATAGGCTCTCATTACGTTATGGTAGGGCGTATCAAAAAATTTAAACAATGACGTTGTAACAGAAGGATTGTTTGAGGATATGATGGATTCTCTACGCTTTATTTCGTGAAACATTAAAGTTACGCGAAATATTTCAATAAGGTGAGGGAATCCCTCATATAGCGACTAACGGCGGGTTTAAGACAATAAGCAACCCTTTTATATGCAAGGATTAGTATTCCTCTGGTGCTACTTCGTCTGCAGATAATTATCAATGGTTTATGTAATATACGCGGTATGCACAAGAAGAGTTAAATATCCTGAATAATTAAAGTTTTTAGCTAATTTATTTCCTTATTATAACGTTCTTGTTTCTTACATTTGGTCGGAAAATCACACAACTTGAATATAAACGTATAATTACCTACTTTGTAAACAATCTGAAATGTAATATTTTCCGAATGATGCACATGCAATTTCCTATTAATATAAGTTTCATGAAAACTGTATATCGATTTACTTAAAATATCTTGGCAGTAATAAATAATTTTCAGAGTGATTTATATTTTATAAAACCAGCTTTCTGGATTCTAATCCTTCATTTAGAACGCAATGTTTTCATTTCAACCGTCTATATTTAAACGATGCTGTTGTATTTATTTAAATTCTGTTTTCAATTCCTCGCTTTTCGTATTAATTTCTCGTAGACGGTTTCGTTAAGTGGTCTAGTTAATGAAAGTAATCAAAATCGTTAACATTCGTGGTTTATGTGGGTAAAATAATAATGTATACTTTTGAGTGATTGTAATCATTAACGGTGATAATTTCTGTATAGGCTTACATTTTTTAAACTCATTTTTAGTCCTTCAAGAAAGCTTGTTCTGCAAAAAATTTGTATCTAGCTTCAATTTCGTCAAATTAAATTCTAAAGAACCTTACAACACTTTATATTACATTAATCACTGAAGCAGATTTGAAGTGACAGGAAAGCGGGTATTGATTTTATATTAATAAGAGTTTTTAAATACGAAAAAATACAGCTTAAAATTTGACAGTATAACAGAAAAGATACTCCACCCTCTTGATACAATGCGTAAAATTGTAAGCCAAATTAATTAATATTAAATGATTGGAAGGGTTCTTTTTTTGTCGCCACATAGTAAACCCTTTTTATGCATTAAACAATTAAAAAAGGGTTCGATGTGTGACGTTACGTAGCTAATTATATTGACTACAAAGGCATTGCGAGCGTTGTTAATTTGACACATACATAATTAGGTTTGGGGTGTTCTTCAAGGTAATTTATTTACAAATGCTTTGTACGTTTTATACAAGTTCACATTAAATTAGTCTCTAGAAAACTCGATAATTGGTACGAAATTGTTTCGGACTATAATTCTGAAGCACTACTTGCGTTCTATCTCTCCAAATTGCAACACATTTCTCTACATTTAACCTTACATTTTATGACGTCCTTTAAAATTGCCCAAGCTACCATCTGGATAGGTGCTCTAGTTTTAGTTTACGACAAAGGTAATAACATGGGTTCATGTATTTCCATGTGTGGCTGCAAAAGGGTATTAAATAAAGCCGTCATTTTTAATAGTATTCGTGATTGAAATTAGTCTTTATGTTTATGCGCATATAATAATACTCTTAACAAAAGATTATTGACTAAATTATATTATATAAAGTCAATATAAAAGAGATTTAAAGTTTCTTTTTATGAAGGTAACTGGAAATATTTTTTTTTATTGTACATAATATATCGTAGCATGCCGGACTGAGTCGTTGTTCTCATAAAATGATGTCGTTACTATAATACATTCAGAGATATACGAAACTATGTTAAAAATGTTATAAATCTCAAAATACGTAAAATAAAAGTGAAATAAGAAAGAAACATATATACACAGACCCAAAATCAACTGCTTTGATAAAGACTTATAAAGTAAACTGGGGAAATATATCTGAAAAACTTGGTATGCTATTATTTTTTCTTTCCTTCAAAGGAAAACATTTAGGTAGTTTTTCATAAATGTTTCGTTATTTATTTCGAAATAATCTACTGTACGACATATTTAAATTCATATTTGTTATTTCAAATTTACAAGTCTCAACGTCTTTGTAAATACATAAATTATGCGGGAGGGAAAACTTTCTGCCGATTTTCTTAACGAGATAAATAGCAATGAAGTTCATTTTTTCGTACCGTTGAGTTTTTGTCATTTATATTCAAGTTTATCAATCGCAGTATCGACGTTTCAATTCTTCGGTCTTTCTCAATCTTTTCATCCCTGATGATTGTTGACAACTTATTAAGTTGTTTGTGTCTACGTGGCTTTCAAAGGGATATCTTATCGATTGTTGGTGGTTGAAAATGTGTCAGTTCAAAACGTTCCTTGTGGATTATTTCAATTGAAAATTAGATATTTCACGCCACAATGTACACTGTATAAGCAATATCCTCGGTGTTAGGTGTGGTTTTATGGAGGGTATTTCATTTTATTTGCCAAAGAGCGATTCAGATTTTCATCCTTTTATGAAAATTCTTGAACTGACCATACTGCATAGTTATCCGTTTCAGAGGATGTAATTCATTGAGAAGGCATTTACAAACGAAAGTAGGTATTCGTGTAGTTATCAGCAAAAGGTAGATGGATAAAATATTTGTACTACCTTGATTCAGCAAGATTCCCCTTCAACACGTAGAAATAATGACAGATTTTAACAATTATAACTGCTAAAGACCAAATGGGTTTAAGTAATTGAAGGAACGTGACATAAAACCTTTTGAAAACAAATCTCAACGGATCTGACTTTAACAAACACTCCCCAGTTATCAACACGACTTACTAATGCTTAAACAATAGAGTAAACAGTTAAAAGAGCGTGGTTTGGTTACAATTAGACCGTAAGATAACCGTTTTTTCGTCCTCAAAATCAAAGAATTACGAAAGATTACTTTCATAAACTTCATAGCGGTGTACGTATTGTTACTGATAATAAAAATCATTATTTACCAGTGAAAGTGTAAATAAGCCATCACCAAAAGTTGCAATGCTATGAAATGATCAAAATGCAAAAGCAAGAGCAAGAAGCAACCTAAACAATCTTTACGAAGAAATGTGTGGTCCTTAAACAAAATCAAAAGGAAAAGAACCCTTATTAATGGGATTTACATCGATTTACAACGATTTTACAACGCCTTCACAAATCATCGAAATGATTTAGATTTGTAGCCACTAGACGTTGTGTGATCGAAAATGGAGTGTTTCATTAATTCCAGCCTTAAAACATTTTTTTAATATATCAAGAATCTAATTAACCCCAAAAAATATTACATAACTCACAACCTCCCCTTTTTCTTTAATTTGAAATAATAATAATTGATGATAAGTAGTTAGGATACTATACATACAATGTTGCAGGAGTCCTCTTAACTGTTGACTCATGGTTTGTGCCGTAATTAGTTATTTCAAAGGATGTAATTATTTAATTCCCTTCTTGTTACTCTAGTAATCGCCTCTTTTTCTCATCAATTTTAAATATCATTATCCTAATTGATCCTCATTGAAAAGAAAAAAACTGATACCAAGCCATCAGTTCGACTTTAGACAAAAACACTCGACCGTTGAACAAGTGCACAGAATAACAGATATCGTAGAAAGGGCCCTAGAAGAAAGACGAATATGTTCCTGGAGGTGGCCCAAGACTTCGATACAGTGCGGCACTGGTCCATATAAGCTAAAAAAATGCCACCAAAACAATATGTGAGCCTATTAGCAAGCTATACAGGGTGTCTCACGGTGACCGTCGCGTCGGTTAGAAGTATATCAAGAACTGTAAAAGCTAGAAATTTGAAATTTTGCACATGCTATTAAATAAAAATATTTTCCAAATGGCAACACTTCCGGAAATACCGGAAGTGAGCATCAACTTCTTTATTTTAAATACAAACCAGGCAATTTTTTTTCACATTCTGATGTGTCATAAAATATTTAGTAAGTATGCTTAAAATAATCGGCGTATCAATTTTGATTGTTGAGAAAAAAAATTTTTTTCACTGAAAAATGTCAAAATCTTGTTTAGGAAATAAAATTGAAAGACGAAAGTGGTAAAAGTTAGGGAAATGGAATTTTAGGTTCTCAATGTCAAAAGATTGAGACACAATTGCCTGTAACGGATAATTAAAAATTGCCCGCGGTTAAGTATCTATTTGACGTTATTTCCAGACTTAAGAAAAACTTTAAAAAGTCTCTTTTTTTAAATGGAATGCCTATTTAATTATCGGCCCATTCGATGCAGAAATAAATTTCCTTTAAATTGATATACCATCTTCCTATACCTAAAATCAATGATTACAAAGTTATTTACATTTTTCTAATTAAATTTAAAATTACATACTTTACAAAACATGGTTGGCTTTGAAAATTTTCAAAAAATTTTTATTCAAATGTTTCTTATGCTTTTATGATTATTTACAATTCTATCTATGCAACTTCTTGACTATCCAAGGTCTCTTTCCGCCGAACGAACAAAACTTTCAGGGAAAACATTAAAATATCCCAATACATTGGTTTCTGCAGCATCATTGGGGACAATTGACTTTGCCAAACTTCGTGGCGCATTTACTTCGCCCAAATTTTGAAAATCCTTTTCAATCATCCTGATTTTTCGTTCTGTCATTGTAGGTAAATGCGGATATCTTTCGTTAAAGTGTTGAGTGATTCTTTATTCAATAGTTAAAGGTTCTGCAGGTCCGAAAAGTAATACGAGCAGACTCGCCATGAATGTAAAACAAATTTAGAATATCAGCGTTTGTGTATTCCATATTTCCCCATTAAAAACAAATATTAAGCGCAAAAATCAAAATTCAAACAGATAACACTGATAACAAACGTAAATGTAGCGTAAACTTTCAAACTGATAACTAACTGACAACTGTCATCATAAAAAACAATTGAATAAAAAATTTTTGAAAATTTTCAAAGCCAACCATGATTTGTAAAGTATGTACATAATTATAAATTTAATTAGAAAAATGTAAATAACTCGGTAATCAATGATTTTAGGTATAGGAACATGTTATATCAATTTAACCCTTAACCGGAGATGTGAGGTCATAATGACCGCAGCCGTATTTCAACCCCGTGTATCCCCCTACTTATTAATCTAACATCACCGCCAGCTCATGTACCTTATGTCCACTACCATATTAGTGTGCCATAAGCGTTTGAAGTGTGTGGTTGAAGTGAGTTATTTATTACCCTCATCTATTGTCGATTAGCGGTCATAGTGACCTCAGCTCACCGTTTATATTTTTCATCGGTCATAGTGACCTCAGCGGCTTTTCTTATCATTTATATGTTTTTTATTTAGAATTACATGTATATTTTCCATTTTTGTCAAAAATTAGACAAAAATTTTTTTATTAAAAAAAATAATGCCATTATGTAGAACAATCCTTGTTTTTCACATGTTTCTGATCACTGATCACTTACAATTAATGGGAGCTATATAAGTTTCGCAAAATATTTTTTTTGTATTTGTATTGAAATAAAATGTATTTTCACAATATTTCTAATTTTATTTTCCTTTATTTTTTCTTATAAAACACCATAATTCATGATGACCGCACCTCACCGATAGTGTTCCCAAATGTACACCTCACCGGTTAAGGGTTAAAGGAAATTTATTTCTGCATCGAATAGGCTGATAATTGAATAGGCATTCCATTTAAAAAAAGAAACTTTTTAAAGTTTTTCTTAAGTCTGGAAATAACGTCAAATAGATACGTAACCGCGGGAAATTTTTTATTATCCATGACAGACAATTGTGTATCAATCTTTTGACATTGCGAACCTAAAATCCCATTTCCCTAACTTTTACCACTTTCGCCTTTCAATTTTATTTCCTAAACAAGATTTTGACATTTTTCAGTGAAAAAAATTTTTTTTCTCAACAATCAAAATTGATACGCCGATTATTTTAAGCATACTTACTAAATATTTTATGACACATCAGAATGTGAAAAAAATTGCCTGGTTTGTATTTAAAATAAAGAAGTTGATGCTCACTTCCGGTATTTCCGGAAGTGTTGCCATTTGGAAAATATTTTTATTTAATAGATTAAACACTCCATGTCGCATGTGCAAAATTTCAAATTTCTAGCTTTTACAGTTCTTGATATACTTCTAACCGACGGTCACCGTGAGACACCCTGTATACCAGACAGGTTCTTTCAAATCAAGCACGCAGAAGAATACTCAGAGCTAAAAGAAGTCAAAGCAGGTGTACGACAAGAAAGTGTCTTGGGCCCCATCCTTTATCTTCTATATACTAGTGATCTACCTCAATTGGAAGGAATGACTGTTGCCACATTCGCTGATGACAGAGCATTACTGACGACTGGACCAAGTGTACACGAAGTCACTGCTAACCTCCGGGAAACTTGCGACCACATCAACCAATGGACATCGAAGAGGAAAATGAAGGTTAACGAAAAAAATCAGTTGATATAAACTTCACTATCAAAAAACTGGAAAACGTCCCTCCTACAGTTAATATTAACGGTAACGTAATCCCCTACAAGAACACTGCCCAATACCTTAGAATGACTCCAGATACTAAATTACGCTGGCGAGAACATATAAAAATGAAAACTAAGGAACTAAGACTTAGATACCAACAACTGTATTGGCTTATGGGACGTATCTCCAGGCTGACAACAAACAAGAAAACTGTCATCTATAACCAAATTTTAAAACAGTTATGGATATTATATGGCATCCAACTTGGGGGATGTTCCAAGGAAAGCAATACCAAAAAAGTTTTCCAATAAAACATGGTAAACGGCCCGTGGTATATTACGAATAAAGACCTCCACCGCGATCTAGGAATTCCTTACGTGGCTACAGAAATACAAAGGTACGCTAGTAAACATGAAGATAAACTGCATGGACATGTCAACGTCGAGGTAATTCAACTACTCGACAACCAAAACATCACAAGAAGGTTGAACAAAACTAAGACATTTGAGTTAGCCTAACTGTGCAATAGCCAAGTGCAGTGTTAAAAGCAGAGGACAGTGCGCGTTAGAGAGTTTCGAGTTATAGTGCAAGAGCAACCCAAACAAAAATATGGGACATCATTGGATGAACTATAAATTATTATTTAGTTGTAGGAATTTAGATGTAAATTGATGGTTGGTCTATGAGACCAAACACGGAAAACACATTTTCAGGAAAAAATTCGTGTTTGAAGTGTGTCCCCGGGTGTTCTTGTGTGCGCGATATCTTTTGAACCATTAAACCTATCGATGTGAAATTTGGTACAAAAATTCTTGGTCATATAATCTAGGTCAAGTTCGTTAATGAACAAAATCCAACCAGTGCAGTTTTAGGGGGTTAGAAAATTAAAAAATTCGTTGCTTCAAATTTTAATAAGTTATAAATTTAAAAAAACAAACAAATACGTTTTTATGTAATTTTAAAATAAAAAAATAAGTAGCGCACTGTTTTTAGGGTGCAAAATTGTGTATTTTTTAATTTATTAACCGATTTTTTTGAAAGTCTAGAATTGGTGGTTTTTAACATCGCTAAGTACAAATAATTTGTCAACATTTAAATTACGTATACTAGAAAGCAGTTAATTTGACAGCGGCTTTTAGTGTTTGTGAACTCTTAAAAAATTTTGATAAAACATTTTCAGGCCTCTGCACCTTAAAGGAGCGAAAAATAAGGAATTGAAGAATATCTATAAGTATTTCTAGGAGCTTTTCATTCAATCCCCAACTAAAGCTGAACTTTCGTGGTGCAGCAGTGAGTGTTGATAAAGTGCTGGCAGAGAGCTAACATATGTTAAAATAGTAATTAAGGTAACTAGGGCGTTATGAACTAAATAACGCCCGTAGTGCCTTCATAACTTTATGTCATATTTGCAAGAAGTTGATTAAGATGATTAAAACAGATGATAACAATAAAATCAGTATAGACTCACATTTAACATCCTTGACCGTATCTATGGTGATGTGATGAGGTATAATATTTTACATTTGCGGGTAGGTAGTTTTATAAAAAATAACGCCCGTTGCTATGTAAAATCCGGTTGGTATGTAAAGGGGCAATGTCTCTTGTTTTAGTAGTTGTTATGGTGAAATAATACGCTAGTATGACATAAAATTTATAAAAGTCAGATTGCTTCTATACATATTGTCACCTTTAAAGAAGGGTTACGGTACTAATAATTTCATTTTATCTTTTTATCTGGTTTTCCCACATTTTAAACAATGTTAATGCTGACTTTCAGGGGGAAAATGATATGTTAGCCTTTCTTCAGCTATCGCTAATTTTAAAATTTTTTAAATAGCCATCATCAATTTGGAATGAAGCTAATTAATTATGATAAGCCAAAAAAATTGTATCGTCTATGAAAACTTAGTATTGGCTACAGATTTGATTTTCGTTTTAAGAACAGCTTGAAACAGGATGGTGGAACATTTATAAAAACTGAGAACAAGTTTGAGATGGTACATCCGTTGCTTTATTTGAGACAGTATCTTAGATGCTCTGCTATATGTATAGATTTTAAGGAGCTATAGGGGTATCGTTAACCAAAATGTTAACTTTACGGTTGGTAAGAATGCTGTAAAATCACCAATGCAAGAAGTAGTATTTGAGTACCATGCAAATGTCCCTTAACCTGCAGAATGCTACAACTTACCACACGAAAAACTGTGACAATTATAAATTGGTTTAGTAAAATTGCTGTAAGTGCATTTCAGCACTTACTAGTTGATATTTTCATTACTAATAATACACATTTTATTGTATTTACAATTCGACAATCATGAACTGAAAAACAATTAACTGTACGATCTGATATTCAGAGAATACGATACGTCTTGTGCATCATTAGTTAATTAAGTCAAAGGCGAACACCTAATTCCATTCAGTTTTGTGGAACGTAATAGAGTGGCATACGATCCAGGGTGGTATACTAACAAGTACAAATGTGTTAATATAATTACGTGGTGGAGTTACGTGGCGATTCAAAGAAAGTGTACCAGCATTTCACCGAATATGTCAATATTTAAATTTTGTTTCTAAAAAGAGAAAGAGAAAAGATTGTTGATAAGTTATTCCATAACGGCAACATTTTTCCATGATGTACATACTGAATGTAAAGTGTGATTTAGCATAGAAAGGTAAAATAAAATTGCGAGATTTTTCGCTCTAAACTGACAAAAAGCATAAGAAAATTTCCTATATAAAGGTAGGCATAGCAAAATTAATTGTTGTAGATACACTTGAAAGGATCCATTACTAGGTGTTGGTGAATTCTTCTCGAAATGGGGTGAAATTGATAAAGGTAATCAAAAATCACAAAACCTCCCCCATGAATAACATTTAATTATAAAATTGTTATCAATAGGATGATAAGATAAACGACATGTTTCAACACGTTATAGTGTCATCATCAGGCTATTTGTTACTCTTTATAGCCTGATGATGACACTATAACGTGTTGAAACATGTCGTTTATCTTATCATCCTATTGATAACAATTTTATAATTAAATGTTATTCATGGGGGAGGTTTTGTGATTTTTGATTACCTTTACGTTGTAGATACAGGTGATAATTTATTTAAGGTAGTTTAATTGCCTTAATTTAAAACTTCCCCAACTACTAGACATTTATAGGTGTACATTTACCACCTGTTGCGTCGAAATCCAACGTTATATGGATTAGTACTGTTCATGTAAGGTAGGGTTTAATTGTATGTGCGCCAGAAAATTTATTTTTATGATAACATAAAAGCTTTTAGATCATAAGTACGAAGAAAACTTCAGAAGTTCCGAATAATTGAACTGGACATGAAACGACTTAAGCATAAAAATATTTGAGGTATTCCTGTATCGTATTATTTTAACAAACGTTAGTTCATTCGAATTTTTCTCTCATGCAGATTAAAGGAATAGAAACTGGTATTTTAAATCTTTGTCGGATTAGATGAATGGGATTGAATCAAGCTCAAAAAACCGTAACGTATTTCGAATTAAATTCGATCTTAAATGTAATACATATAAGTTTTTTGTTTTACAAAGAAAGGTGTAAACTTAACAGAAAACATTTTGTAAGGCCATTATATTTAAAACGTTTAAATAGATTTTTTTCCATTGTTAAAAAGTCATTAAACCTAGGGGCCGATAAAGCTAAAGGGCACAGGCAGTGAGAGATGGTTAATACTTGGGCAAAACGTTAGACCTTCAAACCACACCTACTAGAGAAGGTACCGGACAAAACCATAAAGTCCTTGTGGGCTTGTAGGCGTTCGGGAGGAAGTGGGGTCTATCTCCAAAGATGACGCACTGGATATACACTAGAATGACCGCTCATTACGTATACGTGTGCTGACATAAGAGTTACGTCGAGAAGAACATATAGGTAGATACTTAACAAGGTGCAGCTCCGGGCTTACTTTGGAATTACTGGGGAAATGATAACGACCCCTACGGCAGCTACTGTGAACCTACCACCACTAAACTTATTAATTAGGGCAGAGGCGCTCAGAGGGGCATACCGGCTGAAAGTCAACGGCGAGGAGGGATCGTCAAGGGCGGGGAATTCGCTCATCTTCGACGAAATTTCCAGAGATAATAACCTCAGTATGATAACTGATAACAATCTCTACTCGATACGACTGTGAGAAAAATAATTCCAGTAAAATAAAGCTGAATTGACTCGTGTACTAGACAGACGGCTCCAAAACCTCTAAGGGTGCTGGCTCTGGAGTGTAAGGGGGCAATGGACAGGACATGGCTGCCGAATCTCTGTAAGCCTGAGACTAAAGGAGACCGTGGCCGAGGTATAAGCAATCCTGACAGCGGCTGCTCAGATATTAAAAGAGAACCTGGCCAAAAGGTTATTTTAAAAGTTTATTGTTACAAATAGGAAATCAGCTTCGGGTATATCATTATTTTTTTTACACCAACTTTACATTTATTTTGCATACGAGTGCTAGGGACTAATCGTTACTTGATTTGAATCCGTGCGGTTATGTAACCAGGCTTGGCCTAGGAATAAAAGTATAATAATAATTAATGTCCTGTTGTCCCTATGTTGACATATCCTCTTGAAATAAATGAGCTATAATGGTAATAGGTCTTTAAACATTTTAAGTGATAAGAATTACAATAAAGGAAATGGATGCTTTAAACAGTTACAATTTTCATCGAGAATGATATTCTACGCACAGGTAATCTCGGAAAATATAATTGCGATCTTAATTACATTACAGATTTTAATTTACATTTACGATTATTATTCAACTGTTAAAGTTTAGGGTTCAGCTCTTTGTTTGAAAATCAATTCCATTACATTTGTGAAAAATATCCAATTAGTGTTATTTAAAAGAGAATTACCGTTGGTTCTTGTAGCTTTCAGGATCATTTTATTTAGATCAAACTTCATGAATGGCATAAAAGTAAAAAAATTATTCTCATAATACTGTAAAAATAAGCTGTATGTAGAAGAAGTATTTTTCAAAAACGAAAAGGTCCGTTAAAGGATCTGAAGGGGTGAGGAAACAGTTTCTGAGGTAAAGCAAATAAAAAACCGTGATTAAACATGGTTTAAAAATAAGTTGCGAGTACTATAATTACAATTCGATGGCGGATTTACTCTACTTTACATAATAAATTATTTGCTATGTTTGGGGTTGACCTCACCTCCTTAAACAACCCGAGCACGTCTCTATGATTTTGAAACATAATTACAGTATGCGCAGCTTATTTTCAGACCACTTTTGGTATAGGAAAGCTTCCAAATCGTGGGCAGATATAATTATTAAGATATTAATAAGTCGGTTTAAAGACATCTTTATCGATGGGTGTGAACGAGGCGGAGAATTTGGCGATGTCACTTTATTTCAACTTCAAAGAGCTCAAACGCTAAACTGACCGGAATCAAACTTCTCCTGCGCCCAATTGCCTTGGCACCAAATTGTCTCGACACCAAGTTGTCCCGGCACTAAACAATCTTTGCTTCAAATGCGAAAAGTGTCCGAAAGACAAGTCTAAGACCTTGGTGGTTCGGTACAATGCAAATAGTGAAATATGTCCTGAACCTAATATTTATACCACAAAGTTGATGTAAATACCCCGCTTTCAAACTATTGTTTAATAAAGATGTGCCTTTAGAAATCATTCAAATGCCCATTGTTCCCTCAATTTTGTCTGTCTTCTATTTTCTATCGCTATACACTTCTTGAGTAACTCCTGGTATAGTATGAGACTTACAGTATCCACGTGGGAGATATGCTTTAAGTACCCATAAACCCACTTATAAACAAAAAGCAAGGTTTGGTAATTACTAATTACTTGAAACGCACAACCTCCTCTTCATCAAAAAATTCTGTGGGAGATGCGGCGACGATGTTATATGCATACATTCTTCCAATGACGAACAGGTTATTTCATTCCTCGATTTCATCAACCACATTCATCCTAAAATCAAATTTACATTCGAGAAAGAAGTTAATGGCCCATTACCTTTTCTGGACATCCTTTTACACAAAAGTCAACCCAAAATCCAATACAGTATATACAGGAAACCCACCACCACCACCGATACTTTCATTCCTTTCGATTCGGCTCATCCGTATACTCATAAAATTGCTGCTCTTAATTCCCACATCCAGAGCCCGGTCTATTCTAAATTGCGCCCTGGGCAACCAGGTCTACTTGCGCCCCTCTTTATTATTAAATTTCGTATTAATTAATTTTTTTGTTTAGGCCTAATATAGCGTTTTTTTATGCGACATCGCCCAGCAGTTGGCTGTGAATCACTGCCTCATGTATACGAACTTTGCAATACTGTGGGCACTGAGATTCCCATTATTCCTAGAAACCCGCAGTTACGTTTATACTACTCTTAACCATTTGATTTCTACCACATTAATTTCTAATAACTAACGTAATTCTGAAATTAAATATGATTTATTCTCATGTTTGACTTAGTTTTGGCTACAACATCTGAAAAAAATTTACTTCGACTGAATTTTGCGTCCCTAAAAATTTTCCCATTTCCCATTTATAGACCGGGGCCTGCCCACATCCCTATCCCTATGTCTCCTGCCAATATCAAAATTGAACACAACATTATCAAACAAATGGCCATCAATAATGGTTATCGTCCTCACGTCATCGACAGACTCATTCTTAAAATTAAAGGGTCCTACTCCTTTAATCCTCGATAAACAAACATCTGAAAACCTTAGATATGCTTCCCTTTCCTTTTACCCTAATTTATCATATAGTATGAACAACATTTTCAAAAGATTTAATATCCACATCTCCTTTTCTAATAATAATAATAATTTCAGCACTGCTCTGGTAAAAACAAAGACACTATAAATAAATCGGGTATTTATAAACTCCAATGTAATTCTTGTCCCTCTTTCTACATCAGCCAAACTGACAGAGCCTGCCTCATACGTTTCAAAGAAGACACAAATTCCATTAAAAACAACAACATCGATCCACAAATAAGCATTCGCGGAACACATTCTAAATTTTGGCCATTCTTTTGATCCAAACCTAAATTGTATTTTTTTCGGTTGGGCAATTATACAGGGTGGCCCAACGAAAAGGTAACAGACGGGTTTCTGGCCAGAGGGAATTTTTTTGGGAAACGCAAAAACACGTCAATTTTTATATCAAGGGGGACAACTTTCGCCATGATTTTCAACCTGAAGTGATTTCATCCCTTAGCGCTGTGAGAACAACCCCTAAAATTTAAATAGGGATGATGGGGCAAATGATACGTCATTTGAAAAGTCTTTCTTTTCTGATTTCAGTGCACTAGTGTTTTTTTAAGTTTTTTTATTTTTAACCAAAAAAATTTAAGTTCTAAAATGGAAAATGAGGAAAGAGATTGAGGCATTTAAAAACTCAAAAAAGCTCGGACAGGTCAATTATTTTTTTCTTAGAGAAGCTAGGTACTTTTACTGATATTTGACAACATTGTTTCACCCCTTGGGTACAGGGTAAACAACCCTTAAATTTTTAAATAAAAACAAGGGTTAATTTTTTCTTGTGCTAATTAATAAAACCAGTTTATGCAAATTCAACCCTCATTTTAATAAATTTTCGAAGTGTCTGTCTTCAGCTTCCATGTAATAATACAGATTTTGATTAACTCATTCCTCCTGATCTCACCCCATTAGATTTTTTTTATGGGGTCATGTAAAGAGTAGTTTTTTCCACTGGTCCGGAATCTTTGGAGGAGTTACGCGACCGTATAGTACATGAATGCCGCCTGATCACTCCTCAAATGTTGCAAAATGTACGGGAACGATTTAATGAAAATGTGTACTATTGCATGGAGCTGAAGGCAGGCACTTCGAACATTTATTAAAATAAGGGTTGAATTTGCATAAACTGGTTTTATTAATTAGCACAAGAAAAAATTAACCCTTGTTTTTATTTAAAAATTTAAAAGGGTTGTTTACCCTGTACCCAAGGGGTGAAACAATGTTGTCAAGTATCAGTAAAAGTACCTAGCTTCTCTAAGAAAAAAACAATTGACCTGTCCGAGCTTTTTTGAGTTTTTAAATGCCTCAATCTCTTTCCTCATTTTCCATTTTCGAACTTCAATTTCTTTGGTTAAAAATAAAAAAAATATTAAAAAAACTAGTGCACTGAAATCAGAAAAGAAAGACCTTTCAAGTGACGTATCACTTGCCCCATCATCCCTATTTAAATTTTAGGGGTTGTTCTCACAGCGCTAAGGGATGAAATCACTTCAGGTTGAAAATCATGGCGAAAGTTGTCCCCCTTGATATAAAAATTGAAGTGTTTTTGCGTTTCCCAAAAAAAAATTCCCTCTGGCCAGAAACCCGTCTGTTACCTTTTCGTTGGGCCACCCTGTACTTTATTACTATTGTACTTCGGTTCTTATCGATACTCAGGCCAAGTCTGGTTAACAAAAATAATAAAATTTTTTAGGTGGGTGTGATAAAGGTAAATTACATAACCTTAAAAGGATTTTTATACGCAGAGTATCTCTTCCTGTTCGCATATAGTGACAGTCTTATAAAATATGGTTCAGAGAAGAAAATGAGAAGAAATGAAAATAAACGTGAATAAAATGGAGATGATGATAACAAATTTATTGAACTATTTAGATCATTATTTGAGTTCAAAGGAGATAGTGAGTCTCAGACAGACTGAAAAATACAACTAAAATAGTTTATGCGCCTTTTTTTAAGAGAAATGAAGCAAACAAAGTCCCAAAAGTAAAGACAGTATTTATGAGAATTTTAGTGTTTCGGAGTGAATCTTGGGTTCTGAACGAGAAACTGAAATGGTGCGAATGAAGGAGAACAATTTAGGGGATGACTTGGGGGCAAAGTTCAGGTTAGAAGACTGTTGATCGAGAACAACACGAAACACGGCAAGTGGTAAGTTACTCCAATCAAGAGATGCCATATGGGCCAAATCTTAAAGGAAAGAGCAGATTTCTTCGACACCTAAGGGGCGCTCTATTTTATTTTTATACAATGCTCAACTAAAAAAAATGTAGAATTAGATGGAAAATTAATTTAAAATAAGGGACGAATGCGAATAAAGAGAAATAACGTGGAAGACACAATTAAATTTAAGCAAATTATTTTTATTCTAGTACTAGTAACTGTGTTCTTTTTCAGTACCTACTATATGCTATGTAAAATTTTCAGTTCATTAAATTTTATAATTAGTTATGTTGTTTTTCACACCACTCAATTCATGCTGACATGTTTTGCACTTAAACGAGTTTTATTCAATTGCGCATTTCACACCTCTACAAAAAGTTTAAATTGAAATTTTCTCGCCTTCCAATTTAACTATAAAATTATCTTCAGGGCACATAGCGTACAGCATTACGTACTTGCGAACTGTAGAGCTATCGAGAGGAACGTTTATTTACTCGTTGACACTTCTCTCCTGCATAAACTTTGAATACGGCCATTCGTTCACGTTCTTTTAGGTGTGGTAATCAATAACTATTTTACAAATAAAAGAAGGAATGTAACATGAGGAATATGAAACTAATTATTGTAGTCATCTTTAACCGGAAGTAACATAATACCATTAAGTGGCAAACTTTTCCCCAAACACGTTTGCTTCAGTAATAGCCCGTGTTTTATTACGACACGTGTAATTAATCAGCTATATTGAGCGCATTTAATAAATTTCTAAGGAGATAAATTGAGACAATGCTGAAAGAAAAAGGAATTAATTTAACGTTACGTTTTCACGAAAATACACTGGGGAGGTTAAATTTTCCGTGTCAAAGATAATCTAACTTAGTTAATTAATACAAACCACAATACGTTCTTTTTTTTTTAATTCTGTAGACAGATACTAACTGCCATTAATTTATTTCAGGCAGTTCACTGAGATTAACCAACATGTCTGCTCCTGTTGTTGCTGATACCAAACAAGACATGGAATTAAACTGTCGATTTGATATGGAATCTGAAGAATTGTACGCAATTAAATGGTATAAGGACGATCAGGAGTTTTTCAGGTAAGACTATTTTCGTTAATATGACAATGAAGAAAATTAAACGATTAAATTAATTTGAATAAAATCTTATTAAGAATTAAGTTCATCAACTTTATTCCGGTTATGTTCTAATGACATTAGGCAAGGTTTGGAAATGAAAGACATAATAAAATTTTAACAGGATTTTAAAAAGTTTTCACGGAATTCTTGATTAATTACTCAACATTCAATTTATTAAAAAAAAAAAATCTTATTAATTTAGAAACCTTCAATTTAGCAACCTCTTAAACGTTCCTTTGTTCCTAAGGATCGTTAGAATTTTCACTTAACTGCGTCGCGTCGTCACAACTAAAATTTACACGTATCCATATTTTCAAGGAAATTCGGTAGAAATTAAAATTGATTAAATATACTTTTATGTGTTATTGTAAGTCGTAACTTTCCTAGACCGTGAAGTAAATACTGCACCAATATTTGAGCAGTATCGTATTATTTTTTGTGGAAAATCAGTAAATGAGAATAAAACACTGACTGTAAAGTTTGACTGTAGGCAAATTGATATTATATTGCCACTACAATGTACTGGATTTTGCTTTTTGCTACCATATTATAAGCAAAGTTTAGAGCTATAATAAGAAAAGTGGTGCTGACGACTTTGACTGGTTAGGGTACGAAGGTCTTTCAATTAAAAGAAGGGAGCAAGTTTGAGGTTACCTTAAATTTACAAGGTGAAGTGCTAAGAACATCCGTGGAAGTTAACTATAAAATGATTCTAGACTCAAACTTAACATTGCACAAACATACCGTCGGAATAGTAAAAAAATCATCAATAAAAGAGCTGTAAATGCTACCCGAAAGAAGTACCTTATGTCTGTATTCTGTGTCTTCCAAAACTAATTAGATTTTACTGGTGTTCCATTTAAAATAACAAAGCTTTTTCTATTCGATATTTACAAAACTTTACGAATTATTGCAAACACCCTGTATAATTAAATCGATAAATATTTGTATATTCACTAATAAGGAACGACCTTTACTAACTTGTGTACCAAAAATTGACTAAAAATTTTAAAACTGAACGAGCCTAAGAATTTTTTAATCAGACAATGTTTTTCACGAAAAAAATTCAAAACTTGGGAACGCTGCATTTAAAACAAAAAACAAAAATTTGGTAAGAGAGCAATCGGAATACATAACATTAAACATAGGGTGTTACATTTAAAAAACAGGCCGGCACGCAGCCACGATTATTCGAAGCACCCTGTATGTTTATAAATATTTTACAAATATGCAATTGATCGTATCCTACAATTTTCATTTGAAACATTTTTTAATCCGTATGCTATGGAATGAAATATTGAACTTCCTCACACTAATGGGCTACCCTGTATATACCTTTGTATGTAAAGTACCTACAACAATGCTCCTTCTTGTAAAAAGCGTCTTAAATATGAGATACTTGGTATTAATATCAAAATATTACGAGTACATTTTTTTAATGCAACTAATATTTCTGAAAGGACCTCAACTGCAATAAAAGCATCTTAGACAGTTTCAAATCTGTGAGATACCGTGAAAATATATAAAATATCTGAAAACTTACTTAGAGTGTATAAGTTAACTTGTATTACAAAAATGGAAACTACAACGAGAATTTACAAAAAAAAAAGATTTATAAAGGAGAAGCACAGAACTTTTTCTAGTGAGATTATCCTACCATTACGAAGTCAACAACAACCATGAAAACTTTATTCCAGTGTTTTGTTAAGGCTGAAGGAAATCAAGCATCACTTAGTGTAATACCCTCGAGTAAATAAAGTAACACGTAATGTACAAAAATTGGTGCGAGAGAGATCCAGATGCTGCGAATTCGGTGTGTAATGGTGTTATGACAAAGTTGAGTGAAATACAATGGGCAGTAAGCTAAAATATTAATATTTAAAGACGATTGTTAGATGTTTCCACACAGTCTTCTTCGAGTTTTCTACAAGAGTAGAAGACGGAGGTGGAGTGTTGAATTTGAGAAATAGTTTTCTCATATAAGGATGTGTTCATCATGGACAAGATAAGTTTCTGTGTTTCAGCAAACTCGCGGACCCTGTAATTCAACATGTGCTTTTCTTTGCAGCATTTCTTCTTCAATTCTTTCAATCCCTCACAAAAGTCTTCTATTAGTGGTGCGGTTGACATGGTATTTATAATTCCTTTGGTTTAAGTTATTTACCATAACTTTTTGTCGCTAGATGTTTTGGATCCTTTCCTGGATAATATATTTATTTCGATAAAACTTTTGGAGAATGAACTTGAATTTTCCGGGACATTCTAGGCAGATGTTTTCCAATACCGACGTCAAAAAGTCTATATCTGTAAAGAAATATTATGATATCCAGATGACGTATTTAAAATGTCGGGAACTACATTCGAAGCTTTATAGCTTTATAGCACATTTTGACAATTCAAAAGTAAACAATTTAAATGGCGAAAAAGTACCCAGTAGTCTTAATTTTCTAAAGTCAAAATAGCTATGCTTACTTTTCTAGGTTACCTTTTGTACATGGTGCGAAGAAACAACGGAGTTGAATATTTTGGATCCTTTCCTGGATAATTTATATATTTATTTCGATAAAATTTATTGAACAATAGAAGTTTAACAAAAAAACTACGTGTATAACAATTTTCCAATAAAATAATCAATTGCTTCAGCGACTCTAAGCTCTTGTGACTTTTTGTACGGACCATGGCCTTCAAAATTGACCACACACTGTAATCCATAGGATTGAGATCCGGTGGGTTGGGAGGAAATTTGGAAGATGTAAATTTTAAAAATGTGCCTCACACGACTCTTAATCACATTTTCCCTGTGGGTCGGGGCAGACTCCTGAAGTGCCGCTTGCTCCATAAAAGGACTTCAAGGACGGGGACACACTCCTTATAACAAGGGGTTATCCCACTCACGCATGGATCAACGCCTCTAGAAGGCGTATGGCGGAAAGACAGGAAGGTGCTTTGGTTCTCTCTAGGTAAACATCCTACAGTTTTTTTAAGGGAAATGTGTAAAATTTTGAGATGCATAAAGGGAAACCTGAGAAAAGGCAGTCAATGACATATGGTAGCCAGGACATAGTGGAGGGTAACACAACGAACTAGCGAGATTAGGCCCAACAGAAATATTTTTTACGGGTCCGAGTCGAGTCTAGTAATATATAAGGGTATCCGGAAAGTTCACCGATTGAAAATTCACCGACAACAATAAAATTGGTTATAGGTATCTTCACGGTCTGCGGAAAATTCTTCAATAGCAATTCTTCGAATGAAAATTCTTCGACAGAAAAATTCTTCGAAAACACAATTATTGTTCGACATTACAATTCTTCGACAGGAAAATTCTTCGAATAAAAGTCAATGAAGTTTTTAAACAAAGTATGCCAATATTTCGGATAATTTATTTTTAATAATTCTAAATATAAATAATATATTTTAAGAACCTATTAGCGTTAAATTTAAACGTAGATTGCCACTAAAGCGCCTAGGTTATTTGCAGGTTTAGTATATTTTTTTAAATGGATACACAATGGCAACTGATACTAAACAAAGTTTAGAAGTAAACAAAATGCTAAACTTAAACGTAGATTGCCACTAAAGCGCGTAGGTTATTTGCAGGTTTAGTATATTTTTTTTCAATTTTACTTTTTCATTCTTTCATTTAGCATTATTAAAAATAAATTATCCGAAGTATTGGCATACTTAGTTTAAAAACTTCAATGACTGTGTACGTTATTTATTCGAAGAATTTTCCTGTCGAAGAATTGTAATGTCGATCAATTGTGTTTTCGAAGAATTTTCCTGTCGAAGAATTGTGTTTCGGAGAATTGCAGTCGAAGAATTTTCATTCGAAGAATTGCTGTCGAAGAATTTTCCGCAGACTAATTTAATTACATCAAATAAAATATTGTACAAAAGTTCATATTACACACATGAATCATGATTGTCGAATCGGTGAATTGTCCTTTCGACAAATTGCGAGTCGGTGAATTCTCCAGTCGGTGAATTTTCCAGTCGGTGAAGTTTCCAGACGGTGAAGTTTCCAGGCGGTTAGTTTTCCAGTCGGTGAATTGTTGTCGGTGAACTTCCCGTCGATGAATTTTCAGACGGTGAACATGCCTGGAACCTTAGATTATAGAAAGGTACAGATACGCCTTTCCATATACGAACGTTATTAAAACATGAAGCCAACATGGACGAGAGAGTGCGCAGGAAAAAAAGAGAGAAGAAAAAACAACAAGACTACATGTTCAGTGGCGTACTGTATTTAAGAGCAATGTAAATTATAACAATATTAAATACATTATTACACCATAAACATTGCACAAATACTGTATAATATGAATACGGGACATCTTCAGATACACACTTCTGCCGTTAAAATAGGCAATAATCTAAACTTCTCCTTCAAATTTTAAGTAAATAATCACTTCCCCCATTAAAATTTCTTTCTACGTCTATGAACGTTGCTACCTATGTCAGCGTTGATTAATCAACGATTTAAGGTTATATTTTCTATTTGCCCTTGAACGTCCGTAAAAGGGTTCTTTTGCACATAAAGCACCATCGCGACATTATTGTCTTTTCCGTTTTAATAATTAAATGTAGAACAAAATAATCCTTCTTGTATTTAAACAACCATTTTACAATAATTGACAGCACCCAAAATTACCGCTGTTGTCAAATCGGATTCACTTTGTACCTATGGAAGATTTTGTTTAAGAACGTAGATTAATAAAGGTTGTACACATTTAACAATCGCTTAATGTTTTAGTTTATCATTTTTAATAACACATTATAGATATTTGTAGATTTTAATTACTGTTTTAGTTGTGATGTTGATAATTAGGCAACATTGCATTGCAAAGTACAATAAATAAGACTGAATTAGGCTATCCTTGTCCTGGCTTCACCTACCAATGTAAACAAACGTTTCTGTAGTTGTTTTATATTCTAAACCATATATAAGTATTTTATATGAGTTGCTGTCGGCACATGGATCAAAGGATGGAATTTTTCAAGGTTGTATAATATAAAAAATAAACAGGTCATCGAGTGAGTAAGTACTTATCTATTTATCGTGCGCTGTGTGGTATTGTGGTGCATGGATGGGGTTTGTCTAATTTAAGTAAACACAATAAGTCTTCCTGGCTCCAGCGCATTTGGTTGTTAAAACTTCCAGAGAACTAAAAAGTTCAATGCAATTGTGGCATGAAATGAGTTTTGAGTTAAACTCAAAAACTATAAATAAGCAGTATGAGTAAAAGCAATTTCCAGTTGAATTCCATAACAATATCTCGTCAAGACAAGATGGTTTCAAGATTATGAGGCTGAGTAACTGATAATAGATCTGGTGATTAAAAAGTAATAGTTCTTCTGAATCTCATATAATATCCCACACAACCAAAGTTAACCCTAAGTGTCCTCATAGTAACCATATTCAATCCATAAAAGTCATTCTTTTACAAATATCTATTAGATATCTTGTACATAACCGCGTCAGTTAATTTTTAAACGTATTCATCTAGGTTTACCTATGTGTATGATTTAGCATATCTCCTGAAGCCTTCCAAAAGTTAACTGCTTGGGTTTAACATTTGAACAGCATTTAAAGCTGACAATCTACCGAATATACAAAAGCTAACCATAAAGGATACATAATAGTGTATGTGTCCATTTATTGCCCATCATGAACACCCAAAGGTTATCTTAAAATGATACACGTTTGTTTGCATTGAAAGTTGCCTTTTGATTATTTTTGTTTGTTTCATAGTAGGTAACCATATTCAAACCATAAAAGTCATTCTTTTACAAATATCTATTAGATATCTTGTACATAAACGCGTCACTTAATTTTTAAACGTATTCATCTAGGTTTACCTATGTGTATGATTTAGCATATCTCCTGAAGCCTTCCAAAAGTTAACTGCTTGGGTTTAACATTTGAACAGCATTTAAAGCTGACAATCTACCGAATATACAAAAGCTAACCATAAAGGATACATAATAGTGTATGTGTCCTTTTATTGCCCATCATGAACACCCAAAGGTTATCTTAAAATGATACACGTTTGTTTGCATTGAAAGTTGCCTTTTGATTATTTTTGTTTGTTTCATAGTAGGTAACCATATTCAAACCATAAAAGTCATTCTTTTACAAATATCTATTAGATATCTTGTACACAAACGCGTCACTTAATTTTTAAACGTATTCATCTAGGTTTACCTATGTGTATGATTTAACATATCTCCTGAAGCCTTCCAAAAGTTAACTGCTTGGGTTTAACATTTGAACAGCATTTAAAGCTGACAATCTACCAAATATACAAAAGCTAACCATAAAGGATACATAATAGTGTATGTGTCCTTTTATTGCCCATCATGAACACCCAAAGGTTATCTTAAAATGATACACGTTTGTTTGCATTGAAAGTTGCCTTTTGATTATTTTTGTTTGTTTCATAGTAGGTAACCATATTCAAACCATAAAAGTCATTCTTTTACAAATGTCTATTAGATATCTTGTACATAAACGCGTCACTTAATTTTTAAACGTATTCATCTAGGTTTACCTATGTGTATGATTTAGCATATCTCCTGAAGCCTTCCAAAAGTTAACTGCTTGGGTTTAACATTTGAGCAGCATTTAAAGCTGACAGTCTACCGAATATACAAAAGCTAACCATAAAGGATACATAATAGTGTATGTGTCCTTTTATTGTCCATCATGAACACCCAAAGGTTACCTTAAAATGATACACGTTTGTTTGCATTGAAAGTTGCCTTTTGATTATTTTTGTTTGTTTCATAGTAGGTAACCATATTCAAACCATAAAAGTCATTCTTTTACAAATGTCTATTAGATATCTTGTACATAAACGCGTCACTTAATTTTTAAACGTATTCATCTAGGTTTACCTATGTGTATGATTTAGCATATCTCCTGAAGCCTTCCAAAAGTTAACTGCTTGGGTTTAACATTTGAGCAGCATTTAAAGCTGACAGTCTACCGAATATACAAAAGCTAACCATAAAGGATACATAATAGTGTATGTGTCCTTTTATTGTCCATCATGAACACCCAAAGGTTACCTTAAAATGATACACGTTTGTTTGCATTGAAAGTTGCCTTTTGATTATTTTTGTTTGTTTCATAGTAGGTAACCATATTCAATCCATAAAAGTCATTCTTTTACAAATATCTATTAGATATCTTGTACATAACCGCGTCAGTTAATTTTTAAACGTATTCATCTAGGTTTACCTATGTGTATGTGTATGATTTAGCATATCTCCTGAAGCCTTCCAAAAGTTAACTGCTTGGGTTTAACATTTGAGCAGCATTTAAAGCTGACAGTCTACCGAATATACAAAAGCTAACCATAAAGGATACATAATAGTGTATGTGTCCTTTTATTGCCCATCATGAACACCCAAAGGTTACCTTAAAATGATACAAGTTTGTTTGCATTTAAAGTTGCCTTTTGATTATTTTTGTTTGTTTGTTAAATGACGTATCATTTCGTATGTTATTTTAAACCAGAATAAATGTCATTTATTCTTATATCTTGACTGTCGCATAGAAAACCGTTATCCATAGGTCCTTTACAAATTGTGTGAATTTTTTTAATAAATTACATTATATAACAAAGAACGTAATATATAGATATAGGTATTACGTTGTTTGATTATACATAATATTAACTTCAGAGAATGAAGTGTTAAAAACTATTTTGTACCAAATAAATTCCAAACTGATTTTAATAAATTGTCTCGCATGATCAGTTTTCTCTCTCTATATTTAAAGAATTTTCAATTGTCATCAAATTTAAATTTTATATACGGCAGGTATTTTAACTAAAGAAACGGACAAAAGGTAGAGAAGTTAAGTTGTTGTGCACTACTTCTTTTATATGGTCAACATAATTGATTGTCAATGTAGGTATTTATTAAGATAAGAAGTTGATTCATATCCTTCTTTGTTAACAGACTAATTGCAAGTTTGAATAGGTATAGGTAATATTTTTGTTATTAATAACGTAAGCTAGTCATATTATATATGATCAGAAGATGTAAATGAAATTAATATTTAAATCGGCAAAACGTTCGCTCATAACGGCATAAACACGATAGTTCCGTATTTTCTATACAAAAATAAATTTCAATTTCTATTATTTAAAACTTGTTTTTAAACCCTCAGGTAAAACTAGTTATTTAAGGTTCCTTGATTTTTCTTACGAATTTTAAAAACAGGCATTTTCTAGCAACATTCTAAAATTCAAAAGCAGAGAATGTATTGTTCTTCAATATTATAATACATCTCTGTATGTTTTACTTAGTCGTTTAGTTGCAAAAAAAATGATTTTACTGCTCATGAGAACAAAAAGGAGAAGATATCTTTGCGTGTGTCGAAGACAAACAACTAGTAAAATTTGAATAATTCCTTAATTAATCGAAAGTTTTTAACAATTCGCGAATAATAAAATTCCACTTTTTTCGTAAATATTCCAAGATTGTTATCTTCAGAGTAAATACTAAAGTAGGTAAGCATTTAACCCAACGTCAAAGTACAGCCATTGTCTATATACACAATGCGATACTACCTCAGCTTTACCTATTTTCCGAGAATACGAGTAATATAAGCACATCTGAAATTGAGAATGACTAATGAACTTTACAAATTATTTAAATTTGCCTTATTATTATTAAAGATTATTTTCTATTATTTAAACAAAACTAGGTACATTATATTTAATACTTTTACATAATAGGTACACTAATTAATTTATTTATTAGATATTAATTCTTATTTATCCATCCAAATCATTAAAATATCCCTTCCTTACTTTGTTCCATAAGTACGTCTTTTGTATTTTTTTAAAGAGGACAGTTATTTGCATCAGCGTCATTATTTAAAACCTGTCCTTTTTTGTCCTTTTTTTCGATAGGTACTTAGCTTGAAAAAATCTCTACACAATTACCGTCCCGCGGGATGACTTTGGCCATTCGCGAAGGATTTTGTTTTAAATTAATGTTGTACCGTTATTATGCGCGTTGCAGTTATATGATGTACGTTTTCTACTACTCTACTAGACTTTTTCTTCTTTCAAGGCCCAATTTCAACGAGGATAAGAAAAAATAAGAAAAGAAAGATTAATTTGGCATTCAATGCAGAAAAGGTAAATTAATAAATGATTCGTTAACGTGCTCTGAAATGTACGATTATTTGTTGAAAAACGATAACTTACTAGAAATTCAATCGAGCAATAAAGTATGTTCATTGATCTGATCGTATTGGTATTGTATTAATTTAGTTATGTATGATTTCAGTAAACGTTTGTCAATTTAGACTTTTTGCGAAAAATGTCCTTTTTTCTGGCAGAAAGTATGTGGGAGCCCTATGACGTTATTTAATGTAGCTACTGTTAATGCTTGTAGGGAATTAGAATATTTTAATAACATTTTTAATTGAAAACACATACATACTGAATACTGAATTAGGTGCGCAATGTATGTGTAGATAGTGTACCTATATCTAAGAATTAGTTGTTCTTTTCCATTATTTCTTATTTTCATTAATTATTTCCAATACATCTGTTTTTACGAAAAACAATTACAGTTAAAATTTTAGTAGGTGAATGCACACAGTAATTGGCCAACGATGACGGTAATCCATGAATTCCTAAAATATATATCGAAAACAGGTTTCTAGAAAAAATCCGTAGGTACTTTGTTCTCAAAATTTCAGGTAATTTTTGCAGGTAAGTTTATTTGTATTGTAGGTAGACGTAGACATTGAATGGTACCTGTATACAAACACAAAGTCATTTATACTTCGTCTATTGCAGTGTGTGTGTGTGTGTATCAGTTTCAAGAGGGTAAGTATTTTTTTAAATATATTTATAGTAGCAACTTATTTCCCATTTCATATATTATAGATGTATACGAAATATTCGAAAGGGCAAGACATAACAGAAATTAAAGAATTGCCATATAGCGAACGAACGTTTGACAGTCCACATGAAGAAGAATTACACTTACCTCAGCTTCCAGCCACAACAATTGAAGAAATTTTATTGGTAGAGGAATACACAAAGATTCCTCAGCGGGCCAATTCTTTGGTGAGAAAACTTTACGATATTCTTATTCATTTCGATTTTACGATACATGTTTTGTTTGATGAGGGACATTGATCATTAATTAAAATTTGTTGTATTGAGTATCCTAAACGAAATTCTATATTTTTATAGGAGATATGATTTAAGCCAATAAAAGACTCAATAAAATACCCATTCAATTTAAAGTAGCTAACTATGCGCTGTTGAAAAAGTTTAAAACAGCCGATTTACTATACCTAGTTTGTAAGTTCATGCAGTTTCATACATAGAAGAAACGTACTTCACAATATGAACCCTTTGTAATAAGTGTATTTTCTTTTGTTTGTAGTTGCTGTCCGGAAAACAATCCCTTCGGCTACAGATATGGACATCCTCTCAGCAACCAAAGTGTGGATTAGAAAATCAGCCGAGCGAATGAAAAAGCAGCAGAGACCTGTTTCGACTGTTTAGAAACATAATAATTATATTTGTGTACATAATCGCTTCTTATTAGTCTTTTCATTTTTTATGTTAAAGCGTTGAGTGAATTTCACTCAACGGTTAAAGGTTCTTGTTATGTACGTATAATAAAGTGTTATTTAATCCAAACTATTTCACTTTTATTAACTCCTATGTAGTTATGCATTCCCAAAAGCCAGCATTAAGAAATCTGAAAAGAGTAACCAAAGGATATTTTTCTAGTACGGATTATTTCTAACCATAATGTTTACTCTTTGTACACCTTTTGAAGTCGATCATTATATAGCAATTATAGTTAACTCTTGACCAGTTTTATAAAATGAACGAAAGACATTCTTCTAGCATGAGTTTATATCAACCGTAATGGTTAACCTTTGACTACATTTTACAGTAGGTAAAGGAATATCTTCAAAAGTGAGCATTAAGAAATCTGAAAAGAGCAACCAAAGGATATTCTTCTAGTTCGGATTATTTCTAACCATAATGTTTACTCTTTGTACACCTTTTGAAGTCGATCATTATATAACAATTATAGTTAACTTTTAACCAGTTTTATAAAATGTACGAAAGACATTCTTCTAGTATGAGTTTATATCAACTGTAATGGTTAACCTTTGAATATATTTTACAGTAGATCAAGGAATATTGTTTAAAGTCAACTTATGGACACTTCTATAATACCGACTTTTAGATTACTTGTGAAGTGAACAAAAGTCGATCCATAGACACAAAAATTGTGACATAGTCGACCCAGAGAACAGTTTTTGGATATATATTGTTAACCTTTCATGTCTTAGCAGGATAACTTTCGGTTAGCTTTTAGACACTTTTGGTTGTGTGGGATTGTTATTCAATGATATCGATATCAACGACGACATCTTTGAGATCTTGTTCACGTAAATATTTTTTAGGGAGCTTTACTAAGCACACATTTGTATTTCCCAATTTTCTTTGTTTCGTTTAGTAAAACTGAACTATATTACTAAAATAATATGTGCCTTAAATGGTAAACAATAAAGAAATAACACGATGAGTAGTGCGAAGATGAAATAGTGCAAAAAAAATAACAGGTTTTTAGTATTTTATAGCAAAGCTCGCTAGATCTAAACGAATTCCAATTTCTCTTGAATTTTTTATGATATGAGGGGAGAACTTTATGTTACCATAACACAAAATGTGATGATAATACTCAGTAATTTTTAACCGAATCTTCTATATTTTAGTGAATCACGGTTTTTTTACGGTTTTCAATTCAATAATAATAATTAATGCTTATTAATGGTAAAATGTGTGTGTCCCTTCGAGCGCAATGTGACAAAAACACATTTTGCACGTGTTACATGGACCATTTTTTATACGGTCGTATTTTATTAGGTTTAAATTGTTATAGAAAATCAATTTTGTAGGTGACCATTTCATTGCTTTCAAGCTTTTGGTGGTTGGCGCAGAGCAAATAGAGTTATACGATAACCGTAAACGGTAGCTTATACATTATTTGAGTATAAGCGATTTCGTGTCCAAATATGCAGTATGCAATAAATCATCAATCCTACGTAATAAATTAGAGTACACGGTAGATTCTCGTGTTTCATTGATTGATGGTTACGATGGACCTGCAACACTTATATAAAATTTCTATTTTAGTAGAAAATTATTCCGAGCACTTAATGAAGAATTATAGAACAAATTGTTAACTTTATTGTTTAGATGACAGACCGTTTAAATAATGCAATATTATCAAAATGAGGTAACAAAATGTAAATTAACAATTAGCAAAGCATCTTTGCTTGATATAATTAATAACGTAGTATAAATTTCGATATTATGTAACTGTACACGAAAGCTAATACTAATATGCATTGTAGCTTACAATTTCCTTAATTGATTCGGTTCCAGAACCGTTACCGATTATACATTAATCCACATATACATGCTTACCCTCTTCAGATATTTGTTTAAACTATAATTAATTACTTAATTGAATTTAGAACATAATGCACTGCTATTAGGAATACTTAGAAATAATTTAGGTATGGGGGTAGTTCAAATTGGTTGTGTGACTAAATGTTCTGACCAACCAACGTAGTCAGTTGAATGCAACAGTGAATACCCATTTATACAAATCCAGCAACAATAATAAAATAGATGTTTTTATGACAAATCACAGCACAGCAGTTTCAAGGGCATTGTGTAAGTTGTGTGGCATTCCAAACAAAAACGAAATGTAAATTAACCGCAAATAAAAAACTTTAGGCAGGCTGAATGAATTTGTATCATGCACCAATCCCGATGTGGGATACAAATGCTTACCCCAATAAAAATTGTTGATTTTTCCCTTCAAACAAGTGCTAAAGAATATACATATCTATATGATAATAAATAAGTTAGCTAACGTTTATTTAGACAAGTATAAAATAAAGAAGATAAGTAAACAAATTTATAACCGAAAAATTTTCTTTATCATGGCAAATGACACAAACTATTTTTTTGACACAAGGCAATGAGTGGAACAAACAAATGTTTTGCATTTGTCACAAGCATTTCTTGTCCTTTTATCTTCCTTGGGCATAAAGTACAACGCTTGGAATTTGTCGATGAAGATGGAGGAACTAGAATCTGTCTGCATTCTGGTTCTTTGGTACCAAATAACATACGAATTGTTTCCACAACTCTTTTTGACAGGTGACACTGAGACCTACGTTCCTATGCGCACGCATACTAAGCAAGTTTCTTGAAGAATCAATGAAGTAGTGGGGAGTTTACGTGCAGTACGAGGTGGGATACAATATTGTAACCCAAGCACTTATTTAATTTTTTTTTGTTTGACTGAAATATGAAATGAAAATTCGAGCAGGGTTCAAATTTAAACTTATATATTGCTCCCGAGGCTAAAATAAAAAAAACTGCTATTACATATTATGTAATAGACTACCTAAAAGTCTTGCAATCTGTCA
Source organism: Pyrocoelia pectoralis (assembly GCA_036250285.1). Taxonomy (NCBI): domain Eukaryota; kingdom Metazoa; phylum Arthropoda; class Insecta; order Coleoptera; family Lampyridae; genus Pyrocoelia; species Pyrocoelia pectoralis. The sequence continues at coordinate 43,447,676 of CM070078.1, forward strand.
TTGCCCTAGTGATGGCATTCGTTCAACAATTTTACAATTCCCGAGAAAACATTTCATTTCCAAATTGACGAAAACGTGCAAAAAACATAACATATACTTACATACTTCGAACATACGTAAGTCTGGAAAGCATTCAGCTGATGATTCTCAATGATGGGAAGTAGCGAAATATTATTCATAAAGAGTTAAATCTTAAAATTTATGCAAGATGGTTACCGAAACTGCTTACCCAGGCACAAAAGCAAGCACCTATTAAGGTGTCAACTGCGCATCTTCCATGATTATGAAAGTGAAGAAGAATCATTTTTGAAAACTGATTTCATCATTGTGTTGGTAACAAACAGTTTGCCGAGGTATTTAACCGGGGAGACCAACATAAGGAGGAAGAGGATAGTGGCACGGTTTAGAGTGGGGAATGAAGAAAGGGACAATAAGTACCGGTGGGAGGAGGAGAGGGTATGCAAACTGTGTGGAGAGGGAAGGGAGACGATGGTGCATATGGTGGAGGAATGTTGTGAATTAAGAGAACAGGAGGGAGTTTGGAAATGGGTGTTAAGCGAGGGAGGAGTAGGGATAAAGTGGATGGAGGAGGTGATAGAATTTAGGAAAAGGAGAGGATTGTAATCTGTAGGGGATGGGAAGTGGATAGACTGTAATGTTAGGGGGTATTATTATTTTATTGTGTTATGTTAAGTTATAGGAATAGGAATCGTGTACATGTAATAAGTACAATAAATTAAATTGGGTTAAATTGATCAAATATGAACTGGTGACACAACTTCGCCTAAAGTCTCCATATTTTACATTTTGAATTTGTAAGGAGAAATGTGAATATCCAATGAGAACTTAACTTGTTTAAAGTATATGAGAGGTAATTTTTTCTAAAGTGAAGCAACAATGAGAATTTTAAATTTCGTTTATTTATAAAAATGTATTAAATCTAAAATCCTGGTGGAAAATGCTTTTCATTAATGTTACTTCACTACATTCAAATAGCCTTGGCAAGAAACAAAGTTTGTTCACAAAAAATTGACAAAAAAAAATTTTAAAAATGATATAAAGCAACCTTGTGATGAATTTTTGAATCTGAATACATGACGCATATGATAAAATGGAGGCTTATTTGAACATTTAATTTTATATTAATTAGAACCCAAGGTTTATAATGACTAATTTATAAATTTGTATGCGATAAATCAAGGAAAGCAACATTTTTAAAAACGTAAGGATCGAGCACCAAAAAAACCTTTTCCAATAGTCCCAAGTAGATAATTTAAACTGGACATACTTTACCCCTTTGAATACGTCGATAATATTTAGATTCATCGCCATGAACCCAACGTATCAGACAGTCATTGTTTTGTCTGCACTGAAATTAGCGAATTTAAAAGAATTTTTTTAGCACTAACTTACCATTAGTGACACAGTTATCTGTTTTCCTTGGTTCAGAACTTTAATTAAACAACGATTACGATTTAATTAGTATAATTGCACAGACACAGAATTTAAAACTCAAAAACACGAACGCAATACCGAAGAGCAATTTCGAAATTCAATCCTACCGCCCCAAAGTTTGTCAATGTACTGATTGGTAATATCATGGATCTATTCATACTAGATCTGTGGTAATATCGTCGAAAAGTTACAGAACAGCGTTTATCGTTATCAAGTTTATTTATAAGAACTAGTTACTTTCACATTTTAAGACTGCAGTGATTTACATAAATTTAAAGAATTTTGAATCAGTTTATCACGTACAATAGTTGCACGAGATAAAATGATGTTATCAACATTATTATAGTAATAAAAAAAAATCATCTCTGGTTTTATCGCACTTTGTTTAATTATAGCCGTCAAAAGTGAGTGAAACAAACATTTTTTTAAATTCACTAATGGATCAGTGCCCACAGTGCAAAAAAACGTTTCTGAAATGTTTTAGAAACGTATCTCTGAAACATGAAACATCTCCGAAACAGCGACAGAAACGTATCATACACATAACATAGATGTTTAATGTCCGCCTTCAGAAACCTAGATTTGAAACAACACAAAAACGTTACATCGAAACATTTTATATATGTTTCAAGAAACATATCGGAGAGTAATTTATTGATATGTAGGAGAAATGTGTCCTTATAAATGTTTCATACGTGAATATTTGAAATGTCTCATTCATATATGTTTCATTTGAAACATACCTGAGTATAAAAAAATTGAGATGTGGTAGAAACTATGGTACCGAGAGCCCCAACTGCTCTGAGGGGTCTTTTCCCAGTGCGCAGGCCCTGCAGGGCCCCATGTACTCCGGTGGCTTGTTCTCCAGGGCCCCCAAAATTCTCTTAGTGTAGACTCGAAAGAGATCGGTGATGCTGAAAAATCCTTTTGCTTCAAGTGGGATTCGAACATCGGTCGCTTATTTAGGAATTCAGAAAACAGCCACGCAACTACCTGAGCTACCGACTCGCTGGCAAATAAGCCATTTTGATGTGCAATATTACCCATCTACTTATGATGAATAAATCTATTTTTGGAAACGGAAATTTTTCGTTCCAATTAAACACTAAATTGTAATTTTGGATAAATATGTAAAACACTCACATTGAAACGTGTATTTTTAGCTTCTTACGATATGTTTCAAGTGATTAGGTTTCTAGTACAACGCTACTAAATACAAGTAACATTAACTTTGAAAGATGACTCAAACGAAACATCACATTTTTAATGAAGTTTCTAAAATTTTATACGTTATCACTAAAGTTGGGATAGTTAGACAAAATGAAAGTTTAAAAAAGGCAGGCAAAAGGCATAAAAAATAATTTAAAAAAAGCATCTAAAAAGACAAAAAAGGACAAAAATGGCACGGAAAAGCGAAAACTGTCGAGATAAAATCAACACATACATATTCAATTTAAGTATAGACAAACAAATATGTTTTTGAAAAAGTAATTACAGTTGATAGATGCTATCTGCTGGTATTCTTTTTCAATAAAGTTTTCTGGCTAATTAAAATGCGCTTAACAAGGCATAATGACTAAGGGATGCAATTTCAACAAAGACTGTATGTAGGTGCAGCTTGTAGGTAGAAATAATACAATGGAAAATATTTCAAAGTAAGGAAAATGACTCATCCGAGTTATTATTGTAAGAGGCTTAAATATTATAGACAAAGTTTGTATTCAGTTTTTATACCAAATTCCTTTCCCTTTCAAACAATTTGCTTTCTTAGAAATTACCCAGAAAAATATAAGTACCTATATAAAATCTAAAAATTAAAAAATACTTACATTTCAAAAAACTAAAAAAAATTACAGAAAAGGTACTAAATACTTACGCGATAATATCAAAAAAAAGGTAAAAAACGCAATAAAACTAACAGAAACCAAAAAAGGCAGATTTTAAATAGGGTCTGCCTTATGTTTGTCCATTTATAAAAAAAGGCATCCTAGCTTTAGTTATCACATTCCAAAAAATATATCACAGAGATATATTTTTGGATACATATCTAAAACGTTCACACCGAAACGTGTATGATGTGTTTCTTACGATATGTTTCAACTGATAAGGTTTCTGGTACAACACTACTAAACACAACTCCGTAACGTTAACTTTGAGATATGACTATTTTGTTTCAAACGAAACATCACATTTGTAACGTTTCTAAAATGTTATACGTTATCACATTCAGAAAAATACATCACAGAGATGTATTTTTGGATACATATCTAAAACGTTCACACCGAAACGTGTATGATGTGTTTCTTACGATATGTTTCAACTGATAAGGTTTCTGGTACAACACTACTAAACACAACTCCATAACGTTAACTTTGAGATATGACTATTTTGTTTCAAACGAAACATCACATTTGTAACGTTTCTAAAATGTTATACGTTATCACATTCCAAAAAATACATCACAAAGATGTATTTTTGGATACATATCTAAAACGTTCGTATTGTAATGTGTATATTTGTATTTTATGTAACATATCAATTGAAACGTTTATAAAAAATTACCATTTATTCGCTTTCGACAGGAATGTTCCAGTAATGTGTCTTAGATGTTTCTTAGGAATGTTTCATTTGTAACCCTTATGCAAGATTTAGAAACGTTTCATGGATGTACTGTGTTCAGTGGGTGGTCATTTTGATCTTATTCTCGGTAGATATTTTACTACTGCTTGCTAAGCCCATATGGGTTATATTTGAAATGATACTATAAACTTTGTGACAGATTTTCGAATGTTACCCTTTTGTTAAAGGAATCCAAAATGTACATTTTTAATAAAGTTACTGATTATCTTACCAGAAAATACACAAGATTTTGAAAAAAATCACATCGTGCTGGATTCATGTTGTGTTGTAACTATTTATGGACTTATTAAAAGTAAGCACGCTCTATATTATTATTATTATTATTATTATTGCTAGGGGTGGTCCCAATTGGTTGGTCCACTGCGACCTTTTGTTCTATTGTGCTCCCCGCTGTTGTCTACCCTTCGAGAACACCTTTATCTTTCACAAAGGTGTTCCCTTGCCTTTGTGAATGCTTCACATTGGAAAATAACGTGATTGGGCGATTCTTCGACTGCATCACAACCCCTGCATACCGGGGTATCGATCAGTTCAATGTTATGAAGATTTTTGTTCAGGCAACAGTGGCGTGTGACCATCTCTGTCGCAAGTTTTATCTTCGTCCTGCTTAACTTTAAGATGGACGCTGCTAAGTTCCCGTTTGGGGTTTCCAGAAAGATCTTGAAATGACTCTGTCCTGGTATTTTCGCCCAGTGACTGCAATGCTCTTTCGTGAGTATTACCTGAATTTACCTTTTCGCTGTGTTATATGTAATCCCACAGGCCAGTTCGGGTCCTATGACTTGTTTTGCGCTTGCCCTTCTCGCAAGTTCGTCAGCGACTTGGTTAGCTGCGATTCCCGCGTGTCCAGGTGCCCACACTAGTGTGACTGAGTGGAACTTACCTAGTGCGTTTAGCCCTGAATTTACCACATATGAGTCTAGTGCTGCAATCGCTGCTTTACTGTCTGTAACTATAAAGATTTTCCTTTTGGTAAGGTTCTCTTTTATAGCTGATCTGTCGCTGTCAAGATTGCATATACCTCGGCTTGGAACACGGTGGCTTTTTGTTCTAGGTGTACAGAAATTTTGCAGCCCCATCCATTGATCTCGTAAACCCCAGAGCCAGTGCCCTTAGTAAGCACGCTCTTTACTCGATATAGTTTTTAAAGTTGTCTGTTACTTTATATCCATAATACCAAGACATTTTTAAGATCCATTTAGCATTTCCACGTTTTAAACAAAACAAGGTAAACTTAATAAGACTGTTATGGTTATTAATACCCTTAAATTGCAGTAATTAGAAGAATATTATATTATTAGATATCAATTGAATAGTAATGTATCATAAACATACTGTATATTGTAAATTTACTTACCAATTTCCATAAATTTATTTAACAGTCCCAGCATGTTTTCAGATTTGTTCCTGAATGATTACCATTAAAAAAGTAGTCGACCTTTCTACATGAAATGCCCTACTTCAATTCACTTTTGGGGTTTATAGGTCATTTATGTAACATAAAAAAGCAAAAGAATTAATAACTTTATCACAAACCTATCACAAACAAGGCAAACATTCTGCCAATAAAATTCAGCCTACAATAAGTTATGCACCGTTGCACGTAACACCTCCCTACAATACGTCTTTGAAATACTTTAAGATCGAAGTCATACGGAATGTTAAAACTAAAAGCATAATACTGTTTTATAGCCAATGGCAATTATAGATTTAAAGTTGGCATCAATAAAAGACAATACCTGTCGCTAACTTACTAGTTAAAGCTTAATGGATAATAAATGGATTTCTTAACGCTTGAGCAACTCAAACGATCTAAAAGTTTGTTTGCCTTTAAGCTTCAATCTACAACACCAACGTTTTTGAGATTTTCTTCCAACATATTGATTAATGCACTGAAAAGAAACGTAAATAAACCGCAATGTTATAATTTGTTGGGTAAATATTTTTTTTCATTTTTACGTTCTCATTTGCAATTCTAATTTTTTTTGAATCTCGCCGCACAATAAGCAAGATTTTTAGCAGGAATTCTGTTTTGCTAAATTATTCGCAATTACACAAATGCCTCTATTACTTGTACTTGTAAGCTATGCATTGTTCGCTGCTCGAGGTGAAATGTCAAGAATGTATAGAAACCATTTTGATCGACTAAAGTTGGTAAAGCACTGATTTCGACATATTCCATACCATGTCTGCTAATTATGACTGTTTCAAACGTAACGCGAATAAAGTTAAATTAAATTTTGTTGATAACTGTATTATTTTAGTCAATATTTACGAACGAAAATTATCAAATATTTCTTGAAGTATGAAGTACCTACTTGAAGTTATTTATCTAAAACGTCTATCTTTTGTATAGTAAATGTTTACTTTTGTCAGCTGAAATATATTAAAAAAGGGCGATGTTCTTCTAAAAACACAGGGGATGTGGTAAATGTTACGAGCACTTTTGAAATGATTAAATGTTATATGAAGCCAACATTTTTTACACAATATGACAGATGTTTAATTACATCTACCTAGCTTCGATTACACGTCGAATAATTGCCATAAATAATCAGAAGGCATTCAGTACATTCCATATTTTAAACTTTGATTGCACCTAATTTATTTTAGTTTTAAATATCTTTGCGTGTAACACACAAGAAACGCTTTTATTTTGTAGATATTTTCAAAACTAGAGGACCTTATAGAAGTGTATCAACTTCGTTATTTAATTTATATACAATTAAGTGGCCGTTGAGTAGAAAAAGCCATTCGATACAATTGGAATTTGGTTACTATACTTACTGTTCGACGAAAAGCGCCCAGGAGTATAGCGACTTCAGTAGTGTTATAACTTTAACAAAACATATACACTGTGTCCAAAGTAAGGAAGGCCACTATGGGGATTTCGAAAACGGTAAGAGATAGACTTTCGATTAAATGGGAGAAAAGTTGGGCAATTTTGAGTTTAGTAAGATGACATTTTTAAACTGACGAAATTCTGACAAGAAGCGATATTTTCAGGATTTGTTTTTTGACAAATTGTTACTTTGTCGTTGATGTTAAATAAAAATTAAAAGAAGCTTCTACAATCTACAGGTACTTTTTAACGTTCTTTAACATGGCATACAGCAAATTGGAATCCGACGTTTCACTTTCAAGTAACCATCATCAACTTTGTTTTTTTAAATACGGTCCTGACTTTCTTATACATAATATTAGAAGAGATGTTTATTCTGCATTGAAGCATGTTTCACTCTTTATGGTTTAATTGCGATTTTATACTTATTTTACTTAAATTTACTAGATTCTACTTTGGAAGATGCTCTTGATATTTTACCTTAAACCGTAGTACGCCAGTACGCGATTGTTGGTTTCAGCAGAATGGTGCACTTGTGCACAATTCACTGGTGGTTAGGGATTACCTTTCAAATGTTGCTATATATCAGCGCCCATATTAATTTTTCAACTTTTAGCTTAAATAACTAGTTATCACAATTTCTCAAATTACTTTTAATACGTTAGTTAGAGGTACCACTCTCCAAGGTTTGTTTAGAAAATAAATATAAAAAGAGATTAATGACGGATTCTGAGCAGGATGGTAACCTTGTGATAGAATAAATGCTGATGCGGTCTATTAAAAGTAGGGGTGGGTTGACACGAAGAAGTGAACTTGCAGGCAACTTGGCTTAACTCAATACTTGTGTGTTGTCTTTGCAGCTCCGTAATGCAAGGATACCGCACGGTTTCATTTGAAACTAGCGAACAGCACAAAGAAGTTGGGGAAACCCGGCGATCCCAAAAATTTATGGAATGCATGAAACCCATTTTCCCATTTGATTGTGAAACATCTCTCAGAAATATTCTTACAGGTGTTATAATGCTGACCCAAGTGTAAAAGTACATGAACTACATTCAGTTGGCACAGAAATAATAGACAAAATGGTTGAAAAACCGGCATACACATATTTTGTCTACGACAGAGTGAAGACACTAGGATCCGCATCTGGTGTTACTAGTGCAGAAAAACATTCACATAGATCCAGCATTGTTGTTGCAGAGAAGTGGCTACATTTGGTGACATGCATCGTAACCTTAAATTAGAGCTATGTGCTTATCCGCCAGCATTATTTTAATCACGAACTCTATTAAGAAAAGCTCACAGCCTCCGCTGAAAAAGTGTGGTAACTTATGCCCAGTCGAAGTCCCTTTAGATGGAGGATCCCTACTTCATTGTGTGCCTTGGAAACCTGTGGATACATACCGGAACAAATTCCTACGCAAACTTCACATTTCATAATAATAATGGCATTGATGGATTAGAGCTCTGTGCTTATCCGCCAGCATTATTTTAATCACGAACTATTAAGAAAAGCTCACAGCCTCCGCTGAAAAACTGTGGTAACTTATGCCCAGCCGAAGTCCCTTTAGATGGAGGATCCCTTCTTCATTGTGTGCCTTGGAAACCTGTGGATACATACCGGAACAAATTCCTACGCAAACTTCACATTTCATAATAATAATGGCATTGATGGCATGATAAGTTTCTTGGGCAAAAAAAAAATGTCTTGGCAAATTATACAAATAAGCAACGTTTCATTACTCTATGCAAATTTCGATATTGTTCTTCTACAGCTTCATCATGTCAAAATATAACGACCATTACTGTTAACTAAGGCCACTTAGAGTTAGACTTAACAACAAACATAACCACAACCCCTAAACTTTGACTTAACTACAACTCCCAACTTGACTAACAACTAACAAGTAGTGGGAGGATAATGCAAAACAACTTGACTTACGGTTATTTCCAACCGTATTACATAGGTAATTGCAAGTAGCAATAACGTATTTTTCTGTCAACGAAGTAAATAATCGGATGAAACGAATCCTAGCATTTTAACTAAATAGCTAAATTTATAATGTTAGTTCTACCAAATACTCTCTGGTGGATGAAATTAATTGGATTATTTTTTGTAAATTTAACGATATACTCAAATTCGTCAAAGACGGCAATATTAATTAATCCCTCTGGACTAGCAGGCGGATTAATTAATTCCTAACTCAAACTTCGCATATACATAATTAGTAAAAGAGATAACTCTTGGAGCACAGAATAAATATCCAAATTTGTGATTAAATTTTCGTAAAAAAAAGCAGCCTTAAATAGAAAAAGGAACAAGAGAAATTTAGTTGCACTAGACTAGCAGAGGAATTAATTAATTCCTAATTCACAATTCGCATACAATTAGTAAAAGAGATGACTCTTGGAGCGCAGGATAAACATCCAAATTTTGTGGATAATTTCCGTAGAGTGTAGCTACAAACATTACACTATTGAAGAGCAGCTCTAAATTGAAAAAGGAACACAGAGAAAGTTAGTTGTAAAATAACATGTCTAATAATTTAAGATTTTAAAAATCATTCATACTTCTATGCTAGAATCTTCGACACCAATCTATATTTTATTGCACGTTCAACGTTAACTTCAAGTCGCACCCGTTACTTAATTGCCATTCTTTATACGAAACCCATTGTAACAAATAATATATATTCAAGTAATAGAATCATCGTAGCATACGCGGAGGGTGATAAATCTCAAACTTCTTTCATTAATATTACATGAGCTCAAATAATTTCTACATTTTCATATTTGACGTATAAATTTATGATAAAACTTACGGATGCAAAAATATGGTTTTCCACAATTTGAGTATCAAAAAGCTACTTCATTTCATACATGTAGATCTAAGAGGGACCTTTAAATTTGGTTCCTCAAAGAGACCATTTCTTTTTTACAAACAAAATTCGTAGGGAAATTTACGTTTGAACCTTTTCCACAGAGCTAAAGCTTTAGAAACGTATTATAATGGCAGTGTAGAAGTAATTACTTCTAAAATTAATTCCTTTCGCGTATTTTATACCCTCTCTAAGTTTACGATCAACCCTAATTGTTAATAATTAACAAACAATGCTAATATAATTTTGTTATCGACAGGTACATGCCGCATCAGCAACCCCACATAATGGCGTTTCCTGTATCCGGCGTTCATTTAGCCCTTCAAAATACTGATTGCGATCGAATACATTGTAAAGTTCAACTAACTAAACTTACAAGGCATCACAGTGACGGAGCTTATCGTTGCGAAGTGTCCAGTGAAGCACCTACATTCCGTCTCGCAGCTGAAACTCACAATATCACAGTTGCAAGTAAGTTATTTACAAAATCCTCTCAGATAAATTTTCTATATAGAACGACGAGTTTCTTCTTAGACGGTAATTTCGATTTTCCTTACAGCTTTACCAAAGGAAAAACCACGAATACAGGGATTGGAAGAAACGTATAATGAAGGAGATATTTTATCCGCAAATTGTACTTCGTCTCCATCTGATCCCGCTGCCATTGTTACATGGTTTATACACAACCAGCCGGTGAGTTGCTGCTTAAAATGCACGTATGAATAATTAAAAGTTTTAAGTGTATTATTATATGACAATGTGAAATTACAAGGTATATTAAAGCTCAAATACAGATCAATCCACAGCGCTTTTTGTGAAATCAATACGCGTATAGTTCATAATATAGTTTCATTTTTGTGGAATCAACGTAATCCATAATAATGAATACGCGCAATTAAAGAAGAGCTTTTACGACTTTGTACCGTTTTTCCAGAGGGATTAGTAGATAGTAGTGTCATAAAATAAAACTTTCAGTTTAAAATTTCCGCTTGAATTCATTACTATAAAATATTAATTAAATTACACATGGTATAATTACAATTTCTGATTTTATAAATTTTATTTGCAAAGCTACCAATGAAAGCTTGCTTTTGTTTCACATTATAATGAGAAGGTAGGAATGTGAATTTTCAAAATTCTTAATAATTCGGGTTAGATATTACGTATGCGAGTGATACAAGACTTTTAAAAAAAATTTAACAATCTTAGAATTAATAATTACAAAATCATTAGTAGAGTGACTAGACATGAAATTTCATGTGCGTTTTCTATGCATAAACACACGCCAAATGAATTTTTTCTAAAACCATACACTTCATCACAAGAATACCTAACCTTTGAGGAAGCTTTTGGTGTACTTTTTAAACGTTTCTTTTAGATGTACGTATGTGGTGTTCCAATATTCAGCAAGGCTGCCTTTTATCGTTTTTATTTTAAGTGATAGAATTTTGTGCTTTATTTATTTATTATTAGATATTTATTAAACTTTAGCTGAAAAATAGCTATTCGAATGTTTAGAAAAGAACCTTTACTTTGTTTTGATTGAATACAAAACCTTTGTTGTAGCAAATTTGACGTCCACCTTGCTACGTTACTTTACATTTTGTTGGGAAATAAACAGTTTCATGATTAGAAGAGTAAAAGTTAAATTTTGTAGTTCTACGTTGTTTGTCAGATTCGTGGACCTATACTAGAAATCTCTTGCTTTCATTTCAAATTTCTTGTGACAATGAAAGATGTGAGCGTCAGCACTTTCGCTTATACAGTTGTATATCGTTTGGCACGATTTGACGTGATACTTGTTGATATACACTTTATCGGTTTGGCACACTTAACCCTTCTTCGAGAAAGTGGAAATTTTAACATAACCGAACCCATTACTTATTGTTGTTTTGTTAATCGGTCAATTACAGACTACGTTAATTAAATTCTTTACAATAATACTTGTAATCTAATAAATAAGATATGTACAGGCCATTTGAAAAGTTTTACAACGATTAGAAATAGTTTCGGTTTCATTAGAGATCATTTTTGTGGTGATGCAAACTTTATCATTTCACTGTTTTGTCACATTCCCTAAACCTGGGGATGATCTTCTTCTAATGTAAGATAGGACCCATCTTTCTAGCATACACCAAATGGCCAAACATTTGTTTTTCTTTTGGACATGTATCTATGTACCATATCGTTCGAGCCTACCCTTCCTAATGTTATAATACAAAAATTTTCTCCATCATCCTTACATTGTTAGTCAAAACAAATATACAAATTCAATGAGTTAATAAAATTTGGAGAAAATTAATTCAAATATAGACGTTTTTCCTTCAGGATTCTTTCTAGGCATAAATTTCGAACTATTAAATCTTTAGTTCTCTGTTACATTTGCCACTCATTAGTATAGACGGAGTGCTCAGTTTAGGCTAGTAATGTAGTTGTCAAGGAATTCCGATGCTTATAGGGTTTGGAGAGCGTGTACTATACTATAAGAGACATCTTATTCAAAGCTCCCGGTAGATATTACCAAAATTTAAATGGATACCATCCCACATACTACGGATGGGGGGTATTATTATAAATTGAAATCAATACTTGCATGAGCAAGTGTCACAAAATGGGGATAAATAGCCTTCCCCATACACTTAATTTATTGATCTTATTAGATACACATCCAGCTAAGGATTAACGATTGTTGATTTTAATTTTAATTACATGTTTCGACAATAATTGCAATTGACATCATTAGGTAAAGCTAATCATGTGTGAAACGGTATGAATTAACTACATATAAAACATTGAAAACTGAAATAGTAAAATTGATAAAAAATGCAAAACTCAAATCACATGGTACCAGACGAGTTACCGCTGGAAGGAAGTGAACGAACTTACAATTTCTTTAATTACTGTTATTCGTAGGTGCCCATTGCCTTTTAAAATAGGGCTGGATGTGTATCTCATAAGATCAATAAATATCGTGTATGGGGAAGGTTTGGTGACACCCATCTACTTTAATTATTGAGCTTGTCATTTATTAGAAATAGTATCTTTGCCACAGAGTCTTATAAATCTTTAACCGCTTCAAGTCCATGGTGCAAATTCCACAAGAACGTAACTGGTAACACAATTGTTCAAATGACCAGCCCAAAAATGCAGTCAATACTATCACGACCTGCACTTCCATTACCTATAGGCAAAGAGCAATGGTCTTTGCTATAGGTTAGGACAGCTTTTCTATAATATGATCAACAATTTTGTTGCCTACGACAAGAAAACATTGCATTTTAGGGTTCTTCAATGATTTTACCAGTTTACAAAAGCATTTTTTGTACCTTTCTTCGGTTGCTACCGTTTGATGATCTTTGATGTATCATTAAAGCTAACAGTTTATTTCCTATTCCTCATTTACGAATTTTATGTTTGTAATTGAAAATCACAATGAGAAATGGTTATATCAAAATCAATTTACCTTATTGGTATTGGCTTACCTAGTACATACATTACATTACATTTTGTTTTACAATACCTATTCTTTCTTACCTTAATTAGTTATGCACAAATTTACACCATTATTTTCTATCACTTGTCATTGTCTTTGCCTTCATTATTGTTTTTTCCTTTCCTTGTTAGTATTTCTCCTATAACATTGTCCCACGTTTCTTGTTCCTGTTGCCTATTTTTCTTGTCTCAAATACACAAGTTAAACAGATATTTTTAACTTGTGTATTTTCTTTTATCCGGTGTAGGTGGACCCACCATGCTAGTTGTCATTCCTCGATGAGATTATTGTTACTGGGTTTATCTCTAATTCTTCCCTTATCTGGCTACTTCTTATTCTGTGTCTCAAAGTGACACCTTTCACTCTTCTTAGGTATTTCATTTCCGTTGCTTCCACTATTGATTTCGTTTTTTATGTCAGTTGATACACATGATTCGCATCCATATGTCAGATGGGTCTAAAAATTGTTTTGTACACAGTAGATTTTGTTTTTTGTGACACCTCTGTTTTATTTACAAAGTAGGCACTTAAACTAGGTACTTAAACTTTCGTATCTGTTCAATCTCTTCTCCATTTACTTTTATATACATCTTCTGGTGGTCTTTTCCAATGGCCATTACTTTCGTTTTATTTATTTCATCTTCATTCCATTATTCGTTAGTTCCTCGTCCCATATCAGTAAGGTTCGTTGTAATTATTTCTCTGTCCCTGCCATTACTATAATGTCGTCTGCAAATGCACAGGTTGGAGTTTTCTGTATCACACGCCTAGCCCTTTCATTCACTGGTGACATGCTCTTATTATATCATCTATAAAATGGTGAATAGTATAGGGCTCATTGTTCCTCCTTGTCTTTGCCCTTCGGTTGTTATAAACTCTTCTGATGTTCTTCTCTTACGTATCCTTGTCTTTTGATACAAACTTTTAATTATTCTCGTTACTTTTGATCTCTGTTGATCAGACGTTTCCATACTCTTTCTTTAGGTGTTCTGTCGAAGGCTTTTTCTAGATCGATAAACGATAAATGCAAAGAAGACTTTCTTATTGTATTGTAGCGTTTTTGTAATTATTTGTTTAATAGTAAATATCTGGTCCTGGACACTTCTACCTTTACGGAAACCGCTCTGTACTTCTAATAATATTGGTTCTTGGTTGGTTATCTTGTAGTATTTTGTTCATACAGTTTCAAGGGTATACTCAACAGCGTTATGCCTCTATAGTTATTACATGTCTTCCTGTCTCCCTTCTTGAATATTGGAACAATCTGTCCTATTTCCCAAACTTTTGGTATTTTTTCCTCTTTCCATATTTTCTTAAACATTTTTAGTAGTGTCTTGATGCCTTGTTCTCCCATTTTTTTCAGCATTTCACCTGTAATTTTGTCATGCCCTGACGCCTTCTTATTTTTGATTTTCTTTAATGCTGTTACTTACTCTTCTTCTGTTATACCTTCTTCTTCGTTTTCTGTATTCTGATGTTTTTATTCGGCACATGCACTTTCTTCATTGATCGTATCTTGTAGCCGTAAAAGTTCCTGGAAGTATTACCTCCATCTGTTCATTATTTCTACTGAATCCACAAATAATCTTCCATTTATGTCTTTTATTACTGTGCCCTCTTTTGTTTTTCCTTTCCTTAGATGATTTAAAACTCTATAAAATAACTTTTGGTTCTCTTTACTTTTCTTTTGTAATTTTTCGCCAAAGTCTTGCCACGCTTTCCTTTCGCTTCTTTGACCCTGTTTTTTATATTATGCGCTGTACTTTGTATGCATTGTAAGTATCTTCTGTTTTTTTTTGCTAAATAGTCTATCCACCTCTTCTTCATTAGTTTGACTTGACCTTTTATCTCCTCATTCCACCAGGGGGTTCTTTTCGTATGTTTGTTTGTCTTCATTATACCACAATGTGCATTTAGCTGCTTTTAGTAACGTGTTCTTTATCTTGCTCCACATCTCTTCTATCGTTAGCTGTTCAAACTTCTCTTCATCTGCCCGCAGTTCTCTGCTTATTATGTTCTCATACCCTTTTGCTGTTTCTGTTTCTTGTAGTTTATAGGTTCTTATTATCACTTTTTGTACTGAGTATTCTTTTTTTACTGTTTGCTTCTGCTCTTCTGGTGTCTTTATTTTTCCTACTAATTGGTAATGGTCGCTGTATATCTCAGCTCCCCTTTTCATTCTAACATCTTTCACCGTATGTATTCTTTATCCTTTACTTCTTTTTTCTCGTTTTTGTCAGGTCCGTAGACTGCGATTATCTTTGTTCTTTCTTTTTCTTTTATTTCTACTTCTACAGTGAGGATTCTTTTTGACCATCCTGTCCAATTTCTAATCTTATCGCCTAAGTTCTTGTTGATAATGCATGTCAAGCTTTCTGCTGCTCTTTTATTTTCAGCTACTCAGATGTAGCCCCTTGATTAATATCTTTTCACCTTTCCCTTTTTTCTTTGTCTCTGCTACTAGGTACTACTTCTATTTTATTCATAAATGACTTCTTCTTCTTTTCCCGTTAAGCTTCTTGTATTCCAAACTCTAAATTTCCAGATTTCAAATTCTTGTCGTGTCATCCTTGCTCGTTCCTTCCTATCCATTTGCCTTATTAGTTCCCCCTTCTTATCTTCTTTATTTGGTTTCTTTGTATTTCTATTAGTACTCACTTTTAGTTTCTTTGTTTGTAATTGAAAGACACAATGATAAATGGCAGATATGGCCGATAATAATGATACCAAACAGCAAACTTTCTCTAATTAGTGTAATGTGCAAATCTAATTACCAATTTCAAAATTTAAAGAAAGTATAAACACATTATAGTTGTTTATGCAGCAATATAATATGACAAACGACTGTACTAATTTGCAAAAAATAACGCATTGTACAGCAAAAGTTCACGACAATCGATAATTAACTAATTGTTTGGCACCTAATACGTTCAGAGTCGAACTGCGCACCACCAAATCATTGGTCATCCAGAACATTATTGCGTAATTTCAAAATTATTCCAAATGTATCCTTTATCTGTACTTATTTTGTATAGCTTTATTCCATACCGGTGCCTCTTCCCTCGGAAAGAGAAGCTATAATTTCGTGTATGTCCATTTTCTGAAAATCAGGAAAATATCTTCTATTGCATCAAGATTACTTTACGGATTGGCCTATTCAATACGTTGGAAATGCCAAAACGTGACCAACTTTCAGTTCCTCGGCATTGAGTTTTCAGGGTGTGTGAATTTACGACTAAAACGATACAAAAAATTCCTGGGAACGTCCCTGTGTTACATAGGAGGGACCATGGGATATGCGAGGACATTAATCATGATCAGGATGTCAAGTCTATTAAAACACTTTGTGTTCTTTTTCAATTAACGTGTAGCATTCGTAGTAATATATTTGTACTTTGTACCAATTCGTGCTGAACACCCAGTTGCCACCCATTTATCAGAATTACGTCATTTATGGCAGCTTTATAATAAATATTTCATTTTTCTCATTAAATCTAAGTTTTTTCCTGATTCTGTTTTCGTAGCTAAATTTGGCTTTTTAAAGTAAGCGACAAATAAGTTTTTACAAAAATATCAACGACTCAAGATCGCCCACTTCACCACGTATAAATCGTGACGTATATTTTTCACTGGAATTGCGTAATTTTATAAATCGCTGGATTTATAGAAACCTGCGTTTATGTTAAATGTGAACTGTCACTACCAACATTGATATAAATTTGGGAACATCCTGCTCAAGACAAATTGCCTATTATGTACCCTTCCATTGTTACATCTATTGTTATTGAAGAAGATCAATGTGTAAACTAACCACACGCTTTCCAGCATTATAAAATATTGAATGAACAAGCAAAAAGGTCAGATTCGATAAAAAATTCTTGAGTTTTCTTGATAAATTACGGTATATTTGTCACAAGTCGTTTATTTATGTATATGTATATTTTTATTTATACTTGTGCCGCTTGTTTCCCATATTTACTCATTTATGGGAAGAAGATAAGTCAGAAATTTTTCTTTTCCTTGACAAACATTATTTTACGCATTATTAGCTTTAGGGTAGTATTAATGTACCTAACTTATTTTTGGAAGATAAAGGGAAAACAATTTTATCAGATCCCCCAATTCCTTACAATTTGAAATATGAACCACGCATTTACTTGAATGTTTTCATATTGAGAAATGGCAAAGTGATTGAAATGCTCGATTCATTTTCATATTATATCAATTGCTTCCTTTTGAAAAATAAAGTTGGTTACTTCAACATCAAATGACGCTTGTAATGTATTCATTGATCTTGCAGGTGTGTGATGAGAAAAACTAACTTTTGTTTCGTACCTCCATCTACGAACCGTGAACTGATAATTTTCTAAGGGATTTTGGCAAGATCCAACCCAAAAACTTATAGAAGCTGTAGAGGCGGGAGATATCTTATCTGTCAACAAGAACGCAAGAAAAGAGAACGTTATGAAGCGTTCAACTGCTGATAGCACGAACACAATTTAGCTAGTCCAATGAACTTGCAACTTCTTATCAATTTTCTCTGTTAAACTTGCGATTATCTTTAAAATTGATGTTCAAGTTTAACCTTTCAATCGAATTCTTTTTACATACCTATAAAAGTTTTGTTTACATCGCAAAGAAATCTTACATCGTGGCATAATTTACGTGTCAAAATTAGCTACTTGAAGCACGAAAGGGTATTAAATAAAACTGTTTAGAATGCGAGATGGTGTAATGTACGATGAATTCGTGGCCTTTATAAAGCATCCCTTTTTGATCAATCGTGCGTTATAATAGCATAAATAAGGAATTTTCTACCACAAAAACTAGAAAACTAAGGCAATTACTACAAGTAAGCTTACGAACGGTTTTGAAGCAGTAGATGACGGCAATGGTTTTTGATGACAAAATTTTAAGTTTAGGAAAGTTCGTCAAGGGTGTCGCTTTAAAGAGAAGTAGATTTGTTTTCATAGTCTAGCACGCTGACCCACCATTGTTATATACTATCGAGGGTTGACAAGGTTAACCCCGATCCTTACGGGAACGAGATAGAGGTAAACCAAAAAGTAACACTGATCAATATTCGTCATCTTATCACTAACTGTTCGGCCTCACGCCACTCAAGCAGTTTCACCTTTCATGAATATT
This sequence comes from Pyrocoelia pectoralis, assembly GCA_036250285.1. NCBI lineage: Eukaryota > Metazoa > Arthropoda > Insecta > Coleoptera > Lampyridae > Pyrocoelia > Pyrocoelia pectoralis. The sequence goes on from CM070078.1 coordinate 43,466,133, forward strand.
TTGCTCTCTCTTTAGTTTCCACTCCTTGTTATTATCAACATTTCCTCATCCTTTTATTTCATTTGACCCTTTCGCTTTTACTGCAAAGGAATGAAAGCTCTAACACAGATTACTAGACATTTTTATTTTTCAATAAGCTGCATAAATCACAAGTTTTAAAGGTTTGAATGACCAGTTGAATTAAATTTGTATTTGTAGTTCTATTTTGTTGTAAAAATGTGCCAAACGGATTGTCTTTGTTTGCCCTCAGGATGTCTAAAATTTTTGGATAGTGATGACCCTGACATAAGTTTTCTTTCCCTGAAAGGCATTTCTAAACGTGTTCATTTACATTTATGCAATTAAGTTTTTAATAAGTTGTTCTAAAAGGTACGAAATAAATGTGTAGAATCTAATTTGTAGGAAATTTAATTCTAGACAAAAAAGGTCTTTTCATATTAACTCGAATATTGTATATCGTTGTTAGAGCCTTCATCTTAAAATTAAGGAGAGGACGGACATACAATTTTCAACAGAAGTGGTCTGCTCCTGAAATAAATATCTGCACAACATGTAACTGACCAATAGGCCGTTATGCAGAAGTTGTGGTGGCTGAAAAAGACAAAATGCCATATCGCGTCTTCTGTCGATGTGTGACATTACTGGCGTAACTACAAAATTTCGGACCTCCCCCTCAGAAGTAGGCGACTCGACGGCGGCTATCAAAAGACAATCCTTTATAGTTTTTATTTTCCTTTTGCGAAACTGGTGATACTGCAAAAAAATTCGAAATAAATGTTGCAATACAAATTAAAAGCTTTGCCTCCGCGCCGGTTCAGTTATTTTGAATTATTATTTTTTATTAATTAGATTTTTTGCTATTACATTTAAAAATATAAAAAACTGGATCAGAACGCCCCCTTGCGTTTAGGGCTCCTAGCTACATCACTATGTGACATACATAAAGTCAAGAGAGAAGCTGCTTGGAAATGAGAAGATTATAGAAGAGGAGGTAACGAAGATTCGTCTCACCAAAATCTTAGGCATTGAAGAGATAGAGGAATCCTGAGAGTGTAGAGGGAGATGCAGTGGACCAATAGGTTGTAGTGCAGGAATCACATGACACCACCTCTAGAGGAGTAATAACAGAGTATTTACGACAACAAAGAATAAGAACAAATAACCAAAGCATAGTATATAAGACAGCCGGATGCCTTAAGGACAAAGTTGGAATGAATAAGCGTCGAAGAACAGAAAAAGCCAAAATCTTTAAATCCGTAGTAAGATTAATCAACACGGAGCAGAGATGATACAAGACACAAGTAGAACAAAAAAGATACTGAACACTAAAGAAGTGCCAATATTAAAAAAAATAAAATATCATTTCTAGATAACCAAACAAAAATTTAGTAGAGGAAGACTTAAAGGCTATATTGGATACAACCGAACCCACTACTAATGATTGCGGAGACTTTAACTCCAAAAATCAACTAGGGGGCTGCAGAGCAAGCAATCCTGAGGGAATTAAGATGGAAAACTATGCGAAAAAATATTCCTTCCAGGTAATAATAGCCCCTGAGAAATACACTTACTATCCATATCGCAGTGATCACCAGCCTGACATACTTGACATTGTTTTACAGAAAAACTTTGACAAACCAATATTCCAAAAAGTAGTAGATGAACTGGACTCTGACCACTTGCCAGTAATAGTCTCGTTTATCAGCACCCCTGTAATGGCACAACCAATACCAAGATTAATCAATGGGGTTGTAAACTGGGAACGCTTCCGAACCAACCTCGACGACCAGCTAAAGTGCCCAGCTAGCTTAAACATTAATAAAGACATAGACAACACATATTAACAACGTCAATAACCAATAGCATGTACAAAGCCTCCAAAACTAATAAAAACACAACCACCAATATCTGCTAATTGAAATAACAGAACTAATTAAAAGGAAAAGCCAAGTTAGGCGAGAATGGCAGAGAGGTAGAATGCTGGAAACGAAACGTCTACTAAACAAACTAACGCATAGACTAAAGCTGAGAATCTACACATACCAAAAATATATTGAAGATCTTCAACCAGGTGACATTGGGATGTTGAGAGCTACCAAACGTATTCTAAAGCAATGCGAGGAAACTCCAACTCTAAGTGTAGAAAATACAATGCAAGCTATTTAGCCTACCTTGTAACAATTTACATCGCTTGTCTTCGTCAGGGCTATTTCCCCGATTTTTCTTGTCGTAGCCCAGGTCTGGCTAGAAGGCCTAAAAACCAAAATACTCAAGATCGGAATAGCCAGTACCTAAAAGCAATTGTCTTCTCTTTCCTCGAAAATCGAGCTGTACGCATAAACTCATCAATGTCAGAAACAAAGTCCATTAGAGCAGGAGTACCGCAGGGAAGTGTACTGGGGCCGCTGTTATTCAATGTCTTCACATCAGACATCCCTACAACAGAGGTAACTTTAGCGAACTTCGCGGGCGATACCACAATTCTGGCACAACACACCGAATTCACCCAAACCATTGAGAAGCTGCAAACTGCAATATAAAAAGTAACAGGTGGAACATTCAAATTAACCCCACCAAATGCCAAGCAAAAATATTCTCCCTAAGAAGAATCAGAAACCCTCCCAGTGTAGCAATCAATAACAAAATTATTCCTTGGAGTTCAACTGATGCTGCCGTTAAGTACCTGGTAGTGCTACTATAGATACACGACTTACTTAGAAGTTTCTCTTAAACCTCAAAATAAATCAAGGTTACGCGAGACTGGCGCAACTGTATCCCCTCATTAACAGGAAATCGTCACTTAAGCCTAAATGTACCATCATGATGTACAAATCATTAATAAGGCCATTAGTGCTTTATGCATCTGGAGTAACACCGCAAAATCCAATATTGAAAAAATGCAAAGACTTCAAAATAAAGTTCTTCGCATCGCACTGGACGCACCGTGATATGTCCGAAATGAGCAGCTGCATTATGAACTTAGACACACTTATCTACAATACAAAACTACATCAGCGCGAGTGCCAAAAAATTCTTTAGAAGCATACACGATTGCGCTGTACATTTAGTCCAGTCAACGAACGGCTGAAATCGAAATTTTTAATCACCCCTGAAAACCGGATATTTAGATTTAGGTAGTACTCCAGGTACTAAATCCAAATTTGCAGGAGAAAAAACGTCCGGGAAAGGTGAAAAATTAATTAGAAAGTGTGGAAATTTGACATATCTTGCTTCATTCGCTATTATTTAAAATACGGTAAGTTATATCGAAAACTTTTCAGTATAAAAATTGTAGAGCGGAAAATTCTACGTTGGAATAAGTCATTATGTGATAATTTCGATACGGTATTTCCGACGTAACAACGAATTTCCCGAACTGTCGATTTTAAAGCGTAGGTACTTCGACCGAGAATTCCAAAGCGGAAACTGAACATTATTCTATCCTTTTCTATACTTTATACGACACTGTTTGCAGAAGTGAGGAAGAACCATCGAATCGAAAAGGATAGAATGTCCACTAGGCTAACTCCGTTGCCGCTTTGGAGTCGTCGGTCGTAGTATGCATTTAAACTTCGCTTTAAATCAAGACATTTGAATAGATTTGTTTGAGGTTATCTTTATTAGCAATGTTTTAACGTCCAAAACCATTGCCATAGTTGTAGCTGTTAAGATACAAGAAATGTAGGCCTAAACACGAATTTTTCTAAAAAACCTTTATTTTCTGACCACAAGGAAACAAAATACTTGAAAGTTATAGTCGTGACCGTGATTTTACAGTTTCAGTAAACTTTGTTTTATTGCACCCTTAATCTTTCTAAAAAGATCAGAGATAATTCATCGTATCTGGGATATTTTCGAGATTTGCATAACCAGTAAAAATGCTGTACTGACTCTGATTGCTTTTAAAACAAAAAGCTATTATATCTTAGCGTTTTCATCAAATGTGAACATACTGTATAAGAAACAAACTACCTATATTGTATAAGCGCCGATTCGTTTTATAAACACAGGTTTGCATGGACACCTAAGTCGACCTAATAATTCTGTTGTTGCCTGGATTACGCAAAATATAGATGAATAAATTTGCAAAGTACAGATCACAAGTTCAATGAATCAACAACAGCAACACATACGTAAATTCAATGACAACAAATGGAAGGAGGTGCTAAATGTAGGAAGTAGTTGTAATAATGAACAACGAAAAAATTAAGGATACAGTACCGAAAATGTCGGAAAGGGTAGTTGAAAGAACCATAAATAATTCGGGAAGACTGCAAGAATTGAAACTAACATCATTCAAAGTTTATTGAGTGAGGGTAATTTACGAGAGTTGTGAAAGAAAAAACATTAAACAATGGTCGATAACAAAGTGTTAAAGTCATTACACAAATAATCAAAATGGAAACATTAAAAGTTAGACTGACAAAAAACTCGCCAGATAAAATTGCACAGTCCACATCTCAATTTAAAACTTCACCTTCTTTCAAAGAACAGGAAAACAAAATATTTCTCTAAAACTCTTTTTCCTTCTTAAGATATGTAAACTAAATTTCACGGACAATTTCCGAAGTTTTGGTATTTTATTTGGGATTTACAGTTTTGCGAGAATATATTCAGGAATACTAACTTAAAAATGTAAAAAAAATGGGGAATGTGTAATTAAAAAAGAGTTTTATGGTAAAATGTTATACTTACGAAGATGTAATAAAAGCTTGATTAGTTCACTAATAATTAAGTTGTACATTTTACTGTATTTAAATTTTATCTTTAAAAGCTTGTAATATAATTTACACAGTACGCTCATTCTCCTGCTTTTGTCGACATTTAATTTTATTACTGTTTACAAATGAAAGTTGACATTATGTCCGATCCAATTTATGAAGTTATTTACTAAAACTTTTAGCGTAATTAACGTAGATTAAAGCATTCGTGTGTCCATTTCTGTGGCAGCCCATTTTTAATTTTATTTGAAAAAAAATACCGATATTTTCCTTTAACATTTTTGTACTAGTAATGGAACACTTGAAGTACTACTGTTTTATGGAGAACCATTTGTTACAAAATGACCGAAACTGCAGAGTGTAAATGTCTCTATCATACACAAATTACTTCAACTTGAACGTTAGATGATGTTGCCTATAATTATTATAAGATTGAAAGTGTTTCACTTATGTTAATTAAAAGCAAAGCAGGAAAATTTTGCTCCCCAAACGGTCCCTTCGCCATAATAAAATGGAAATAAAAATGTTTTATGGAACGTAGTTGACTGACTCTTTGATTTAAATTATCGATAAACAAAATTAAAGATGAGTAAAGTATAAAGGACATAAGTAAGTACATCCAATTTTGTGGAACTCTGCGAACAATATAAAAATCATACTTTATGTACCTAAAGAAATGGATTAGGATTACATTACGCAATAACTCAACATACATGATATGGTAGTTTTTGAAGAATTCGCTAAAGCCATAAAGAGAATTGCCGATTCCGGTTATGCACGAAAACCGTTTGTAAGACATTTTTATGTAAAGATTTTGATACAGTTTCACTGTTATCTCCTATATGTTATTGTTATTATTTTAATGTTAACGTTATTTTTTTAGAATAGAAGAGAATTTTGTTGCGAAGGATGAGCAAATTTAATTGAATTTTGGCCCTTCACTTATTATTTTTTGCCGCTGTTATACGTACAGCGTGTGTGACAAGAAAGTAACCTATAAATTGGCTATAAAATCCATACAGTGCTTTTCACGACGACGTTTCTCAAACTACAAAAGATGGAACCATGAAATTTTCCAGTTGGGATTTTTTCGACATTACGAATCCATCTATTATTATTTTGGTTATAGTGGAAGTTGAAATTTAATTTGTTATTTTAAATGGAACACCCTATATATTTTCACATTTTTGAATTTTGCGCTTAATTTTAAGTCATTTTTCTTGAATAAGTCCTATCTCAATATTTTGTCGTTTTCGAGATATTTAGCATTTTATGATAATTTTTTAAAAAACAACCTTACATTCGCGAGTGAATTAAGCACAGTAAAAGTTGTAATTAAAAAAACAATTGATATCTAATTTGTTGAACAGATGTAGGACAATTCATAAAAAGTATGTATTTTGATTAAGCGTCATAATATAGGGTGTTCTAAATTTATATTTCCATTTTGTTAGAAAAAAGTGTCGTAAAACTCAATTTTTTCAAATGAAACACCCTGTATATTTTGACATTTTTGGTTTCTGCAGATAATTTTAGGTCCTATCTCAATATGTTATCGTTTTTAAGTTATCTGATTTTAATTTACCTAATTGGTTTTTCTGTTTTATGCTAAATATCTCGAAAACGACAAAATATTGAGATAGGACTTATTAAAGAAAAAGAACCTAAAATTAAGCGCAAAATACAAAAATGTGAAAATATACAGTGTGTTCTATTTAAAATAACAAATTTAATATCAACTCCCGGTATAACCGGAAGTGTTATCAAAATAATAATATTTTAGATGAATTCGTAATGTCGGAGAAACCCCAATTGGAAAATTTCATAATTCTATCTTTTGTAGTTTTTGAGAAACCTCTAATGGCCGGTTGTCGTGAAAAGCACTGTATATCTAAACACATTACTTTATTACATATCGTGCGACAAGTTTCAAGGGCCTGAGAGACATCTAAAAACGCCGCGGAGCAAAATATCTATGTACATCAAAGTATTATATGTATTTATTCTACTATTCGGTAGATTTGTTCTACCGTTTCGTGTTGTCGTCGAAAACCGAACTGGTGATTGGGTATTACTCATTTTACTTCCCGAGTACGAAGTAAAAGGGAAGTATTGTATTAGTTTTCCAAAAAAAAAAATGTGACCTATGGAAATTTTTACATATCTTTGCGTTTCCGAATACGTAGATTCAAAATATGCAAAAAAAAAATTTCCGTCTGTCGTCTGTAGTCTGTAGTCTGTAGTCTGTAGTCTGTAGTCTGTACGTACACATTCCTTGCAACGCTCTAAACTCAGAAACTATTAATGTTATCGAAATGCGGTTTTCGCCAATCGATTACATTTGGGCCAAGGACGAAAATGCTGTTATTACCTTTGATGACGTCACTTCCGGTATAAGCTAAAATGGCGGCACTCATTTTTTTTATAAGATAAAGTTGCAGTTTTTTTATGTAGTTTAAAAGAGAATTTTTTTTTGAATTCAGCAATATATATTGTGCTATACTTATTTTTTGAAAAAGTGTTAAAAAAATAATTATTAAAAAATGACTGCAACGCTCGATACTCAGAAACTATTAAAGTTATCGAAATGCAGTTTTCGCTAATGAATTACATTTGGGCCAAGGACGAAAATGCCGATATTACCTTTGATGACGTCACTTCCGGTGTAAGCTAAAATGGCGGCACTCATTTTTTTTATAAGATAAAGTTGCAGTTTTTTTATGTAGTTTAAAAGAGAATTTTTTTCTGAATTCAGCAATATATATTGTGCTTACTTATTTTTTGAAAAAAGTGTTAAAAAAAATAATTATTAAAAATCGACTGCAACGCTCGATACTCAGAAACTATTAAAGTTATCGAAATGCGATTTTCGCTAATGAATTACATTTGGGCCAAGGACGAAAATGCTGATATTACCTTTGATGACGTCATTTCCGGTGTAAGCTAAAATGGCGGCACTCATTTTTTATAAGATAAAATTGCAGTTTTTTTATGTAGTTTAAGTGTATTTTTTTCTGAATGCAGTAGTACCTATTTATTTTTGGAAAAAAGTGTTAATACGAGGGAAGTCTCGTGGCAACTTGCCAGAATTTTTTATCCAGTATTTGCTGGAGCCTTTTTAGAAGTAGCTTCTCAAAAACTTTGGAAAGGGTTGGGAGGAGGCTAATTGTTCTATAGGAAGCGGGTTCTGTAGGTGTTTTTTCAGGCTATTACTTCTTGTACCTACTTCTGAGATCTTGAGTGCCTCGATGAGAAGACTCATTTGAAAGGGGGATTGTAGGAAATCCATTATTTTAGCATCCACCTCGGGACTTTGACTGAGAAAAGGTTTGAAAATTGGTTTAGTTTAAACCCGAAACATGTCGCAAACGTTATATTCAATGTAATCACTTCAATCAACCTTCATCAATACTACACATTAAATGATTTGTTAAGGGGAGCTAATGATTTTTATTCTCAATATTCATCACACTCCCTTTGTGAGGATCGAACAATGTTTCAGAAAAGGTAAACGTATAATAGGGTCCTGAACTTTCCTGACATTTGGATTCTGGATTACCATAGGAGGGTGGGATATAGTTGACGAACATGTAAGCCTCATGATCGATCCTTTTTTCCTACCTCCCTCATTCGAATCGTCCAAACCCGCAACGTCACTGACGGTATTCCACACTGTAGATAAACATGAGGGTGGAGAACGGGAAACCGGCTCTAATCACGGCCATGTCCGCCCAGGATACCCTCAACATGGATTGTCTTAGTTGAACAAGTACGGGCTTGCACAAAGTATCGTACGCAGTCTCGTCCTCTACAAAATGCTGATTCGAGCAGACCACACGATGATTGTGCTTACTTATTCCAGAAAGTATACTCACAAGTAGCCTGAATTTACGCCATATAGTTCTGTTTTATACGATTATCTTAACCTTAAATTGATAGTATAATTTGATTTTCTTCAATAATCTGAACCCCTCGTAAAAAAGAGGTTCTACCAAAAGAGAAAATGGACGCGGGATTAAATGGCCCTTACGTTTTGTAAGTAATGAAAAGCTTCTGTGCGTATAAATGTGATGTGCGTGCATGCAACATTTTCAATTCGAATTTGTATACTTGTGAAAACGTTTTACGTAAAGTATTTGGAATTTACGGAGTGCGTTATGGTTATGCACTGCATTCCTCGATGTTTTTCCCTTGTTTATTGTGTAAGTAACTATATTTTTATTGAAATTTTCCCTCTAGGATGTATGGCATTTATTTGTATCAACTTCTCGTATGATGACGATTTTCTAATTGCATTTATCAGATACAGCGCAAATAAATATGGATCGAGCATCTGTCTCCAACATAGTCCGCGCTTCCGTCTGTGTCATCACCACATTTTCTTCCTAAAATTTATCTAAAATTTTCAACCAGGGCTTTAAGTTAAACGGGATTTGATGATCCCTGTTAAGGCTGATGGGAACAAGGATTGTTAAAATTGGGCGCATCTACTTCTTCAACATAATAGGAACTAGGAATATTGCGAGAATACAAAGATATAAACGTTGTAGTCAAAGAGACTTCATAAAATACCTCAAAACGTTACAGAATGAAAGGTAATCACTTTTTATGAAATACTCACAGTTACCTTCGCGTACTGAAATAAACAAGATACGAGGGGAGATTTTTATATTATCTACCTAGCTATGAAAGAAAAGAGTTGGGAGAAAAGTAATATTTTATTTTTCAAAATATGATCCATTAACGGTGACACATTTATGCCAACGTTTTTCCAATAAGGTTATGCCTTCCAAAAAAAATTATTTTGATAAGTCCTCAAAAAACTCCTCCACCGCTTTCTTCACGTCTTTATCCGCGCCAAAACGGCGTCCCTTCAAGTGCTTTTTAATTTGGGAAAGAGATAGTAGTCACACGGTGCCAAGTCTGGGCTGTAGGCTGCATGTTCCATCTTTACAAAACCGTATTCGTCAATTACGTCACGGACTTTGCGAGCTTTGTCGACTCTGCAATTGTCATGAAGCAGCATAATCTTTTGATCGTAGTTGTGGGGCCTTTTTTCTTGTATGGCAGTTTTAAAGTTTCTCATTGTCTCTTTATAAACTTCTCCTGTTATTGTAGAACCTTTTTACATATATTCGATCAGTAAGATTCCTTCTATATCCCAAAACACTGTCGCCATCAGCTTCCGGACGAATTCTGCGTTCTTGCCTTCTTCGGCGGTGGAGATCCCTTGTGTACCCACCGCATGGACTCTTGTTTTGTAGGTGGATCCCAATGATGCACCCACGTTTCATCCTCTGTTATGATTTTCGAAAGCAACTCTTCGTCTTCAGCCAATGCTTTCATATTTTCTTCGCAAATTTGTTACCGACACAGTTTTTGTTCGGGACTAAGCAATTTCAGAATCCAACGCGCTGTGACCTTATTCATTCCTAAATCTTCATACAAAATTTTTAAGACTGTAATTTCCGATATCCCTACTTCAGCAGCGATTATTGCAGCTCTTATTCTTCGATCTGCTAGGATCATAACCTCAACTTTCTTGAAGTTTTCGTTGGTTGTTGCTTCAACAGGGCTTCCGCATCTTGGGTCATCTTGAATTGATTCCCTAGCTCATCGAAATTGTTTGGACCAAAATTTTATTGCAAAATAAGACGACGCATTTTCCCCATACACATTAATCATCCTTTGGAGGATATCCTTGAGTCCATTTCCTTCCTTCGTCAAGAATTTAATTACGCTTCTATGTTCTAGCTGAATTTCACTCATTTATTGTCAGATATGGCACCACAAAAACAACAAAACTTATTGGATGTGAACCAAATTTGATCAGTAACCGTCAAAATGTCACAACAACTTGACAACAAAAATTTACGATCGTCACTTGTTTTCGTCATGGCTTGGTAGATAATGTAAAAATCTCCCCTCGTATTTTAGTGTATTGAAATAGATACATTAAGTTAAACATACACTAGGGGACGGCCATATGATTTTATGCAAAGGTTATCTACATTTGCCTCGTCGAACACGTCCCATGACTTTTCCTTCAACCACGTTTTTATATCTAAACTGTATTACTAATTACTTTTACTGTGAAAGCATTATTTGTATGACACAATATTTTTTTTGTACTATCCTTTATCATGTTTGCCACTTAAAGTGATATATTGGGCTGTCACTACACTCAGAAATTAAAAGCATTACCAACGGACCGAAATAATTCTAATTATCACCCCTCACAATCTCGAATCTCCCCAATGAAGCCTCCGGTTGATTAGTTTATTGCGTCTAGTCTTATTTTCCAAAATATGCAGTTGAATGTAATCTATTTGTTGAAATGTTGAAGAAACACTTTTTATGATTGGATACTCCAATTTGGGTATTATAGTATCTGAGCTTATTTTTTTCATTATGCTTTCAAATTGTAACCTATATCGACATTTTTCCGGAGCGAAAAGTACTTACAGTTGTGCATGTATAACCACAAAATTTAATATTTAATTTAAACCTACAATCAAAGTTTGTTTGATCACATATTTATCAAAATTAGGCAAACATTTCAGTTTTTTATAGAAGTTTGACGTATTGACAGATTGGTAGGAAAAGTTGAAAAATGTTGTAAATATTGTCATGTTAAGAAAAGAATTACTTATTGTTCAAATATGAAAACGCTTAAATAAAAGTGATATGTTTATGTTGCACTTATTAACAATAATCCTAATCCGAGCAAAATCTGAAAATTGAGGTATATATAAACTGAAATTCTATCTTCAGTTTAGTCATTCCGTGAATATTGAGGGGTGAATCCCTTTCCTTATTAATTACAATGCCCTATATTTTAAAATCCTTTCTGTAAGTACTCATGATTTTTTGTTTCATTCTTCCCCCGAAAGTCTAGTGGCCACTTGAAACTTGAAACCATTTCGTACGAAACTCATTGAATTCACCGTCATTGGAACGTCTCAAAAATGACTTCTAAAAGCTACAAAATAATTTGAAAGATGTAGTAATTTTTTATTACGTAGGTAATTGGAATGATTTTTGTGTTGTGTCGAGTTTTGAGTAATAAATCATCTGTAATCCGTAAAACAAAAGCATTCAGTACGCAAGGTTTTAACTTAAAAGCTTCCACGAAAAATGAATTTTTACGTAAATGTAATCTGAAAAGGAGGTCGGCTTAAATTTTCGCGTTCAAGTGGCATTCGGGTTGCTTCATACTCTCGGCATTTAAAAGTCAGTATTAAGTGCATTGCAATGTGAAAGGCGAATTTACGTTGAAATCTGAATCTATCCTACATACCGTAGGTTAATCTGGCTTTCAGATACAATGAATGTATGAAGAGCGAGCTAGGGTGAGGGGGTTACGAAGAAATGACATTTCATCACTGCTATTATTTAAATCACGTTTTAAGTAAACCATTACGAAAATGTAGCACGAGGTCAGTTTTTTAGTTTTAACGAACTATGGAAAAATGAGTTTGTGCAATCTTCGTAATTAAGATTTCAGCAAATTCAGTTCTACTTTTTCTAAGCTCTATAACGAGGTATAAACCAGAAGTAGTGCAAGAATTTTTCACACAATTATGGTCATAGTTGCCATTTTCATTAAAATATATTTAAGTAATCCTTCACAACTCGCTAAAAAAGTTACTTGGGATTAAAATCGAACTGCTTTTTATAAATGAAGTCTATAATATAAGAATGGTTTGATAAAAAGTTAGTAAGCAGTTGTGAAAGTAGTCAAATCAGTAATGAAAGTAACGGAAACTAAAAAAAATTTCGAAACGTGACAAGGACCTCGGTATGTCCACGTGTACAGGGGGTGAGTTGGTTCGCTTAAAATCCATTAATAATCCTCCACCAGATTTCCCTGCCACTAAATTCAGATAGTAAATAGAGCTAACTATCACCATCACGAAAAGTGTCGTTACCAACATAGCGTCAATATCGAATAATAACTCTTCTTCCGGATGGCAGAAGTCAACGCTTCTGCTTCTTTGCGGGCTGGCTAGTCCAAGTAATAATTCTGCACCCTCACGTTAGTCTAGAAATTTAGTAGAACCCTCCGCATGTGAATCCTTACCAATTACCCTTCGATTTTTCGGAAATGGAGGAATAATCTAATAGTACTATAATTGTTCTGTATCAATTCTGTCTTCAGAACTTGATTACCTGATATATCCACAACATTTTCTGGAGTTACTCCGTGGGGTTAAACAATAAGCTTCTTCGCTTTGACGAGGATATGGATAGATAAACCCCTGTGGTGATTTTTGTAAACGGCAGAATAGGCAGCAGTGTTACATGAAGATATAAAAGTTGGTTACGAAGTTATCATTCCATAAGCTTTTAAGCCAGGGTGGTAACAAAAATGAGAGAGAAATCACATTTTACAAAACCTGAAGGCCATGACAAGGATGCCGCTTAAAATACTGTTGTGGATTTCCTATTTTTAAGTAGCTTCAATGGGGATGTATACAGGACACTAATTCTTCAAAAATATAAGTCTAACAATTGTCTTGCGTTGTTCTGTAAATACATTTTATTTACTTTTTGGACGAAATAATGTACTTAGTAAGTCTTTATTTGATGCATATTTGCCATATGTACAGCGTCAGTGCTTTTTAGTAAATAAGTTAGGTACATCAGAACAGACAAGAAGAATAAGAGAACTTTTTGATAAAACTTTCAGCAGTTCTTAAAATAATTACTCTCAGAGATTGGTACGTTAAGTGAATACAAAGAAAACAGTGGGTTTTGGAGAAGACCCAACCTTCAAAAATTGTAAGCAGAATGAAGAGACTATATACTCGTAGACCTTAAGACACAGTTACCTATTACCCACGGACATTCCAAATAGTGCCCGAGCGGTCCTAAACTTGCTTAAGGATACAAAAATCCCGAAAGGATGAATTTAAAGCTTGAAGGTGCAATAAGCTCAAAGGAAGCAGTACAAGGATCATAGATGCATTATTACGGAGGTCGTAATTTAGTCCTTTGTCTCTCTGTAGTATTCTTTATTGCTCTTATAATAATAATTAGCAAAAATCCTTATACTAATCTTGCTCCTATTTACATGTCATGTTTACATATTTACATCCGTGTTAGTTTCTTCCTTTTCTTCCATACTTCTTCCATCCACTTCGCCCCTCTGCCTTTCTCTACTACTTTCTCTCTCTACTAATACTTTCTCTACCTTTCTTTCATCCCCCCTTAACTCCCTGCAGTCTCTTAGCACATGTGACACGTTCTCCGCCCCTTCCCCACACAGTCTGCACTTTTTTTCTTCTTCCTCTCTCCAATACTTATTGTCCAGCTCCTCGTTCCCACATCTGAACCTCCCCACCATTTTCTTTCTTCCTTTTCCCCCCACTCCTTTCCGGTATTCTGGTATATATCCCTTCTCCCTTGATATTCTTGTAGTTCTCGTTATACCTGGACTCTTTTATTTTTGTCCACCGCTCCGGCTTTTGTACGTCCCTGTCTCTTCTTACTATGCCCGCCCTTTTCCACACCCCTCTTTCTCTTATTCTCCTCTACTTATTTCATCGAGTATCCATTCCTTTTATAATATTCTTCCCAAATTTCTTGTCCGTATTTCACTTTTCCCTCTTTTATCTCTTTCCAGCATTCTTTTAATATTTTGCTGCTCTCTCTTCCACTGATCGCTACCTGTACTTCCTCCCTCACCACATACCCCGGCGTGTCTCTGTCCAACCCCACCACCCATTTACAATATTTCACTTGTAGTTCCTCCACCTCCTTTTGTCCCTTCCACCCCCACACTTCCGCCTCGTATGGCACCACACTTTTTATTAGTTTATCGAACAGTAACTTTCTTTTTCCTAAGTCCATTCCGAATAACCTTTCTCCCACACTCCACACTTGTCCTATTAATTTGTTCCCTTTTCTTACTCTTTCTTTTATATGTTGCTTCTCTTTGTTGTCCTGCCTTAACGTGTACTCCAGGTAGGTGAACTCCTTCACCTGGTCTATCTCTTCTTCCCCCCATTTCCACTCCTCCGCTCCCCCCCTTCCTGATTATCATCATGTTTGTTGTATGTTTATATCTAGCTCCTTTCTTTTGAGGTACCCTCTCCATTCATCTTCACCCTATTCCTTGTTTCCACATATATTTCATCCATCCTTTTGAATAACCCCAAATAATGCTACTATTTTCCCGCTTTTCCTTTCTATGTCCTTATTCACCACATGTTTAATTAAATCTTAGTCTCCATCTTTCAATTTAGTCCTTTGTCTATTTATGCGATGAATGTTCATACCAGCGCGTTAGATAAGAGAGAAGTAATGATCAAAAATGACTCTAAACCATCCATTAAAAATGTCAATAAAAAATGTAATTCTTTCTCTGTTTTTTGGTCATGGCATTATAATTATAATATTTTTCTTCCTAACCAAGATGTAAATAGCCTGAAAATATGAACGGCAAAACTTGATCTTACACAGATGCGATGTTTTGTGCAGAGCTGTAAAATTACTGAAATGCGTGAGTTTCTTTCTTAAAGTAGCAATTTTCTTCTTGCAAAGAATTTATGAAGAACCATTTATACTTGTAAAGGGATCGCATTGCAATAAGGGAGACTCATCGTTACACGATATGAGTTTACTGTAAGCGAAACTTACAGAAAAAAAAATGAATATTAAGATACTAGATGAAATGGTCGAAGAAGAGATTATAACAACAATCAACTAAATAGCAGCAGAAAAATAGAGATTTTTTGCGACAATAATGACCCATTCGTAATAGAATTTTGAACAAAAATTTCACAAAAAAATTGAAAAATCTTAAAATCCGGAATAAAAAATCAATACCTTGAGGTTATGTCAATTGGTGAAAAAAAAACAAAGAGCAAAACGTTTTCGGTCAAATTTTGAGGTAAAATCCGAACTAAAATTTGAACTGAGTTGAAAAGGATGGGCATAAAATTCGCCAGGATAGAATCATCGAAGGGATATTTTCAACAACTACACAATGATATCAACAGTGAAGAGCACTAACACAATATTAAAACTGGGTAGAATAACGACAGAGAATCAAAGTCTACACCAAATCGAAATTTGCGTGTAGAAGAAACGATTAGACATAGAAAAAACGCGAAAACACAGCAAACACAATAAAATTGGACCCGATGTGATGAAATATATAGAAAACATATTTTAAATATATATTCTTGCAATTAAAATATAGGTACATTTGCAGCCATATACATGTAGGTATCAGAGGAAGAGAAAATTGGTCCGAAACTCCCAAGAGGGACAACTATAGATAGAATACACTGATTTGTACGGTATTTACAAAATGATGCTGATTGAAAGAACAAAATGTTTACCATTCAGGAAATAGTGTCTAGGACGTTTGGACGCGACCGTTTGAACGCGACCGTTTGAACGCGGCCGTTTGAACGCAGAGACGGTTGAACGCAGGGACGTTTGAACGCAGGGACTTTTGAACGCAGAGACGTTTGGGCGCAGGCCATTTGAACGCAGGGATGTTTGAACGCAGGGACGTTTGAACGCAAAGACCTTCGAACACAAAATTTAAATTATTTTTTAAAGTATTACCGTTTAAGTTTAGTTTAGAACACATTACCAAAAACTGAGCACTTGTAAATATGTAGTCTAAAATGATTGTTTTTGTTAAAGACTTACAGTTAGATCGTCGAACTTTCGCGATAAAGACAAAATTCTATTTAGGAAGTGCTATCTTACTATTTTATTATATTCTTGACATTTTCTTATGTATTAGGTAGGTAAGCGTTTTACTTGTTACATTATAAAAATCGTATGTGTGACGTTTCATCCATTCCATTTCGTCCACTGGCCGCTACGTCCACTAATTCTTTCGTCCACCGCCTTCAAATTCCATTAATTCTTTTGTCCACTGGCCGCTACGTCCACTAGTTCTTTAGTCCACCGCCCTCAAAATCCATTAATTCTTTTGTCCACATCCCTTAAAATCCACTAATTAATTGATTATTATTAGGTCAAAAAAAGACCTACGTCTTAACATTAAAAGTATTTTTAGGTTTTAAAAAAAAAACTTAAGAGGTCCTAACAACGATTCAATATGCTTCGCCCCCATGTACACAGAGGTCCGCCCTTACACGAAGGTTTTTATAATGGTCTTCTTTTTTTCTTTTCTTTTCTAAATATATAAATACACAAACTTTTAACACATATTTACAGGTTCTCACTTTTTGTTAATGTGTTCTAAACTAAACTTAACCGGTAATAGTTTAAAAAAATTTTAAATTTTGTGTTCGAAGGTCTCTGCGTTCAAACGTCCCTGCGTTCAAAAGTCCCTGCGTTCAAACGTCTCTGCGTTCAAACGTCTCTGCGTTCAAAAGTCCCTGCGTTCAAACGTCCCTGCGTTCAAACGTCCCTGCGTTCAAACGTCCCTGCGTTCAAACGGTCGCGTTCAAACGGTCGCGTCCAAATGGGCCATTATAGAGAAACCAGTATTTAAAAATTAGATATAGATATATGAATGTTTCATAAGAAAGTAAGCAGTACCATCGCAATGTAATTACGGACCTGTGTTCACTAACTTACTAGGGGACCCTACTCTCAGGAGGACCTTTTTCCATTTCCCCCGCCCCCCTCTGATCGTGTTGCATTTTTTCCCCCAGAATTTTACATAATTTTTGCTACCATTCCCACCTAGCGCCGTGCTGTTATTAATTTTTTTCTCTAATAATATTATCTGCACTGGTCTAATACGATTAAACGAGATTGTGTTTTCCAACTGATTACAATAGAATGTTAACCGAAACCAGTAGGCGTGTTTCGGTAATTTTTGATAATTCAACTAATTAGAGAGTTATATAAGGTGCGAAATATTGAAAGGAAAGCAATGTGTATGTATATTACTAATTTACAAAGGGTAGACGAGCTAATGGGAACGAAAGTTACGCAAATAATGAAAGCAAAACATCTCGTTAAGATGCCTCCTGTTGAAATATAACTTTTTCTATTGCTTTGTTATATAAGGCGTGATTATTTTTCTTATAATTCTGCTAGCTATGTAGAGCTCCTATGCATATTTAGGCTTCTAACCTAATTATAACTTACGTCATTAAACACCCTCAGTTCATTTTCTTAAGCCACTGTTAGTCGAAATTCACTTAGCTTACCTTAGTTTGTGTACATAATTAAAGTATTTTAGGGTTCGTGCATATTTGAAGGGAAATTGCGGATTTAGTTACTTAAATGTTTAAAAACCAAAGGATTTCTTGACACACAAATCGCACCACCTTTTCTCACATTTTTGTTTTAGCATCCCCGAAGGAAATAATATCCGATTTCAAATTACATTTCTCGTTTACTTTTTAGGTTGATATTAACTGACGTTAAACCTAATCCTTGTCTTGATCGTCCTTGCGTATGTGCATGCAAAGAAAAAGGTAC
This sequence comes from Pyrocoelia pectoralis, assembly GCA_036250285.1. Lineage (NCBI taxonomy): Eukaryota > Metazoa > Arthropoda > Insecta > Coleoptera > Lampyridae > Pyrocoelia > Pyrocoelia pectoralis. The sequence continues at coordinate 43,484,282 of CM070078.1, forward strand.
CTAATTGAGGGTTTTATTATCTCCTGAAATATGGGAAATACTAATTTGTACTAATGGAAATTCTTATTACTTAAATTGGCGTATACGTCTGTTTGTTGCTTATTAATCTTAATGGAAGAAAGGAATTAAGAGTAATTGCACCTGGTCATAATTTATTAATTCAGGAACAAGAGCTTTGAAGCAATTTTAAAACAACCGCTTTTGGTAGATTAATATGTACAAATGCTCAGTGGGCGTAATTGGCAAAATAAAATGTTTTATTTACCTACATTAAGCGAAATTAGCATAAAACATTTTTAACCATGTTTAATTTGAAACATGCTTGTAATTGTTAAGTGCGAAGTAATGTTATTATCTCCTTGAAACAAAGGCATGTTCTTGCCGGAGTTAGTGTCTGTGAAATAAAACCGATGTATTGTTACAAATGTATATAAGGGAGCTATTTCATCCCGACATTTTATATACCACCATCAAAGTGCAAAATAAATAGGATAACAATGTTTGTGTTCTTCACTTTTTACGAAATGTGATCCGCGGATAGGAAGTTCCATTATTAAGTAACATTTGCTTTATCTTTTGTTTCTTATTTCAGGCGCCTCAAAAGTTTATCGAAGAGATGAGAACATCTGACAATGATGGTTTGCTGTTTCGATCGGTCTCTTTACGTTTCCAAGTAAACCGCAAGTATACGCAAGGGGATAGTGACAACATAGAGTTACGCTGCGTGTCAACTTTACCCGGTGTACCCTTTCCGCCACAAGAAACATCATACACTATATCTTTGAAGATACACAGACCGCAAGTTGTGAGTAACCAGAAACTTCACTGGCTTAATTCATCGTCAGTTAAGCCATTTCAACAATACTGGGTCGTGCTATTTCTCGCTACAACCACCGTAAGATGGTGACTTTATTCTACTTATCTCTTATTTATGTTGTTTATTTTTTAAATGAGATTTGTTGGAGAATGTTAGTAAATGAATTGAGTAGTAGTGGACTTTATACAGATAACAAGTAAGATCTTTGATTACGTGAACGTTTTCTACAACCTCCTTCCTCCTTGTGTAGAAATTTTCGACCACTTTGGCGGTTTTCAATAATCCGATAGAAAGCCTATAGTTCCTTATGTCGGTTTCTCAAGCCCTTTGTTAATGTTTAAGAACATTACACCCGACGTTAATGTGAATTAAATCCGGAATTATTAATTTGTCCGAAAATGCATCCTAAATTTTAAATCTCTTTGTACATTCGTATGTGCTTGAAATACAACTCAATTTAAATAACACAAGCACGTTACTGACCTTTATACCAAAAAAACGTTCCTTTTTTGTTATAATCTCCTGAGTACGGGCTTTGAAAGTACAAAAACTGTTTCGTCGTGCGTAATATAACAAATTTGCCATTCATACACATTCGTAAAAATGTTGCCATGATTTTTAAATGGTTTGAGTAATTCCTGTTTCCATAGCTTCACACGTTAAATGAACTTAAAAGAGATAGCGATTAGATACATCTACTATATCTTAGATGATTGGTTTTTGGATCATTAAATTCATCGGCGCAGTTAGGTTCCCAAAATTGGAGATGCTTGAGTTCTTGAAAAACAGAACAGTTTTATTAAAATAGTAACAATTTTAAAACAACAATGACATTTTCTTGTTTTCGTTTTGACGGTTGCTGATAAACTGCTGGACGACATCGTGATGGTCGATACTTCTTGCTAGATCATTTTCAATACTAAGAATTGACAAGTCGCTGAAACGATTTTGACTCATTGTGCGTCGTAGCCAATTTCTTATTCCTCTCATGGCGGAAACGGACTTTCACAAGATGCTGATTCAGTACTTTTTTAATGCAATCTTCGTTAATTGCACTAGTTGGCTCCTTGTTGTTCATCACTATACTTTTTAGAATCAACATTTATGCTTTCAAAACATCTCTGTTTATTCCAAAAAAATATGGGAACTACCTTCTAAATCGAATTTTAAAAAAATTGTCCCCAGCCATTGCCTTTTTTGGCTTTCTGTGGAAAAGCGTATTTTTAAATGACCCATTATTGAGTCAAGTATACGGCAATAGATATTAATTCGGAAAGTGTTTTGAGCGTCAGAGACTCGGCATAGGACTTACTATTATCATCAGTGGAGGAGACAAGATCGCTTGTCCTTGATTCTATTGTGGACACAACAGCAAAATCTTTCAACAACTTTGACGCAGTAACTTCAATTTCTTTCCATAGAGACGAAGAGATTCTGTCACTCCTCTTTTCCTCAAAAGTTTTTATCAGACCGTTAATGACATTTGAAGATTATGCCAAAGTTCCTTCCTTACTTTGAAGCTTCTTGCTCAAAATATTGATGACATTTAATACATCTGTCAAAACATATAAATGTGACAAGAATTTTATTACCTTAGCTTGCTCTCCTTAGTACAGGAGCCTTCAGGAGGAGTTATGTGCGGTACGGGTTATTAATCAACTGGTGTTTCGTGAAACTGCACTCTAAGATCTGCTAATACCCATTATAAATGTTTAATACTACCCCAATATCAAAGAGTATTATACTCTTTTCCAATATAATGTACATATGGTATGTAACCAGAAGAGGCTGGACCCAAAGACTTGATCGGTTTGATCCAGGAATTTTTTTGTTGCCCCGAAGAAGGCTATACTTCCGTAGCCGAAACGTCGCCCTTTCACGAAACACCAGTGGATTATTAACCCGTACCACACATAACTCTTTCTGAAGGCTCCTGTACTAAGGAGATCCAATTAAAGGAGATAATATTCAATTCAAAGAATTTTATTGTTGTGATGCAATTCAAAAGCCCAACAGCTTTGACAGCATTTTTATTTACATTCTCTTCCAATAATTGAATGATAGAGGTATACTTCTTCTTGACTCAACTTTACTTTAACTAGTATGACCGATTTGAACAGTTCATATCGACTGGAAATCATCTCTTGATCACGAAAAATAGCTCATTTTGAAAGTCAACGTCTTGTTTAAAAGTTATAAGATTTTTAAATGGTAATGCTATTTCTTTGAGAAAATTTAATTTTCCTGGTCTACTACAGATGTCGCTTTTTACGAAGCGCAGATTGTCACGAGAGCGCCTAAGTTATTTGCAGATTATAGTACATTTTTTTTCAATTAAAACAAAAACGAGACTATGACACTAATCGACGTTTGAAACTAAAAAAAATGATAACCTAAGCGCAGATTGTCACGAAAGCGCCTAGGTTATTTGCAGGTTTAGTATTTTTTTCAATTGAAACAAAATCGGGTGTATGACACTAAACGTGTCATAATTTTCTAATAATGGCGTGCGAAGACACGGAAAATGAAATTTTCCCATGGCAAAAGCATTAGAATTAAAAACCTCTATAACTTTTGAATGGAACCTTGCCTTTCAAAATGACTTATTTTATCGTAATCAGGAGACGATTTCCAGTCGATGATATGAACCGTCCATATCTGCCATACCAGCTAAGGTGAAGTCCTACCTTCTTCTTCACTCCTTCACAATTTTCTGCTCTGCAATTCCACCTAGTATCACTCAGTGACTCTGAGCTTCATTTTCTTTTGAAGATCTATATACTTTTCATGCAATGAAGGTTGTGAAAAATGCACATACAGGGCCTCCAATGTGTTACAAAATGCTTCATAAAATCTCGGTGAGCAGAGGATATTTGTGAAGTGACAGACCCTTGCCTCTTTGTTTGTTGAAAAGCAGAATACTTTTGTGCATTTTTCACAGTGATACCATGTTTTTGAAGCCTTTCTTTCAATTTTCGCCAGTTATTAAAACCAAATTCGGTAGAAACTATTTCAGTTTGATTCGTAGCTTTGGCTGCTTTGTTACCAAACAATCGGCAACAATAACAAAATACAGCATTACACTTTATGCTGTACTCGAACCAATCATTGATTGAAGGTACTTGGAAGAAAATGACCTATTTTGGGTGTTGTATCTTTTTTTTGTGTCTAATATACCCAAGTCTGATGGGGGGTTGGTTTGATCATTTTGAACCTGAAGCCCTTGAAGGGCCGATTAAAAGAAGTTCTGAAATTGAAATTGCGGCATTAGAGCAGCTTTACAAGAGTATAACTTTCTCTACATATCTGCAGTTCCAGCTAAAACTAAATCATTTTCATTTTGCTGCACATCTACAGGCACAGTGTCCACAATATTGTCTTTTCTCTTAAAAAAACTGTCTAATATCTCCAAACTTCTTCATATTCAATACTGATAGGAACAAAACATTCAGCACTTAACCTCAAAAATGCTTATTTGTTTGTACCTATGTGTATGTCGGTAAGTTAGCGTACTACACAAGTTGTATAGAGTTCCGTTGCAATCAAAACTACCGATAGAGTTGGAGGAATAGACACACTTGAAAAAATTCAGGTGTTATTGTGTTTTCGAAATTTTTGAAAGTGGTAATTCATGGTTTGGGGGTGCTCAGCCCCCTTAACTTCGCCTATGATTAAAGGTCTCTACGCGAAAATTGCCAAAATTCTTTTTAGGAACGATGCAATGATCGCGTAGTTTTCAATGATCCGTAAACACATTTCTCGATGTAATTTTATCAGGTTTTTGAGATCTTTAAAGAGTACATTCACACTAACAGCCAAAAAGTTAGTAAAATTCGCTTTAAGACCTCTAAAAAAAATTTGAAAACGACCGTTTAATTATACCAGAGAATCACACAAAACGTTCATTGGATTATGTTTGGGTAAGTTTCGCTAATTAATTAATGACTTATTAATTAAAAAATTAATAGTACGCCGACATGACTTCGGCGCTTCAGTCGTAACATTTCTGAAATTTCATCTGTCAACCATTTCTGATCTTTACAGTTAATTGAACTTCAAATTTAATGGATTATTGACATAATCATAACTTGACATGTTGGATATAACCAAAAAATTTGAATAAAATATTTGTTACAGCGTATTTGGTACTTGTTAATAAATATTTAGTATAATTAACCTTTTATTCGAAAATTAACCGACTTACATAATTTAAGGATGAGATATTTCTTTTTATTTATTTTGCTGCTCCTATTCAATTAATGCTGAACTGTGGTATAATTCTTGGTAAAGAGAGAAGATCAATACTGTCTGTTGTTATTGCCAAGTAGGCCAAATTTTTCAATGTTACATGTCACGACAAACATTTCTTGTCTTGCTCATTAATAAATTTATTTTAATGCATCAATGTGACCTTGGTGATTGTAATCGATACAGTTTCCCATTTTAATAGTTAGCTGCCGATCCTCAATCAGTAAGGGTTTAAATGTTCGGCTACTAAAGTGAAAATTAACTACTTCAAAAGTGTAGGGACTGAAGAACAAAGTTTCAGTGAAGTATATTACCATTATCGACATTCAGGTTGGTGCACCTTGTTAGATTGTCAATAGTAGGGAACTCTCATTGGGAAGTCTTTACTTAGGCTAGCGTTTTGCATTTCGAAATACAGTTATTGGTAAGAGCAGTTTGCTGATTCATTTTCATCACGACTATATTTGCTTCTGAAAAATTAAAATCCTTAATTAATTAATTATAATATCCTGGATTAATCGAGAACCATACTTTCAGTAAATCTTTCTGTTATTGCAAAGTTTTCACCATTCATTGAATGATTGTCAAAAACCATTGTTCGTAAGAGAAAGTGTTCAAAATTGTAGTATGTTGATCTCAATACGAAAATCCCTTTTTTCCTTAGTAGAGCGTTAAAAGATATCACGATCCTCTCCAAAGGTGAAGATGCAAGGGCCGTTTAAAGCAGATGAAAAATTAGCAAAATGTCGTACGGATCTTTCAGAAATCAAGTAAAATTTTCACACAACCAAAGAGCTCATATTTCTGAAAAAACGCTTCCGTAACGTTTTTGTAACTTTCTACTGTTGGTGCTTTTTATTAAGCACGCACAGTAACGTGTGTTATCGAAACCACCAAACACCAGTGTGTGTGTGTGACGTTTCTGGATTCACGAAAATATTATAATATAGTTTCAGTTATTAAAGCTTTCAAAGACTGTCCAAATAACAAAATTTTCCTGAATACTCGTAAAATTCCATGTTAATGGAGTTAATAGTATGCCAACTACAAACAATTATAACACAATAATGTACGAGAATTTAAGGCCGTTGTTGTGTTATAGTTTCAATTGAGTTACAGTATTACTAACATTAGTGGTTCGTGTTTCGCATGAAAATTCCTACTTCTGTTTCTGCTTCTTTTTACTTTTTACAGTGCTTATTTCTACTCTCGAAAAAGAATTATAATTGTGGAAAAAGGAAAAGAATTTATATCAACAATTTGTTTTATTGATACTTTATCTTACGGATTTCTCACTATGATCCAAAGTGATCATTTAGCCATAATCTCACAAACTCTAAAATTTACGTCCAACATTTCCTCTCCTTGTCTTCGTTTTGAAATTTCAACCAGATTAAGTTCCCTATAAAAACTTTTATAGCCATTTGATAGTGAACGGTTGAAAAATACTAGATGATAATGTAATTTGAAAATGAACATAGAATTCAAAGCATTGATGCAGAAGTGAAATAGTATCCTTACGCTTTATGGAGAACGTTAATTTTTGTAGATTTATCCGCATACTGTCTGGAAATATTCTTTTATCCAATAGTTTCTGCTTCGAGAGAAATTTTATGTTGATAAAGTTTAAAGTTTTTCCTGCAAACTGTTATTACCCGAACAGATAAACTCGACAATGGCTTGAATTAGATTTTCAGTGCACGTTTACAAGTGCTTTCCAATGTTAAGTACATTCACTATCGAGCTTTGTGTTATCATTAATGTTACGTTTTTGGTGCATTAATCGCATTTCCTTTGTGTTCACTTTTAGCAATCGAAACGATTTTTGTTTGTAATATGTAATAAAAGTCGACGAATCGTGCCAGGCAATTTACTTTATTTTTAAATACCCATTCGGTCCGCTTACGTTAGCAATTTAAAAGACAACATAATTACATCCGACAACTTTACGTAAGTAAAGAAATTTCAACGTACCTAATCTGTACGGAAGATTTATTTTTATATAAACCGAAATAGGCTCATCCATTTTATTTTTGTCCACCCGTAAAAAAAGGCTTTTTCTACAATAAAGTGACACTTGCAAATTTTTACCAACTCTACGATAGATGCTACATGTTCTCGGTTTTACTACCAAGACTTCTTTATGATGCAATTCTAGTAGAGGTCCGTGATTCCACTTCACCTCCAGGGAATTACAAACTTTCAGTGAAAACTTTACTTTAAAATTTATATAGATTTTGTAACGTTGACACGTTCTTATGAAAGAGATTTATACCTTACACTTTTTTGATAAATTATATATAATTCAAGCCAATTAGCTCCCTTTCCATTAGTTAAAAGTTTCTTCAACAATTGTTTAAGACATTAAATTATAAGATCCTCTTCGTCTTCAAAGAACACCTTACAACTAAATTACCGGTACTGTTTTAGAAACTGAAAGATAACGCACAAAGGAACCCCCGAAACTACCATGAAGTTATCCGCCTAAAACTAATTATTGTAATAGAAGGAAAATCAAAAGCGAGCTGATGATAAATTTGCTATTAAAGTGCAACTGTTTTAATACATCACTTGGTGTACGTATTCTCCATATAACTTTAACCCGTCAAACTGAACAAAAGTGATCGATCTTGTGAGTACATGACATACACCTTACGGGTTGTACGTAACTATTTGTTTTTCATACACTGAAAAAACTTGTAGTAGCTATCTTGTAAAAATGTCACAAGTCGACATTTCTCAACGAATTTTTGAGATTTCCCACATTAAACTTATAGAGCACAAGCTCTAGTTAAATCTAAATTTATTTCTATATTATAATTGAAAAAATCGATTTATTCCAATGGTGACCTGAAAGCACTTCCTAATTAGAAATGAAGTATCGCAACAATAAGGAAAAAAAATCAAATTAATTACGAAACACTCTGCGTTGATTTTTCGTCGCACATAAACGTTAATAAAAAAAATAAAGCGCTTTTATGAACAACTTTTGTATAAAATAGAAATTTAGCACAGTTCAAAATAGATTTTACTCTCGATAAAGGAACCGTAAGCTGAAATTGTATTCAATTCCCTTTTTTATGTATTCTAGAGTACCAAACCAAGAAAATAACAAAACAAACCCAAAATTTATATTCATTTTAACATCCGCCATAATCTTCAATTTAAAATTTCACACAAGGAGGTACTGAAATAAAACGTTTCTTTTTATACTTTAGATCCTTTAAAATAAGAAAGATTAATAAATTTAGCATTTTTGCATATCTCATTAATTAAATAATTTTGTAATGTTAAAGCGTACAATCGCTGTGTTATTTAAAATTTCCTGAAAATGCTTAATGAAGTGCTAATTGTGTCTTTGTTTACTACTTACAAAACAAGGATAATGTGGCTTCTGTGTACTTTATTTAAAATTTAATGTTTACAAGATAACACGATCCGGACTTTAATACAAAGGCGAAAGTTTTGCGCAAAGAAATTTCATGATTTGTTGATGATGTTGAGCAGATGCTTTATAAAGCTTTTATATAATTTTCCCTTTATTGCGTTCAACTTGAGTAAACTTTATGAAAAAGAAAAAAAATGTAATTTATTGAAATTCCTTTCTCAAAAATTTCGTATAACACCGCGATTTATGACAGAATATGTATAAAGTGTGAATATGAGAGCGAATGGACTATATTTAAGTAATAATGAAAATGTAAAAATTGACTTCAGTTTTTGTGAGCACTCTAAAGGTTATTTTAATACCGAAAGTAACTCACTTTTATTAGACAGATAGTACTTGACGAACAATAAATGCGGCAACGCAAATTTGAAAACGTCTTCAAAGCATATACTCTTAATCGATACAGCAATCTGCTTATATTGCGGAATTTTCAAAACAAAAGATACGGATATCTTTATGTTGTTCAATAACAGTGGAAAATTCGGAAAACGACTTTCAGTACTTACCTTAAGCCTCTTTCTGATAAATGTTATTGGTCAAGAAATATAACGACGATAGTGCTTTTGACAGATTCATAAAAGCGATTTTTTATATAAAATGAAGACAAAATCATTACTGATGGTCAATTCAATTTGCGAAGAATGGATGATGATGTAATTAACTAATTAATTAGACTTATTGCTATACTTTCTAAGACATTCCAGCAACAATTGCAAAGGAAACTGTCCGAAAACACGAAACGTTGTTTTTCTGTTAATTTTCATCGTATCTGAATAGTTTTAAAGTTTCCATATTGAAATTAATCTATAAAATATGATCTCTCGCTTTATATAAGTTTTGCTCTTTTCACTGTAGGAAAGTAGGTATTGATTTATCATTAATTGGCTTTAATAGAGTTTTAAAAATCGAAAGGGGTGCGGATATTTATAGAAGATTAATTGAGGTAACGTAACTTCTCGGCAAAATTTTGAATATATATTCACTTAATGACGTTATTAAGGTGAAATTGCCTACTTCGTTCACAGTAATAAGGTTGTAAATTACAAAATTTATATATTTAAATTCAATATGTATTTTAGCTTTAATAAGTTCCTCTTAAGAATATTTTGAAGCGTACTAATTTTTGTGTAGCAAAACGAGCCACTAAACTCAAAAGTAAATTACCTCCGGAACGTTCCTTTTTTTAATGCTGTATAAAGTTTATATCAAAATCTCTTAAAGTACTTACAAAATCAATATTTAGTAAATCTTACATGTACGAAATTGCTAAACCAAGTAAATAACAAGTTTTTGTTCTAGTACGCTTCAACAGTTTTCCCTCTCCCAACTTGAAATCTAATTACTTACGAAATTAGCGGTGAAAATTGGAAAATGCAAAGTGATTCTTAATTTTATTTTAAGAAAGTGGGAGTTTAGTATTTTCTACACTTACGTCAAGAAGAAAACCCAATAATTTTCTTTCATTTGAGATTATTTTTCTTCGTAAAAGTTTAGCAGGTTTCGTTAACTTTTTCTCGCCTTTTGTTCTGTTTCATTGTTTCTGTATAGCTTTATTTGTATTATGTGAGGTTTACACTTCGCCAATTTCTCCGCATCTTCCTCTTTTTTTAATTCAATGTTATAATTGACATTTTGACATTTTTGTTTTGTAAGCCTTATTCGTAACTTTTATTTTGAAATCTATTTTACAGCGTTCATCTAGAAATCCATAAATACCAAAACTTTACCTTAATAGAAATGCAGCACAGAAGTGTACGTAGACAGTACGACTATTCCGGTAAAAGTTTTCAGGGATAAGATTACCATCTGTCTTTTGTACGGAATTGAATTTTACGGTTGCATTTTTAAAGTGGTAGTGCATTTAATAGAAAATTGAACATTGTTACTCTTCGCTCCTCTTAAATTAAACAAGAATTTACATATAAACATAAAGATATCCTATTTTAATTTTAATTTTACTACAGCACCTTAATTCAACTCTGAGCTTAAATTTTAATAAAGGGTTACAAGAGGATAACAAAATTAAATTTGAAGCATAAAAATTGGTTACCCAATGTTATTGTTATATAAAGCTTTGTTTTTCTTCCTCGTGAAATTTAATTTACAAAAGCAACAGAATTTGGCCGTTTTTATTTTTTAAACAAACGAAGTAAAGGGCTAGAATATCAATATGTAATCCTTTACCTTATAACATTAAAAGCAGAACAAATATTTAAAATACCTCTGTAAATATATAAAATATGATGGAAATAATGGCGAAATAAAATTTTATCGCTTTTGAAAACTGAAGTCGATTTATACGTGTCAGTAATTATGATAATTAAATGGCTTAAAATAATTTTAAACGTGTTTCCTATATAAAATATGGTTGTGCCAATGACAAAGTATTCCTGAAATATAGCTCATTTAAAAGAAAATTATAAGGAAATTTATTTAGTAAACTATTATTCTATTTACGGGATACATTTTAACCTATTAAGTTGTGATAATAACCATCACAGTTTGTTAATCCTTCCTAGCAATAACTCTAATCTTTGATATAAATGTTAATAGATATAAAAGCGCACGTTTGTATCCATTTAAATTTAACGATGCACTTCTAGGTTGACTGTTACTGTGATGTGTATAAACTAGATGTCACCACTGTATTACCTACATTTCGTATTGTACTTTATTTAAGACAAACAATTTTGTGATTTTTTTTTATAAGTTAAGAAACAAATATGTGATTTATTTCGTTTTGTCAATAAAACTAAACTTAAATTATTCCTTTTAGCGTTTTATTTACTATTTACGTAGAGGTAAGAACGTCGATACTCACTTTTATTAAGAAATTATTGTAACGGTGGCGCAAATTCTGGTATATTTTATTCGTACTTGTCCCTCGATTGTTCGTGACCAAACTTTAAACAGCCTTTTTGATTGCAATTTAAAATTCCTGGTCGATTTAACAATGTTTTCCGACCTCATACAGTGTACGATATGTAATTTACTCCCATTTTATTAATGCAATAATGGCGAAATTTATTAAAACGCCCGTCAATAAATTTGCGGTTACCTTTCTGGAATATAAATGAAGTTATTTCCGAAATACGTTTTCTTTTCCATCGACGATTGAAAGCCAAACATTGGTAGGTATGAAGTTTGCTTAACGTTCAATGTTTTTCGAGTAAGCAAAGTGGAAATATAACAATATTCAAAAAATACATTTTAGGGAACCTTAAATTCCCGGATATCATAAAATGAATAAGGGAATAAGGAGACTTTTGCTTTTAATAAAAAAAAAATTATTAACTCGTAGTAAATCCCCTCTGTTTTTAATAAAGCAAAACCATTTTTTTGTGTGAATATAATTAAGCAATTACGATTTTAATTGTGATCTAATTAATCTTGCAATTGTTACTACGTAAAATACACTTTTGCCTAGCAAATTGTTCAAAATTGACTCATTAAGCATATATCCACATAATTGAATCAAATGTTAATAAATACTGTGCCCATTGATAGATTCATTATGTGTACGTTAACAAACAAAATTCTGTGCATCCATCCAATAATGAAAACTAGCAAAAAGTGAATACGAACTGATGAGCTGGACTAATTCGTTACAATATTATACGAGCCCAGAATAATATCATTTGGCCCAGTCATTGTTTTCTTTTTTATTGTATTTTAGAAGACTTTGATGAACACGAAAAGAAAAATCTATTGAATGCAACTATTATTATTGTAAATTTAAACATTCATGTAAACATGTTTTACTAAAACTAATATTAGAAAGCTAGAGATATGCACAGAACACTAAATTTAATAATAAAACAATGACTAGGCCAAATAATATGATTCTGGGCTCGTAAAACGCTTTATTAACCATTATTTTAATTAATTATTGACCGAACCGGAGAAACCCAGTGGATGAACGTCTCCATTCCCCTATTCCAGTGGTGTGTTGGAGCCGGCTCGCACCGGCTCGCGCACACCATTTGTCAATTTTTTTTTAATTTAGCGAGCCGGTTGTTAAATTTAGCGAACCAGCCATTAAATCGTTGAAATTTATACTTTTAGAACTTATATAACTTTTCTGGAGGTTATTCTGGAATTTGAGGTTAGATTTACAACTTTACAGTTCAATAACTTTTTTAGTACATGTGGAATTATATTTCTATGGTTTATACGTACTATTAGGGAAGAAAATTTTAAATTAAATTATTTGAATCGAGCGGGTTGTTAATAATTTACCAACACACCACTGCCCTATTCCCTATGCATGAGCGTTCTGATTTATAATTTTAAGATTCGTGTACATTCCAGCTGCCATTTGTACAATTTTAACATCTTAAATGCACCATTCACAGCCACATACAAAGGTAGGTACCGAATATCGAGGGTGGGAAACCTAGTAAATGCCAAGTCTGAGCATCGGTTCACCATAAATAAAGATGATGGGTCAGACGGTTTTACGTGAGGATTTTTAACGAACGAAGAAGTGGTATGAGAGGTAACTAGTGCGGCGTAGCGAATTGGTGGGTTTTAGATGAAACTTATGTTTCATTCTCCTTGCTTACTTCACCTCGCCAAAACAGAAAATGGAAGAGACTCGACACTTTGGAATACGTTCCCACAGCTAAGGCAAGAGAGCACTGAAGGGTTAAGTAGCTCCAGAGTTGTTTGGATTATTCAAGAAAGATGCTGGATGAGTGTAACTTTATGAAAAAATGAATGCGAGGTTTTTGAACCTTTAACTTGTGTTAATGCGCTTATCGATTAGGTAGGTACTCAATTGGTTTCTTGAAAGTAATATTTAGTACCTACTTCCGGATTCATTAGAAGTAATATTAACTTCTTCTCTCGTTAAAAAATAATGTTTTCTTTTTTTTAATTCTGATCACCACTCTAACGGCCGGAAGAAGTGCCAAAAATTGCCATTATCAACCAAGTGGGCAAAAAATGACGATGTTTTATTTTTTTTGGTTTCAAAAATCTTTGCCTTAATAATTCCTTGCCTATTTCGATCTTCACTTGCACTTTTATTAAACTCTCATATACGTTCAAAGCTTTAATTTTAGTTTACCTTCGATGAAGGTTTTATAAGAAGAAACATTAGAGCTAAATCCTTATTCAATTTGGAAAGGTGTAGGTAACACAAATACTAAAGTATAATGAGAAGATTTCCCTCATTAAAAGCCGATCTTTGTGGAAGTACCTATTCTGGAAGTACCATTAGTACCAAATCTTCCTTTAGAGAATAACTGGAGTGGAGGCGTAGTTTATTAATAATCAAATTTCAAAATCACACATAAAAGGTTCTTGACCGTTACCTATTCCCCCATTCCTTGTTTATACGATACAGTTAAATACTTTACTGTGTTGCCGTAAAGGACCGTTTATTTCTTGACTACACGCTAAGTGCACGTACCGTATTCAAAAATCAAATAGACCTTTGTTGTGTGTGGAAAGCCTTTATTGGGTCACAACCTAACACAACATAAAAAGGGCGTTGCGGAATATTTCCGGTGACAAAACTATTTCAAGCGAGCAGTGCGTTAAAATTACGTAAGAATGAAAAATAAATACATAATTTAACTATACCTAGTTATTGTGAACAATTCTCTATCTTAATCCCGTAACATTACATAATATCCATTTGAATTATTATTATTATTATACTACTGTGGAAAGGTTTGGAAGGAGCAAAGTAGAAAAAAAATTGTTCATACGCATCATAAAGATTTATGAAAATTCGAGAATTATCGGAATTTAAATACACAGCACTATAAGACTAAAGAATAATTTAAAATAGCATTTTGCTTAAAAGGTGACATAAATAAACGACTAAGTTAATCACTCTAACGTTATTTATATCCCAAATGTACTGGACACGAATCTGCACTCGCTTGGACCATTACTCGTCGTACTGATGACGACGAATGTGACACCGAGACCATTAAGTTTGTTATAAAACGCTAATGGAAGGATTCAGGAAGATGTACTTCTGCCCGTCTCGAAAATAATACATAGTAGTAATATTTTGCGATACATATAAGAAATTTTTGCAATTAGCCCCACCTAAAATTTAATCGAATCTCCAATTTCGCTTTGTCATTCCTTCGTGACTTTTTATTATAATCCCGTTCATAACGATGTTCATTTTCGACAACCTCCAGTTATGTAATAAATTTTGCAGATGGTTTTTGTTAATCCCCAAAATGACAAATTGCATGCGAAATTGACGCTGACTAGGACCGATTCTCCAATCTGCTCCTCCATATCGACGTAAATCGCACCCCACCTTAAAAGTAATTTAATAACTCCATTTGATTTTAGACCCCTCGAATCGGCTCAATGGCTGAGTTTTACTTCTGTAAATTTACATTTCCTAACAGAATTCGGAACGACATCAAATACCTTGTGTGCGATTTTGTACAACTTTGATGTTGGCGTTGTGTACACCACGTTTTATTAAATACCGTAATGCAGAGAAAATTAAAAATGACGAATAAGAAATTGGTGTGTAATTTGCGATCTCTTCGGCAGAGCCGGTCTTAGGGTTTGCGGGGCTGTGTGCAAAAATAAAAGCGGGGCCAAGAAAAATAACTTTTATTTACTCATTATAAATGTACAGGGTGTACACTGTACAACTAAGAAAGGAGACCGGCCATAACTCGGAAACTATTTGAGATAGAGATAGAACAGTGAAATAAAAAATCTAACAATAAATGTGGCCAAGAGAAAATGCTGGAAATTATTTTCAATTTCCTACCATTGCCACCAGATGGCGTTTCACTGATTTCAATTTGAAATTCCCATTTTTTGGGCAATTTTCCTCAGTAAGGTATTTAAAAAAATATATTCATTGTAAACTAGTGATGAATGTGCAAAACTTTGTTTAATGAATTTTTACAATTGCTGTCAAAATAAAGGGAGGGAGAACTAAATTACGTGTTACTAGAAAAAAGCGTGTAACTTCGAAACGGATTGCTTGAATTTGTCAAGATTGGTCTCGATGTAAAGAGAATGCTTGATATTACCAAAAAAACCCAAAGCCACACCAATTTCTTATCTCCGTCTACCAATAGAGTTGTTGAAGAAACAAAACGGTCGACTTTTCTAAAAAAATTCAAATGGTACCAAATATTTTTTTCACTGCTATTGAAAGGAAAATTAATAAGGGAGTAATTTAAAAAAAAGTTATCTCAATAGCTCTTATAGCACCGAAGATATAGTCACAAATGTGGTAATATAAGAGGCAATTTTTGAGGTATAAACACCATTTAATAAAAACATAACTATAAAAATTATATTACAGAAAATTCAAAATTTACGCAACTATGTTACGAGAAACAAAAAAAACAAACCTAGCGCGGGGCTGGCCTAACCGCGGGGCCGTGTGCAGTGCACACTTTGCCCCCCCATATATCCGGCTCTGCTCTTCGGATAAATTCGCAAACTTTAATATAATTTTAAAAAATGGAAACCCTTAACATTTGTTAATATCTGCAGAATAAGATTCCTAATACAACAGAAAATGCATCAAATTTCTAGCAATTAATTAAGTTAGCCGTGAGCACTCATTTACTTGCCAAAGTATTCTTTGAATAAAACGATAAATATTGGCTTATGGTAACTCATTTCTTGAATACGAAGCCGAATGTCATCCAGGTTATCCGAAGGATGGAGTCAATAAGGATTCAACAGAGATATAGTCGATGGGAGACAGTACCTCCATGATATGTGCGATCACCTAATTCTTCTAGATTCTTCCTGAATGGCAATGAGGGGTGGTCTACTACCACAATATATTAGCACCCAAACACTGTTTGCATAACGGAAGTGTGTCATTGAAGAGCAAGTTTGAAATTTCCCCATGTTTCAAACAAGGATGCAACTCATCACCCGACACTACCTTATTAGAGTTCTGTACACTTCGACGAGATAATGACGTAAAGGAAGAGGTGGAGAGATCTTCGGTCGATGCAAGCGAAGCTCTGAAGATCTCATTAGGCAATATACATACAGGTGATATCGAAAATTTTCGTCTTCAGGTTTCCATTCAATTAATCCCTTACAGCACATGTTATAAATAACCGGTCCCTTAAGTTCCTAATCATTATCATCAGTGATTAATATCAGTGATCAGTTGATCATCTTCATTTACGCCACTTTCATCCCGTTCACGTTGTCTATCATGATGCACTGTTCCCAATTATTTTGCTTATTGTGAATTTTGATTTGATTTGGGGTTTTCCCATATTTCTGTTGCGAAACTAAATGATCTTGACACTTTTCCAATTTACGACACTTCCATTCCTTGGGAAGGGTAGACCACCTCATAGCAGCTCTTTTCCGACTTTGGATGTGATCTACTATGATTGTAGCGTTACTTTTACCTGGATTTAGACTCTAGACGAATTCAACGCCTTGTCTGCTTCTAATCGAATGGGATCGGCAATCTCTCTGGAAAGAGTGTGGATGGGACGATTCAACAGCAGCAACGATGGCTTCCTTGGGCACCTTACCGGGTGCTACGGTAAAGTTTAAACCTTTCGGAAGAACCAAATGCTCCTCAAGTATTCGAGAGTATGAAGGGAAATTAACGATGGTTCCCTTGGTATGGGACCGTGGCGACTTCATAAGATAAGCTTGGGTGGATAATTCCAAAGTGACCTGCGATTGATCAAAGAAGATTCTGTCGAAATGTGTGCAATGGTCTACAGGAATGGTGTTCGAGAATTCGAGATATAGAAAGGAAATTTCTTTGGCCAAAGAATCAAGTTCGTTCCCAGTTTGTTGAATGCATTCTTTGCGAAGAGCTAGAAACAAAAGTAAAAAGCAACAAAGATAATAAAAGATATAACTCTTACTAAAATAAACTCACGGAAACAACACCGCACTATTTCACCACAAAGGATACACTGGAACACTGACAAGAGAAAACTAAACCTATATATTGAAACCTATTCCATCGGGAGAGAGTGACACATCAGTCAATGTTTGCCATCTTCTTTCAGACACTTCGATTTTAAACCTTCTTCTGTTAGAATCCTATTAGTTCATTCACAAATAATCCTTTACATCGTGAGCTGGCTGCGTTGTAAATATCCTACTAAACTTAGCTTCAGCCGCATTTTCCCATCTTTGCATTTTTCCTATGCCACAGATCATTTTTCAATATGCTATAAACTTGTGAGGTAATATTTTTTGGAAGATTTTTCTTGGCTCATTGTTTAATTTTCCTATTTCTTCTATTTATATACTTCATGTCATAAGTGGATTTTTCTGTGATATTTACATATACAGGGTGGCCCAACGAAAAGGTAACAGACGGGTTTCTGGCCAGAGGGAATTTTTTTTGGGGAAACGCAAAAACACGTCAATTTTTATATCAAGGGGGACAACTTTCGCCATAATTTTCAACCTGAAGTGATTTCATCCTTTAGCGCTGTGAGAACAACCCCTAAAATTTAAATAGGGATGATGGGGCAAGTGATACGTCATTTGAAAGGTCTTTCTTTTCTAATTTCAGTGCACTAGTTTTTTTTTATATTTTTTTTATTTTTAACCAAAAAAATTGAAGTTCCAAAATGGAAAATGAGGAAAGAGATTGAGGCATTTAAAAACTCAAAAAAGCTCGGACAAGTCAATTGTTTTTTTCTTAGAGAAGCTAGGTACTTTTACTGATATTTGACAACATTGTTTCACCCCTTGCCCCCTTGGGTACAGGGTAAACAACCCTTAAATTTTTAAATAAAAACAAGGGTTAATTTTTTCTTGTGCTAATTAATAAAACCAGTTTATGCAAATTCAACCCTTATTTTAATAAATTTTCGAAGTGTCTGTCTTCAGCTTCCATGTAATAATACAGATTTTGATTAACTCGTTCCTCCTGATCTCACCCCATTAGATTTTTTTATGGGGTCATGTAAAGAGTAAAGTTTTTTCCACTGGTCCGAAATCTTTGGAGGAGTTACGTGACCGTATAGTACATGAATGCCGCCTAATCACTCCTCAAATGTTGCAAAATGTACGGGAACGATTTAATGAAAATTAATACGAAACTTGGAGTACATACGAAGACAATATCTGTCAATAAATTGCATAAACAGATCTAAGAAACCGCGGTAATGTGCCAAAGGGGAAGAATGACACCTAAATCAGAAGTTGTGAGAAGAATGCATTATAAATATAACATTTGGGTGAAATCCTGCATGGATTTACTGTCAATATGCTAGAAAGAACTGATGATGGATTTGATTTTTTTTAAAAACGTGTCCATCTTGAATGAGATTACATTTTATGCGGTCGGTTACGTAAATGTGGCATAATCGTTTATAATTACGACAAATATTCTTGTCTGTGTGTGGACAGAAGTTGAATTTCGTTGTACTTCATGAATCACATACAGAACCTGTATTACAATTGATATCAAAAGTTTATTTTAACTTTGTGGTAATGTTTAGAATGTTGCTAAAATAAATAAATCACGGGTGCCGCTTAAAGAGATTAAACTAGCAATTGTTCTAACAATTAAGATGTCTCTACTACGTCTGCAAGTGTAACTAATCAGTATACTAGTGAAACTTCAACTTTAACTTGTTAGCCATATAACTTGAATATGTTAACAAGGTACTTGCTTTTCCTGTACTTCTTGCAACGTCAGTTTATAACTTAATAGCACACTTGAGAAATGTATGTACATAAATATTACAATCTGACCAATCAGGTTACTTCAAATTTACCTTTGAACTTTTCCCCTTATATAAAATATCAGTAGAGTAAATTATTGGAAGTAATTTTTACGACCTTATCTCAATTTACATTTTAACCACATTTTTCAAGGAGAAAACGTGCAGAAACTGACTTCAAAAAAAAATTATAAAGAGAAATGTCTTTTGAAGTCATCATGTCGTGCGTGACTGAGTTTGTCAATAGCCAGTTACCTAACATGTCTTTAAAATTTTTACAAAGATTAATATTTATTTTGTTTCATTTTTGAGTGAAACATTTAAATTGTATTATTCTCAGAAAAAATGAAAATTCGATAAATTTCAAATTAACTTCGTATAGCCATTTGAAATATTATTTAATTTTATCATCCTTTTCCATTAGGCGACAAAATGAATCGCAAATATTTTCTTTTTTGTTGTAGAACAGCCTGGGATTCCATAACTTAGATAATGTAAACGGCAAATGTGCGAAATTGTATATTTAATTAAACGTGAATAAGCGAAATGTCTTTATTTACTTATGTTTTTGCCGAAACCCCTTGAGGTCAATACAAAAGGACCGCTTCCGTGTGATTTATGTGTCAAATTAAAGAAATATTATTGTTTTATTTATTTCCCTGCTAATTTACAATCTACTTTGTATTAAAGTAATAAAGTTTATACGGTATAGACATAAAGGATTCAACCAGCAGAGAAATATGAATCAAAATATTGACCCAGAAAGATTTGCTATGTACCTTTGTAATAATAAACACAAGTTAAGGAATGTGTTTTTGGACAAAAAATAAATAAATTACTCATAACATTAAAAAACAAACTAAGATAGTTAAAAAAGTTAGACTCAATAGTACTTTTGTTAGGCTTTCTCACTGCATGGACAAAAATTCGAGAATCCGCTTCCTCGACATGGTGTTAGCACATTTGGGAGCGTATCATTTGTTATGACATCTGGCCCAATAGCAAAAAATACCTGAATACCGTTAAATAGCGGATCATGAACCAAAAAAGAAAAGAGGTCACTTTTATTGTCAGAATTGTTGAGCAACTGGCCCCACTTTTTTACAATAAGGTTTCTTTAATTTCCCGGCGTCCTCCTGAACCTCGACAGTACAGCACATGTTTTTTAAAGGTAGTTTCATACTCAGCAAAAGTTTTTTCCGCCTTGGGCACAAGTATGTGCACCAGAGCTGACTCATCGTAAATGACTGCTTGTACACATAATTGTGATGACGCTGCAACAGAAGACATACTCATCTGGGTCATCTGTATGTAACCCATCCCTTTCAATATCTATATGATTGACTCTGTCGGTTTCTGTGGTATTTTCCTAAAAGAGAAGACTAAAAAGGCGCTTTTATCTCTTGTTTTATACAAGATTTTTTCGCATTTTGTTGCAAAATGAATAATGAAAAAAATTTTCCCGTATAAATGTTGCTGATGTGTCGTATCTAGACATTTAGAAGATCCGTTGCTATGGTAATTTATTTCAATAGCAATCTAGACATCCAGAATATCCGTTGGTATTGCAATTTATTTCTATAGCAACGAAAGTAAAAGCAATTTATCACTTGTTACAAAAAGATTGACTTTTCAAAACTACAATGACATTCAAAAAGTTGACATTTTGCAATGAAATGCGAAAAAATTATTTTATGAAGAAAAGAATAAGCGATGCCTTGAAAATTAACGAACGTCGGTATCCATGGAGAAGTACATTTCTTTACAGTACAGAGTACAGAAATGAATATTTCCTTACAGTAATCGTTGGCTGCCTAGCAACGACTATATGAACCGGAATCTTGTCCTTTTCCTTTCAAAATTCTGTCAGAAATGTCACAATTTTTGAACGTTCGGCGGAAAAAAATATTTTTTTCGAAAAAAGGTTAATTTTGTTCTTTTTTCCCTTAAGAGCTTTCATTTCATACCAAAGGTAACTTTTGTAATGTCGGCCATTTTGATGACGTCATACCTAGTATTCATGGTACCTGTTCGTATGAGTACTTTTACGATGTATGGTGTGTCTCAATGTACCATTTTCTTTTTTGTAAATTAGTACATCTAGGAAGGGTAATTTATTTTCTTTTTCCACTTCCATTGTAAATTTTACTTGTGTATGTTTTAAAAATTCCATTTGTCCAAATTACGAACGTAAAAGGGAAAAAACGCCTAATACTGGTTGTCAAATAAAGGCCATGAAAACTGTGTGTATTTTAATATTAAGATTTTTTAAGATTACAAATGAATCAGCAAGGCTTGAAATATTACGAATAAGATATATTTTACCAAGATTAAAGGTTTCCGTAAGGCTTCATGTGTTATTTGGATGACACGTGGTAATACAGTTACAATAACATAAGAAATGACGTATAAATTCATTCAAAAAGGCTTAACTTTTCAGGGTCATGGGATTCCTCGTACAGGGACACATCTGGGAATCTGGTAAACATGTTGAAACTACAACAATATCCAGATCTGGTTTCAGACACTCGTATACATAATAATTATTTTAAAGTGGAACTTTTCAGCTATATTAAAAGGGAAAACTACGTCGTCCATTAATTAAGAGGATTTGAAATCGACACTACCAAACTTTCTGGATCTATTATTATCATCCTTGAACGGTCTGAGTTTCATCAAAAATAATATTAGTGAAAGTTTACCGTTACCTCTTAAGAAGCAGAATTTTCCAAACTTTCAAGCTGTGCAGTTTCAAGTTTCTTCATTAATCTGCACTGAAAAATACACTTTTCAAAGACTTAAATGCGTCAAGGTTTGTAAAAGTGAAATAAATGCTATCGTGCACACTTGGAATCACCACAAATTTTCTAAACATTATCCGTACAGATTTGTATAGAAATTGTATTAATAAACACCTGCGGTTTGTAGGCGAATTATTTAGGAGAAGCGTAGCTTTTACCACACGATCTAATTTAAAAGGAATACGAAAAGCGAGCATCCTTCACAAACAAAAAAATGTAATTATCTAGTTATTTTTTCGCACCAATTTTAATTGAAATTTCAAGTGAAAGTATTATTTGAAAGGATGCCTCAAAAAATTAAATCTGTTTTACTTTAATCCGGTATTACTTTTTTTTCTCGATGTTTACATTGGTGCTCTGACAGATGTATCATCGGTAGATCAAAGGATATATTGAAAATTACTCCACGTGAAATAAAATATTTCTGTTTTATTTTTGCCAAGCCTTTAATTTGTTATTTATAAGGTTTTACAAAGTAAATGTTAATAATTGGCAATTAATGTAATTGTTAATCAAATTACACATCATTCCTAAAAGAGTTAAACTTAAAAAGCTGTTAGTGTTTTTATGTCTATACTGGAAATCTAATACCTAATATTAATATGTATCACAGGTAGATGAGACTCTCTTCCTTCAAATCATACATAAATCCAGTACACCTATTCTTAACCATCAAATATTTGAAACCCTTTCAAAAACGACGTATTCAAACGGAAGCTTTTATGACCTATTATATCATTTTCTTCAATGCGAATGCTATCAACGTACATATATGAATGTATACATTTTAAAAAGAATTTCAGGCACTCACTTAGCGATCCCATAACTTTTTTTTTAAATAGACGGATTAGTTCATTTAGAATACACACGAAATTCATTTATAAAAATGCCAAACAACAATTCTAATTAATATGGACTGAAGTTTTATATGAACTTTTCATTCAAACATCCGCATCCACTGTAATATAGGAGTATGATAGCAAAACAGCATACTGAAATTATGGTGAGCGAATTGTTCGTCTTGTTTATAGATACCCGTTATTAATTAAAGATCGTAATAATTCCAGTAGCAGCGATTTTCCTTTTCCTGAATATACCTGATATATCATTCAATTTTCTACAATTTACCAGTCCATAGCTGCGCAAAAAAAAACCGATGCGGTCTTCCCTGAATAAATTTAATATTTTCTGAAAACTGGAATTTGAGTTGGGAAACTATAACCGAACTTTCTCAAAGTCAAGTGAAAGACAAGCCCTTCACCCCTCTAAATCCATTCAATTCTTTAAACTAGACGAATAAATTTTCCAAGGAACCCCTAAAGAAATAACTGTTATCGAAATAATTTTTTACTTCCAAGTCTCAATTGAATGAAATGTTCTATTGTAAGATGTAGTATAGATAAAGCATTTTGCGAATAATTGTGTTTTGTCGAATGAAATGTTGAAGATCAGGGGGATTAACACACTTCCAAATAAAAAAACTTGGAATAGTTAAATTTCGATCGGATTTGATCTACCAATGCAAAAAGACCTCCCGTATTTGGAGAGGGCACTGTGCGAGTTGTGGTGGAGATGCTGCACTAAAAAAAAATCGTATGGCCGACCTCGCACCGCAACAACCTCGGAAAATGTGGTGCGTGTCAGAGCGTCCATCCAGTAATCTCCAAAGCGTTCGGCACTTAAACCCCCAGTTGTCCTGGGATTGTTTGAAAGGAGTGTAAGAAGAATCCTGCACAGAGATCTTCAAAATGCACCCCTATATAATTATGGTTACCCAAGAATTAAGTGGAAGGGTTTTTGAAACTCGCAGAGTTGCCATTCCTGTGATGAGGCCCACTTCCACTTGTCAGGTACTGTAAATTAACAAAATTTATGCTACCGGGAAGCAGAAAACCCGCAGGAACTTCACTTTGGTGTGCCGTTTCTGAATTTGGTGTGTGGGGTCCGTATTTATTATTAATTAATTAATATTGTTAATTATAGTATTCTGGTCTATGAGTATAATTATTAGATCTAATTACTGCACTGGTAATTGTGTCAATTGCTGATCAACGTAATGATCTGATTGTCAGGATTTACGGTTTTTAGTACATTTACAACTGATTATGGTCGGTAGCTCCAGTACCTTTGATCCAGCATTCGTCGAGAGGAAGGCGCTGCTAGAACGCGATTTTGGCACAGCTGATGTGCTGGAGTACAACGCTCCTTTCACGAGGCAGGAGCTAGACCAAGCTCTCGCCAGAGTTAAGAATAGCTGCCCCGGTGTAGACAAAATTTTATACGAATTTTGTAAGCAATCCCACGACGAATTTAAATGCTCTGTGCTGGCGTTCTATAACTGCATATGGGACGAGGGCACGTACCCTTCCAGCTGGAGGATGGCCATCGTCCTTCGGCTACTAAAGTCTGGCAAAGATCCGTCTCTTCGCGAAACTTATAGTCCAATAAGTCTCACGTCATGTTTGAGTAAGCATCTCGAGTCAATGGTCAACAGAACACTCGTTTGGCATCTGGAGAAAAATAACTAGTTGGCGAAATACCAATCTAGTTTTCGAGCAGGTAGATCGTCACTCGATAACTTGGTCCATCTCGAACTCTCTGTGATGAAAAGTTTTAACGCCAGACAGCATCTAACGGCTGTCTTCTTCGACATCGAGAAGGTATACCACATGACGTGGAGATTTGGCGTTTTGCAACACCTCCACGAATGGGGATATCGAGGGAATCTACCGATCTTTATTTTATCCTTCATACATGAGCGATACTTCAGAGTACGAATTGGACAAGAAACCTTTAGCCGACGGACATTAGAAAACGGCATCCCACAGGGCTCCACTCTGAGTGTAACCCTTTTTGCAATCGCCTTCAACAATATTGGTGGCGACCTTGAGCCGAATGTGGGACGAAGCACATATGTTGATGACATAGTGATCTTCGTTTCTGGGCCGCTGAAGGAAGCCATCAGAGCGATAAACCTCATTAAGTGCATTTCGCACTCGAGGTGCGGCGCCCACAGACATAAGCTATTAACACTTAGCACTTTATGCGGCTCTCTCAGTAGCTAATGAGTTAGACTTTGCCTTGCCAACTCGCGAAATGACGTACGTCGCAGACGATCCGCTATGGACGAGAGACCACGTAGCCCAGTGCAAGTTACTGGCAGTGAACATTCAGCATATGAAAATCAATCTGACCGGCAAGTTTCTGGATAAGTGGCAAGACCTACCTCTAACCTAAGCGCCTGAGTGGCAATATACGTTTAGGGTGACATCTTTTTTAGTTTCAAAATACTTTTATAAAATAAGTAAATAAATAAAATCTTGGGTAAAATAAAAAAAATCTTTGGGGTGAAATGAATAAAACCTTGGGGTGAAATGAATAAAACCTTGGGGGTAAAATGAATAAAATCATGGTGTAAAATGAATAAAATCTTGGGGCCAAAAGAATAATTATGTGGGCTAAATTAATAACTTTGGTGGCTAATATAATAATTCATGGGAACAAAAATCTTGGCACCAAAATAATTAAAAAGCTAAGGTAGAAAAAATAATTCTTGGGGTAAAAATAATAATAATTCTTGGGGTGAGAATGACAATTACTAGGATGTACAAAATAATATATCAATTTTATTTTCTTCGCAACTTACAGCTGAAAAACTTTTATCAGAGGTAGTGTTAAATTAGTGCAAAATGTACTTATTTTTTTGGGATTTCGAATGCTTTATTAATCTGCGATGTAAATTAAAAAAATATAACGAGACGACTCTCTTGTATTATTTGATTTCTTGGTGTGGTGAATGTAATACTTCGAAAGTGTTTTATAATTTACGTCCTCTTTGTTAGTACTTTTACAATGCGAGTTTCATATGAATAATTTATATTGGTCTCGAATTGTAGAGTATGTGCAAGGAGTAGGTCGCAAATAATATTCGAATCGCTTTAATATTAAGCAAGGAGACCTCGAGCTTTTTTAAAGCAACACCAAAAGGATTCAACTATTAACGTCTGATGCCATTTCGAAGCAAATACCTACTTCGTGTTCAATGATGCTTATTGCCGTTAGATTTTTGACTCTTACATTCATTTCACTTTAGAGCTTGTTACTTAAAAGCACCTCGACAGCTTGCAAATTTGTACAGAAATTGGGATATTTCAGAAAGATTAATAGAATTTCTTTTCTTTCCATAACGTAAAACACAAGCGTAGCAAAGGGATAAGTCTAACGTATGTGTTTTTAATTATATAGTATAGTAAATATTTTGTGTAAAATCCAAATTCAATTTAGAAGAAAGGGATCCCTACACTTCATTAGGTTGCAATAATGTACGACGTAGACCGAATGGAAAGAAAGGAATAATGGAAAATGTATTTTTCATTCAGATATGGTCCGAGGGTTTTATTTAATAAAAATTCATACTTTTTTATGTAAACTTTTCATTTACATCCCTTATTAATCTTTCATTACCTTGCTTTATACAATATTTTCCTGAAACACTTAATTGCACATTTATTAAAAGCCTCCTGCTGTTTTGTTATGAAATCAGGCGCTAAAGAATACCTAAAAATGATTATAAGAAAACGCCTTTGTCTTCCTTCGTTTATTTATAGAAATATATTCATAATGGTACTCTATAAAAAACAATTTTTTCCTCATTTTCCACTTCATTGTATTCTCTTATTAGATGTAATTACGACTAAACAATGCTGCTCAAAATGTTACCAAATAAATGTGGTTGGTTCCGGAGCATTTAAAATAATATTTATGTTTAAAGGCTTTGGGACGTTTAAAAAGGCGGAAACACCGCTTGTTTTGCAGTACCTCATTTAAATACTGTATTGTAGCACGCAAACTGCATTATTACTTGAATTTATTTACATGTGGGAACGTGTACACTCGTACAAATATTGAATTTGGTAATGGATAAAAAAACGTATTACACAAAAAGATTTATAATAACGTGTGTTTAAAAAGAGGAGTGAAAAATGTTAACGCCATCCTGGCAAGTATTCCGCTCAATTTATTGAATATCGCATTTCCGCTACCACCGGCGCTCAATAAAATTACTTTGAAATAAAATTTAAATATGATTTTGAAATAGATTTGCGACATAGCTGCTAAGGGTATTGATATTAAAATGAAAAATGTGTAGGTTTAAGAAAAAATATCGAAAGTATCTTCTACAGTAAGATCTTGTTTAATACCTAGTCGTTTTTTCAATGATTTGCATATTTCGTTTAGTACGTTGATGCTCCTGTGGTAGTGGTTTAAATAAGTTTTTCTCGTTTACGTTTTATAAAAGCAATACATTGTTACGCAGAAAAAGTAAAAATTATACGACGTGAAATAGAATTTTTTTATGGAAATTGATTCTAATCCTAGGCTAAGCTTGATGCGAAGATGAAAGAATGTATTCGTCACACAATGTACATCATTTTACAACAGTTTCTTCAACAATTTTTGACGTGCAAGCTCTAGTCGCGGACTGCTAATATACCTATTATGTCCAACTGGCAATAAATCATCTGCATCTATGTCACATCAACGAAATGGATGGAAATTCATTGAATTATACGTTTATGGTTAAGTAATTGATACAAGTATGCTAGATTTTTACCTACGATATGTAAAAAATCTTAAGTTTTCCCTTCTATGAGACATGTTTTAGGCACTCATTTACGTTAGAATGCTTTATTATTTTTCCAGCTGTCTAGAGACGGGGCAAGAACAAATCGGATAGACTGATAGACTGAACAAGTTTATTGAAAAACAAATATAAATTTCTTAAAAATTTTATCGATACCTTTGAATGTTCAAAAACGTGCTACGTAAAAACAACATAACGTAGTCTTGCGTCAGCCTACGAAATGACCAAAATAACATTCGCTCAAGCTTAGAAAAAAACTCGGTCAGCTGGTATCGATTGGTTACATGGTTTTTCAAAAAGAGAAACACAAAGAGAAACCTATTTTAACGAAGATAATGTCACATTACCTTTGATAGCATTGTTCGGTCCCATATCTGCCGCGAGAAATTTTCTTATGGTCCACCCATTTTTAATCTGGACGAAAGAGGCACAATCATTCTTCAATAACCAAAAAAGAACCAAGAGAGACATAACTTCCAATATTTTTATTTATCTAAAAGTAGTTTTCTTCCAAAATAAATAAAAATAAATAATTTAAAAATTTTATTATTCTTAGGCGATCGATTTCGATACAAGTGTATTTGAATTCATTTATTTTATTAATAAGAGCTAAACAATATGGAAAACTTCATACAAATAGTTTTCCTCCATCAATATGTGTTGAATGGTGGAAAACCGCATTTTTTGAAATTATCCTCCCAAAATTGATACACGTCACGACTAGGGTAATGTTTGACAATTAAATTATTACCAATTTCTACATAAGATTTCCCATTACAAAATGTAGGCAAAGCTACATTCTGAAGCAAATCGTCACGTTGCGGTGTTGGATCTCTGAACAGATGTGTAACGTAGATACTAAAAAAATGTAATTATCTATACGTACCCATTGCGTGCAAAATTTGTCCATATCTTCACCAGTCTCCGTTGAACAAGTCGATCGGCTGCAGTCAAAGCTGTACTCCACCCTTCTTTCGCGGGATAAAACAATTTCAAAACTTCGCTATAGTGACCAGCTCCTCCTGTTGTAAATTTATCTCAATCTAATTGGCATTCCCATACACCTTACCTTGGTAACTCCAACGATTGGTACCGACAAACACATATTCGTAAAAATAAATTGGAAAGTTTGGATAAATGGCACAAATTAAATCGGCCGACTTTTGAATACCTCTAACGTCTTGGCCCATCATCTACATTCCATTCGAAAATTAAACCGTTTATACATGTGCGATAATTACCTTAATCCAATTAGATTTATCGGTAAAAGATCCGTTGTTAAAGAAGAATTGTTGTATTGCGTTGATTGTTTGATTTATGCATCTGTCTCCCTTTGGTATATTCATCGATATTGGAATAAATATTTCGGGTTTCTTCGAGAAGTCGTTTATCTCAATTGCACCGGAATCAATATCTAAAATTGATGGATAAATGTTGAAACTCAATCAATAATCAAGTAATCGAATAATTCAATAATAAATTGATCAATTAACTATGGTTATTGAATGAATTAGTCCACTTGTACATTAATTAAGCTAATATGAGTTAATTATAATAGAATTATTATTTCGGACACATAGATGTTAAAATTGTTCAAATAATCAGTGATCAAAAATTAAGGTGTCAAGTTTGACAAAAAAAAGAGGAAACACTACAAATCTGGAATGAACACTATTTGGAAATATCTAAAAAAATACAAGAACAAGAAGAAGTAATAAAGGAGCAGCTAAGAAATCCCACTCTGACCCTGTGGTGACTAAGCCTTGTTTTGTATTCAGCTTTGAATTTTGATTTTGCCTAGGATAATAAGCTCTCTCCACTAATTGACTTGGTTAATCAATAATTCGACTATTAATATTTCATAAATTGTGGCTAGTAGCTAGTCAACCATAATTGACTAATCGAAAAACAGCGCGTCATCGCAAGTATGAGCAACGACATCTTACATCCATATGGAAATGAGCCTTCTTCATTTACTTGGCCCAACATATATGGCACTGTGGTAATTCTTCCTTCTTTTATCAACTCAAAAGCGCGCTCTGACAAGAATGCAGTGCTGCTCTCGTGTTCAATGGTTGGTATGAACGGTACTTCGTCGAACAATATGTAGGGACCCTACACAGTTTTTTTAAAATAAGATTTGAGTGTCGAAACAAAATACCGTTATCGACTGATTGAATGCCGTTCTTAGAAGAATATCGGCAGGTACGCCTTGTAATTTTCTAACAAGCGTTTCTGAGTCTGTACGGTCAAATCCAAGTGCTTCTGTTAACTGTTGAAGTTTTTCCTCGGACTTCGTTTGAAACACCCACGTACCCAATGTAACTCCACTTTGGCTTATCGCTCTATGGAACAACCCTTAAACAATGAATGAAACACGACAGTAAAACAACCTAGCATCTTACCTGCACTTCTAGGTGATAACATATGGAATTGCACAGAGGCACCTCCGGCGCTTCCCCCAAATATCGTCACCTTTCTAGGATCTCCACCAAAATTATGTATGTTGTGTTTTATCCAAATAAGCGCAGCCGATTGATCCTTCAGTCCCATATTTCCCTTGGCGTAATTATCACCGGTAGTTAAAAAACCGAACACATTTAAACGATACTGAATATTTACTACGACAACCGCTTCCTCCATAAGTGGATCAGGCTGAGTTCCTGCTGACGAAGCAAACAGAAATGATCCACCGTGTATCCAGACCATTACGGGTAACCTTTTTCGATGACCATTCTTACGTGCCTTAAACACAAACAGTCACGAAACGATCGTTGGGGATTTACTTACAGTAATTGGTTCGGCAATATCTAAAAACAGGCAATCTTCATCTCCCAACACCTGATCTCCACTAAATTCGTCACTGAGCTGAACACATTTGTTTCCCGGAGAGGTCGCGTCCCTTACATCTGTCCATGGAGTAGGCGGTAGCGCTTCCTAAAACAACTTTATGGATATCGATAATCGAAATTCAATTGGCCGACCTGAAAACGTAAACTTTCGACTGGTGCTCGCCCGTAACGTACACCAAGGAAATGATAGAATTTCACATTAGGATTTATTCTACTGGTTCGGATTAATCCACGAATTTTTCCATACTGTGTTTGTCTCACCACGTTTTGCTGTTTGAAAAGAAAATGTTTAACTTACATAACAGCGAAGCACTCACCGTACTTTCAACACCAATCAGCGTAAACAGCAACCACGTAATGGGAGATGTCTTCATTGCTTCACCTTTGCAAGTCCACTTCATATGTGTTCTATGTGCCAAGCTATAATACCTATATAGATCATATGGTTGAAGTTTGTATTGTGAATTAACATCATATTTTCTTTACACATTTGCTCGAATGATAAGGAATAGGTTCAATTTAAATTTCCATAAGAACAGTGTATGGAACAGATCCTTGTTTGTACAAATATATGTTTATATAAATAAATGTATTCCTCTCAACTACCTTAAGAGTCTGTGAACATAACAAATTTTAAATTGCTATTCAGATGAAGAATAAAAAAATATGAAAAATGGATATAAATATGCAAGTGCGAAATTCTTAATTTTTACTCAATGAAATAGAGTTTTTCGGTTAAACTTATGAATAGGCAAAAATTCAAATTCTTAGTCAACCATACAATGACGTAAATATTTACAGCAACCTTATATAAAGCCTTATCTAATTGCTAATAATAGATTAATTATCATAATTGTCGAAGAATATTTTTTTTATCTCACCTTGAATTTACTTCTTTTGTTTCCTTATTTTTAATTCAACATATATAGTTACAAATTTTAATTTAAAAAATTTCCTCACAACCGTATTATAGAACTTTATCTCGTCTTGTTCCTGGAACTAATAATTATTATAAAGAAATCGTTGTTAGTTATTAGTTGTATAGTTGTTCACTGATGATAAGATAAGATATATATTTATTTCTTTAAACGATTACAGTAAGTATAGAAAACGTAAATGATGATAGGATCTGTTGTCAAAACATTTTCAAGGTTTGTCGGCTTTTTAATATTTTGTTGCATCATGTTCCAACGATGGTACTACCACAGATAAGTAATTACTTATCTGTGGTACTACATTCCTTTCAGCATTTGAGGAAGTAAATTCAAATCGTGAATCGGATGATGCAGTTTATAATAATAATAATAATAATCGCCTTTATTATTACCGAAATTAATCTCACAAATTCTAAAAATAATAATTAACAACCAAATAAATACTAAAACTAAATAAATAAAGAAGTAACTATAGTAATAAGTAATCCAATAAAGTTCAAGGCTCCTGGCAAAATTTGGCCTAAGGTTACTCTATTTAATCAACAGCCTTGAACGCATTAGAGGTGATATTGAACTGAGAGTACGTATGATTTGTAAAAATTCGTAATAAATAGTAGAAGTTACAGGGTTTTAGAGAGCAACAAAGAAGAGCTGATATTGTTAAATGAGTTCGAAAGTGCATTGAAGTGGGATGTGAGGTTTTTTCATTTAATACTAAATAATAAATGCAATCAATGAACAATTTTATTTGTAATAAATACCATGAATTTTGATATCAAAAATAATACATTGCATTACCAACCCTAAACGATTCCTCCTGAGATTTCCTTATAAGTCACAATGTATCCCTCTTAAATCATAATAAACAATGCTGTTCCGAACAACGGAAGACAAAAATAGTTTTATTTTGAACCTTTCGGCATGGGACAAAATATACGCGAGTGTTTAGAAACTTGTCCCTGATTTAACAATTAGGGGGCGGTCATTAGGACTGCATAAATATATGGCTTCATTTCAGGAATCAAGCACGATCTTAGGTTCCTTTAGAAATTTTTTTAAAACAGACATATTAAGCAACTTTCGATCTTGACAAAATATTACTTTCTGACTATTTTTATGCCTGGAGAAACCACTGAGCATGTTATCAATAACAATCCTAATGATAAACTTAAAAAGTATACGAAACTACAATTTTCTTTTCTGTTAAACTGTGATTAAAAATTTGAAAACTGAAAGTAATAGAAACGTCTCTTAATTTTGGTATCGTTAGATACTTTTTCAGCTGAAACTGTTCAACACACCAGATATCACTTACAACCGCCTTCGCGGTTAAAACGAAACCCTTTAGTACAGCCTACGAGGTTAAAAGATTTTTATCCAGAGCTACTCTCAATACTTAGTTTTGCATAACGATATTTTATGCATACAATTAGATTTGTATATGGAAACAATTATTAGATACCCCATTCTGTAAAGTTCAACATGAACATTGACCCAATGCAGGTGTGATTGTGGTGACAACTTTACAACCCTTGGGTAGCCAAGTGCGAAACACCATTTGTGGAAGCATTAATAGCAGCATTTGTAGGTGAGAAACACAATCCGATATAATCTCTTAGAGATAACCGTAACGCAAGATTCGTATAAACGTTTAACGATTTAATTTTCAACATAAAAGGACAACGGTGTAATTATTTTAATTTCACGAACCTGTTGACTCTCGACGGTATTCTGACACTTTCCGCATGTTTTTTTCCTATTTGTCGTTTTATAAACAACTATTTTGAATTCCTCCCCGAAGAGTCATCATCTAGGACAGTTTTGCTTGGAGATCCAACCTGCGATTATCTATAGACTCATTTCCATGTTAAATGTTGAGAAGAACTCGCGCAGTTTGGTATTAAAATCAAAGTCTCGGTTGTTGATAGTTGACACGCACGTGGCCGTAACCGAATGCTTCGAGTCTACCACCTCCGATTTCAGTTTATCAAACCAGAAGCTTAAAGTTTAAGTTTAATTATCCCTAAAGTTAACGTCTTGTTTACTCTTACAAATAACTTTGTCAGGACAATGAACTCATAAAGTACACACAAACTTTTGTAAAGCAACCGTAAAGACACAGGTCTAACTATCTAATTTCAGAACGTGAGGGGTTGACGATTAGATTCTCTATAGTTGAATATTTTCTCTTAATTCAATTTAATTAATGGCCAAAGAGGAAATTTTCTCTGCCAATAAAGTTTTATGAAGTCCACTTCACATAGTTCACGTCGTTTCAAATTACAATTACTTGAAAGGGAGCTTTTGACGACAATTTCAAATGTGTTTTCTGCAATCTACTCCGAAAGCACCCTAAATCGTACACTTTTATATTCACAAGGAAGCTTATTTAAGTTGTCAGTTTTTATTTGGTGGAGAAGTGGTGTTGTGCGCGTGTTATCTAATTGGTTTACTGTACCCTCCAGTTCTTGCCTATTTTATTGTAGTGGATACATATTATCTTTAGGTATTATTCTATCGTATATGGTCCATGAATTTCTAAATTAGTTTCGGTAGAGGATTGTTGTAAAAACGCATTCTGTAAAGCCACTTTGGTGTGGAATGGATGCTCTGGTATTTTGAATTTCTAAGCCGTTCACCGTTTTGAGGCGCTTCCGGTTTCTTACTGCTGTGATATGAATAAGATCTTGACAAGAGGATTGAGATGAAATGAAAACAAGTCACGTACCATTAGTTTGTATAAGTTCCGAATAAATCATTTTAGTGTTTATAGTAATATAATATTCGAGTATTAATGTCCAGTTCAAGATATTCTGATCAATAACACTCACAATATGTCCTTAAATGACTGTTTTATGAGACTACAATTTCAGCCAGTTTATTACACTTCAAATAAACTTCGAGTTCCATATCGTGGTGATCTCTCTGATTCACTCTTTCATTTGCATTTGTCAGCACATCGAAGAACGACGACGGATCATTTCAGCCACCTCAAACGGTGGGGAGGCATTTTGAACATCGTTTCCTTGTTCATTACTCAGTGTGACTGAGGTTTTTCCTGTCTCATTATGTATTTAACATGGTTTTTTCGTGGTCATAAGAGTGATTTTGTCTATCAACTATGAACTGCTTCCATCTACAAGAGAACTGTGCTGCACCTCGGCTTGCATGCGTCGTTGGCCGTATCTGATTCTAAATTTTGTTCTTTTCCTCTAATTTAACTGTAAACGTTGATGAAGTATCATTATCTAAGTCTTTCACACGCATTAATTCATAGTCAATATGGAACAGTACAGCAATCCATCTCATGACTTCATGGTTAAAATTGGTCAATCATCTAATTCCATTAACGATTATAATAAGAATCTGGAAATTATTAATTTAACATTTTACTAACCAAATGCCGCTACATATTGAGCTTTAATAATGGAAGCACCTCGTAATAATCGTAAGGTCATCAGATAATTCCTTCGTGGATGTAAAATTGTTCTTTCGGGATTACTTTTCAATTTATAACTATTTGCTCTGGCTCGCATACAAAAAGGAGCGATCGGCTTGAATTTCTTTACAGATTCCAGCACGTTAGACAGCTAGAATGTGACACGCTCGCAGAATTACTAGGGTGGAAGTTATTCAAAGCAACCCTTATGTTTGTCCTAGACTGGAAAAAACTAGTTCCCCCCTCCCCTCCCAGTTTCCATAGTCAGTGGACCACTATCCTGGCTTTGCTTTGCCATTAGAAACAATTCCACAATTGAGCAGTATTCTTGGATCCTGATGTTACCACTGTCTACCTATCAGAAGACAACTTCAATGTTCACAGTCTCTATGGCTTACACTGTGAAATTTCTGCAAAGGCAACATCTGGAAACTTGCTCACTTACCCCCAATCAAAGACCAAACGTTTATGTGAATGGGGCTGAGTTTTCATTGCCTTTGGAGACTTCGTCGGAAAGAGGGAAGGGATACACTTGCCAATTCCAGAGATCTTCAAGTAAGTTTTACTACGATTAAGGGGATGAAAACCTAATCTAGACAGTACTTAAAGCGAAGTACTGCAATTATGAAAAACTTCTATTTGTAATAAGAGTGGTTTTCGTGAGTTGGCAATGAAAGCCAATTGAACTTTCTATTTCACTCAATAACCATATGTTATAAAGAATTTAAATTGAAAAGTACTTTTTAACAACCTTCTAGTATTATTATTATTATTGATACTAGGGGTGGTCCCAATAGGTTCCCGCACTGCGAGCTTTTGGTCCATTGTGCTCCCCGGTGTTGTCTACCCTTCAAGAATACCTGTATCCTTTACAAAGTCCAGGATCTTAGTAGGGCGAATCTTCGTTACTTCCTCTTGTGTAATCTTTTCATTCCCAAGTAGGTGTTCCCTTGCCTTTATGAATGCCTCACATTGGCAAATGATGTGATAGGGCGTTTCCATCTGCCTCACCACAACCCCTGCATGTCGGGGTTTCGGTCAGTCCCATGTTGTGCAGGTGTTTGTTCAGCAGACAGTGGCCGGTAACCATTTCTGTCGCAAGTTTTATCTTTGTCTTGCTTAACTTTAAGATGGACGTAGCTCGGTCCCTGTTTGTGGTTTCCAGGAACATCTTGGAATGACTCTGTCCTGGGATTTTCGACCAATGTCTACAATGCTCTTTCGTGAGTATTGCCTGAATCTCCTCTTTGGCTGTGTTATAAGTAATCCCACAAGCCGGTTCGGGTCCTATGAATGGTTTTGCGCTATATGAAAAAGTTCAGGAGAAACTGTTGGCACTAGTGAAAAAGAAGGTTCCTCTTTCACCAAGATGATGCATTCATGATGATGATGCCATAAGGCATGTATTTTTAGGAAAAATTGAATGAAATAGGTTTTAAATTCAAACCTTATGATCCCGGTTTGTCGAACCAGGCTCCATCGGATTATAGCTTATGCCTAAACCTAAAATATTTCACAATGGTAAGAAGTAAGGATCTCACCAAGAAGTAATACTGCCTCAAACGCTTGTTCTCCGTTGGAAAAAGTAGCTTACAAGGACGATATAAGGACATTAAATTAAATTTTAAGTGTATTATATTGAGAAACAAACGATATTCATTTGTTTCCATTTCGAGTGCGGAGACTTTCCAATTCATCCTCGTAAGCGATTAAATGGGCGCACGAAAATCAAATTTAACTATCTGTGGTAGTTTGAAATACAAAACAAAACCTCTACGTAAACATGTGGACCACATTTTTAATTATATATGCTAATTTACACACAAAATGGCATAAAATTATCCCATTAATTACCAGCATAAATTTAATTGGAAGCAAACATGTTTACTAAAGCTTCAAAGGATAAATGCAATTAGTTAAAGTATCGAGGTCGCTGCTGTAAATTAACGTAGGAAATATGTTTATAAATAACGTTTTTTTTATTATTAAAAATACATATATGATAATTGTGTACGTCCGCGAAATCGTATATAAAATGCACTTTATTCTGTCTACTGTGTAAGTAGGTACATATTGCACTCAGTGTTTGCAGTTTAAAATATAAAATCCACGATTCTTTCTTTGGATATTTAAACTGCTTTATTACTAGGATTTTGAAATCTAACTGAAAAGCATCTTCAAGGAATTTAATTACGTCTCCTGTTTACTAGGAAATGTCTTGAACGTTATCGATCCTCGGTATCTAATATAAATATCTAATAAAATAATTTTATAAAATTGTAGAGCGATGGTACCTAATTAACTAAATAATACAAATAGTTTCTCTAACAATGTTCCCTAACAAAAATTATGTCGACTAACTTCACGATGACTGTGCAAAGCTGTTCATTACAAAGCATGTATACGTCCAGCGCTTACTGTTGAAGACAGATCGTGCCAAGGGCTATCAGTATCATCTGAGAGTTTATTGAACTATAATTTATGTTATAGTCTACATGTCATATAACTTATAACTTACATTAACTTGTCCCAAACTATTGTGGTTTAATGCACGGCAGTTTTGGAAAAACTTTAAACAGAAAATGTGTAGATTGTTGGGAAACGAGGAACTGTCCCAAATATCGAAAAAATTTCTAGATACTCTAAGGTGTTCAGTGACCAATCGTGTGATTATAATGGACGATAACGTGATGAGGGTAGCAGATTTTGTTTTTATATCACTCCGTTCCTAAATGTCGGGAGGGCCTTCACCGAATATGAAACAACTACTTATTAAGCTCATTAAGGGATACAATTTGACCATATCTCAAAAGATGCATGATATTTATTTAAGAACTGTTAAAATGAATGTAATGCTGATAAACGTACCTTAACAAAAATAAACCATATCAATAGATTATGCGAAAGCCTTTTTTATAGAAAGGCTTCTAGTAATTATTAATTTATGGAAAGATGAACTTTTTGTGTGTGTGCTTTGGCTTTGGCCGATTAGTATTTCAGGCAGCAAACAGCAAACTTTTAATAATGAGTGTGATTGTGTGGGTTTCCATCTTGAATCTGTTTCATTCTCACGTGTGTGAACGCCAAATACAAAGTAGTGTGATTTGGTAATTATTCAAATTATGGAATGGCGGCTTAAAATTGATTAGTATTCCCAAGTTTCAGGAGTTATGGTGATATGGCCAATCTGAACGATTTATATCTAAGCTATCTAATGTGAATGTCACAAATCGGTTTTACGGATTATGAACCCTTGGCCCAAACTAAGATGTTTGGCTATATTGAAAATTATTATGAACCTGCATGTCGGTCCGTGTGTCTGTCCGGTGTCAGTTTTCTATGACGCGAATACACTCGAAAACGGTAAGAGCTGAAGGGCTGAAATTTTTCATGAGTGTTACACATGTCCCTGGGGTGGTTTAAGACCATACACTTCCGGTTTTCAAGGAGTCAAAGGTCACCATGTTACAACATGGCTTTGGTGATATACAAATAGGGCCTATTTGATACAGCTCGGCGAGCTGAACATTTTTCAAATATATGTCCAGTCAATGGTTTGACTACAATATGGCCGAGAAGTTGAAAGTCCGCGGGCGAAGCTGCGGGTAAGCGGGTTGTTATTAATAAATTATCAGGGACGTCCTTTGGTAAAAATTTGTTATGGTTTAGCTTACAGAATAGAATACCAAGTTTGCATTTGCTAAATATATGTGACATGCACATTTACTTGCCATTTCATCATTACAATTCGCATAAAAGTCAGTATTTAGATGCATTTTGTACTTTCTTTTAATTATTGCAATATAAACTTCTCCATTAAAGATATTCAAGCTCAAACGATGATTTCCAATAATTTACTAACAAGAAGGGTTTATTATTCTGTTAAGTAATCAACTTATGTACCTAATACGGTTTAATATTATGCGATCTAGAAGTAAATTAACTTTTAGTAAAATTTCTGATCAGATACATTACTCAAATACCTTTTAACAAATGGAAATGTGTTAATTAAAGTTAACAAACGGTCTTATATATTCTTTGTGATATTTCAGTCTGAATAATTTATTTTATTTGAATTGGGTTTCAGTATATATTTGAAGTATCCGCTAAATTACCAGCTATAGTATCAATAAAATACGCTTGGTTACCTTTCCACACTGGGTACGAATTTGATTACTGATGCTTCAGTTGGTTTTCAGCCACTTGAAATATTGTAAAACCGAAAGGGAAGAAGCGTTTTATGATTGTATAATAAAATATTTAATGTTTTTAGTTAAATTATAAGAATTGTAACGGTTTTCAATCCTATTCTATGTGGATGGTGCAACTCATACCTAAATCATTTATAAAAGGCGTCTTAGGTCAAGCGGGAGTAAACACCTTCCATAGTTTATGTCACGTCGAAGCACCACCACCATTATAGGTATAGATAACGATATGCATGTTAAAGGGAAACGTCTGTAATTCTTCCGGCACAACAACTATCAATAGTAAGGGTTTAAAATGAAAGTGTCCACGAATATCAAGAAACTGATACGAAAAGTGAGCTTTCCCTACAGGGTTACACCCTTGTACCAGTAATTAATTCTTGGAAGCGCAGCTTTTCTTAAGAATGGTATCGATCTGTTCCGTCAAATGTATCTACATAGGAACGCTTCTGCACTATGTACTCCACTAATTAAGCTTTTACGACGATGCACGTACAAAGTAATACTTTTATATAATCTTCAAATTTATGGCGACAGTTATGAAACATTATTTACTCTCGTTGTTAATCGATGAATATTACATTACGGTACCGATCTACTAATATACTCCCCACATTTCGTCTTATAAAGAAGAGCCAATGCAATTAAAGAGCATAATTATATTGAATCGGTTCGTAATCCCAAATATACAACAAGCAAAGTTTGTCTTCCATTGTTGTAAAGAATATTCAATTATTTTAGAGATAAACCTAATTACCGGTATCCAAAGGGAGTTAAAGCACGTCTACTTTCATATTTTATACTCCTAATTTCATAAACCTTTCTATTCGTTGATGGAAGTAATTTATTTTTTCTCCGAATCATATCTACAATATTCTCTTCAATTGAGGAGTAATTTCAGTTTTGTGTGCTTTTCGTATTAATTTACTTTTATGTTAATTTTTAAGTTATTATTAAATACAATCGTATATTGGTTTAAACTTTTTTATTGGAACGCTAATTGGGACTGCATTTTCTCGCCCTCTACTATTATCATTAATCCCACATAAACATCTTACTAAGACGGTATGTAGCCCACAGAGATAGTTCCATTTTGTAAGAAGTTAAGCTGATTTGAAGCTCAATTGGATTATATTTTAGGTTATCCTGGTACAAATAAATTACAATTTATTGGTAATTGGTAAAGATAATTTAAACAACGTTAAGCATATAAAATTTAGTTGTAATTAATTCTAAATTCTAATTTTTACCCACATGCATCACTCGAACCATTTGCTGAATAACATCTTTTAAATTACAAATTTTATCATTAAAATGAAAACATTATCTATTACAGCCATTACATCAATCAAATCCGATATTTTTGCTTTGCAAATTTATTAGCAAAGCTCAAGGGAAACGAAATTGTAGAGAAACAGTACTGTTTGCTTAATTAAAAGTTATTACATTCATCCGCATATGACATTGTGAAAAAAATCTGTATTGGGAATGGAAAGTTTGGTGATTGAATATTTTTTTGAAAGCAAATCCCATAGAAATCATAAATTCGAAACTAGGGCAATGGAGTCATAAACTACGTTATAAAGAGTATGGATGACTATAAATTTTGATTATAGTGATATTTATTTATCCATTCTTGTTACATATAGCTCAATTTTTTTCGATTTATTTCTCTTAGTAAAGCTTCTTATCGGTAGGTAGTAAATTATTCAACAATGTGTAATTGTAACTTTGTAAATTATGTTGACGAATTGGAAGTAGTTAAATGAACTTGGAAAATAGCGTTACAAGTTTAACATCCTATAAGGATTTATGGGAATTACGCTACTTAGTTTGAAACAATGGAGTTCTATTATTTTGCATATGGCACAGTTGAAGACAATTTGATGAAAACTCTAAGCAATAATTTTGGAACAAAGCCGGAAAACGGAAACAGAGCACGAGTAATTTACCGCCAATTTACGCATTTCGTAATGGAGGACCGTTTGTATGAAATAAA
This sequence comes from Pyrocoelia pectoralis, assembly GCA_036250285.1. Taxonomy (NCBI): domain Eukaryota; kingdom Metazoa; phylum Arthropoda; class Insecta; order Coleoptera; family Lampyridae; genus Pyrocoelia; species Pyrocoelia pectoralis. The sequence continues at coordinate 43,525,355 of CM070078.1, forward strand.
TTTTAGCACTTTAAAATTACACAGTTATGATTATAATACTTACGCGGTATGTCACATTAACTAATATCGTTATGTTTTTAATAAAATTGTCAACGTAATAAAGTTGGGTAATCTGAAAATTAGGGCAGGAAGGGTTTCAGTATTACACTTCGTATACGAGTTTTAACTGTTCCGAGAAAATCCTTTAGCTTTAAAACGTAACCTACGCGAAAGTTAGTTTATTTATACTTTGGTACAGCCGTAAACCTTTTTGCGGGCGATAAGGTTTCTCATTAGGAAAATTAAAGGATATACGACGATACGTCGACAATTAGATTCGGTTACTACCAGAAATGGTAGTATTATAAGATAATTTTGGCGTTCGACTCTGGAAAGAATCTTGTTGAAGGAAAGGGAAGAAAGTAGGTATTCGTTTTGCAAAGAGCTAAATGTAAATTTGTTTGACGTGGAAACGGCTGCGGGTTCATCACATAATTATATTTTTCTCCCGCCTGTACAACAAATTAAATTTTAAGTAAGCTATGCCTTTATGATAATTACCAAAGCAAATTTAGAATATTAATTTATTACACAATTGTTAATCTTAATTAAGTGTACTTAAGCCTACTTTCTTCAGTTAGGTAAGGAAAGGAAATTCCAGAGCCGGTTTTTAAGATCACTTTCACATAAAAATTTGTTATACCCAAATCTAATGAGTTTTATTTTTAAATTATGTAATCGTATTTATTCAGAATATTATGTCAATAACGTCCAGATATTTACACATACCTAATAAATTAAACGACACAAAAGTCTTATTATTAAACCTCTGGTAAAAACCAGAGAGCGCTAAAATCATCGGTAGTAACTGGAGGCCAATTCCAATAAAAATAATATAGCAAGAAGCATTTTACAGGTAACGTGCGTCAAGACCATGTTAACAGAAATAAAGCAAACGAAAAGTAGGTTATACCTACTTTAACCCTTCGTACACACACTGGGGTCCATAGGACCCCACCAAATCTTTGATTACCTATAATATATTAACGTGTGGTGGTAGGTTTCAGGCACTCGCCGTAAATTCAGTTTATGTCCCGCACCAACTGTAGATTATCTCAAATGGGTTCAGTTATCATCGACACGCTATTGAGGGCCCTTTGAAATTCACTTGGGGGCCGCTGAACCCCAGTGTGTGTTGCGCGTGATTATTTTCAGTGAGCGTCGACAATAATTCTTGGTGGAGTACCGACTCATATTTTATAGTGGAATGTTTACGTTTACTACTGATAATATTTCAATGAACATTTATAAAAATTTCAGCAATTTCTGAATACAAATGGCTTTCAAATGGTTTATCACAGCCATGGTTTTATGATTAATATTTGGATAAGTTTAGTATCACAGCTAAGACTGATTTTTGCGAAAATAAAATTTTTTGTTTTTTTTCTATGTTTTAAATAATGTTAAGTTTGGAGTTATTTATTTGTTTTAACATTATATATTTTGATTTAATATTTAATGCCAAAAAACTTAACATGTGCTATTAGTGAAATCCTCTTGCGTCAAAGCCTCAAATATATATAGGTATATAACTTTCATAAATGGTTTTTTTTATAACTTTACGACTCGCATCTTACTTCATCATTTTCCAAAAAATTTGAAAAAAAAATGTTTTTTTAGTGTACTTATGTACCTGGGGTACTGAGGACCCCAGTGTGGGTTTTATGAAACAAAATTATATGTGTGTGAACGAAGGGTTAATATGTTTGGTTTTCCTTGATTTCTCTCTCACATCGAATTTGGTGGGAGAGAAATTGAGGAAAACCAAGTATATTTGCAATTTCCACAATTCCAAATCCAGCACGTATTACGAATACACCAATTCACGAGCTTAAGAAATTCGTCGGCTTTTGTGAACGGTACCTAATTAAATACTAAAGATACAATAACCAATAAAAAACTTTTAAATCTTTCAGTCTTTAATCCCAACTTCGAAATAAATTTAATTAAAGGTGACTAGTTTCGACCTTTTGAACTTAGGTCATTCTCAAACCTTAAACAGTTAAATGACAGAGGGTAAGGAGCAAGTAGAGTCACTTACCAGAAATTATTATAAAATTTAAATTACGAGGTGCCTCAACAAAGGGGCCCCTCTCAACTCCAACATGGAGGTGATGAAACAAGTTGAAAAATTGAAATATACAGTTTATACTTGAGGTTACAAATTAAAAGATACTAGTCCAAATGGATGTTCGACACGTTAAAAACCTGAAGGGTAAACACCACAGCTAGCGCTAACAATCACAAACATCTGTAAAATTAACAAGAGATAAAAATAATTAAATGGGGTAACAAAGTAACTTACTAAGAGAAGTTGAGAATATTTAAAACATCATTGGCGGACAAAATTTAACACCAACGGTGACGCACTAAGCCTTAGAATAATCGTAGAATTAATATTAATTAAAATTTAAAATTTGTCTTATATAAAGCAAAATGGTGGCTACACATGGTAAAAGCCAACAGATAAATCAAATTAAGCAAAGAAGGCGCAGTGACAAAATGATTACAAATTAGCGCATGACAACTGTCACCTGCACCAAACCAAGAGTCATCTAACATTAGATCTTAAAACTAGAGAAAGCAAACTACCTAACAAGGCGGGAAAACCAAACTAAATAAATGGGCCAACTATACAACCCCCTAACCAACCAAAGTGGGTTCCGATTACAATAAAATATGAAGGGTATGCGATTGATTAAATTCAAAATTAATTTCATTGAGTGAGTTGTGTTGGTTCTTTTTATAAGATTTCTGAATCTCTAAAACTTCGAATAGATCGAGAAGTTGTCCTTTAGGGAGAAAATGTAGGAACTTGGTGTTCGATTCTGGGGAGAAAGTATGGTTGTTGGATACTATGTGGTTAGAGAAGGCGGATTTATGAGCTATGGAGGGGTTGTTGATTAAATATTGGTGGTCCCGGATGCGTTGTTTAAAGGAACGACCTGTTTGTCCGGTGTATTCTTTACCACAGGAAGCACATTCCAGCCTGTAAATTCCAGATCTGTCCCAATTAGGGATGGGGGGTTTATTTTTAACTAGTAGGGATGAGAGGTTGTGAGAAGAGGAGCATGAGATGGTGATGTTAAAGGGTCTGAAAAACTTGGCAATCTTCCGCGAGATATCCTTGATGTGAGGGATCGAAAAGTAGAAATTTTGGGGGGCGTTCGGGTCGGTGACCGGAGTCAACCACCCGTTACAACACAAAACAGCTTCCTTTAGATACTTTTTTAACCGTCTTTTCTCCTACCCCATCAACTCAGCATGTTTTCACAAAGAACTTAGGACCCTTGAACAAATCGCATACAATAACGAATTTCCCTTCCCAGTGTTCCACAATCTGTTTAAGTCGGTCCGAAAGAAATCCTTACTTCAACAACAATATGCCTTGACTCCGGTCACCGACCCGAACGCCCCCCAAAATTTCTACTTTTCGATCCCTCACATCAAGGATATCTCGCGGAAGATTGCCAAGTTTTTCAGACCCTTTAACATCACCATCTCATGCTCCTCTTCTCACAACCTCTCATCCCTACTAGTTAAAAATAAACCCCCCATCCCTAATTGGGACAGATCTGGAATTTACAGGCTGGAATGTGCTTCCTGTGGTAAAGAATACACCGGACAAACAGGTCGTTCCTTTAAACAACGCATCCGGGACCACCAATATTTAATCAACAACCCCTCCATAGCTCATAAATCCGCCTTCTCTAACCACATAGTATCCAACAACCATACTTTCTCCCCAGAATCGAACACCAAGTTCCTACATTTTCTCCCTAAAGGACAACTTCTCGATCTATTCGAAGTTTTAGAGATTCAGAAATCTTATAAAAAGAACCAACACAACTCACTCAATGAAATTAATTTTGAATTTAATCAATCGCATACCCTTCATATTTTATTGTAATCGGAACCCACTTTGGTTGGTTAGGGGGTTGTATAGTTGGCCCATTTATTTAGTTTGGTTTTCCCGCCTTGTTAGGTAGTTTGCTTTCTCTAGTTTTAAGATCTAATGTTAGATGACTCTTGGTTTGGTGCAGGTGACAGTTGTCATGCGCTAATTTGTAATCATTTTGTCACTGCGCCTTCTTTGCTTAATTTGATTTATCTGTTGGCTTTTACCATGTGTAGCCACCATTTTGCTTTATATAAGACAAATTTTAAATTTTAATTAATATTAATTCTACGATTATTCTAAGGCTTAGTGCGTCACCGTTGGTGTTAAATTTTGTCCGCCAATGATGTTTTAAATATTCTCAACTTCTCTTAGTAAGTTACTTTGTTACCCCATTTAATTATTTTTATCTCTTGTTAATTTTACAGATGTTTGTGATTGTTAGCGCTAGCTGTGGTGTTTACCCTTCAGGTTTTTAACGTGTCGAACATCCATTTGGACTAGTATCTTTTAATTTGTAACCTCAAGTATAAACTGTATATTTCAATTTTTCAACTTGTTTCATCACCTCCATGTTGGAGTTGAGAGGGGCCCCTTTGTTGAGGCACCTCGTAATTTAAATTTTATAATAATTTCTGGTAAGTGACTCTACTTGCTCCTTACCCTCTGTCATTTAACTGTTTAAGGTTTGAGAATGACCTAAGTTCAAAAGGTCGAAACTAGTCACCTTTAATTAAATTTATTTCGAAGTTGGGATTAAAGACTGAAAGATTTAAAAGTTTTTTATTGGTTATAATATGCATCCCATCTACAAGAAGAAAAATAATACCTCGGACACACATACCTCCTTCACTAAAGATACACTTTAATAGGTATTATTATTAGTTAATTTTGATTCAGTAGAGCTTTGTTGGAAAAGTGTAACGAACACCTCGACGAAAATAGTCCATTATACAGTGTGTTACATTTCCGTTGCCCTTGCAAGCTATTCTTGATTATAGCGATGAATTATAAAATCATGAAACCCCTTCCATTTTTTATTTTATTCAATGTATTAAATTTAAGATTGACAACTAGTTTCAACCTTAATGCTCATCCACAGGCTTGAAGTTTATAATTTTTAAACAGGGGCTATAATTCATTGAGGTAAAAATGAATTGATTTCGAAATGTAATAAACTTCGTGCTTTTAAGCCTGTGGATTAGCAAGATCGATACTGGTCGCTAATTGTACTTTCTACATGGAATTTAAATACGGGAAGGTTTCATGATTTTAGTCATTTTCCGTTGTATCACTCAACCTCATTTTGTGCCTTCATCAACACACAATTGTTTCTCTCAAGCTCAAGTAAGTGTTTTTACCGCGAACGTTTTGAGAAGAACATGAAAAACGTTCATTTCCTAAAACTTGTATGGAATCTTTTGGTATATTTATAGTATAGTAACTGGATTTGGTAGTGATTGTCAACAGAAAGACATTTTTTTGCGTTTTCCAAAAATATGTAGTTTAAGATATGTATTTCTACAAACTATAGGGTACGAAGAAGTCCAAAAAAGATCTTCAATACACTAAGGACAAGAGAAAGAGCAGTTAACGAAAACAACTATTGCACCAGAAAAATGCGAAAACATATGGACAACGAGAAAATAGCAATGAAATTTAGGAGAAAAATATTTACATGAAGCAAGTGTTATAAAAATAAAATATCATAAGCTTGAGGCAATTAAGAACTAAAAAACAAAAAAAAATCAGTTTACGGCTGTAAATTAAAACAAAAGTACAATAGTAAATTTCGTTAGTCATACTAATTTCCACCATTTTCGAAATCAAAATAAGGGGAAAACGTCTTTTACTCAATTACTGTTTGGTTTGGATCTTCCGTTAAGATAATGGGACTTTTCTATGACCTTTCAGTTTCGCTGGCTTAATGAACTGGGTTACCAAATAGCGTCGTGTAGACCACAGTAGGCAATATATTTCAAAAAATTATGCACAACAAAAATCACAGGTATATGGCAAAGAAAACCATTTCATGTTAAATACTATCCGATTAGAGATCGGTGAATGAATCAAAGGTATCCGATTTCTTCTTTCATTAAACTTTGCTTGCTTCCTTTCGAAGAAGTTTCATTACGCAAAGTTAGATACGTTTTTATTGAAAAAACTTGATCCCTGCGTAAGTTAATTATGAGAAAGCTCAAATTGTTACTATTTACTCCCGCAGTTATCGATAGCGATTCGATTTTCATTCATGGCTGGGTAGATTATATCACAATTTGTGCTCATCTCTTCAATGAGTCGCCATTAGTTAAATCCGATTTTCTCAATATATGGTGAAAAATCCTATAAAGTCCGTTTGTCATACTGGAGCACAACTTGGCAAGTCGGGTATTACCTTGCTGCAGCTTTGGTTTAAATAAGCTTATTACTAAGCGCAAGGGACGTAACCCGTAGCTAAATGAATTGATTTTTCAAGTAAAGATGTACTTATAGTTAAAATTTGTAAACTTTCACTTTCCTTCTCATCTCATTCTTTCAATATATAGTCCTTCTACATCCTACTATTATAGAATAATTTAAGCATTTGAAAATACAAGATATAGTAGTGTTAATATTGGTAAACGATAAACAAATAAACACGTATTTTACACAAGTAAATTAGAACATTAATCTTCTACAACGTTTTATTAAAGCCCAAGCGATTTTCTTTAACCGTGTGAAAATGTATAATTCACCCTAGATTATATCCTAAGTTAAATTGCGCAATCTTGCAGTAATTCATATTTTATGTGCAACAAAAGCGCATAAATCTTGTTCCAATGCATTAGACGTTTTAAAAGCATCAGATTTTAGAGGAAGTGCGTGATTGATTATACTTTAGTCCAAAACCCTTTCATAAATATTCGACAGATTACCCATTCAAGGCTATAAATGTATGCTGTAAGTATTCTTGAAAACTGTTACTGATAAGGTTTAATGTTAAATGTGTTCAGGTCCTATCTTGACGCTGAAAATTAGTAGGAGACGAAAACCTTTGTTAAGGTCATAACATCCATTACTTTTCCACTTTCTTAAAAGCAGCGAAGACAGAGAAAATTTATAAAGTTCCTTACGGAAATTTGATTTTCTTAGTTTTTTATGGTATATTTGTAAGAGAAAATCGATTCGAATTTGCATGTTATTCACGTATTAGTCACGCGTTAACCTCCTTTCTCACAATTATCGCTTGAGTGTAGAAGAGCCTCGCAAATTTATATAAATTCTTCTTAAGCCGCATCCATTGAGTAAGCAGTAGATATGCTAATTTAACGTAAGTTCGTTTCTCGAATCTGTTACGTTTATATGAAACGAATTAAACGAAGGGTTAAGTCTAACAAGAGGAATGAATAAATTTTGGTCAAACCAAATTACGTTGCAATACGTACGATGAATACCGAAAATACCGATACATATTTATTTGGTTGTATTACTAAAAGAAGTGCTGAAATATAACATTCTTTTTATTTTCCATCTACACATAATTGTGTTTGCAAGCGTACTCCGTCTAAGAGAATTGTTGATGTTATTTGTTGTAGAAAGTGTAAATAGTTTATTTGGTTCTAGAATGATGACTTAGTCCTTCGCACAGGAAAACGAATACCTGTGTCCCTTAGAAGACACTGAATTCCCCAATTTCACCTGAAACCTACTGCGGGTTGTGCATCGTTGAAAAGTACAATCCAATCCCTGGTAACTCATGAAATGCTTGTAACCTATATTGTTAAAGTTGAAAAACGCGTTGAGGCCCTTCTAAGTTCTAAGTAAGGGTTCACCCTTAGTACGATTGTAGGAATGTCTCTTGATCATTCCATTTCTTTAAAGAACCTTTTTTTTTCATTTTTATTTATTTCCTTCATATAAGTATTGTAATAAATAAAAGAAGAATCTTCTATACTTATATAGCGCAGTAAAATGGGAAAATTTGGATGAAATAATGGTTACAGCTTTGAAAATTTGGCAACAGGCGTATTTTGTGCTCCCTTTGAAGTGTTCAAAAGTCCCCATCCGTACCTCCCCTCCGAGAGAAATGGGGGGCGAAAAAGTGTCAAAAAAATAGGTTTTCGTAAATAACTGAAAAAGTATCAATTTTATCAAAAACAAAAACGTTAAGAAAGTTGTAGCTGACAAAATTCCGCACATTTTCATGTTTTATTTTTGCCCCTACAACCAATAGGAGCCGAGATAGATTTCTTTCAAATGTCGACTGTTTTGCGGCGAAACGGTAACACGTGCGCGCATCGCGCGTATTTTGCTTATATCTCGAGAATGGCCATGCGTATCGCAAAATGCTTCAAATAAAAGTTGTAGAGAATTTAATTACGAATAATTTTTTCCGTACGATTAATATTTACAGAGATATAATCATTTAAACCTTTTTCTAAGACACAATCGCTGCTCGTTTTGCATAATAAAATCAATAATAAGTCCTACGTAGTTACAGCTGTTTGAAGGTATACTCAAAAATTGACATTTTATTAAGAATCCCGATTTTCGTTAAAAAATGGCCGTTAAATTTTTCTTAAAAATTGGTTTTATCCTATTTTCAGTACTTCATATACAGGGTGACATTGAAAAAACTACAATGCATATTACCACGCGATAGAGGGCCATGAAATAATAAAAAAAATTCCTACTTATACACTAATGTCCTATCGCCTTTTGTTTTTAAGATAAGATAGATACGTTGAGCTTCGGAAGAATTTGATCGAGTTTCGCCATAACACATAATCATGTCTCTGTAATCTTCAAACATGTAGAGAACCATTTTTAAAAGCAATTTTAAAAACGAGAAGCAAAATAATCAAACAAAAACGTAATCAGGAACACGAGAAACTTGAATAAATTATTACAATATTAATTTGATAGGTGTCATAATTTCGTAGTCAAGATGCTCTATCTTAACAACAAAAGGTGATCGGACATTAGTGTATAGGAATTTTTTTTATTATTTCTTGGCCCTCTATCGCGTGGTAATATGCATTGTAGTTTTTTCAATGTCACCCTGTATATACAAAGGTAATACAATACAATAAATCGTTCGCAAGTTGCACTTTATTGTAAAAATACATCTTTGAAAACTAATATTTTCACAGAATTTAACTAAAATGTATATTTGTATTCCGTTTTCCTTAAATATCTTCGTTTCCAATTTGAGATAACCATACCCGAGATGTTAACGAAATTTGCAAGCTTTGGCAAGATCCAACACCAAGCCGGAATCGGTGGCAACATTGCTTGGCTAACGGGGGTGCACTTCATGCATTTTCGAACTGCAACGAGATCTTTTGCCGTTTTACCCTTGAAGGGTTAACATCATTTTACAGTTTTAGTATTTTTCCAATTGCTTTGTGTTATTTGTGATCACCACGTGTTTTTTATTGCAAGGTAGTACCGTTTTTAATTTAATCTTGCTAATTATTTGAACCATTCATATTTTGTTTAATTGTAAAACATGTTGTAGGTGTAATTTTTGTCTAATTTGTTTTGGCGCGTAAAGTATTGTGGTGCTTGCTGTAGGTCTGTGCATTACTTAACCCTTAACCGGAGACATGTCGTCTGTCAGACTACGCCACAAAAATAAAGGAATATTATTAAATAATGAGACCGCCCACTGGTCTGCCACTTTATCTAATCCTTCCCTTAGTAAAGCTTTAACAGGTACACCGATTTGCTAAATCATAACATTATTTACCTGGAAGTCACAAACTACGTACCTACATAGACGGTTTACGTAAATGAAAAGAATTTTTCATATCACGTGATTATAATTTAGTTTTGCTTGCAAAATATAGAGTGAACTAGTCTCTGCTTGGATGTCTGCAGGTAAAACAGTTTACTGCAGTTTATTGCTTCACCACAGCATTTTCTCTTTCCACACTTTAAACTAACCTTAATTATTTTTTATGTACTGTTCGTGTAGTGATTAGTATACATATTTTAATATTTTTTTACTTATCCCTTAGTGATCTCATTTTTATTGTGTAGACTTTTATTATTATTAGTGTTCGGTTGTAAAGACAAACTTAACCTTATTTATCTTTTTTATAAACTTTTCGTGTAGTGATTACTGATTACTGTACATACTTTTCTATTTAGCCTTTAGTCATATTAGTTTTATTGTGTAGGCTTTTATTATTATTAGTGTTCCGGGTTGTAAAGACAAACTTAACCTTATTTATCTGTTTATAAACTTTTCGTGTAGTGATTACTGATTACTGTACATACTTTTCTATTTACCCTTTAGTCATCTTAGTTTTATTCTGTGGACTTTCATTATTATTAGTGTTCTGGGCTATAAAGACGCATTGTGGATTATTTAGACTGTTCTTTCACACTTAAAACTTAACTTTAGTGATCTTAGTTTTATTGTGTAGTTTTTATTATTATTAGTGTAATGGGTTATGTCAAGTGTAGTGTTCCGGGGTGTAAAGACAAATTCTCGATTAGACATCGTTTCCCAAATCCCAAGAGTGATTTAACTCGAATGAGGGAATGGATTAACAAAATCAATAATCCGAAATTATTAGTACTGTCGGTTGATGAAATCTATCGTTTAAAAGTGGTTTGCCATCAGCATTTCAATCAGTGCTTCTACACAAATGGCCGTAAACGATTACATCGTAATGCAGTTCCAAGCGAACATTTGATAAGTGTTTCTGAAACCCCTGATTATAATTATAAAGGTAATATTATTACATATAAATGCATTGTAAACATTGAAAATTATTATTATTATAGACACACACATGGAACATTCATATGCAAAAGCCACCCCACAAGTTTGTCAGTTGGATGATACTATGGCAGCGATGGCAACATGTCCATCAACAACTGTTTCGAATTCTAATACTAACGAAGTCTTGGATATTAATACTTCACAAAATGGTAATATTGAGGTCGTCATTAATGTTAATGAAGTGGAGACTCCTAAAACTGTTTTACAAGAAATTGGCGTGAAGAATATTTCGCAATCAACACCACGAAAAAAACATTTATATGGCAAAGTTCAACATTTTTACAGAAAATACAAACAAAGTTTGCATAGCAAACAAAATTTTAAGAAACGTTTGTTTGAAGCTCAGAGATGCATTGCACAAAAAGGATTGGAAGAAAGTATTTCTAATTTAAATAAAACTGCAGCACAGTTTATTCGGTTTCAATGTAGAGAGACGAGAAAATTTAACAAACATAGAAGATTCACAACCGATGAAAAAGTAATGGCATTAACGCTTTATAAACAAGGACCAAAAATGTATAGATTTTTAAGAAAAATCTTTATTTTACCAAGTAAATCTACACTAAACAAGCTATTGAAGTCTATAAACTTTGAAGCTGGAATAAATATGAACATTATTAAATGTTTGGCATCAACAGCAGAAAAAATGGATACATCTGACAAATATGTATCTGTAATATTTGATGAGATGGCTATTATGCCTGCTATTAATTTCAATGAAAGATTAGGATACGTGGAAGGTTTTGAAGATTTTGGTGTAAACAATCGTACAAATGAAATCGCTGATCATGTGTTAATGTTTATGGTGCGTGGGTTGAAAAAGAATTTTAAGCAGCCATTGGCATATGCTTTTTCTGCTCGTGGAGGTGCCCGATATCACCAAATAAAAGACTTATTACTGCAATTATTAACATTATTAATAGATGCTGGATTTTATCCAATATCAACTGTTTGTGACCAATCTACAACTAACGTAAAGTTAATTAACCACTTAATTAATGATACGAGATCGAATTATCTACGTAGTGGGAAAGAATACAAAGGTAATTACTTTGAAATTAAAGGAAGAAGAGTTTATCCCATTTACGACCCACCTCATTTACTTAAAGGCGTACGAAACAATTTTATTAAAAAAGATCTTAAGATTAGGATCACAAAAAATTGCCCAATGGAAGCATATACAAAGTTTATACGAATGTGATAATGGTCCTAATACCATTGCAGGCTTGAAAGCATTGCCTCATATAACTTATGAGCATATTTATGAGTACAAAATGAAGAAGATGAAAGTAAAGCACGCAGCACAGATTTTCAGTTCAAGGGTAGCTTCAACTTTAAAATTAGCAAGTTCATTAGGTATGTAATACAATTAATTACTTTGAATTCACATTTACATTTAATTCTTTTACAGATAGGGATTGTCAAGTAATTACACAAGGTGCTGGAGAAACCGCATAGTTGCTATACTTCTTTGATCGGTTATTTGATTCTGTCAATGGCAGTTTCGTGTTGCCAAAGAAGGGGAAAGCACTTCGGTGCGGCATTACTGACAACAGTGAACACCTATCATTCTGGAAAAATGAAGCTATACCTTTGTTACGGTCGATGGAGTTTGCTGTTAAGAACAGTAAAGACAGAAAGAAGCCTCCTAGTTTAACAAACTGGATATTTACCCTGTACAATTTAATAGAATTATGGCAGATTGTAAAGAATGAAGGGTTTAAATATTTGTTGGGTAGGCGTCTCAACCAGGATCCGCTTGAAAATTTGTTTGGGAAGATTAGAAGTCACGGTGGACATTTTGTGAATCCAAATGCACCTTCTTTTATAGGTGCATTTAAAAGTGTTATTATAAACTCCACCCTCAATTTACATAAAGCGTCCTTTAATTGTGAAGACGATAAAAGTGACAGTTTATTTAATAGAATTGAGTACTTTTTTAAATTTCAAATTGATAAAGTTAATGCAAATTCAATAGTACCTATAAATTGTAAAGTTCCACAAATTGAAAAATGTGAAGTTCCTGGAGTTAGTGAACAATTAAGTAATTTGTCAAACAGTTTTGTTGCAGGGTTTCTTCTAAAAAAAATTAAAAAGCTATGTAGGAATTGTGAAACATGTAATCAAAATTTATTCTCAACCGATTACAATGCATATCATAATCAGTTAATCAAAATTAGGGAATTTGGGGGTGATTGGAACGCACGATTATGTTATCCTACACAACAGTTTGTGGAATTATTTAATAGTTTTCATGAAATAATAAAATCATACTTGGTAAATAATCCGCAAGACATTTACCTAAAAGTAAACATATGTAAACATTTAGCTAGCATTAATGTAACTTGTTTATACTGCGAAACTCATATGAATGATATAGTTAATATGATTACTAGCATTTCAGTTCGAATGCTAGTCCATAGTTGGTGTAATGATGTCAATCGCAAACTGAATGGTCGAGATAATAAAAGACCATATAATGGAAGCGATGAAGTAAAAAAGAAGGCACTTCAGATTATGACCAAACGAAAAAAATATGTGTAAATTTGTATTAAAAAACAAAGCAATAATAAAAGTGTTCAATTTTAATATATTTTCATTGCTGTATTTCAAATTAATATAATAGTATGTAGTAGTAAATAATTATCAGTACATATTACAATTTAAATGTTTTTGCTTATTTCTTTGTAAGAACAATCGGTTTCACAAAATTAATCCCATTGGAGATTAATTTGGTGAAACTGACGATTGTTCCTTAACAAAAGTAAAAACATTTAATTGTAAAACTGGTAATAATATAAGTAGGTATTCCACATTCAGCACCACTCAGTATATTTGAAAATTCCCGCTTTTCCGCCATTACTAACATGCTTTCGCTTGCAAAATGCAGAGGGCAGTATTTTGGTTTTTTTATAATACCTTTTTGTAAACCATCTGTAATTTGTGCTGGAAGTTTATAAGGTCAGTACATTCAGCGTAGTCTGTCAGGCGACCCGTCTCCGTTTGTGTTTGAAAATAATCTGCGTTATATTATATTATTTTATATTATATTGGTTGCTTTTTTGACATATTTAGATTTAGTTACTTTCGTGCTAACTATTTTTTATGGAAATTCGTCTGTTTCGAATATTATAGGTATAAAAAAGGGATTAGTTACTATTTTTGTCGCAATACTTCTCATTTTCAGCTTCTTTACCAATATTACCATTTTTCTTTGTTTATAATTAGTTTTACTTTCAATTTTTCATTCACTTTCCTTCAAAAGAGTTGCGTTTGTTCAATTTTAATAAAATATGTACGTTTCATAAATAAATTTTTTTTTTTAACCCAGTAAAAAGAAGTCGTCTCTCAGACGATACCTCTCCGCCTACGTAACAAAACTGATATGTCTCCGGTTAAGGGTTAAGCTTTGATTCTAAATATGTAATTGAATATGGCATTTCCAACAATGAACAAAGTGTGAATTTAATCTGGCTTGTTTGTGTACTAATATTTTCGCCCGCGTAGACGACTTTCGATACGGAAGGTAATGTGCCTCCCAACCTAAAAATATGGCCGTATCGCTTGTTCGCAATTCAGCTTTAGCCCACCCTCGCAACCAGAGGGTGAAAAGTGTACCCACCTGAGGGGTCAGGTTAAATTAATCTTACTTCAGTTTTAATTCTTCGTATGTTTTGATGTGCCTAAATGTGTGTTAATTGCTAGAGATGCCAGATGTCAATTTTTGCGTGTAATTTTATATTGTATTTGTGACTCACGACAGACCTATGGTATGGAGGATAACGGTTACATGTTGACCCTTTTCCAGTTTCTTTTGTATATGCAGGTAACGATTGTCCACCCTTGCGTTTAAAACTGTACAACATGTTTTTATGTATCCATTTCTTGATTTTGATGTCAATGTTCTTGAATTCAATTTACGTGTCATTACTTATTTTTTTATCACTTGTTGTGCATTATTTGTGTCATTATTTGTGTATCCTCAACACCGGCTTTGAGATTGATCAGAGACCGGCTAAAATTCCTTTCTCATGTTAGGCAGTTATATCATTCAGCAGCTTCGTATGATTTGTGTATTGTTTATTTGTTTGTGCATGTAATTAATTTGTTAAAGCCAGTAGTTTTTCTTGGCAGCTTCTTTTCTGCTCGCTAATTCGTCGTTGAACTGCCACATGCTCCTTTCGGCCTTGTGTTACGAATTACTCAATTTTAGGGAAGTTAAATAAATGCTTTTTTTGACGTTTATTGTGTGTTTTGATACTTCCTCCCGCTTATAGTTCTCTGCCAGTGTATTCATGTCTCTTTAAGACAACAGGGGGACCTACTAACTAGACGATTACGATCACGTGCCTGGTATGGGTGGGGTTTTGCCGGGTTGTTTAAATTTTTACCGCGTTTATTTGAATTTGAGGTAGGTTAGTTTTGGAAGGAAGTTTAGTTTGGCTGCCATTTTGAATTATTTCCCTCTCTGGTTTGAATTTTGGTAATTGTAATGTGAAGTTAGCGTAGGACCGGGGGTAAGAACATTACAAATTATTTTACGACAAACTTTTATTAAACTAATTGAAAGCTTACAAAATTTTCTATAAAAAACACTTTGTCGCGTATGTTTTTCTGTAAACAGTGACGAGAAACTGACGATTGAAAATGCAGGTAATGTTTAATTTTTTACAGAATTTGTAGCTGCTTTTGAGACGAAGAAAAGGTAGTGTAAAAAATTGTTTTGACTTTTCTAAGTATCAGAAGTTATTCTCTGGTCATTTCTGAGTAGGTAAATTCATCATAGGATCACATTTTGTGGTACATTCTAAAGTAGCGTTATGCCCAAGTATTTGTCTTCTCCCACAACCTGCTACACGTTAGTAAGTAAGTAGATAGCGATAGTCATATTTTAATAACAATAAGGCTAAGTGTATGTTTAAAATGTCATACTATTGAACGTGTCTACAAAGTTGGGTCCACTTAGTGTAATGATTGGTATGTACCTGTACATGCTCAATGCTGTTTGTTTTAATGGTTAACATGCAGTAGTTAGTCTCACAGGAATCCGAAGATCACAAAGGGGTGAATAGTATACTTGTAATAAAAACACCCAACCTTCCCCTTAAATCTTTAAGGAGAAGGTTGGGTGTTTTTATTACAAGTATGCAGTAGCTAGGATATTCTTGTTTGTTAATTTAAAGCGCACGTACTTTAGTTATACGCGCTGAATTATAAAATAAATTTAAATCTAATCCAAATTAAGCTCCCAATAATATTATATTCTGTAATTCCTAATATTGAAACTTTAAAGTGCCGGTATTTCTCAATTTTAGATGTATTATGAAATTTTAAGGAAAAAATAGCTTAAAGTTGCTTAAATATTCATTATCCTTATTATTCTCGTTTACAACCACTCTCATCAATCACAAATATATCAGACAGTAAGTTTTCTCCTTCAATACCACATATGACAGTGTATTTACCACTTCATTTCTGTGGCAGTCCGTTGTTCAAAGACTTTTATAGTCCATTACATGCATCGTTACCAAACGTGTTATATGAGTCGTAAATTTCTTGTCCATTGTAAACTCTGATACAGAAACTCCACAAAAATGTAATATTTATAAAACTTTTATAGTTATACTCAATATAGTACCTATCTCTACCATCCTTTTACTAGCGTAATCTTGTGTTGATACAATAAATTATTAAGAAAATTTGTTAAAAGGGTTTATAATTTATTGACCTTCCTTTTTATAGCGTGCTTACAAAATCTGTAATATTTTTATCGTCCTTATTACCATTTTTATAGTAGTAGATGTAAATAATGGACCCAACGCAAGTGGATAATACAAGTAAGTGTATTATTATTTTAGTATTGTAATAAACAGATCTAATTAGAAAAATGTTAAGCATAATTAATTTTTGTAATTCAACTATTTGTAGTATAAGATATCTGTAGTAAGGGATTAGTTTGTGTTGGAAGTACGCAACATTTTTATTTACATAGAGCAAATTCATTTTCCTATAAATAAAAACCTATTTACGTTATTGTGTAATTAGTAGGCAATTATTTCTGGTCAAAGGTGGAATTACACTTTGCGTTTAGCATTAGATTTTTATTCTTGATCAGTTCTATCTTTGTTTTGATGTTGAAAGCTGCAAATGTCGTTGATTTCTCTAAAATGCCATATTTCCAGAATCCCAAAAATTTACAATGTTCAACACTAGATTAACGAGGTTGTGACCTCCATTATCTGAAACTCTACGAGTGTACGTCGTCAACTTCTCGAGGACCTATAGAGCGTCCAAACCTCCCGATGCAGTATGGGTTCTTATGGAGTAACTCTCTCTTTTACTATCGTTAGTCATTTCCAAATAACGGTATCCTTGTTCTTCACAGCAATGTTGTCAAACGCGAAATGTCATTTAATGACATCAATTGTCATGAAATCCTTGTACTGTCAAATTTATTACCCGCTTCTTCTACAATATTTATCGAATTAAACTAACACCATTTATTAAAAATCTTCTTTTCAGAAAGTACCTACATACCAAATTTATCTAAATTTGTATTGCATTGCAAATATTTTTATTTATTTGAGGGTAGAAATTGTGTCTCACGTACCGTAGATACAGTATTATTATAACCGTACTACGGTATTATAGGTACAGTAATCTATTGGCATAATAAGTTTGGCAATCGTGCACTGTTTTCCCATAAGCTCCATACTGCAGCGGGAGGTTTGGACGCACTATAGTAAAATTGGTCATCACTGTTACTTTTCGATGGTAACGAATTGCACGGTACTGTTTGCACCATAAACACCATTTTGTAACCGAAAAGGAACGTTCCACCATACCACTAATCTAATGAGAAACTTTGGCACCATGTTTTTCACCTTTTTCACATTTAGATCGAAAACCTGTATTTAGTATGTTTTTTTGTTTTTGGTCGATTTTATGTTTTTTTTCAGTTATATTATAATAACTTAATTTTAGCGGCCTGAGAATGACACTATTTGTGTCGGAACTAGTAGTCTTTATATTCAATTTGTTTACAAATAATTTCATGGGAAAGGTTTCGATTACCTCCGTTATTATTCTAGTCTGATTCACTTCCCATTTCGAGACAGTCAAAATTCCAGCAAAGAATGGAACAAACCAATTTCTTATACCCAAACGAAATCTGCAAGTAAATGTCCTTCGAATTAGGTGCCAATGTCATAATGTTGTTGATTTGTATTGCTAAGAAACTGTACTTTGCTATAGATGTTTCCTTAAATATTACTTGTTACAAGTTTAGGTTGGTAACGTATTGATCACCAATGCCTTTTTCTTCCGTTCAAGCTACAACCTCAAATTTACGGAAGTCACTGTTTTTTTTGTAAATTGTAAATGAAAGATGGTAAACACTACAAATTGCAGTTGACTCTAATTAACTTAAAATTTACACTTGCCTAATGCAACTTTATCGTACAAGTAAGTGATCCAAATTACTTCTAGTGTGCTTACAACGAAAGACAATTTTAGTTGCATAACGACAATAACCAAATGCAAAATACTAATGTTACTCGAACAGCTGAAACCTAAAATAAACGCGACAACGCAAGTAACTATAGTTATGTTGTTCCGTTTTTAAAATAGATAAGTGGTGTAATACAAAGAAAAAACAATGAATCAAAACCTAGAATTTCATATAGCTTCAATATTTCTGGATTTTTGATTTTGGATTTGAATTGTAGAATTGGCAATATACGCACACGCAGACTTCACATCATGTTCGTTTAAGCCTGTTCAGTGTTCAATCAGTATAGTCGTCCTACCTCATTGCGATGATTCAAGTAACACTTCGTGTGAAACGTGTTCGGAGACGCTGGGAAACAACATGGAATCCCTCAGTTGTACGACTACGATACATCCCCCAGAAAATTTGATACGCCTTCTCGTTTTCAAGGTAACATTCTCTATAAGAGAGTGAGAGTGTTTTAGGTAAGATCGTAGGATGCATATGTTTGTTTACGCTTTCAGTACCCAAAAAGTATGCCCGATGTCTCGGCCTAGGTTGTTAATTAGTAGCCGTGTAAAGCACCGGGGTAAGCTAAAAGATGGTCCGAAGGATCCTCTCGTATTCCTTTTTGAGGAAACACCAGAAGAACTTAGTATTCTACCTCAAAACCATTATTGTTCAACACCCCTATAGGTAGTTCTCTTCACAAGGAATAGGAAGATAGAGCGCCTTCGAGCTCCTCTACTCTTTCAAAAACACCTCCAGTTGTCAGAGTCAGTGACGTATCTAGGTATTACACTTGACAATAAACTGAACTAGAGCAAGCACACCCAGCTGAAAGCGGAGAATACAAACAAGACGTTCTTGGTAATGTCGTCGCGCAATCGGATGACTTTGGGGTCCATCCCCAAAGGCTATCCTGTGGCTGTACACCGCCGTGATAAGACCCATGTTCTGTTATGGAACAATTGTCTAGAGGCCTATAACCAAACTATCCACAACCAAAGCACTTGTCAACCATGTGCAAAGACTAGCGTGTTTTTCGTGCACGAGCCCAATACGAAGAACCTCTACAGCCGTCATGGAAGCCATCCTGGGTCTGCCTCCACTGGATCTCCACGTGAGAGAGCAGCCCATACTGGCAGCCTTGCGTCTGAGAAACAAAGGGTTGTTGAACAGGAAAGGCACTGATGTGGGCCACTCTCGAATTCTAGGCGAGAGAGTCAAGCGATAACCTGTACTTGAAGGACGATCTGACTCACTCATCCCTCGATTTATATTAGGGAAAAACTACCACATCTTCTTTGATGTGGAAATGGCATCGCAACCAGACATATCCATCTTCACGGATGGATCTAAAACAATAGACGGAACAGGTACAGGTATTTAAGTACAAAAACAATTCTTATGAACAGCATAAAGAATAAAATCATCAAAATCTCTAGTGACAGCAGAGTTGCTCTTCAGACACTAGATCAATACAAATGCTTAGTTTTGTAATAATTTTACATCGAAGCTCTCGAGTCATCGTCATGTAAGCTCTGCTGAATTCTTCAGATCGTATTCTTAAATCTTTTAATCACGTATTAAGTTACTTATTTTTAGCCCACTTTTAAAAATTAAATAGGTAAATTTGACGATTATTCACCGTTTGGAATTCTTTTGGTAACCTACTTTACCCCGTTGTGTGTCCGTCCCGTACCTCGTCGAATTAAGACGATCCATGTTTTGGGGAATCCTAGCCGGGCATGACTAAGATCAGAGCCGCTTCCCCGTCCAGCATCCTCAGGTTTATCTCACGTGTGGGATAGCTTGAGTGACTTTGCGGGGTCGGACGAATCTAATCAGGGAGGTAGCACAAAGGGCCCGAATAGGTGGCCCATGTGCGCGTGGACATTCCCTCTCTCCCATCGAAATCCAGAGAATCCAGAGCACCCCTATTATTTTCAGTCATTTCCTTATCGATTAGATCAAGGTTCACTTAATCTAATTTAAAAAATTTAAAAGAAATTTCCTTCTCATATGGAAAAACTTGTCCAATCGGTCAGTGAATTGTCTACTGTCGCCCCAAAAAGTTTTTTGAAGCTTAATATCAATTTAAAAAAATTTCTTATGCTTAAACAAGTAGAATGAACAGGCTTCGATTTGATACCAAGCCCATATTAGAATTCGTGTAATGGTTATATTTTTATTAAGCTTCGTACTCGAGTCTACACACTTTTTGCGCTGACAATATACGGTCCTTTCCTGATAGGAAGTTGTGCTAATTAATCACAAGTTGCCGGGAACGCGTAGGGGCTTTGTTAATGGTAGATCCATTCCTCCATCATTCAAGCCTTATATCCGCCATTCTTGCTTCCTGGTGTCTAGAAAAGCTGATCTGCTAGGACGTTTTTTGAAGAATATGTTCCATTAAAAATGATTGAGAACACTCTCTCTAGATGAGGAATGGGGTCAGGCGAGGAAAATACTCAACCTACCCACTTTCAGGACATTTGCTATGTTTTGATACACTCAAGTAAGCTTGTGCATTATTATATCAACTGAAAGCGCCAAAGGACTAAGAATGCTGTCTAATGACGTCATTGCATTCGGTGTTGTTTGCGGCCCGCCATATCAGAAAAATAGTGAACTTTATTTATCCTGCATAGAAGCAAAACAGCTCAAATTGTTTCCTACAATCACGTAGTCAAGGTACTTCTGGAAGCATAAAAAATGATTCAAATTATCGAACAGGGGAAAAAGGCAAAATTGAAAATCCAATGATGTCACAATCGTCGATCTTTATGTTTCCTCCACTAGAAACATTGTCCGTTACTTGGGCATACGCGTGTCACCATATAGCCACCATTTCCATCCTTTAAATTTACTTTTGTTACATTAACTCATTAAATTAATTTGATAACGTAATTTCTGGTATAACTAACTAAAATTTTATTCATTCTGGATTAAGTTATGTATTAAAAACTTTAAGGTTACGTCCACTTTCACTTACAATTCCTTTACAACTGAAACAGATAATAAAAATGAGAAACCCTTGTTGTACATTAATGCAATACGATGAGAATTATTTTCCAAATTCTGAAAATACAAATGTACGTATTATAAACGTTTTTCGGAAAGAAATTTTTTATTTCATCTACTAATTGAAACGATCAATAAACATCGTGTCAAAATATTTAGTTTGGTCAGAGATCTATTTAATTAGATCATCATTCAATTTCGACTTAAATACATTTTGTGCCTAACTCGCACGCAATCCTTCATATTACAATTTATTTCTACACTAATTAACATCGTAATAAATCTAATGTGAAAGTGAGTTATTGCACGTGAACGCCATATATATATTGTTACTGTTAGCAACAATGAAATAAGAAGGGATCGTCTCGCATTAAACGATATTGAGCGTATTCGGGAAGCTTATCGGAGTATATGATTTATTTCATAACTGGATTTACATTAAATTGGACCGTAAAAACAACTTTTAAAGATCGATTTATTCGCAATAAATTTAAGGATAAATTTTGTAATAAATGAGAAACAGTAATTTCTTGCTTATTGTGTTTTATAATTAATTGCCATCTCTATAGGATACTCGTTTACAAAAGGATACTTTGTGATATAAATTTTCATGATCATTTTTCAGTTACGGTAGGTTGTACTCGTGAGGCACATTTTAAGGGTTCCTTTTTTTGTACTCATCAACTGTTTTTCTACAAAGCAGCTGGTATTGTTTTGTGAGCGCCTGCTAGTTTCCTGACATCAACTTAAAACGAATTAGATGAAAGATTTATGTAGCTCCGAGTTACAAAACTGTTTCCCTTTTTTCCCAAGTTTGAATAGAATTTCTAGTATTTGTACATACACGACAAATGTTTTGTGACAAAAGATGAAAAATTTCAATTAAATTGTAATATTTCGTGTTTCTAGTTTAATAAAAGCGAAAAGAATTTTGATGTAAACTCGAACATCTGAAATGAGATGGATGTGCTTTTAAAGAAAGAAATTTTTCATTTATCCATATTAAGGTAACAAAAGAAAATTGCTTTTCCAACTGGAAATGTACGACAAGTTTATTGTAATTATAGTAACAATAAGCGTATGATCACTACATAAAAAGTTTTCATTAGAGGATAGTTTAAGAGTAAATTACAGTTATTGGACTCTTGGATTACGACAGTTGCACAAGTATTTGAGATCAATTTAGGAGATCCAACAGTAGTGCTCGGATGGTGATATCTTATCTGAGTCACTGCACTGAAAGAAAACGTCGGAAACAGGAAATGAAGCCTCCTAGATAAATTAGCAGGGGTCACAGAAAGAGAATTAACGGGAGGTTTCAAAGGAAGTTTTTTAAGTGAAATTATACCCTTTTCTCGGTTTGCCTCGACTTTCATTTTGGAACCCTTTGTTTTAGAGAGAGATTCTCTTGAATAATTGACACCTAGCGCGAACTTATCTTCACAAAGTAAATTTTAAATTTAACATTTTATCGTTATAGTTCTAGCGGAAAATCCATTATTTTTCGGTTATATCCCTCTACTGAAAATCGTACATCGCGTTTTCACATTAACTTTCCTTCTTCTTTCGATTTACAATTGATGTCAGAAATCCAATTAATTTGCATATTTGCCGTATTGTCATCTTCTATCGAAAATATTGAGCACCTTAGATACATAGGTAAATAGGTACATACGTACAATAATTATAATCATGATTAAGTACAAATATTTCTGTAAACTTTCATAGAAAAACAAATATAAAAATGGGGTTTCATTTTACCTGATATCCTAATATACAGGGTGTCCCACTGCTCCGTAATCGGTCGATAACTCAATATGGGTTGAAGATACAGAAAAAAGTTTCAAATAAAAGTTGCTTTGATTTGAATTGCGCATCGTTTAAAAATATTCTTATATCTACAGTATGTTGCATTTTCACGTGGCAGGAAAATGCCACTTTTTTTTAAATGGCACACCCTGTATTTTTTTCTCTTAATGTATCGACCAAGCATATTTATATCACGCCTGAAAATTTTTTTGATATTGGATGTGCGGTTGCCAAGTTATTAATTATTTTGTCAAAATTTGGTACAATTCAAGGTCGGACTATAATATTCATAACTAAGTTATTCTTCAAAAAAGGAAAAATTTATTTAACGAATAATATTGCCCTAATGTCGTGTTACTCTACAAAAAAAAACTAAGTGATT
Organism: Pyrocoelia pectoralis; assembly: GCA_036250285.1. Taxonomy (NCBI): domain Eukaryota; kingdom Metazoa; phylum Arthropoda; class Insecta; order Coleoptera; family Lampyridae; genus Pyrocoelia; species Pyrocoelia pectoralis. The sequence continues at coordinate 43,548,774 of CM070078.1, forward strand.
AATTTTATACCGAGTGTTTAAAATGAGAATTCAAACTTTGTGAACTTTAAATAGAATTTATACGAATATTTTAAATGGAACACCCTGTATTTTTGTTTACCATCAAATTCTCGACAAAAAACCCTATTCAACGGTGTATTATTTCCTGGTATTATTTTTTGTGCTTTTGTTAATATTTACGATTTTTAAAATTTCACGTAAAAAAAAATTGTTAAAAGTATTTTTTATTTAATTGTTATTACAAAATACCATTTAAATAGTTGGTATCAACGCAAAAGAACAAAACTCAAGTCCTGTGACTATCTTAAGTTCTAAATAATTAAAGCAAAACAACAGTCAGAGGTGCGCGCGAGAATTGGATTTATTAGTAATAACTAATAAGGTAGAGGAGGTCCTGTTCCTTGGCCGCCAAGGTCACGGGACCTTACCTTTATGGATTACTATCTTTGGCGAACTGTTAAATCTCAAATATATCAACAGCTGCCACAACACGAGATGACATGAAAATTTGAATTCGAGAGGCGTTTCAACCGATTACACCTATGACTTTAAACAATGTGAGATTATTTGGGATTAGGATTCAAAAGTGCATTGATCAAAGTGGAAGACATTTTGAACATTTACTTTAATGTTAATGAGAGATACTGTATTTATTTTCTATTTTAATTTTCGACAAACACCGTTTATTAAAAATTCAAGAAATACCGTATACTAAAAATTTTGCTTTAATTATTTAGAAATTAAGATAGTCACAGGACTTGAGTTTTGTTTTTTTGCGTTGATAACAACTATTTAAACGGTATTTTGTAATAATAATTAAACAAAAATTACTTTTAACAAATTTTTTTTACGTGAAATTTTAAAAATCGTAAATATTAACAAAAATACAAAAAATAATACCAGGAAATAATACACCGTTGAATAGGGTTTTTTGTCGAGAATTTGATGGTAAATAAAAATATAGGGTGTTCCATTTAAAATATTCGTATAAATTCTATTTAAAGTTCACAAAGTTTGAATTCTCATTTTAAACACTCGGTATAAAATTAATCACTTAGTTTTTTTTTGTAGACTAACACGACATTAGGGTAATATTATTCGTCAAATAAATTTTTCCTTTTTTGAAGAATAACTTAGTTATGAATATTATAGTCCGACCTTGAATTGTACCAAATATTGACAAAATAATTAATAACTTGGTAACCGCACATCCAATATCAAAAAAATTTTCAGACGTGATATAAATACGCTTGGTCGATACATTAAGAGAAAAAAATACAGGGTGTGCCATTTAAAAAAAAGTGACATTTTCCTGCCACGTGAAAATGCAACATACTGTAGATATAAGAATATTTTTAAACGATGCGCAATGCAAATCAAAGCAACCTTTATTTGAAACTTTTTTCTGTATCTTCAACCCACATTGAGTTATCGGCCGATTACGGAGCAGTGGGACACCCTGTTATAGGGCTCGGATTTATATTTTTTTAAATATCGAAATATTTTTAAAAATATTTAAGTACAAAAAAATACACAAATATTTTAATAAATATTGGAAAGTAAAAAAAATATTTCGCACACAAGGTGCATTGGTAGAGCCCGGTTATCCCAATTAGTGGTGAGAACGTGCCAGTTTATTTTTTTAGATACGTGTATTGAACGTTACAGAAAATGTTTGGTGAATTTCTCTCTGACTCATAATTTATACGTATTTTTAAAGTACCACCTGTAAAGGAGGATTTAAAATAAATGGTCAGTTGTTTGTTCAGTAAACAATGTAAGGAGTAGGATGGATACCTGTTATACTTGCTAAGGGTTACGTTTTTCCTCTTGTAATACATAACAATCGCAGCAGGAGGTATAGCGTAAATTTCGATTTTTGAATAAAAATAAATGTTAATATTACACGTGTATAGAAAATGCGAAAAAATCTCACCCCTAATCCCAATGACGTCGTAAGCATACCTTGTAGGGTACTGTAGTTTAAAAAGTGGGGTCCGGTACAAGCCAGTGTTATTCGAAAAACGACTTACCTATTGCCCAAAAAAACCACAAATTTAGTTCTCTGTAGATTAATTGATTAGGTATGAATATAATGATTTGATGAATAAATAATGTGTTTAACTTCTTGGTTTCAGTTTGAAATATTTAAAAAATATTACAGGTTTTTATGAAAATATTTGCCATTTTTTATAAAATATACCTATTTAAATATTACAAGTTTTTAAAAAAATATAAATCCGGGCCTTACGAATATAATTAAAACGAGCCACAAAAAATGGAGAAATTTATTAAAGATATGTGATAGAACTATAACGAACCACCGCACCGGTGAAAAAGTTTCATCAAAGTGCTTCCCTTTCTTTTGACCACAGCGTTTAACCACGAGACGTGATTTGTACTTTACAATTTGTCCTGATGCGTCCCTTTTTGTTCGAAACGCCCATTTTGATTGTAGCGCCTTTTTCCTGGGGGAAGATCTACTAAATCCCATGTGTGATTTTGTCTTTGAGATTCCATTTCAGCATCCATAGATTTTATCCAAAATTCTTTATATGGACGTTGCATAACTTCTTCTACAGTTAATATATCACAGACATCCTCGGTGAATGCAGAAAATTATGTAATATAATTAGCTAATTGATCACTCCCACCCATTCTGAGTTTTAACAACTTCTTTATCTTCCATCACTATGGATGCCTCTGGTTTCTTACGTGTGCTTTGAACTCTTGGTTCATTTTGCTCACCCAAGTCAGGTTCAAAGTCAGGATTAGGATCTTGATTATGTCCTTCATCTTAAATATCATTTTGTGATACATTTGCTTGGGAAGAACTAGATTCAGTTGATTCACTCATCTCGGAGCTATTGCTTGATGTGTCAATATCTTGGTCCATCTCCCTTTCTTTTTCATTTCCGGGTAAGATATAGAAAGGACGGTCATCATTATTACGAAGTTCAGATATCAAAGAATTCCCCTTTTCATTTTCAGAAGATATCACATCTCTTGATAGGAAAACATATTTTTTTATGTTATCGTAAAGTCTATAAGCTTTAGATTCCAGATTATATCCGACAAATATACATGGCGTTGCTCCAGGGTCTAGTTTTTTTCTTTTCTGAGCCGGTACGTGAACATAGGCTTTGCACCCAAGGAGTGTTATGTGTGATAAGTTAGGTTTCTTACCTGATCGTGATCATAATTCTTCCCGAGTATATTCAATACTTTTGCTTGGAAAACGATTCAACAGATAAGATGCGGTATTTACTGCTTCAGCCCAGAACTGGTGTTGCAGGCCAGTAAACATCTCTCCTTTTCCATAAAATTGCGAAAGAGTCGTTCGGCTTTCCTCTTTTGCTGACTTGTCACGGAGCAGGTTGTCTAATGCAATATGCCAGTAGACTTGAGAATGGTGTTTAATTATTTATTACAATATTCTCCCCCTACATCGGGCCTCAAAACTTTTATTTTACAATCAGCTTGATTTTCAACAAAATTGTTGAACGTTTCAAAATATTCCACCACTTTATCCTTCGTTTTTAGAAAATAAACAAACTATTTATGACTGTAGTCGTCTAGAAATGACAAAACATATTTTAAGCCAGACAAAGCTTCTACATCTTTCGCGTATATTTGAATTTTTGGTTTCGGAAAATTCCAAACCGTCGTCTAAGCCATCATTTAACTGTTTTAAACTATCTGAATTCAAATGACCCATACATCTGTGCCAGAGATGATTGCATCGGGACGTTGCAGCAGCAAAAACAGTATGCTGGGGCATATCCAGTTTGAATAAATTATTATTATAAGTGTAGCAGTTGCTATCACTTCATTGCTTTTGTTGTAAATTTTAGCACCAGTAGGATCAAAATATAGAACAGACTTTCCCTTTCTAACAATTTGACTCACAGATAACAAATTTGCTTTGAGTTCAGGAACATAATAAACATTACTTACTTGGACATCACTCATAGAACCACTTACTGTTACAGGAAGATTTAATTTTCCAACTAAGTCACCATTTTGAGTCATTTGCTGTGGTGATACTCAACTGAGTGGACTTCTGTATATCTTCTAACGAAGTTTCATTCATTGTAAGATGAGCTGTTGCTCCCGAGTCCAAATAATCCCTGATTCCTTCATGAACCGAAAATGCGGCAAACAATGATCTGTCAGTTCTTCCTTGTTTGTTATCATCTTTATCATTTTTGTGGGTGCACTGTTTGGAATAGTGTCCATAATTACTGCATTTAAAACAACGGGTTCCCCTATCCCTTTTTTTTCGAAACCGTAGGACACTTATTTTCTTTATTCCTATTTTTAGACCCATAACCGCAAGTATTTAATGCAGAGTTACCTGATTTTCTAGATTTTTAAACTGAAATATTCTGTACCAACTTCGTTTTTATAGAATCACCGGTTACTTTGACTCCAGAACTTTCTATGCCCATTACCATAGTTGCATACATTTCTGTTTAACGATTAAATCAACACATAATGGATGCCAATATAAACTTCGCGGCAATCTACAAGACGTATATTTGTTTCATTTTCCCTACAATATTTGACTTCACTAATAAATGTACATACGATAATGTGTCGTCTAATGAAATATGTATAATGCTACCTCCTTATTACAATAGGTCCGCTTTCGACTGTATATCCATAAATTTCTAGTGGGTCAAAGCCCCAAATAATTGTATGAATTACTGTTGTTTTTGGAGACTGTTACATAATTTACTACAAATTATGAATGAAACGAGGTTATCCATAATTTAACGATCTACCTATAAAAACAAAACATTGAAAGCGCTGTTTCGAATAGAAATCACTAGGCTTTGTGCTAACAAATAGCTAAGATTAATTTGTATCGTTTAAAAATTTTCGAGAAATTTTTCGTAATTCTTTACTGCACTGCGGTATTCATTACGGCCATATTAACGGCAATTTCATAAAAAAAGAGTACTCAAGCGCAACGATTTTCAGATAAAAATTTTCAGAAGATTCTAACCTAACATTGAAACATGTAAAAGCTCTTAGAAATTACTTGAGCTTTTAGAATGAAAAATCAACTTTAACTCCCATTAAAGGCTTATTACTGAAGTACAGAACGTACCTCGGGGTAGATTTTAACTCACTCTTTTTAAGTATAATGAGCACGAGTTAGCGATGGGTAAATTAAACGAAACCACAAAAAGAAATCCCAATGATTGATATTTGACAATCCAAACGAAAAGCGTCAAAAAACGGAGCAAGTTAATTAAGTAGAAAATCGTTTGCCTGATAAGGTTATTTGTAATCTTTGTGAAGTCTACATCTTTCCATTTTCACGTAGCTGTTTGATTTATGACTGAAATGTGTATTCATTCTATAGATGAATGTGCTAAACGATATAGATTAGGAACTGCCACCGTCCGAGAATTATTGGCGAAATTTGTTGATTTATTTACTTCACTTCAGGTATATTTTTCTAGTAATTTTTCCCGTTGCTCCTATCTTGAAGGAGAAAAGTTATAGTAATTAAATTATAATTTTCTTCCGGTTTTAGAAGCTCCTTGAAACGCTCGTCGTGTCACGTAAAATAAGCAAAGCACAAATTTCGTAGCGTACCGAACAAAACAAAGTAATGCAATATCGAGCCAAGTCAGGTCTCGCAGGTGAAGTAACGAGATCCCTCGATACACCATATAGTGGGATGGCTGTACTTCATGAGTTCCGCATTTTTAACAAGTATACCCAAGCGATAAGATTTTTAGTAGATCGAGACCTACATCGAAAATGCATTTTCCATTAAATACGCCACGTTATCGGGAATGGAAATACGCTTTTTGAAAAAGTAATTAAAAGCTTACATTTCGCTACTATTCCTTTTTATCTTCAACCGCCGACATTTAAACAAAGACAAACAAAATGTGCCAAGTTAATTTATCTGCTCCAGATATTTAGTATTCGAGCGTTATTTGCCTTCATGGCGGTTTTCAACGGAAGATGTGAATTTTCTAGGGAAATATTTATACTAGGCGTTCATTTAAACGTCCATGTATATATGTATACAAAATTAAATCCTTCCTGAAAGGCATTCAAAATCTCATGAAACTTTTCATTGTTATATTCACATTGCTTGGTCGAACAAGTGTTCCAACTCTGTAAATAATTGATTAAATACACAGTGCAGTCTTTAGTGATCGAAGATTAAACATAGAAGGGGTTGTTACGAGTAAAGTATAATTATGTATCGATGAAGATCGAAACTTCTGTCAATATTCAGTGCGGTACCGAAACTTTACTTTCCAAAAACTACTGAAATTGTGATTTAAGTATTTCCAAAATTTATTATTTCTATCAAATGGCACGAAATGTTGGACTGTGTATTATATGATTCTTAAGAAATTCGTTTGCGAACGTAAACCATGTATTTTTAAATCACTTGATTAATTAAAGCACCACCTTTGTTTTTTACTTTCATAAATTTACTCACCGATTCCTGTGCTTCATTCACACATTTCTTCTTGATATGTCAATTTTGATTTTAACATCGTGTCTGCAATCGGGAAAGTCTTGATTCATTTGCACAGACCATTCTGTAGCTGAGCATTTTGACAACTACATTTCAAACGTGAATCGATATGTAACGGCAGTATCATAAAATTTGGTGCTTATGCCTTTACAACCTTCATTTACAGAATTGAAAATAGTCCAGTCGATATCCACTTTGTACCTGGAAAGCATTCCGAAGTAAATTGAATTTTACAGGTTAACTGGGGATACTCTAGCATGTCTATCCTAAGTTTTCGACCTCGAGGACCCTGTACTAACTTGGGGGGAGGGCAAAAACCTCAAAATTTTCGCACTATTTTCAGTTTATCGATTATATCTCGTAAACTAAGCATATTGTGTGTACCACAGTTCAATACAAAGTAGTAGAGCATTAAATTTGCTAAAATTTGATTGGTGAAACGAATTTTTAGACCCAATATTGACCCAGATAGAGCCGATCAAAGTTAGGTAAAATTTCTCGATATGTAAAAAATAGCCGACTGATAATAATCAGAGAAAAATAGGATAGGATAGGATTGTTTATTCACACGTCTTGCCAAAAAAATACAATAACGAGAAATTAATTGTGTCTTCTTTGGGCCATGAAAGTGAAACTCCTCCACAACTACCACCAAGACGACCCTCAACCTCATTATCATTTGATTTTAACAAGTGCTTCTTTTGCGAAGAGTCGGTTACTGAAGAGGACAGGCAATGTCAGAACAAATTACCAGTCGAAAGGTGTAATCCTATGGTCAAAGTGACGCTACCCGAGGTAGCAAGTACGATTTTGTCGTACGCGACGCAGCGTAAGGATGAGTGGGGGAGAAATCGGAGAACGTATTGGCATTTTGGAGGGTATGAACACCGATTTAGTTGCAGTAAGCACAAAATACCACCAAAAATATATTCAAAATTTTTACAAAATACCTGATCGTCTTTAGAAGATAGGACAACCTACTCCAAACATTGACCAAGCAATGGAAATCCTGTACAAGTTTCTGGAGGAAAACCGGAAGGAATGCCTGTTTTATCTTGGACAGACGAGATTCCTGAACATTCCATTCCTCATATAAAAACAGTGAAGAAGCGTCTAGAAATGACATTATCATTTCTCAGTCAGCCAACAAAGAGAGTGTTGTATGTTTCAAGAGTATTGGCCCGCAAGATGAACGCGCTAGAATTGTGGAAACTGCTGGGAAAATTATTTTATAGGATATCCGCTCAATAATTTTTAACGTTGCTTCCAACCCTCCGAATTATAACTTTCATGCCGGTGCCCATCATGTCGTCCTCAAGACGCAGCTTCTCCTGTTGCGCACGATCATTTTGACGAACAAACAGGGTTCTTTGGAGCCATGGAAGAAAAAGTGTTTTGCACTGGCAGTTGCACTGCCATAATTGTAGCAGTTCGACCACAATCATTCTTGTCATCTATGATGATTGGGGTTGCAACATATTGTTCCGAGGATCCAAGCTTCTTCTGAACCTCCTTGCTACCTTGGGATTTTCAAACAGCTATGACGAAGCTTCTAGATTTGACGGATCGTATGTTATGCAAGCAAATGAAGCCGTAGTAAATACACTGGATGGACATGCCACGTTCCATGCACTGCGAGGAATAATGACTGTCACTCCGGTAAATTCATAAAAAGACTCGAAGCCTCCCTTTATATCATTTAATCTCCAAAAATTAAGTTACGTAGTAAAACAGTGTGATGATAGACTCCCCCAAATGCTGTGATCAGCGAGCAAGGTGTTCTTCGCATGAATATCACATGATCATCCCATGAAATTTGCAAACCTAGCGCCATTGAAGGTAAAGAGTTTCACCGTCTACCAAATACCGGCCTGAAGACTGTCAAAATGATTAACATAGACATCAGCCTTCAAGATGACATAGTACCATCTGCATCTGATATCGCTTGGCTTTACGGAAAAATGATCACTCAGGACTGATTGTGCCACTGCAGGCTGCAGTGCTGTAAAAAGGCTGGTCTGCGGTACTCTGCAGTATGCAAGCACCGCGTGGGTCCAGCATGCGACAACACCCCTCAGCCTGACGCCAACGAAGCTGACACCGATGACGAGAGTTTGGATCCCACTGACTGCAGCAAAGGTGCAGGAGGAAGACGTCTCCATGGACCCTGACAACAATGACGACGACGGGGAGGGTTCAGCAGCTCTAAGGTTGACTACGCATGATGCACTTTGTTAATTGCAAGTGCTTTTTTGTAAATAAAGTTCAAGATTATGGATTAAGAGGAATTCACAGTAAGGTGATGGCCAGGCACGAAAATATGGAAATAACTGCAAATCATGAACAAATGTTGATATTGATGAATGATGAGTGAATAACATAATTAGGCCGCACATTGAGCGCAGCACAGCATAGCACAGCGCAGCAGAGGATTTTGTAATCCATGGAATTAAAGCGAACACCGCATATTGCATGCAGCCGAGACGTAGTAGCAGCAGAGGATTATTTCCATTTAATTCCATGGGTTATAAAATCCTCTGCTGCGCTGTGTTATGCTGTGCTGTGCTGTGCTGCGCTCAATGTACGGCCGGCCTTAACATGGAAATGATGGTAATAAATGGTTATAGCGCCAAAACCTTCGTTTTTTGGCTATTTTTTACATTTCGAGAAACTTTGTATAAATTTAATCGGCTGTATCTCGATTAATATTGGGTCTAAAAATTCGTCCCACCAATCAAATTTTGAGGTTTTTGCCTTCCACCCAAGTTAGCACAGGATCCTCGAGGTCGAAAACTTAGGGTAGAGTACCCCTAAACAACCTGTCCAAATTCTATTAACTTTGGAATACTTTCCAGCTACCCCCATATTTTTCATTATACCGACTGGACTAAAATGGACCAATTACATTATATGAGTGTTATATTGGAGTTAATTTCCTTGTATTTGTAGCCCTTTTCAAGTTTCTAGTTTCAATATTCCTTGAGTCGCATCGCCATTTTGTAAATTGTAAAATATAATGTATTTGAAGGAATGGAAATTTTATAATTTTTTAACAGTAAAACGAGTCAGAAAGGAAACAAATTTAAGTGACACAGAAGTGAACGAATTTTTTGTAGTGTCAGGATGCACAGAACCGTTCAATTATGGTTTCGCTCTATGCTCGCCACTTGCCAAAGCAATCTTCAAACCAACAGAACCGTTTTAAGGTGGAGATTCTAATCCGGTTTTCTACAAGGTTTGGTGGTATAGTTCATAAAACTTTCGTACTATGTTAACCAGCGGTTTCCGCACGTATTTTTGGCGGAATTTGTTAAGCCTTACGGATGTCTGTTTTGATATCCAATGACCAAAATTTTGATTTTAGGATCATATTAAAAATGTATTGATAGTGTAATAATTTTCCACATTGTGTAAATTTTTCCTCGAGCTCTGTAATTCTCATAAGTTTCCTGGCCATTTCACCTGGAAAATCCCTTTGCTTGACTGTTACTACAAATGCATTAAGTGAGTTTGTTCATGCAAGTTCATCATTGAGTGCAACATAACATTCTCGCACGGTTATACTTGGCGCAGTAGGAGCAATAAATTACTCAATTTCGCATTTTTAGATTAGACTTAATTCTCTCTATTTTCCTAGAGTAGTTCTGACCTACGATAATAACCTCGTAGTTGTAGTCCATGGCCATGAAGGGCTTCACGATAAATCCTGACGGGAAACACGTTGTAGTTCTACCTATATATGAGGGAAGTATGCTCTTTTAGCGAAACATAAACATGATAGATTTTTCTAGAGCCCTTTGGATTCAGTAGATAGGTAAACGATTGCTTATGGACAGGTATTCATAATTACGTTTAGGTAGGTGCCGTGCATTAGTTAACATAATCTCCATAATTTTATGGGCACTATTGTTCAATTAGTGTGGCTCATTCTGTTAATGACCAGCATGGAAAGTTCTTCATATTTGTTAGAAAAACCTAACAATTACCTATCCAACAATGTTGGATACTGCCTTACAGATTTATATAAAAATGTTGTCAACATATACAACAACACATACCTACGTTTAGTTTGACAATGAGCCATACCTTTCTATGTTTTCGAATTGTGGTTAACTCTTTAAGTGCAAAGTTATCTTAAGGAATGTTAACTTTATTACGAAAGACCCTACATCTTACAAGACAATTACATACTTCTCTTACAATACGTTGTGTTACTCGAGCAGTAAGTGGTTGCACCCCTTAAATCTATTCACCATTTTTCACAATCATATTCGTGCCTTATCAATCCTTGTCAATCGTTTACACACAGTTATATTTTTTATCATTTTTCAAAGTAACTGGTCCAAGAGGTACATTTAAATGAAACCATTATAGTCTGGATATGACCGTTTAGGTCGAAACTAGTCCAATTCGCTTTACTTACAAACTTGCCGTATAATAATTTCATAGGGGATTTTATAGAAATATTTGATTCATTGTACCATATATCGAACTGGGTTCATCCATCAATCATTGGAACATTCGTCTTAAAGACGATGATTCATAACGTAAATTAACAATCTTTCATTTGAGATAATATTTAATGAGCTTTCAGAAAAATATCTAGAAACCCTCGTTAATAATAAGCAGCTAATTTCCCCTATTCGTTCTGTGAATAAGGATAATATGTTATAAAGTTAAATAATACTAAACAGTTTGTCATTTTTTTTAACTGGAAATAATTAAGTTGATTGTATCTATACGAAAAAAAGAAATATACCTACGTACAAATGAGAATCGTGTTTCTAGTCAAATGGCCCATCATTCGATAAACGACACATTAAACTTCCTTTCAAATGAGGGGAATAACTTTAGAATGTATATCACGATTTTCTCACTACCTATACAGTAACGGAAATTTCCCATTTCCGATTTCCAATTTCAGAACTGCACCTATTATAACTAAGCATAAATCTACAACTCTACGGAAACGCCCATTTGAGAATTTCTGAAAATTCGAAATCACTTCGTGTGTGCAGCGAAGCAAATTAAATGCCAATATTTGATTTAATAACGTTACGTTATACTAGTATCTCGCCGATGGATGGAGATAGTCTACATAATATATGCGAGTACAAATCTCTAGCCGCAATATTGAAAATATTTTCTCATTATTGCGAAATGATAGAATAAGAAATATTCCTTAATATTTATGCAGGTTAAAAAAATTACTCACACAACTGGGTTGAAGTTTCACATCAAATACACAAATAATGCAATATTCTTAACAAACCTACGAAGAAAACTGCTGCAAATTGCAATAATATCCTCTCGTCTACTCCGAAATTAAGGGATTGAACAGAGTATCATGAAATGAACAAATAGTTCGCAATAAAATAGAAACAATTCTCTTAACGGTACAATTTGATTAAATTTATTTACCCTCATGTGAGTACCTATATCAGACAAGAAATGTATTCAACAAGTGTTATTTGTTGCACTTAAAATACACATCTGCCAACGTAAATAAGACAGGTAGTTCCGTTTTATCAGTTTATATAGCTTTATTGCCATTATTTGCTTCACAAAACTCATTATGAGCCCTTCACGAAAGCGTAAAATGGTATTTCATATCAGTTACTTGAAATAGACGCTTTAGTGGTCACAGTTAAATTTGAAATAAAAGGATATTTTGTACTTGTTTGGTTCCAAAGTGTAGTACTTAATATAGGTAATGCACCTATAGCCCAGTCAAAATCGACACAAAAAATCGCTAAATTCGCAAAACATGATGTATCTCTGATTTTTTAGTATGTTGTTTGGACCCATTAGGGCTATGTATACCCAAGTTTGCAACTCTTAAAAAATTTTTAAAAACGAAAAACCGCGATACTTTGGGACTTGTTTCAGACTCTGCTCTATTTCTCCTAATGCATGCATTTTTCTTCGAAAGCTTTTTTAAGGACATTAAATTTGTGACAAATTAAGCTCAACGGGAGCTCTGTAAGTCAATTGTTTACCGAATTACGGCACTTTGAAAATAGGCCAGTTCTTCCACAAATTGAAAATTTTAGTTTTAGACCTTCTTTGGATCGAAATTGCGTCAAAACCATTGATTTCACGATTAGAACTTGTAGAATATTATTTATAGGAAAGCTTTAAGTTAAACGTAGAGCGGCGTATGTAAGCCTCGTAGTTCTCCCAAAATCTTAAAAAAACCCATATGTATTTTAAGAAATCAAGAGTACAGTAACTTAATCAATCAATCAGTCAATCAAATTAGACACATAGTCAAACTCGTTGCCTTTATGGCCCTGGGCCGTCACTTTCGTTGCTCTCTTCAATAGATCACTATTGGTGGGTCGTCGTCTTCGTCCACTTCGTCCCATTGAGCATCTCTGTTCTACTTTTGCTCTCGAGGGTATTGAGACAAAAATATCAAAAGAAGACATAACGCAGACCGCGATATCGTCGTGACTGGTCTGCAAAAACATACCTCCAATGACCACGTCATCATCTTTGAAGAGGATGTGGATTTGCTCGTGCTCCTCTGCGGTCTAGGATCCACTAAAATGAAGGTATACTTCCAGAATAGCGGCAGAGGTGTGGCGAGTTGCGTCCAATTCTCCATCAGTTCATTCAACAAAGGGGAAGTGGAGCTACCACCTGGATTTGAACTTTTCATGCACCCATTTACTGGGTGCGACACCACATCTGCCCTCTTCTGGCAGGGGAAGATAAAAATGTGGGGCCCCTTCAGGCAAACTCAAGCCTTAGTGGACCAAGCATTTTCCTACAGACAGATGCCACACACCAAGAAGTCGCAGCAGCCGGTGACAAGTGACTAGTTGCCCTATATGTAGAAGACGAAACGACAGCCACCCTGAACGATGTACGCTTCCGTAATTTTGTGAAGACAGCAGCCAATTCCAAAGGGAATCTGGCCCGTTTGGCCCCAACCACAGAGGCTGCGTTGTATCACCACTACCGCACATACCACCAGGTGCAAAAGTGGTTGGGGGTGGAGAAAGAGGCAACCGACTGGGGTTGGGACTTGACCTCGGCTGGACTCATCCCCATTACCAGTAAGCAAGCTCCTGCCCCTCAGAGCTCCTAAAACTCCTCTCTTGCAAATGCAAGAAGGGGTGCAGAAGTGGATGCACTTACCTGAAAGCAGGGCTCAGATGTTCTGTGATGTGTGCTGCTCTGGAGAAACGTGCCAGAACGCTGGCTGCCCTTATCATCATTGAAGAGGACGACGATAACGAGCCTCAAGACAACCCTGACGATCCACCAATACTGGAGTACCTACCTATAGCGGACGAAGACGACGACCCACCAATAGTGACTTATTGAAGAGAGCAACGAAAGTGACGGCCCAGGGTCATAAAGGCGACTAGTTTGACTATGACTCTTGATTACTTAAAATACATTTCACCATTTTTTTAAATGATTTCATGCCTTCTTTTTCGTTACCAAACAAAAAAATAAAAGATAGAAAAGGTTATGGAACATTTCTAGAAAATGCGATTTTACCTCATATAGTTTTTTTTTGCGATTTTGAGAGAACTACGAGGCTTACCAACTCCGCTCTGCGCTTAATTTAAAGCTAATTTCCTACAAATAATATTCTACAAGTTCTACTCGTACGATCAATGGTTTCGACGCAATTTCGGTACAACGAAGGTTTAAAACTAAAATTTTCAATTTGTGGAAGAACTGACCTATTTTCAAAGTGCCGTAATTCTGTAACCAATAGACCTACAGACCTCCGGTTGGACGTAATTTGTCACAAATTTAAAGCTCTTAAAAAACGTATGGAATAGGTTTCAAAGAAAAATGCATGGATTAGGACATATAGAGCAGAGTCTGAAACAAAATTTCGCGGTTTTTCGTGTGTAAAAATTTTTGCACAACTTTTTGAGAGTTGAAAACTTGGGTACCTATACATAGCCCTAATGGGTCCAAACAACATACTAAAAAATCAGAGATACATAATATTTTGTTAATTTTTTGTCGATTTTGACCGGCCTACTAAGCGTTATTCACATTCTTTTTTTTTTGTTCTGAAATAAAGTCTTAACGTTTGGCCAAAATACTGTACGCCACTGGTTTTTGCAAAAATTGACGTCGGTCTTAAAGCCAGACTAATTTTGTTTAAAAAGTGCCTCTTGGATTTTTTCGTTCTGACGCACCGTTTTCGATGTAAAAATTATTTTATTAATACTGCATCGCCAATTTTCAGTCGGATGAGCTGCTCAAGTTCTGATTGTGAAATACCTGTATCTAAAACCACTTATCCATGTGTTACTACAGTAAATAGTAACAATTCATAATTAGGTACGTATTAGATTCACATAAAATAGCTATTTATGATATAAGTGTTAAAAGTACTATTTTATTTCGTGAGTGAAAAGTTTGCGAAACGAGCGAAGCGAGTGGAGCAATTTCACGAACAAAATAAAAGTTACTTTTAACACAAATATTATACAAAGTTTTTTATATAACTGTTCTATTTTGATATTAAAATAGAAAAATTAATACATATTTCGATAAACTGTCATTTTGACGTCTCTTGTCAGTTAATTATTTCTTTTAACACTCTTGACAGCCGTTAAAAATGTCACTTTTAATGACAATTGTACAAAAATAGTTTTTTGTACAACTGTTAGAGGAGAAAGTTATGCGTTTATTGAAAAAACATTTTCTTCTCGTATTTTACACACATTTTGTTCTTTACTGGATACATATAATTAAAACGATTTGCATTTATACATAACATTAACTTTTTCTATTGTTTTCCTGCAATAGATAGATAGTGTTGGTAATGCTGTTTACTTCCATCTCTATAGAGGAAAATGTAACTATCTTCACTAATTTTAGGAAACTACTATTTTCAAAGACGGTTTTAGAAAAAATACGGAAATAAGACCGATTTGGACACACATGAACCCTTTTTTCATTTTGATGAAGAAGGGAGCCATTGACCCAGAGTTCTGATATCTGTCACCGTGTATCGTTTTCCAAACGTGACAAAGTCTTTATCTTTATTTCTATAAATTAACAAGCTACATCAACGGAGAACTTCATCCATTTACGAAAAATGTACCTACGACTGATTCCAAAATAGGTCCTCTGATTCTATAGGGGTGTTATTTTTACAATTTACTATCTATCGACCATTTTTTGGTGGATATAGGGCTATTTGTTTCGCCCAGTTTGAGAATTTAAACTCCGGTTCCGTGTCCAAACACTTTTGGGGGGATTAAAATGTAAAAGTGATTATTTGTCTGCAAAAGAAGAGGTCACTGAAGCACTGTAGCGTAATTTTTCGAATTAAAATTTTTCAGCAGTTAGGATAACTTTAATAATTACTGGAATTGCAAACAAAATTTTTTCACGTTTTACCGATGTCGAGCTTATAAAACTTTTACCAATTGACGTAGGGGGAAAGTTGACGTTCTCAAATTAATTACTTGTAATGACTAATGACAAATGTTTTAGGGTAAAGTGGGTAGATGGTAATCGTATTTATCGTTAATGTAGATAGAACACTCTAATCTCCGCCACAACACACATATATGTGCGTATTTACTAACATAATATGACACGTTGTACAAATAGATGTTAGTAGCTTATATCAAACTCTGCACACATAATTCGCGCAACATTACATCTTTGAGAGGCTTGGGTGAATGAGACCCTAGATTTCTAAAACTTAACACACAAAAGGGTAATTCAAGAGGAATAAGAACTAACATCGTCTAAAAGGTTGTGCTTTCATTAGTAAACCACGTAACGTTTTAGAATTCTTTAATGGTCTTACTTAAGATGGAAAAGGACTAAAATGTGTCTAAGGAATTTTGCTGTTATCCTTACTAAGTCCAATTTAGAAAAAAAAATTAAGTTAACGTTAGAAAGAAAAATCAGAATTTATATTAACGTCGCCGCATCAGCATTGGAATGCTTTAGTAATTAGTAATGGAATGGAAGTTTTGGGATAACTTGAATGTGCCCGAGAGTTCTAGTTCAATAAAAGTAATTCAACTCTATCTGCCTTAATCCTTCTCTAGGGCTCTGAAAGGGTGCGAAAAGTAATTTAATATCATTTTAAATAACCTTCCCTTCTGACACTTAGAAATTAGCTTCGATTGTATTAATCCCTCTTACATTGTTTGGTTATAAAATGCTGTCAGATTAAAACATTCCTATAATAAACGTTGCTTACCTAATTTTATAATTAATCTATTATTGTAATCTTTGAAAATATTTACTTCTGATAATTCTTGGAAATTCCGTTTGCTCTTATATCTCCACACAAATGCAATTAACTATAAAGCGTGATTCGATGAAATTTTGACGTACTCCCTCGTTTATACGACCTGTTTCATGTTACCTATACTTATATTACATATTATTACAACTTTTCATTCATCTGTTAACGATTTTGGCTTATTTCACGTGAGTATGTGGTTATTTCGTAACTTTTTTTTTTAAATCCAAGGAAGAACTTTGTAGTTGTTTAGTTTATTATCACCTGATAAAACAGAAATTAATTACGATTATTTTTCCTGCCAGCTCAAATTAAATTTGACAATTACTACGGATAAATCGTAGGCACGAGTAAACCTGAATTTTCCAACAGTGCGATGTGATTATAATATTGCAGAGGACCAGTCAGATTTTTTTTTTAATTTTCCGAAAATGGAATCTTATTATTGTTGATTAAGAAACATTTGGAGCCCATTTGGTAAAGTAAGTCTACCTTATACAGGAGTTATGTTGAGCACTGTAAACACAGAACGTTAAATCTCTTTCTACAAAGACATTTCATGAGGATCAATGTGACTTTTTCGTCGCATGTATGGCTGGGAATGTTGAAGAACAGTTAATAATAATAATAATAATAATAAAATTTATATTTATATTATATTTATATTGTATAGATATATGTATTAGTAGGACTAATCGTTACTTGATTTCGATCCGTGCGATTAGTTAACCAGGCTTGGCCTGAGTATCGATAACAATCGAAGTACATAATAATAATAATAATAACATTTATTGTCCAACAGAAAAGAAATTTCCAATTATAGGACAAAAAAAAGAAACACGATTATACATAGTAGTGTAACTAAAAATAACTAAGTAAATAATAATTTTGTATTATACATAACTATATTAAAGAATAAACTAAAGTAAAATAAATAAAAATAGAAGGTGAGCAAAAAGGGGGTTATTGGTGACCTAGAACGGATTCCGAGATTGATTCAATTGAACAATTATTAATATCGCATGAATTAGAGATAGAGTTGTAATTTCGACTGATTATTGATACAGGTGATTTGTTGGCTGTTTGGGTTTTAGCTGTAGACGGATATAACGGCAGAAAATTTCGGGATTGGTATTTGGGTACATTGAAGTTGAGTTCCGATAATAGCATAGGGCAGTCTATTTTATTATGGATAAGTTTGTGGAGGAAGATGAGACTGTGAAGAGTGCGACGTAGATCAAGCGAATTGAAGTTGAATCTGGATAACAAGGCGTTATGACAGCACCCTCTAATAGGATAATTTCCATCAGCTTTGTATGCTAAAAATTTTAGAAATCTTCTTTGAATGGATTCTATCGCTGTTTTTTGATATTTGTACTGAGGATACCAGATAAGTGAGCAGTATTCCAATTTCGTACGAACTAGTGAGAAAAATAGAGTTTTAAGGGCCGTTAAATCGGTGAACTCTCGAGTGTTGCGTAATATAAAACCTAACGTTGATAATGATGACTTACAGATGGATTGAATATGATACGAAAATGTGAGGTTGTTGTCAAAAAGAACACCTAAATCTTTTATAGTACTAGTTCTTATTATTTCTGAAGAATCGATATTGTAGGAGTAAGTAATTGGACTAAATTTTCGAGTGTACGATATGATCTTACATTTCTGGACGTTCAGTTTTAATCGATTTCTGTCACACCAAGATTGGACTTGATTGACATTATTTTGGAGACCTTCACAATCAGTTAAAGATGAAATAGAGAGATATATTTTTAGATCGTCTGCAAAAAGCAGTTTGTTGCAAGATATTACATTTGGCAGATCGTTTATAAAAATAATAAATAGCAGCGGTCCCAGGTTGGATCCCTGAGGCACGCCAGAGGTAGCCGAGATTGGCAAAGAGCTATAGTTATTGTAAGTAACATATTGGGTACGATTATCAAGATAAGATTTAAACAATGCTATTAAAAAGGAATTAAATCCAAATTTATTCAGACTGGTTATAATGAGATCATGGCTGATGGTATCGAATGCTTTGGAGATGTCCAGATATATAACATCAACTTGTCCTTGAGCGTCTATTACGTTGCATAAATATTCGGTTAAGCATGATAAGTTAGTGACTGTTGATCGTTTTTCCATAAATCCGTGCTGCTCGGTAGAAATATAGCTTTTTATGAGTCTGTAAATACGGCTGTGTAAAACAGATTCAAAAAGTTTTGAAAAATTGTTTAATATGCTAATGGGTCTGTAATTAGTGACATCATTAGAAGTGCCACTTTTTAAAATTGGACAGATATTGGCAACTTTCCAGGAGTTAGGAAAAACGCATGTTTTAAGAGAAAGATTAAATAATATAGAAAGCGGTATAACAAATATAGATTTGCAATCTTTAATTAAAAAGCTCGGTATTTGGTCGAAGCCTGCCGTGTTAGAGCTTTTTAGTTTCGATGCTGCTTTCATGATTTCATCTTCATAAATGTCTCCAATGAAAATGTTAGGCATGTTATTGAATTCAAAGGAGTCGGCGGAATTATTGGATACCTTGGGTAGGTATACAGTGCTGAAGTAATCCTTGAACATATTTACAATTGATTGCGGCGTATTAGCCGTAATATTGTTGTAACGCATTTCATTAGGTATACGAGAAGTAGATCTTTTAGAATTTACAAATTTCCAAAAGTCTTTGGGATTATTTATAATACAGTTTTCTGCATAGGCAGTATAGTTTTTATAAGCATTGGTTATTTGAGATTTGATTAACTTACGGAGTCTTTTATATTCCAATAAATCATGTTCACATCTATATCTGTTGAATTTTTTTAGAAACTTATTTTTTAAACGTATGTTACAGTTATATCATAATCAACATATCACCAAGAAAAATAGAACACGCGGTAAAAAATAATTACCTAATAGAACCACAGCTCGGTGCCTTTCAACAATGAACACTTCTTTGTTCAATGCTTCAAAGATTTATTACAATAAGGAATTAAACGTCTCCAGTTTCACGTTGTACCATTTAATAACAAAAGATGTGCATATTGCTTCCTGTAGGATGAAGCTGAAGAACATGTAACCCCAAATTAATTTGCAACAATTTGGTAAAGTGGTCATACCCAGCTGGAGTGCGACACCCGAGGGGTAAACCGCTGGCCAAATTGTGTACACTAAACTTCCCTAATTGATAATACTTCCTTAGTTCCAGGAAGTATACAGTAAACTTCCCCTTCTTCCTATACTTCCTCTATTCCATCCGTAGTTCTTTGATACTTCCCGTACTTCCTTCATACTTCCACTACTTTCTCCATACTTCCCGTATTTCCTATATTTCCCTTTACTTTTTTTTCATGTTTTTATTTCAGATATGTGTAAATAATAAAGTTAGTAATGTGGAAGAGATCATTTTATAGGTCTTATACCAAAAACAGACAAAAACATAGTACTCTCTAAGATTTCCTGTCCACTAATTAATAATCTCTATTACCGATTAAGTGATTAGAGTGTAAAAAAATAAATTCATAAGGCCCAAGACACATTTATACTGTTAATAACATTTTTTAAAAATATACCGTAGTATTACTGGGGGGCCCCCCATCCCGGGGCCCGAGGCGAGCGCCTCCTGCGCTTGTTCGCAAATCCGCCTCTGCACAGCAATGACGTATTTGCAAGCGTATTTGGAAATAATAATTTTGAGGTTATATTATTATGCCGTCATGTGGTCGCGACAAACATGCGCGCGCAAACAGATATCGTCTGCATAGCAAAAAGCCTTTTTTTATATCTATGATTTATAATACAAAATAGTGTAATAATTCTAATGTGGCTTTTAATGTTGTTTCATTAATGTGACTTTAATATTTTTTCGTAACTTCCTCGATACTTCTTAGATATTTCCTGTACTTCCTCGATACTTCCTCAATACTTCCTCGATACTTCCCATACTTCCTCGATACTTCCAATACTTCCTATACTTCTTCGATACTTCCTATACAGGGTGTCTCACGGTGACCGTCGGTTAGAAGTATATCAAGAACTGTAAAAGCTAGAAATTTGAAATTTTGCACATGCGACATGGAGTGTTTAATCTATTAAATAAAAATATTTTCCAAATGGCTGCACTTCCGGAAATACCGGAAGTGAGCATCAACTTCTATATTTTAAATACAAACCAGGCAATTTTTTTTCACATTCTGATGTGTCATAAAATGTTTAGTAAGTATGCTTAAAATAATCGGCGTATCAATTTTGATTGTTGAGAAAAAAAATTTTTTTCACTGAAAAATGTCAAAATCTTGTTTAGGAAATAAAATTGAAAGTCGAAAGTGGTAAAAGTTAGGGAAATGGGATTTTAGGTTCTCAATGTCAAAAGATTGGGACACAATTGTCTGTCATGGATAATAAAAAATTGCCCGCGGTTAAGTATCTATTTGACGTTATTTCCAGACTTAAGAAAAACTTTAAAAAGTCTCTTTTTTTAAATGGAATGCCTATTTAATTATCGGCCCATTCGATGCAGAAATAAATTTCCTTTAAATTGATATACCATGTTCCTATACCTAAAATTAATGATTACAGAGTTATTTACATTTTTCTAATTAAATTTATAATGACATACTTTACAAAACATGGTTGGCTTTGAAAATTTTCAAAAAATTTTTATTCAATTGTTTCTTATAATGACAGTTGTCAGTTAGCTATCAGTTTGAAGGTTTACGCTATATTTACGTTTGTTATCAGTGTTATCTGTTTGAATTTTTATTTTTGCGCTTAATATTTGTTTTTAATTGGGAAATATGGAATACACAAACACTGATATTCTAAATTTGTTTTACATTCATGGCGAGTCTGCTCGTATTACTTTTCGGACCTGCAGAACCTTTAACTAATGAATAAAGAATCACTCAACACTTTAACGAAAGATATCCGCATTTACCTACAATGACAGAACGAAAAATCAGGATGATTGAAAAGAATTTTCTCAATTTGGGCGAAGTAAATGCGCCACGAAGTTTGGCAAAGCCAATTGTCCCCAATGACGCTGCAGAAACCAATGTATTGGGATATTTTAATGTTTTCCCTGAAAGTTCTGTTCGTTCGGCGGAAAGAGACCTTGGATAGTCAAGAAGTTGCATAGATAGAATTTTAAATAATCATAAAAGCATAAGAAACATTTGAATAAAATTTCACGCATTTCACAATTGATCAAAGGATCCGGATCCGTAACAGAAAAATGTATTTGCCTGCTAGGTGTATAGCAGCTTCAAGATTCCACCAAGAAAAATATTTAAACCATAAATAAAAGACTTTTCTGCACTCGCTAAACTACCACACCATTTATCCTGGCTATAAAACCGGAGATGTTAATGTTAATGATTTATGTACCCTTCACTACAAACTATACTAGAAACAGAATTTTAACTATGATACCGATACGTTGGTAAAAATTAATTTTTCGTGTAACTTTCGTAAGCAATCACCTGATTTTAGGTGAATCATTGCCGCCAGGTCACTTCAAGTCGACATTCCTGTTAAAATGTGAAAATAACTAGTTTTAAGTAAATTTGATAACTATAAAAGACGTTTGTGTAAATTTTCGAAGTTGTTACTGATCAGTATGTTGAAGACTTTCGTGGCGGTCGGAAGTGTAGTGAAATTAATTTCGAAATTGTTCTTCGCGTACGTGATTTTGGGTTAAAAAATCTGTGCCCGTGTGATTAATAATTAAATCGTGCACGTTGTTTAATTAATGTACTGGACCGTAAAAGCAGATAAAGGCGTCACTAAGGGTAAGTTGGTGTTACAAATTTTTTCTTAAATTAGCTAATTTCTTTCTTTTGCCATTGCAGACGAAACAGTGGCGCAAAGGTAGGTGATTTTTGTGTGTTATACTCTCAATATTTATTGAGCTGCTTGTTAAGTGTAATTATTGAAAATAATACAGTGTGTCCACCTTAAAATTATTTTTGGAAATGTGAAAAGAAATTGTTCATAGACATAAAGAGGGACTTTCAGTACCTCAATATAGGTCATTTTGT
The DNA here is from genome assembly GCA_036250285.1 of Pyrocoelia pectoralis. Lineage (NCBI taxonomy): Eukaryota > Metazoa > Arthropoda > Insecta > Coleoptera > Lampyridae > Pyrocoelia > Pyrocoelia pectoralis. Next base: position 43,571,584 of record CM070078.1, read on the forward strand.
TAATATTTATTGATATTTTTGCTAGGGTATTTCCACAGGTTAATACACACATAGGACACAACGTCAAATACAAATATCTCTATATCTGCAAAATATAATCTCAATAATGTGATAATATACTTTGAACAATTGATATAGGTACTCAGAAAATATTTGCAATTCTGCTTACAAAATAATAAACATTTCAAAATTGAAATAGAAAGTAAAGCCTGCAATCGTCACAATGCAATACCAATGGACACATTTCATTTGCTATTTGTATTATTTAAATGTGTTCATATTTTGTGTATATTTTTCTATTACAGGTAGCACAAGGTAGGTCATTTTGTTGCAATTTTTGTTATGTTTATTGAACTGTTTATGGAGACTATTTTATTATTTAAATGTGTTCATATTTTGTGTATACTTTTCTATTACAGGTAGCACAAGGTAGGTCATTTTGTTGCAATTTTTGCTATGTTTATTGAACTGTTTATGGAGACTATTTTATTCATTATTTGTATTATTTAAATGTGTTGATATCTTGTTTATATTTTCTATTACAGGTGGCATAAGGTAGGTCTTTTTGTTGCTATTTCTGCTATGTTTATTAAGTTTGGTTCATGATAACAAACCCAAACACTTTACGTGTATTAAACATATCTATGAAAAGTTGATACAGGTTTTAATTGATATGATATTTGAATATTTTGGCAGTTTGAAAATTGCATATTTTTGTATTACAGGGTATTACGGCGTATTTTTGAAACCGATTTTTAAATTGGGTTCATGTTAATAGCGAACCCAAATATTATGAATGTTCTAAAATTTTTTTGCTTACTCCTTACCTAAAGAGGTACGGTTATTCTGAAAATAGTCCACTTCATGCATTTTGTAGGGGGCTTTATTTCTTCCATAGTCTTCTAATCGTCGCCCACACTAACATTTTTTATTAGTTATACTATAGAGATCCTCTTAGAGCGGAGGCTGGCGTGTAACCCCCCCCCCCGTGGGAATTTTCGACACATAAATTTTTTTTGTTTGTATTGACATGTACTTTAAGGTTTTAGGTGTTTGCCACTTGCGAATTACAGCATATCCCGGAAAAACACGAAAAAATCATGAAAACTACTAAATATTAAATATATTTGAATTTTTTGCTCCTAATAATATTTTTTTTAGTATAGTACACGAACCTCCTAAAATTGAAGAAGTATGTATGTGATTGATGGTATGGCTTACTTTCAGGCTCTTACTAATATTCTAGAAACCTTTGGTGAACTAGCAGAGGTTGTCTTGAGCCGCTTTCCACAATGCAGCAGGATAGATTTTGTGACGGATACCTATTTAGATGTATCTATTAAAAACATTGAAAGACAAAGAAGGGGTTGTGGAGATACATTTTTAATAAGAGGACCTAAAACCAAGATTCCACGGGATTGGAAAAAATTCCTTGCTAATGGTAAAAATAGGGAACAACTGGTTAACCTGCTACATAATGAATGGGCTCAGCACAAATATGCCCACTACTTACATGGGAGGAATCTTTACTTGTCACATAGTAATAAGTGCACTTATTTTACTAGCGAAGACGGATTAACTATCAAACATACAACACAAGAAGACCTATGCTCTTCACAAGAGGAAGCAGATACTAAAATAATATTACACTGCTTCCATGCTTCAAAATATTGTCAAGACAATTCACCCATCAGAGTTAGATCCCCGGACACAGATGTATTTATGTTGTTAATAAGATATGCCAGCAACATTGAAAACATAGTATTCTTTGATAAAGAAACTGGTAACAAACGAAGGGTCATAAATGTCACCGCCATTTCTCATAATTTAGGGGTAGAAATGAGCCACGCTATGTTGAATGTGCATGCCCTGTCCGGATGTGACACCACCAGTTCCTTTGTTCGTCATGGAAAATTGTCTGTGAAATCTAAATTGGAAAAGTTTTCAAAGTTTGTACCTATCCTAACATCATTAGGAGCATCACCGACAATTACAGACACGTTACTGACCGGCCTGGAGGAATTCGTCTGTTGCTTGTACAGTAATAAGGAATACACAAATATAAACAAACTACGGTTTGATTTGTTTTCACAAAAGTATGCTCCCACAACTGCATTTTCTCTGCTCAACAACAAAGGTGTGGATTTAAGTCTACTTCCCCCATGCAAAACGTCATTAGAAAACCACATAAAACGTGTCAACTACCAATGTTACGTATGGAATAACGCACATGTAGCTAAACCCTGGATACCAACTCCAGTGGGACATGGGTGGAAGTTGGAAAATGGTGAACTCAAGTTTGATTGGATTAAAGGAGATCCATTACCACCCGAACTGCTGGACGTTCCAGAAACCTTTGAACCAGATGAATTCGAAGATGAAGGTGAACCAGAAATACTAAACTTAGACGACATAATAAACGAGGATGAAGAAAATGACAGTTGATTACAAATGATACTACAAAATCATATGCTGTTAGTTGAGTTTTTTTATGAAAAAAATCATTTTCATTAGTAGACCTTGAATACTGAATACGTTCATAAAAAAATATGGTAATTAATGTACCCTTTTGTAGTTTAAAATTAAACAAAACAATTTTTTTTAAATTTTTCAATTTTTCTTTATCTTCTGGAATATGCTGTAATTTAAAAAGGGCAAACAATTGAATTCCTAATCTGGTAGGTAATACCAACAAAAAAAAGGAAAAGTCATAAATTCCCACGGGGGGGGGGGGAGGGTTTCATATTGGTGGCTCGTGGTCTATCTTACCATACTTTATAAAACATTATACTAACAATTAAATGGTACGATTGTCACAGATTCTCGTGATATAGAAATAACGAAGGCAAATGTTAAAGGAAAAGGTGCTAAACAATTTTTGAGAATGATTGATTCATTTTTTTTTACATTTTCTTTTCCATTACCATTTGTGTCTTTTGAGGTAAATACCAAACGAATTAGACTCGCGGCACAAACGAGCGATAATTAAACGATAATTTCGGAAAGAAAATTACAGCGTCCGCGTCATTACGGTTTTCGTGCTTTTTTCGTCCCTCTGGTTTTACTAGTGATGTGAATTAAGTGCTGAAGCTGAAGTTATTAATTAATGACTTCTAAACTTTACTTAATTGATCAAGTAAGTATGGCAATATTATTACGTATTACGTATTAAATTTTGTTTATTATTACATTTAGCAACACTAAAGGTTTCAGCGGAACAATGTTAAACATCACTGACAAATTATGGTAAAAACGAAATGAAATTCCATGAGTTGGGGTGCTTCTGTACAAAAAAATGTTCATAGCTCGGAACAGAATTTGGACATCAAAGATTCACCCTTGGATAGCCAAATTCTGTGCTCTTGAATCATTTTGGGTTACAACAGGTAACTAATGAAACAATGTGTTAGTGTTTTCAATATTGGTGGAGATAATTTTGGTATGTGTTTCTCCCGTTATGACTAGTTGGTTTCGTCAGTTTTTGATAATTCAGATTTGCGTTTCAATGTGTGTTGTCCTTACTTTGTATTATGTTGCTTATTATAAAACCCACGCATCTCTTAATTTTCTTTAACGTAGAGATTATTGTTGAGGTAAAAATACCCATCTGTTATTTGGGTTGGTAACGCTTAGTTAGTTTAAGGTTGGACAACTGTTTTTGTTCCGTTAAGTTAAGAGAGTTCATGTAGAAATCAAGTAAGCTGCAGTTGTGTTTTTTGTGCATAATATTCTTTTTATTCATCTTGTTCTGTAATATTAATTATTGTTTATAAAATAGACGTGTTATCTTCAACTGAGTTGTTTCTGCCACAACAGGTTATGGGCCCAGTTCGTTTATAACTGTAAAAGGTTGAAAAAGCACGTGATCAAGTGCGCGTTCTGTTTACGATTAGGTTAACGGTTCAATCAGGAAAGGTTTTTTGTAAACGTAAATTAATAAGAAATATGGATTTCAAGGCGCAAGTTGAAAAATTAGAAGGCGCTAGCAACTGGACGAAGTGGCGCAGGCAGGTAGAGCTGCTGCTACGTCACAATGAGGTGTTGGAACTCGTAACTGGTGAAAAGACAGTTTCAGAACCCTTAGCAGCTGAAGCATCTGAAAATGACAAGAAAATCCACGAGGCGGAGAAGAAGGCCTTTAATAAAGGTGATGCGTTAGCACAGCTGATTTTAGTCAGCAGCATGAATGATGCCAATATTGATCTTACAGCTACCTGTAAAAGTGCTAAATCAATATGGGACAAACTTCTCTCCGTTTATGAACAAAGTTCGGGGCAGCGCGTGGATCGTCTTATGGAAAGTTTTTTCGGCTGTGAAAAAGACTCTCAAGAAGATATTGCTGCTCACGTGGCGCGTCTACAGCGAAATTTCCACGAATTAAATGACGAGTTAATGAGATTAGTAAACACAGAGTTGCCAGATTTGTTGTTGATGAGTCGTATAATGTCCACCCTACCAAATGAGTACTTTGAGTTCAAAAGTGTTTGGGAGTCTGTGCCCCTTGGTGAAAGGACAATTAACAAGTTGACGGAAAGGCTGCGACTCATAGAAATGCGCTTGCCTGAAAAACGAAGCGAGTCAGCAGCACTGTATGCAAAGGGAAGGAAATCTGAAAAAGGAAAACCAGAACGGAAGTGTTTTAAGTGCCATAAACCCGGCCACATGGCTAAAAACTGTCCAAGTAAAGGTGGCACTACAAAAACCAAAAACAGTGGAAATTCGGCAGGAACCTCGAACAGTGTGTGTAATACTACTGGTGACGCTTTTGTAACAAGCACAGACGAAGAAGTACAAGCTGACCAATGGATTGCCGATTCGGGTGCGTCTACACACATGACTCCTTACAAAGATTATTTTGTGACCTACGATACGTTTGAACTACCTAAAGAAGTTCAAGTAGGTAATTGTCAAATTATTCGTGCATACGGAAAAGGCAAAATAAATGTTGAAATGCAAATCAACGATGTTTGGAAGAAAAATCATTTATCAAATGTGTGGTATGTGCCGGAATTGGGAAGAAATCTGTTTTCAATCGGAGAAACAATGAACAAGGGTTTCGAGTTTAAAGCAGATCGAAACGAGTGCGTGTTAACAAAAGACGGTATTGTGCGTTTAAAAGGAATAAAAAGTACTAAAGGTCTTTATGTATTGCAGATGAGAGTATGTTTGCCTGAAACTGCAGCAGTTGTGTGTTATGCTTCAAAGCAAGACAGTTTGCAGTTGTGGCACGAGCGGTTGTGTCACCAAAACAAGCGGCATGTAAAGAAACTTCTTAAGAATCGTGGGGTTGATGTCGAAGTAAAAGAAGAATTCTGTGACGGCTGTGTATTCGGTAAGCAACATCGCCTAAGTTTTGGTGCTCGGGCTAACAGGGCAAAGGAACCCGGCGAAATTATACATGCAGATGTTTGTGGCTCAATGCAAGAGGAGTCTGTTGGGGGCGCAAAGTACTTTGTTTGCTTTAAGGACGATTATTCCAAATTCCGTCGAGTATTTTTTATCAAGACAAAAGGTGAAGTTTGGGAGTGCCTCGAAACATTCTTAAACGAAGCGAGTACTGCCGATGTTAAAATTAAACAATTCCTCAGTGATGGAGGAAGTGAGTTTGACAATTCGAAAGTAAAAGGAATCCTTGGCTTAAGAGGCATTCAATTTCGTGTAGTAATGCCGTATACACCAGAACAAAACGGGGCAGCCGAACGTGAAAATCGTACCCTGGTTGAAAGTGCACGCTCAATGATACACAGTGGGAAAATGCCGATTTAACCCTTATCCGGGCAAGGGGGGCCTAGTAGGCCCGAGCAAGAGTTCAAACTTAAATATTTCTATTAATAAATGGAATTTGAGTCAATGCCTTCTAGAATTCTTCCAAAATTATATTTACTAATTATTCATCAAGAGATTATCGAATTTATTTTCTGCATATTGATTTTATGAGCATTTTTCAATTAAAGTCTCATTACCGGGCAAGCGGTGGGCTTAATTGTTTAACCAAATATCATTGCTTTTAAAAATTATATTTATCTAATGATGTATCTACATAATTACTCCGTCATTTGTCTAAAGGTATTTAGAGAAATTATTGGTTTTTACAGTAAAAGAAAACTTTCCCACCACTCTTGAAGGGGTACTACTTATGTTGTTTGTATGTAATTGTGAATGTGATTGTGTTGCGTAATAACTGTTGTAAATACCTTATAACTTAATTGGTGAGTTTTCTGTTTATAATAAACAATTTTTGAAAGCAATTGTTTACATATAGATCTAAAAACTTACAGTAAAAGCAATATACAGATACGACGGGCCTAAGAGGCCCGAACTGCCCGGTAACGTTTGAAAATTATCTTGCCCGGACAAGGGTTAAACTGTGGGCCGAAGCAGTAAATACTGCAGTGTACACATTAAATTGTACTGGACCAACTGCAGTAGAAAACAAAACGCCATGTGAATTATGGTTTAAGAAGGATGGAACGACTTTCGACCATCTACGCATCTTTGGTACACAATGTTTTGTACATGTGCCAAAACAGAAGCGGCGGAAGTGGGATAAAAAGAGCATTGCTGGTTTACTTGTTGGATACTCTGGAAACGATGGCTACAGAGTGTGGATAACATCTGAAAATAAAGTGGTGTTGAGTCGTGACATCATTTTCAAAGAAGAAAATGTGTTATCAAAGTCGGTACAGCTGTCCATTTCTCAGCCGAGAAACAGTCAAGAGCAACCATCAGTGTTGGAGGAAGCCATAAAAGAAGCTGCCGGTGAGGAGGAAGCCATTAAAGAAGCTGCTTGTGAGGAGGAAGTCAACGAAGAAAACGACGAGACGAGGAAGCACCGAGATAGAAGAAAACCAGCTTATTTAAATGATTATGTATTTCTTGCTGAACATGTTATACCTATTTCATATGTTTCAGCTATGAATTCCAGTGATGCTGAGCAGTGGATGGAAGCCATGAATGAGGAACTAACCTCATTAAATGAAAACAAAACGTGGGATTTGGTAAATAAACCATCGAATGTGAAATTAATAGGAAATCGGTGGGTGCTACGTATGAAACCAAAAGGTGATGGTTTGGAAGAACAGTTTAAGGCCAGATTGGTTGCGAAAGGCTATTCACAGATACCTGGCATAGATTACGAAGAAACGTTCAGTCCTGTAGCCCGATTCGACACAGTCAGGACAGTATTGAGTGTTGCAGCATCGGAAAATTTGCATCTTGCACAATTTGATGTGAAAACAGCATTCTTATATGGTGATCTAGATGAACTGGTGTATATGAAGCAGCCTGAAGGATTTGACGATAAAAGTGGAAGAGTGTGTAAATTGAATCGCAGCTTATATGGATTGAAGCAGTCTCCAAGATGCTGGAATAAACGTTTCGTCAGTTTAATGACAAAACTTTCCTTTGTAAAAAGCACAGCTGATCCATGTTTATTTATAAGGAAAAGACAAAATTCAAAAGTTTTATTAGCATTATATGTAGACGATGGGCTCGTCGCAGGTACAGATAGTTCAGAAATAGGACATTTCTTATATGAATTGCAAAAGGAATTCAAAATCACTTTTGGTGCTATGAATTATTTTCTGGGGGTACAAGTCAACCGACTGGAAGATGGTTCAGTTTTTATAGCGCAGGGCGACTACACCCGCAAGATCCTGGAGAAATTCAAAATGCAAGACGCAAATGCAGTCGTGACCCCATGCGAAGCAGGCAGTGAAGATGTTGAGAATGATGTGGAGATAAATGATCAGATCCCATATCGTGAGGGCGTCGGAAGTCTCATGTATTTGTCAATTGCTACCAGACCTGATATAACCTACGCTGTGGCCATGGTTTCCGAAGCTCTGGCCAATCCAAAAGTCTCGAACTGGCGAGCTGTAAAGAGGATTTTTCGATATCTCAAGGGAACGCCAGATCATGGACTCTTGTATGATGCAAACCGGAGAGCTGAAGGATTGAGAACCTACAGCGATGCGGACTACGCAGGTGACGTCAATACGAGACGCTCTAGGAGTGGTATGGTATGCAAGTTCAGTGGTGGTGCCATTACATGGATGAGCCGAAAGCAAAACTGTGTCGTCCTCTCTACAACCGAGGCTGAGTATTTAGCAGCAAGCGAGGGAGTGAAGGAAGTAATATGGGTAAAACGACTTTTAGCAGAAATTACTGAAGTGGAAGGAACACCCACGCTCCTGATTGACAACGCCAGTACAATCAAATTGGTAAAAAACCCGGAATTTCATAAAAGATCGAAACACATCGACATAAAGTATCATTTCATAAGGGAGAAATACAGTAACCGTGAAGTTAATGTAGAACACGTTGAAGGAGAAAACCAAACCGCAGATGTAATGACAAAACCGCTAGCTCGTGGAAGATTTGAAAAAATGCGTGCTATGTTAAGTGTAATCAGATTATGTTAAATGTGTATTTTTAGAGGAAGTGTTGAGGTAAAAATACCCATCTGTTATTTGGGTTGGTAACGCTTAGTTAGTTTAAGGTTGGACAACTGTTTTTGTTCCGTTAAGTTAAGAGAGTTCATGTAGAAATCAAGTAAGCTGCAGTTGTGTTTTTTGTGCATAATATTCTTTTTATTCATCTTGTTCTGTAATATTAATTATTGTTTATAAAATAGACGTGTTATCTTCAACTGAGTTGTTTCTGCCACAACAATTATTTGTATTTTCTGGTCAAGCATTGGCCGGCTTTATTCATATTAATCGTACAATAATTAAGATCCTCCAATTCTTAAATTGTGGCAATAAACTAATTACTCTTTAACTAATATTTCTTTGGTCATGGAGTAGTTTTAGAACAAAGTTTTTGTGCAATGAACGAAAAATGTTACATTAATTAAATACCTTAAAATTATTAATTACACATTTCTAGCATTGTTTTTGTTCATTGCTTTATATTCATAGCAACGTAAGAATGTTTGTTTTATGGTAAGAATTTAATTGGAAATCAGATTAATAACCACCATTTAGTGGGTCTGTCTGTATGTTCCTTTAAACGACATATGCTGCTTTACCTTATAATTTCTACAGTTCTTTTTATTTCCTTTCTTGTGGATTAATACAGTATTAATTTGTGTTCTTTGGCATATTTTCACTTACCGAGATTTCCTTTACCAATCTATATTATCTTGCTTATGTAAGCTTATTCACAGTTATCTTGTTTGTCGCGTCTTCCACTTCTTTCTTTGAAGATGCTGTACTCCTCCTCTACATCCTAGGCCCTTCGTTTCTTAGACTGTTCCTTCAATCCTTCTTCTTTCAGAGTTATGTTTTGTCTTGGTCTCTTGTCTATTAGATAACAGTTTTCCATCTCGTTCATCTTAAGTGTTTCTTCTGTGTCCGTTATTTCTGATTCCTTCATTATTTCGTCTCATTTGTTATACAGTTTGTTAATCACTATCGTACACGTTACATATTTGTTAAGCTTGTAATGTAAGATTTTTCCCAAGAAAAAGCAGCTCATGACACTGAACCATTTGTAGCAAGTTCGATTTCATTTTTTACAAAGAGGCACCATGTGAGTCTTTCCATTTCTGAAGTACTTTAATAATTTTTGAAAGCAGATATCTATTTATCTGGTTATTCTGTAAATTTCCATTGGACCTCCGTACTTTATTACCTGTATAGGTAAATTCATCCGGTTCAATGATTGATCAGATTGTAAGAAACCACATCCATGGCTTCGAACTCATCTTCAGAGATTTTTCTACAGAGATGAAACTATTTCTATGTCATAAAAAACGCCATGCACAATTTTTTCTATTTAAATTTTTCTTGTGGGTAGCCGGTTAGTACACATTTACATATTCTCTTATCGAATGTTGTAAATGTTCGCTACCCCACTTGCAATGCATTAAGTGCGGTTTCGTATGGCTTCTAAGCGTTCTTAAGTGGCATATATTGTCGATTTAAGTTGCCCGCACAGAAAGGAATCAAGGGATGCGTTTAAGTTCGGTGATCTTGGGGGTCATTCGATAGCATCTCTCCTCCCAGTCCATCACGCAAGAAACTTTTCATCTAGGAGCTACCAGGTTTCATCGTAACATTGTTTGTTTACAACAACTTCGATCGAAGTCTTACCAAGTAAGAAAAATGATCCAATTGTGGGAACATAAAAAAATAGCAACCCAATCTTTTAATTATGTAGGATGCCCTGTATAAACCACGTGGTAGATTCCTGGATTCGTATCGATCCAGTATCGACAGCTGACAGTGAGCAGGAATTACCAACAAATGAACGTTAAAAAGTTAAGTTGAGATTATTATCTTCTTTCAATTCTTGAAGAAATTGAATTTTATGTGGATGCTATTTATTATGTTTCAGAATTCTTTGTAGCACTTCATCCCCTACTTTGCTTTGATCTCTCCTCCTTTGAACATCGTCTCCTCCAGATAGGATTAGTAGATGAGCAACAGCGAAGTGATCCGTTCGAGAGCACAGAGCCAGGCGGTGGCCCAATAAGGCCAAGCTCCTCTAATGATATTAAAGGCAAGTTTTTTAATCATTTCCATTTTAGTTTAACAACCCAAACAGCATACCTAACCATCACTAACCGCATCTCGTTCTCTCCTCGAAGTGTGCCTTACACTCTCGGAGAAGTAATTTTAAAGCACTTCTGTATTCGCACTAGGACACCGCTAATCAATCTCACCCCCCTCACCTTACTAATCATACGCCGAAGAAACCTAAACCCAAGCAATTCTCGACAACCCTCAACCGGTCACCAAACTTGTTACCACGCCAAACGCACTACAAGCCACTCTTATCCATGTTACTCCTGTGGACACCGGTTAACCAACAATCCAAGCAGCTACACCGTTCTTAGGTGAGGCTAGCTTCATCACTATCCAGTTACCGAATTTATTCCAACACACAATGTGTACGTAACAACCTACAAACTGTTACAATTCAGAAAGAACCCCCCCAGAGCCTCATACTCTTACAAGAAGAATATGGCATAATCATCACTCAGAAGAGCGAAATACTGTTAAGATTACAGAAGCGAAAATGTACGAAGAACATAATCCTCACTTTTTTGGCGCGCGTGGTTCATCCATATGTGACCAAATCCTGTGCACGTAATCTCTTGATTTCAAACAAGGACTTTGTTCCCCTCCTTTTCCATCTCTGACGGTAGTTACCCGAAGAGACTATTGTCATGCCAACTGGAAGGTCTTCCTCCAGAAGGTATCCAATTATACCCACAACTCGCCAACGATTCTGGTAGCATCTATCCTCAAACCCATACCTCTATAAAAATCGTCGCACGATGATAACGAAATCAGCACAATAATCGAGAAAAACGAGGAACAAGCCACCTCACAACTAACCTACAAAAACGGATCCCAATTATGGCGAAATTCCTTCTACTTCACCGAGCAAGTTGGAAACATTGAGAAGAATCTCCTCGCTTCCCATATTCAAGAAAGAAGGAATATTCCAGTTCCCGGAGCAAACCATCGACTAGCGTCTTCAAAATTGGACGGAAACAACTTACAATTTTATTTCAGGACCCACACCTTTCACTCTTAACTTAATTATTAGGTATATTAATACACTCCACAAGCTTAGATCCATCGCACTCCTCACGAAATCCTGCAGCTGGTTTATCCGAGAATAATTCAATTGAATCCTCGTAAAACGTTAACATTATCTATATATCCATCCATGAATATGATCCCAAAACCATCCTGTAAAGTTCTCATCCACTTCAGCACTCTCACTTTCAACCACCTAGAACTCCGACACAACACTTCTACCGACTACATTACAGACACTCATGTGAACCCATTCATCACTGAACGACTTATTATACTACAAAGACCATTAACGGCACACGGCTGAAAAAACCCAAAAAAAGTCAAGTATCCTAGAATGAGATAAAAGGATGTTCTACCAGAAATTGAAACCCCTATTAAAACACTCATACAATAAATTCACTAACTCATCCCGAACAACAAACTTAATCAGATTACTACCGGTTGTATTTCGGTTACAGGGACAGCGGATATCCACCAACCATAACCAGCAAGCAACGAAAGAAGTAGAAGACGCCAGCAAGAACTGTGATCTTGTGGACCAAAATTGCAAAGCGTAGCTACATAATTTTTTTCATTCATATAAAGTAAATTGTTCTTTTTTAATATAAAATTAATTGTATAACATACATAATAAATACAAAATGTTGTATAATATACATGTGTTAAACATAATCAATTTTATTATTTATTTTTTTCTACAGATATATTAATTAATGCAACAAACAGATGTTCACCCTTTATGACACCATTCGCATGTTGCTTTGATTCTCTATGTTTTGAGTCAAAACTCAATTCATAGAACTAATCGTTACTTGATTCCGATCCGTGCGGTTAGTTATCCAGGCTTGGCCTGATGATCGATAGAACCGAAGAACAATAATAATAATATTTAATCATGCGAAGCAGAAAATACATACATTCGTCAAGTCTTATGGTACATACCAGAAAACTTACATATTATGTAAATCACTTTTACAAAATTCCTCACATGGGTAAACCGCTCTACTTAAGAGAAATGCCTTAAGGTCAAGAACTTTTTTCGATCCAATTTTGACCCTGATTTCTATCAATATTAGTTCGCCTTGAAGGCCTCCAAAGCTCTCAACGTCTGCCCAATTTGGTGGCACCTTTCTTTCACCTGCACGCATCAATCCTGGTTTACGTTGGCCCACTGCACTGAATAAATATTGACTCTACGACTTTGTTTGATGAATTCCGAAATTTTCAAAATATGAGAGCAGTTTACGAGGAAATTTAGCCTGAAGTAAAGAGTTGCCATGCAACGACAATTTTTCCTATACACCAAAAGTTCACTCCCCATTGGTAACGACTCGGACTTTATTTTTTGGACAACTCGCTGTGACCACTGTATTGGTCGGATTGTTGACTTTTATATCTGCAAATGACCCCAATGAACCCTCACGACAGTTATGCCTATCAATATCGCATTGGGGTATGCTATTTCTATTGTAATTTTGAAAGAATCGCAAAATATTGCAAGAAAACCGTATCTGTTACTTTGACACATCCTAGACAGCTTGAAACATTATACTTTTTGCTAAAACTAGGCATATGAGCCGTAGCATGTTCTTAGGGTCATTTTGAGACATAAAACTCCATGATCGGAGCAAAACTATGATCAGAGCGAGTTGTCCAGAAATGCATGCCAAGTCCAATTTTAACATGGCTTTTATATGGGAGTGTGGTTATGAAATTCTGATTACTTAGGACAATTGAACCCCTCCTTAACTTTCTAATAAAGATGAGACAATGTACCACTTTCTCTCAAGTGCCTCATACTCGCTCAACTGAGAATATCAATGTTGAGATTTTTTTTAGACATAGATACGATGAGTTCCACTTCTTCTGTTAGCGTCCTTGAGTATATCTCACTGGTGATGCGATTTGGATAATACTGACGGGGTCGTATGACCGATTTGTAAACTATATGTGTGCGTCAACATGTTTCATCCTCTAAATTGAAATCCGGAATCAACCATATTTACTGAATTTTCTATATTTCGTCATCTCCTACTTTTCTTTCATCTGTTTATCTATGCTATAAAGAAACAGAACATCTGAGTAACCCTTATACTAAATTTCGCCAGTGTGCCTTACAATTCTTTACAAAATGATCTTTAGTATATTAATTATTGTAAGACATAAAGGAAAATAAGGTGTAAATTACTGTAAGGTAATTTATTGCAATACTGTAGATAATTATTCTAAGATTTTCGTATTAATCACTCTAAAATAAATCCCTCTTAAATTAAGGAATCAGTTTAAATTACACTAAAATATGGTTAAATTATGTATTAAGGCCAAGAATATTATTATACATGACAATTAAAATATATTTAGCTTAGACAAGTTCAGACGCCCAAATTATATAGCAGCCCAAAAGCCCTTTAAATTCAAGTAGAAACGTTTTACCCTATTTAATAATTTATCTCACTAATGACCAACCGACGTGAAATTTAGCCCCTTATGTTTACTACTACAACTGTTGATTATTTACATATGAACAAATACCTCGCATTATGTAACTAATTACGACGAGGGTGTCGTACAAGGACTTAAGGTATCTACTAGTGAGTACATGCATGTACATCGTCAACTATGAGTGCGGTCCTTCGCTTTGTAAATTACCCCGGGGATTTAAATTCATATTTTATTCAAGAAGTGATGCCTTCGTTCTTACATGTAGTCAAAAATGGAATTTATCTTACTGCCTCGTGCATTGTTTTTTATTCATGCACTCGAAGTACCTCTATAAAACGTTATCCTTCGGCCTTACATGGAATTTTTCGTGTTCGTTATTCCGTATAAAGTGGATTTCAATTTTTACTCTAAAGTTTTAATTTTACATATTGAGTACACTTCAATTCAGAAAATCGTATGCTAATTTTAAATCGCGCCGTATACGAAATTCGACCATTACGAAACGAATAAAAATAAAGGACTGTCTAATAATATTACAATAATACGTAAAATGGAAGTGTTCGATATTCGACCAAATTCATATTTTATTCCCTCAATTTTAAATTTATTCATAACGTATAAAATGTAACCATTTACACACACGTTCATCTGAGATTTTTAATAGATTAATCGTGGTTCTTCTTATATCTTTATCAGGTAGAAGAATGTATTTTTCTATTAGCTTTTATTAGCTAATTGGCCTAGGAAGAACAAACTGACCGGAAAATTGTATTTATTGGGACGTTTTACGTCGTTTCCCTCAGAATAGAGCGTCCGTCTACCGCACGTCAAATTAAATCGTTATTCGTTCACGTTTAGTCTTAGTGATCGAGTAATTAATAATCGTGCAATTTGTCCTATAACTCCGACTACCTACTACGGAAATTATTAGTATGGCACTCTAAATGTGCTCGTGACGTCATATTGTTTCTGTCTTTTATTATTTCAGAAATGGTCATTTATTATTTTTCCGCTCATAGATCTGAAAAGGATATGAGCGTATAAGAATACTCTTGTAAGCTTTCATTGCAACAATAAAATAAAGCGAATTCCATTGCACAACGTAATTAAAATGTTCAGCAATCGTGATTTAGTTATTCGTGGGTTGTGATAAAATGTGAATGATGTTACGTGATATGTACCTTATGTTAATTAACTACCTATAAGATATGGACCCTCCCAGTTATTTTGGAGCTTGGGAGACAAACCACGACGCCTTTATGAGGGTTATAAAGCCAAACCAGGACTTCTTCTCGGTAACCCCCTTCTTGGGCTCGAACCTTATAATTTTGTGTCATCCTATCGCTTGCACTTTGAAGATTTGATCTTCAAAGGGGACTACAGTCACTTCAGAACTATTTTTTAGAATTCGCGTCATTTGAGTGCTTTAATAGATCCTATTAAAGCACTCAAATGACGTCATTTGCGTGCTTTAATAGAAATTTGGGTGTTTTAATAGAACCGGTATAATCTCATTTTACTAAGTTAGTATTACCAAGTTAATTCATAGCAAATACTGTAGTTAACCTTAGGTAAATAAATTTTGAATTGACAATTTGAAAAATAGTAGTTCGCATCTCTCAAAAATTCCATAGATTTTTATGTCAAATATTTATTTAAAATTGCTTGCAAAAGAGACAAATTCTAAAAAATAGGATAAAAAACTCATTCATAAGGCTTTTATGGCACTCATCCTTAAGAAAACTCGTGGCTGCGCCACTCGTTTCCTAAACTTTGATTCGTGCCATAAAACCTACCTTATGAAACTTGTTTTTTAATATACTATTTTAAAACAGAAATCTGAAGCTGAATATATTATAGATACCTAAATTTGATAGAAAATCAATTTGGTTACACATTGATAGTATGAAAGTCAGATAATGGCAAGGAAATTGAAAATCGCAGAAGCAAAGATGTATTTGAAGAATTAGGTATACTTACTCAAAGGTCTACAACGTACACTCTTCAACAGAATGGAAAAGTTCAAAGAAAATTGAGGACTATTGTAGAAGCAGGACGTTTTGAAATATACGCCAAAGAACTTGGAACCAAATTATGGGCAGAAGCTTTGAGTTATTCTGTATTTACTATTAATCAAGCTGGAACCAGTACAATGAAAGGAAAAAGCTTCGCAGATTTATGGTTTGGTCGAGGACTCGATGTCAAGAATATGTGGTAATTTGCATGTAACTGCTACGTTCTCATCCCTAGTCAGAAACTGAAGGAAGACGTCATGAAAATATAGGCTAATGCTCGCATTCCAACAAAACACAAACCAGATATAGTGAACAAATTGGAACAATTATTCAGAGAATGGTAAAAACTGAAGAAAAATAAAGAGAATAAAACAAAGCGATCCGAAAGTTCAATACAGAAGGAGTTGGAATGGAAGGGCAGATTAGAAGGTCTCTTTGACATTGCGCATGCTAACGCATTAGAAATGATTAAAATAGAGGAGGACAAAGAATTCCTATTAGGCCAGAGAGAAAAAGGAAACATAGATTTAAAGTTGATAAGTTGGGTTATATTTTTGCCAATTTATTAAAAACCATCATTGCATCCTTTATATTAGGGATGAGTGATTGACATAAACGATACAAATTAAAATTATTATCAGTGAAGTTAGAACAACGTTTCGCCACCATTTTGTGGCTTTTTCAAGTCTACAATAAAAACAGAAATACACATATTAGAGAACTTAAATATAGTTGTTAATTAGTACATCTACAATCCAGTTAGGGCAGGGAGAGGATCAATTTCATAAATGCAAGCTTACCTTGGTTAATAGAAGGATAAAATTTACACTTCATTATGAAAATTAAAACGTGTAGCATGTGTCAGCGTGTGTGATATTAGAGTGAGGTTAGTTGGTTTTAGGTAGGAATAAAATTTGATAAGTTATGAAAGTAAGTATTGATATTGGGAATTGAGATTTTCCGTATCCGTTTTAAAGTTTATTGAATTGTTGGTTTTCTTTATGGATATGGATTCAAGTAGGATTCTTTTTTTAAAAAAAGGTTCTGTGTGGATGATTTTTGTATTAAGGAAGTCAAAGTTGTGATTTAAATTAGTAGCATGTTCTGAGAGCGCTGTGTTGTGTAGATGAGGTTTTTTTTTTTTAATTTCAATTGAATTTTTATGTTGTGCTATTCTTTTTTTTAAGTATTGTTTCGTTTGGCCAATGTAACTGGCATCACAATCTAAACAGTTGATTTGGTATACTAGATTGGACTTATCAAAGGGTTTAGGTTTGGTTTTTAGTTGAGAGAATACTTTCGTTCTTAAGGTGTTGTCATTTTTGTGTACTGTCTTAATATCAATTTTTTTTAATTCTTTAGTTAGTTTACCTGTTAGTGGTGTTGTGTAGGGAAGTGTAACAATGTTGTTAAAAAGCTTTTCAGTGCTGTTATTGCTGTTAGCTGAAATTTGCTGGCTGGGTTTTTTCAGTTTGCTAAATTTTATATGTTTTAATCGTTTGGTGATTTGTTTTTCAATAAAGTTTGTAGGAAAGTTGTTCGTGTGTAGAATGTTTTTAATTTTCTTAATATTTGATTTATGAAAAGAGTTGTGAGAGAGGATAATAGCTCTGTCAACGAGGCTTATAATGACACTTTTTTTATATTGTATTGGGGTATAAGAGTGGAAGTCTATAAATCTGTTAGATTTTATAGGTTTCTGGTACCAGTTAGTAATAATTTTATTATCTAGTCTTATTAAGGTCATATCTAAAAAGTTAAGTTTCTTGTCAATTTCTAGTTCTACGGTGAATTTTAGTCTGTCGTGATATCTGTTGAATAGTTCTTGTATAGTGTCGATGTAGTCTTTTTGGGATATAAGAATAATGTCATCTACGTAACGATTGTAGAATGTGATTTTGTTGTTGTTGGCTATAGTTTGTTTTTCTAATTCAATCAGCACAAGATTTGCGATACAGCAAGATAGAGGCGATCCCATAGGTACCCCAAATGTTTGTTTGTAGATTTTGTTTTGATAGTTAAAAAAGGTGTTATTAAGCAGGAATTCAAGTATACTAATAAAATAATCTAAGGGGATTTTCATAAATCAAATATTAAGAAAATTAAAAACATTCTACACACGAACAACTTTCCTACAAACTTTATTGAAAAACAAATCACCAAACGATTAAAACATATAAAATTTAGCAAACTGAAAAAACCCAGCCAGCAAATTTCAGCTAACAGCAATAACAGCACTGAAAAGCTTTTTAACAACATTGTTACACTTCCCTACACAACACCACTAACAGGTAAACTAACTAAAGAATTAAAAAAAATTGATATTAAGACAGTACACAAAAATGACAACACCTTAAGAACGAAAGTATTCTCTCAACTAAAAACCAAACCTAAACCCTTTGATAAGTCCAATCTAGTATACCAAATCAACTGTTTAGATTGTGATGCCAGTTACATTGGCCAAACGAAACAATACTTAAAAAAAAAGAATAGCACAACATAAAAATTCAATTGAAATTAAAAAAAAAAACCTCATCTACACAACACAGCGCTCTCAGAACATGCTACTAATTTAAATCACAACTTTGACTTCCTTAATACAAAAATCATCCACACAGAACCTTTTTTTAAAAAAAGAATCCTACTTGAATCCATATCCATAAAGAAAACCAACAATTCAATAAACTTTAAAACGGATACGGAAAATCTCAATTCCCAATATCAATACTTACTTTCATAACTTATCAAATTTTATTCCTACCTAAAACCAACTAACCTCACTCTAATATCACACACGCTGACACATGCTACACGTTTTAATTTTCATAATGAAGTGTAAATTTTATCCTTCTATTAATCAAGGTAAGCTTGCATTTATGAAATTGATCCTCTCCCTGCCCTAACTGGATTGTAGATGTACTAATTAACAACTATATTTAAGTTCTCTAATATGTGTATTTCTGTTTTTATTGTAGACTTGAAAAAGCCACAAAATGGTGGCGAAACGTTGTTCTAACTTCACTGATAATAATTTTAATTTGTATCGTTTATGTCAATCACTCATCCCTAATATAAAGGATGCAATGATGGTTTTTAATAAATTGGCAAAAATATAACCCAACTTATCAATAAAAATAAACTGCCGTAATTAACCAAAAATCAAATCACACCTACTGTTACTATGGGTCAATAGGTTCTAAAATCCACATAATATCTAAATATAGAAGAAGTTACACATAAAAGAAGACTCCAAACTCGTAACACCACAAAAAAAATTTTTAAAGAAAATTTGTTAATGCAAGATTTTAACAATTTTCACATCTACAATCTAGAAAATTGGTTAATGCAAGAGTTTAACAATTTTCACATCTGTAATTCTCAACCAAATGAGTACGCACCAAATTTCGTCAACTCCACACATAACAATTAACACCAACAAGAATAGAAGACCACACCAGAAAAAATTACCAAACATAAACCAAAAACAATGTATCCTACCAAACATCAGAGACGAATCACACCACATTCTCAATGTTACAACAAACAACGCATCACCACCAATGATGACATCTTAAGAATAACCACCCACAGAATGTCTAATTTAAATAAGAACCTGATAAGGGTAAGGGAGAGGATTAATTTTCTAAATGCATGCAAAGCTAATAATTTAACGCCTGTATTTCTTCAAAAAAATTACAAACACATTATATTTAATTGTGATTTCTATAAACAAAAATTTATCAAAATACACAACAATTTTGTTAGAAAAACACTTAGCCTTCTAATCAATGACAGTTACACTATTAAAAATACCATACAACAAAACATTATTAAACACAAAATTGTCACAGAAAACACACTTCCACCTAATCGAATATCAAATATACTCACGAAACAAATTAATCATAACCTTATCCTCACCAATCAATTACAACAAAAACACTCTAAAAAAATACTACTATTAAAAAAGAAAAATTTTCAACCACAAATAACAAATAATACAGCCATTACACAAAATATTACGACGACTGATATAGATAAAAGTTGGACCGTAAATCTAACTGACATCACAGTCCCAACAAATGTACTAGATGTTTTTAATCTCGGACCTAAATTCAACCTACCACAAAATAATTACAACAGAATCATAGAACAATGTATAATTAATATAGAACCCCAACTAGAAAAAGTAAACTTAAAAGAACAAGTAAATACAAGAGGTAAAATTGTCAACATCTTAACAAATTTCAAAAATCGAGTCAAAAACAAATATTATAGAAAAACTTCCAAGTATAGCTTATACCCCACCTTACAACTTAAAATCAATGAAACCATCCAATTCCTTAAGAATAATCCTAACATCTTAGTAACAAATGCAGATAAAACAAATAAAACTGTACTAATAACTAAAGAACACTACAATGACAAGATGCTCGATCTACTACATGATCCTAATACATATCAGATTACCAACAAAGATCCTACACAAAACATTCAAAATAAAACTAACAACTTCATTAAAGAACTGTTTAAAAATAATTACATAACTGAAACAGAATTTATATCACTAAATACTCATAATGGCCTAATCCCTACTATATACGGATTACCCAAATTACACAAGAAGGAAATACCCCTAAGACCGATAGTATCAACATGTAACAGTCCCCTATATAAATTATCAAAATTTTTCTCTAAAATAATTTCTAATATAACAAATAATAGCCCCTTTTGTTGCACTGACTCCTGGGAACTAAAACAAAAAATTGACAACATCCAGATAAACAAACAACACATATTAGCCTCCCTCGATGTCGTTTCCCTATATACAAACATCCCAACGGAACTAGCAATTCAAGCTGTGAAAGATAATTGGGACAACATTAAGAATTTCACTAAAATCCCCTTAGATTATTTTATTAGTATACTTGAATTCCTGCTTAATAACACCTTTTTTAACTATCAAAACAAAATCTACAAACAAACATTTGGGGTACCTATGGGATCGCCTCTATCTTGCTGTATCGCAAATCTTGTGCTGATTGAATTAGAAAAACAAACTATAGCCAACAACAACAAAATCACATTCTACAATCGTTACGTAGATGACATTATTCTTATATCCCAAAAAGACTACATCGACACTATACAAGAACTATTCAACAGATATCACGACAGACTAAAATTCACCGTAGAACTAGAAATTGACAAGAAACTTAACTTTTTAGATATGACCTTAATAAGACTAGATAATAAAATTATTACTAACTGGTACCAGAAACCTATAAAATCTAACAGATTTATAGACTTCCACTCTTATACCCCAATACAATATAAAAAAAGTGTCATTATAAGCCTCGTTGACAGAGCTATTATCCTCTCTCACAACTCTTTTCATAAATCAAATATTAAGAAAATTAAAAACATTCTACACACGAACAACTTTCCTACAAACTTTATTGAAAAACAAATCACCAAACGATTAAAACATATAAAATTTAGCAAACTGAAAAAACCCAGCCAGCAAATTTCAGCTAACAGCAATAACAGCACTGAAAAGCTTTTTAACAACATTGTTACACTTCCCTACACAACACCACTAACAGGTAAACTAACTAAAGAATTAAAAAAAATTGATATTAAGACAGTACACAAAAATGACAACACCTTAAGAACGAAAGTATTCTCTCAACTAAAAACCAAACCTAAACCCTTTGATAAGTCCAATCTAGTATACCAAATCAACTGTTTAGATTGTGATGCCAGTTACATTGGCCAAACGAAACAATACTTAAAAAAAAGAATAGCACAACATAAAAATTCAATTGAAATTAAAAAAAAAAAACCTCATCTACACAACACAGCGCTCTCAGAACATGCTACTAATTTAAATCACAACTTTGACTTCCTTAATACAAAAATCATCCACACAGAACCTTTTTTTAAAAAAAGAATCCTACTTGAATCCATATCCATAAAGAAAACCAACAATTCAATAAACTTTAAAACGGATACGGAAAATCTCAATTCCCAATATCAATACTTACTTTCATAACTTATCAAATTTTATTCCTACCTAAAACCAACTAACCTCACTCTAATATCACACACGCTGACACATGCTACACGTTTTAATTTTCATAATGAAGTGTAAATTTTATCCTTCTATTAATCAAGGTAAGCTTGCATTTATGAAATTGATCCTCTCCCTGCCCTAACTGGATTGTAGATGTACTAATTAACAACTATATTTAAGTTCTCTAATATGTGTATTTCTGTTTTTATTGTAGACTTGAAAAAGCCACAAAATGGTGGCGAAACGTTGTTCTAACTTCACTGATAATAATTTTAATTTGTATCGTTTATGTCAATCACTCATCCCTAATATAAAGGATGCAATGATGGTTTTTAATAAATTGGCAAAAATATAACCCAACTTATCAATAAAAATAAACTGCCGTAATTAACCAAAAATCAAATAGATTTAAAGGTTACAAAGAAAGAAGAAGCTTCAGAGAAAAGAAAAGAACGTTTAAAGAGAAGGCGTGAACAACAGGACCAAGAAATTGGATCTCTTACAGAACAAGTTGTGTCCTCTTCTGAAGATGAAATGGACGACAGTACCGGTAATCAAAAATGACAAAACATTCATGAATCTGCTTATGATTCTGGTGAAAGACCTTCGCCGACAAATTTCCAAGCGTGGAAGAAAAATATTATGGATGAAAAGTTTGCAATTAGTCTCGATGCTGCGAAATTAAGTGATACGAAAGCTGTTATATCAACTTTTAGGGGTTCCAAAGCTCTTATCTGGAACCGGTGAGTCAATATCATCAGCTGTTTACGACGCAGCCTAAGAATGGGAAATATGTGAAAGAATCAGGGGTATATGCCTCGACACACATCAGTTAACACAGGACCAAGGAATGGGGCGTGCATTGTTTTAGAGCAGAAAATGCAAAAAGATATGTTATGGTTAGCGTGTCGCCACCATATCATGGAACTTGTGTTGGAAGCTGTTGCACTTGCTTCATTAGGTCCTTCAACTGGACCTGAAATATTGATTGTTAAGAGATTCCAGAAAAAGTGGAGTTCAATTGATCAAACAAATTACGAGACCGCTGTCTCCAATGATGTGGTCAAAGAGGCAATAACTGACATCTCAGAAGATGTTATTGCTTTCGCTAAGGACCAATTGCCCCGAGTCGATTACAGAGAACTCTTAAAGTTGACAATAACTTTCCTTGCCGGAGTTCCTGTGAAAGGGATATCATTCAAAATATTCCAGCGAGGGGATGCACTGTGCTAGATGGATGGCCCAAGTAATTTACAGTTTGAAATTGTGGCTGTTTAGAGCGCAATTTAAGCTAACGAAGAAGAAATGTGACGGATTACTGAAAATTTGTCTCTTCGTTGTTAGAATCTACGTGAAGTTTTGGTTCCAAGCTACCTCTGCCATTTTGTCTTCACGAAATGACCCATTGCTTCTCAAGGAAATTGACCTCTACAAAGCAAAGGTTGAAGTAATTTCCAAGGTAGGTTTGAAGAAGATGCTGGGACATCTTTGGTACCTATCTGAAGTACTGATCGCATCCTCTTTTTTCGATAAGCAAGTCCCCCTTGATACCAAGCGAAAGATGGTCGTGCGCTTGGGGACTCCTGGAGAAGATCATCCACTGAAGCGGGGTTATTTTGGACCCTGCAATATTCCAAGAAAAAGAGCTAGAGGACTTCGTTACATCCAACACTCTCCGTTTCTTTACCACAACTGGAGTTCGATCGGATTTTTTCGAGAAGGATGTGGAAGAGCGGGAGAATGATGAAGTGTACCAGTCGATCAAAGCAACTGTGGCCCACATGAGAGTTTTCAACGATATTGCAGAGCGGGGAGTTGCTCTAATGGATGAGTATAACAAGCTTAACACGAACAATGAAGAGCAGAAGCAGTTCTTGCTATTGGCAGTTAAGGAATAAAGGAAGCGTTATCCTGATAGGAGGAAATCCACTTTAATGAATGCTGGCACTGAAGTTTCAATAATACTTGTAATGTTCTGTTAACGTTCGGTTTTAAGCATTTATATTAATCATTTAAAGATAAATAAGTAGTTGTATTATTAAGTATTCCGCAACAAATATCAGATTATTAAATTTGTATTCTATGTTTAGTTTGAAATGGTCATTGTTCATGTTCAGGGACCGGTAGCGACCCCTAAATTCCATTATTTTGAGCCAACATTTTTACCATAGTATTATTTCAACAATAAGAATCAAATGGTGAGCACAGTGTCAGAAAATACGTAAAAAATGTTCGCTCGTATATTTAAGAAGCTGCCTAAAAACATTGGTGTATGATCTTTAACATTAAACTGAATTTCTTAATGGTGACCTTGAAGAAGACATATACATGTCACTATACTGTTACTAGATTATTAATTAATTTGAATGATCATATGGAAGAAAAAAGGACGTTGTTGACTTTTATACTGTCATTCAACTAATTGTGGTTTTGTATTCAAAGTTTCATACCTATTTATTAAATCAGATTCATAAACTTATGAAATCTACTACGTATCGACCGGATGAACAACAGGAACATATTAAAACACTACCAAGGAGTGTAAATAACATAACAGCAGCTCTCTTGGATGCAAATTTTGGGTTTTTCGGCTGTGTCGTGTAAGAATTAGTCATATTATTGGTGAACATGTGTTTTATAGATCTCTTAGAACCATAAAAGTTATAGGGTCTTTCTTTGTCCCCGGAAAAAGGTCCAGTAGTCACTTTTTTACCAGTTTTATTTCGAATTAGTACAATCACCGCTTCACTTACATGAAACAAGTAGCAACTATTGTTCTCCAGGGGAATGTGTCCATTCTACATCGCCCGAACTTAATTCCACTTACTCATAGAAACGGCGACTGGGGAGTCATTGTATTTGTAGAAGGCATAAACTGTTATTATTGAGTAAACGAAAGCAAGAATTTTTTTTTATTTAAGCCACAAACCGGAATAATCATAAGAAATAAATTGCAGGAAAAAAGAGAATCGACGAAAAGTTAGAAAGATTATTAACTTGAACTTTTGTAATTTTATTGCAAAATTGGAAAAGAAAATTTCATTTCACTAAAAAGCATCAACGAATAAAGTCATAGGCATTTCTTTTTTTTTTTTTGTTATGTTTTATGAGTGAGCAGTAATTGATGATTGAAAAATGAAGGAGCTATTTTATAGAAAATTAGTTAATAAATCCCATCTGCGAAAACTTCAAACAAATACTGTGCTTTAAAACACATTTCCTACGAAAATTATGTAAACCCAATCCCTTTATAAAATTAACTCAGTTTTTCTACCATCCCTTATCGATTTTGCCGACTTTAACAAGGTTCTCTAATGCCCGAAGGCATGATAGCCTAGTCCTAAATTGATTCTGACTGGAAGTGAATGGAAGTTTTCATTTTTATGGCAGCTAAAATTAGTTTATTCTAGATATTTCTAAACGTTAGCATGTTATAAAGAAGGAAAGTTACTTTTTTCGAAAAAGGAAAAAAAAGGAAGACAATCGTTGTTATTTAATTATCTGTAAAGCTAAAAATACAAGCTCAAGAAGATATTTATAGTTTTTTTACGACAATGGTTTTCTCCTTAAAGTTTTATTGGAAACGCGTCCACACTCGTCAAAGGAGGTAATAAAACTGTGCTTTTACAAGCGGTAAGCCGTAAGTAAGCAAAATAACATTTCTATATATTTTCAATTTAGATTATCTGGAAATTATATTGAGTGTTGTTTTATCCATAACAACGATAATGTTGTAGTATCAATTAAGCTTGCAGTGTTTATCTTGCTGATGCTCTTAAAAAGCGTCTTAAGTAAAATCAACAGACGAAAGAGAAACATCAAAGTTTTTCGAATGTCGTTGAAACATTTCATAAAATATATATATTTTGAAAGCGTAAAGTATATATATTATGTAGAAGATAATCTTTAAATATTAACTGCCTACGTTTGAGTTGTACTTTGTAATTCACGTACTTACTGCGTATCCTAAAATGTATCTGTACCCTTTTTGCTAAACAAGTCCGGGCCGGAATAAATCTTTTACATTGCCTTCAGATTCCTATATCATTTTCACAACGTTTGCAGACCGTGAACAAGATACGGTTTGGGAAATATGCGGTTTCTTTCAAGGGAAAAAAATACTGATATCTACTGAATTTTTGACAGCTTTATTGATTCTTTCTTTCAATAACTTGAATTTTTTACTACGTTAAACATTTAGCATTTGTTTTCTGCTTCTCCATACGAGAAAAATCCCACAAATAATTCCTGGGTGAATCTGATAACGCACTCGTCGCACTGTGGGGTAAATGTAACCTGCGGTTACAATTAATTTTGTAAAAAAGAGTGCTTTCACTCATTTAAATTTTAGCAGTCAGCAAATACACCGTGGTATCCATTTATCACTTTGATTGATTTACAAATACTTTAATGCTTTCATCCGAGTTAACCGTTTGATTGGCTTTTTTGTACGATAAACAATTATTAGAGCTTACTTTAGTTTGAAACATCGGATTTCATGATAACGCTGTTAAATAAAACTTTCTACAAATTTATGGATTTTCGTTCATAAAAAAATCTATTCACCTTTACAGGACGGCAACAAATTAAAAGCAACACGAAATACATTCGTAGTGAACCGGTAGTACGTGGTGCTCCCTGTTTACTATCGAACCATTTTTTCAAGTTCTGCATGGAACGAAACCATCTGACTATATACCGGGAGTTCGTTCTCAAAGTCGAACATAGGAATCTAAGGACTAAAAATCAGATGTTTTTACTTCCGGGCTGTGTCGATTTTGTTAAGGGGAAGGTGATTTAAATAATTAGACCATGTAATTTCCGGTTATATGAAAGATTTTAAAATACTAACTTAAAGTATGACACTTTTTAAATAGCATTCACTTTGAATTGAATTGAATTGAATTTTCAGTAGTATTATTTGAATGACAATAATTTTCGCTTTCTGTTGATACTATATCGCCTTTTCTCTAAGTTAAATAGGCGAGCAACAATTAGCAAAAACGTTCAATACCATGTTAGATTCCTATGTTCGACTTTGAGAACGAACTCCCGGTATATGTCTCTGGATTCAGATCATAAAACATTAAATTGTGAAGTACGTTTTTAAACAATTTTAACTACTTCTTAACTATGTAACCTAAGAAAAATGGTGAGTGGAACTTAACGTTTAAAGGTCAATTCCATCTTTTTAACTTTCTTGAATAAGCCACGCACAATCAATCCCTAAAGTTAAGTATAAAGGATATAAAAAAAAGTGATAAGGCATAGGTGCATTAGAAAATGTTTAGGAAGGAAGTATAAACCACCGTATTAACTGTCGTATTAAAGAATTTCATAATAAAATTGTCTTAAAAACACCAATCATTGCACAGTTGCTTAACCGATTGCAGTTTATGTTATTCCGTAATTCTTGGCGTTAATATGTTCAGAAAGACGAAGTAAATACTACTCTCGTTAGTTACGGACCATGAAAAACATAGTATGGTCGGTACTTTACAAATCACATCTTCATTATATTTGAATGCATGAGTAATGTTTCCCTTCATGTTTCCATTTTTTCGTTTATTTCCTAAACTCCTTTAATAACGTAGGTGCTCCGCAAGATTACCTCCAATATCTCGAAATGCTGCCCGAAAATCGGGAATCAATCGTAAGCAATAAGAAATAGTATATTATTCAACGAGCATGACGTAATAATAGCTATTACTCACGAAGATGAAGATTGCGTAATTCATCAGAGTTAGTAAATAGCTATTACATGCGAGTAGAATACTATCCTTTTTCTAAGACTTCGTTTTTATCTTTTTATCGAATAGGTACCTACTTAATATACAGGGTAACCCAGGGCTGTGTGATTGGTCCATAACTTTTTTGCTATTCAAGATATCGACTTGCCATATTCGCTGACAGCTGCCTACTTGCAAAAATCAACAACTTCTTCATAATTACAATAGTTTTTCCGGAAAATCTCAGTAACTATTCAGAATTGACCATATAAATTGCATATCAGTGAAAAGCTTATAAAAAACAATCGACTCGTTAACAGAAATACAGGGTGTTCCATTTATAAAAAAAGAGTTATTCGAGTTTTTGCGTTTCAGTACACCCTGTATAGTGTGTGGGTACATGGACCAAAAGTCGACTATTTATTAAAATTCCAAGTTATTCTAAAATTTTTTGTGGCAAGTTTGTCGAAAAACATCCATGGCCTACTGGGCAGTGATCCATCAAATATGAGCCTTTTTTCGAACAAAACGTTGAATAACGCCAAAACGGAAAGAGCTAGAGCCATAGTGACCTATACAAAGTGCCATTATTTTTTCATGTAAAAACTAATAATGTAGAAATATACAGGGTGTCCCGTTTAAATAAACATAACTTTGGTTTCCCACTCTGTATAGGAACATTCTTCATATAATCAAAATATTTTTATAATATGCAGTAACTATAAGTGTACTTACTTGGCGGTGAAAACCGCATGTCGATATCTTGAATAGCAAAAAAGTTATGGACCAATCACACAGCCCTGGGTCACCCCGTGTAAATATATAAGAATTAAAATAGCGTTAGCTATCAAGCATCGTGACAACAGACGTCACCCGGTAAATTGCCCAATCAGGCAAGTCACACTTTTTTTACAATATTTTTAACGTTAACGTTTTGGATCATATAATTTTAAAAATATGTTTAGCGCTTATAACAATGTCACTAGGTATGTGTCATATGAATAATTGAAAATAACCTGTGAGTAACGAATTTATACTCACGGGTAAGTAATTAGGTGTTATTATCTATTCGAAACTAGCGAATAATAAGAATATTATTAAACAGTCTTAGAAAAATGGTATATTATATAACGAGCATATAAGAGAGGCTATTAATCACGAGACCGAAGTTTGTGGAACAAGCCGCAGGCGAGTGGAGCAAATCCATGAGTACGATAGTATATTATTCAACAAGCATGTAATGATAGCTCTGAGTCAGTAATAGCTATTACATGCGAGTAGAATACTACACTTTTTCTACGACTTGCTTTTTACAGACCGAAGTATATAGTCATTAAAATAGCGTTGATTGTTAACAAACGTCAACCGGTAATTGTTCTGCAAAATAAACTACGCCTTTTTAAAATATCTGCATTTGATCGCCTAGCAACCGTTAAATTAAAAAAAAACATTCCGCGTAAAAATTATTACTTTTCATTGGGAATTTTAGGGTTTCTTTTTATATTTAGACACTTTTTTCATCATAACTATATATGAATCGTTTTAAAATATGTTCTTTATAAGAATACGAATAAATTAGATAACTTTAGCGCCTATAATAATGTATTGTCACTAGGCATGGGTCATATGATTAATTGAACTCGTAGGTAATAGGTGTTATTAACTATTCAAAACTAGCGAATAATAAGCATAATTATTAAACAGTCGTAGAAAAATATTTTTTATTTAATGCAAATACTTATTTCATTTAAAATTAGCACGGACATTTTTATCTGTCAAGTATAATGAAAATTTTCTTCTACAAAACGACATCCTTGACAGATACCATGACAACCGACAATCTTGATAGAATGTATTTGACGGTTACCATGACAATATATAAAATTACAGTGATTTATTTTTATTAATCTCGTTGCTAATGACAATAACAGTGATTAATGAAAATTAGTGTGTAATGTATGCTATTATATTGGTATTGTCTGCCGAGACGTATAACGACCATATTATACTATTCCACCGTATTATACTATAGTCGTGGACAATAGTTATTTGTATCACTAGGCTAGAAGCTGCACTTTTGCAAGTGCGAGTAACATTGAAGGCAGAGCCGAAACTGAGGCCCCCAAAATGCGAGCACTTACACAGTTTCTGGCCGTGTAATGCACAAAACTTTTTCGGTCGACAAATCTAAAGTTTTTTTAATTAAAGCAAATTATTAATTTATTGTTAAAATATCTCCCGTTAGGGAATTTATTTTCGTCTATTAGAGGTCCTCACTCCATGGTAATGATTTGAATTTAAGATTATTTTATGACATTTGTAAAATTAAAACTTTTGCGAACAAAATTCAATGGCATTTTTGTTGACAAATGGATAAACAAAATATACCAGCATATACAAATTCAAAAAGTAGCAGAAACTGCAATTCAAAATTTATTGCCAGAAAAATCGTCCTACAGAATTACTATTCCTAAATTTTTTAAGTTTTGACATTTCAGCAATTAGCGTCAGCGTGGGTGAGTCAGTGGCACCAATCCAAAATCTTTGAAAACCCCTGTTTCACATTCTTGCCATGACAGGAAATGCCATTTTCAAAACGACTTAGGCGAATGGAAAATCAGTTTTTCTATACGGAGGCCGAAAATAGTTATTTACATAAAAGTCAGGAAAACCTCACATTACTGAAGAGGAGCTGAAGTCCGAGTCAAGTAATAGATTTGTATTAAATTTTTCCGGAAATTGCAAAAAAAGACGAAATTTGTTTCAAATTCCACAAAAAATAAAGTTTGTCAATTTTGTTGGTAAATATGTATAGTTACAAACTATATTTTGCGTCTTGTGAAGTCTACAGTACTAGTACGGAAAATTCAAATTTCTTGCGCGTAAATAAGCAGGAAAATGTTGTTTCCAAAACGATTTCCGGAAAAATATATTATTGAGTAGTTAATGCATTTCGTATGTAATAAAGCCACTACGAACTTATGCATCAAGCCTATAAATAATTTAACCTAGGGCGATTTTGTTCTCTACTGGAGCATTTTCTCGCCAATTATGTTTCTTAAGACAACGATTGAAGTAACTCCGTCCAATATTTGTGCTTTAATGTAAAGCTGTCGAATTATGCCTACTTTCATTTTGTCCATTCATTCGTAAAAACTAAATTGAGGATCACTAACTCACATTCTATTCAAACATTGAATTTCACAATAAGGGAGTTGTCATTCTGTCACATTTGTCAAAGATACTCAGTTAAACAGTTGAAATGCTTACACATATCGAAAAAAATGTATCTCCTTTTGTAGTGCCATATTCAATAACACATAAATAAAAACAAAAGAAAGAACTTCAAGCTTAAAGGTATCTATCCAACTGTAAGTAATCTATAAAATATGTAGTCAAAACAACATGGTACGTCGAATATAAAGGCTAACGATATTTTTCAAAAGCTTTATTTATATTTAATCTGTACACGAATTCCGTAAGTCAAGCGAATTAATGTATTACTGTATTGAAACGCTGCTTTTTACATTTTGTGATTTATAAGTTATACGCTCGGTAATACAACCCAGTTAAAGCTAACCTTTGTTATGTAAATATTATTGTGAAGCAATATTTTCAACACATGTCTTTGTACTGACGAACGGTTAAATCAAAAATAAACTTGTACTATTGAGGTTGAGGGTTTAAATAAGGCGAATTAGGGATGTTACAGTGATATTGTAAATTCCCTATAGCCGAATTAACTGATTGAAGGATTCGTTCTTTATGCATCCTGCAGTTATCAAGCCGAAGCATAGTTTTCTGAAAATAACTATAGTCTACTTAAAGAAGAAAATAAAGATAAGACAATACCTAAAACCCGCTTGCCATTATCTCCAAGAATTCAGCTGTCGAAAGTAGATAAAATACGTCAAGCACACTCATGCTGAATCGTTGTCAGAATTAGAATAAGGGATATTTCTTACAAATTCAGCAAATTTTCCTAAAGAACATTTCATAAGGAACTGAAAATTTTTAGTACGGACAACAAATAATAACATACCGTTTTCCTTTTTGCCTTCTCTGGAATATAAGTCAACACTCAACAGGTTCTGCTTCATGATAGTTACTAGTGGTGGCAAATTTAATTTTTTTCGTATTCGAATATTCGTTAAAAAAATATTCGAATATAGAATTATTCGAATTCGAATAACAGTCAGAAAAAAATTCGTTTTATTAGTTGTATTCGTTTTATTCGTTTATTCGTCGTATTCGTTTTATTCGTTGTATTCGTTGTATTCGTTTTATTCGTTGTATTCGTTTTATTCGTTTTATTCGTTGTATTCGTTTTATTCGTTGTATTCGTTGTATTCGTTTTATTCGTTTTATTCGTTTTATCCGTTTTATTCGTTTTATCATTTTACTCCTTTTATTCGTTGGGCTAGTTTTATGCTATAAACGTAGTAGAGCATTCTCCAATGGAAGTTTCATTTAAGCATAAACATTTGAAACCACGCTTAACCTTAATATGCGTTAGTAAATTACTTGTTGCTCCATTAAATTTAAGGCACTTATTGCAAATTTTGCAAGTAACTACCGCATCACTCGTATTCTTCACGAAATATTTCCACACTTTACTCATAAATCACAGTAATGTATTCGTCTAGCCTGAGAAATAATTTGAACTAAAGTAAAAATTTATATTTAAATGGTTAGATAATCCTTTAAAGGAATAAATTATCATCAAAGGCGGGTAAAAAGTAAAAACTTAAGTAAACAAAGTCCAAGCTTTACAATACCATGAAAATAATTTCAGTTAAAATCACCCTGCGTGGTTGAGGATTATTGTAGGTAGGTACCTAATGTTTAGAGAATTAATGTGTTCACTGATTTGCCGAAAACCTTTTACACTAACAAACAATAAATTACAGTTATTACGACTTGTAAAAGGGTGTTATTGAATAGTGAATGACTTTAAGCTGACAGCAAAGAAATGTTGAAATAGCTATTTACAATACGAATATCGTACCTACAACGTTTCATCTCCTATTCATAAAATATTGTGGGTCGCAAGAAATTTGTAAATGAGAAACAATTCCATGAAATGAAAAGTAGTAGGCATACCTCTGCCGTCTGTCATCTCTCAATAATAAACCAACGACGTTCTCTTTTTTCTTAATTTAACAATTTTTTTTGTTCTGGCCATTATTCGTTTTATACGTTTTATTCGTTTCATTCGTTTTATTCGTTTCATTCGCTTTATACGTTTTATTCGTTTTATTCGTTTCATTCGCTTTATTCGTTTCATTCGTTTTATTCGTTTTTATTCTAATTCGAATAGTGGTATTATTAAGTATTCGAATAATTCCCGATTATGCATTCGAATATTCGAATATTCGAAAAAAATTGCCACCACTAATAGTTACCTTTTTTAGAACTACCGATAATGTCCCTTTACTCTGGTTGATATGTTTATATCAAATTCACCGTCCTCGTCTGTATGAGGGTCAGATTTCTCTGAATAGACTCATTTTCACTGTCACTGGATTCAGGAGTTAGTTATAAAATCTCCTCCTTGGGATCCATTATAAAAAAAAACATTGTACAAAAACACGTGGTGGTGTTACTCAACTGAATATCAACTACCAAAGCGTGGCAGAACCACCCCACCATCTGAACCTTAAAACATCAATGAGTTCTGCGCCCACTTTCGCTTTAAATATACAGGGTAGCCCATTAGTGTAAAGAAGTCGAATATTTCATTGAATATCATACTGATTAAAAAATGTTTCAAATGAAACTTGTCGGATTCGAACCATTGTATATTTGTAAAATATTTATAAACATACAGGGTGCTTCGAATAATCGTGGCTCCTTGCTGGCCTGTTTTTTTAAATGGAACGCCCTATGTTTCATGTTATATTCCGATTACTCTCTAAAAAGGCTCAATGTCCATATTTTTGGTTTTTGTTTTAAATGCAGTGTTCCCAAGTTGCGAATTTTTTTCATGGAAAAACATGGTCAGATTAAACACGTTCAGTTTTAAAATTTTGAGTCAATTTTTGGAACACAATTTATTAAAGGTCGTTCCTTAGCGAATATACAAATATTTATCGATTTAATTATATAGTGTTTGCAATAATTCGTAAAGTTTTGTAAATTTTGCATAGGAAAAGCTTTGATATTTTAAATGGAACACCAGTTAAAACTTCTAGTTTTAGAAGACACATAGTACAGACATGAATTGGAGAGATTGAAAAGCTTTATCGACCTACATGATAATATACAGGGTGTTTCATTTAAAATAACAAAGTTTTGCCAATTCGAAATTTACAAAACTTTACGAATTATTGCAAAACACCCTGTGTAATTAAATCGAGAAACATTTGTACATTCACTAAGGAACGACCTTTACTAATTCGTGTACCAAAAATTGACTCAACATTTTAAAACTGAACGAGTCTAAGCGTTTTTTAATTAGACTATGTTTTTACAGGAAAAATCATGAAAAAAATTCATAACTTGGGAACGCTCCATTTAAAACAAAAAACCAAAATATGGACGTAGAGCATTTTAAGAGACCAATCGAAATATCACATCAAATCAGGTCGGCACGGAGCCGTGATTATTCGAAGCACCCTGAATGTTTATAAATATTTTAGAAATATGCAATGGTTCGTATCCTAAAACTTTTATTTGAAACATTTTTTAATCCGTATGCTATTGAATGAAATATTGGACTTCCTCGCACTAATGGGCTACCCTGTATATAGTGTTGGTAGGGTACAGCACTTTGGAGCATTGGTTAAAGGCAACATATTACTGTTATAGCGTAATTGACTTTTATTGTTATATTTTCGTTTTACTGTCATAGCAGCAGATGGTTTACAATTACGGCTACAGCAGTTATGCCCACCAACGTGTTAAAACTGTCAAAGTCATCTTTAGAAGAAGAACATCTTCATCTATTTAAAGCAAAGTGCTGTTAAAACTCGAATATACTTTGATAACAATACTTATGAGCACTGGGTTACACACTATGAGAGTGATGATTTTCTTAGTGAGGACAAAGGCCGTCCAGATCACTGGAACAAATTTGAAGACCAACAATTACAATTACCAGAGTCGGTAAGATAAAGATGTCTTCAGGTGTGTCAATTTTGAAGAAGTCAATGTTTCGCCCACTTTGTAAAATAAAAATATCCCTCAGGACGAGGTGAAAGAATTTGCAATTTTGCACTCTTCACCATCAAGGTCACGATTGTAATGTACCAATTATTACTCAAATTATCCTATATTTAGTATTTCATGGTCAAGGTCATGAAAGTACCAGATGTAAAGGAAAAGTTCAAATACATTCATGTGATCGATTACAAGAGATTTTTTACTTATTCTTGTTATGATAGCCTATTATAGTTAATTGAATTTAAATAAGAAAAACCATTTTTCTGACTTACATTTCTATGTTGGCACACAGCCTCAGATGCAAAAAACATTCAAACTCATTATCTCATTAAACTCCAGGACAACATAGAACCCTTTGGCACATCGGTCGGTGCTATGTAAATATAACTAATAAAAAAATAAAATGAAATAAACACAAAGTTACAGAAACCTGAGCGTGAAGCGCCAAAATTTCCAAAATAAAACTGGGGAGAAATAAAATGGTTTATAACTATGCTAGGGAATTGCAAGAGGATCAAGAATATATGAAATTAGGAACGTAAGATCATCTTAATCCCATTCCTACGCACATTCTCCAGACTGCAGAAATACCTCCCAAAACTTCCAAAAAACAAGAAATTGTATCCGAAAGAAAAGGAAAGCTCAAACACAATTCCTAAAAGGGCCAACCAAATGTCTCCTAATCACAAGAACCTACTATGCATAATTAATGCTTAGTGAAAAATGGACATGTTACACTCTGTAGAGAAGCTTGGCAATTGGTAATTGGCCAGCAGTCGAAAAATATGAAAGTAGTAGCAAAAAAAATCAGACGACACAGAAATAGAAATTAATTTTAAATATGAATACGATAATAATCTCAAGCCCAACTAGCTTTTCAGCAACCGAACTGTAGACAAAAAGGAACTTGATAGTTTAGAGCAATGGTTCCCAAACTATTTTGGTCGTGGAACCCTCAAAATTGTTGCCATTGATCGTGGAACCCCGAATATTTCTTAAACAACGACTTTTTAAAATTTTATGAGTTATTAAAAGAAACGAGCATTATTTTGGTATTTCAGATTTTATTGAATTAAGCAAAACTTAAAAAAAACAATTCATCATAAAATAAATAATAAAAATACAAAACATATACTAAAATAAATGAAAAAACTTTAATGTGAAGAATGCACCTGCTTCTTTGATTCCACTATTCTATTAAAATTGGGCGTTATGACACTTGAAAGAATTTACCTGCGACGCTACTGAAATTCTCGAATTACAGCGAGTAGGATATTTGAAAACGGACGAATGCGCATCTGACCTCCGAACCATCTTTCGTTGCGGGAGCTCCAGCTATAAATGTTCCATGACCTTAACTGACATTCTGGTTGGAATGACAGTAAAGGTCAACCAACACATTTTTAAGATACTTTCGTACAAACATTGTTATATTTGTATATACTATTAAAAGCTTCAGTTCCTTATATAATGTATAATGTTCATCAATGTAATTATTTACATTACAGTGACCGATTACACTTATCAAAGATGAATCCTTCAAATGTGCAGAAGTTATGACGTACCAGATTTCCTTTTATTTTAAAATAAATCTTCATTACATTCAGATTCTCTACAAAAAAAGTTCGAGATAAATGTGTAAGCATGTAAGTCTAAATGACGGATGGATATATTATGTGTTTACTGTCCACCCACGCGATAAGGGTACATCCGATATAATCAAAAGTATTAATAATTTTTGGAGACCGAAAATTGGGGTAATCCGTAAATTACATATTACACACCAGGGGGGTGATTGGAATAGGGTTCCGTTTACTCCCAAAGCGAATGAGAAT
Organism: Pyrocoelia pectoralis; assembly: GCA_036250285.1. NCBI lineage: Eukaryota > Metazoa > Arthropoda > Insecta > Coleoptera > Lampyridae > Pyrocoelia > Pyrocoelia pectoralis. The sequence goes on from CM070078.1 coordinate 43,608,403, forward strand.
CTACCGTGTATCTGTCACCCTTGATACAGCCATTTACGGTGGGGTAAAATGTCGAATGAATCACCTTATAGATTGGATGGTGTATAAAATTGTCAGTTTTTCGTTTCCGACGTTATTGCAGGAAGACGTCGTCGTCGGTACTATTCTCACATTGTGTTCTATTTTTTGTTGTTAGATATGATGCAATTCATGATTTCGTTCACATTTACTTTTCTACCATCGCTCAAAATTGTCAATGAGATAGATCGCAATAACATTACTTAGTTGATAACATCAAAAAGGTTTCCACTTAAAACCTACCTTGAGGGTATAAGCTGAAAGCAATATCTTCGCGTCAAGAGCGAAGTATGAGAAGGAATAAAGTTTTTCTATATTTGTGATTTTCGAAAAAGGCAAAGATTATCCAACTCTTATGCTGTGCTTTAAGCAACACTTCAATATTTCACTTCAGAAGTAATTTATTTCCTAATCACATAATGTCTTCTTTCCCGTCTACGATCTTTCATAAAACGAAATCACGCGATCATAATCCACAAACATGTCGACGTGCGTTATTAAAACAACGTTACACACGAATACTGAAATATACGATGATGACGAGTTTCGTACTTTTTAATAAAAACCCTTCTTAACGTAGATCTATTTTATAATGTTACATGTGGGATGCGAGAGTAGTAACAGCTTTTAAGAAAGGAGAGTTTATTTGGATGATTTCTTTCAAACCCACCCTTTCTTTGTGTAGCTTAGGTTGACATTGGTAAGCTCGAGAAAAGCAAAGAAATTTTCAAGCTTAGTCTATGGATTAGGCACGCAGAGCTCCGGCAAACACAAACTTCCATTTCGCATTGAATTTCAACACACGAAAAATAAACTTATGTACGTAACGCATATAAAAAGAAAGTTTTACGGTAAATTTCTCGTACCATAATTCCGAGATGGAATTAACACATCAGAATAAATAACAACTTTAGACCACAAATTTTGATTGTCATAACTTTGCATTAGTAAAAAATTATTCTTGGGAAATAACTTAGCCCTTAAGCGATTACGCACATGGAATAAAAATGTTAATGGAAAGCGACGTTTCCGTCTATAAATCTTATAAAATCCGAAGACGCCAGGAAGTTTGGATGAACATCCAATGAAAAATTAAAAAATTTTTGCATAAATACACTAAGTTAGTTTACAATGTGATAAAATAAAGAGTCTTTCACGGTGACAAGAGCCGATAAAGTTAAATCTTGTATAATGCAAATTATAAATCACTTCAAAACGTGCCTTATAGTAAAAATACGGTCATTAAAACTTACTTTAGATTTTTATTTTACATTTTTCTAAGAAGGTTTCCTTTTATCGCAAAAAAATCTAGTTCTCACTTCTGAAAGAATCGGTGTCAATTCCTTGCACGCACAAACGAAAATCTAAGAAGTAACCTTGGAAATCGTCTTGCATACAAAGAGGTCAGTTTTTCAATCAAATCGTTCGAACGCTTAAATACGTATTTAATTGGAAAAGTTTCTATTACTGCTCAACGCAGTTACTGATATTTATTTCACAAAGTTAAATATTAAGTTAGAAACTTCCGGCACATTTGTTTCTCTGAAAGATTTTTAATTAAATAGATGGAGTTAAATACATGCAACACGCGGCCATCTTTTTTACATAAACACGTCAATTCAGAACTTAATTACATGCTACAATACTTAATGAGTAACGGTAAACTAATAAATTGATTCTCATTTCTCAAACAAAAATGGCGACTTATTTTCTCTTTCACCTTTGACAAGGTTTTAGAAAAATTCTTGTCTATTTAAAGCTCTCCTCCTTAATAAAGGAAAATTATTTTCGTAAGCGCGTTAATGAAATACAGAATGATGTTACTAAAGGTATCAGCAATTCTGCACAAAACAACGGAAATCAATCAATGAAAGAGGTCGGTTTTTTTCAAGGAACTCTTATTACAAAACATACCGGGTGTTGATCTGGCCGCTAGAGCTTACAATACCTGAATTCCGGGATTTCGAAAACCAGGATCCCGGACAAAATTGATGCAATATTTAAAACCGGTATTCATACATAAATATCGGTATTTCGTTTCGGTATTAATTTAATTTATTTTAGTAGAAAATATTTTGGATTAATGATATTTATTTATAGTGCAAAATATTGTATGTGTACAGGGTGGGCCAATAGTGTGTGGGTTTATTAACGAAAATTTCGTTCATGGGATATAGTAAGGCAAGAAATCTAAAATATTTTCACTTGAATCGCAAAGTTTATAGAGGATGATTTATATCAAAGTTACATTTTTTTAATGGAAACCCCTGTATATTCCTTGGTCAATTCTAGTGCGACTTTATGTGTCACACATAGTACTTAAAACGAATTTTTTGGCCGCATGTGTCCAAAAAATTGAATATCGCAGGGACCACAAAGCTTCGAAGGCCGTGACCATGCGATATTACTAAAACATAAAATGTACTATCGTCGTAAACCGCACGGTCAAATCCGGAATCTTCTTGTGTTCGGAGAAATTACTACGTCAATTGACAAAATTTCTATAAACGGTAACTTGATTTTTCAAATGGCACTACCAATTTTTCTTTGTTACGTCTTAATTTTTGAACTATGAATTTACAAAGTTATAATTGCGAGTTTATTATTTCCAATTTCAATATTGAATTTAATTTAAACTTTTTAACTTCAAGTAGCAGTAATATTTTGCGTTTCGAATTTTGAAATTTGAATTTTCAAATTATAATTTAGGATTCATTAGCATTAATATTTTAAGTTGCAATTTTTTATTTCAAATTTCTATTTTGAATAAGTAATTTTTGAATGTTATGTGGATTTATTTAATTTACATTTTATATTATTACATCTTTGAATATTGAATATTAATTTGGAATTTTGAATTTCTAAGCTACGCGTTTTTTCTTTTTCTTTTATAGTTTCTGCAGTAAAAAAAGGCAATACCGGTATCAATACCGGGATCCCGGGATTCTCTTGATTGAATACCGAAAACCGGTATTCAAAATTTCTTCCGGTATTGGAAGTCCTACTGGCCGCAGTTTACATGTAAAATCTTGTCTATGAAATTTCCTGCTCCCCTAATTGTTTTAGGGCCAAAACATTAGAGTACAAAAGTGTTCGAAACTAAAAATGCTACCTGCATGGCATGTTTTCTCTGACCAAAATTCTAGTGTGAGAAAGAAAATGAAGAATTAAATGTGGAATTAGAATTTGCAAAATTTCACATTGTAATGATCTTAAAATAATTGCGTTATGAACAAGTGTAGAATCTTGACGTTTTCATTAGATAAAAAGTAATCAGTGAATTTAATAAATTTAAACTTATAATATTTAAAGTAGAATTTAATTTAAATACCTAATATGTATAAGAAGGTGTACCAATTAAATCAAAATAATAATAATTAACGGAAATTTTTAAGGCGGCCCTCATTTTTTTTTATCACAAACAAGGAGGACCATCGTCAACTCCACTCAATTGAGGAAGACGAAAGGGAGGACAAAAAACAACGTCAACTCCACTCAACTGATGTTGAGGAGGACGGTCAACTCCACCCTTTTTCTGAAACCATTTTTAGCAGCCTTCACTGTTTTTCCTACTGCCATTCACCTTTCGTTTATAACCCATTTCACGAAATCCCAAAGAAAACTTGAATAGGATGCAAAAACAAAATGATTAGTTTTGGAATATATTTCTTTAATTTTGTGACCAAGGGAATTTTGAGAGCGGGATAGACAATTTTTAGAGCCAAAATCACTCCGTTTTTCATGAATCCTGGGTGCAAATCTCAATAAAAATTCTCCGGAAATGTCTTGAAAAATCCGGGACGAAATACTTCAGCGGGGAAAGTCCATGAGACCATCTTTTACATTATTTTTAATTAAAATCTCGATAATAAAAAAATACTTTAAAAACACTCTGACTTAGAGGACTTGGCTTCATTCAAGAGGTGCAAAGGAGGTATTCTCATGAACATTCTCCGCTAGAGTATTTGGTCACGGATTTTTCAAGACATTTCCGGAGACTTTTAATTGAGATTTGTACTTACCCAGGATTCATGAAAAACGGAGCAATATTTTTACATGTTGAAAAGGTTACCCTCAAGATCTAACTAAATGCTCTAAAAGACAGCAATTAGAGGCTAAACAAAAACAAAGTTTGTCATAAAAGTTACTGCGCACATTTGCAAGTTGTCTGTTTGTAATACTGTTACATTCTTCCCTAATCTGAGATTTTTGCAAATTCTAATTCAACATTTAATTCTTCATTTTCCTTTTTACAGTAGAATTTTAGTCAGAGAAAACATGCCATTTGGGTAGCATTTTTAGTTTTGAACACTTTTGTACCCTTATGTTTTGACCTAAAAACAATTATGAGAGCAGGTAATTGCATAAAGAAGATTTTACATATAAACTGCCATTACCGAGCGACCGGATTAACACCCCACAACCTACAAGTAACTATTAGTATTTTTTCCGTAAGACCAATACATTAGATGAACCCTTCTCACTCACGATGATACACATACGTTAATGAATAGTGATCAAAAGAACATCTTATGTACATTAAATCCAGGGTGGTTCACTGACGCCGGCGAAGTACCATATCTCAAAAAATAATAGTCATAGAATCTTCTGGAAAAAAATTTGAAGAAAGTGCTGGAAATAATTTGAAAGAATTTTTAATTCTACAGCTTTGAATTTTTTTGGTTTAATACTGTTAACTGTAGGACTTAAAAAAACAGATGGAGAGAGGAGGAAGATGTAACTATTGAAGGCGTTACAATTTAGATTTTTTAACCGAATTTGGTAAACTAGATCGCGTTTCAGCAAGGAAGCTTCGGCGATTAAAATAACACAAAAATGTAATGTTATCAATAGGAAAGATGTTGAAAGGGAAAATTTGAGGACCTCAAGAAAAATTGTTTCATGGGGAAAGATTTTTGCTAATTCAATACACAAAATGCTAACAGAATATATTCACTCGTTCAGACTGCTTTGACTGGAATTATTCTCGCAGAAGACGACGTCTAAGAAAAGGAGGATGCACTTCGAAAAAGGGTGAATTACCCAACCAAAGTAGATGAGTGGTACAACAGGCACTTCTCTTCCCCAAAATCTTTGATGTCACCGCCGAGGGATGTCATAGTAAACTATAACAAAACACAAACTATACAAAGTGCAGTAACATTGGTGGAACTAGAGAAGAATGTTGCTTAACATTGGTCACAATGAACAATACTATTAAAGTAAATATTACCATTGACCATCGGACCATATTACACACAGATGTACTTGCAAAAATTGTGAGGAGGCTGATGACGAGTTGCCAAGGTTTAACTACGTCCCCAGTACCTCTTTAGGATCAGCTTCTCTCCTTCGTACTGTAGCTATTTGTTAGTCGCTTTACTATTCATCTTTTGAAAAAATTATGTAGGGTGGTCTATTCATCTTATTAATTTAGTGACAGAATGCTCTCTGTAAACCATTGCCTTCATCGTAATGTTAAATGCATTCAATAGAGGGATACACACCGTACCAATTAAACGTTTAGTGAAGGATTTTCGATATTCAATTAACAATAACTAATTAATCTAAGAAATGGTGTATAGGTACCTATAGAGCAATAATTGTAGAACGCTTTAGCGAAACGAAATGGAGAGTGATCGTAAACTCTTTTTGCAAATCCATTGATATAATCCTCATCGATAACGGTTCCGTCTGTCATAATTTTCATAATTGCATAATTGCGCTGCTTATACACACCTTTCAAAAATGGATAAGAGCTTAACATCACACAAGAAAAATGATGCTGGTAATAGAGGCACAAGAACCTCACTTGCAAATGGAAAAATCTTTTTTTTGTATATAAAGAAATTATAGCACAAGTACACTCTTATTTGGAAATACAATTCCTTGAACATTCACACCGATAATTTTATTGTAAAACAGCTTAAGGCAAAGATTAGCTATGTACAGCACCTACAATAAAGTGATTATGCAACGACCTCTATGATTGTAAATACGAAACCTGCTAGTATGGTAGACAACAAGGCTGCTGATGATTTTTTGAAGAAAGCACGGTTGTTTCTAAACACAAAAAATTCGCTTAATTTCTGCTCATGGGTGTAACATGGACACAAGCAGGATATAACCTTGGTAAGCTTGCAACTTTATGCAGTTTCAAATAATTCTTGTTTGCCTTTACCTACCATAAATGCTTTTGTTATATACAACGCGCGTGCTAAATATTGCAGTCTGAAAAAGCATGAGAGAAACTTGTCAACATTTGCAACTAAAGTAAAAATCTACTGTTCCTTAGGTAGAATGTTGGACGTAAAACGGAAAATAGAAGTTTTAGTTCATTAGTGTAATTTTGAAAACTGTAGTTTCGACTTGAGTAAAAATTTCTTATAGCCTATATTGTTAATAATATCTTTAACCAAATATTTAAACATATCGCCGAGCTTCATTTAATTACGATGTCGTTCAAGAAAATAGAAATGTAGATTCTTATTTTCTACTGTTACCGGTCGCCGATTCAATGTGGGATACAAATCAAATAAAGCTTATTTATACAAAGGAGTACCTATCTTAATTGCCAAATTATGTCTTTGTAGTAAGACCAAAGGTTCACCATTAAGCCCTTGTACAATTCAACACATTTTCCTAATGGCGTTGATTAAAATTTTTATTCCCTTTATAATAATATTTACAATTCTTACTCACATGGTCACTTCATTGTATGTTCAAAAGTATCATTAGAATAAGAAAAATAATAGTTTAACGTTAACAATTTTCGAATTGGGAGCTCCAACGAGTAATATTGTAGTTGACAATTTAATGCTTCATATAAATTTTTCTCACTTGTAATAGTTTAAATTGCTACTAGCTTAGAATCTACAAATGGCCATAAGATCTTGTTAACAACGGCGCGCCGTCTTTTACCCTTACATTTCAAACACGAAACTATGTTCGTGTATTGTTCGTTTCCTTTGTCCGAAATTTAAAACAAATAGGCAATAACAAAAGTTTGTTTGCATAATACATTTTTTACACGAATCTGTAAAAGCTCTCATTAGTGCATGTATCTTGCTCGTAATTATACATATAAATCAGTTTAGAATCGATTACAGATAAGATGAGCAACTGAATTACAAAGATTTCGAAGTTACAATTAGAATGATGAGATGGTTGTTTAGTGGAATCTATCAATTAATTAAACAGTTCTTATTGGCTCAATTGTAAGTTTGTAACACACTTTTGGGTTCGCAGGCCAGATTATGATCCATTTGTCGTTGATTACATGTTATATTCGTGCACTTCTGTGTTGACTTAAGACTACAAAGTTTAATCCGTCAAAAAGTCAGTTAAAGTGACAAAAAATCAGAATTTCATATCTGACCTAGTAAATCGCTTCCAAATTAAAAACATAGAAGTACTTGATTATAAATAGTAAAAGCGCACCAACTATTTACTTCACTATATTAACATCAGTCTACATTTCTGGATTATGTAGATGTATTTAATTCCCACACCCGAACAAACATAACATGAACTCTCTGTATTAATAATATCTAACTTAATAATCATGGGAAGCCGGCGAGAACTAAAACAAAAGGAATCTCTCGTTCATAACGTAACACACCGCATCTCTGTAAATTTCAATTATGTGTTGATATTATCGTTGGATGGTTAGAAACATTACTTAATAATTCCCAATAAATTATTATCTTTTGTAATGTTCGAGTTCCGTACTTGTAAGATCGGTTCCTATATTATTTCCCTAATAAATTAACGTCTTTCTACTCGAGCTTTCATTACGTTAGGGTTGATCTACACCTTCATCAATTTTCTCTTACCTACTCTGCCGAAATAAAACATAAATTATCAATATATTTCTGTCTTAAGTTTTCACGCGTGTCTAAAGCACGAGTCTTTTAAAGTTTACGGTGTTCCTTTTTATTCGCGTTAATCTTAAATTACGAGGGTTGCCTTTTATATTATTATTATTATTACATTATAATGTGTCATCACTATACAGGGTGGTTTGGCTTGCAATGTCCAGACGATGTTTCCTAAACTAATAACATTAGGAAAAAACATTTAAATTGAAAGCTATTGAGTATTACGTATTCATTTTTTGTTGTTGAGCCATTTTTGGTGAACAAAAAAAATTGTTGTCGCTATTTAAAAAATTTTTTGTTTATTTATTATTTTATTTTTATTTATTTTTATAATTTCAAAAAGAAAAAAATTTTCTGAATTCAACGATGTATAAATTTCAAATGTTGACATGAATTTATTTAAATAACAATGGAAGAAATATTTGATTCCTTTAACATAGGATGCTATGAAAAGAAAACGGCACATCACCTGTCAACAAATTTTTCATGTTTTAATAAGTAACAAAAACATAATAAGTTGATTTATTTTGTCATTATTCGATCACTATGCTATTCAATTTCACAAATAAGGAAAAGGCTGATATGTTATTAAGACATTAATAATAATAATAATAATAATAATCTTTATTTTGTCCATTTTGGATGCTAAAAGCATATAGGATATGTCGAATGTCGATTAAGTATACACAAGAATATAAACACAATACAAGAATACAGCGCAAAACATAATACAAGATACAGACTACAAAGTATAAAATAACATATTAAAAGATGGGATAACATATTAAAAGAAGAAGTATCACAGTATTTTTTGACTATCACAGCCGCGCTTAAATTCAGTTAAGTCATATACAACATTTTCTAATAAAAGTTTTTTTATTACGCGTTTAAATTGATTTCTTTGTTGTATTTGTTTTATGTGCTGTGGTAAATTATTAAATAGTTTTAGTCCGATAGTTGCCTGTTGTGTCATCTTGAGTCTATTTATGGGAATTGCAAAATCAAGTTTATGTCTTGTATTGTACATATGTTTGTCAGAGTTTCGTGGTATGCAGTTTTGATTTTGGTAAATGTACATAATAGTTTCTAGAATATAGGTTGCAGGAAGCGTTAGAATTTTAAATTGGTGGAAATACGGTCGACAAGATTCATGGTTTTTAACGCCAGCTATGCATCGAATAATTTTTTTTGGACAAGAAAGACGTTTTTCGCCAATGATGATGATCCCCAGAGACATATACCATATCTTAACCTAGAGTGAATTTGAGAGTGGTAGTACATTATTGTGTTATCGTTTCCTAGTATATGTTTAAGATGTCTGACTTGGTAGCAAAGGGTGTTTAGTTTTTTAACCTTCGGATGACCAACCTTTTTTTTATACACGGATGACCAAGGGGGGTCAAAAATAACCCCACTAGTTTTAGCAAATAAAAGCATGTATTCATAACTTTAATGCTATATTGTTTTATTAAATGAAGTAAGAAACATTAGTAAATCCAATTTCTAATTCCAAACAACAGAAAAAAAAGTTAAAATATCAGTCTGAACTGACTAAAGTAAAAACATTTGAAAAAAAAATACATTAGTTAAAGTTACCACAGGTATTACAAATTATGCTTTTTTGAATCTTTGAATGTTCCTTGCAGATAAAATGATTGCATTTATCGCATTTAGATGTGAAATTACTCGGTATTTCAAATTCAGACTATATTTACCTAATTTCAAAATGAAAGACAAAAGACCAAGGGGGATCGTTTTTGACCCCACATTCAGAAAATATTTTTTATTTGTTAAATGTTGGGAATTTTTTTTACTACAAAATATGAGGATGCAAATCATGATAATATAATCAGATAAAAAAATAATTAGCTGAAAATTGAAACTAGTTCTGAATTTATTGAAGAAAAACATACATTGGGGTTAAAATTGACCCCCCTTGGTCATCTGAAGGTTAATTAATATTTCACAATGACTTTTCCATTTGAGATTTCCGTCAATATGTACGCCTAGGAATTTGACTGAGGTGTCAATTGTTTTATTAAGACTAGTAACGTTTATAGTGTTATGAGGATTCCTTTGACCAGTACCGAAGAATACAATGTTTGTTTTTTCAGGGTTCATTGCTAATTTATTTTCAACAAACTAGCTATGTAACTCCTTTAGAATTGCTTTCACACGCAGTTGCAGCTCATGAAAATTGTTAGCTGATACTATAGTGGAAATGTCATCCGCGTATATCACAAGGGATTGAAAGAAGAAGGCAATATCGTTTATGAAGATGGAGAATAGCACAGGACCCAGTATCGATCCTTGCGGAACACCAATATTTAGTGGGAGAAGCGACGAATAATACGATTTCTTTGTTTGACTATTTTTGTATGTGATTTTTACAAGTTGTAGTCTCTCTGACAGATATGAGGAAAACCAATCTGCCACGACGCCTCTGATGCCATATACATTTAATTTACTAATTAGGATGTTATGGTTCACAGAGTCGAACGCCTTGCTTAAGTCACAGAAAAGACCTACTGTTTGTTGACTATTATTTATGTAAGTAACTACATCATTTATCAGAGCTTGAGCTGCCGTCATAGTGGAGAAGGATGGTCTAAAACCATGCTGATTAGCAAAAATTATATTGTGTTTGTTGAGATGGCTATTTAAACGATTTAGCATAGCATATTCAAATATTTTGGAGAAGCTAGAGGAAGTAGAAATTGGGCGATAATTATTCCACTGTTGTGTCGAACCCCTTTTAAAGATGGGATTAACGGTTGTGATCTTCAGTGGTTTTGGAAACGAGCCTTGTGAAAGGGACATATTTATCAATGTTGTTAATGGCACGATAATCTGAGGAAGTACAGATTTAAGTATGTTTAGGGTAATTTCGTCTAAACCTGCTGACGACTTATTTTTTAATTTTTTTAGACAGTCTAGTAACTCCATTTCAGTATATGGTAATGCACACATGCTATTAGTAACAGAAACTATATGATTTAAGGTGTATTTATCACTAGGAGCAGAGTTTTTATTGACACTAGTAGATAGAACAGTATATGGAGCGTTAACGAAATTTGTATTGAAGGTATTTGCAATTTTTATTGGATTTTCTTCAAGTTTTTCATTTATTAACCCGGCGTTAGTCGCTACACCAATTGTTACGTGGTTAGTCGCGCGTGAGGGATTCCCTCACCTTCACATATTCTGTCAAATTATTATTATTTTTAGTAGGTACCTGTAAATTGTTAACTACCACATATTACACATGATATAGAATGTCGATGCACATAAAGAAATTGGTTCAAAATCATAAAAAATATAACGAAATTTTCAAAACCATTTACATATATGTATTGCATGTGTTAAGTTAAAAGAAGTTGTTGCACGAATAGTCGCTAAGTGAGCGAATCCGCGCCTTACCCGCTTGAATAGGGTCTCATTACGTTATGGTAGGGCGTATCAAAAAATTTAAACAATGACGTTGTAACAGAAGGATTGTTTGTGGATATGATGGATTCTCTACGCTTTATTTCGTGAAACATTAAAGTTATGCGAAATATTTCAATAAGGTGAGGGAATCCCTCATATAGCGACTAACGGCGGGTTAAAAGAGATACATTTTGCGGTTTTGTAGTGTTTCGTTGAAACTTTTTTATAATATCCCAAGCCGTCTTATTTTTATTAGAGGATGTGTCTATGAGACTATTAAAGTACGTTCTTTTACAATTAGTTACTTGTGCCTTATGCTTATGTTTTTCAGGCAAGTACCAGTCCTTCAAAACAGCATACTTTTTTTGAATATGGTAAATATTTTTAAGTTTTTGACTAGACAATACAACTTCAGTCGTTATCCAATCTTTTCTTTTGTTTTTTGTATCAATATTAAACTATTGTTTATTTAAATAAATTTCATATCAAAATTTGAAATTTATACATTGTTGAATTCGGAAAAATTTTCTCTTTTTGAAATTATAAAAAAAAATTGTTATCGCTATTAAAAAAAAATTTTTTGTTGACCAAAAATGGCGCAACAAAAAAAAATTTTTGCCCTATAATATAGAATACGTAATACTCAATAACTTTCAATTTAAATGTTTTTTCCTAATGTTATTAGTTATTACTTTAGGAAATATCTAGGTGAAGCTCCTCGTAATCGATTTGGTGTTTATTCCCACGATGGGGACCTTCTGGAGGAGTTGTCAAGAGGTAAGTTAAAGAACCATCCAGCACGAAACGTCGGCAAGTTGAATGAAGTGCTGGATGGTTCTTTAACTTACCTCTTGACAACTCCTCCAGAAGGTCCCCATCGTGGGAATAAACACCAAATTTAGGAAATATCGTCTGGACATTGCAAGCCAAACCGCACCCTGTATTGATAAAATTTCAACTTTTCAACCAACTTCAAAAAGTTGGTTACTAAATTCGTCCGGATGTCTGTGTGTCTGTGCGTTGGTCGATGTTACAGGGTTTAGAGAGCTGGAAGTGGTGTCATCTTACTGATTCCAAATCTCTCGTAAATTTTTTGATCGGATCACTCGTTCGCCGTCGGGACGCCATTAAAGTCAAAATATATACCCTTGAATATGTCGAGAACGAGACATCCAATTACAAAAAGGAAAAAACACGTTCCCTTTATTTTTTGAAACCTATTGAGTCATGATACGTAAACATCACCCTCACCCCCCTGTTTGATGGAGCTTTCATGGTGATTTTACACAATGGGACTAACAGTTGGAAAAAGATATCCAGAAGAGACAGCTAGAAAGGCTTTGTTACATTGGCGGATAGCAAACAAAAAAAAGAGCGCTCACTAGAATCGATCAAGGCAGAAATTGTGTCGGAGACAATTTCAAAGTGGATTAACAGAAATAGGGGCCACTAAGCTTAGCAAAGCTTTACAGCTTCTTTTCTCAAAGGTAGTAATGGAAACTTAGAAAGAGATTTAGTGGCTGCACCTGAAAAACAAAGCTGGAAACCTTTCTAGAATATAGGTAACAAGCAAAATATAAAAGCGACGTGAAATGAAAGAAATGATAACATTCAAATATTTTGTATTAAGACACATTTTAACCTACCCCCCCCCCCCTATAGACGCTTGTTGCAACAAGGTAAGCGAGGTACAGCTTATCAACATAAAGCTGCGGACAACAACAAAAATGGCTAAAAACACAAAATTGGCTCGATCAGGCAGCCACAAGACTGCAATCAATAATTCTTCAACATCAGTAAAACCCCTAAAAGAAAATAAACTACTATAACCCCCCTTCCCCACTTTGTTACGATTAAGCGATTTACAATGAATTATTTATATCTCCCCTCCCCTTAATTATTAACTTTGAAACCCACAATCTAACTTCCTAATACATCCCAAATGTTTTGCTAAAGGTATCTCAGTGATAGCGTCTCGAGCCGGTAAATTCTACGGTTCCTCTTGACGATGAGTACTATGATTACGACAACTTATCTGCCATTGACCACCAACTCGTTACTCCCTCTTTACAGCTCCGCTATCTCGCCTACAACCTCCAACTCGATCTTCCATCGTTACAGATCCTCGTAATACGTTTTCCCTGTGCAACTATTATCTTCGTCCCCCTGACCTACATGCAGCTAACACTCCAGACCAGGTCGGAATCTTGCCTTAGACCAATAAAATTCCCAAATTTAATCCAAATGTAATTTTTCGGGTACCTGCTAAGACCCCACCAGACTTGCTTCAACTTGAAGCGGATGGCCCAGATCTCAACAGCATCCGTGCTCCGGTCGCCCTTCCGATCCCACACATGGTTTAAAGTTAAACTACCTCTGATTCTACCCCGAATCAAATAAATCCCGTTAAATTAACGGCTGCCATAAAGCCATCCCACAGCAAATCTTCAATCAATATCACCAAATTCTTTACGCGCACAGAAATCTAATTCGAGGGAAAATCCGACCAACAACATGTCAATCACTTAAACCATTTCCGGATGTGACGTAACGTACAACCATGATCCAATCCACTCTCGTTTTACTTTATCAATTACCAAATGCCTGCAGTCCTCAACTACTTTACCAAACTGTTCTAATGCTGCAAAATTTGACTGTTACAAAAAAAAATGAATCCAACATGAAATAAAGTCAAACTGTGCCATTCCGTTGTGTCTAAATATATCAGAAAGCTAATATTCTCAAAAAACCTATTCAAAAATCAGGGAGAGTTTCAACTACAGTTTAACTATAATAAAAGATAATGAAGAAAAGGGAGAACATAATGTAGAATTTGAACTAATCTACAGCGTTCCGCATTTCTTTTAAGGGAACGCAAAACTGATCTATGGAACATAAACTTTGCTTGTGCACAGGCCATTTTGGCGGTATTGACGATTGATATGGCCGATATGGCGGTTCCACTGTGGCCGTAAGAGGTGTGCTAAGTAATGTTTTCACTTTTCTTGTCGTCCATTATTTCTTCCAGGCGTTTCTGTTTTGTAAACGAGATTGGAGTTCATACCAGCAGTGTTCGACCCTTCCTTGTGCTTTTCAAAGCAAAGCACCTTTCTTCCATTTGCTTAATTGGTTGTGTATTTTTGCTTCGTCATTTAGTACTGATTGGCATTGCTTAAATTACCCTTCATTAATCACAGGTAATCGACATTACAGCACGTGCAATACAATGGAACTCACTGGATTTAGATTTTCAACGAAAATTCCAACAATCTCACACCTTGATTAACTGAAGCAGGATTGGTTGTTTATTTCGGCCAATCTTATATCGTTTTTTACCACCAGGGCTTGTTCATATACCTGGGAAGAAATACAAAAAACGCAAGAAATTATGCATATTAAAGCTATTAGAGGTTGTCCTTTTGATATAAGTAAATTGGGTTGTCCTTTTTTTCGCAAACTGCATTAGAAGAAGGTAAAGTTAAAGCGAAATGTAAAAGGAAATATTTAGAGACATCTAGAATACTTGTAAAGTTGAAAAAGAATTTAAGTGATTGGAAAAGTAGGTATATTAAAGAAAAACTTATCTTTGGCATGGAAGAAACAAGGATTCTACTCATCTAAAGTTAAGATGTTAACATCGTCAAAGCAAAAGATCGAGTAACTAAGTAAGTGTCTTAATTTACTTGTCGCATTTGAAAAATCTTTTTAGAAAGAAAAGGAAACTTTGTTCTGTGTAGTACATATACTCTCTAAATTTATTAAAGTGTAAAGTGGGTGGCCTCAGTTTTTCTTTGTCATATTGGTGCATTGTTGGCGTTTAAAAGCTTCTTTCCGCCGATGAACACAAAGAATAAGCAAACAATTGCCGCTTCTATTATAGAAAAGACCATTAAAGTACGACATAAGCATTCAGTTCCGAATATTTCATTGTTGATTGTAAATTTACTGCAGCAACTTACATGAATAGTATAATTTGAATAACTCTTCATTACCTTGCTGAAAGGTACGATTTGGAAGAAAATCAATTACAACATTTAAGTACATTAATTAAATCTTAAATTTAATGGAAGGAAGGCATTTGTACTAGTATAGAAATCCGTGTTCCAACAGGAAAATGATAAAATTAATTAGCTTTCAAGTATAAGACCTTTTGAATGCGACAAATACACTTAATAGAAGAAAATGTACTAATTGAAATGAAATTTATTGCAAACAACTGTTTGTTAAAAATATAGCTGCAGTTGTATTAGTTTCGACTTTGTAGTTAAAGTAGTTTCTGCTTCGGCAAGTGGAAATATAGTATATTTGATACGTATCCGTTAAGTCAAATAAAATCTTACTCCTTTTATGTATTCTAGCGATCTTTACTACAAACTACTCGCCTTTAGAGGATTTGATCCACTGGTGATTGAATACGGGTGTTTTATTTCTAGCCCGATGTTATAAAACAACTACTGGGTTTTACGTCGATGTTTCCACGTTTCTATTACAAAGGGATTAGACGTGTACGTTTAATTTCATTTTACGTCTTACTCAAGCAATTTATTAGCTTTATATTGCCAAAGCGAAAAGATGAAATGCTAGTTCGCACCCTATTTCACATTAGGATTCACTGGCTCTTTAGAAAATACTCTATCGTGCAAATGTTTGTTATGTAAATGTAATTATATCCCTATAATGTAAGGGGTTGGCCTGATAAAGTACAACTGCGTACATTGTGACACAGGATTTCGTATTTTAGCAAATGTGAAATCCTTCACTCTTCCTTCCATCGGAATGCACTCCATTGACTATTTCCCATATCATTAGAAATTTACCCCACCAAAAAGGTACTCCTCAACACTGTTCTCCATCGAAGAAATTGATATCCGATTTTCTTAGAATTCAACTGTTTCCTACCTAAAAATACATTCTAAACTACTACTATTACCTCTAGAAAGCAACGGAAGGATTTTTCTTTAGCTCACCAGAACATTCGATTTATTGCTGCATCCAAAAACCAGACATCCTGCCTATTATTGCTCGGATTGACGGGTCAGTTTTAAATTTATACTTTGCTCCAGTCGGTGAGGTTTGAGAGGTGTTTCATCTTCGTCATCACAACATCGGCGGGAGGAACTGTTAGATATTTCTATGTTACTGAAGTACTTAATATTTAGTCAGTTGCTTGTAACACAGTATCCGCTGAAGTCAATGTTTTAAGATGGATGTGTTTGGTTCACCAAAGGAGTGCTTAAAATGAATCTGTCCTAGAATCCTCTAGCAAACTCTGCCATATTGTTCAAGGTGAAAGGTTCTTACGTCATCTGTCTGATGTATGTTCTAGATGATTCTGGAAGTTTGGGCTACGAGGATAATCAATGTTTGTCTTTTTGAATCTTCCATTTGGATTTGTCTGTTTCGCTTCGGTTTGAAAAATTTAGAAGTAAGTCTTTGGATGTTTTCGAGTTCGTTAACAATAAGCTATTGAACTGTTTTGCATATCCACAACTGGGAATAACATAATGTGTAGGGTCCTTGGATCCTTGGTTTGTTCAACTAACAAACAAAATACCTGATCTTCATTTAATGACGGTATCTATCTTTCAAAGTCATTGCCTAGAACTCTAGATGATTTAGTTTGATCCAAATATTAGTCTAACACAGAAAGTTGAAGCTAGTTAGGAATTTTCTGCGCAGTACCTCCAAGAACCAGCCCACTGTTTGTGTAAAGGCACAAAATATGTTTAATCGATTATAGACACGTTGAAAGTTTTAAGATGGACCAAATAATGGAAACACCTTGAAAATCAACAAAATATATGTGTATTTGAATATGGTGTAGGTCCACCTTTTGCGGCAAGTACAGCCTCAATTCATACAAATTGTGAATTGTTTCCAAAGGAATTTTAACAGATTCTTCAGTTAAAACACCCTCCAGTTCTTTTAGAGACAATGGTGGCAGAAATCGACTTCTTAATTTACGCTCCAAAATCAACCATATAGGCTCAATAATGTTGAGGTCTGGGGATTGTCGTGACCAGATGAGATGCTCAACTTCATTAGAATGTTCCTCGTGCCATTCTTTAACAATTATAGATGTATGGATTGAGACATTATCACCTTGAAAGATGGCATTCCCTTCCGGAGACGGTTCTTGAACCATAGGATGAACTTGGTTCCCCAAAATTTCTAAATAGTCCCGTCTGTTAATTCTTCTATGAAGGGAAGTCATTGACCCGGCCGATTTCGAAGAAATAGCACGTCACATCATCACAGAACCCCCGCCATGTTTGAGAGCTGGAAGAAGGCAGTCTGGATTAAATGCTTCTTTCGGTTGTCTCCAAACGTACACTCCAAAATCACATTTTTCCACTGCTGGAGAGACCACTTTTGGAGGTTTCTATACCACTCTAAACGCTTTGAAACATTCTGTCTTTGAGATCAAAGGTTTTCTAATCGCAGTTCTTCCGTAGAATCCAGAATTGTGCAGCCCCCGACGAACAGTTTTTGTGGAAAATGGGTTCTGTAGCTGGTGTTTATTGAGCTCTGCAGTGATTTTAGGAGCCTTTCTAACAATTCGGTTTAGAGTCTGACGGTCCCTCTCAGACAAATTCGACTTTTGGCCAGAACTGTGCTTTGTTGAGGACGTTTTTCCTTCTCTTTCAAAGGTAGTCATTACTTTTGAGACAGTACCTCTTGAAACGCCAAGCATTCGGGCAGTTTCTGTTACAGTAGCGCCCGCCATACGAGCACCAACAATTTGGCCTCTTTGAAAGTCGGAGAGATCTGCCATTTTTATCAACTATAACCAACTTCTTTTTAAATACCTGTAAAAAACAATTATTTTAAATAAACATATCAAATAATAAAAATAATAAACAAACAAACATTAAAATATGTCAAGTTTCCATTGTTTATTAAAACATGCTCAAAGATTATGATGCCAAAATGTTACGTGGTTCCATTATTTTGTTTAACAGGTGACTGTTTTGTCTAAATTTATTCTTAATGACTGTTCAAGGTTTCTGAATATGAGGCCACTGACGTCACATTAAGCCAAATCCGATGAGTGCATGAGGTCTTATCTTATCTTTCAAAATGTATATGGTTCAAGAATAGAACCTTCGAGATTCGTATTAAGTCATGCGATCTTCCAGCTAACTAAATTAAGTCACCTAAATGGCGTAACATTAACATCAAGTTTTCTCAACTGACTTTCTTCCACCGTCTCCGTCCATCCTATTCCTTCCCCTCTCACTCCTAAAATCTCTCTCCATCCTCTTCCCTCAGCTCCTCACACTCCCCTAACATATGTGCTAGATTCTCCCATCCCATTCCACACAACCTACATCTTCTCTTATCAGTTATCATCCTCCCACCAATATTTATTTTCCCTTTCCTCGTTCCCGCACCTATATCTTGCTACCATCCTCTTCATACTCAATCCTCCCTTAGGTACTCCGGCACTTCTACTGCAATGATCTCCCTATACCTCTGGTTATACCACAGCTACATGATCCTACTCCTTCTTTCTTGCCTTTCCAGATCCTTATCCCTTTCTACAATGTCCTCTCTTGTGCTCACCTCCCATCCTCCCTGCCTTCTCCTGTACACCTTCCTTTTTCATAGTATCTCTTTCTGCCCCCCTGCTCGTATTCTATTCTTCCTTCCTTCACTTCCCTCCAACAGCCTTGCTCTTCTCCCACTCACCATCCATTCCTCATAACTTTGAAGATATAATATTATAATATGAAGTCCCACTCATACATTCAAGAATTACATCTTTCTTAATACAACCCTAATTCACACTTACATTTCGAGTAGCAGTGCACCTACGTTAAATGTACAAGGCCAAACTTATATAGCTATTGAAGACCCTGAAAGAACGTTTTATCTCACTACTCTACCGCATTCCTGTCAGAAAAAGGAGGATATCCCAACATAAGTAGGAAAGTGTGTCAACAAACGAAATTGAAACTGCCCTTAATATTCTTCAAATTTCTCTCATTGGGCAAATAAATACGTTGCTCGAACTTACAAATTTAAACGCCCCTATTATAGAAACAAATGCATAATTTTAGGATGATCCGACAAATCACTCATTAGCAACACCAGCAAGGGATGTTGCCATCAAACGCTAATAGATTACACAAGGTGTTAATAAATATTGGTAATAAGATTATTAAGAAAGTGTTGTAGAATAGTAGACCAATGAAAAACGAATTTGGAATTAACTGTAACAATTAAGACATTGTTTCAGAAGACTGCTTTTAAGCTATCAAACAAGTTCAAAACATCTATTTGAAGCTCAAAGAACATTTTTACTGCTTCTTAATCGAATGGGATTTCAAACCACGTCACCATAAATATATACTGCTCAACAATATAACAAAATATAACAAGGGCGGTTACAACTTCTGTTACTTTTCTAACGTGTATGCTGTTTACAGTTCAAAAGCTAACGACGTGACTATTGACAGTTATCGACCTACCAAAATAAAATTTTACTACTAAGAAAACCTTTGGTGGATGGAAAAAATGCGAATTTTTTCGGGTAAGGTTATATTAAAAAACATATTTTCGAGAGTTTCGTTTGCGTTTCATTCATACGTAAATATGAAGAGCAATCCATAAACGTATATAAAATTCAACTACATGCGGAAAATGGCAGTTTTTCTCACGTTATTTATTATCAAGATATTATAAGGATGTCGAACGACACAAAAAGAAAAAGTAATGTCGAACAGCGCCGTTGCCTTAGGCGGAAGGAAGAGCTGGAGCATGCCAGACTTTCCGATCTCGATATCCTTTTGGATGATATCGACCACATTCACACCCCTTCCCGTGTTTATAGGGTGATTTATGTCATCAAATGTTTTTAGATGGAGTCAATTTGTGGAAATAGCCATAATCAAATACAACGACATCGCTATTTTTGTTCGAACCCGTTTTTAACTTACTAGCTGCGCATATTTTATTGGTTCAATTACATGTTTATTTGTTCGATTAGTAGTTGCGATACTTTAATTTATGACCCTTCCGAAAGTATTTTCGAAAAG
Source organism: Pyrocoelia pectoralis (assembly GCA_036250285.1). Taxonomy (NCBI): domain Eukaryota; kingdom Metazoa; phylum Arthropoda; class Insecta; order Coleoptera; family Lampyridae; genus Pyrocoelia; species Pyrocoelia pectoralis. Next base: position 43,628,810 of record CM070078.1, read on the forward strand.
AATGTTCTCGGAAACAAATTTAATTTGCTGCTCTAGGGTGTAAAACTTAAAATGACCTGCATAATATATGAATACAGATGAAGGGTAATAAATATTTCCGTACACACTGCCGTTACATTTGACTAAAAAACACACCATGTCTGCTTATGTTAATGTTTTATAGAAATAAATGCTTAAAGGTACGAATTACTAAACTCAGGAAGACTTGATAAAATATAGTTTAAATTTACTTTAAAAAACTATAGAACAATCATTCTTAGCTAGAGTAAATGCTTCGTTAGATTCAGACATTCTTAGCTAAATCGACACCAAGAGTTAATCTTCAGAGTTCGAACTCGTATGCAAACTGCCACTTTAATTTTTGTCCAAATTACACCAGATTAAACCTGAAATCTACCTGAAATAACCTTGCAAATGATCTAAAGTACAATACAGCAAAGACCAATAACCACAATGGTATTTATAGACCGAGAGTCAGCAACGTATTTTGAGTTGTCAATTCAAAAGTAATGAAAAGTCGCTCAGTGAATCCCTAATATCTGCTGAAAAATAAAAGTTACTTCTGGTAACCCACTCTGGTCGGGTTGTACTACCCTAAATTTACAAAGGAGGTAAAAAATAAGGCTCAATGTAGTTATAGTATCAGTCATGAAATTTCAGGAGGTTATTCTCACTTATATTCTGGATTTATGAGAATGTTGACAGAATATTTTCCCCCCCTCCAAATTGCTGACAGAACGCTGTAAACTCTAAGTATACGTATATAAAATTAAAGGTCCTGACTGACATATCAACGCCCAGCGCATACCCCTGGACCTAGATGGCTGAAATTTGACACAGAGGTTGCTTTTATGATGTAGACAAGGGATAAGGCCGGATATTTCAAAATTCAACCCCTAAGGGGTTAAAATAGCGAATGAAAGTTTGTATTTTAAGTTAAATCCATAAAAATTGGTATATGGCCTTTCGGTTAGAAATTAAGAAAGACGTGTTTCAGGATTTTTCGAAATTCAACGCCTAAGGGGGTAAAATGGGGATGAATTTATTTCTACTTTTCTTCGAAGCGTGGTATTTCGACAATCAATTGCAACAAATGAACAAACTCCCTTCAATTACAATTTTTTTCTGCCAAATCGCGACGTTACTACTTTTGTTGTAATTTTCTGTAGGTAATTGCAGAAAAATTTGAGCCAACGACGTATTTCGAGAAATCCTAAAATACGTCTTTCTTAACTTGTAACAGAAAGTCCAAATTCCAATTTTTATGTACCTATGTAACTTAAAAAATGACGAATTTTCATGCAAAGCTTCATCCCCATTTTACCCCCTTAGGCGTTGAATTTCAAAAAATCCTGAAACACGTCTTTCTTAATTTCTAACCGAAAGGCCATATACCAATTTTTATGGATTTAACTTAAACAAGTATCAAAAGGCGCAAATTCTTATAGAATTTTAATTTCAACCAACTTCAAATCTGTAACTAATTATGGCATATACTATATACAATATATGTATATGTATATAAGTACCCCCCTCCCCACCTCAGACACAACCACGCCGGATTCTGCACAAATGAGAATGTTTTTCTTTCCACCCTTAAGGGAGATGGGAGTGGAGAGGGTGACGGACAATTTGTAAATCACGAAAAAATGTTAGAGGAAAAAAAAGTAAAAAAGATCGTTTTTCTGCGGACGTGCAATTTTCCCCCTTTCCACCCCCAAAAAAGGAGTTGCAGTTGGGGGTGAAATTTGCAATTTGAGTATAGTTTTTTATGGAGAATCCAAAAGTAATAAAAAATAGGTGTTTCCATTTAAGTTTTGAAAACTCACCCCCGCTCCACCCCACAGGAGGTGTGAGGGTGATGTTTACGTATCATGACTCAATAGGTTTCAACAAATAAACGAAACAATTTTTTTTCTTTTTGTAATTGGACGTGTCGTTTTCGAGATGTTAAAGGGTGTATATTTTGACTTTAATGGCGCCCCGACGGCGTCTACATCATAAAAGCAACCTCTGTGTCAAATTTCAGCCATCTAGGTCCAGGGGTATGCGCTGGGCGTTGATATGTCAGTCAGTACATTTAGTTTTATACAGGGTGGCCCAACGAAAAGGTAACAGACGGGTTTCTGGCCAGAGGGAATTTTTTTTTGGGAAACGCAAAAACACGTCAATTTTTATATCAAGGGGGACAACTTTCGCCATGATTTTCAGCCTGAAGTGATTTCATCCCTTAGCGCTATGAGAACAACCCCTAAAATTTAAATAGGGATGATGGGGCAAGTGATACGTCATTTGAAAGGTCTTTCTTTTCTGATTTCAGTGCACTAGTTTTTTTTATATTTTTTTTATTTTTAACCAAAAAATTGAAGTTCCAAAATGGAAAATGAGGAAAGAGATTGAGGCATTTAAAAACTCAAAAAATCTCGGACAGATCAATTGTTTTTTTCTTAGAGAAGCTAGGTACTTTTACTGATATTGGACAACATTGTTTCACCCCTTGGGTACAAGGTAAACAACCCTTAAATTTTTAAATAAAAACAAGGGTTAATTTTTTCTTGTGCTAATTAATAAAACCAGTTTATGCAAATTCAACCCTTATTTTAATAAATTTTCGAAGTGTCTGCCTTTAGCTTCCATGTAATAATACAGATTTTGATTAACTCGTTCCTCCTGATCTCACCCCATTAGATTTTTTTATGGGGTCATGTAAAGAGTAAAGTTTTTTCCACTGGTCCGGAATCTTTGGAGGAGTTACGTGACCGTATAGTACATGAATGCCGCCTGATCACTCCTGAAATGTTGCAAAATGTACGGGAACGATTTAATGAAAATTTGTAGGTACTATTGCATGGAGCTGAAGGCAGGCACTTCGAACATTTATTAAAATAAGGGTTGAATTTGCATAAACTGGTTTTATTAATTAGCAAAAAAAAAAATTAACCCTTGTTTTTATTTAAAAATTTAAGGGTTGTTTACCCTGTACCCAAGGGGTGAAACAATGTTGTCAAATATCAGTAAAAGTACCTAGCTTCTCTAAGAAAAAAACAATTGACACCCAAAAAAAATTCCCTCTGGCCAGAAACCCGTCTGTTACCTTTTCGTTGGGCCACCCTGTATACGTATAAGTACTTAGAGTTTACAGCGTTCTGTTAGCAATTAGGTGAGGGGGAAAATGTTCTGTCAACATTCTCATAAATCCAGAATATAAGTGAGAATAACCTCCTGAAATTTCATGACTGATACTTTAACGATATTGAACCTTTATTTGTTACCCCCTTTGTAAATGTAGTTTTATATACGTATACTTAGAGTTTAGAGCGTTCTGTCAGCAATTTGGAGGGGGGGGGGGAATGTTCTGTCTTTCATGACTGATACTATAACTACATTGAGCCTTATTTTTTACCCCCTTTGTAAGTTTAGGGTAGTACAACCCGACCCGAGTGGGTTGGCAGAAGTAACTTTTATTTTTCAGCAGATATTAGGGATTCACTTAGTGACTTTTCATGACTTTTGAAATGACAACTCAAAATACGTTGCTGGCTCTCCGTCTATTACTGTGTTGTGCTTTAGTATAACTTTCAGTTTTTGCAATCCGACCAATGAGCACGAACTCTCTGAAACGAACAATCTGAAAATGCTTAATATCGCGCTCTTTAGTTCCGGTAAAAATTCTTACTGCGCCTACCATAATCAATTTAAGGTTTCCAGTGACGACGTATCAAACCCTAATGATTCAAAGGTCTTCAGTTACTTAGAAGTTTGGTTAAAATTTAGCCAAACTTTCTAATAGTTTTATCCACGCCAATAGAAACCTTATCTAATCCAACGGTCACGTTACTTAAAACACAAAAATCCTCTACAAACACGAATATACAGCCCAAAGTTGGTAACTTGAAATTTTTTATTTAGGTATGTAGATAACATTAATATAAAAATATAACCAAACGAAAGAATGACGAAGTGGACCAGGTCAAATATAAAACATACTTATTAGAACCAGACAGTATGCGAGAACTATACAGGACGAAGCTAGAACAAAAACTGGATGATTCCTTAAAACCTTCGAACGAGATCTCTAGAGTAGGTTCAAAATCTCGTGGCACTCGAGATGTGTGGCGGGATTTATTTAAACGCGATACTACGATACTAATATGAAGTTCTATAAATAATTACACCTATATTTATTTACTCTACATATTTAGGATGGCATTTTATCTACCAATGTTTTTGGACGTATAATGTCGTGCCTATTTTTCGAAATTGTTGTAAATCCCGCCGCGCATTCCGAGTGCCACGAGATTCTGAACCTACTCTACCAACACATAATCTCCAAGATCAGGGAAGCAGCCGAAGAAGCCCTTGGGAAGGAAACACCAAATAAAACGCAAAAACGAAACAATTTTACATGGAGTAAGGAATTAGAAACACAGGAAACATATAAACAAGGACTCTACCTTAAATGGATCGTCTCAAAGTCAGACGAAGACAAAATAAATCATAAAGAGAATTGGCAAGGTTTAAAAGAATGATTATTAAAGAAAAAAACAGAAGTTGGGAAAAGAAATGCCTGGAAATATAGACGTATTTAGGAGGAACAAAGTCGTCTGAAGCTTGGAAATTCATAAGAAACACAAAAGCAGAAAGCATACAAAAATATAATTTACCGCAAATAAATTTGGAAGAATGGGAAAAACATTACAAACACGAAATAACAGAACAGAGGCCTGAATACCGGCTGTTATCACCAAATACTTACCGAGTGGAAGGGCATCCAATTACGCTACAGGAGGACGTGGTAAAAAAGGCTGTACTATCTATGAAAAATAGGAAAGCATGTGGACCGGAAGGTATACTAAGGCTCTGATAAAGTAATAAAAGTGCTGACGTACCTATTCCAAAGAAATGTAAATGGAGAAAAAATCCCAGGAATTTGGAAGATGGGATGGATTACTCCCATATATAAAAAAGACCAACGTAATAAATGCGAAAAATTAAATGCATAACAGTGACAATACAAGCACAATAAGTCGAATGTATGGCAAAGTTTTGAAATATCTTGTAGAAGAAGACTACGGTCCAACAGAAATAAAGCAACAAAACGGATTCACAGCAGGACGCTCCTGCATAGATAGTATTTTGTGCATAACGGAACTAATTGAGAAAAAAACTGCAAAGGAAACCCATTTACTATTCGTCGATTTAACTAAAGCGTACGACAACGTACCCATCCGTAAACTATTGCAAATACTAGACAGAACGACGATTAATAATACAATAATTAAAGCTATTAAGCATCTCTGTACAGACTCGGAATCAAGAGTTAAAATAGGAAATATAATATTCGGAACATTTCAAACAACGAAGGGTCTTCGACAAGGATGCTCCTTATGATAATGAAAGTATGTTTAAACTACACGCTACAACAGTGGAGAAACAAATGGGAATTCCACTAACAGATGAAACTCTTCACTTTGTGGACGACCAAATCGTAATAGCACAAGATAAAGAAGATTTGGAATATATGAGTCGGAAACTAATAGAAGAGTACGATAAGTGGGGTTTAAGCGTGATTTTCAACAAAACTAATTACATACATATGTGTATGGGAGGACCATCAGATGATCTGATATTAAATGATGGTGGTGTTATAAAGGCATGCGATGAATACACCTACTTAGGAACTAAAATAACCAACTCAGGGAGAACAGAAATAGAGATTGAAACAAGAATTTCAAATGGAAGAGTTACAGGTGCCCTAAACTCGATCTTATGGGACAGACATAAATATTGACAGCAAGGATTTTCAAAAGTACTGTGCTATATGGATGTGAGGCATGGCAAATAACTGCTACTACAGAACAGAACCTGAGAGTAATTGAGATGGACTTCTTGCGACGATCAGCTGGTATCTCACGCTTAGATAGAGTCCGAAATGAGCGAAGAAAAAACATTATGGATGTGGAAAAGACAATAGTAGAGGACGTAAAACAGAGACAACTCTGCTGGTATGGCCAGATTCAGCGCATTGGCCAAGAGAGAACTCCGAATCAAGTACTACAATAGACCCGTTAAAACGAAGGAAGAAAGGAAAATCGAAAACGACGTGGTTGAGTGGGATTTGGAGCCTCGGGACTGGGATTACCGAACAAAATGGCAAATAGGAACCGTAGGGAGTAGAAGAACGCTATGAAACGAGATATACAAAGAATTGTAAAGAATTTTGCTAACGATAGTAACCATTTCTTCAATCTCTCTTTTTACTGCACAGTGATTCTGTAGTTTTATTGTGTGGGCAAGACCAGGGACGATCCGAAGACCTTACCTTCAGGGGGGTGTTGCATTCAAATTGCCCGCTGTTGATATAGGTGCTCCAGAGACTATTGTCGGCGAAAAAGTATATACAATACTCGAGTTTGAAACTGAATAAAAAAAGTAAGCGTTTGGGTTAAATTAAAGCCTGTTTATTGTTACGTTGTATAGGTGTAACTCTTTTTTGCACTGCCTTTTCTTTCATTATTGTTATTGAGTAGTAGCATTGAGTAAATATTTACTCAATGGTAGTAGATAGGGATTAGGGATGGCACTGATGCATCGATGTTTTCAATACATCGATGTTTTTGTCGAAAAAATCGATATTTTTACATCGATTTTAGTCATACGATATATCGATATAAACATCGGAAATTATAGGAATACATCGGAATAAAGATTCTTTCAGAATTGATTAAAACCAATATTTCTATATTCTATATTTCTGTATTATTTGTAACACTTGGTGCCGACTGCCGATACATCGATACTTCTGATACATCGATTTTTTTCAAACATCACATCGATATGTGGTTGCGATACATCATACGATGCAATACATCGATGTAGGTATACATTATTTTTGCCATCCCTAGTAGTAGATAAAATTATAATTAATATTATGTACTAAACGTAATTTTATATAATGCTGATTCACCATTAATACCTAACCGGACGGCTTTATAAGAATTTTCCCGACTGGACAACTTTGGGGGGGGGGGGGGGGTGCATCCACAAACACCACCCTATCGGATCGTCCCTGAGCAAGACGTTTACTAATAAGAATTGAACAAAGGAACACAAATGCTTCACAAGATATTCTGGATGATTCAATATGTTTAACCCTCGAGTTGCTACTATGCCATGCCAACATGTAATGCTTATTTTGCTTATTGCTTATATTGTAGAGGAAAATTCATGGAAATTTGCCGTTTTCGTTTTTATTTTGATTCAACCATCACAAAAAACCGTATCACATTAGTACTGTATAGTGTATAGGGCAGCCAGAAAATGGCGAACCACAATTGCCGAAATTTTTTGATCTTATTTATCACTTAACTACTTTACAGGTTTAAAAAGTTAAATGGTTATTGTACATGAGCACATAAGTTTTTGTAATACGGATGGTAATTTCATTATAATCTGAATTGTTCGTATCACAAGTGAATCTATACAGAAATAGAAACAGAAAGCAACATCTTATAACGGTTACCACGAAAGCTAACGTTGTGATACAAACAATAAACCTTTATACTACATTATTTCACATAATTAATCCAAAATTGGAGATAAATAACTTTCTAAGAGTAAAAGGAACCCTAATCCTCGTTAGTAAATTTTTTAAAGAATTAAACTTACGTTGGAATTAATCCAATCACATTTAAACTTTCTTGTTCTGTAAATCAGATCAGCCTAGTGATATATTTCAAGCTTAGCACTGAAACATGCAAAATCTCAACGTTATCTCTACAAGACGTGCAAGAATTAGTCGGTAATTGTGATCGCTGTTAATGTTTTTATACTATTTAAAAATCGAAACGCCTGTTAAATACCTATAATAATTAATATTAGAACACGTTCTTGTGCTAGTCAGCAAGTCATTAATCTTAAACATTAATTTTTAACGAAACTTAACCACAACTGTAATATAATACTTAATTCGTTTATGGTTGAATCAAAATTAATTAAAAGTTTACGTATGGTATAATATCAAACGCTTCTGGAAAATTCTTAGCATATTTTTTACGCACCATCGATTATTAGAGTGGAAAATTGAGTTTTCTTTTTAGGAAGAGGTTGATTGATAGTTTTCACTTCCATTAATTATGTAAGCTTCGACTTTTTGGCAGTATAAAGAGAAGCTTAACGGGCATTCATTATTACCTACTTGTAAATTAATTACATCATTTTTAATAGGCGGTTATACAAACGTCGAAAATGTTATTTAAATTTATACTTAATGATTTTGTTTAGTGAATACCTAAGGTTTTTAATAAAGGGGTACGATAATTTATGCAAAGTATTAATACGTATACGAAATCCAAATAAACAGTCAGGTTTTGTTATGTGTTTTCAAATCTAGAAGCCAAGATCATCGTTGATTTGAATGAAATGAAGTTGATGATGATCAATAGAAAAGCAGTTACTTAATTTATAAGCAACACGGAACCAATTAACAATAGAACTTATATAACATCTACCATTTATGTTTAATTACAGGGGACTAAAAACACGAAACTTGAAATTCTATCCTGTTAATTTTATTCTGATGAAGATATCAATACTACTGCTACAGATTTTATACCCGCTTCTTTCCCATTTGTCGATTTTACGTTTATTAATTAGGGTTGTAATTTTTTAGTACATTGGACACCCCACCACTTCAGAATGTCTGGTAACCTTTATATATTCAGCACACTTTATTAATGAAACCTTAAGAAGTTTAATAAAAATAACAGTAATATGGCATTTATTGACTTAACAAGTAGAAAAGAAAGATACCTATAAACTATATACCCTGATTCTGCTCTTCCACTCAACCCGCTTGTGATGAATAAACTATAAGAAAGGTTGTGCAATAGAGGTGTACGGACACCACCATACTCTCGACAAGGGAGAATGCGATGGGCCGGAGACGCCCCACGTAGAACAAACCTCCTCAAAGGTGCCAAAACTCTTCCGATCCATAATGCGAAGTAAGGATGCGTACTCCCGCACGTCCCGGTACATGATTTGGGAAATGGGATGATTGAAACTTCGGGATTAAGCAAAAGGTTATGCGTTATTCCCCGGATGCATCCCACTTCCCTAAGACCAAGATCTTAATGTGACGACGAGGGGTCGAAAAGGAAGGAAAGTCTTCAGTTGAAATACTTTTCAAAATTTGTAGTGGGACACCTAGTTTTTGGTAAAAATTACAGTTTTGGATTGAAAATAAGGAGCTGAAATTTAGTTCATAACTTGATATAGATATGTTTATTTAAAAAAAAAGTACTAATTTATTGGAATTGGAAAATTATTATAAAAAATGAGAAATTAACAAAAAATTAAAAATAGCATAATATTGCTTTAAGGAAAATGTTATTTTATTTAATTCTGGCAATTTTTGGAAAACAGAAAAAAGCTCCTTAATAACAAGCCGAACCTCCTCTAGATCTGACTAATCGCACCTCACAGGCATACTTATAATAAGATACCTAATCAATAATTTATTCCACATGTTCCAGCTCATCTAATGTGTTTGGATGATATTCCCGATGTGTTTTTTGGGACGGTCCCATAGATGTCCTATCGGATTCATATCTGGCGAATTTGTGATGCATGAAACCGCTCTATATAACCTAGCGTTATGAATTATGATAAACAAAAACAAATTCTGCACCTTTTATGACCGCCAAAGGTAGTATAATTGCCAAAATTACGTCATCGTAATATCTTTGTGCAGTAACTGATCGGTTACGGTAAATGATTAACTCCGTGCGGCCACCTATAAAAATGCAACCCCAAACCATAATGAAACTTCCCCCAAAGGTACCCATCCGTGTCCGTGGTGTCATTCACTGTATTTTTCGCCCCTCCTGCATCTTGATTATTTAAAACAAATGGTGACTCATCGCCCAGTGCTATTTAGCATTCTACTCTCTTGCCCAGTGAAGACGTCGTCTACGACGTTGTGGAGTTCACGCAGGATGCTTTACGGGTCTTCTTGCATTATGTCCAACTCCTTTCAGTCTATTCCTGACAGTTTTTGTGGATATATCAACACCAACTTGATTAAACAGATAATCTCGTATCAGTGTTGCATTAAGATGCCTATCTGCCAACACATTTATTACCAACAACCTTGAGCCGCAAAAGTTTTACGAATTTTGCCTCCTCTGCGTCTATAGTAGTAGTAGTAGTAGTAGTATTTTTATTAACACCAAAGAAATGGTACGTATTACTTCATATAAAAAAATGTACGACAAGCATTAACACATAATAATATTATAAACAATATACACATAGTAGTTTATTTAACAATCAAATCAAAACATTAAAATTTAAATTGAAGAAACTCTTCCAAAGAATAAAACGCTTTTTTGAGGAAAATGTACCTTATTGATTTTTTGAATTTGTTTATATTTGTACATTCCCGGAGTTCATCAGGTAATTTGTTAAAGTGTTTTTACAAAAGGCAGTGCTAGGGAGAGGTAAGTATAAGTGTGTTTTTTGACGTGTGTTGTATGAATGATGATCCTGACTAATTTGAAGGTGCTGTCGATGTCTCAGCATCATGCATAAAGTTTCCAGGACAAACAAAGAGAATATGGTTAAGATATTGTTTTTAATAAATAGTTCACGACAAGACGTTGTACTAGGGACGCGGTTTAATATCCGAATAGCTCGTTTTTGAATTATAAAGAGTTTATTTAGGTTATCATTCGACGTAAAACCCCAAAACGCAATTCCATATCTCAGTCTAGATTCAAATAAAGAAAAGTAAATTTTATCCATTGATGTGCTGCAAACACGAAGAGCGAAGCAGGCAGGTGACAAGGTTTTAGCTAAGGTTTGTATATGGGCCGTCCATACGTTGAGGAATTCTTACGTTGCACTCTTTGAGACACTCGATTAATTCAAGCAGTAAATCCTTTTATTATAACGTGATAATAACAATTAAATGACCAGTAAACTGTCACACAACTTTCCAGTGTTTACCACTATGACGTATTAAATAAAACAGTTTTTTGCATAATAACTCAAAATCAAATAGTTTTTGCGTAATAACTCAAAAAATTAATATAATATAGTGTGTAGTATAGTTGTAATCAGAAAACCTTTTGTGATTTTCTCCTGACATAAATATTTTTAATATTTCCGGATAGAAAAAAAAAGAAATATATACTATGTAGTATAGTTGTAATCAGAAAACGATTTCTGATTTTCCCCTGAAATAATATACAGGGTATATCGTAAATATTTTTCATATCTTGTTAATTTCCTGCTAGGCCGGAAGTAAATTGCCATACTTATAAAAGAGTCGTATGTCCTCTACTTCACTGTACAATTTTATTACTTCATCTTTGTTAGCAAAAAAGTTATGAATTTTTAAAAGTTTCAACTTCATACGTTCATCCCCCTTCCCCTATGGGAGATAAAGAAATAAATGTAGTGCCAATAGTTTTTCATGAACTACGTGTATAACATTTAAAAAAAAAATAGAAGCTTGGAGTAGGGAATCTGTCTTAGAGATAGAATTAGTGTTTTAGACTTGCTATTGTTTAATAATAGATTATTTACTAGCCACCACTCGCTCGCTTAGTTTTTGAGAAGCAATTGTTGACTGTTTCATAGCGTCATCTAAATTATTTTCCCGAGATATTACAGTTGAATCATCAGCGTATAATATTCATGTTAGATTGCTTTTAAGTTTAATAAAAATAGTGTAGGTCCGAGTACAGAACCCTGTGGCACTCCATTTGTCACTCTTAATCGGTCTGATTCTGCCTTATTGAAGACAACATATTGACTCCTTTCATTTAAGTAAGAGGCTATAAGCGACTCACTTAACTCATTAAAACCATAAATGATAGTGAGTTTGTCGACTAATATCTTGTGCGATACACAGTCAAAAGCTTTCGACAAATCTAGAAATGTAGCTACCGGAAACATTCCGAGTTCAAAGCAATTTAACGTTTTCTCAACAAAAGACGTAATCGCATCTACTGACTGTTATTTTTTCGGAAACCGTATTGATCTTTATAAAGTAACTGATTATCTTCCAAGTACCTAGTTTACAATTTGTCTGCACAATATTTTTTCAATAACTTTGGAAAAAATTGGCAATAAATATATAATATCGGGCTGTATTTTCCGAGAGTATTTTCATCGCTTTTTTATGTAATGGAAGACCGCTGCTAATTTTAACTCGACAGGAAAGTGTCCATCGCTTATAATACTATGAGCGGTTTTATCATACCATTTATATTTTTATTAAGTAGCCTTGCAGTCATACCATACACATCCTTAGTGTTACTATTTTTAAGTGTTCTCAGCGTATATTTGAACGAGTTGGGAGGCATTCTCTCTAAATAAAAAAAAAAAATCACTGGCCATCGCGCTAAAAAATTAGGTACGTAAGTAAACTCGGACACCCAAGGCAAACTTCAACTCTATTCTATTCATGAAATGACTTTTCCGAACTTTATAGTTACAGTAGAACAATATAAATCAAATTACTGAACAAACCTGATTGATACCCTTTATCAAGATAACGAGCATTCTCGAATCGCGTTGTATATGCGATCAATTAATTGAACGGCATCAGAAGGTTAACTGTAGTTTTATCTTCCAAATCCGATTACATTATTCTTATCCGCTTTAATCTCTTTATTAGCATTTGTAGGAAATGCTAATTTTATACCGCTCGCTACACGTCCGTGTTCGCGAATCAGATTCTAATCGGCGTTTTAAATTTTGCAATTACGTTTCTGTGTTTACTTTTGATTGTAAAATTTAAATAATCACTTAATGTATCGTCAATCCGTTTTTCTCTCTCTCTACAATCATGACAAAGAGTGACCCCAGTTAGGGCACTTGACAATATCAATTTTTTTAAGTACCCGTTAAGTGAGGCCTTTAAAATGATTTATGTTCCCAGACAGTATTTTACATTAGTTTACCATTAAAAAAGAAACTTAATACCCTAGTAAAAGCGGTTATTCGTTATTCCCTCTAAAAGCTTCTCGTAAACTACATTACGGCGTGGTTAATTTACAAATATTGTTACATGACGTAATGGCTTAGTCTAGCTGAAATTAATTATTTCTTAAGGTTAATATTACTGTTTTACATATTATTTATAAATCTTTTAATCTTTTATTCATAAAACAAATTTGGACTAGCTCAAGTGCTAAATTATCCTTCAGATATTATTTACTCACTGTTTAGATGCGAATATTTGATTGTGATAATAAGTAGACCCGATTCCTAACCCGCTTTTAGTTAAGTTTCCCTCATATCCCTAGATGAAGTGCTAACAAACCACTAGAGTATCAAAATGGAGTTAATGACTGTGTGTTTAGTCGAAAATGACTTTATGTAATATTAACGTTGACTTAGAACGCATAAATACTTTAACACTTACTGAGAAGTGTTATTTTTGCTTAAACAAACCGTCAAACAAATCAAATGAAATGAAATGGAAGCCTTAAATTTTTGTAGAACTAATTAACAATCTGAACTGAAAGGAGATGAAATTAGAAGGGCCTCGTGACGGGATCGTGTTCACTATTAGGGATATTAGAAGACCTTCCCTTGGATACAATCCCAAAATTCTGCGATAAATAATGTTCGCTCCCTTTGTAGTAAATTTTTAGTGGCTCTATTACTGAATTCGAATTTGAAAACACAGAGAATTCAATTTCGTGCACATATAGCTTGTAAATATATAAAATTATTCTTCGTGTACTATTGACCTTATCATGAAATTATAATGGAATTCAGATTAGTAAAAATCGAAAATTTCAAATAAAGTGTGATACCTCTAAGCTAATTATAACTGTATTAGTTTATTTCTAAGGCGATCGATTTCGGTCTTAAAATATTGACCATCTTCAGGCCAAGCTAATTATACACAAACATTTCAATTCTCTTTTACATCTTACTGACTCTAAATTCCAGTCCTGCACTTTACTGACTTTTTTCCTTCAAATGTATTTAAAATTAAACTAAGATGGTCAATATTTTATGACCGAAAACTTATACAATTATAATAATTAGCTTGCTTCCCTGTAACCTATACATTATACAATATGCCAATTCAAGCTAAAAATGGAGTAATGTATTCTAATGATGATCTAAATCATTTTAGACTAACACTGAGAACTCCAGTTTTCTGAAACAATCTGTGTTTATAAGGGAGAACCATATCTGCTCGTTGACAGAAACGTTCTTTTGGCATGGCGGGACTACTCCTTCTTCCACAGTCACCAGGGTCAGAAAGTTATATTTCCTGTCTCAACATTGAAATTGACACATGCAGAATTTGTGGTAGGGGGTGAAATACATTTGTGTTTTGTATTTTGTATTTCATGACTTTTCCCTAAATTATTTTGTATTTTGTATTTCAAATACTCTCTTATGAGTATTTTGAATTTTGCATTTGAAATACATTAATGTACCCATTTTGCCCACCGCAATGTTAACGATAGGTTCAGAGTGAATTCTAAGTACACATCTTCAAGAACCTACCTATAAAACTTTCCTAGAAACGTCTAACTAAATCTCCCAAAAAAACACCCCGTATGCGTATAGGTATTTTTGTATTTCAAATATTGTATTTATATTTTGAATTTTTAAAAATACTGTAAAAGTATCTCGTACTTTGTATTTCAAATACATTTCTAGGAATATTTTGTAATTTGTATTTGAAATACGTGCATGTATTTTGCCCAGGCCTGGGTAGGGGTTGAGGTTCCAATAAAACACTTGTCTTGCAATAAAACAGATTCCAACGGAAGGTGAAAAATGAACTCGAGCAAGCAGATGTTCGAGGGTTGCTTTTAATACTGTTCCAAGTGACCACTAGATGGCGATGTCGACATGGACCACCACTATATTCGTAAAATCTCAACTTTTTTATTGTTAAATCGGCATACGCTTAGAAATTAACAAAATAGTTTGTTGCCAGTGACCGTTTGAAGAAAGTAATTTTGTATTACTCGTGAAGGTTTTCGTTGAATGATTTTTTACGATATTCGTAAAGGCCTAACTGAAAACGGTGCATCGAATCGCTTCGTTCCACTTTTGGTTATGAAGCACCATCAGAAAAGACATAGTTTATAAAACTGGTTTGCAGAACTTTTTGTGGTCGTCGTCCGTCATCGAGAAAATCTGTTGTTTTTCCAAAAAACATCAATCCTCTGCGCAACATGATTGTAGATGTTCGGCAAGAAACAATATTTCTAAATAAAGGGCATCTCTTTGCGCAATCGCGGTGTGTCTGATTTTTCTTCTCAAATCCAACGTACCTATCAGTATCCAAAACCGGTTTTTGAGATAAACGTCCTTTAGTAGGGAAGGTGGCAAATTAGTTTCGTAATTTCGACGTGATATGTCCGCAACCATGGGAGGTTCGAAAGATACAGCACCATGGTTAAAATAGTGGCAGGACGCTAAGGAAGACCAACATATTAGAATGCTATAATAGTAGCTATTAGTAATGCAACACGTGGTTGCTAATTAATACATCCTTTCAACTTCTATGTCCCATTAATGTTTGCAAGCGGGATTCCGACAACTCAATGGGAAAGAAAACGGCGTTATGGATCATTTTTACTGTACATACCATACTCTTAATTAATGTTGGTTTACAGGTTTACGCGGGTGTTGTATCTAAAGTTAAAATTCTTTCGGGTTTGATTGCGCTAATGTAATTTCTTGTAATTCGAACTGAACTCCCTCTGTTGTTCTTCGGCGGTGTTCTTCTGTAACTCTCTCGGAGTTGCTGTTTCATTTCTAACCTTAGTTATCACTTTTCGTTTTATCAGAATAGGTTTCCAGGTGTTTGGCAACATCGTATTTTGTTGTATAAGGAGCCAACCGAAAGAAAAATCAACCTGAAAGAATTTCAATTGAGGTTTCTCCATTATTAATGCGCACCTCAAACAATCATGCATGACTATTTATACTAGCACTGCAGTACTTATATGTCCTTTCGAATAAGCAGTAAATTTTTATAACTACCACAATTACGGGAACCCTACGTAATTTTTAAGCTTCTTCTCACTGATAAACTTTGTTTGAAGTTTAAAAAAAGCATAGTAAATTTCTTGCATATATCAAATTTGGCAAAAGTGGAATTGCGCATTAGTAGAAGTTTATAAAGTAGGTACTCCTTATAACAAAAAATTACAGATTATCCGCATTGCGCCATTACGTATTTTACCCCTAATTTAAATATTTGCTTTATACATGGAAATTTGTTATCGAAAAAAGAACAAACAAAAGGTTAATCCTATAGTACGATTTGTATTAAATCTTGATCCGTTTACCGATAAAAAAGGAACCGTTGAGGCAATTTGACACGTAATTTAATTAAATTAATTATTAAATAAAATTATTCATTCTATTTTCCAACAAAAGCGGAAAAACATTTGAAATCCTCAAGAAGATTTCTATGCCGATACTAATGTCTCATTAATTAAAATATATAGTCGACATTCACAATTTCATGAAATCCCCCTTAGTCTGATAAAGCTATTCCGCAATGAATCAGATAACACCCTTTGACAGATAATGACGATTTAATCAAGATTACTGCTGAGAGATGCTAGATATACGATATGATACGGTATAATGAGATGCATAATAAATTTCTTGTGTTAGGGTGAAATTTATTTCCTCATTATATTATACGCAACTTTAATTTTGATAATATGCTCCTTCGAGAGTTGGGGTAAAAGTGTAATCGTTTACCAAATTTAACTCCTTTGTCATTGGTAAATGATCTCTTACAAAACGTGTTTAATTTCAAAATAATTTTCGTTCATTTCCAATCATATTAACCCTGTAGAATGTAGAGAACAGACAATAATAGGGATTAGTACACGAAGTCTTCTGAACCACCATTACATTATTTCATATCTCGAAAATCTCTATGGAGGAAATCACATGGGAGGGACAAAACTTCATTTCAAGACGTCTGATTTGACATTTGAAAAAATTCAACTAACTACATCAACAGAATAAACAAAGGCACCCCTTATCGAAATTATGTTGCCAAAGTCACTTGGCTTTATTTGTTTAAATAATATAATTAATTATACAAATTGATTCGTATTTAGAACTAAAAAAACAGACCAGTTACTAGACCCTAATATCCCTGTACCCTCCTTTTTGTCCCTCTTTGCTCTCCTAAACATTTCCTCAACTCCTTGCTTTCCTTATCCCAATCGTACCTACTCCCTTCTATCCACACCTTTCTATATCCCACTTTGGCTCTCAACCCATTATCTCTTTCCACCCTCGCTATTTTTCTTAACTTCTCCTGCAGTCGTCTTTCTTCTGTGGTCAGGTCTTGTCTATGAAAATACTCGTACCTTTTAGCCTCCCCTTACTCTCCATTCACTCCCTCTTCTCCTCCCACCACCCCACTTCCGTCACAATAAAATCCCTTCTAGTTCCCCTATTCACAAACCTGCACCCCCACTTTCGCCCTTATATATCCTACCAGTTCCTTTTCTGAATCTCCCAGACCAGTTCCTCTAACAATTAGGTTGTTCCTTCTTCAAAAGCTTTGTTTTTTCTCAACTTTATCCTTCACCTGTCTTATCTCCTCCCTCACTCCTTTATTTTCCTTCCTCCATTCTAACTTATTTCTTACATGCTTGTCCCTTACATCCCTTACTTCCTCAACCCTTGCACTCTTTATCCTTGCCTGCACTTTTCCTTTATACATCCTACCAGTTCTTTTTCTGGATCTGCAACCCCATTTCCTCTTACAATTATGTTGTTCCTTCTTCTAGACCTTTCCAGTCCTCAACTTCATCTTTTACCAGTCTCATCTCCTCCCTCACTCCTTTAGTTTCCCTCCTCCATTCCAACTCATTTCTTGCCTGTTCCTCCCTTACATCTCTTACTTCCTTAACCAACTCCTCTTTCATATCTCTCTTCTCCTCCCCTACAAGCCTCATTTCTTCATTGTTCTCCTTCAGCGCTCTCCTCATGTTTTCCATCTGCCTTCTCATTAAAATTATCTCCTTTGTCATGGTATTCAATATGCTTTTATATGCTTTCAGTATACAATTCAAAGCTTTCCGGGAGCGTCTAATTATTATATGCATTGTAGCACTTCGGGCATCTTCGCCTTTTCGAATTTCTCTCCATCTTCTTTAATTTCCTTTTTTTCAGTTATTCCTCCTTTTTTGCTAACCTCAACCATTACGTAAAGAAGTAAGATGGTACTTGCAGCGTGTTTAGTACACAGGGAGTCGTTTTTACAATGGCAGGATAACTACATACGAAGATGAAATGATTATAGAAAGAATTCAACTGAAAAGTGTTCCACTTTCTTTTACAATAACATAGATATGACATTCGGTAGATTGTCTTTATAGATTTACAGAAACATAAACAAACAGATCACTTACTCTGTAGTGATCATCGAAGTTAAGAAGCTTTCGCATGATCAGTACCTGGAGGAGCACCCTCACGAACACTTTAGACGTAGCTTTACTCGGATTATTTTGGAGAATAACTACTACTTATTCCGTTTAAAAATAGAATGTATCAAAACTCTAGCTTTGTGACTAATTAAATAACACTCGAAATTAAATTGAAATTAAAAACGGTTTATCTCAATTAGAAATAAAAAGTAGAAGAAGAACCGGAATTCAAATTCATTTTAAGGAAAGGAAAAAGATGTTACTTTCAGAAAAGATAGCGTAGCATAAAATACCTATTCATTCAGCAGAAAAGATAATTATTCTACTTCGGTAATAAATTTTTCAGTTTTTTTTCTACTTAATTATAAAAAGTTCGACAATTCTACGATAAAGAGCTTCCATATCTGTAAATGTTACACATTTAAACCCTTCTTATTTCACGCGTTATGTTCAAAACCACTGGGCACAATAATATAGTAAACCTCCCATAATTTAATAATACCTAAATTACAAAATAGGTTTTCATATTGATGACGTTAATTTTGAGGGGTTACAGAAGGTTTAGATAAAACGGAAATAAAATTTTAGCACTGAATGTGGTGGTTTTATTACTTTTATTCCATTTAAATTTTTTACTTTGTTTTACTGCAGCTTTTGCTTAACGATAAAATGTCTTTTAAGGTAATCCAAGTTAATGAGATTAAACTGTAATGTGTTTGGAAAGAATTTTTGTCATTTTTACCATGCTATGCTTAATATTTGATTATGGTATCATTCATGAATTTTCTGTGTGCTGTGTTTCTGTTCTTTAATACTAATTTACTCATTCATTCATTTAGTTACGGATTGTAATAGTTACCTTAATCGTTGCTTCATTAATACTGAATATCTTCATGCCTGTCATGGCAGTTACAGGTTTAATAATATATTATAACTGAAACATAAATTTGATATTTATAAGTACAGTATAGGAAATCCCCATTGAAGCTCTGTGTAAAATTAAAATTAACATACTCATTGTTCTGTTCTTGTGGTGATATTACAAAAACTAGAGTTTGCTCATTTTTGACCAAGTGATGCATCAAAACAATAAATAAATGAAAATTGTGACGAAACACAACTCTTCATTTGAATACATACTAACGTTGGACTGCATGTCTAAAGTACGTAATAATGCACAAGGTGAGTAAATTAAAGGTCCAAGTTGTCACTACTACCAAGGCTTAATCGTTATAGGCGCTTCTCTATGTGTATTAATGTTACGTGTGTCAAAGGTTTCCAGTGATATCTACATTAAAAGATCAGGAGATCTCAAGAAAGAAAGAAAACTATTATTGATTTTATAAATTGACCAAAAATATAACAAATTAAGGAAACACATTAAATGGTAGCAACCATTGGTTTGGTCACATATTGATCAAAAGAATTCCCCTTAACAGTCGAGCTGGAAGTACCTAATTCTTGGAAATCACATGTATAATACACGAGCAAGAAGCTCATTGGTCATCGTGACTCACACCAAATCAGCTATTAACCAGCACGATAGACATATATCTTACTTTCTTTTGAATGGTGCAACCAAGAGATTCGTTAC